>CM062816.1:313180869-314630863 GCA_031772625.1 Pinus tabuliformis | reverse complement strand
AGCCGTTCACCGCTACCCATTTCATCCATCCATAACTTCACTTCCTCATCATAACCGACTTGCTCAGATGCAGCAGATGTTGAAAACCTGGAGGGCCACTCGCTGGTGAACCTCCTTACTACAAAGGCGATTATTTAGCCTCCTGCAAAGGTGCGAGTCGAGGAGGTGTTTGCATTAACATTACGGTCTAACTAATAACTATCTTTCCTATTTATTAAATAATTTTTGTTTTATGTTGTTGTGAACTATTTTTTTTAAATCTGATGGTAAACCATTGTTCAATCATCTAATCAAAATTATCAATATTATATGACAGAAAAGCATTTAGGGGAGTTGATTTAAAAGGTTGAGGAGGTGTTTGCATTAACATTACGGTCTAACTAATAATTGTCTTTCTTATTTATTAAATAATTTTTGTTTTATGTTTATGTGAACTGTTTTTTTAAATTTGATGGCACACCATTGTTCAATCATCATTGTTGATCAATATTATAACAGAAAAGCATTTAGGGGAGTTGATTTCAGAGGGTAATACCTTACGGCATAATTATAAATTATGGCGAGTATATAAATTCAAATGTTAAATAAAGTTAAAAAAAAAATATTTTAATTTTAAATTAATATTATTAATTACAAAAGTAATGGATAGATATCCACATTTAAAGGAACTTGTTATTTTTTATTTATAAATATGATTCATTAGAATATTACCTAATACTATATTTTATTAATATTAAGTGAGAAAAAAATTATGATTCATTAACACTTAATATATTGTAGATAAATGTCTTACCATATTACTAATATTAAAGGAAGCTAATATTTCAATATTTATGATCCTCGTGCTGATGCTGAGTTTTACCTTTTATTGTCTCATCCGTTTATTACTATTTAAATTTTGCTATATTATGATTTATTTTGTTTAACATAATTATTATACATATACTCTTAACATTTTCTTTTTCCTTTTAAATAAATAATATTTATAACATTTTGTAACTCGTTATTTTTATTATTATTTGCAATATTATAAATCTATTTAATATACTTAAAATTATTAAATAAACTCTGTTAAATCACTCCTAACTACTTTATAAATATATAATATCTTTGTACCAATTCTTAACCCTATTCTTTATAGATCTATTAAAACTTTATTAATTATTATTAGTTTATTTAATATAATTAAAACCCCTAACAATTACTTTATATTAAATATACATATTCTTATTTTTAAAGCTTTTTTTTTTAATTATAATATAAATTTTTTCAATTAAACTGAAAAGTAAAAACAAAGATAACTCCATATTAGATAAATAAAAACTTTTCAATTTCATTACTACTAAAATATTTCATCATTATTTTATAAAGTTTAACTCTTTATTATTTATCTATAATTATTGATAATTAAATTAAATTTAAAAAATTCAATTTCAAAATAAATTTATTAATTATTTTTTTCATACTAAAATATTTGAATGAAAATTTTATATTAAATTATTTATCAATTATCTATAATTTCTTTTTATAAATTTATAGTTAAAAATTTATTTTAATAATAATAATAATAATAATAAATTAAATAAAGTCTTACTGAACTAGAAATCTTGGAATCAAATCTTGAGCTACCCTCTCCGATAGTGAGATGAATAATGAACATGTGAATGGAAAATCAAAAATATCTTACCAAACTTACAAAAAAAAATTAAATAAAAATAATTATAATAAATTTATTAACCTTTAATTAATCAAAATAAACTATTTCCCATATACTTATTTAATATACCTACAATATTTTTTTACTCGTTACAATTCAACACACTCTTAAGTGAAAACCATGTTCTAGAGATTTCGAAAAAGCTATTGAGTAATAGACATAAACAACAAGGAAATATTATAACAATAAAATCACATTCTTGAAAGTTAATTTTTTAGTAGCATAATTTTGATTTCCAAAATAGGTGAAAGGGAAAAAGAAAATGCTTTTATGTGAAAATTATAATTTTGATTTCAAAAGTAATTAAAAATTAATTTTTTATTAGCATAATTTTGTTTTTGCAAATAGGTGAAAGGGAAAAAGAAAATTCTTTATGTAAAAACTATAATTTTGATTTCGAAATTAAGTAAAAGGAAAAACAAAATGTTTTTATGTGAAAACCATGTTTTTGAGAATTCGAATTAATTATTTAGTAATAACTGAGGCAATATTATAAGAATACATATTCTTCAGAGTTAGTTTATTATCAACATAACATTATGGATGGAGGTGAAAGGGAAAAAGAAATGCCAAACTAAATTTGATGATTAAAGGTTTATAAATAAAATAATTAGTAAAGAAATTTTTTAGTTTTATCTATTTGTTAATAAATCATAGTAGAATAGTGTCTTAAAAGTTGTAACATCTCTAAAATATCAATATAACATTTACCCTATCAAGATAACATTTACCATTTATTAGAATATTTTTATTCTAAATAGTTAAATTAACAAACTGTTAGGGTTAATAGTTCTTGATCATGACCTTGCCATTTGTTATATGTCAGAGATTTATTTTGTGGAGGGGAGTGAGCTTTTCTCTATACTATACCTCCCGATGATATCTCTCGCTCAGTCATTCACAACTGGTCTCTGCGAGAGAGGCTTTGTAACTGTGAACCTTTTCCCGGTTTCGCAACCCAAAAATTACATCATGTCCCATTAACCGGTCTCTGTGAGCGAGGCTTTGTAACCATAAACCTTTTCCCGGTCTGGCAGCCCAAAAATTACATCATAAGGCTTTGTAATCGTGAACCCTTTGATGGTCTCGCAGCCCAAATATTACATCATGTCCCATTTTCTGTGCATGAAGAATTTCCAGGTGCCATTTTTGTAACTGTGAACCTTTTCCTGGTCTTGTAGCCTGAAAATTACATCATGTCCAATTTTCTGTGCATGAAGGATTTCCAAGTTCCATTTATCGGGCGTACGAAAGAGTTCATTTCCCCAGTTTATCTTTATCCTCATCAGATTCCTTGTTACAGTATTGGTTTTCACATGGCAGGTCATAAAAAGGCTTGTAGAAGACATGGAAAGAGGAAAAAACCATTTACATTTTTTTTTTTGAGTCATTTTTGGGATGCGCTAATCGACTACGGTTTACATCATGTCCCATTTTCCGTGCATGAAGAATTTCCAGGTGCCATTTTTGTAACCATGAAACTTTCCTGGTCTCGTATCCCAAAAATTACATCATGTCCCATTTTCCGTGCATGAAGAATTTCCAGGTGCCATTTATCGGGCCTGCGGAAGCCCTCACTTCCCCAGTTTATCTTTATCCTCATCAAATTCCTTGTTACAATATTGGTTTTCAAATGCGAGGTCATCAAAAGGCTTGTAGAAGACATGGAAAGAGGAAAATACCATTTACATTCTTTCTTTTATGGAGTCATTTTTGGGATGCGCTAATCGACTACGGTTAAGATGAATTGATTAAGATAAGTAACCCGTCTATTTTGTGGAAGGAAAATATGTGTTTAATATAAGTAATTTGCTATTTTTTGTTTTAAGCAAAATATATGTTTAAGATAAGTAATCTGCTATTTGCTTGAAGGAAAATATATGTTTAAGATAAGTAATCTGTTGTTTCCTTGAAGGAAAGTATGTGTTTAATTAGCTGTTTTTGTAAAGATTATATATATATATATATATATATATATATATATATAAAACAGTGTCATAAAATATATGATTAGTTATGTGTTTTTTGAAAAGTTAAGTTATATAAATTACTATATATTTCTTTAAAAAGGAGAGTTTATATATATCATGTAGATAAAGATTGTATTATTATATATAGAAAAGGATTGTTATTATATATATTTGTAGCATTAAAAGATAAGTAACCTTTCTTACGTTTATATAAGAATGCATATACTTTTTATGTAAGAAAGGATAGGATGCGTGTTGTTTTCTTAAAAAGGGATTTCCTACAGGTGTAGGAAATGATAGCTAAAAAATCAAAGTTATTTTCTAGGAAGTGAATATAGATTAAAGAGGGTAACTTGTGAAATAATTTCATGGGTGATGAAAAATAAAAGAGAAAAGTTAATTAGATCATTTTTCTTGAAAAGTGGGTTTTCTTTTTGAAATGTGTAGTTTTAATAACTACCTTAAGTGTTTATATGACATAATTATTTGTTGAAGAAAAGATAAGTTAATTGTGTTAATTCCTTTGCAAGAGTTTGGAGAAGTTACATATTTTGGTGGCTAAAAAGAAAATCAAAGTTATTTTATTGGAAGTGAATATAGATTAAAGAGGGTAACTTGTGAAATAATTTCATGGGTGATGAAAAATAAAAGATAAAAGTTAATTAGATCATTTTTCTTGGAAAGTGGGTTTTCTTTTTGAAACGTGTAGTTTTAGTAACTACCTTAAGTGTTTATATGACATAATTATTTGTGGAAGGAAAGATAAGTTAATTGTGTTAATTCCTTTGCAAAAGTTTGGAGAAGTTACATATTTTGGTGGGTAAAAAGATAAATGACTTGTGTTGTAAATTGGATAGTTTGATTTAATTCCATGGTTTAATGCATAAAAGGTTACCATTATTATTATCTTAGTTTTTATGCCAAAAAGAAAGGTTGATTATGATACTTTCTTGTAAACAAATGCATGAGAACTTTGTTATGATACTTTCTCGGGAACAAATTCTTAATAACTTTGTACATAAATGATAGAGAAACTATGTTGGGTTCTTGAAAATAACTATATGAAAATAACACATGTGCACATATGCAGAAGCATAGAAGCAATAGTTGATTACCATGGTTGAATACATGTATGGAGATATAACTATTGTGTTAGGTATTTTAAAGAGAAACATGGATTTATGGAACTATTGTGTTAGATCTTTTAAAGAGAAATATGGATTTGTGTGCAAAAATGAGTAAGTATTATGGGAAGTAAAAGAAGTTTTTACTTGGAATAAATTACTAGCTTTCCTTGGTAAAATACATATATCTGCATGCGAGAAATAATGACTAACACATTAGTTCTAGTTTAGAATGTCTTTGTGCATACAATAGATTTTGTAAATATATCTATCTTGGAAAAGATGTTCTTACGAAAAGGGACTTACATTTGCATGCATGATAATAATGTATATCATGTTAGCTTCCCCTTAGAAGGGAACATCTATTGTATTGGAAGGATTACTTAGTTAGATGCACAAATAAGAAGTTAAGGGGCTAGGTCTCCTTGAATAAGTTTTTATCTAATTAAATGCATGAAAAAAAAGATAAGTTTCTAGTATCGTTCAAGTGAAATGGATGGTTATAGTGGTTTCCTTTGGATATGAACATGTGTTGGTACAAGAATGATCATAGTAAGGGAGTAACTATTTTGACATGATTGATAATTATTTGTTTATAAATGCACAATGTTGTTAGAAGAAGCATGTTATGATATTATATTTACATCTCATGTATACACATGAATAAATGTTAAAGGATTGCTCTTAAAGACTCATTGTTGATTGACTAATACTATATCTAATCATTCTACCAAAACCTATTGATGATAGCAATGACATGAAAGGATGGTGAATTGTGCAAAGGATAGATTATGTTTAACATGCTGACAGGTAAAGAATTAATGGTCCATGTAGATGACCGTGAGTTGTCGGATGGTCCACTGATGGAACAATCATGCAACAAATATATAAAGTGTGGTCACTTGTGGGTAAATGGTTTCATGTTCATTGTAATAATATTTTGTGACAATGGTTAAAGGATGGACTCCCTTATAAGCCATTGAGTGAGGGGTGAGTACCCTCACGAGCGTTTAATAATAAAATTAAATGTTTACTGGTTTTCACCCTAGGAGGTTTCCAAGGTATATCGGTGTTCAATGATGTGATTGATTATTGTGTGAGTTTGATGATGTTGTTTCCTTGATGATGTGATAATCATAATGTCAAGTATGTGATTAATAAATTTGGTTAAGGGAATAATGGAATGGATGCAAGGTTCATCAGACACTTTACGTTAATATACTACAACAATCGTTGTTAATGGCTATGCAACTTACTGTCATCTATTGAAAGTAGTTACTTACTAATGAACATTCTATCTAATGGTTAATGAAGAATGTGGAATACTGATTTGGATAATTACTTCTTGGTAATTTGTGTAAAAAAATTCTAACTCCCTCCATTTTCATGTGAGGTTATCGGGGTATGTTACAAGTGGTATCAGACGTAAAGGTTGCAACACTGGCACCTTTGGGAATTTTTAAGCAGAAGGAGATCGACGCAAATTTCTAGTGAGCATCAACTAAGGTATGAGTCTAACAACCTACATATTGATATATGCAGTAGACTACTTCTGATATGATATGTGTGATTCATGTTTATAACTACAATGGTAGTAAGTAATAAATTTTTCTGAAAAACTATGTTCATGATATTTGAATCCTGATGAGGATAAAAGGCAATAAAATGTTTGTAACACTTATGAAAAATCTTGAAAAATCACTAAGGAAAGTAACAATTAACTACCAAATTTTGCAAATATGAAAATATTAATGATACATTTAGTGAACATATTGAAGTTAGAATAAAATATATTTTAATGAATGAATGCATGAATGTAAATGATGCAGGGGCATTTGAACACCTTAGTGAAAAAAAAATTAGAGAAAGAAGATAGGTGGAAAACCACATGGACAACCAGGCCAACCATGAGTCGAATTCAGTTAGTAAACTAATTTCAGTTAAAAAAAGACAGTTAAAACTAAATTTATGTATAAAAAGATATTAAGAATTCATTAATAAATCAAGAAACAGGAAAAAGAAAAACATGTGCATGTGAGAGAGGGTAAAATGTAGTTGTTGGAAAATTCTTGATTAAGGCTGAGATGTCTTAAATTGTAATCGACTATGTAAATAATCGAAATTTGTTTTATGTGAATTTACGTCTGTGTGTGTATTGTTTATAGGTTTAGGTTTATGAGTTAATTAAGTGTTACGAGTTTACTGATCCAATGATATTATTATTGATTAAGCCGAATGAAGCAGCATCCCTGATTCCCTGCCTTAGTTGTTCGCCTTCCTTTTTAATTCCTAGAAGCCAAAGACAATGAAGAATCCATGGAGTATTGGTGTTTTCAGTGTAACAAAGATGTTTCCCTTGAACCCCATGAAGAAGTATTTGAGATGGCCGACATGGATTTGTGGAGGCCATGGCCACTGCTTAGAGAACTTAGCATGATTGAATGGCTAACAATGTCGAGTCGAGGCACTAGAGACAAGCTAGGGTTGAAAGGACCAAAGATAGCTAATATCATTGGTAGGTTCTTAGGGCTTTGAGGTCATTTTCACAGTCCACCAAACTAACACTCAGAGGGAAAAAGCCGCTAGGGAAGTGGGAAGCTGAGCTGGGAATGAGAATGAGGGCTGGCTAAGTTCTGGTGAATGGCCAAGGGTAGCAGGGGGGAAGACATGCCCTCGAACATGGCCTCCATGATGAGCCTGTCCATGCTCCTTGATCAATGGCACAATTTGGAAGATAAGGAATTTATTAGGAGGCGCAAGAGTAGTGGGAGCCAAGGGAGTAGAGTAGGCGGGAGTGTAGGATTGAGAATGGAGGGTGTGTTGTCTTATCAGGTTGTTGATAAGATTAAAGATTCATTGGAGGCGTTGTCGAAAAGGGCAGAAGCGTTGTGGATAGGCTTTGTGGGCCCATAAACCACAGGCCTCAAGAATAATTTATTGGGGAAATGGGATTTTGGTTCACCCTAGAATCTTGTCCCCATAAAGTGGTATCAGAGCGGGAAAAGATTTCCTATGGAAAGGAGTTTTTTGCATGCAAAGAGAGAAGAGATACAGTTTTGCTGAAGATTTGTAAGCTTGTAATTTTTTATTTTATTTTGTGAAGGTGAGAAGATTGTAGCAAACCTAGAGGAGGAGTGCTCAGTTGGTTCGAGAGGAGGGAACCAGAGAGATGCTGAAAGACTAAGCTCAGGAGAGAAGCTTGGTAAGGTATCTGGTAGCACGGAGGACTTGCTATTGCAGAATTTTGGTTGCAGCTCATAGAAGACCATGAAGGCAATTCCACTGACGAAGTGAAACAGTGGGTAGAATTGCTAAATAAACACATATGACCAGGAGGTCATAAATTTTCTACCTCGGGAGTCTGATGCAGGGGCATCCGAATACTTTAGTGGCAAAAAAATTAGAGAAAGAAGACAAGTAGACAACCACATGGACAACCTGGCCAACCATGAGCCGGATTTAGTTAGTAAGCTAATTTCAATTAAAAAAAATCAGTTAAAACTGAATGTATGTATAACAAGATATTAAGAATTCATTAGTAAATCAAGAAATAGGAAAAAAAAAACTTGTGCGTGTGAGAGAGGGTAAAATGTAGTTGCTAGAGAATTATTGATTAAGGCTGAGATGTCTTAAACTCTAATCGACTTTGTAAATAATAGAAATGTGTTTTATGTGAATTTAAGTCTGTGTGTGTATTGTTTATAAGTTCAGGTTTATGAGTTAATTATGTGTTACGACTTTGTTGATCCAATGATATTATTATTGATTAAGCTGAATGAAGCAACATCCTTTATTCCCTGCCTTATCTGTTCGCCTTCCTTTTTAATGCCTGGAAGCCGTAAATAATGATGAATCCATGGTGTATTGGTGTTATTAGTGTAACAAGGAGGTTTCCCCGGAACCCCATGAAGAAGTATCTGAGATGGCCAACATGGATTTGTGGAGGCCATGGCCACTCCTTAAAGAACTTAGCATGATCGGATGGCTAAC
Source organism: Pinus tabuliformis (assembly GCA_031772625.1). NCBI lineage: Eukaryota > Viridiplantae > Streptophyta > Pinopsida > Pinales > Pinaceae > Pinus > Pinus tabuliformis. The sequence continues at coordinate 314,622,062 of CM062816.1, read as the reverse complement.
AATGTCGGGCCAAGGCCCCAGATACAAGCTAGGGTTGAAAGGACCGTGGATAGCTCCTATTATTGGCAGGTGCTTAGGGCTCTGAGGTTATTTTCATGGGCCTCCAAACTAACACTCAGAGGTAGCAAGATGTTAGAGAAGCGGGAAGCCAATCTGGGAATGAGAACAAGGGTCAGCTGAGTTCTAGTGACCTGCCGAGGGTAGCAGGGGGGATGCCACACCCTCGAACACAACCTCCATGATGAGCCCGTCAATGCTCCTTAATCAATGACACAATTTGTAAGGCAAGGAAGTTAATAGGAGGCACAAGAGTAGTGGGAGCCGAGGGAGTAGAGCAGGCGGGAGTGTAGGATTGAGAATGGAGGGTGTGTTGTTTCCCCAGGCTATTGGTAATATTAAAGATTCGTTGGAGGCGTTGTCGAAAAGGTGATAAGCATTGCAAATAGGCTTTATGGGCCCATAACCCACACACCTCAAGAACGATTTATTGGGGAATGGGATTTTGGTTCATCCTAGAATATTGTCCCCATCAATAAATATGGGGAACATCCTTGAATAGGAAGAAATAATTTTTTTAAAGGACATTGCAAGAACCGCTTCAGATATTGAAAATAAACATTTAAGTAGTGAGATTTGATTGTAATAACTAATTGTTGATTGAGTTTTGCCATGGCTGCATTAATATGGTTGGTAGTTGTGATTGGTTAGTGTTGCGTGACTAACTAATAAAACTTATATGCATGAATTTAATTTGATTTAAGCTTATTACAATTCGTAAACAAGTTATGATGATAGTTACTTCATGTGTCGCTCTATTAATGACAATACACTTTGGAAATTGGAAATGATTTAGAATGTGAATACTTGTTAAATGATGCATATTTATGACTAACGTTGCTAATAGCATTAAGTAGTGGTAGCTTAATGGCCACAAGAAAACTTGTCAAGGTAAAATCACATTGCAACCGTAAATGAGAAAGTATAATGTTATATGATATCCATGATTGTGTTACTTGAAAATCAGAATGAATACAACATGTATGTTTCCTGTCAATCTAGATATTGTGGACCCATGATGACGGTCAAGTATAAATCCATGGTGTACATGAATGTTTATTTTGTTAAGGTTAATCTGCATATGGTTCATTACGTAAATTATTCTGGAAAAGAGTGCTAAAAGATAAATTTAACATTCCAGATAGTTGTTGACAATTGTGAGAATTTCCAGGTGCCATTTATCGGGCCTGTGGAAGAGCTCACTTCCCCAGTTTATCTTTATCCTCATCAAATTCCTTGTTACAATATTGGTTTTCACATGCGAGGTCATCAAAAGGCTTGTAGAAGACATGGAAAGAGGAAAATACCATTTACATTCTTTCTTTTATGGAGTCATTTTTGGGATGCGCTAATCGACTACGGTTAAGATGAGTTGATTAAGATAAGTAACCTGTCTATTTTGTGGAAGGAAAATATGTGTTTAATATAAGTAATTTGATATTTTTTGTTTTAAGAAAAATATATGTTTAAGATAAGTAATCTGCTATTTGCTTGAAGGAAAATATATGTTTAAGATAAGTAATATGTTGTTTCCTTGAAGGAAAGTATGTGTTTAATTAGTTGTTTTTGTAAAGATTTTTTTAATATATATCTATATATATATATATATATCTATATATATATATATATATATATATATATATATATATATATATATATATATATATATATATAATTAGTGTGATAAAATATATGATTAGTTATGTGTTTTTTGAAAAGTTAAGTTATATAAATTACTATATATTTCTTTAAAAAGGAGAGTTTATATATATCATGTAGATAAAGATTGTATTACTATATATAGAAAAAGATTGTTATTATATATATTTGCAGCATTAAAAGATAAGTAACCTTTCTTATGTTTATATAAGAATGCATATACCTTTTATGTAAGAAAGGATAGGATGCATGCTGTTTTCTTAAAAAGGGATTTCCTACAGGTGTAGGAAATGATAGCTAAAAAATCAAAGTTATTTTCTAGGAAGTGAATATAGATTAAAGAGGGTAACTTGTGAAATAATTTCATGGGTGATGAAAAATAAAAGGGAAAAGTTAATTAGATCATTTTTCTTGAAAAGTGGGTTTTCTTTTTGAAATGTGTAGTTTTAATAACTACCTTAAGTGTTTATATGACATAATTATTTGTCGAAGAAAACATAAGCTAATTGTGTTAAATCATTTGCAACAGTTTTGAGAAGTTACATATTTTGGTGGGTAAAATGAAAATCAAAGTTATTTTCTTGGAAGTGAATATAGATTAAAGAGGGTAAGTTGTGAAATAATTTCATGGGTGATGAAAAATAAAAGATAAGAGTTAATTAGATCATTTTTCTTGGAAAGTGGGTTTTCTTTTTGAAACGTGTAGTTTTAATAACTACCTTAAGTGTTTATATGACATAATTATTTATGGAAGAAAAGAGAAGTTAATTGTGTTAATTCCTTTGCAAAAGTTTGGAGAAGTTACATATTTTGGTGGGTAAAAAGATAAATGACTTGTGTTGTAAATTGGATAGTTTGATTTAATTCCATGGTTTAATGCATAAAAGGTTACCATTATTATTATCTTAGTTTTTATGCCCAAAAGAAAGGTTGATTATGATACTTTCTTCAAAACAAATGCATGAGAACTTTGTTATGATACTTTCTCGGGAACAAATTCTTAATAACTTTGTACATAAATGATAGAGAAACTATGTTGGGTTCTTGAAAATAACTATATGAAAATAACACATATGCACATATGCAGAAGCATAGAAACAATAGTTGATTGCCATAGTTGAATACATGTATGGAGATATAACTATTGTGATAGGTATTTTAAAGAGAAACATTGATTTACGGAACTATTGTGTTAGATATTTTAAAGAGAAATATGGATTTGTGTGAAAAAATGAGTAAGTATTATGGAAAGTAAAAGAAATTGTTACTTGGAATAAATTACTAGCTTTCCTTTGTAAAATACATATATCTGCATGCGAGAAATAATGACTAACACATTAGTTCTAGTTTAGAATGTCTTTGTGCATACAATAGATTTTGTAAATAGATCTATCTTGGAAAAGATGTTCTTATGAAAAGGGACTCACATTTGCATGCATGATAATAATGTCTATCATGTTAGCTTCCCCTTAGAAGGGAACATCTATTGTATTGGAAAGGTTACTTAGTTAGATGCACAAAGAAGAAGTTAAGGGGCTAGGTATCCTCGAATAAGATTCTAACTAATTACATGCATGAAAAACAAATATAAGTTTCTAGTATCCTTCAAGTGAAATGGATGGTTACAGTGGTTTCCTTTGGATATGAACATGTGATGGTATAAGAATGATCATGGTAAGGGAGTAATTATTTTGACATGATTGATAATTATTTGTTTATACATGCACAATGTTGTTAGAAGAAGCATGTTGTGATATTATATTTACATCTCATGTATACACATGAATAAATGTTAAAGGATCGCTCTTAAAGACTAATTGTTGATTGATTAATACTCTATCTAATCATGTTACCAAAACCTATTGATGACAACAATGACATGAAAGGATGGTGACTTGTGCAAAGGATAGATTATGTTTAACATGCTGGCAGGTAAAGAATTAATGGTCCATGTAGATGACTGCGAGTTGTCGGATGGTCCACTGATGGAACAATCATGCAACAAATATATAAAGTGTGGTCATTTGTGGGTAAATGGTTTCATGTTCATTGTAATAATATTTTGTGACAATGTTTAAAGGATGGACTCCCTTATATGCCATTGAGTGAGGGGTGAGTACCCTCACGAGCGTTTAATAATAAAATTAATGTTTGCTGGTTTTGACCCTACGGGGTTTCCAAGGTATATCGGTGTTCAATGATGTGATTGATTATTGTGTGAGTTTGATCATTTTGATTCCTTGGTGATGTTGATTCCTTGATGATGTGATAATCATAATGTCAAGTATGTGATTAATTAATATGGTTAAGGGAATCATGGAATGCATGCAAGGTTCATGAGACAATTTACGTTAATATACTACAACAATGGTTGTTAATGGCTATGCAACTTACTGTCATCTATTGAAAGTAGTTACATACTAATGAACATTCTATCTAATGGTTAATGAAGAATGTGGAATAGTGATTTGGATAATTACTTCTGGGTAATTTGTGTAAAAAAGATATAACTCCCTGCATTTTCATGTGAGGTTATCGAGGTATGTTAGAAGTGGTATCAGACATAAACGTTGTAACACTGGAAACTTTGGGAATTTTTAAGCAGAAAGGAGATCGATGTAAATTTCTAGTGAGCATCAACTCAGGTATGAGTCTAACAACCTACATATTGATATATCCAGTAGACTACTTCTGATATGATATGTGTGATTCATGTTTATAACTACAATGAGTAGTAAGTAATAAAGTTTTCTACAAGACTATGTTCATGATATTTGAATCTTGATGAGGATAAAAGAAAATAAAATGTTTGTCAAACTTATGAAAAATCTTGTACAATCACTAAGGAAAGTGACAATTAACTACCAAATTTTGCAAATATGAAAATATTAATGATACATTTAATGAACATGATTTAAGTTAGAATAAACTATATTTTGATGAGTGAATGCTAAATGTAAATGATGCAGGGGCATTCGAACACCTTAGTGGAAAAAAAATTAGAGAAGGAAGATAGGTGGAAAACCACATGGACAGCCAGGCCAACCATGAGCCGAATTTAGTTAGTAAACTAATTTCAGTTAAAAAAGACAGTTAAAATTGAATGTATGTATAACAAGATATTAAGAATTCATTAGTAAATCAAGAAACAGGAAAAAGAAAAACTTGTGTGTGTGAGAGAGGGTAAAATGTAGTTGTTGGAGAATTCTTGATTAAGGCTGAGATGCCTTAAATTGTAATCAACTATGTAAATAATAGAAATGTGTTTTATGTGAATTTACGTCTGTGTGTGTATTTTTTATAGGTTGAGGTTTATGAGTTAATTATGTGTTACAAGTTTACTGATCCAATGATATTATTATTGATTAAGCCGAATGAAGCAGCATCCCTGATTCCCCGCCTTAGCTGTTCGCCTTCCTTTTTAATGCCTGGAAGCCGAAAACAATGAAGAATCCATGGCGTATTGGTGTTATCAATGTAACAAAGAGGTTTCCCTGGAACCCCATGAAGAAGTATCTGAGATGGCTGACATGGATTTTTGGAGGCCATGGCCACTGCTCAGAGAACTTAGCATGATCGAATGGCTAACAATGCCGGGCCGAGGCGCTAGAGACAAGCTAGGGTTGAAAGGACCGTAGACAGATCCTATTATTGGCAGGTGCTTAGGGCTTTGAGGTTATTTTCACGGGCCGCCAAGCTAACACTCGGAGGGAGAAAGCCATTGGGAAAGCGGGAAGCCAAGCTGGGAGTGAGAACGAGGGCTGGCTAAGTTCTGGTGACTTGCCAAGGGTAGCTAGGGGGAAGCCACGCCCTCGAACATGGCCTCCATGATGAGCTTGTCCATGCTCCTTGATTAATGGCACAATTCAGAAGGCAAGGAAGTTATTAGGAGGCACAAGAGTAGTGGGAGCCGAGGGAGTAGAGCAGGCGGGAGTGTAGGATTGAGAATGGAGGGTGTGTTGTTTTCTCAGGTTGTTGATAAGATTAAAGATTCGTTGGAGGCGCTATCAAAAAGGGGAGAATCATTGCAGATAGGCTTTGTGGGCCCATAACCCACAGTCCTCAAGAACAATTTATTGGGGAAATGGGATTTTGGTTCACCTTAGAATCTTGTCCCCGTCAAGTCGTATCAGGGCGGGAAAAGGTTTCCTACGGAAAGGAGTTTTTTGCATGCGAAGAAAGAAGAGGTACAATTTTGCTAAAGATTTGTAAGCTTGTAATTTTTTATTTTATTTTGTGAAGGTGAGAAGATTGCAGCAAACCTAGAGTAGGAGTGCTCAATTGGTTCGAGAGGAGAGAACCAAAGATATGCCGAAATACTAAGCTCAGGAGAGAAGCTTGGTAAGGTATCTAGTAGCAGGGAGGACTTACTATTGCAGAAGTTTGGTTGCAGCTCACAGAAGACCATGAAGGCAGTTCCATTGACAAAGTGAAATAGTGGGTAGAATTGCTAAAGAAACACATATGACCAGGAGGTCATAAATTTTTTATCTCGGGAGTCTGATGTAGGGGCATCCAAATACCTTAGTGACGAAAAAATTAGAGAAAAAAGACAAGTGGACAACCGGGCCAACCATGAGCCGAATCCAGTTAGTAAGCTAATTTCAGTTTAAAAGCATCAATTAAAATTGAATGTATGTATAACAAGATATTAAGAATTCATTAGTAAATCAAGAAATAGGAAAAAAAAACTTGTGCGTGTGAGAGAGGGTAAAATGTAGTTGCTAGAGAATTCTTGATTAAGGCTGAGATGTCTTAAATTGTAATCGACTTTGTAAATAATAGAAATGTGTTTTATGTGAATTTAAGTCTATGTGTGTATTGTTTATAGGTTCAGGTTTATCAGTTAATTCTGTGTTACAAGTTTACTGATCTAATGATATTATTATTGATTAAGCCGAATGAAGCAGCATCCCTGATTCCCCGCCTTATCTGTTCACCTTCCTTTTTAATGCCTGCAAGTCGTAAACAATGAAGAATCCATGGCGTATTGGTGTTATCAATGTAAAGAAGAGGTTTCCCTGGAACCCTATGAAGAAGTATCTGAGATGGCCGACATGGATTTGTGGAGGCCATGGCCACTACTCAAAGAACTTAGCATAATCGGATGGCTAACAATGCTGGGCCAAGGCACCAGAGACAAGCTAGGTTTGAAAGGACCACGGATAGCTCCTATCATCGGTAGGTGCTTAGGGCTTTGAGGTTATTTTCACGGGCTGCCAAACTAACACTTGGAGGGAGCAAGCCGTTGGGGAAGCGGGAAGCTAAGCTGGGAATGAGAACAAGGGCCGGCTGAGTTCTAGTGACCGACCAAGGGTAGCAGGGGGGAAGCCACACCCTCGAACATGACCTCCATGATGAGCCCGTCCATGATCCTTGATCAATGGCACAATTTCAAAGGCAAGGAAGTTAATAGGAGGCACAAGAGTAGTGGGAGCCAAGGGAGTAGAGCAGGCGGGAGTGTAGGATTGAGAATGGAGGGCAGGGAAAATTTTAAGAACCCCCACTAAATTTATAAATATAATAAATGGGAGAATCTCCATGGTATATAGGAAAAATGGAAGGCGATTTTATCAATAATATAATATGTATATATAATTTTTTGGCGAATCTCTCACCAGGCATGGCGAATATTTTACTCAATTATAAAATCTTGTAAGATCTTGGCGAGTCTTTCACTAAATAATAAAACTTTGTAAAGTCCTAGTGAATCTTAGCATAGGCTACATGATGGTTTAATTCCCCCATTTAAATAGGCTACATTCCAGGTGAATACCATGGGTCAATACCATGTGCCATTTTGGTGAATACCATGGGTCAATACCATGTGCCATTTTTATTTTTATTAATTCTAATATTAGGGTTAATAATGGTTTTTTGCATGGTATTAATAACAATCTAGTCCATGGTATTTGTCCCATAGTATTTTGGCCATAGGTTTCACCTAAATATAACCCATTTTTTGAGTGTTCGTAAATATAAGGTGACTTATGGAGTAAATATAAAAAAATGTTTTATTTGTTTACCATACCTCTCGTTTATTTATATTTTTATTAATTTACCATACCTCTTTTACAAATATGGTATTTGGCCCATAGTATTCTCTTAAATAAAACCTCTTTCTTGAGCCTTCATAAATAGAACGAGGGTTATGGACTAAATATAAAAAGAGGTTTTATTTATTTACGATACGTCTAGTTTATTTATATTTTTATTTATTTAGCATACCTTTTGAGTAAGTATAAAGAGATGTTTTATTTATTTACCATACCTCCACTTTACTTATATTTTTATTTGTTTACACCCTTACATGTATATAAGGTGACTTATGGAGTAAATATAAAATATGTTTTATTTATTTACCATACCTCTCATTTATTTATATTTTCATTGATTTACCATACCTCTTTTATAAATATGGTATTTGGCCCATAGGATTCACTTAAATAAAACATATTCTTGAAAATGGGCGAATGGATTCATTTAAATAAAACCTATTCTTGAAAATGGGCGAATGGAAGGTTGTAAGTCCTAATTTCAAGGGCTAAATTTACCTTTTTTACCCTCTCCCTTAAAATAAGGTGGGCTATTTGAGGTGATTTGTAAAAATGTAATATGATACAAAATATTCGCCCACTAAAAATTTAAAACCCCTTAATTTCGCCAAAGGGCGAACATTCGCCCCTAAAATTATCCTTGATGGAGGGTGTGTTGTTTCCCCAGGTTGTTGGTAAGATTAAATATTCGTTGGAGGCGCTATCGAAAAGGTGAGAAGCATTGCAGATAGGCTTTATGGGCCCATAACCCATGGGCCTCAAGAACGATTTATTGGGGAAATGGGATTTTGGTTCACCCTAGAATATCGTCCCCATCAGTAAATATGGGGAACATCCTTGAATAGGAAGAATATTTGTTTTAAAAGGACATAGGAAGAACCGCTTCAGATATTGATAACAAACAATGAAGTAGTGAGAGTTGATTGTAATAACTAATTGTTGATTAAGTTTTACCATGGCTGCATTAATATGGTTGGTAGCTGTGATTGGTTAGTGTTGGGTGACTAACTAATAAAACTTATATGCATGCATTTATTTTGATTTAAGCTTATTGCAATTCATAAACAAGTTATTATGGTAGTTACTTCATGTATCGCTCTATTAATGACAATACACTGTGGAAATTGGAAATGATTTAGAATGTGAATACTTGTTAAATGATGCATATTTATGACTAACGTTGCTGATGGGATTAAGTAGTGGTAGCTTAATGGCGAAAAGAAAACTTGTCAAGTTAAAATCACATTGCAACCGTAAATGAGAAATCTGATATCCATGATTGTGTTACTTGAAAATCAGAATGAATACAACATGTGTGTCTCCTGTCAATCTAGATATTATGGACCCATGATGAGGGTTAAGTATAAATCCATGGTTTACATGAATGTTTATTTTGTTAATGCTAATCTGCATATGGTTCATTATGTAAATTATTGTGGAAAAGAGTCCTAAAAAATAAATTTAACATGTCAGATAGTTGTCGACAATTGTGAAAGGTCATAAGGCCTTGGGTTGATGGTCATAGCTAAACAAATTAATAAATTAGCTATATCTTATGTTAAAAATGAATTTTATATAAAGTTGTGTAAATATTTTATGTACATTTTTGACATAAAATGAGCCTAGTGCTTAGAAAGGAATTACTAGAAGTGTAAGTTATTTTATTAATAATATTTTGAATGTCTTAGCAAGGGCTAGGACAATATGCACTTGATGCATTTATTGGTCATTTCGATGATTAGAGAGAGTTAGGTGCTCTATGTATACTTTTAGAAGTATTGTTTCAATGTCATTAGCAGGAGATAAGATAGTGTGGACATCGTGCAATGATTTATCAGTTTGATGATTAAAGGGTTGGTGCTCTCCATTGAAATATCACTTAACATTGCATAATTGATTGATAGTTAAGAGTATTTCATTTGAATGAAAATGTTCTTGTTATAGACATTTTTGTGCCTTACAGCATTGAGCATGAAATGTCCATAATCTAAGCTCTCCAAAGTCCCTAAACATGTTGTTCCTACCCCTAGAGGAACAAGGCTAACAAACCACAGCAATTCACAGAAGTTCTCCACCTGAAACTGCTCAAAAACAAGTCAATTCAGGATCATGTCAACTGCTCCATTGACCATCTGCGCTGAATGTCAGTGGCTCCACTGTCTACCTGCGATAAATGTCAACTCCAACACTAGCCACCTGCGCTGAGCGAGTTTGGACAAGTGGCAGACTCATTCCTCAAGGTGTCAATGCTCAGGAAGCTTCCAAAATGACACTTGCCTCAGGGAATTCGACTGGTGATGAGTAAGAGGTTCCAAATCTCCAAGTGGAAGCAAGAACCTCCAAGTGGACTCAAGAACTGAGAGAGGGAGAGGACACTAGTCAGATCTCAAGCTGACTCATCCTCTCTCCAAAATAACTATATATAGATCTCTCCTCCATGAGATCTAAAGGCTGGAATTTTGTTATTGCAAAGAATTGTTGTTGGTTTGAGAATGGAATCATTGGGTGCTTAATGCTTTGAAGGGTGGTGAAGATAGGAATTCCATTTTGCTAGGAAGGAGATACTGGATTGGAGCCCTCTGGGTTGTATCTCTTCCTGAACCTTGTTATTCATCAATAAAGCTATCTTGGTTTTCTCCTATATACTGGTGTATTTGTATGATTGCATTAGTGTATTTGATTTACTTCTAATCCTGAATCATTTATGAATATGAATATTTGCCTTTGTGTTGTGTTCTTCTCTTGTCGCAAGTAGTTGTTCTCTTGTCGCAGGTAGTTGTTCTCTTGTGATCTCACGGGAATCAAGTAGTTGTTCTCTTGGACGAGCGAGGAGGCAAGTAGCTGTGAACACCCAAAGAGAAGAGGATCTAGATCGAGGGACAAACTGAAGACAACGGTAAGTATATTGATCTCCCCTCTTTCACATTTCATAAAGGAAGAAACCAGAATAGCTGTATCTGTTTGTTGCTAAGGCACTGCCACACCTTAGGTGGATAGGATCATCCTGCATAGGCATTTTTCCCCACAACAAATTGGCGACTCTGCTGGGGAAATTTTGTTTTAGTCATTTTATTTGTGTTCACATCATTGTTTGTTTCATAGACTCAACAGCAACAATCGAACTACTTTTGCAAAGTAGACTGTTGCTGCCTTCATCCTTCACTGGATTTTGTCTATGATCTGAACAATAGAATCACAAATGACTTGATGATCCTTTGTGATAGATATTAGTACCCTCTCAAAGCATCCATTTGATTATACCTTGCTTGTGTTTCTGATTTGGCCTGAAACTGTTAATTTTTGAGCATTTTATGACTCGGAACCCAAGAGAAACAAGAGTTTCTCCTTCAGCGCAACTGCTGTGAAGGCAGTCTGCATTTCAACACAGGTCTCGTGAAGGCTACCTGCGCTGAATGTCAAATCCTCAGTGTTGAGGTTGCGCTGAACCAGTTTGGCCTTGTGCAGCTGGGGTTCTCTGCTGTCTGTTGCCCTGTTTTGATCTCTGTTTTTGCAGCCTCTAACCAGCATAGGTATCAGTCTAAAAACTCATTTTCTTTGCTTGAATTCTGCCTCCTTTTGTACAAAAATACTGTAAGTTTTTTTATGTGTTTGTGGCGTAATTTACAGTTTTCCTTTGCATGAGTGAAATAATCATCCTGTAGCCCTTGATTCAGATCTGATTGATTGTGATCTTAGGAGAGAGTTCATTGGCTGTTTACAGTTGATTATACATTTGCTTTTTCTTATTGGTTTGAGTTTGTCTTTTTTAAGTGTCGAAAGAAGTATTCATTTCAAAAGTCGCAAAGTGATTGTAATCTCTTCTACCCTTGTTAATTTCGAAAAAGTAAACTTGTTTGTATCTGTCATTTAAAAGCAAATTCAAAGTTGTACAAAAAGATTTCTTTGTAGGCATTAATACTAAGAAAGAAGAAAACAAACACCTGCATTGTGCATTTGCATTTTGATAAGTTTGAATGTTTGATTTAGGAAAAGAGTGCATTAGAGTGTGTTGATTGCTCTTTGAGAAAAGATAGTGTCTTTCTTTTCCCTTAGTAGCTAGGATTTTCAAAGTTGAAAAGATTATAAAGCTTGCTTATCATCTTAGACTGCATTTAGGAATTGTACCATACATCTCATGGTGATCCTGAAAGGAAAACTTCTAAAAAGATCAACTTAAAATAAACTGAATGAACCTAACAACTCTTTGTAACATAACGCACAACATAAAGGTCTAGGCTAGAGACGTGTTCCGACGTCGTTAAGCCTAGTGACTGTCGATCTCGTGGAAGGTGGGTGATTCGTCCTGAGGGACGATAGCGCTAGTACGGATTGTGCTCCCACGTACCATCGCGTATATATTGGGAGACCCCTATAGGCATATATCCTTTATCCTTAGGAAGCCGTGTCGGCTGCCCTACTGATCGCAATGCAGTGAACACAGCATTCACGAAGATCGACCGCCCGTACCTTAAAAAGTATTCTGTGGTTTTGCGAAAAGTTTAGCACACCCTCTGCCTAGATCTCCAGAGCAGTTTCTTTTGGCCTTTTTCAGACTGTATAACAGAAAAAGTCCATCCGAGAATTTGTCACTTCGGGCTCGTTAAAACATCGAAGGAGACTAGAGTCATCTTCAGCTTTTTCTCGACTCTTTAAAAGTGAAAAAGCAAGTTGTGTCTAAAGCGTCGTTAACAATTTATTTTAAATGGGACAATCACCCTTTATTCCCGCGTTGATCTTTAGGTTCAAAAGATGGAGCACACCAACCAAGGAATTCCCCTTGGTGGAAATCCTAGTCCCTTCTCCTCTTGGGGAGATGTTGGTGCGCCCCACATGGCCACATTGTCGCTTTCAGGACTGACAATTGGCCTACCAGTCTGGCTCTTTTCAACCAATGTCGTTCGGAATACCACTATTCTTGAACAGTCGAGTCAACAGTTAGATCAGACAAGAGTTGCCCACCAGCCTTCCACTTCATCTTCCTCTCCTCCTTCCTCTTCACTTGACGGAACTGGTCGAACAAAAAATCGGGTTCCTAAGGAGAAGAAGGAGCCTAAGGCGACTGGGGGCAAACAAGTGTCATCTGACAAAAATCCACACACAGCACTCGTAAGGCCTAAATCGCCATGCGTCATATGCAAGGGAGACCACTTCCATAGAGATTGTCGCTATATCCCCCGGATACTAAGAGACTGGTCCCCCCGTTTGCACAATTCGGTAGCATCGACCTCTGATAGCCATGTTGACTGCTTACCGTCAACTAGTGGGAGTGAAGCCCCAGGACAGAGCGGGAAAGCCAAATTTCCCTACAGACTGTGTGAAGGCGATCACGCCATCCACCGTTGTCCCTTCTTAGATGAGGCAAAAAGAGTTCTGGAAGATCGCCTGATTTTACGAGCGCAACTTCCTCCTGGATATCAAAAACTCTTGCCAAGTCCCTCGCTAGTTGAGAACCCGGCTGACCCACCCAGGTGGTCAGCCGTAGCACCTGTCATTGAAGATGAACCGTCTGAATCCATACCTAACAAAAGTCTAAAGGTTGAAATGGCAGTTTACCCGGTTTTGCCTTCAGAGGTTCTATCTTCGAATGACATCATCACAGAAGAGAATGAAGACGATACCGTCCAAATTCTCTTCATCAGCACTGACTCTGATGATCAAGGGGGCAATGCCACCATTCCTTTATCGCAGGAAGGAAGTTCATCAGAGCGATATCCAGCCGTATACTTGGTCCCACCACCAAGCAACCTGGTTGTGTCCTTTGACTGGAACCAACTAGGCAGACCCCACTTGCCAGCTAGCATACCATTCAGAATTATTGTCCAAATATACAGAATGGTAATGGCTGGTACAGTTATTGATAAAGGGGCATCTGTGAGTATCCTTTCCTCTATTGCTTGGAAAGCGCTTGGTTCGCCAGCACTTTTGCCTGAAATGAGAAATCTATCAAGCTTTGACAAAGGAACCAATCGCCCTTTAGGGATCCTCCCCAATGTGCCCATAACATTGAAACGGAAGACCGTTCAAATGAACGTGATGGTCGTTCAAGGACCCTTGGATTATAACCTACTCCTTGGACGAGACTATATATATTGCATGGAAGCCATCGTCTCATCACTCTTTAGAGTAATGTGTTTTCCGCATGAAGGAAGAATGGTCAAGCTCGTAGACCAACTTTCGTTCCCCGGATCACGCATCGCAAATAGTCATATACCATCCCTAAATGGTCTATTCACGCAAGAAGTGTCTCAACCCACGGTCCGTCCTCTTGATGAGCGCGAGTAATCCGGGAGGATATGACTGGAACCCACGGGGCATACGTCCTGGTCTGCTTCGGCAGGAGAACTTTGGGTATAGGGTAGGTTTCCGCGAGAGAATATGACTAGTCCGTACCCCGTCCGTCTAGGAAGAGGGTTGTTCTAGAAAAAGATTCTTTTGTCAAAGTTATGTGAGAGGACGGGACCCGTCGCTCACCTTTGTCTATTTCGGTAGACATTGCTGAGGAAGTGTTTTCTTTGAAAGATGAACGAGACAATCTTTGGGTAACCTGAAAGAGGTAAGCCTCTCTCGTTAAAACAAAATTTTTGGCGGAAGTGAAGTAGAGGTAACCTTGAAATCGTATTTTATACTTGGGGGCATGCAAACCTTTTGGAGTGCAAGCAAGGGGCGACTATTTATTTTTTAAATTTTTAGGACCTCTAACCCTTTAAACTCGTAGGATTAGTCGTTTCCGAACTTGCATAAAGAAAGGATGCGGAGCAAAGCTTAGTGAGATGAAGCTCCATAAAAAATAGAATCTTGATGAGACACTCTTATTATATGACTGGTATAATCGAGCAGTTTTAGCATAAAGTTCATGCTCGTTAAAAAATAAACGCAAGATCCGAGCAGTTTTAGCACATAGTTCATGCTCGTTAAAAAATAAACATAAGTTTGAGCAGTGTTTTGGCGCATTCAAGACCGTTAAAAAATGAACCTATTCCGGTAAATAACCATTGTGTATGTAACCTCATCTGCCATAAAAGCCTTGGTCGTGTTTGCACCGTCACCTCCACTTTTCATTTGGCCGATCGTTTACCTTCATATGATTGTTTGCCCATTTTGAGGAACAGTTGCGAAGAGTGATTTTCACCTAGCCATCCTTGTGACGCTGCCGTGATTGGAAAATTCCAACCTGTACCTGGAATCAGCTGCTAACCCTGTTCATCACTCGTTCCTCAGAAGACGAGTCTTCTTTAAGCTCTTTTCAATTGACTTGTAAAATATGAAAAGATTGCCGAGTTTTGGCCTTCCAGCTCGTTAAAGCGACCGGAAGTGCTATCCCTCCTCTAGATTTTAATCTTTTTGGACCTGAGGGATCATTGCACAAAAAGATCGAGCGCTTGTTTTGTTTGGCTCGTTAAAACTATCGAAAACTCATCCCTTCTGTATTGTTTTATACTTTTTCGGACTTAAGGGATTAGATGACGAAAAAGGACTTTTGGAGTTAACTTTATGTACCTTTTCAAACTCTCTAAAAATGAAAAGGACCGAGTTATCCTTGTCGTTAGACTCGTTAAAATCACTAAACAGCGACAAACTTGTCTTTAGATGAGAACGAGTTTCACTATCGCTAGGCTCGTTAAAACATAGCGATGGGCTTGCCTGAAGGGCAGGTTATAGAACAAGCATATGTTATCCTCCTCAAGCTTGACAAAAATAAAGAGGTATTGGTCAGCAATGACTGGGGAAAAATTGGGAGAAAATCAAGAAAACTTTGATGGTAGCAGGTCGCTCTTGAACATGACACTTTTCCTCCGTACCACAATCGGGTTGGGTTGTTTCATTCACCGGTCACATCACCATGGTCTCGCCATACCATCCATATTTGGGGTAATGCTACCGATCCATCGCATCAGTGTCGCCATATGTTCAAGAGAAGTCATTCAGAAAGAGTCAACTGGGTCCCATCCGCTGCCATATATTATCCTTCATCCATTCATGACCGCCACCCTGAATCATATGTCACAAATTTTTCTCACCTCCATTAAAATCATTAGCTTCGTTACGTGTCACTGATGTGGGATTCATTAAGGCCCTCCTTCGACGGATCGCTTCTTGTCGACATCAGCTCATTATCCAAGAAGTTGATCTAGGAACAACCCCTTCAGTACTTTGAAGCTTGCATGCCTCAATGGCAAGTTTCTCACTTCCGACAACAGGTATACATCAATGACCTTCGACCAGAAGATTTCGCGTGGTGTTCGACGCCAAGTCCTTTATTCACACCACGTGAATTGTACTGCAGTACCTTGAGGGTCATTATCATTATCGGTGATTCCTCTCGCGCTTGTTAACGGTTTACCTCATTTACCGGTAATCAAGCGATGTCTTTCCATGTTCGACTTCAACGCAATTCTCACATGGATCGACTTGTACTTAGAGTGAAGATCGAACGAGTTTGAAGACCCCGGATCTAGTTTCATCCATCCGGGCTGGGATATATATTCAGGAAAGATAAAGACATTTGTCATGTACATCATTGCAGCAGATGATCATCCTACTCAAAGGATGATAATTTCACCAAAATTATCAATCTACAATCAGACGATCGTCTGTTCTATGTACAAAAATGAATTTATAAAGCTGAGCGTGGGAATGCCCGCCTCAGCTAGAACATGAAAGCAGTATGAATCATAATGTATTGTATTGTATCTTATTACAGGTCTCCTCCCAGCAAATGGATGAACTTCGGACCCTCCTGGATAAAGCATTTCACCCGATAAACGGCCTCATACTTTAGGGGGCAACTGTTATAGACATTTTTGTGCCTTACAACATTGAGCATGAAATGTCCATAATCTAAGGGATCCAAAGTCCCTAAACATGTTGTTCCTACCCCTAGAGGAAGAAGGTTAACAAACCACAACAATTCACAGAAGTTCTCCACCTGAAACTTCTCAAAAACAAGTCAATTCAGGATCATGTCAACTGCTCCATTGACCATCTGCGCTGAATGTCAGTGGCTCCACTGTCTACCTGCATTGAATGTCAACTCCAACACTAGCCACCTGCGCTGAGTGAGTTTGGACAAGTGGCGGACTCATTCCTCAAGGTGTCAATGCTCAGGAAGCTTCCAAAATGACACCTGCCTCAGGGAATTCGACTGGTGATGAGTAAGAGGTTCCAAATCTCCAAGTCGAAGCAAGAACCTCCAAGTGGACTCAAGAACTGAGAGAGGGAGAGGACACTAATCAGATCTCAAGCTGACTCATCCTCTCTCCAAAATAACTATATATAGATCTCTCCTCCATGAGATCTAAAGGCTGGAATTTTGTTATTGCAAAGAATTGCTGTTGGTTTGAGACTAGAATCATTGGGTGCTTAATGATTTGAAGGGTGGTGAAGATAGGAATTCCATTCTGCTGGGAAGGAGATGCTGGATTGGAGCCCTCTGGGTTGTATCTCTTCTTGAACCTTGTTATTCATCAATAAAGCTATCTTGGTTTTCTCCTATATACTGGTGTATTTGTATGATTGCATTAGTGTATTTGATTTACTTCTAATCCTGAATCATTTACGAATATGAATATTTGCCTTTGTGTTGTGTTCTTCTCTTGTCACAAGTAGCTGTTCTCTTGTCGCAGGTAGTTGTTGTCTTGTGGTCTCGCGGGAATCAAGTAGTTGTTCTCTTGGACGAGCGAGGAGGCAAGTAGCTGTGAACACCCAAAGAGAAGAGGATCTAGATCGAGGGACAAACGGAAGACAACGGTAAGTCTATTGATCTCCCCTCTTTCACATTTCATAAAGGAAGAAACCAAAATAGCTGTATCTGTTTGTTGCTAAGGCACTGTCGCACCTTAGGTGGATAGGATCGTCTTGCATAGGCATTTTTCCCCACAACAGTTCTGACTAAAGTGATCGAATTTGTTAGTCATATATTACAGGGTACTTGCCATGAAGTGTGGATGGGTTGTCAAACCATTCTTAGAGAATTTTCATGAAAGAGATCATGAATTCCAAGAGTAATTGGTAAAAATGGTAAGTTGGAATAGGTATTTTGTTTTGTATATATGAATATGAGTAATGGCCAAGTGATGGAAAATAGAAATTGAATATTGTTGTAGTTGTAAATGCTTATGATTATTGATAAAATGTTATTAAATGATCATTTTTTTTTAGGTTTTGAGATAGGTTTCATATGTAAAAGTTAATGATGAACACCGAGGATGGTGTTATCTTTAAGGGGGGGAGTATATAACATTCCTAAAATATCAATATAGCATTGACCATTTATTAGAATATTTTTATTCTAACTAATTAAATTAAGAAATAGTTATGGTTAAATCAACAAATAGTTAGGGTTAACAGTGGTTGATCATGAATTTGTAATTTGTTATATATCAGAGATCTATTTTGTTGAGGGGATCGAACTTTTCTTTATACTCTACCTCTCGCTCATACCTCTCACTCAGTCATTCACAACGGTTCTCTACGAGAGAGGCTTTGTGACTGTGAACCTTTTCCCGGTCTCACAGCCCAAAAATTACATCATGTCCAATTTTTCGTGTATGAAGAATTTCCAGGTGCCATTTATCGAGCCTCCCAATAAGTTCATTCCCCCAGTTTGTATTTATGCTCATCATATTTCTTGTTATAATATTGGTTTTCACATGGCGAGTCATCAAAAGGCTTCTAGAAGACATGGAAAGAGGAAATGACCATTTACATTCTTTTTTTTTATGGAGTCATTTTGGGATGTGTTAATCGACTACAGTTAAGATAAGTAATCCCTATGTTTTATTGAAGGAAAATATGTGTTTAAGATAAATAACCTTATATTTTCTTGGGGGAAAATATATGTGTTTAATTGGTTGTCTTTGTATATATATATATATATATATATATATATATATATATATATATATAACTGCATGCAACGAGGAATGTGATAAAAAAATGGTATTTGTGTGTCTTTTGAAAAGATAAGTTATTATATTTTCTTAAGAGGAGAAACTATAAGTTACTTAATTTTCTTAAAAAGGAGAGTTTAGATATATATCATGTAGATAAAGATTGTATTACTTATATAAAAAAAAAATTGTTATTATATATATTTGCATCATTAAAAGATAAGTAACATTTTTTATCTTTATATAATAATGCATATGTCTTTTATGTAAGAAAGGATAGGTTGCATGCTCTTTTCTTAAAAAGGGATTTCCTACTGGTGTAGGAAACAATAGTTAAAATCCAAGTTATTTTCTTGGAAGTGAATATAGATTAAAGAGGGTAATTGGTGAAATAATTTCATAAGTGGTGAAAACAGTGTTCTAGAGATTTCGTAAAAGTTATTGAATAATAGGCATAAACTACAAGGAAATATTATAACAATAAAATCACATTCTTGAAAGTTATTTTTTTTATTAGCATAATTTTGATTTCGAAAGTAGATGAAAGGGAAAAAGAAAATGCTCTTAAGTGAAAACCATGTTCTTGAGAATTCAAATTAATTGTTTAGTAATAAGCAAGGAAATATTGTAACAATAAAATCATATTCTAAAGAGTTAATTTTTTATGAAGATAACTTTGTGGATTTTGCAAGGAGGCGAAAAGGAAAAACACATGTCAGAATAAATTTGATGATTAAATGTTTACAAATAAGGTGGTTAATAAATAATTTATCTAATTTTATCTATTAACAAATATATTATAGTGGAGTCTAGTGTCTCAAAAGTAAGATTAGATCAATTAATTATGAAGGAAAATATGGGGAGAAATATTGAATTAAAGTGGATTTGAAGGTGATATTTTTTTGAGTATTTTTGTGTATAATTGGAACAATTCAATTAAGTAATAAAGAAAAATGGTGAGATGAAAATTAAGATTATTAAGTTAGAATACATTAAAAAAAAGAGGAAAGAAGATGTTGCTCTTATTAAAAGTAAAAAACATGATGCTTTTTAGTGCATGGGTTATAATTGATGATTATTTGATCTAATTCATCTCAAACAAGAAATTGATTGGTCCACAAACTTTAACACATACATGTTATGTCTAAGCATTGAATAGAAATGATGCGACATTTTTTTTAGAGATTACTGCTTAACTAAAACTTATATATTACATATGTGATTGTTAGGTGACTTTGCTCTAATAAAATCTAAGAAAATTGACTAATCCTAACGCCACATAGTAAGAAATTTATATCATTTTAAAGAAATCAGTTACTACTATGTAGAATATTAATAAAATAATTTGTAGTGAAAGTATGAAAGTGATTTCTTTTATAGGCACAATCTACATGCAATATGAGTGAGATATGTGACTTCGTCCATGCTCAACATGAAGTTCACATATGTCCCTTTTCAAACAAAAAAAGAATATTTCTAAATAAAAATACAATGCATGTTATAAGAAAAATTAAAAATGAATATGCATCTTTAGTTAGTTTCAATTGAAAGCATTATAAAGCATCAATAACCCAATGTAACTATGGTCACTCAATTTGTTATTTATATCACAACCCAACGTGGTAAAAATGTTCACAAAGTCACTATGGTCACTCAATTTGTTATTGAAATCACAACCCATCATGGTAAAAATGTTTCACTCACTCTCGGTCATAAATAAAATTAATTTTGTACTAATTAAAAAAATTTATATAGTTTGAAGTAAAAAGAGTATGAGTAAAATGCTTAACACTTACTTTTCAAAAACATTTCTACATAGAATTAAAATAAACTATTTCAATATCTATATTAAATAATTTATGTCAATATCAATTTCATATATATCTATATATAAAAAGAAAATGTTTTAATGTTGTATATAATAAAATATTCAATGTCCAAAGAAAAAATTAATTAAAAGTTAAAAAATAAAATAAAAAATATCAAGTGATTCTTAATAAAAATAATAAGGAGATGTGTTATTTTGTTCAGTGCTTAGTATAAAATAAATATGTGACATTTAAAAATATTCATAGTTATAAAAAAGATTCAATATGGGTCATCAATAAAATATTTTAATATGCATAAGTCTCAATATTTAACATTTTGGTTCTTTTTTAGGTCATTCTATTGTCAATTTTCCCAATCCATAAAAAATTCTTTTGGAATTAAAAGTTTATGTTATCTGCTTTATGTAACATTCAAAAATATAACTTAAACAATGAAAAATTACACATTACCTATGTATAAAGAGAGAACCATTACAGATTCATTGAGATCTGAGAAAGATATTTGATGCCATCTGAAAGATGCTTAAAACATAGCTAAGATGTATTTGTGCTCAATTCATACACTACACGACCACTAGATTAATATGTGATTCCCCTAAATAAACACCTTTTATATCACTGCATTTTATGAAATTTATATTAAATTTGGTAAAAAATCATATATTGTAAATTTAACTATTTAAAAAATATTATTATTTTGATATTTTTGATAAATATCATTTTAGGTTATGTTCCTATTTTCTTTTTCCAAAATTCTCAAACCATTTTCCCTTTTTGTTATATATATTTAAAACAACTTTTAGTGTTTACTTTATCCTTATTTCAAAAGTACTTTATCTTTATTTTAGTGTTTAGCCATTTTCCTGCTAATATTATCATTTACTTCTCATCGAACACGATGTCATCTTCTATAGAAGGATGTCAGATATAAACTATATATAAGTACAAATACAACTGGAAGTGATAAGAAACTTGTTAACTTCATACTTATATAATCCAATTAGAAGAGGAAAGAAATCATTCAATTAATAATTATGGGTGAACTTTTTAAGTATTTTGGATAAAACTCTCTCCCCTAAAACTTGGTATTCGGAATTTATGAGGGGTTATTGTTTCAAATGGTTGAAGCTATACACTTTACATTACGGAACTTAGTTGGACTGACGATTTCAAACCTCTAGTTATATTGTATGGATGACTATGAAAATTTTATGACATATTTTTTTTTGTAAGAAAGTTTCTTATTTATATAATCATTATTATATAATTTTTCAAATTTAGTTTTTAATACGGATTAAGTTAATTTTACTTAATGATAAAAATTATTTAAACTTCCTATATTATATATTATATCTTTTTATTACAAGTATATTCACATTTCTTTCGAATTAAAAAAACATTATTTAAAATATTTATTTTAATTAAAAAAAATTCTCAATATTTAAATAATATAACATATAGCGTATAAGAAGATTATGGTATATGTATCCAAATGAAATTAAAATTCAATGAAAGAAGAATCAATTTTAATTATTAGTTATTATTTAGGATAATCACGATATTTGTGTGGTTCATAAAATTTCTCTTTTTTTCTAAAATATTTAATATGATTTTTAATGATTATTATTATTAGTCTTTTATAAGGCAACAAATAATATAGCAATCGATGTACCATTAGTAATAGTCCAATTAAAACAACAAACCTAAAGTTGGAAGACAAATGTTATAAAATGCTTTTCGTTCACCATATTAAATGTTGAAAATGCTTTTCTTCAACAAATGAACAATTTGTACATCTTATTCATCCCCTTTCCAAGGTGAAGAGGCACATATAGTATGGAAACTTAATTTAAAAAGAATATGGTAATCATTTTTTCCATAATGAAGCAATGATATCATTATTCTAGCATTACTTCATTAACATTGATTGTTTTTCTTTAAACGCTTGGTTGTTGGCACTACCATCAAGTCTTTCCATGATCCCCCGACTCTCGTCACAATCCCTTGGACCCTCTGGTACACGCAGATGTCCAATTTCTTGCTCAATTTCCTAGATTGGGCACATATCCTTCTTGAGAAATCCTTTATATTCTTTTTGTTACCTCATGCTCAGGCTATCTCTAAAATTTGGGAGAGCGAAAGTGGAAGAAGCATGATTATGTATGAAGAGAAGTCATTGTTACCTTATGCTCAGGCTATGTATGAAATTGGGGAGATGGAAAGCGGAAGCAACATGAGAAATATATGAAGAGAAGCTATCAATTTTATTCAATTGATGACAATGAAAAAGATATGTTTCAAACCTCAACAAATGATAGAGTCACGTAGGTTTTGCCAAAAAAATTCAAAATTTTCAAATATTGTAAAATTCATCAAAATTTATTTTCATATATATCAATTACTACATATAGAATATACGCTTATTGATGCTCGTTGGCGCTTTGAGTAATTTATTAATTATGTAATTAACAAACACATACAATGTTGACGGTTAACCTTCTTCCTACTCATTTCCTATATATTCATGTATAATTCATATTATAATTTATAATTCCTATAATTTTCATTTCATTTCTATGATTATGTCGAGGATTACATTATTTCCTTTCAAACATTGTTATGTAATGATCAACAATTTTAATCATACTCACTGTCTTGGAATGGGAATTGGGTTTTGATATAAACCTAGCATTATAACTGGCTAAGTCAAGGGAAGGTGGTCATTTCCCTTTACTTTTCTCCTCAATAGCATGGACCAAAGTGTATAAGTTTTGTTTGGCTATGGAGTATTTCATTTTATCTTGGGCAATAGCCAGTTCTTGAGATAACATCTTGTTCATCCTCCTTATTCTCTGACTAATTTTTAGTTATGTAGCATAAGAAGGTTTATTTTGAAATAAAGGTTTAATGTGAGGAGTCTTACCTTGTAAGTGGCCAATACCCTTCTTATTCTTAACTAGTTAGGCTCCTGTGGTGGTTGCCTATGCAACATCGACCTGGTTAGTTTCATCAACTACTTCTACGACCTACTCTAATTCCCTTGCATCCTTCGAAACATTCTTCTATTTTTTCCACCCACGTTTATTAGTTTTAGGTAAGTGGTCGATACGTGTCTTCCTCTTCTTAACCGATTAGGTGTCCATACTAGTTGCTTAGGATGGGTTTTTTTCTTAGGTTTGTTAGGCCACATTAGATAAACTGAGGAAACCTAAAAAAAAACCATTTTATTAGAGACAAACATATAAGGATAATAGGTTGGGGAAATGGTGTCTTAAATTAATATGGTTGTAACACTACTCATCACAATTTTATTTCCTTATTCATTTTTCTAAGATGCTTGAAATGAAAGATCCCCTATCAATTAAATGAGACAACATGTTGATGCTTACCTCTTTTTAGGTAAGATATTTTTGACACATCTTTCTACAATGGGGTCTCATATTCAATGATAAAATACGAAGATGAAACTCTTGCTAAATAGAGTCTTATAACTAACAGTAAGTACAGAGATGAAACTCTATCCTGCTCATTCTCAAATCTTTGTATCCAAACAATTTATTGTTATAGACATGTAGATAACATCAATATCTAGGGATTAGTCATACCTCTTCCATATATCGTTTACAGGCAATCCCATTGCTCCTCTTGACACATAATTGTCAGTTGGTTTTGTTGTTTTTAGATAAATCCATCGTTAATCATGTCAAAAATTCCAATAGTTTTTGGTTGCTTGGACACCTCGCATGCTAACTATGTTTGCATGCTGGAGCTCTCATATAGGTATAACCAATGTACCTTTGATTTTTAGTTTATTTTTCCCTCATTTTTCTCTGTGTTCTATGCACATACTGCAACATAGAGACCTAGATTGTATCAGTGTTGTAGAGGAAACCTTTCATAGTATGTGGACAACCACAATCTATCATGGCCCTTGCTCTCCCATTCTAGATTACAACTATGAAACCCCCACCCCACACCCCACAAAAACAAATGTTGTTTAATTTAGAGTATTGCATTGAGTTAGAGCTTTGTGATACCACTCATTGGCACCTATGACACAATACTGCTACATATAGCCACATATTCACATTCAATCATTCACATAATATAAACTTATAACGACTTTAATATTAAATGGGTGATTATTAATCTAACATTTGTGATGACATAAAATATTTTAGTTTTTAATAATGGAAAGTTAAATAATATAAAAAAACTAAATGTTTTATATTTATGAATAAAAAAATAATTTTCTCTTATAATGTTTTCAATAAACTGGCATATATTAATTGTCAGAAATTGTTTAAACTACTAAGTTAGTCTCCTTTGATGAGGAATAGATTCATGTATCATGAAATATCAATTTTGGTAAAATTGATTAAATTGAAGTATTCATAAGTGTGATCCTTCTTGCAGGATTAGTTGGTTTGATTCAAAAGCTTAAAACTTAAAAATGTCATAGAAGCTAGTAACATCAACTTCAATAATACTTAGCTCCAAATCACTTAGTTTAAAAGTGGTGATTATGGCTTTCAGAGTGTTAGCCTAAAGACTATGTATTTTCGAAATCTAACGAATCTAGTCAAACAAACACCTCGCATCCATTATCTAAGGCATTTTTAATAGACTGGAATGAGCTTCAAAAGATATACTAAAGAATAATAAGAAAATTTCTCAAAAGGTGTTCTTCTGTATTCAAAAATTGTGCATGAGTGTTCATTCATAGAAACTGTTGCTTTAAATCTTGAAATATTAAGAAACATTGGTATTAGGGAGAAAATATCATAATTTTTATTGTATGTAAAATTATATAGAAAGAGTCTAACAATTTTTCAATGAAAAAATTGAATCCATGCAAGAATTTTTCAACCATGTTTTGGGATAATACTAGGTAGGAAGACTAAGTTTTGATGCAATTTTCATAATGATTGAGAAATTCTATTAAGGATATTGATGATCTTCTGAGGTAAGTTCGAGTTAATAAGAAATAATTGAATAGATCGACCGATCCTAGTCAAATTTGAACACATTATCAAAAAAAAATTGTTGGAATTTAGGGTTTTTTATTGTCATATCGCAATCCATATGGTGAAATGTTCAATTTTTTTATAGTTTTGTTTTACTAATTGAATTTTCAACATGAATTATAATATGTTTATAATGATGAACTATAATATGTTTTATTCAATATTTCCCACTTTTTATTTTTACTATTTTAATAAAATTATTATAAATAAAAATTAATAAAAATATCTAAAATTTTATTGATCAAAATTAATCTAATATTAATTTTTTTAAATAATTAGGTAAATTAGGAAAAAATAATAACTCTTAAAATCATAAAAGTCTATAGGAGCTAGCACAATCACATTAATAAAGTGGTTTCTATATGCCAATAGGTGTCATTTTCAACTTATAATAGCACTAGTTGTTGTAACATACCCCGATAGCCTCATCTCAACCCATATGGTGAAATGTTCAATTTTTTTATAGTTTTATTTTACTAATTGAATTTTCAACATGAATTATAATATGTTTATAATGATGAATTATAATATGTTTTATTCAATATTTACCACTTTTTATATTTGCTATTTTAATAAAATTATTATAAATAAAAATTAATCAATATATCTAAAATTTTATGGATCAAAATTAATCTAATATTTTTTTTTAATATTTAGGTAAATTAGGAAAAAAATAATAACTTTTAAAATCATAAAATTCTATAGGAGCTAGCACAATCACATTAATAAAATGGTTGCTATATGCCAATAGGTGTCATTTTCAACATATAATAGCACTGGTTGTTGTAACATACCCAGATAGCCTCACATGAAAATGCAGGGAGTTAGAAATTTTTTACACATATTACATACCAGGAATTATCCACACCACTATTCGACATTCCTGTAACCATTAACCACCACTCTTGTAGTATATTAACGTAAATTGTATGATGTAATATTGCATCCATTTTATGAGTCCCTTAACCACATTAATTAATCACATACTTGACATTATCAACATCCCATTATGCAAGGAATCACATCATCATACTGACATAATAAGAAATCACATCACTGAACACCGATATACCCTGGAAACCTCGTAGGATGAAAACTAGCAAACATTTAGTTTTAATATTAAATGCTCATGAGGGTGTTCACCCCTCACTCAATGGCTTATAAGGGAGTCCATCCCTTAACCATTGTCACAAAATATTACAATGAAATATCAATTAAAATACAACATACCTAAATAAAAGCCATTACAATGATCATGAAACCATTTACCCACAAATGACCACTTTTTATATGTTTGTGGCATGATTGTCCCATTAGTGGACCATCCTGCAACTTGTACTCGTCAGTATGGACCATTTGTTCTTATTTGTCACAATTTTAAACATAATTTGTTTTTTGCAGAAATCACGATCCTTTCGTGTCACTGACGTTGTCAACAATCTTTGGTAACATGATTAGGTAAATTATTTATTAATCAATAATAATTCTTTGAAAGCGATTTTTTAACATCTATTCATGTGCATAGATGTGATGTAAATATAATATCACAACATGCTTCTTCTTACAACATTATGCGTGTATAAACAAATAATTTTCAAACATGTCAAAATAATAACCCCATTATTATGATAATTCATACATGAAATGTAAATATAATATCACAACATGATTCTTCTTACAACATGATGCATGTATAAACAAATAATTGTCATGTAGAATTTTTGAATAATATAACACTTATTCACAGAGATTATCCTGATTATACCACTACAACAAAACCCTGTGATTAGTGTCCCTTTTTTCTTCCTTTTTTGCCTCTAGAGCCCATTTTTGGTGCTATTTGTGTCCATTTACAAAATATGGTGCAAAAATTTATGCAAATTTTGCACCTAGTTTTTCACAAAGTTTTACACCAAGTTTAGCACCAGGTATTGCAATAGGTTTTGCATCAGGTTTTACACCAGGTTTTACACCAAGTTTTATGCCAAATTTTGTGCCATCCTTTGCACCATGTTTAGCATCAAGTTTGGCACCTAATTTTGTTTCACCAACTTTTGTATCATTTATTGCATCCACTTTTTGCACCTACACTTGGATCAACGTTTTCATCATCTCTTGCATCCTCTTTTGCATAATTTTTTAAATTATTTTTTGCATCCATTTTTACATCATTTGTTTCATCCCCTTTGCATCAATATTTGCATCAGGTTTTGTGTCTTGTATTGCATCTACTTTTGCATCTAATTTTGGTGCACCAACTTTTGCATCATCCATTGTTGCACCCATGTTTACGTCCAATTTTGCATCTTATTTCTCATCTTCATTTGCTTCTTTTTTTGCATCTATCATTACATCCACTTTTGTTGTGAGACTATTTGTACCACGTTTTGTACTTATCGTTGTACCCATGTTTGCTTCCAATTTTGCATCCATCTTCGCATCCACTTTTGCATCAAAATATTGCATCTATTTTTGCATCCACTTTTGTGTTGGGTTTTGCATCTCATTTTGTATCATCTTTTGCATCTACTTCCATTGCATCCATATTTTTCATCCAATTTTGTTTCTGCTGCATTCCTTATTGCATCTTGTCTTGCATCCAAGTTTGCATTTTTTTTGTGTTTTTTCATTACATCCACTTTTGTTGTGCCATATCTTTTGCCTATCATTGAAACCCACATTTTCTTCCAATTTTGCATCCACATTTGCATCCTCTTTTCAGTCCAAATTTGCATCAAATAAATTTTCTGTTTTTTGCATCCCATTTTGCATCTAATTTTACATCCACTTCTGATGTGTCCAATTTTGAATCTAATTTTGTGTCCACTATTGCACCCATGTTTGGTCCATGTTTACATCCATTTTTTAATCCAATTTTGCCTCCTTTTTGCATCCAAGTTTGTGTCTTTTTTTTTTGTTCATTGTTGTATCCACATTTATTTCACAACAATTCATGCTAAGTTTTATGCCTACTATTACACCCATGTTTTCTTTCACTTTTTCATCCATGTTTGCACCCTATTTTGTGTCCAAGTTTCCATCAACTATTGCATCTACTTTTCATCCACTTTTGTGTCAATTTTTTGTCTTATTTTGCATCTACTTATGTTATGTCAACTCTTCATCCAATTTTACATCTATTGTTGCCCCCACTTTTTTTTTTACTTTTGCATCTATTTTCCAACACTCATATACTTTTTGCATTGATGATACTTCTTATGACATTAACAATTATGAACAATTGATGACAATGTCAATAATTATGACGATGATGATAATGAAGATGATGACAATGACATGAATTGTGATTATTATGATAATCAAAATGATGATAAAGATGATGGGGGTTATAATGACAATGATGATGATGATGATGACAATGATGATGGTGATGCTAATGACCTTGGACAATCTTCCCAATTTTTAAATGTTGTCATGGTCATAATCATAATCATAATCATTATCATTAGAGTCATCTTCCAAGTCATCATCATTTGATCATCATTATCATTATTTTCATCTTAGTCATCATCAACAACAATAATTTCATAAATGATGATTATGATGTTCATGACGAAGTTGACAACAATGATGATAGAAATTACATTAATTATGATGATGGGGATGATGAAAATTATAATGATGATGATAATGGTAGTGGTTATGATGATCATCGATCATCTCTAAAAAATAAAGTTTTCATTTCTCTTGCATATATCATGTGTCCTAAAAACCCTTTTTGAGCACTCGTAATATTTTTCGGGTTGATGATATTTCTTATGACACCTATAATTATGAACAATTGACAACAATTTCCATAATAATGATGATGATGATGATGATGACATGAATGGTGATTATGACGATAATGCAATGATGAGATTGATTGTGGTGATGATGATGATAATGAAGATGATGACAAAAAAGTACTCTCAAGTTGAAATATTCATATAAGAAGGGATCTAGATTGATAAGAATCAACAATGATTTAAATTATCATAGCCAACAATGTCAAAATAGAATGGCCTTGACTAACACGTTATATATCTCCATTAGATCATAGCACAATGTTGGGAGGCATAAATTTGGACATCATTGCATCAGGCACTTACGACACTAGGATGTTCATCAGGCATGTCCTCACATGATCATTTCCTAATCCACTATCATAATATTTGACACCAGGAAATGTCGATCCTCATGACTACTTTTATCTTGGATTAATGTACTTGACTTATGGTGGTTAGTCCTAGTGAAAGCACAAATTCTCAAAGAATATTGGTCCCATATGTTTATCTAATCCACCATCCTCCCTATTGGTGTCTTTAGTAGGCTTATGACTGTTAGTCTTGGCCATAGTACATGACAAATGGATAATATGGTGTCAATGCTCACTCCCTCTCAACCAGGGAAGATACATCCACAAGCATAAGCATTTCTCAAGAATACCCATCATTTTCATAGGGAATACCATCATTAATTTGTTTTAATCACATGACGCCTTTATGATTAAGAATTCATAGATTTGTGGAAAAATGTTTCCCCTTTTTGTCATTTGTGATGAAAGAAAATAAAAAAGTGAAAGCCAAAATCATCAAATATACACTATAATGATTTATCTAAGTATAAACTCTAAGGTTAAAGTGAAAATTTATGTAAATATTATATCTATGAGTTGTTCAAAACTTATGAAAACCTTATTCCCTAAGTCCTATATATAAGAAAAATCAAAAGAAAGAAAAATAAGGCCCAATGAATGGTAAGTCATGTATACACACCCTCTTTGGAAAACATATGAATATATACACTCCTAGTTACACTTGATCACATGTTTTTATGGTTAAATCATGAAGTCCTCTTTTCCCCTTTCATTTTCACTTCATCATTTAAGCACCTAATTGAGGATCTAGGGAATTTTTCTTGCCTAAGGGTTTCATGTCTACTCTTGGTTTACTTATGTCACACTACAGTCAATCATGTGACAGAGTGAAATACTTAAGTTTGTGGAGTTATTAGAATAGTGTATTAAGTTAGTCACCACACACACGCATGTATTACATGTCGTTGATCCACATGTGTGGGTTGGAGACTCATTGCTTGAGAACTTTAATGGATACTACTTTAGGGCCTTGATGGTATATCTTACAAAATCTCTCGGTAAACATTTTGATTCATCCTTTCTGCTCCTTGAGACACTTGATAATATTAAAGTCACTCCCAATAATCCACGGATATGGGGAGTATAAATTACTTGTGCTAGAAATAGAATTTAGAAATAGAGGTTTTCCATTTGCGATATTGGAGTCATAGACATTGGATACATGGTAGTAGTCCTCGACGTCAATTAACTAAAATTATATTGTCATAATGTGAAAAGAGGTAAACATATTGGTAACCTTGATGTCTTCAACATTCCAAATAATAGCCATTCCACCCAAGTATATCTAATCATCAATCACTACTACTTGGAAATTCCTCCCCCATTTTCTAATAATATGAGGTAGAACCTCACTTAATAATTTTATTTCTTATATCAACATTATTGATGGGTTCTTTGCGTGCCATTTCTCTTTTAGGAGTATTTGTTTTCCTTTGCTATTGAGGTCCCTCATGTTCCATGAGACTATTTTCATGGAGAATTTACACAAAAAGGAAGTATAATGTGACTAAAAAAACATGTTCCAAGATTTAAGTTATTGCACAATGCCACTTCATGACTCCTATATTTCCTTAACCTGGGACTGAATGGTGAAATTGATAGCCTTAAGGGAAACTAACCAATGAAAATCTCAAAAAGAGGTAATTTTTGACTTTATCACATACAAGTTAATATACTAAAAAAACAACCATAAAAATTTCATCAATCAATGAACCTTTAAAAGAAATATCCAAAACAATTTCATCAAGCAATGAAGCATTACATTATAAATTACAATCTATAAACCTTTTGGGAACTTTTTGCCAAACCATGTTCAAAACCAACATATTTAATATTAATATTTAATAATAATATGGAAAATAACACATTTTCATAAATTAAATAACATGTTATCAATCCTAATAAATGTCACTAACATAAAACTAAAAAGCATGCAGCTAATGGGAGTGGCCACTCAAGGCCACCATAAGACAATTAATCTATTAAGACAAGGATTAATGGGGAAAGAAATATACAAAGGGCAAAGACAAACCTATTTTAACTTTATTGTTTTATTAGGTGCAAGTTGAACATCTCAAGATATAATGAAGAGAAGAATTAATTTTATTGCATTAAGAAAACCCAAGCACATTCTATAACTTAGCAAGGAAGAGATGTATAATACCCATCTCAGCAACACAACGCATGGCATTAAGTTACTTTTTTATATATAATTTAAACTGATATCATAAAATCACAAATTTATCATGAATGGATGTTTAAAATCCATTTCTATAAAAAGAAAATATAATTTTTTCCATAAAAAAAAATCAGAAACTAAATATATTTTTTTAGAAAATAAAAAAATACTGAACTGAATATATATTAAATAAAAAACTAAAATTAAGCAAATATTTTTTTAAATTTAAAATATTTTTTTGAATTTTTTTAAACACTTCCCTCCATTCTAAGAAGCAATAATAATAATAGAAATAAGGATGGACCAAAAATATTCCTTTCCTTGGTAAGTGTTTCCCACCATTCATTCCACTCACTCGAGTTATTTCATAAAACATAGATAAGCGTTATTTCACACTCTTTTGGAAAAGCCTATTGAGATTCTCTTATGATATATCTATTCCTTGATGGAGTCCTTGATATATTGATCAAGTTTTAATTCCTTGGAGATTAATTAGAGCAAAGAAAATATGAGTATTCTTAATTCCTAGTTCAATGCCTCTAATGGTGGACACAAGGCAAGGGAGGGGTTGCTATCGTGGTCATAACTCCAAGTTCATTGTCTCTGGTGGTGGACGAGGCAAGGGAGGGGGTTGCCATCATGGTCATGGTCGTGGAGTTTTCTATTTTACATTATATTTAGGGAGTTCAAAGAAATTTGAATGGAATGATTGTCGTCACTAGGTATAGTGGAGTAAGTGTGATAATGGATAAAATGAAGTAATTATTTGTGAGCATTTGTTCTTGAACAAACATTAGGATCCATCTTATTATAGAGAAAAGTACATGCATTAAAAACAACTCAATATTTCATGTGACATTCATAATGTATGCGACTTATTTTTCATTAAAAACAATTTACTTTTTCATGTGACATTCTCTTTTTGTTAAAATTTCTTCTATTTCTAATCTAAATTACAATTGTAATTTGAAATAAAGGTTCCAGTAAATATTAATTTACCAATTCTGCATGGAAATCGTAAGAAACATTCACAACATAATATGAAGAACAAATGGGTACCTACTTCATATGGATTAAAAAATTCTTCTACTACTTAATGTGAATTACAAGTGCAATCTTAGTTGGATCTCCAATATATCTTAAGCCATATTTTCATTTTGTTTTTAGTACTATGAAATGTTATTATGTCCTACCTCATTTTATTGTTAGCATTGTAATAAAAATATGCATTTTGCTATAGAATTAGTACTAACACGTAATATTGTTTTTTTTCCAGAACGCTATAGGTAATGCCTAAAAGATGATGATATAGACTATGTTTAGATTACATCATATATCAGAAATGATGATGATGAGGATGGCGATGTCATTGGTGATGATAATGTGGATGATATTATCAGGATGGTCAGGATGATGATCATGGAAATGATCATGAGGGTGAGCTTGGCTATGATTTTCGTGGTGCTAGCTAGCCATGCGTTATTTTTATATTTAGTTGGATGTCTTAATATGGTAATCATACATTTGAATTTTAGTTTATTTGAATAATGATGATGATACTATCGGTACTATCTTGTTACCTTGTGAATATGTTGAAAATTGTTTACAATTTTTATGAAGAATTATTGTGTATGATGAGATTCCTATTTTTTTATGGATGTTGTGAATTTACCTTAGCATAATGATATCTATGAAACATTTCTATTTGGTAATCTTACATTGAATTTTAGTTGATTTGATTAAATATGATGATGATATTATCTTTTTTATCTTGTTCTTTTATGTATATGTTGAAAATTATCAACATTACTTTGATGGAGAATTATTATGTATGATGATATTACTATCTTTTAATGGATGTTGTGAATTTACCTTAGAATAATGGTGTTCATGAAATATTTTGATATGATAATCACACATTTGAATCTTAGTTGATTTGATTAAGGATGGTGAGGATATTATTAGTATTATCTTGTTACTTTATATATGTGTTGAAACCTGTCAATGCTTTTTAATGGAGAATGATTATGTATGATGACATTACTATTTTTGGATGTAATGTTGTAAATTTACCTTAGAATAATGATATCTGCCATAAATGTTGATTTAGTAGTAATATATTTATATTGAAAATTGTCAATGATTTTTTGATAGAGAATTGTTATATATGAGGATACTGCTATATTTTTTTATGAATGTTGTCAATTACCCTTAAATTTGTTTACAAATACTAAGTTATGAATTTGAATTGTGATATATTCTTAAATGTGTTATACATGAAAATACCTCCTCATCATCTTGGAGGAGAATACTATGTTGTTGGTTGAAATACCCCTTTCTCCTAAACTATATAAGTCTATAACACAAGTTATGTACCATGACGACCATGGTATCCTAGTCTATAACAAGTTGTCTCCTTCATCTAACTTTTGTTACCAAAATAATAACCACCTAAGAAAAAATTAAGAAACTAATAAAATAATGCCATGTAGACAATTTTTGAATATATCATTTTTATTATTCTTTCACCAAAATTATCCAAATAAATGTCACATTTATCAAAATAATTGTATATGTATGTTATATTTAAATTAATATATTAGCACAAAATTTAATAGAATTTAAATTAAAAAAGAAAATTCAAAATTTAAATTTAAATTTAAATTACCCAAATAAACGTCATTTTTATCAAAAATAATCGTCTACATGTATTTTATATTGAAATTAATTTATTAACACAAGATTTAAGAAAATTTAAATTTAAAAGGAAAATTTAAAATATATTTTAAGTTAAATATACATTTAAGTTATTCAAATAAATGCACTTTTATCAAAATAACCATATATTTATATTTTATATTTAAATTAATTTATCAATACAAGATTTAATAAAATTTAAATTAAGAAAGTAAATTTAAAATTTAAATTAA
Source organism: Pinus tabuliformis (assembly GCA_031772625.1). NCBI lineage: Eukaryota > Viridiplantae > Streptophyta > Pinopsida > Pinales > Pinaceae > Pinus > Pinus tabuliformis. The sequence goes on along the minus strand of CM062816.1, from coordinate 314,587,277 downwards.
GTTTAGGATGTAGGATTTTATATTTAAATTTATTTATTTAACATGCCATGATTTACCCCTCATTAAAAATATTCTAGATATTATAACTTTTATAGATTAAGATATTAGTTTTATTTTTAATATTTAATATAGTTTTGGGTCACTTGGGAAGCATTCACAGTTAATTTAGGTAGGTTATATTATTAAAAAAAGATCCACTGCGTAGTCACACCTATATGTCTTTTAAATTTTAAAGGATTTTGATTGGCTTACACATTATGACATGGAAATTCAATGTTAACATTTTAAAATGAAAATTCCTCTAATGCGAGGAAAAAAGCTCGAGTTAAATACAATTTGACACTCTTGTTCACTTTCAGAAACTCATATGGTGGAATGTGATCTCTTTATCCTCATCTTTAGATTTTTCCTAAAAAAATAAAAGCATACAAAAGTGGGAAACAACCATAAATCATGGGGAAGCTTTTTCCTAAGCACAAAAGCATCTAAAAAGTGGAAAATGCCATTTTTATATGAGGAAACATTATTCACCCAAAAGCTTTCGCCGAAATTGAACTAATGAGGAATTTGGGAAATCTTCATAGCCTTCACTTTCCTATATATTGGAGGCTTGGCCATTGAGGAAATGATGGGAATTCATGTATTGTCACGCTGCTGAGATCTATCTTGAGAGGGAGAGTTTTGGAGCTAGGAGTTGGGGGAGGTGTTGTTGCAACTGTATCTGATGGTTGTAACTTTCCTCCAACTCCTTTATTAATATAGATTAGTCGTTCTTCCTTCCATATGCTACTATTCATTCTTTACTTATCCTATTTAACTAATGAATGTATGGGATTTTGGTTTATATTTATTTATTCAGTAATATTTATATGTTTATGATAGTTTCAATTATCAAGATATTATGTTGTGAAGTTTTCTTTGTTCTCTCTCTTGTGCGTTGGACCAAGATTTGGAGCTATTTAGGAGCGCTTCCTAGCTACACTAAAAACTCCAACAAGACCTGCAAGCGAGGAATCACATGAATTCATTCTTCTTTTCTTAATCTATACTCTACATCTTGATCTACTAAGAATCCTGAGCCCTAGAACAACCTTTCTCTTAATCAGTCTATCTTAGGTTTCTAGGATAAACTGAGAGGGTTTTATGTTCATCTAACTGTGCATTAAATCCTACAGCAAAATGATATTTAGAAACTGTAATATATTTCACTATGTAATAAAATTAGTAAAATGGAAGTAAAAGTAAAACTTTAAACAAGAAGCCAAAAGTTGATGTAACCATCGATGCAAAATTGGGAGTAGAATTGGATGTTAAACTAGCCATCAAAACAAGATGCAAACAATGAGACAAAAAGAGTTTTAAAGTAGAATTAAAAAAGGGTGTTAAACTAAACACAAAGAAGGGAACAAAATAGGGCATACAAAAAGATACCAAATTGGGCGCAAACAAGGATGTAAAAATGGACACCAAAATGAGGATGCAAATAATGGTGTAAAATTAGGATGAAAAATTGGGTGAAAAAAGGATGTAAGAAAAGACACAAAACAAGAAGAAAAATGCGACTAAAAAAGGGTGAAACTAAGGATGCAAAAAATGATGCATAACTAGATGAAAATTCAGACTAAAATCTAGGTGCAAAATGAGATGCAAACGTGGACACAAAATGTGGCAGAAAAAAGGATGCAAATTTGGATGCCAAAAAGGATGCAAAATTAGACACCAAAAGGGATGCAAAATTGGACATAAAAAATGGTGAAAATTTGGACATAAAAGTAGAAAAATGGTGCGAAAATGGGCATAAAAATGGCTCAAATTTGGATGCAACATTGGATGCAAAATGAGGTGCAACAAATGATTCGAAACTTGGTGCAAAAACAAATGCAAATGTAGATGAAAAAAATGGCTCAAAACTGAATGTAACATTAGACACAAAATGGGATTAAAAGGTGGATGCAACACATGGTCCAACATAGGGTGAAAATTTATATGCTCAAAAGGATGCAAGAAATGTTGTTAAAAATGATGTTAAATTGGATGCAACAAATGATGCAAAATTAGGTGCAAAATAGGATGCAAAAAAGGGAGACAAATGAAACGAAAAAAGTGGATGAAAAATAAGGTGCATAAATGGATGAAAATTTTGGCACTAAATTAGATTCAACATATGGTGCAAAATTAGATGCAAAAAATGGTGTAAAAAAGGTGGAAAAATTGATGCAAAAATAGATGTATAAATAAGTGTAAAATTAGAAGCAAAAAATGGCATAAGACTAGATGCAAAAATTGGCACAAACTCGATGCAAAAAAAGGCACTAAATCAGATGCAAAAGATGGTGTAAAACTCGATGCAAATTATGACACAAAAATAGAAGCAAAGAATGGCACAAAACAGGAAGCAAAAAATGATGCAAAAATAGATGCAAAAAATTGCACAACACTAGAAGCAAAACCTATTGTAAAACCAAATGAAAATCTTGGTGCAAAATATGATGCAAAATTTGGTGCAAAAAAGGACGCTTTAGAAACTGTACAATAGAGCCAGATTTAGCACCAAGTTGATCATCCCAATGGAGAGAAAAATACACTAAAATCTGGTGCTAAATCTGGCGTAAATTGCCTGTTTTGTTGTAGTGTACACTATTACGGAATGCATGCATAATACATAACCTCCTCTACGTTGATCATCAATTTTGTGGAATTAAAAACAATGAAACATCAATCGCATGCACACATTAACACAATATGTAATGGGGAAAGCATACAGCTGAAAACCTCGCACTATCTGTATATTATAATGATGGAGAACATGTAACAATACATAGTACAATACTCCTCACAAGTACTCAGTACTATCTCCACCTGCCACACACAAACTAGCTCAAATTTGAATCAAGTCACAGGTTCAAATCTCCTCCGCTGTCTCCCTGCCTCTACTACGCAATCCAATGTGGGAATAGTGGATGATCCAAGCTTCTTTTCCTTGGCTTGTACTGCACAATCCTCATTGGCAATCTCCATCATTGATTGTGCAAATCTCATGCACAACTATAGTCACAACTAATAGAAGTCTTCACCTCTAACACATGTCTCCACTAAACTGTCCATGCACTGAGTTAACTGATGTATTCTTTAGTTGCTTTATGAGTTAATAATTATTGAATTAATTAATAATTAATTCACATCACTCATCACTAGTGTATTCTACAGTTAGACTAAATACAACTAGTTCAACCAAGTCAAACTGAACACAACTCCATCAACTCCTCAATCAACTCCACCAAACTCGATCACTTGAGTTTTAACTGAAGTCCATCATGCAATAGCTCAACTGACCCATAAGAAAAGCGTATTTCCTTCCGGCAGCTGCATGTGCCACATCCGTAGCTCGAACTGAAGTGCTCCAAGAGGATAAGATAATGTTTATAGTCCAAATATTATTAAGAGCTAATAATATTTGATTGTTCTATTTTTAGCCTGGCAGTCTAAAAATAGACTCCACCCATATGTCTAAAAATAGAAGTCCATCTATTTTTACCAACATGACCAATCATCCACAAATAGCATTCTACAACTTATACACCATGATCCATATGTCTAAAAATAGACTTTGCACCAAAAATAGCCTGCGGGCCCACTTAGTGAAGGCGACTCCTTTCCACTAATCTCCATCATCTTGTTGCATTTTCAACACTCCCTCTCAAAAATATGTGGATTATCTGCAACCCCTATCCTACCTCGGTGGTATTTGAATTTGCTCCTGGTGAGCGCCTTCATCAAGATATCAGCATCCTGATCCTCCTTTGGAATGTATGAAAGTAACATGATTCTCCACTACACACAATCTCTGATATGATGGTACCTGATGTCGATGTGCTTGGATATATCATGAAATATTGGATTAGCCGAGAGTTTAACGCAACTCTGGTTATCACAATAAATCACTGTAGGCTCCAAGTGTGACCCAAACAACTCGACCAGGATCTTCCTCATCCATATAGCCTCGCATGCAGCCAAACTTGCTGCCATATACTCAGCCTCTACTGCACTCAGTGCCACGGATCTCTGCTTCCTGTTGTACCAAGAAACTGTTGTCGACTCGATACTGAAAATCCCTCCAGATGTGCTCTTTTTGTCCGTTGGGCTCCCTGCCCAATCTGCATCCGTGAAGCCACATAACTTCACCTCATCGTCCTGTCTGTACCACAATCCATATCCAGATGTGCCCCTGAGATAACACAATACATGCTTGCCTACCTTCCAGAAGAGCTTGGTTGGCTTAACCATAGCTTGTGAAAGCTAGTTAACAGCATAGCATATATCGGGTCGTGTATTGACCAGATACATAAGCGACCCCACCAACTGTCGATAAATAGTGGCATCCACTACCTCTACTGAAGTAGCATCCTCCTTCCTCCAACCTCCAGGAAGAGCAGTATTAACAGGCTTGTAGCCATGCATGTTGAACTTCTCCAGTATCTCCAGAGCATACTTACCCTAAGAAACAAATAGTCCGTCACTACGCTGCCAAATTTCCAATCCTGGGAAATAATGAAGGAGGCCCAAGTCCTTCATCTCAAACTCCCTAGCAAGATCCTCCTTGCATGAAAGTATCAACAGCTCATCACCTGTCAAAATGAAATCATCTACATAAAGTTCAATGATAAGCAACTTACCCTCCACCACAATCACGTATAGGTTAGGATCCACCTCACTCTTGGAGAATACAAGTCCAGTGAAATAACTGTCTATCCATGTGTACCAAGCACGTGGTGCTTGTTTCAACCCATACAACGCTCTCTTGAGCCTGCACACATGTGACTCGCTGCTGAAGATCTCGAAACCTTCGGGCTGCTCTATGTACACCTCCTCCTCAATGACTCCGTTGAGGAATGCAGTATTCACATCCATCTGATGAATGTGCCACCCCATCTGCGCTGAGAGAGCAAGAATCTTCCGTATGGAGGAATACCTTGCGACAGGTGCAAAGGTCTCCTCATAATTGATCCCCTCTATCTGTGAGAAGCCTTGAGCAACAAATCTTGCCTTGTACTTCTCCGAACTTCCTTCAGCTGCCTGCTTCACTTTGTAGATCCATCTCGAACGCACCACTGATTTCCCCTTCGGTCTTGGGACAATCTCCCATGCACTGTTTCTGACAATCGAATCACACTCTTCCACCATGGCATCTACCCATGTGAGATCCTCCACAGCTTCCTCGAAAGAGGATGGCTCAGTCACGACACGTTTTCTCACAAGAGCCATGTATCCAGTGTATCAATTAGGTGATTGTCTCTGTCTGTGTAGTCTTGTAGGTGGTCCTACAACCTTCTCTCCATCTTGAGCTAGTCAGTCAACTTCTCTAGTGCGCTTTCGCTCTCTGATGGTTGGCGCTACATGAGTGGTCTCTTCCACTCCATGAACTTCATATTGTGGTTGATCCACGTCCTAAAGCTCATCTTTAGGAACTAATAGCTCCTCATCTGCATGCAACTGTGGCTCCCTCTCAAGCGAACACTTCATGGCCTTCTCCTCCTGAAATTTGATATCCCGTCGCACAACAGTCTTGCGGCTGTCTGGAAAATACACACTATAGTTGTGGGGCATATCATTGTACCCCAAAAATATCCCAACCTCTGTGTTTGGCTCTAGCTTCTTCTTGGCATCCTTCGTCACATGCATGTAAACGTTAGAACCAAAATTCCTAAAATGGGAAATATCATGCCTCTTACTAGAATAAGCCTCCTTGGGTGTAATCATGCCAAGTATCATCTGAGGACAATGGTTCTGCACATATATTGCAGTATTGCATGCTTCCACCAACAAGTGAAGGGGTAGGCCATGATCATGCAACATTGCCCATGCAGCACCCATGATCGTTCTGTTCTTTTGCTTAGCAACCCCGTTCTGTTGTGGGTTATGGGGAGCTATGAGCTCTCTTCGAATCCATTCTGTGCTGTAGAAGTCCTTGAACTCGACAGAGATGAATTCACCACCATTGTTGCTCCTAAGAGCCTTCACCTTCTTCCCCGATTATTTCTTGACCAGTGCTTTGAACTCACAGAAATTTGAGTATGTCTCACTCTTCTTCTGCATGAAGAAGATCCAACACTTCCGAGAGAAATCATCAACAAAGATCACATCATACCTGTTCTTTGCTATCGAAGCTACTGATAACGGTCCACACACGTCTGTGTGAATTCTCTCAAGGATTGTCGTGGCCTGACTATCCTTTTTGTGAAAGGTGGCTTTCACAAATTTTCCCAAAGTACACCCCTTGCACTGATCTGACTACGCAAGAGTGCCTTTAGGAAGCCCAGTAGTAATTTGCTATAGTATCTTCAAGGCTCCATAGTGAAAGTCGCCCAATCTCTTGTGCCACAACTCGCCATCATCCTAGCTCACCAATCCTTCTTTCTTGCATGCCATTGTTGCACCGCCATCTACATGTAACTGATAAAGGTTCTTGACTTGAACCCCTATCTTCCGGTTTTCTCTAGTTGTCTTACTGCGTAGGAAAGCCTTTCCCTCGTTGAAAACAACATCATATCCCTTGTCTTCTAACATCGCCACAGAGATAAGATTCTTCTTCAATCCTAGAACATGCATCATTTTCTTCAATACAAAAGGTTTACCAAACTCCCTCTTAAAGGAAATGGCACCGATACTGGTTTCACTGTATCTACCATCATCGCCCATCTCGATGTGCACTCCAAGATCTTTCTCCTCCAGATCAGAAAACAAATCTCGATCTCTTGTCATGTGAAAAGGCGCACCACTATCCAAGAACCATACCAATCCCATCACACTTGATACCAAGCATGCGATCAATGAAAAATCTAGCTCAAATTGCGAGGCTAAGGCCTCTCCCACTGCAGATCCAGCAGCTTGCTTATTTTTCTTCTTTTGCGGACAATTTGTGGCATAATGTCCGTGCTGGTGACAGTGAAAGCACTTCACCTTGGACATGTCCTACTTCTTGCCTTTCGCATCGAAATGAGAAGATTTCTTGTTTTTCCCCTTCTTTTATTTGGCAGCCAAAGCGCAATTTTATTCATCAGATGCCTTTGATGAAGATCCATCCCTGGTATTCTGCTTAATCTCCTCTTGCACAAGATCCGACCAAAGTCTCTCCCATCCTAGAAATTTCTCCCGACCATTGACAAAGTCCTGATAGGAATGCCAACTCTTCATAAGACCAGGTAGATCCAAGCTCACCAAGTCCTCATCATCTACAGTCACCACCACAATTCCCAGCTCATCCCAGCATTGAGTGAACTTTGTGAGATACTTGGGCATACTGTCTCCTTTCTCACACTTAATGTCTCTGAGTTTATCCTTGAGCGCCAACTTCCTCTAGTCGCTCTTGCTTTGGAATAAATCTGTCAACGCTTTCCACATAAAGTATGGAGAAGCCTTTCCATGCAGGTTGGATACAATGTGATCCTTCACGCCCTCCAACAAAATCCTTCGACACTTTGCTATCTTCTTTTTCAAAGCCTCAAGCAACATCAGTAGGCTTTGGGACCTCAGCATCTATGGACTCCTTCAACCTATTGTCATCTAACACCGCCTCCATCATGTCTTTCCATGCAATATAGTTCGAGCTGCCTTCAAGAGCATACTCCAATCACAATCTGTTGAAAGACATTTCAACTTTGACGCCAAGAAAACACTGCTTCAAATTCGAATTCCACCAGCTCAAAACTCAACTGCTTCTGATTTAAAATTTGTGAGAACAAAGTATTTCTTGTACAGAGATTGACTGTATGGGCTTTTACCAGATATCTCACCTTCCAAAAGAAGGATGAATCTAGAGGCTACCTGGCCCAATTACAGACTCTGCCTGAAGAAATAAAATGTAAACACTTTCTGAATAATAGATCTGATGATCAACTCTGCTCTGATACCATGTAGAAATTTTGAATAATATAACACTTATTCACAGATATTATCATGATTCTACACTATTGTGGAATGCATGCATAATACATAACCTCCTCTATGTTGATCATCAATTTTGTGGAATTAAGAACAATGAAACATCAATCGCATGCGCACATTAACATAGTATGTAATGGGGAAAGCATGCAGCTGAAAACCCCACACTATCTATATATTATATGATAGAGAACATGTAACAATACATAGTACAATACTCCTTACAAGTACTCAATACTATCTCCACCTGCTACACACAAACTAGCTTAGATCTGAATCAAGTCACAGGTTCAAATCTCCTCCGCTGTCTCCCTGCCTCTACTACGCAACCCAATGTGGGAATAGTGGATGATCCAAGCTTGTTTTCCTTGGCTTGTACTGCATAATACTCATTGGCAATCTCCACCATTGATTGTGAAAATCTCATGAACAAGTATAGTCACAATTGATAGTAGTCTCCACCTCTAACACTTGTCTCCACTGAACTGTCCATTCACTGAGTTAACTGATGTATTCTTTAGTTTCTTTATGAGTTAATAATTAGTGAATTAATTAATAATTAATTCACATCACTCATCACTAGTGTATTCTGTAGTTAGACTAAATACAACTAGTTCAACCAAGTCAAACTGAACACAACTCCATCAACTCCTCAATCAACTCCACCAAACTCAATCACTTGATTTCTAACTAAAGTCCATCATGCAATAGCTCAACTGACCCATAAGAGAAGCGTATTTCCTTCTAGCGGCTGCATGTGCCACATCCGTAGCTCGAACTGAAGTGCTCCAAGAGGATAAGATAATGTTTATAGTCCAAATAATATTAAGAGCTAATAATATTCGACTGTTCTATTTTTAGCCTGGCAGTCTAAAAATAGACTCCACCCATATGTCTAAAAATAGAAGTCGATCTATTTTTACCAACATGACCAATCATCCACAAATAGCATCTTGCAACTTATAGACCATGATCCATATGTCTAAAAATAGACATAGTCTAAAAATAGACTTTGCGCCAAAAATAGCCTGCGGGCCCACTTAGTGAAGGCGACTCCTTTCCACTAAGCTCCATCATCTTGTTGCATTTTCAACATGTAAAACATGTCAAAATGATAAGCCCATTAATATGATCATTCTCACACAAACACACATTCATATCCAAAGGAAACCACTGTAACCATCCATTTCACTTAAAGGATATTAGAAACTTATCTTTGTTTTTCATGCATGTAATTAGATAAAAACTTATTTGAAGAGAGCTAGTCTCTTAGCTTCTTCTTTTGGCATGTAACAAAGTAATCTTTCCAATACAATAGATGTCCCCTTCTAAGGGGAAGCTAATGTGATAGACATTATTATGATGCATGCAAATGTAAGTCCCTTTTCGAAAAAAACATATTTTCCAAGATATATCTATTTACAAAATCTATTGTATGCCCAAAGGCATGTTCTTCTAAATCAAAACTAATGTGTTAGTCATTATTTCTTGTATACGGATATATGTATTTTACAAAGGAAATCTAGTACATTTATTCCAACTAACTACTTGTTTTACTTTCCATAATACTTACTCTTTTCTACACAGAAATCCATATTTCTCTTTGTAATATCTAACACAATAGTTCTACAAATCTATGTTTCTCTTTAAAATATTTAACACAATAGTTATATCTTCACACATGTAATCAACTATGGTAATCGACCATTGTTTCCATGCTTTTGCATATTTGCATATGTGTTCTTTTCACATAATTTTTTCAAGAACCCAACATAGTTTCTCTCTCATTGATGTACAAATTTATTATGCATTTGTTCCCAAGAAGGTATCATAACAAAGCTCTCATGCATTTGTTTTTATTAAAGTATCATAATCAACCTTTCTTTTGGGCATAAGAACTAAGATAATAATAATAATGGTAACCTTTTATACATTAAACCATGCAATTAAAACAAACTATCCAATATGCAACACACAAATCATTTACCTTTTTACTCACCAAACCATGTAACTTTTTCAAATCTTGCAAATGAATTTACACCATTAACTTATATGTCACGCCCAAGGAAAAGATATTCTTTCCAAAGAAGATTCCTATGACTTATATTACCTTTGTGCATTTCATCTATGCATAGGTTATTATATTTTCTCATAACTATGTATTTCACAAATTACCCTTTTTAATCTATATTCACTTTCAGAAAAATGACTTGCAGCCTATCTTTTCTTACATAAAAGGCATATTCAATGTTATATAAAGACAATCAATCTTTTAATACTACAAATATATTTATAATAACAATGTTTGTCTATATATAGTAATAACAATTTTTATCTACATGTATTAATATATTTTCTCTATCAAGAAACATATATTATAACAATCTTCATCTACATGACGTAATATATTTTCTTTACCAAGAAAAATATATGATCACAATCTTCATCTACATGACGTAATATATTTCCTTTACCAAGAAAAATATATGTTCACAATCTTCATCTACAGGTAGTAATATATTTTCTTTACCAAGAAAAATATATAACAATCAATCTTTATCTACATGCAATAATATATTTTCTTTATGAAGAAAAATGTATTAAAGAAAAATATATAACAATCAATATTTATCTACATGCATTAATATATTTTCTTTACCAAGAAAATTTATGATAATCTTGCACATATGTGTATATGTAATAACTAACGCAAAAGAAAATATATAATAATCATGCACATATATGTGTATATATATAATCACTAACACAAAAGCAAATTTTCAAGTTTCCTATAAACTTGTTTTTTTACTTTTAAGAAAATCACATTAATTTCTACTATGTTATGTACAAGATGAAAATGTGAATTTTTCTTTAAGGAGCACGATCGCGTATGTGGGAAATCAACTCTAGGAGAAAAATGAATGGTTGTGAGCCATTTTCATACACAACCATGGGATCCATGTCTAAAAATATGACCCTACTCTTGCATGAAGTTCCACCCTCTCGTTTGAACATTGGCTCCTTCTACTAAGTGCCACTAATTTTCGTGGGGAGTGCCACTAATCTCTGTGGATTCGAGCCAAGGAACAACTTTCCTTTGTCATTTGTTACAATGTCCACCAGAAACGAAGCTTTATAAAACAAGACATAAACTCCATAATCCTCAACGACTGAACATATTATCCAAAACCTCTGAAAAACGATTATTCCTCTCCCTCTGATCCCTTATTCATTGTGAGATCAAAATATAAAAGGGCAATTTCCAAGAAGTAGTCTAAATGTTTCTTCATGATTTGGCATATGATAACAATCTCGTTGTCATAAGTAAAAGACTGATACACCTATTCTCTTTATTTCAAGATCATCTCTTCATGTAAAACAAAACAGTTACTCTCAGGTAGTTTCACCATATCGAACCCTAACTATATTATCATATCACAAATTGAGAGTTTATTTCATGTTAATAATTAGTTGCTATATAAAAGGTGAAAAATAATGTTGATGGCTTATATGAACTATTTTATTAACGTAGTTGTGTCATTAGATGGCCACCACCTCGGGTTGATTAGTAAACCATGGTTAACTATTGTTGATAAAGTTGACCATTGTTTAAGACAGTTGAAAATGATCTAGATGAATGTATTGTATGAGCATTATTTCTAGTAAAAAAATAATCCACTTAATATATGAAAATCCTCTCCTCAATAATTAAAGAAGTGATTTTTCTTTGCTCTTTTCATATAAATTTATTTTGGGAAAATAATTTTGCCATGCTTTGTTTCAAGATTTTTTTTTTAATAAATTTAGAATAAACAAAAGTTTAATTAAGTAAATTATATTTTTACTCAAAACAAAATTATATATATATATATATATATAATCCTACTAAAATGGATAAATTTTATATTAAATTAACACATTATTATTCCAAAATTTTATATTAAATAACTTTTAGGATAATCAATTTATAACATTATTCTCATTAGTGTAATTGAGCTTAGCACCACCAAGCTTTTTTCTCATGTTGTGTTATTCCATTGTTTAATGGAAAAATGATCTATATAATTTCCTTTTTCACTTTGACGAGAGTTAAAACTTTATTAAAAAGGGGCAAAAAAGGAAGAAAAATGAAGCAGCTACATAACAATAAGTACATGTCTTTGGGCACTGCTGCCATTGCCCTATCACAATAAGTGCCTGTCCTTGGGCACTGCTGCCATTGCTCTATCATTTTTTGTGTTGTAACTTAATCAAATATGAGGGAAAATGCCAAGTAAAAGTGTGGAAAAAAATTAGCCACGATTACTCGGTCAACATGGTGTTGATGAGTGTTTACTCGGAGCCTCGATGTTGTATTGAGCAATGATTAAGATAACTGAGCCCTCGCTTGGCTTCCTGAACTATCTAAGTTAGAAAAATCCGCTAAAACTTTTAGTCTCATTTTTATTGGAAAAGCTTCCAATGAGGAGTTCATCGTGTTCATATAAAACAATTAGTTTATTCAACATAGAAGTTAATTAAAAATGAGTTAATCTAAAGAGATATGTATTTAGATTTAGTGTATTTATATTAGAAAAACATAATTACGTTAATGTGCATGCATCGCAGTGCAACCAACCAAAAATTTTGTCCACTCTTACGCATTAATAAACCAAAGAAAATGACCCTTCATTAAGTCACAAGTTCTTAATTTGACCCTTCACTTAAATAAATAGACACCCCCCATTTCTTTTTCGTATGGGGAAGGGACAAAAGAGAGAGAAGTCAACCATTTTTGTCCTCACTGTTTGTTGTAGTCCGTTATTGTTTTGCTTTGATAACACTGTCTTACGGCGAATACATCAACTCGGGACCCGGAGCAGGGGCTGCACCACGAATATTTCTGACGCTCAAAATTTAAGAGCGGTTAATATCATTTCTGGTGATGCCTGAGGCGCCCATAGATGCGACCTTAGATTCATGACCAGTCATTTCGTACACCTTTCCTTTTACGTTATTATTATCCTCCATCTCAAACTAGGCTCTGAAAAAAATATGTGAGGCGATTTCGGGATATTTCCAAAATCCGTCGCAGGTTTTTCCAAAATCTGTCCCAGTATACCTCAAACAAGATTGACAATTTCGGAGTAACCATTCATGAGTTTGTTCATTGTAGAGACAAAAATATCTTCCGAGTCAATGCAGAAATAAACATTTTCTACATGCAAACTTCTAATGTAAATAAACACTTTCTGCTATTCATGCGTACTACCTTGTCCGGAAGTAAAACAAACATTTTCTGCGATGCCTACATGCTACATTAACCGGAAGTGTTGCCCATCTGAGCACTTCTGCGATCTGTCATCTGAACAGTTAGAAATAATTAATTCCTACTTGTCTATGGTTGTAATTCTCCATTTGAGGAGTTTGTTCCTACATAATAGGAATTTAGTTTTTCCTAGTTTAGTGTGTGGTTGAGAGAATCTCTCAACCACACTACTCTACGTCTAAGATAGAATTCCTATCTTGACACTATTGATTGTATAAATATGTATGTAACTTCCTCATTCATGATAACAAAATATATTGCTGTGTGCTATTTTATCTTGGTATGAGAGCTTCAGAGTTCATGATAAGAGAATATATTTCTGTGTGCTATTTTATCTTGGTATCAGAGCTTCAGAGCCCGTAAGGGCCTCTAGCCCTTCCTGGGCATAGAGAAATAAAGAGATTGGTTTTCCAATCCATTTTTTATTTGTCCATCACTGTGGTGCTGCTATATTTAACATTGTACAGAGGCCACGCTACTGGTTTACGAAATAGAGGAATCGACCGTGCTGCGTAAAGAGTCAAGACAGTGCGAGTTTGGAGATCTGTTGGCGATTGTTTAAGAGCCAACACTTGTTGGAGATTTTTGAGAGGGTGAACGAGCCGAGTATTGATGAACCTGTGTAGATATCTGCGTTAGATATGTTGTTTTCTTGAGCAGAACTAAGTTAAACTAGCCGGGTTAAATACCAGCGGCTGTGGCAGAGGCGGAGCCCTGGGTGCTCACATGGTGGCCGCCCCTCTTACCAAAACGCTTTTTGCGCATCGATTTCCAAACCGATGTCTTCCAGAAAGATGCAGCCTGTGACAGTTGCCGTGGTGTTTGGCAGGCGGAGGATTTGGAGTTTGTCGCCCTCAGAGATGATATGACGAAACAACGGAGGACAAAGATGTGTGAGGTTGTGTGAATTGGGGAGCAACAATTTTTTTCTGTGTGCGGTTCTGGGTGTGCCAGGGCCGGTGATGGCTGATTGGGATCTAAAGTCCAGATCTGTAGCTGGTTGAGGAGTTATGGAGCGTTGCGCAGATGGCGAGCTATTCAACCGAATTGTAAAGAGGGGCCACTTCAGTGAGCGCTGTCAATTTGACCAGGATGATCGTTAGCATCGTGGAGGACTGTCGCTGGGAGTCATGCACAGCTACTTGAAGCAAGAGAATTTCATGTTCTCTGATCGAGGCTATCCAGGAAAATGGGGTTTTTTGAGTCACTACTGATAGACTCATATCAATCCCTCATTTAACACCTGCGGCCTTCAATTCATGGACGATCGTCGGTGAGGCTTGTGGCAGACCTCCTGCAGGCATCGCTTCGATTTGGAGAGTGAACGGTTGTGCTGGTAAACATGCTCATCGTGCTGATGAATCGTGTTGAACGCTGTGGAAAATCGTTGTTTGCTGTCAACATTTGAGACCCTGTGATTAGTGGTTCTTCCCTTTGCGAAACAAGCGTGGGTACAAACTGACGGAAGATCGAAGGCTCCTGCAAATCATTGAAACTTGAAGGAGGCGGTTGTGGGGTGAATCTGTTGCAGGGAAGATTTGTTGCATTGACAAATTATGCACATGTGTGGAGACTGCATCTAGATCCAGTTTCAGTGGCGAGATTCTAATCCGGTTTGGGGATCGAGATGTGATCTGTGCGAATGAAGCATGGATCTGCAGACAGAGGAAGAGGCAGAGGCACTACATGCCATGGATTAGTGTGGATCGGAGGTCGTGGATGGCGTGAGAGGTGTTGGTGCATGGTTGAGGCCGCGTGGAGATCGCTGACTGTGTGTGATCAGGGAGTTGAGATCTACAATTGCGTGAAGTTTGCAGGGCAGTTGTGCTGTAACCCTGGTACTTCATTCTTCTCATTACCAATTCTGCAGCTGTTGGCCCAGATCAAGGCTGAATTTGCAGAGGAAAAATTATGACAATTGCAGCTGTTGGGCGCAGAGGAGAAGAGAGGCAGTTGTTGCCGCAACAATCAGAATTAATGGTAAGCGTAAGTTCATGTTCACGGGGTTTGGCAGGCAAAGGCCAAGGTGAAGTCATGAAATAATAATGATGAAAGTCGTTGAAAAGGATGCCAGAGGCCTCCCGGATGGCTCCCTCAATGTGGGTCGTGTGGCACATTTGGTGGTTTCGTTGGGCATAATTCTGGCCATCGACAAGGCCTTGAAAAGGGTCTTCATGGCTGCCATAATAAAGTTACCTAGCGCATTGTTTGTAATGTTCTGCATATTTTCCATGCTGTCGATCCTCGACGTCATCAGATCGGCAGTGGCAACGGCTCTACTGAACTTTTTTGAGCCGGAAAAAACGTTCATACAGAGATGGCTTCCGCTCTTCTACGTGCTGTCGCTGGTAGTGTTGCCCTTAGCTATGAAGGGAATCCCTGCTTCTTCCGGAATGAAGATTGGCGCAATTCTTGTTGGAGACTAGGCAACAATTGCAAGGAAGGAGAAAATTGAAGACGTTGAGCTTGAGTTGAGAAAACTCGAAGGAGCAGTCGAAGCTATTCATGAGAATTTAGTGTACTTGAGAAGCAGGGAGGCAGAGATGCGAGAGGTGAGTGAGGTAACCAATGGCAGAGTGGCATGGTTCAGCATCATGTCCCTCACTGTTTGCTTAGTAGTGTCGGCTAGGCAGAGATAGAGAAATTAAACCTAAAGAATTTATGCTTTATTTAGTTTCTTGGAATCATGTTTAAAGTTATTGAGCCTTATTGAGCCTAGCTAACTCAATGTAGGTAAGGTCATTTTTTTAGAATTCGCGACTCTAACGAATGACAGGTTAAGCATGGAGTTCCAAGAAGTTATTTGAACAGACAAGGATGCCCAAGATGTGAACAATGAATAGATGAGGCAAAGCAGCAGTGACAACATTTATGGTGGACAACAAAATAGATGTTTGTTAACTTAGTGTGGTTTGTGGAAAAGACTCCCTAGCATGTTATAAGCAAGTCCAGTTGTTGTAATGGTCATTGTATGTACCCAGAAACTCCAAAATGTGGAATGAAATGTAAGCTTTAAAGGCATATGAAAGTTCGTGGTGATCTTCAAACCACATTGTAATGGTTTATGGTCAACCTGAAACCATCTTTTGTCACTGTAAAGTGAGGGTTGGTGGTGAGCCAGAAACCATCTATAGAGTTTTTGGGGCTAAAGTGCTTTTGTGACCAGCGTGCCTTTCTGGCAGAATCGCCTCTGTGGCTTGAGGTGCCTTTGTGGCCGGGTGTACACGAGAGCTTTGTGCTCAATTGAGCAAGTGGACTGCAGAACACTTGGTTCGGACTCAGATGATTTTTAATTTTCTGAGTAGAAGGGGATTGGCACGCTTTTCGCGCTGGCAGTCGTGCCAATATGCGCAACTGGCACGCTTGTTAGGCCATTAATAGCGCCACCGCACCAAAATACCAAACTGGTGCAAAATTTTACGGAAAGATCGCGCTAATTCACCTTCAAGGGGATCAGCGGGAATCCTCATCTTCGTTTGGCGATTTGCAAGAGGAGGCAGATCGTAGAAGTTGTGGATCTGTCCGAGGGAGGCAGATTGTGTTTTGGAGGTTCTATACATGTAATTCGCCTGATAGTGGTGGATTTGACCATCATGACAAGTATCCATTAAGGGGGGAGTTAGAAATAATTAATTCCTACTTGTCTATGGTTGTAATTCTCCATTTGAGGAGTTTGTTCCTACATAATAGGAATTTAGTTTCTCCTAGTTTAATGTGTGGTTGAGAGAATCTCTCAACCACACTACTGTACGTCTAAGATAAAATTCCTATCTTGAGACTATTGATTGTATAAATATGTGTGTAATTTCCTCATTCATGATAAGGGAATATATTGTTGTGCGCCCATAGATGTGACCTTAGATTCATGACCAGTCATTTCGTACACCTTTCCTTTTACGTTATTATTATCCTCCATCTCAAACTAGTCTCTGAAAAAAATATATGAGGCGATTTCGGGATATTTCCAAAATTCGTCGCAGGTTTTTCCAAAATCTGTTATACCTCAAACAAGATTGACAATTTCGGAGTACACATTCATGAGTTTGTTCATTGTAGAGACAAAAATATCTCACGAGTCAATGCATAAATAAACATTTTGTACATGCAAACTTCTAATGTAAATAAACACTTTCTGATATTCATGCGTACTACCTTGTCCGGAAGTAAAACAAACATTTTCTGCGATGCCTACATGCTACATTAACCGGAAGTGTTGCCCATCTGAGCACTTCTGCGATCTGTCATCTAAACATCCAAACCATAACCATCTGAACATTCGTTTGATGAAAACAAGTGCAGAAGTGGAGGTGTTTCAACAGTGGATTCGGGATCTGTCATTTTGACCTCCAGAGCATAAATTGAAGAACATTGATCAGAAGCCGATGATTGATCTGAGAAAGCAATTGGAAGTGTATCGGTAGGAAATGGAGAAGGATGAGTTGTAATCTCAACGTCTCCCTTTAACATCTGGATCACTTTACTAAACAGCCGCTATAATTAAGTGATACTCATAGCCGCTATGATTAGATGGAAATTGAGAGAGGATGTGGGCGGTAGCAGTAACATAACCAACAAGAAGCAAAGTATAAAACACGGGTGATAATTGAGAATCTCATTTTCCCAAACACAATCTAAGAGACAGACAGAGCTAAGAAGATATAGAAATGAGCGAGTTTGTGAGGAAAATAAAAACCAATTTCGAAGATAAAAGGGCTAATGTACAAAGCAAGCATGAGAGAGTAAAGGAGACAAAATCCGCTGGCAAGTGGATGAAGGATGGAAAAATAGATGGATTCCACGAGCAGATGACCTGAGTGTAATCCGATTGTCCGGAATAAGTAACGAGTGGAGAAGAATAAATAAGGATTACATTATAGAGTTGTTGGATGGGCAGC
Organism: Pinus tabuliformis; assembly: GCA_031772625.1. Taxonomy (NCBI): domain Eukaryota; kingdom Viridiplantae; phylum Streptophyta; class Pinopsida; order Pinales; family Pinaceae; genus Pinus; species Pinus tabuliformis. Next base: position 314,569,136 of record CM062816.1, on the reverse strand, counting down.
AGTAAAATCAAAGAAGAAAGAACGATGATTTTGCGATCGCACCTTCAAAGTGGGTAACAGCAAAGCATGATTTTGGTGATTGAAGGAAGGTTCTGCGGTGGGGTCATGTCACGATCCTACCCATGATACATGTAAATAAAATTTTTAACTTATTATAACCCTTACATGTTAATCCTACCATAATTTTTATGTCGCACATACTCTGCCATTACACATGGTTATTCGGGTTAATAACATTATCGGAAATTTATCGTAACCACGACACTCGATTCAAATGTTTGGTTCGTATGCATTGTTTACATATATATATATATATATATCTATATATATATATATATATATATATATATATATATATATATTTGGCAACCGGGATGTGCACTGGCATAACGCTTTGTGTCTGGAGTAATGTTTCCGGCGTTGAGTTGTTGGGTTGCAATTAATTTTACGGCAGCTGTTAAATGCTCCCAGCACAGCTGTCCTGTCTCTCCTGCTCGGCCATGTGAACACGCCGGCACCCGTATCCTCGTCCCTCGCGCCTTTGGTTCCTGCTTCTTTTCAATGGCGTGGATCTATTGACCTGGATCCGAGGGTGGAGATCCATCGAAGGGTTTAGGGTTCTTATTAAGTGCTCTGAGCTCCCACTTGGCTCATTTGGTCCTGATGTTGCTTCCGGGTTCTGTTTGCTTCTTCGGGCACCGGGGTTCCTCTACCCTCCTTCGAGTTTTCATCTGCCACTCCGGGGTTTCCTCGTTCGATTCTCCGGGATTATTCCACCCAGGTAATGGCTTTCGCACAGTTAAATCTTTGGTTTCGCTATCATGTTATTTTTTTTCATTATAGGTCTCTCCTTTGTTTTTTCATGCGTTTTAACATCTCTCGTTTTCCCCTGGTGTATGACTGTGAAGCTATGGCCATGCATTCCTTCCAATACACTAGACGACGGCCCTCGGCAACCCAACCGCCGCGTATTAGGTATGCAACACGAGCTCGAATATTTCTGGGTGCGATGTTTGGGGTTTTCCCCTTTTTTGCCTGCTGTGTTGTGACATTTATACATGCTCGATTTTCACTGGCTTTCAGATTCTCTTAACCCATTCGAGGTTACCCAGGACAAAGTCCTTGTGGTTTTGCTTCCGAAGCTATTAATGAATTTTCATATTCTCAGATTTTTGTGTTTCCGGCTTACCCTATAGGGTTATGAGGAACAGTCGGTTCCATTCACACGGAAGGTGCCTTAGCAGCCCAGTAACTGGTTTATCTCGAGGGCCTATTTGTTTTCTTATGAATTGTTATTCAGATGTAATTATTTGTACAACAAGTAGTAAAGACTACTGGTGAACTGGCCGCGGATTATAATCATTTTTTTTTTAATGAATATTTTATTTACATCTCCAATGAATATTTTGGTTATAATTCCAGTTTGTCGTCTCCTGGAATAGATACTCACTCTGTAAATGTCCTTTTGTTTCTAGTTTTCCTCGGAAGGCTTTAATAGTGAACTAACTGTATTTCTGAGTGCTCGATTCCGGTGCTCGATGGACTTGCCACTCTGAATCAGTTATTACAATTATAATGTTATCACTGTTGCTTGTATATGCTTTCATGGTTTAATGCTATGGCAGAACTGCCATTGTCCTTAGAGAAAACTATTGTTTTCTATCTGTTATGATTCGACTTAATGTTCCTTACTGTCGATATGCAATGTTTATAATGGAAGAGTTATGGTTGAGAATATATGTTTTTAGTCGGTTTGAGCATTAGATACTCCTTTTGTCGTCGCATTTACTATCGCGACTAAGGAGAATCGTGCGGTTTGCGTTTTCGTTGTTTCATTAAAAGAAAATACTGTGGAGTCTGGTTCTGGTTCATATTCTTCTTGAACCCTCTCTTAAGATTATTCTCCTTCTTATGGTTAACAGCTAACTCTGTCTATGTATATTTTTTGTTATATGTAGTAGCTTTACAGTTTATGCAGACTGTCTCGTTTGGTTATAATCTCATATGGCCTTCTAAACTCTTTTAATGCACATTCGCACTGTAGCTATTGGGTGTTTAATTCCAGCGAGTGTTTTCTTACTTCCGTTCTGGTAACCCCAGCTTGAGGCCTGTTATAGCTTGAAGCCTGTTATCCTACTCTCCTCTAAGATGAACAAGCTCATGTCATTTAAAGAAAACTTATTCATTTCCTTTATATATATATATATATATATATATATATATATATATATATATATATATATATATATATATATATATATATATATATATATATATATATATATATATATACGTTAATTCCTCGGTTTTTCTATACAGTGCAATTTGACCTCCATCTCGTTTTTTTTTTTTTTTGAAGTTACCAATACATATATCAGCATCATGGTTTTTCTCAACAGTCATCTATTGATATTTCGGTAATATTTGCCTGAGCCAGGTATCATTACAGCAAGCATCATAATGATATAAGAATGTATAATTATAATTAATTTTCACAGCCATTCTATTGTATTTAGGCTACAGTAATTTTTCAGTTAACATTAATATCTATAATCACTGTTCGAATAATTTCTTCAGAAGCTATTACATACCTGGTCCGCCAGATTTGTAATTTCGCTTCGGAATTTCATCTGTAATCTATGTTTCCTCTTGACTACTCAACCATGATATCCATTGCCAAGACTGGAATCTCTACCCGAGCTATCTTGCAGGCCCAAAGCCCTCAACAAGATACATGCAACTTGTGCCTGGTTATCTGGACCTCACCAGACTTAACCAACTTTCTTTTCTTTTCCCTCTTTTTTTTCTGTCTGTCCCTACAACACAGAATTTTGTCTCTACCCCCTCTTTTCCCCTGGAGACCTCTCCAGTTAGGGAGGGTAGTTTCATGCAGTTTTCATAACTGATTTATTTCCCAATCTTCCTTTCAGAAGTTGCCAGCATTTCAAGAAGTATATATTCTTCTTTAACATATATTTTAATTCACAATAAAGTAATATGATTAAAGTTTTAAAAACAGTCTTTCAATTCTATCTTTTACCACAGTAAAATTCCAATATTTACATTTTCTGGGGTCATCACATCTCCCCCTCCTGAGATTGTACATCGTCCCGATGTCTGATTTCCACAAACAATTCCGGGTAAGCCTTTTTAATGAGCTCTTCATCTTCCCAAGTGGCCTCATCAAGCCCATATTGCTGCCACTGCACTTTAACTTGGGTAATAGCTCGCTTCCGCAGCTGCACTTCTCTCTGGTCGAGGATGTTCAGTGGCTCGACCAGAACCTCGCCTTCTGGTTCGACCTGCAACAACAACAATTCCAATCATTTCCTTTCTGGAATGAAATTTTTAATTAGATCAACCGGATTAGTTCTTACCCTTATATCCTGCCATTTGATCACATGTTTAGGGTCGTAAATGTATTTTTTTAGTATAGAAACATGGAAGACATTGTGGATTCTAATATGGCTTGGCAGGGCAAGCTGGTAAGCTACCAGCCCTACTCTTGCCAAGACCTGAAAAGGTCCAAAATAACGAGGTACAAGTTTGGCACAACCGCTCCATTGCAAGGTACTCTTTCTGGCTTGGATTCTCACATAAACATGGTCACCGACCTGGTATTCTTTGAACCTTCTTTTCCGATCTGCAAAGCTCTTTTGTCTGTCCTGAGCAGCCTTTAAATTAGTACGTACCCTTTTTACCATGTCCTCCATTTCTTTGAGCATTTCTGGCCCAAATCTTAATTTATCCTCAGGTCCACCCCCACTTGAGGGTGTTCGGCATTTCCGCCCATACAAGACTTCAAAGGGGCTCATTCGTGTTGATGTGTGATATCCGTTATTATATGCGAATTCAACCAAATGTAAATATTCCTCCCACTGGGTTGGTTTCTGCATTACGCATGCTCTTAACATGTCCTCCACCACTTGGTTCACTCGTTCTGTTTGACTGTCGGTCTGGGGATGATAGGCTGTGCTGAAATTCAGTTGTGTTCCCAGTTCGGTAAACAATGCTCTCCAAAAAGTTGATGTGAATTTCACATCACGATCAGATATTATTATCTTTGGAAGTCCATGTATTTTGAACACATTCTGCATAAAAATGTGAGCATTTTGCACAGCCCTATAAGTGGACTGCACGGGTATAAAGTGTGCTGCCTTACTCAGTTTGTCTACCACTACCATAATAGAATCATTGTTCTTCTTCGTCCAAGGCAATCCTGTTATAAAATCCATAGAAATAGTTTCCCACTTCCACTCCGGAATGGGTAAAGGTTGTAATAGCCCCGCTGGGTGCAAATGCTCTGCTTTAATCTGTTGACACTCCAAACACCGTGCTAAGTATTCAACTACATTCTTTTTCATTCCTGGCCAATGGTATTCTTTTCTAAGTGTGGTGATCATTTTTTTGGTACCCCGGATGTCCTGCATAGTGGCTGATGTGAAACTCATCCAAAATTAGATTTTTAAGACTATCCTTATTAGGTACAGACAGCCTCTTATTATAATACAACATCCCAGTGTCATCTAATTCATATTCCCACTGATTTTTTCCGCTAGAAGGTTGTTGTACCTGTTGTTTTATTTGCTGGTATTCAGCATCTTGATCTGCTGTTGTTTTTATCATTTCAATCAAGGGATTCTTCCATTTACTGGATGAAATTTCATACAAGCATTGCACCTTCCGACTTAATGCGTCGGCCACACGGTTCTCCTTCCCTTTCAAGTGCTTAATTTCAAAATCAAATCCATTTAGAAAATCCGCCCAGCGGGATTGCCTCGTATTTAAGGTAGGTTGGCTAAAGTAATTTGTCAGACTGTGGTGATCCATTAGCAACAGAAATTTTCTCCCCATGAGGTAATGCCGCCACATTTTTAGTGTGCGTATGACGGCTGCCAATTCTAAATCGTAGGCAGAATATTTCTACTCATGCTCCTTTAGCTTTCTTGATTCGTACGCTATCACCCTTCCTTCCTGCATCAACACACCGCCCACACCCTCCTTACTTGCATCAGTACATACCACGTAATCCTTATTAGGATCAGCTATACTCAAGATGGGTGCAGTGGTGAGTAAATGTTTAAGTTGCTCAAAGCTCTACTGACACTCTGAGGTCCATTTGAATACCATTCCTTTTTTCTGTAAGGAGGTGATAGGGTATGCTACCCTTGAAAAACATTCCACGAATCTTCTATAATAACTTGCTAATCCCATAAAGGACCTAATGTCTACCACATCCTTCGGTATGGGCCATTCCATTATGGTCCTTATCTTTTCAGGGTCCACTGCAATCCCCTCTTTTGTAATTATATGGCCTAGATATTGTATTTCCTCTTTGAAGAAATCACACTTGCTGAACTTAGCATACAACTGGTGTTCTCGGAGAGTTTGTAACACTAACCTGAGATGCTCCTCGTGCTCCTCCTTAGAACGAGAGTATATCAGAATATCATCAATGAATATCAGCACAAACTTATCCAAGAACCCATGAAACACGCTGTTCATTAAACACATAAAGGTGGTAGGTGCGTTGATCAACCCAAAAGGTAGCACTACAAACTCGTAGTGCCCATACCGTGTCGTGAAAGGATTTTTAGCAATATCTTCCTCCTTAATCCTAATCTGGTGGTAACCTGATTGCAGATCGATCTTAGAGAACACTGTTGCACAATTCACTTGATCAAAAAGTTCATCAATCTGAGGTAAAGGATATTTATTTTTGATCATGAGCTTGTTCAGGTGACGATAGTCTATACACATTCGAAGAGTTCCATCTTTTTTCTTGATAAATAACACTGGGGCTCCCCATGGAGATACACTGGGGCGAATATAATTTTTGTTTAGCAGCTCTTGTAGTTGCATTTTTAATTCTATCAATTTAGGTACGCTCATTCTATAAGGTGCCCGCGACACTGGCGCTGCCCCCTGTGTCAATTTGATGGTAAAGTCTATATCTCTTTTAGGTGGCAGCCCGGGTATCTCCTCTGGAAAAACATCAGAAAATTCTTGTATTACAGGAATGTTTTCCAGCGTGGTTGTTTTATCCTTTGAATTTACATAACCTACCTGAATGGCATAAATTTTACATCTTTTCTTGATACATTTAGCTAGTTGGGATGCAGTGATTGGTCGGATCTGCACGGGGCACTTAATCCCTTGCATTTATTGTTTCTCTCCATAGTCATCTTTGTAATAAATGGTCTTCGTTTTGCAGTTTACTAGTGACCAGTGTTTCTCTAACCAATCCATCCCAATCAGAACATCATATGAGCCCAAAGGAAGTACATTCAAATCTGCCACTACTGGCTGCCCTGCTATGGTTAAAGAGCAGTTATTAATTTTTGCCAGGACTCGTCTCTTGGCCCCCGTAGCTAGCTGTACCAGCCATGGATTCTTAAATTTTTCAGGTTGTAACTTACATTGTTCTACTATCTTTGGGCTAATATAACTTAAAGTAGCTCCTGGGTCAATGAGAACAACTATAGAAAGATCGGAAATTTTACCTTCAAATTCCACCATCGTCGGCTGGTATTCCGCCTGACGATCATCCAGGGCTGCGTTAATCCTTGGTACGCTATGTCCCACATCGCCAACAGTCGACGCTTCATGAATCTGAGATATCTGATCAGTTCCTTTCCGCTGCGGGCAATTTTTGACGTAGTGTGGTCCTCCACAACCCCAGCATTGAACTGGACGTCTGGCCATTCCTTTGCCCTCCAGCCTAATAGGTTGTTCACTCACTCTAGATTCATTGTTTGGCTTAGACCTGAGCAAACCTCTTGGTATAGTTCTGTTGTTCTGCCCTTTACTAACTCCCCTACTTCCACTGCTGCGACTTCCTTTACTGTTTCCAACTTTTTATTACCCCTTCTCTCATTCCATCTTTTATTTGGAGCATCTCCTTTCTGTTTATTCAGCTGGTAGCAGATTCTAGCCTTGCAGATATCTTCATCCATCATCCTGGGATTGTCAAACTCGATCCTTTCTCGTATGTATAGGGGTAAACTACTAATAAATCTTTGCACCTTGGTTTTTTCTTCTTTAATATAGGGCACATAGCGAAGCAGGGAGGTAAAACGGTTGATAAACTCGTCCATAGTCTGCTTTCCCAACTGTAAGTCGTGGAATTCCCTTGCTTTTTCATCATAGAAGCGCTCCGTCAGATATCTTTCTTTGAAGTATTTCTGAAACTTCTCCCATGTTATGGTCCGTTCGCCTACCCCCTTGACGATCTCAACTTCCTCCCACCATAGGGTTGCTTTACCTTGTAATTAAAAGATGGCCAATTGTTCCTTCAGGTTGTGGTCATATTCATACATCTGAAAATATTTGTTCATATTAATTAACCATGCTTCAGCCGCTTCTTCATGTTCCCATCAAAATGTGGGGGTTTAATTTTTCAAAATTCTCCCTGTAATTCCACTCTCTCACGTTTTGAAGTCTGCTGCTCGGATGCATTATCAAAATGGTCCTCCCTTTCTGCTGATTTTCCAGGGTTTGTTTGATAATTTTGTTCTTCTGTCATCCTCTTTTGTTTCGCACTGGGATTAGATAGTGGTGGGTTCTGCCTGTCCGACAAACTCTTCAGAATTCTTTCTTGTTACACCATCAGTCGTGCATTATTCTCTCGTAATCGTGCCATCTCATTCTTCAGTTCCTGAACCGTCTCTAGTATTTCAAGGTTTGTGCTACGTGTCTCCTCGCCAAGATGTACCCACAGCCCTGGGTTATCCCTAGGATTTACAGCAGGTTCCTGACCTGCCATCGATCTGTGCGGAGCGCTGCCAGCTCTCTGCATATTCACTGTTTCTGTCTATTGTTTATTTGCTGTTGTTTTCCTGTGTCTCAACCCTAGAAATGGAACAAGGAGAGGAGTTAGTTAATCAGTTGTCCTTCTTACAAAGATAATGAGATGGTTATCTGTACATTGTTTTTTTTTTGTTTTTTTTTTTACATGTTGTTCTAGAGGTCACAGTATTGTAACCTCGCTCTGATACCAATTTGTCACGATCCTACCCATGATACATGTAAATAAAATTTTTAACTTATTATAACCCTTACATGTTAATCCTACAATAATTATTATGCCGCACATACTCTGCCATTACACATGGTTATTCGGGTTAAAACCATTATTGGAAATTTATCGTAACCACGACACTCGATTCAAATGTTTGGTTCGTATGCATTGTTTACATATATATATATTTGGCAACCGGGATGTGCGCTGGAATATCGCTCTGTGTCCGGAGTAATGTTTCTCGCGTTGAGTTGTTGGGTTGCAATTAATTTTATGGAAGCTGTTAAATGCTCCCAGCACAACGGTCCTGTCTCTCCTGCTCGACCATGTGAACACGTCGGCTCCCTTATCCTTGTCCCTCGCGCCTTTGGTTCTTGCTTCTTTTCAATGGCGTGGATCTATCAACCTGGATCCGAGGGTGGAGATCCATCGAAGGGTTTAGGGTTCTTATTAAGTGCTCTGAGCTCCCACTTGGCTCATTTGGTCCTGATGCTGCTTCCGGGTTCTGTTTGCTTCTTCGCGCACCGGGGTTCCTCTACCCTCCTTCGAGTTTTCATCTGCCACTCCGGGGGTTCCTCGTTCGATTCTCCGGGATTATTCCACCGAGGTAATGGCTTTCGCATAGTTAAATCTTTGGTTTCGCTATCATGTTATTTTTTTTCATTACAGGTCTCTCCTTGGTTTTTGCATGTGTTTTAACATCTCTCGTTTTCCCCTGGTGTATGACTGTGAAGCTATGGCGATGCAATCCTTCCAATACGCTGGACGACGGCCCTCGGCAACCCGACCGCCGCGTATCAGGTATGCAACACCAGCTCGAAGATTTCTGGGTGCGATGTTTTGGGTTTTCCCCTTTTTTGCCTGTTGTGCTGTGACATTTATACATGCTCGATTTTCACTGGCTTTCATATTCTCTTAACCTGTTCGAGGTTACCCAGGACAGAGTCCTTGTGGTTTTGCTTCCGAAGCTATTAATGAATTTTCATATTCTCATATTTTTGTGTTTCCGGCTTACCCTATAGGGTTATGAGGAATAGTCGGTTCCATTCGCACGGAAGGTGCCTTAGCAGCCCAGTAACTGCTTTATCTCGAGGACCTATTTGTTTTCTTATGAATTGTTATTCAGATGTAATTATTTGTACAGCAAGTAGTAAAGACTACTGGTGAACTAGCCACGGATTATAATCATTTTTTTTTAATGAATATTTTATTTACAGCTCCAATGAATATTTTGGTTATAATTCCAGTTTGTCATCTCCTGGAATAGATACTCACTGTGTAAATGTCCTTTTGTTTCTAGTTTTCCTCGGAAGGCTTTAATAGTGAACTAACTGTATTTCTGAGTGCTCGATTCTGGTGCTCGATGGACTTGCCACTCTGAATGAGTTATTACAATTATAATGTTATCACTGTTGCTTGTATATGCTTTCATGGTTTAATGCTACGGCGGAACTGCCATTGTCTTTAGAGAAAACTATTGTCTGCTATCTGTTCTGATTCGACTTAATGTTCCTTACTGTCGATATGCAATGTTTATAATGGAAGAGTTATGGTTGAGAATATATGTTTTTAGTCGGTTTGAGCATTAGATACTCCTTCTGTCGTCGCATTCACTATCGTGACTAAGGAGAATCATGCGGTTTGTGTTTTCGTTGTATCATTAAAGGAAAATACTGTGGAGCCTGGTTCTGGTTCATATTCTTCTTGAACCCTCTCTTAAGATTATTCTCCTTCTTACTGTTAATAGCTAACTCTGTCTATGTATATTTTTTGTTATATGTAGTAGCTTTACAGTTTATGCAGATTGTCTCGTTTGGTTATAATCTCATATGGCCTTCTAAACTGTTTTAATGCACATTCGCATTGTAGCTATTAGGGTGTTTAATTCCAGCGAATGTTTTCTTACTTCTGTTCTGGTAACCCCAGCTTGAGGCCTGTTATAGCTTGAAGCCTGTTATCCTACTCTTCTTTAAGATGAACAAGCTCATGTCATTTAAAGAAAACTTATTCATTTCCTTTATATATATATATATATATATATATATATATATATATATATATACACATTAATTCCTCGGTTTTTCTATACTGTGCAATTTGACCTCCGTCTCGTTTTCTTTTTTTTTTGAAGTTACCATTACATATATCAGCATCATGGTTTTTCTCAACAGTCATCTATTGATATTTTGGTAATATTTGCCTGAGCCAAGTATCATTACAGAAAACATCATAATGATATAAGAATGTATAATTATAATTAATTTTCACAGCCATTCTATTGTATTTAGGCTACTGTAATTTTTCACTTAACATTAATATCTATAATCACTGTTGGAATAATTTCTTCAGAAGCTTTTACATACCTGGTCCACCAGATTTGTAATTTCGCTTCAGAAGTTCATCTGTAATCTTTGTTTGCTCTTGACCACCCAACCATGAGATCCATTGCCAAGACTGGAATCTCCCCCCGAGCTATCTTGCAGGTCCAAAGCCCTCAACAAGATACATGCACCTTATGTCTGGTTATCTGGTCCTCACCAGACTTAACCAGCCTTCTTTTCTTTTTCCTCTTTTTTTTGCTGTCTGTCCCTACAACACAGAATTTTGTCTCTACCCCCTCTTTTCCCCTGGAGACCTCTCCAGATAGGGAGGGTAGTTTCACGCAATTTTCATAAATGATTTATTTTCCAATCTTCCTTTCAGAAGTTGCCAGCATTTCAAGAAGTATATATTCTTCTTTAACATATATTTTAATTCACAATAAAGTAATATGATTAAAGTTTTAAAAATAGTCTTTCAATTCTATCTTTTACCACAGTAAAATTCCAATATTTACATTTTCCGGGGTCATCACAGGTCATCGGATAGCCTCCAACGGTTAAATTGAATAAGATTGAAAATTTAGGAAATATTTTAAAATTTATGAATAATGTTTAATGTACAGTTATCCAATTCGAATTCGAATATAAATTAGATGGGGAAAAATGGGATTATCTAAAATTCAATAAGGATAAAATTTGGGAATATACAACTTATCATTGTTATTAGAGATTTGTTTCCTTAATTTTTTAAGGATTTAAATTAACAAATTTGACATTCAAAAGCTCAAATACCGTTCAAAAATTGTTTTCAATGATATTATAGAAGTTGCGAATAAAATTAGGTAAGGAGATTAGTAAAAAAATTCTTCAATGAGTTGAATGAGATATAATTCGAAGAAAAACTCTTTAAGATAAAGAAAATAAAATATATGTTGTTAATTGGTCTATCAAAACATAGTAGCCAATAAAGTAATTCCTAAATAATTTTCTCATTATAGCCAATAAAATAATTCTTCGTAATATTTTTTTAAATAATTTTTTAATTATTAACTTAACAAATTATAAATAAATAGCGATCTAATTAGAATAGTCTGATAGTTTTCTAATTAAAAAAACAAAAAAAACAACACACCTTAATTATTAACTAAAGAATACAGTATAGGTCACAATTCAAAAATCATCTAATTCGAACTAATTTGATGTTTTGCTAATTGTCCCAAAAAAAAAAAAAAAACCATTCCAAATTTTATTATAAATAGTTAGTTCAAATTTTATTATAAAATTTTTAAATATAAACAAAAATATATTTTATTATGAAAATATAAATTTGATAGTACAACTATTTATTACAGTTTTATATTAACATTTTGATAATCTAACACAAATAACATAACAAGTAACTTTGTTTGATAGAATGAGAAATATTAAATTTTTAATGATTCGACTATATTGTAGAATAAATCATCGATAACACACGTTTTCTGTTTTATGAGTATTTCGAAACTCTTATGCCCTCATTCTTCAGGTTTGTCGGACTGAGAGTATTTCGAAACTCTTGTGCCCTCATTCTTCAGTTTTTTCGGACTGAATACAACCGCCAGAGGAAATTATGCTTCAACCTTCCAATATTATCAAACAACAACGTAAACAGAATAATAATTAAAGGCCACAGCTAATGTATGTTGTTATCAAATTGCACGTCTGTGGTTATCAAATCGCATGCCCAAGGAAACTAATGCAGACGGCCACTTCTACAAAAGTACAAATAAATGAAAATTTAGAAATCGAATTTGAGAGACCCGAACCGAATTTTAGTGTATTGATAGTCGAATCGGATAATTACCGAATTTCCGAATTCTTTCGGCCGAACTTAATAACTATAGTTTAAATGTCGTTAACTTATAATGATAACCCAACCAAAACACGTAATCCTTATTCACTCCCCGTCACTCGGTACTGCCCTCCGATGACCCAAAGGTAAAAATCTCTCTCCCTCATTCAATCATATGACCCGAAGTTAGTGCGATTAATTATGATTCATTCTCGTTTATTTGTTAAGGGATATTTATCTATTAAAATAAGATTATTATAATTGTATGAGTAATTAAGTATTAGGGTTTTTAACATAGACGATCATACATTTCTTAAGTTAGCTTTAAATTCTAGCTAAAATCACCTAAGGCTCAATTGAGAGTGGCATAAAGACAGAAAGGCCTGGTTAAACTATTGGGAGATCAACGAAAATGATGCATTGCAAAACATAAATAACATTAAAGATTCTAAGTTCAAACAAAAAATGTGGTGTGAGAAAGACTTAGGGGCTAAAAGAAAATTAAGTTATTATAAGAAGGTCATCAACCCCACCCTAGAAGATCAAAAGTATCTCTCTATTTTAACTAGGTCAAAGAAGAAAATTAATATAGCAAAGATTAGAACGAATTCTCATGAGCTCCATAGTGAAACAGTTGGGCAGTTCCTAAAATGCAATGGACTGAAAAGATCTGTCATATATGTGAGAATAGGAACATGAGGATGAAAACCACTTCCTCTTAGAGTGTCGCGCCTATAACCACATTAGATCTCAGTTTCACAATGTTTGTTACAATAATGACCTTCCTAGCCTTTTACAATGTCAAAATTATAGTGAGCTCGGGAGGCTTCTCTCCAAGCTTTATGAGCATAGGAATAAAATCTTAAATCAAAATAGATAATTTGTTTATTTAGGTCCGATAGACCATTATTTGGTCTCACCGTACGTTAACCATCATCATCATCAACATCACAATACATTATATTAGTTATCATATTTTTAGGATTCAAGTTGGTTAAGTAAATCATTCATATATGACCATTTCCATGAGTAATTTCACATAATTTTTAAATAATTTATTTAATACTTATTACATTTGATTAATATTAATAAATATTATTTTTCACCTTTTATCAATCACATTTACCAATATAAATGTAATAACATTATTATATAGAACCTAACACAACTCTATCAAATATAATATTAATAATAATAAAACCTACCTAAATAATAAAATTTAAAATTTTACCATTAACAAAAACCGATTGAAAAATTAATTGAAAAAATATATTTATTATAATTATTTAATAACATGATGGAAAACACAAAGAAGAATATGGAATTACTTTTTATATTTTTATTAGATTTTCCGAAAAAAAAACCATGTTACTATGGTTTCAACCAATGTAACTCTCAAATAATGTCTAGTTCTCACTCGAAATTATTCAAGACGGAGAAGAATACCATATTAATAAATTAATTATAAAAATATAATATCATAATGTTAAATTTAATATTATAAAAATTAGTATTTTAAACTCAGTAGGATTAATCTAATATTTACAATGTCTAGTTCTCACTTGAAATTATTCAAGATGGAGAAGAATCCCATATTAATAAATTAATTATAAAAATATAATATCATAATGTTAAATTTAATATTATAAAAATTAGTATTTTAAACTCAGTAAGATCAATATAATATTTTAAACATAATATTATTAAAATCTAATTTTTTAAATTAAAAAGAAAACATACACATATATCATTTTAAACTTAATATTATAATAAATGCAATATTCATATTTAAATTGAGTAATGGTACAAAATTTTAAGATAATGAATAATCATATCAAGTTTATGAATCACCAAGTGTCTATAACGAACACAACCATATTAAAAATATTAATGTACCATATTAAAAAATATTAAAAATATTAACGCAGTTAATATAATTAAAGAGTTCATTTATATTTACCATTAATAAATATATAACAATAGAAATAATAATACAATAAAATATTGTAATAGAAAAATTATTATTATCATTATAATAAATAATAATTATTAATTTATACTAATTAATATTTAATATTAAATGTTATTTAATTTAATCTAATAAGAAATTATTTAATTTTAAATTATGTAATATAAATTAACTATTTAATAATATTATTAATTAATGTTGTAATCACCTTGAAGATGTGATATACGCTTGCTTACTAGTACATGAATGCATCCCTTGGAAAATGTGGTTTATTATTATATTAACAATTGATTTATTTTTCATTCATTATTAATTCATTCATTTATTAAATTGTTAATTTAATAATTTATTAAATAAATAACTCCTTCATTTATTATTAAAAATTAAATCTTTTATTATTTATAGATAAATAATAATAATAATAAACAATTAATTATTAATATTATTTATTAATATTGTTTCATTAATATAAATAATGTTTTAAAGAGAATCTTTAGGTGAAATCACATAAGAGAAACTTTTGGCACGTTTCAGACCAAGTGTTGTTCATCATTAGACTAGGAAAATAATATTTAAATAATGATATTAGTTTACTAAAAAATATTAATAAGTAACGGCTATATTAAACAATTACTTTAAATATATATATATATATATATATATATATATATATATATATATATATATATATATATATAAATTCTGATATTAGTTTATTAATTTATTAATAACAATTATCAATAAGTAACTGCTATATTAAACAACTAATTTTTGAAAAATAATATATTTAAATTATGATATTAGTTTATTAATTTATTAATTACAAATATTAATAAGTAACTGCTATATTAAACAACTAATTTTTGAAAAAAAATCTTAAAAAAAAATCAATGTCAAACTCTAAACGAGGAGGGAAGTAAGAAATTATAAAAAGGAGTCAAGACCCTAATCGACACAAGATCATTTAATAAATAAAATAATTAATGGAAATAAAATAAACTAAATTAAAAATAATTAATGGAGAAATAAATAAATAAAAGTATACCAAGTCAAAAGAAATATATAAACAAATAAATAAATATATATATATATATATATATATATATATATATATATATATATATATATATATATATATATATATATATATATATAAGTAAAATAGGGAGTTGAGACCCATTAAACAAATAACCAAAATACTAAAAAGAGTTAAGAACGAATAAGATGATAAAATAAATAATGTTAATTAATATAATCTATATATTAATATTAATATTACTAATAATTAATTTTAATATAGTTAAGAAATTGATTATATAAATTTTAAATTGAATTAAAATAGTTAAATAATTAATCATTTAAAAATAATTGTTGTTGTTGTTGTTGTTAATTGTGAGGCTGGATTACACTTATACTAGATCTTATTATAATGGACCTGACTATGTATCTATCAGCACAAGGGGGCTTGTAGGGATCTTGGGCATATATTACCACTTCCGAGATTCTTGCCACTACTGTCTCAGTGTGACACCCCTCGATTGCTGGGTAATATTTAGGATTACTTTGTTTTACTGTAATAAAAGGCTTATTGGAAGTTATGAATGTTTTGTATATAAATAGATATATATATTTATGGAAAATGTTTTTAGAAGGGGTTGACTACAAGGTTACAGAAGGATGGATGTCAGACAAGATTTCATGCTCAAAACAGTTAAGACAGTTAAGGGTTGGTAGTTAGTTGCCCAATTTCTCTCTCTAGTGAAAATTAATTCCATGAGGCCAAGAGGGTTTTGGGAACTTGAGGCAGAGAAGAGAAGGATGCTTTTTTTTTGTAGAGTCTAGGAGGACATGAATAAAGAGAAAACCAAATATGAGTTCTCGAGTTGGATGGCGACTAGCTGGTTGGGACCATGTGGTCAATAAACAAGTTGGTCTCGTTGTCTTTTAGCATGAAATTGGCTCAAGGAGAGCACCAGGTTTTATTTTGGTTCTTGCAGGTTGGGAGGAGCATCCTCCTTTCCATAATCTTGTGGCAAACAATTTTGAGAATAGATAAGTATTTATAACTTGGTACTTCTGTTATCAATTTCAAGAAAATTGGTACTGAGATAAGAACAATGAATTTTGTGGATTAATTTATGTAGGAAATGACAGAAGGATATTACTCATATGAATGAAAGTTACATGACTGTGTTATTTTCTATAGGACTGATATGAATGAAAATAACATAACTGTGTTATTTTCTCTAGAACTCATATGAATGAAATTACATGACTATGTTATTTTTCGTAGAAATTAATAGAAGGATGCTACTTTTATGTATGTTGTCACACACCAATACAAAAGTAATTTTTATTTTTTTACCATCATATAAACATACGAATATATAAACATTCAATAGTTCTTCGCATTGTAATCATATTATAACCTTATCATTGGAAAACATTATTATGAGGAAAAATCCATATATAATTGTTCCTATGTTATGATTGGTTCTATAACCTGCTCATACAAGTCGACATATGATTTGTGATTCTAACATTGTCCCCGCCATGGTTCATAGACGATTATTACAAAGTTGACTTATATAAAATCTCGGGAAATCAATGGTAGGTACGTAAGGGTTTGAGTGGCACTTCAGTCTTAAATGATTTATGGCAGTTTCCGTTTGTATACGTGCTGGTTACTTCACCGAGGCAGGCCGAAGCCGCAAGTCCCGTCCGGCTCTGCTGCTCACCCAGCTGGCCTGCGTAGCATCGTCCATCTGGCTCGATGAACGGCCGGCCTCCGGCTTGCCATGCGACCTCCGCGTGCTCGGTACTCTGCATAGTCTGGCAGTCTCGAACTTACCAATTCACCGTCGTTTCCCAGTTCATTCACTGGCGATCGAACGATGGGAGAGAGCCCGCCCAAATCAAGGGCTGCGATCAAACCATAGGGCGGTGGGTGCTTTAAATGTCTTCTGTGTGGTTACTTCTAAGTTTTGTTTTCCTTTTCATTTCTGAGCGCCTCTGTCACTTACAATTTCATGGCGCTCAGGCTTACACAGAGTTTCTCACCTTCAAGCAAACGCGTGCTCTGCGGAATGATTTCATCCTCCAGCTCCGAAACGGGTATCGGCATAACCTTAATTCAAGTTTTCCGCTTTTCTGGTTTCAATACTCATGCCCTCACAGGTTTTCGAGCTTTATCATTCTTGGTTATAGTTACGATGATATTATTCTCATGAGTTTCAGAATATGGTGATATTCACAGGAGGCAATTCCGGCTGTTAAACCAGCGGCAAGGCCAGTTGTTGCACCCGCAGCATTGGAAGACCCTTCCGCCTTCCCGCCAACCCATGTCCAGGTAAGAGTTTCTTTTGTCTTTTTGTTATGTATCGGAGTCGTGGATCGTTGGCGTTTCTGTGGTAATGGCTGAGCCGCTGACCGTCTGAAACAGGATGTCGGGTCTGCTCGAGCTTCGGAATTCTTTTGTCATACACAGGGGTTTCTTCCCACGGGAAAACCCACATTTCCCTTCGTATCTGTTGTTTATTAAGTGTCGGGTCTCCCCGCCAGCACTCAGGCGGGAACCTCCATTAAGAGGCGTGGAATGCCCTGTATTGTATCACTTGATACCTCATTATGGATTGTTGTTAGTAAAAGCGGACAAGTTCCTCAGATTGATCAATGTTTTGTTTAAATGATTCCGTTCTCGGTTTAATCTTAACTTAAAAGTTAACATTGGGTCTGTACAGAGACCTTTATTTGGCTCCGGTGCTGTGTAATCGTTGACTACTGGGCTTGCTGCCCTCTCTGCAATTTTTATTATGATTATAAGTTTTGAGTGCTTGTCTATGTTCATTTCGTTTTCGTATATATGTATACTCGTTTCCACGGTTAATCTTTCTATGTAAATGTTTCTAGCAATTAAGCCCCTGCCGGCTAACAATATTTAAGCCCGTTTTCGGCGATTCCTTTAAGAGCCGGGGCATCTGATAATAGGTGTTGTGCATGCATGTCGGCCTCGGCCCTTCGTCCTTTCCTCTGGGACTAGGGCATATCTGTCCGACTATCTTGTTTTCTTTCTGCATTTATATACATTTAAAAGTCGAAACTTACAATGTAAATCGTTTACTACTTCGAGCTATTTGCTCTGCTCCGCAAATGGTTGAATGGTTTTTTTCTTCCTTTATATTGATAAAAGGTCTGGATGTTCACTATTGTTCTCGGTTTGATACATATATTTACATGTCGCTTACGCACAATGATGGTTTCTTGCTCTATTTCATCTGAAATTATAGAAGATGGTTACACAGTAATACTTTCCTGTTTTGTGTTCTTTCTATAGCTTATGTTACAGAGGTTTTGACCGACATGTTTGCACTGTTGATCTGTGTTTGAAAGGTCCGGCTCCAAACTCTGCCGGTTGCGCAGAGGCTAGGTTCTTTCTTTAAAGAATGTTTAAATATTTTCTCATCACCTTTACTTGCATATCAAAAGACCTTAGAAGAATTACACAGTTTTAAATGAATTCTTAAATGCTTTAGCAAGCCGTACCTGAACAGTAGCAAACCTTTTTGTAGCGCTTGTCAACCTCCCGACCGTAGGAAGATCCTCCTCGATCTTCCACCCCCAAGCACTCTTGCAGATCTTTACTGACTGCAAACCCCCTGGTTATACCAGAGTCACGCTATCTGATCCTAACCAGACGTAGCGGATTCAGGAAGCCTCTCACTTCCAGGCACAGGCTATCTGGTCACTACCAGACATAGCTCATAACCACACTTTGCCATCTGATCCCCACCAGACTTGGCATTCCCCCTTTTCCTCTGGGGTCTCAACTGTCTCATGGAGGTAGTTAGGTTTTCTCTTGTTTCAACTACCTCAACAGTTGCTAATCAACAATTAATCACATACTTAATTAAACAGTGATAGCACAATCAATTATCATAGTAATTAATAGTAATAACAACAGAGTTATTATAATTTACCCAACAGGGTTTTTGGTTCACAATTAAATTACTGTTTTACTTAATATTACCGCTTCGCTAGGAGCATTACATCTCCCCCTCCTGAAGCTCAACATCGTCCCGATGTTGCTGTTCACCCAGAAACAATCTGGGATAAGCTTCTTTCATACTCTGCTCATCCTCCCAGGTGGCCTCCTCTGGTCCAAAGTGCTGCCACTGCACTTTAACCTGGTTGATGACCTTTTTCCGCAGCTCGACTCTTCTCCGATCTAATATGTTCACTGGCTCGACCAGGAACTCTCCTTCCGGTTCCACCTGAAACACATAATATTCAGGTTAGCTGTTTTCCAACATTTCATTTTTATTTTATGTTTATCTTACAGCATCTTCTTACCTGAATGTCCTGCCAACTTATTATGTGTCTAGGGTCATAAACATATTTCTTTAAAACAGATACATGGAAAACATTATGGACCTGGATATGGCTGGGTAGGGCTAGCTGATAAGCTACCGGCCCCACTCGTGCTAAAATCTGGAAGGGCCCACAAAAGCGAGGTGCCAGTTTGGCACAAGTATTCCATTGGAGAGTACTTCTCCTTGCTCGGATTCTGACATATACATGTTCGCCCACCTGATATTCTTTAAAGGTTCTTTTCCGATCTGCAAAAATTTTTTGCCTGTCCTGAGCTGTTTTTAAATTAGCTCGGACTCTCTTGACCATGGCTTCCATCTCTTCCAACATTTCTGGGCCCAGCATGAGTTTGTCTTCTGGTCCACCCCAACTGGATGGCGTACGACATTTCCGGCCGTAAAGTACCTCGAATGGACTCATCCGCAAGGATGCATGATATCCATTGTTATAGGCAAACTCCACAAGGTGTAAGTACTCCTCCCATCGGGTAGGTTGTTGCATCACATATGACCTCAGCATGTCCTCCACCACCTGATTCACCCGTTCAGTCTGCCCGTCAGTTTGCGGATGATAGGCGGTGCTGAAATTCAATTGAGTCCCCAGACCTTCAAACAAGGTCTTCCAAAAGGCTGATGTGAATTTGACATCGCGATCGGATACTATAGTTTTTGGCAGCCCGTGGAGTTTGAATACGTTCTGCATGAAAAAATTTGCTATTTGAGTTGCACGATATGTAGATTGAACCGGTATGAAGTGCGCTGATTTACTGAGCTTGTCTACCACAACCATTATAGAGTCATTTTTCTTTTTGGACTTTGGCAACCCCGTAATAAAGTCCATGGTAATAGTCTCCCACTTCCATTCTGGTATGGGTAAAGGCTGTAGTAAACCTGCAGGGTGTTGATGTTCAGCCTTAACCTGTTGACATTCTAAGCATCACACCAGATATTCTACCACGTCTCTTTTCATGCCTGGCCAATGATACTCCTTCCGAAGCGAGGTAATTAATTTTTGATAGCCCGGATGTCCCGCATAAGGGCTTTTATGATATTCATCGAGAATCTTTTCCTTGATACTGCTCTGATTGGGTACGTAAATTCTTTTCTGGTAACACAGAATTCCGGCTGCATTCAAATCATACCCTTGTTGTATTATGTGAGTATTTAAATTCTGCACCAGCTGCTTCTTTTATAAGTAAATTCGATCTTGTGCAGCGGCCTCTTTAATTTCTTTGTCAAGGGTGGACTGTCCTTCACTAATACCAATTTCATAAATGCAATGCACTTTTCGACTCAGTGCATCAGCTACCCTGTTCTCTTTTCCTTTCAGGTGCTTAATTTCAAAATCGAAATTCCCCAAAAAGTCCACCCACCTTGCTTTCCTAGCGTTTAAGGTTGGTTGACTAAAGTAGCTAGTTAAACTGTGGTGATCGGTCATTAACAAGAATTTTCTTCCCACCAAATAATGGCGCCACATCTTCAATGCATGAACCGCTGCAGTTAATTCCAGATCATAGGCAGAATACTTCTGCTCATGCTCCTTCAATTTTCTGGATTCGTATGTGATCACTTTCCCCTCTTGCATTAGCACCCCTCCTAAGCCCTCTTTGCTTGCATCCGTGCAAACAACATATTCCTTTTCTGGGTCTGCAACACTCAGCACAGGTGCAGTGGTGAGTAGGTTTTTGAGCTATTCAAAGCTTCGTTGACAATCTGCTGTCCACTTGAATATCTTTCCCTTCTTTTGCAAAGAGGTGATGGGGTATGCAACCCTGGAAAAGCCTTCCACAAACCGCTGGTAATATCTAGCCAGCCCCATGAAAGATCTGATATCTGCCACGTCCTTGGGTATTGGCCATTCCATTATAGTTTTGATCTTTTCGGGGTCCACAGCTATACCTTGTTTTGTAATTATATGTCCCAAATACTGGATCTGTTCTTTATAAAATTCACATTTGCTAAATTTACCATATAGCTGATGCTCCCGTAGTGTCTGCAACACTACTCTGAGATGCTCCTCATGCTCTTTAATATTCCGGGAGTATATAAGTATATCATCAATAAAGATTAACACGAATTTGTCTAGGTACTGATGAAATACCTTGTTCATCAAGCACATAAATGTCGCAGGTGCATTGGTCAACCCAAATGGCAGTACCACGAACTCGTAGTGCCCATAACGAGTTCGAAAAGTTGTTTTGGCTATGTCCTCATCCTTAATTCTGATCTGATGATAGCCCGACCTCAAGTCGATCTTTGAGAAGATTGTCGCCCCCTTCACCTGATCAAACAGTTCATCAATGCGGGGTAGTGGATATTTGTTTTTAACTGTCAATTTATTCAGCTGTCTATAATCTATGCACATATGGAGAGTTCCATCCTTTTTCCTAACAAACAACACAGGGGCTCCCTAAGGAGATACGCTAGGATGAATATACTTTTTGTCCAATAACTCTTGGAGCTGCATCTTTAACTCAATTAATTCCGGCACACTCATCCGGTATGGTGCTCGGGATACTGGGGCTGCACCGGGTATCAATTCTATGGTGAAATCCAAATCTCTTTTGGGCGGCAGCCCTGGTATTTCTTCTGGAAAAACATCTGCAAAATCTCGCACAACTGGTATACTTTCCACGGTCGTAATTTTGTCTTCAGATCTAGCATACCCCACTTGTACTGCATATATTTGACATTTCTTCCGGACACTTTTAGCCAGCTGTGAGGCCGTAATTGGTCGGACCTGCACTGGTTTTTGGATACCTTGAATTTCTTTTTCTTTTCCCAGTTCATCTCGATAAGAGATTGCTTTTGTCTTGCAGTTTATTACAGACCACCACTTGTCGAGCCAATCCATTCCTATTAGCACATCATATGCACCAAGAGGGAGTACAATCAATTCTGTTATTACTGTCTGACCGGCTAACCTTAATGGACATTTGCTGACCTTAGCCAGCACTCGTCTTTTGGCCCCAATGGCAAGCTGTACTAACTAGGGATTCTTAAACTTAACAGTTTGCAAACTACAACTCTCCACAACTTTCGGACTTGCGTAGCTTAAAGTAGCTCCTGGGTCTACTAAAATGGAAATAGTTCTATCAAGGATCTTACCTTCAAATTCTATCATTGTTGGCTGGTAATCTACTTGTCGATCCTCGAGTGCGGCATTTATTCTGGGTATGGACCGAGCCACGTCTCCCACTGTGGAGGCTTCGTAAATCTGGGACACCTGATCGCTTTCCTTCCTGTGAGGGCAATTTTTAATATAATGAGGTCCGCCACAACCCTAGCACTGAACCAGTGGCCTAACTGTGCCCTCATTATCAGCTCTAACTGGCTGTTCACTGTATTTAGATTCAGCAGGTGGCTTAAATCTGATCTGATTTCTTGATGGATTTCTATTGCTCGTCCCTTTCGAGAATCCCTTGTGAAGATTGTTGCGAGTTCCCTTAACTCCTATGGTCACTCTGCTGCCCTTTTTATCTGCCCAGCGTCTTCCAGAATTTTCTCCTTTTTGTTTGTTCTGCTGATAACATATTCTAGCCTTCCGAATTGCTTCGTCCATCGTTTTCGGATTATCAAATTCGATTCTTTCCCGCATAGCCTGAGGTAGGCTACTAACAAACCGCTGCACCTTAGCTTTTTCCTCTCTAATATATGGTACATAGCGAAGCAGAGATGTAAATTTAGTTATGAACTCATCTATGGTCTGTTGTCCCAGCCGCAGATCATGAAATTCTCGTGCTTTCTCATCATAGAAGCGTTCTGTCAGGTACTTTTCCTTGAAATATCTTTGAAAAGTCTCCCAAGTCACATCTTGCTCACTCACTCCCCACACCATCTTGACTTCTTCCCACCATAATGTAGCCTTGGCCTGTAGCTGGAAGATGGCCAATCGTGCCTTAAGATGGTGATCATACTCGTATACTTGGAAATACTTGTTCATGTTGATTAGCCAAGCCTCTGCAGCTTCTTCTGATTCTCCATCGAAATGAGGTGGTTTAATCTTCCAAAACTCTCCTTGTAGTTCTATCCGTGGTTTCTTTGGAGTTTGATATTCAAAAGCGTTAACAGACTTTTCTCCTCGTGCTTCCGCCCTTTCCTCTGCTTCCTCTTGTTCAGTGTGATAGCTTTGTTCATCCGATACTCGTGTCTGCTCAGGCCTAGGATGAGACCTTTGTTGATGTTGCTTATCAGATAAACTTTTCAGAATCCTCTCTTGATCCATGTTTAGTCTTGCGTTCTCCTCACGCAAACGGGCCATTTCATCCTTCAGCTCCTGGATTGTCCTCAATATTGCCAAATCAGTGTTGCGGCCTTCCTCTCCCAGTTGTACCCATATCTCAGGATTTCCCTGAGGGTGGGCAACATTATCTGGTCGATCCAAATTTCCATGAGGAGCGCTACTGGTTCTCCTCATCCCGCTGTCACCTGAACAAAATTAGCTCATTTAACAGATGTAATTTTTCTATATTTCGATATACTCCTTACTGGCTTGTTAGGAGGCTACTTTACATTGCTGTCTCTATTAAAATTAGCCCGAGGTCCAGAGTTGTAATCTGGGCTCTGATACCACTTGTCACACACCAATACAAAAGTAAATTTTTTTTTACCATCATATAAACATATGAATATATAAACATTCAATAGTTCTTCGCATTGTAATCATATTATAACCTTATCATTGGCAAACATTATTATGAGGAAAACTTCATATATAATCGTTCCTATGTTATGATTGGTTCTATAACCCGCTCATACAAGTCGACATATGATTTGTGATTCTAACATTGTCCCCGCCATGGTTCATAGACGATTATTACAAAGTTGACTTATATAAAATCTCGGGAAATCAATGGTAGGTACGTAAGGGTTTGAGTGGCACTTCAGTCTTAAATGATTTATGGCAGTTTCCGTTTGTATACGTGCTGGTTACTTCACCGAGGCAGGCCGAAGCCGCAAGTCCCGTCCGGCTCTGCTGCTCACCCAGCTGGCCTGCGTAGCATCGTCCATCTGGCTCGATGAACGGCCGGCCTCCGGCTTGCCATGCGACCTCCGCGTGCTCGGTACTCTGCACAGTCTGGCAGTCTCGAACTTACCAATTCACCGCCGTTTCCCGGTTCATTCACTGGCGATCGAACGATGGGAGAGAGCCCACCCAAATCAAGGGCTGCGATCAAACCGTAGGGCGGTGGGTGCTTTAAATGTCTTCTGTGTGGTTACTTCTAAGTTTTGTTTTCCTTTTCATTGCCGAGCGCCTCTGTCACTTACAGTTTCATGGCACTCAGGCTTACACAGAGTTTCTCACCTCCAAGCAACCAGGTGCTCTGCGGAATGACTTCGCCCTCCAGCTCCGGAACAGGTATCGGCATAACCTTAATTCAAGTTTTCCGCTTTTCTGGTTTCAATACTCATGCCCTCACAGGTTTTCGAGCTTTATCGTTTTTGGTTATAGTTACGATGATATTATTCTCATGAGTTTCAAAATATGGTGATTTTCACAGGAGGCAATTCCGGCTGTTAAACCAGCGGCAAGGCCGGTTGTTGCACCCGCAGCATTGGAAGACCCTTCCGCCTTCCCGCCAACCCATGTCCAGGTAAGAGTTTCTTTTGTTTTTTTGTTATGTATCGGAGTCGTGGCTCGTTGGCGTTTCTGTGGTAACGGCTGAGCCGCTGACCGTCTGAAACAGGATGTCGGGTCTGCTCGAGCTTCGGAATTCTTCCGCCATACACAGGGGTTTCTTCCCATGGGAAAACCCACGTTTCCCTTCGTATTCTGTTGTTTATTAAGTGTCGGGTCTCCCCGCCAGCACTCAGGCGGGAACCTCCATTAAGAGGCGCGGAATGCCCTGTATTGTATCACTTGATACCTCATTATGGACTGTTGTTAGTAAAAGCGGACAAGTTCCTCAGATTGATCAATGTTTTGTTTAAATGATTCCGTTCTCGGTTTAATCTTAACTTAAAAGTTAACATTGGGTTTGTACAGAGACCTTTATTTGGCTCCGGTGCTGTGTAATCGTTGACTACTGGGCTTGCTGCCCTCTCTGCAATTTTTATTATGATTATAAGTTTTGAGTGCTTGTCTCTGTTCATTTCGTTTCCGTATATATATATACTCGTTTCCACGGTTAATCTTTCTATGTAAATGTTTCTAGCAGTTAAGCCCCTGCCGGCTATCAATATTTAAGCCCGTTTTCGGCGATTCCTTTAAGAGCCGGGGCATCTGATAATAGGTGTTGTGCATGCATGTCGGCCTCGGCCCTTCCTCCATTCCTCGGGGACTAGGGCATATCTGTCCGACTATCTTGTTTTCTTTCTGCATTTATATACATTTAAAAGTTGAAACTTACAATGTAAATGGTTTACTACTTCGAGCTATTTGCTCTGCTCCGCAAATGGTTGAATGGTTTTTTTCTTCCTTTATATTGATAAAAGGTCTGGATGTTCACTATTGTTCTCGGTTCGATACATATATTTACAGGTCGCTTACGCACAATGGTGGTTTCTTGCTCTATTTCATCTGAAGTTATAGAAGATGGTTACACAGTAATACTTTCCTGTTTTGTGTTCTTTCTATAGCTTATGTTACGGAGGTTTTGACCGACATATTTGCACTGTTGATCTGTGTTTGAAAGGTCCGACTCCAAACTCTGCCGGTTGTGCAGAGGCTAGGTTCTTTCTTTAAAGAATGTTTAAATATTTTCTCATCACCTTTACTTGCATATCAAAAGACCTTAGAAGAATTACACAGTTTTAAATGAATTCTTAAATGCTTTAGCAAGCCGTACCTGAACAGTAGCAAACCTTTTTGTAGCGCTTGTCAACCTCCTGACCATAGGAAGATCCTCCTCGATCTTCCACCACCAAGCACTCTTGCAGATCTTTACTGACTGCAAACTCCCTGGTTATACCAGAGTCACGCTATCTGATCCTAACCAGACGTAGCGGATTCAGGAAGCCTCTCACTTCTAGGAACAGGCTATCTGGTCCCTACCAGACATAGCTCATAACCCCACTTTGCCATCCGATCCCCACCAGACTTGGCATTCCCCCTTTTCCTCTGGGGTCTCAACTGTCTCATGGAGGTAGTTAGGTTTTCTCTTGTTTCAACTACCTCAACAGTTGCTAATCAACAACTAATCACATACTTAATTAAACAGTGATAGCACAATCAATTATCATAGTAATTAATAGTAATAACAACAAAGTTATTATAATTTACCCAAAAGGGTTTTTGGTTCACAATTAAATTACTGTTTTACTTAATATTACCGCTTCGCTAGGAGCATTACATATGTGATTGTGCTATGGATAGATACTCTCATAACTAGTGGTTAAAACATTAAAAAAGGGTGTAAATTATGTTGTTCGAAACTCTGTATTCTTTACTAATCCAAACATAAAGAAAACAATGAATATTACCAAGTGCAACCCAGTGAGTACTATATTTAGGGATACCTAAAAATATTATAATTCATAACTATGAAGAGTAACAGTAATCTTTATGTCAGGCGGAAAGAGTCGATTGTGCGGACACAACCAACCTCCCTAGGAGCCTAAGACTCTCTAGTGACAAACAAGACAAACGAGAGCAATCCTTCTCTAAACATGCATTTACTATATAAGAAATCAAGTGTTTAGATCCTACCTGTAATCCAACGTTGTTGTAGCAGTCCATCTCCGCTGATCCGGATGAGCTCCTCCTTCACTTTGAAACCTGCATCCACTAACAATCAAACGATTAAATAGCACTTGATAATCTCATAGAATAAAACATATTTAACACATAGACCAAGGAGTACATGAAACAACTCATAAATAACAAGTTATTGAGAAGAAAGGACTCATTTGCATTAATAGGTAACAAAAGGAACAAATACAACCTGAGCCTTGGTGTTGTGCAAGTCCCTCCCAGGGTCCATCAAGAGTTCTCCTTTACTTTGACAAAGCTCACCCACTTCCAAATAGAACAAGCAAAGATGGTAATCTCTCCTCACAAGCTTCTAAATGGGAGTCCTAATTCTAGCAGCATCTACCCTTAGAAATGTATAGCTTCCAACCTCCCCTCGTTCTGGCCCAATGCCTGTATTTATAGTGCTCAAGAGGAAGTTAATCAGGTCCACCATCAATGGGATAATCCCCTCTTTGGATGGGATAGCTCCCTTATTGATGGGATAAGTTCCTCTTTGGTAGGGGTACATGAACCATCTGGAGGTGCTCAATACACGTCGAACAACCTTCTAGAATGCTCTAGAAATGACCACAAGTAACTTTTTAAAGATGAAACTTGCGCATTTTGACCTTTACAGGTGTTGTGGGGAAAAGTATCCAACACGGAATGACCCTATCCACCTCTACGGGTGATAGTTCCTTAGCAACAGTCAAAGCAAAGCTATCTAAGGTTACTTCTTTATGACATGCAAAAGAGGAAAGGAAGAGATCCACTTACCGATGTCTTGCGCAAATGGTCGATCCAATCTTCTCTCTTTGCTGCTTGCTCCCAGCTCCTTGTCTTCTCACGGGCCCAGCTACACAAGATCCTGCAAACAAGACGAGAAAAGGAAACTACAAGAAGTATGCATTCATAATTGATTCAAGGATTAGCATAAATCAAATACGCAAGTAAGACAATACATCATTGAAACACATGCGAATAGAAGAACCTCAAATGCTTTATTAATGGAAGAAAGTAAGGTTCAGGTGGTGATACAACCATAAGAGGCCCAATCCAGCATCACCTTCCCGATGGAAAGAAATCTCCTCTTCACCTCCCTCAAGCAATCACCCAATACTCTCAACTGTAAACCAACAGCAATTCTTTGCACAAAATTCCGGCCTCCAGATCCCATGGGATGAGATCCTTATATAGAGTTTTGGAGTGAAGATAAGTCAGCTTGATGTGTGACTGTTGTCCTCTTCAACCCTAGTTGTTCTTCAGTCCTTGAGTCCACTTGGAGATTCTACCTTCCACTCGGAGTTTTAGAACCTCTTACTCTTCACTTAGGCGAATATTTTGATCCAAGTGTCATTTTGGAAGCTTCCTGGGCACTGACACATTGAGGAAAGATTCCTCCACATGTCCAAACTCGCTCAGCGTAGGTAGCCTTTGATGAAGTTGACATTCAGCATAGGTACACCATGGAGCAATTGACATTCAGCGCAGATGCTCAGTGGAGCAGTTGCTATGATCCAAAATTGACCTGTTTTTGAGTGTTTTTCAGTGGAGAACTGATCTGAAGTGCTATGGTTTGCTGACCTTGTTCCTCTAGGGGTAGGAACAACATGTTTAGGGACTTTGGATCCCTCAGATTATTGACATTTCATGCTCTATGCTATAAGGCACAAAAATGTCTATAACAGTTGCCCCCTAAAGTATGAGGTCGTTTATCGGGTGAAATGCTTTATTAGGAGGATCCGAAGTTCATTCAATCGTCGGGAGGTGACCTGTAACAAAATACAATACAATACATTATTTTTCATACTGCTTTCATGATCTAGCTGATGCGGGCATTTCCCATGCTCAGCTTTATAAATACATTTTCTGTACATAAACAGACGATCGTCTGATAGTAGACTGATAATTCTCTGCTTAAATTATCATCCTTTTAGTAGGATGATCATCTGTTGCACATGTCTATGTCTTTATCTCCTGAATATATGTCGCAGCCCGGATGGATGAAACTAGATCCGGGGTCTTCAAACTCGTATGATCTTCACTCTAAGTACAGGTCGATCCATGTGAGAATTTCTTGGAGTCGAACATGGAAAGACATCGCTTGATTACCAGTCAATGATGTAAACTGTTAACAAGCGCGAGAGGAATCACTGATAATGATGATGACCCTCAAGGTACTACAGCACAATTCACGTGGCATGAATATAGGATTTGGCGTCGAACACCACGCAAAGTCTCCCGGTCGAAGGTCATTAATGTATACCTGTCGCCGGAAGTGAGAAACTTGCCATTGAGGCATGCAAGCTTCAAAGTACTGAGGGGGTGTTCCTAGATCAACTTCTTGGATAATGAGCTGATGTCGACAAGAAGCGATCTGTCAAAGGAGGGCCTTAATGAATCCCACATCAGTGACACGGAACGGAGCTAGTAATTGTGATGATGGTGAAAACGATCTGTGAAATATGATTCAGGGTGGCGGTCATGAAAGGATGAAAGATGATGTATGGCAGTGGATGGGACCCGGTTGACACTCTCTGAATGACATCTCTTGAACATATAACGACACTGATGTGATGGATCGGTAGCATTACCCCAAATGTGGATGGTATGGCGAGACCATGGTGAAGGGACCGGTGAATGAAAACAACCCAACCCGATGTTTTTACGGAGGCAAAAGTGTCATGTTCAAGAGCGACTTGCTACCATTAAGCTTTGAGGTTCTCCCAATTTTTCCCCAGTCATTTCTGACCAGTACCTCTTTATTTTTGTCAAGCTTGAGGAGGATAACATATGCTTGTTCTATAACCTGCCCTTCAGGCAAGCCCATCGCTATATTTTAACGAGCCTAGCGATAGGGAAACTCGTTCTCGTCTAAAGACAAGTTTGTCACTATTCAGTATTTTTAACGAGCCTAGCGACAAAGACAACTCGGTCCTTTTCATTTTTAGAGAGTCTAAAAAGGGTACATAAAGTTAACTCCAAAGGTCCTTTTTCGTCATCTAATCCCTTAAGTCCGAAAAAGAATAAAACAATACAAAAGAGATGAATGTTCGATAGCTTTATCGAGCTGAACTAGACAAACGCTCGATCTTTTTGTGCAATAATCCCTCAGGTCCAAAAAGATTAAAATCTAGAGGAGGGATAGCTCTTCCGGTCCCTTTAACGAGCTGGAAGGCCAAAACTCGGCAAACTTTTCATTTTTTACGAGTCAGTGAAAAGAGCTCAAAGAAGACTCGTATTTTGAGGAACGAGTGATAAACAGGGATAGCAGCAGATTCTAGGTACAGGTTGGAATTTTCCAATCACGGCAGTGTCACAAGGATGGCCAGGTGAAATCACTCTTCGCAGCTGTTCCTCAAAATAGGTAAACAATCAAGTGGATGTGAATGATCAGCCAAATGAAAAGTGGAGGTGACGGTGCAAACACGACCAAGGCTTTTTATGGCTGATGAATTTACGGTCTCAAATGGTTATTTACCAGTTCATTTTTTCTGGATGAGCTTGAACTCTGGAGGAAGCTTGCTCACATGCTTATGTTTATTTTTTAACGAGCATGAATTCTGCGTTAAAACTGCTCGGTTTTGCGTTTATTTTTTAACGAGCATGAACTTTGCCAAAACTGCTCGTTTTTTCCAGTCATAAAGTAGGAAGGTCTCCTAGAGCTCGCTATTTTTTAAGGAGCTTCATCTCACTACACTTTGCTCCATATCCTCCCTTTATGCAAGCTGGGTATCGACCAATCCTACGAGTTAGAGGGGTTAGACCTATGGACCTAAAAACTAAAAAGCCGCCCGTGCTTGCATTCCAAGAGGTTTGCATGCCCCCAGGTATAAAGTCTAATTTCAAGGCCGCCCCTACTTATCCGTCAAAAAACCTGTTTTTAACGGGTGAGGCCTACCTCTTTCAGGTTACCCAAAGATTGTTCTGTTAGTCCTTCCAAACAGAAATCTTTCTTCGGCGATGCCTATCGACCTAGACAATGGTGAATGACGACGCTCCGACAAACACTTAACTTCAACAAAAGAATCTTTTTCCAGAACAACCCCACTTCCTAACTGCCCCTTACTTCTTCATGAGAGCCGGACTTTCTTGCCGGCTCTTTCTTTCTTCTTTTTCTTCACGGGAGCTCTGCTTTTAGCGGCTTCTACCTTTCGAAGAGGAAGGATCAGAGGAAGATTCACAAAGATGAAGGAGGGGACGGGGTATGGACTAGTAATATTCTCCCGCGGAAATTCTACTTTATTCCCAAGGTTTTCTCTGCCCGAAGCAGACCAGGATGCATGCCCCCTGGGTTCCAGCCTTACTTTCCCGAATCACTCGTGCTCATCAGGAAGAAGAACCAGAGGTGGAGACCTTTCTTGATTGAATAGACCATTCAGGATAGGTATGTGACTATTTGCGATGCGTGATCCCGGAAATGAAAGTTGGTCTACGAGCTTGACCATTCTTCCTTCGTGTGGAAAACACATTATTCGAAAGAGTGAGGAGACTATTGCTTCCATGCAAGATATGTAGTCTCGTCCAAGGAGTAGGTTATAATCCAAGGGTCCTTGGACGACCATCAAGTTCATCTTGACAGCCTTCCCTTTCAAGGTAATAAGCACATTAGGTAGAATCCCTAATGGTCGACTGGTTCCCTTATCGAAACCCGAGAGATTCCTTATCTCAGGCAAAAGCGCCGGGCAACCCAGTGCTTTCCAAGCAATAGAGGATAGGATACTCACAGATGCCCCTTCATCAATGATAGTTCGAGCCATCACCATCTTGTATATTTGGACTATAATTCTGAATGGTATACTGGCTGGTAACCAGGGTCTGCCTAGTTGGTTCCAATCAAAGGACACAACCAGGTTGCTTGGTGGTGGGACCGAATATACGGCCGGATATGATCCTGACGATGCTCCTTCCTACGATAAAGGAGTGGGTGCATTGCCCTGATGTTCATCAGAATCAGTGTTGATGAAAAGAATCTGGATGGTGTCATCCTTGCTCTCTTCGGTGAGGGTATCAGCTGAAGATGAATCTTCAGTGACGGTGTCATTTGAAGACGAAACTTCTGAAGGGAGAACCGGGTCAACTGCCGTTTCGACCTTTGGACTTTCGTCCGGTCCGGATTCAGTAGGTTCATTTTCAGTGACTGACGTTTCAGCTGGCCTCACGAGCGGGGCAGCTGTATTTTCAACCAACGAAGGACTTGGCGCGAGTTTTTGGTATCCAGGAGGAAGTAGCAACGGTGCAACCGGTTGATCTTCCAAAACTCTCTTTGCTTCGTCTAAAAAGGGACAACGGCGGAGGGTGTGATTGCCTTCACACAGTTCGCAGGGGAATCTCATTCCCCTTCGTTGTCTAGAACCTTCACTTTCGCTGGTCGATGGTAAGCATTCAACCTGGCTGTCAGAGGTTGATGCTTCCGAGCTGTGCAAACGAGGGGACCAGTCCCTTAGTATTCAGGGAATACTGGGACAATCACGGTGGAAGTGGTCTCCTTCACATATGACACATGGCGACCTAGGCCCGGTCTGTGCTGTGTGTGGATTTTGGTTAGATGTCTTTTGCTTGCCCCCAGCCGCCTTTGGCTCCTTCTGCTTCTTTTCCTTCTTCTTCTTCTCCTTCTTCTTCTCCACGGGAGCTCTGCTTTCGGCGGCTCTACCTTTCGAAGAGGGAAGATCGGTCTCCTTCTTCTCCGCGGGAGCTCTGCTTTTGGCGGCTCTACCTTTCGAAGAGGGAAGATCGGTCTCCTTCTTCTCCGTGGGAGCTCTGCTTTTGGCGGCTCTACCTTTCGAAGAGGGAAGATCGGTCTCCTTCTTCTCCGTGGGAGCTCTGCTCTCGGCGGCTCTACCTTTCGAAGGGGAAGGATCGGAGGAAGACTTAAAAGAAGTGGAAGGTTGGAGGGCAGCTCTAGACTGGTCTAACTGTTGATTCGACTGTTCAGGAACCGTGGTGTTCTGAAATACAGTGGTTGAGAATAGCCAAACTGGAAGGCCAATTGTCAGCCCTGGAATCGACAACGTGGCCATGTAGGGCGCACCAACTTCTCCCCAAGAAGAGAAAGGGCTAGGGTTCCCATCATGTGGAATCCCTTGGTTGGTGTGTTCCATGTTCTCAACCTCAAGATCAACGCAGGAATAAGGGGTGATTATGTTCCGTTTAAAATGAATTTTATATGACGACGCTTTAGACACAACTTGCTTTTTCACTTTTTAAGAGTCGAGAAAAAGCTAAAGATGACTCTAGTCTCCTTCGATGTATTAACGAGCCCGAAGTGACAAATGCTCGGATGGAATTTTTCAGTTATAGAGTTTGAAAAGGGCCAAAAGAAACTACTCTGGAGTTCTAGGCAGAGGGTGTGCCAAACCTTTCGCGAAACCACAGAATACGTTTTACGGTACGAGTGGTCGATCTTCGTGAATGTTGTGTTCACTGCATCGTGATCAGTAGGGCGGCCGACACGGCTTCCTATGGATAAAGGCTTTGTTCCTATAGGGGTCTCCCAATATACGCGACGGTACGTGGGAGCACAAGTCCGTATTAGTGCTATCGTCCCTCAGGAGGAATCACCCACCTTCGTAGAGATCGACAGTCACTATGTTTAACGACGCCGGAACACGTCTCTACCTAGACCTCTACTGTGTTTCGTTATGTTTCAAAGCGTTGTTATGTAAATTCAGTTCGTTTTAGGTTGATCTTGCTTAGCAGTTTGCCTTTATGGATCACCACGTGATGTATGATACAACTCCTAAGTGCAGTCTAAGAATGATAAGCAAGCTTTTTCAATTCTTTCAACTTATGAAAATCTTAACTACTGAGGGAAAAGAAAGACATCATCTTTTCAAACAGATCATAGAGCACACACTGATGCACTTTCCTAAATCGACATGCAAACTGTCAAAATGCACATGCACAATGCAAGTATTTCTTTTCTTCTTCCTTAATGTTGATGTATTACAAAAAGAAAGTTGTTGTATGATTTCGAATTCAATTTCAAGCGAAAGCAAACAAGCTTTTGTCCAATAATCAAAAGAACACCTTAAGATTCACTCGTTTCAACACAAGAAATACTGAAATCCGAACCATATAACGAAAGCAAATGCTCAAGCAGCTATGAACAACAATAAACTAGCTCTTAGAATCACAATGACACTTTATCACAGGTCTAGATCCAAGAGGCCACAGCAAGACTAGTTCACTTTTGCTACGGGAAACTGTGAACTAAAGTAAGAAATACAATAAGAACAATCACACAACTGAGGTGGAATGATGGCAAAGAAAGATAGTTTCAGATGGGTATACAGGTTGACAACAGGCTGCAAAAACAATACTGAAAACTGGGCAACAGAAGGCAGGGAACCCCAGTTGCACAATGCAAAACTGGTTCAGCGCAGGTAAGACACTGTCAGTTTGACATTCAGCGCAGGTAGCCCCTTCGGGACCTGCGTTGCAGCGCAGGTAGCCTTCACTGCAGCTGCACTGAAGAGAAAACTCTCGTCTCTCTTTGGTTCCGGGTCACAGATTGCTCAAAAATCAACTGTTTTAGGCCAAATCAGAGGCTATCAACCAGGTATACACTAGAGGATGATTAAAGGAAGATGAACACTATCACAAAGAGCTAATAAGAGTCCTTGTGGATCAGCTCTTCAAATCATAAACATGCCCAGCACTGAGCTAGAGTAGCTTCCCTCTACTTTGCTTTCGAAGGATTCGAATGCAGTTCGATTCGGTACTCCCTTTGTTTAGGAAATGAATAGCAAGAAACACAAGCTACCAACAAGACACGCTCCCCAGCGGAGTCGCCAGTCCGTTGTGGGGAAAAGTATCCAACACGGAATGACCCTATCCCACTCTAAGGGTGATAGTTCCTTAGCAACAGTCAAAGCAAAGCTATCTAAGGTTACTTCTTTATGACATGCAAAAGAGGAAAGGAAGAGATCCACTTACCGATGTCTTGCGCAAATGGTCGATCCTTTTGCTGCTTGCTCCCATCTCCTTGTCTTCTCACGGGCCCAGCTACACAAGATCCTGCAAACAAGACGAGAAAAGGAAACTACAAGAAGCATGCATTCATAATTGATTCAAGGATTAGCATAAATCAAATACGCAAGTAAGACAATACATCATTGAAACACATGCGAATAGAAGAACCTCAAATGATTTATTAATGGAAGAAAGTAAGGTTCAGGCGGTGATACAACCATAAGAGGCCCAATCCAGCATCACCTTCCCGACGGAAAGAAATCTCCTCTTCACCTCCCTCAAGCAATCACCCAATACTCTCAACTGTAAACCAACAACAATTCTTTGCACAAAATTCCGGCCTCCAGATCCCATGGGATGAGATCCTTATATAGAGTTTTGGAGTGAAGATAAGTCAGCTTGATGTGTGACTGTTGTCCTCTTCAACCCCAGTTGTTCTTCAGTCCTTGAGTCCACTTGGAGATTCTACCTTCCACTCGGAGTTTTAGAACCTCTTACTCTTCACTTAGGCGAATCTTTTGATCCAACTGTCATTTTGGAAGCTTCCTGGGCACTGACACATTGAGGAAAGATTCCTCCACATGTCCAAACTCGCTCAGCGCAGGTAGCCTTTGATGAAGTTGACATTCAGCGTAGGTACACCATGGAGCAGTTGACATTCAGCGCAGATGCTCAGTGGAGCAGTTGCTATGATCCAAAATTGACCTGTTTTTGAGTGTTTTTCAGTGGAGAACTGATCTGAAGTGTTGTGGTTTGCTGACCTTGTTCCTCTAGGGGTAGGAACAACATGTTTAGGGACTTTGGATCCCTCAGATTATTGACATTTCATGCTCTATGCTGTAAGGCACAAAAATGTCTATAACAACAGGGGGACGCACCTACTCCTTTACATACAGAGCATCCAAGGACGTAGCTTTTGTGAACATTGGGTGCGTACCCGCAAGTAAGGTTGAGAGAACCTGCGTACCCAGAGATAAATACATTTATAAAGACTTTCTCTCTTTTTGGAGTTTGACATGGAGAGCAGAGGCATAAGACTTTCCCAGGAGGATAGCATGACTGTTGATAGAGCCATACTAACTATAAATAGCCATGGTGAAATTTTTTAGTGTAACACTTTCTAAGCACAACTCTTGTGGGGTTTGAAATTTGCTTAAGGGGATGGGGCGAAATTGCTTGCGAACCCAAGTTCGTGGGAGTTTGTTTACTATATTAGAGAGAACTAAAAAGTTAATCTGTAGCAACATCGGGACCGAGGATCTAGGGTTAGTTCCCTGGATAGGCCATTTGCTAACCATTGAGGAATAATCCCTAGTAGGTAGAGCACTAATCATATTACGACTAAACAATAAACCAACAGAACTCTAATTCCTATATGTAGGTGAGAATGAGAAAAGTAACAAAATTTTGATGCATTGAAATCTCATAGTAAGTAAAGAACACAATATAACATTTATGTACACAATTTCAGTACAGTAAACATAATTTCACATTTCCCCGCAAGCTTAAGCAAAGCATGGAAGTAAACCTTAATATTAATACATTCCAGTGAATACAGTAAAGCTTGTTAAAGGTAACAAATTTGAAAAACATTAACTTGAAAGATACAAAACTTATGAACAAAGATAATCACATGTGTCCATGATTTGGCTTGAGTGACCCTTGAGTTCAAAAAAATAAAGAAATATCTTCTCTTGCGGCCAAGAAGGGTCGAGAGTCTGTGAGGGAGACTTATAACTACAAGTGGATATGAACATTAACTAACAATATTTAAACCTAAGAGAAGAAACCCCATACAAAAACCATACAAGAAAAAACCCCATATAACAGGGAACAAAAACCCTTCTAGAATTATGGGTAGACACAATGTGAAATATGACATAAACCCATGATGCAAGAAGGTAAGGTTTTACATTGTGAGACATTACAATCACACCTGGAATTTTTGGAGGTCGTCTCACTAAGGGCTGGAACTCTAGCGGCATAGATTTCATATAACCCTCTGAAATGTGCAAAGGAGACTCTCCTTCAATAATAATAAAAAGGTAAAGCAAAATGATTTAAGAAACTCTTGGTTGGTGCTTACGCATAGAAAAATATACGTGCAAAGAAATGAATTTTTTACCTAAGCCATGTAAAGAAAAGGAGAGCTAAACAATATGGGTAGTTGAAATTTGGGATGGAAAAGACCACTGGTATCCATTCCTTTATCATAAACCCCAAAACATTAGAATATTGTCATAACAAATCGAATAAGGTGAAAATTTTGAGTTAGTTGGTTAAATGATCTCACTGGTGAAAACACAGGATGGACAATAAGTCTGTGCACACCATGACAACAATAGGACAACAGATGAATCATGGAAACCGAAAGAAAATGCTAAATGTTGAAGAAGTTATAGAGTAGAGGTATGAAACAATGAGCATGCAAAATGAGACAACAGAACTTCTGGGAGGTGTTGTACACCTAATCCTCTAAGGGTTGGTGTGGAATGCAAGTACTCAAAGGGAGTCCAGCGTTAAGAAATTTACTGAATAACATAAATAAATACTGAGAGGAATAAATATAAAATTAACCAGCAATAACCATAAACACATAAACGCACATGTTTATCCGGGAAAACCCCAAATCGGGGAAAAATCCAATCATAATGATATTTCATTATCCTTAGCCAAAACCCAGGCCAATCCGGCCAGTGAGTCTTCACCGCTCACCTCCAGGCCTTTTTATTACAATGAAGTCCTTCCAGCCTTTTATAGACTCCATTGCATATAATACCATGGGTGCACAATACCATGTGCCCCAAAACCATCACTGTTTACCCTCGTCAACTTTTGACTCTATCCTGATTGAAGTTTACCTAACAATTCCCCCTTAAACTTGACTTGGGATTCCTTGACTAACTCCAACAAAACCTGCTAAGTGAGCCAATCTCGCTCACTCTAGCTCTTACCCCCCTCAGAGTTTTTACCCAGGGTATTGTTAACTCAACATCCCCCCTATCACCTAGGTCTAACCCAGACTTTACTGGTGATCACCAAGGGGTACACATGCCTTACCAGGTCTTACAGTAGTTTTCCCATTTACATGCAATAATTTTGACTTCATTACTTTTTTTTTCATTGCTGCTGCGATTCTGATCCATCCTCTCTCAATTTGATTTGCTCAAAAACTTCTATCAAACCACTCCAACTGCGAGCCTGATGAGAACCTCGTAGATTTCAGCACCAGTGGCCTCACGTAGCAGAAAACGAATAATTTTTTAAGCTGCATGAACCCTGAACAATTCGTTAGAATGTTCCAAACCGGTAAATATCGCAAATGCACTGTGATCCCTGGCGGTTACGGCACTATCTTCCGCACATTCTCCTCAAGGTTCATCCACGTGCGATTGTTCCACCATTATTTTCCAAACCCAGATTTGGAAAAATGTTGCATTGATATCATCAAGCACTATAAACCCCTGGCATCAAAGAATCCCTTTGAAGCCAATATCTGGCTCTGATACTAGTTGTTAAGAAATTTACTGCATAACATAAATAAATACTGAGAGGAATAAATATAAAATTAACCAGCAATAACCATAAACACAAACACACATTTTTATCCGTGAAAACCCCAAATCCAGGGAAAAACCCAATCATAATGAAATTTCATTATCCTTGGCCAAAACCTAGGCCAATCCGGCCAGTGAATCTTCACCGCTCACCTCGAGGCCTTTTTATTACAATGAAGTCCTTCCAGCCTTTATAGGCTCCATTACATATAATACCACGGGCATAATACCATGGGTGCACAATACCATGTACCCCAAAACCATCACTGTTTACCCTCGTCAACTTTTGACTCTATCCCGAGTCAAGTTTACCTAACATCCAGGAGACCTTGGAATATGGAATCCAACGACCACACCAATGTATTATAGTTATACATCAAAGTTAATAAGAAATGAAATTTAATTGTTTTATCATTCATGTCTCCTCACATTCCATATGTGTCTAACATGGTATCAGAGACAGCCCCAAATTAGCCTTTTTGTGTTGTAACTCCTGTCATTGTACTCATTTCTTTCCCTACCATTATTATATATCCCTCTGCCTAAATTTAGAGCCTTGGAGATGGGTTGAGGTAAATATGTTGTTGCATTGAGGATGATATGGTCGTGGTCTCAACATGATGTTGAATCAAATCTCTGTTGTTCAATTCTAGAGCGCACATTGTCTAGTATGCAAAGATAGCAATCTTGTTGTCTTATTGTGCAGTAGTTGTGTGGGTCGTGATTGAAAGTTAAATGTTGTGTTGGATGTGTGATCTCCTTATTTATATGATTCAGTGCTATGTATTATGTGCAAGTGAAGCTCCATTATTTATGAGTTGAGGTTGTTGAATAATGTGTTGGTCATTTTGTTTAATGACTAAAAATTAGACTGAGACCAAGCCCGAGCAATACACCACCATTCCAACTTTTCATCTTTACCGCATAGGGTGGCTGTGTTAACCTTTTTGCTAATACATATAGCACTCGTGCAGAAGCTCCTGTGTAAAATTACACAGTGTTATATTCTTAACACATACTCCTTGTTTTCTATGGTTGTGTTGCTCCCATAGTCATACGTATTGCAAACCTCCTCCCATACACTGCTTACCAGCAACCCTACACCGTCTCTCCCCACTGCGTGGCGGAACCACACCTTCTCCAATACTGCTTTGGCATATAATAATTGTGTATTAATTGCGCTTTAATACATGCATTTTTATCCATACCACACTCTGGTTTTTTACCACTACATACCACTATGTTGCCACCACATACCATAGTCCTATGCCCGATAGTCATATACATTTAATTTTTAATACTCCGACTGTCCATTGACTGCATATCACATTGAGGCGCCTTCATGTTATCCATTGTCACGGTGTCCACAGTCATGTTGTCCATTGTCATGCTGTCCACACAGTCACGATGTCCACTGTCCATTGTTCGAAGGTTCAAGGCCCACCTTAACCTCTGTCACTAAAAATATTTGATGGGAAGCTACAAGATTATTAGGATAATGTATTGAAACATCGCATTGTTGGTAAAGAAGAGCTATGTCTTCTAGACAGAAAAAAATATCCCGCCTTCTCTTGGAAAATGTCACATTTGGGCGAGTGAGACGAAGGGTTGATAAGATGAACTTTCTGATGTTTGCAAGCTCATTTGTTGGCAGCATGGACATTATTGTCACGGGCTGAAAAAAGAGAAACCTCATCTACACAACACAGGAAATTGGCCTCTTCTTTTTCACAATAATAGTGTTGTCGTGTAGTAAAAGTACAAAGTGCTAAGGGAGGCGTATTCCATGAAGATAAAGTGACATGTGTGAATTTCCTTTAATTAAAGAAGTGTATGAGACCCATTTCTTCAAACAAATAAAATCAGTTTCTCTACCTAGTGTACCAAAATTCTCAGCACTCAAATTTGAGGCTATTGAGAGAGAGAGTGTGTTGCAATTATGTTGTGATCAGATTTTTGACAAATGAATAAATTATTCAAAGTTGATTATGTATTAGGGTTACTAAATACTCTGACACTCTCTACTGTAGATGGGATAGTGAACATCAACAAGGACACTATTTCTGATATTCAATTTTGTCTTCAAGGTGCACAATAAAAGATATATTTTTTGCAACTTGAATCTCAGCTTCAACAAGAATAGTTACAACATGGAGTCATCATTTTGAACCTATTTCTATTTAGAAAATTGAGATAGACTCCCATAAAAAAAAAAAAAAAAAGAAGTGAATAATGTTATAATTTATTCAGATCTAGTGCCAAATGAAGTAGTAGAGTTACATGCAAATGGAGAATTTCAATTGGCACTTCCTAAGCCCATCATCACACCTTAAGAAGATCTTATCCATAACAAGAATAGAACTGGTCTTGGATATGGAAAGGATGTGTCCTTTTATATTCCATATTACTCAAATCCCATTCACTTTTACACCTTCAGATGTTCAAGTTTATGTTCCTCTTCCACAATAAAAACAATAAAATTTTAAATGCCAACATTGTGACTCAGTTAGGCATATGAAATATCACTATTTAATCTTCATCCATGCACACATTGTGGCCAGCGTACTCATTCTTCACACAAATTATTCAAAAATAAGCTTCCTGTAAGAACAAAGATTCATCTTGAATGGATTGTTTCTTAGCAATGGGCTTCAACAACGAAGAAGATATTTTAGTCATATGTCAAAATTTATTCTAGAGTATTGAAAAGTATTGTAGTTGAGTTTTCTCCATCATCTCACCTTGTTTTTGAAATAGGGGAAGTGATGGTCATCCAAAAGCTTTAAAGCCACTTCAAGCAAGCCTAAGCCACAAGCTGCCATACCAGATTCATAGTTGTAGCCACAGATAGAAATTCCCGTGAGCATGCCTTTGGTTGATGGTATGCCTTAAACCACCATAGGTTGATACCTCCCTTTCCAGGTTGAGGTTCTCCCTTTTTATGCAGGGTGAGACCTCCCTTTCAAGGTTGAAGGTCTCCCTCTTCAAAACATTAGGAACACTTCCTCTAGTAGAAGAATTCATCTTCATACCATATTTGGAAGAGTTTTGGGAGTTGCACTAAGCATCCCAGTGTTGGTGGTTATCCTTAAACCACCACCTTATGCCAACATTTTAGAGATAACATTTAGCCTAATGCTTCCATGCATTTTCATACATTTTGTATTAAAAATCTCTTCTTGGACTCACACATACCCCTTTGGACTAAAGGGGGGAATGTTGGACATCTAATCCTCTAAGGGTTAGTGTGGAATGTGAGTAGTCAGAGGGAGTCCAAGAGACCTTGGAATATGGAATCCAATAGTCACTCTAATGTATTATAAATTTACATCTAAGTTCATAAGAAATGCAATTTAAACTTTTTATCATTGATGTAGTTACCCTCTAACTCCCTCCCCATGATCACTACCATTGATCTAGCCCCAAATGCCACCCGTGGTTGATCCGATTATGATCCCAAATAAGGTCCCCATCATGGATGAACCACTGGTCTCGAGGGAGATATATCACACAGGAGTTGAAATACTAGAGCATTAGGAGGGTCTGGGTTTCGTAACCCATAGTTAATTCGCTAGGCTATTTCATATGGGAATTAATTTTTAATAATATGCAGAATTCAAATTTTATATATAATAATTGTGTAGAACCCTATTAACATGGTCGGTGAATTAAATTTAACTTCATTCTTCTTCATAATTTGATGTTTAGATAGATACATATATGTAAAAAAAAAATATGGTGTTATGGAGGAGGAATATTACACTCATAGATTGGTATTATAAAAAATGTTAGAGTAGTTGACACAAATTAGTTGTGAAACTAGGGATACTATTGCAGACACTGTGTGGACCTCCACCTCATCTCTTGAATAATGTGGAGAGTTACTATGTACAACAACATGGACCAACAGTTGAGGTAAACTTTTTGATTCATACTATTTCAACATTTTCTTTTTCTAAGTTACACATATACTCTAATTAATTTGTAGACTAATTGTAATTTGTCCTTGCCATTGTGTACATAGGATGATATGTAGAGTGTTGTTGACGTCGTTGCAATGTGGACACATGAGTGGGATGTTGGGTTTAGAGGCACTGATGACGTGGGTCCATCGATGCAGACCCTAATCATTGAGTCATAGGTAGGGGAGAACCAAACCCAAATTCATCAGACACCCATCTTATCTGAGTTGCATTTGGACTCAACTGAGTTTAATATATTAATGGATATGTAATTAAAAATGTTGTTCAAAATCACTTATTTTGATATTGTTTATTTTGTGCAAATAATGATCTAATTAGTTTGAATTTGAATGTGTCATATTGTTGTACCAACTTATGGACACTTACTTTGCATGGTGGAACTCACATAGGATTTCTGGTGGTACTTAGAGTGGATAATTTGTATATTTTCAAGTTTATTTCATAAGGCACATCAATATGTGATACAGACTTTGTATATTTTTATACATGGACAGTTATGGATGTTACATGTATTCGCCATTTCAATTTATGGATTTGTGTTAATTTTGCTAATCGATTCTCATTAATTTTTGAAGTTTATGGATCTTTTAAAGTTATTTCACTAATTTAAAAAAAATTCTATATACTATAAATTTTATTAGTAAAATATAACAATTTTGATTTCCGATTTCATAGACAAAGAAAATAAGTACAATCTTAAGTTATGATGCAAGTCACTTTGATACTTTAAATGAACTAAAGTATATCATGTATCAATTTAATATTGCACATGGAAGTAATTACAATCATTCTTCATATTGTCTTGTAGAAAGCATGTTTTAGTGCAATCAACATGTATTTGCCAAGAGGTGCTATACAACCCAGTATAGAGTAGATGTGTAGGTGCAATGCAAGTATGCAAACAATAAAAATAATAAATAAATAGTTAAAAGTAATATTAACCTAGTATCACAAAACATTTTAATGTTGGCTCAATTAGTAATAAAAATAATAAAATTAAATTTGTTATATTTTGATTTCGTTATTAACGTGTGACTAGGTTTTGTTACAATACCATGGGCCATTACCATGTCTTATCAATACCACATGCCTAAAAATCATAAATTATTTCACAATAAAAATATTTTATAACAATATGGCAATATTTTCAACCATGGATATTCATCCCCACTTTACCATGGATATTATTAACTTGTAAATAGTCTTTCTTACAATATGGTGGGCCAATACCATGGCTTATCAATACCACATGCCCAAAAGACATAAATTATTTCACA
This sequence comes from Pinus tabuliformis, assembly GCA_031772625.1. Lineage (NCBI taxonomy): Eukaryota > Viridiplantae > Streptophyta > Pinopsida > Pinales > Pinaceae > Pinus > Pinus tabuliformis. Next base: position 314,525,166 of record CM062816.1, on the reverse strand, counting down.
ATCAAAATATTTTATAACAATATGACATGTTTCTTGACTATGCATATCCACACTCACCTTGCCGTTGATATTATGAACTTTGTTGCAATACCATGGGCCATCACCATGGCTTATCAATACCACATGCCCAAAAATCATAACTTATTTCACAATCAAAATATTTTATAAAAATATGAGAAGATTCTTAACCATGGATATTCATCCCCACTTTACCATGGATATTATTAATGTGTAAATAGGCTTGGATATAATACCATGGCTTATCAATACCACATGCCCAAAAGCTATAACTTATTTCACAATAAAAATATTTTATTTAATTTTAATTTTATAACTTTTTAAAATTAAATCTAAAAGGAAAAAGGTTATAATTATTTATGAGATATATCTAAACCCTCCATCATCATGACTACTAAAAATATTCTCATAAAAATTAAATCAAGGTTTTAATAAAATTATAAAAGAGAATACTTTTATATATGATGATTTGAAATTTATATAATATAAATAATATGATTAAGAACCATCACAAAAATATCTCAAATAATGATACAAGCGAAGAGATCAAGCAAAGTGACTAACAATAATAGAGTAAATATAGTGGATGATTCTTTTAAGTTTTTCATTATTGTATTTTCTTTGACATGATTGATCCAAAATATGGGTTTAATATTTTACAAACAATTGAGTTTTTTTAAATTAGATACTTTCATAAACACAATACAATGAGATCAAATTTAAAATAGAGAGATGGAGAGAGTGATGGGGAGAGAGAGATGGAGGCGCGACAAGGAGTGTCATGCCCCCAACTCTTTTTTCCGGAGTTAGTCTATGTGCAGCACCGACTAAACACTTAAGCATTTTCTCTTCTAAGGCATTTTCCAAACTATGCCTAACATTCACATCATTCCCCATTTTTACTTTATTAATGTGTGGAATAACATTAATATGTTCAAACCATGCTAGAGACACAAATATATGAGTATGTATGTAAATATTTATAATTGTTGTTTTATAAAAATTATTGAGAGATAAAACTCAACCGAGTTCATAAATTTACAAAGGGGCAGCTGTCGTGCAACTCGGCCAGTCTACCTGACTGGATCGCTACACCGTGCATGCTTTCCCAACCTAACCTACCACCGTGTGTTGCCATCTCATCCCTGCTCGGTCGTTTACCCAACTCCCATTCAACATATACTGTGGGCGTACCGCCCACCTAGGATTCCTACCCAACTTGTTTAGCTCATCGTGGGCGCACCGCCCATCCAGGTTGCCCTGCCCAGCTCGCCATGATGCCTACACCTGCACCTGTTACACAACTTTTCTATCATCATGTCAACTGCCTGCCCACTTGCCTGCGGCTTGTCTATAACCCTACCTACCTATCGACGATTCGTCCACCCGCTTGCCTTTCGCCTGCGACTCGTCTGCTCGCCCGCCTTCCTGCGGTGCGATTGTGCCCAACTCGGCCCTTTGCTGCTACATTGTTCCGCCCGACTGTGTAGGAACATTCCTTGCACCTCATTAAGGTAGTCTACACCGTAACTTTGGACTCCTTCACTTAGATTTGATAGAATGTGTTGATGTCCTCTCTCCACTTATCTACCATTCCCTTATACGCCATGTCTCCCATGGGTGGGGTTTTCTTATCACCAAGCTGAACCATCCATTTGACACTTAGCCTATTTTGTGTGTCGGCCCAAGTGTAGTGTGCCCACAAACATGGTCGCCTACCCATATAAACTTGCCAACTCCGCCCATCCATACTTAGTCAATTTTTTATTTGAACTCGTGGGAGTGCCCACGACTTGTTTGATTGGCCCAAATTGTTGGTTGTGTGAACCCTCCAACTCGTCAATTTTTTTCACGATCAACTCGTCTCACTCACCGCGCACCCATGACAACTCGTGCCCAACTTTTCAGTTAAACGCACCTGTCCGACACGCCCGACTCACCAATGTTCGATGATGACCCGAGGGCCTTACATCCTCCCCCACTGGAAGTCATTGTTGTCCTCGACTATCTTGCTATCCTCCGTAGCTTCCTATCATACTTCACAATCTTCTTCTTCCACCTCCACAGTGAGTCCTTCGTCTCCGAGCTATCCTCCTCCATTGCATACTTCCATTAAATGAGGAATTTTCATCACATGTTACTCCCAAGACCTGTCGTTCGAGGATCTAGGATCTTCTCCAAAACAAGGATTGGCCTGTCTACAATCATGGCTAGCCATCTCAGTGGCTCCGTCCTATTTAGATGGTCTGCATCAAGTCGACACTTCTTCAACTAACCGATATGGAAAACAAGATGTTTCAAATGCATGTGGTTCAAAAGTTCCAAATCGTATGTGACTTCCCCCACTCGCTTCTTCACTAGAAATGGCCCCTCCTACTTCCTCATCAAAGATCTCACAGTGCACTTTAGTGGATGAAACTGATCTCCGGTAATCTTGAGAATAACCATATCTTCCACATTGAAGTGTGCATCGTGCCTATCCTTATCTGTCCATTTCTTCATCCTCATTGTAGCTTCATGCAAGTGAAACCATGCCAATTCCAAGGTCTCCTCCAATGATGTCATAAATCTCTTCGAATGAGGACTCCTCATGAAACCTCTCATCAATACAGTATGCAGAGCAACTGGAAACTGTCCAGTCACCAACTTAGGTGGACTATACCTTGTTACAGAATTCTTTTTCATGTTGTAGCTGAACGGAGCTACATCCAGGAGTTCAGGACAGTTCTTATGATCAGTTGTCATGTAATGTCTCAAGTAGTCCTCCATCAATGTATTGATTCACTCAGTCTACCCATCTATCTGCGGATGGTAACTCGAACTCATCAACAAATCTGTGTCGACTAACTTGAATAATGTGGTCCAAAATCTACCTGTAAATCACAGATCTTGGTCCGACACAATGCTTAATGGAATTCCTCAATACTTCACTATGTTCTTGAAGAACAACTCCGTAGTTTTCTCAGCTTCCCAAGGTATCTTCATCAGAATGAATATGACATACTTGGAAAAATGATCAACCACGACCATAATCCAATTATACCCCTACACCTAAAATAACTGAGTAATGAAGTCCATCGAGACACTCATCTAAGGTCTGTCTAGAATCGATAAATGCTACAATAACCCTCCCTACCTCTGGGTGTCCAATTTGTCCTGCTGAAAAATAATACATGTGTGCTCATACTCCTCTACATCCTCCCTCATCTTCTCCCAAAACAACCCTCTCTCCAAAATGCCAAAGAATGATGTTGCCATAGGTGGCTAGCCCACACAGAATCATGACACTCCTTCAAAAAGCGTCTCCTAAGTTCATATGTCTTCGGAACATAGAGTCAATTCTCAAAGACTAAGAGTCCATCTCAGAGAAAAAACTTCCATGTCTTCCCCTCCTTTATATGCTTCACAATGTTTTGTGCCTGAGTATCAGTCTCAATGCTCTCCTTAAGCATATTTTTCATCTCCTCGGTCATCTGTACTCAATTCCCACTTTGTTTTTCCCATCTTCTTCCTCCTCAAGTGCGGCTATCTGTTCCTTCCTGCTAAGGGCATCTGCAACTGCACTGATACTACATGGCTTGTACTCAATAGTCATGTCGAACTCTGCCAAGAAGTATTGCCAACAAGCTTGCTTCACCGACAGCTTTGGTTGTGATGCAAAATAACTCACTGCAACGTTATCAGTCTTGAAAACAAAAGTTTCCCAATCAAGTAATGCCCCCATACCTAAAAATAGTGGATGATTGCAGTCATCTCCTTCTCATGAATCGGATACCTTCGTTCCCCGTCTTGTAACTTCCGACTCTCATACGCCACTAGATGCACATCCTATGTACGAACTCCTCCTTTCACAAAATTTGAAGCATCTGTTTGTACCTCAAACACTCTCTCAAAGTTAGGAAACTTTAGTATCGGTACTGAAACCATCCTCTTCTTCAGATCTTCAAATGCCATACAACATTTCTCTGTCCAATTCCATCGCTTATCCTTCTTCAAAAGGTTTGTTAGTGATGAGGTCAATTTGGAGTACCCCTCTACAAACTTTTGTTGGTAGTTGGTCATCCCCAAAAACACCCTCATATCATGGACATTCTTGAGTTTGGCCCAATCCTCTATCGCCTTCACTCTCCTCAGCTCCATCTGTATGTTCCCTTGGCCCACAATGTGTCCAAGGAACAGAATCTTCGTCTAGGCAAGCATACACTTTGACTTCCTTAATTAAAAAAGACTCTTCTTCAGTGCTTTAAACACCAAAGCCAAGTGATTCTTATGATCTTCCATGTTATCACTGTACACCACGATGTCGTCCAAGTATACTACTATGAATGAATCAAAGTATGGACGCAATACATCATTCATCAAAGTGCAAAATGTGGCAGGAGGATTTCACAACCCGAATGACATAACAATGAATTCAAAACTTCCATACCTTGTCACAATCATGGTCTTCCTCTTATCTCCTTCCACTATCTGCACCTGATAGTACCCATGCCTAAAATCAAGCTTGGAAAACACTCGGGCTTTCACAAGCTTATCGAAGCAATCTGTAACTGATGGAAAAGGATACATGTTCTTTATCATTTTCTTTTTGAGAGCATGATAATCACAACACATCGGTAGCTCGTGTGTGTCTTTCTTCCACTGGAACAATACTGGAGCTCCATATGGGGACCTTGAATGTCTTATGAAACCAGCATCAGTCAACTCCTTCAACTGTCATTTCAATTCCTCCAACTCTGGTCCTGACAACCGATAAGGAGCTTTTACTGAAGGTTTCTTTCCTAGCTCTAGACCAATGCTATGATCCACCGCATGCCTTGGTGGAAGCTTCTTTGGTAGCTCATCGAGCATTAAATCTGCATACTTGGCCAACACCTTGAAAATCTCAGCTGGAATAGGTATCCCCACTCCATCATCACTATCAAATTATTTGATGAGTTTCGCATATATATCTACATCTAACTCTCGCATAGCCTTCTCCAAACTCAATGTAGAAACATGTTGCACCTTGACTTCCTTCCTTTGCTTATGAGTAGGCAAAGTCCCAGTTCATGAGCCTCCAATCAGCATAATCTCATCACATAAGGGGACAATAACCACCCTATTTCCCTTCAAGAAAACCTTCCCCAATATCATGTCAAATTTTTTCATCTCCATCACCATGAAGTCCAACCGACACTTCCAGTCTTCAATTCGAACTGGCACTTCGTGTGCCAATCCAACCACTTTATACATTGATTTCACTGCCTTGACTTCCACATCTGACGGGATAATCTACAACCCAACTTCCTTCACTAAATGTGTAGTCATGAAGTTATGTGTGGCACCCATGTCCACTAATGCTTGGATGGTCTTACCATGAGCCACCAAGTCCAGGAACCCCACACTGTGAATCCAAGATTTCCTATCCAAAATATCAGATTGAAAACGTACTTGGTCTCTGTAATTTCCTCTGATACCATCTGTCATGCCCCCAACACATTTTTCACGAGTTAGTTTATGTGCGGCACCAGATAAACTCTTAAATATTTTTTCTTCTAAGTTATTTTCTAGACTATGCCTAGCATTCACATCATTCACCATTTTTACTTTATTAATGTGTGGAATAACATTAATACATTCAAACCATGCTATAGACAAAAATATACAAGCATGTATGTAAATATTTATAATTATTGTTTTATAATTCTCAGCAGATAAACCTCAACAGAGTTCTTAAATTTACAAAGGGGCAGTCGTCGTGCAGTTCAACCACTGCACCATGCACATTTTCCCAACCAAACACACCACCATCCATTGCCAACTCGTCACTCCCTGATTGTTTACCCAACTCTTGTTCAACATATATTGCGGGCACACCACCCATCCAGGTCACCTACTCGAATTGTTTAGTTTGCCATGGGCACACTGCCCACCCGGGTTTCCCTACCCAACTTAACATGGCACTCGTTACACAACTTGTCCGTCATTGTTTCAACCACCCACCTGCCTACCTACCTACCCGTGGTTCATCCGCCCGCCTGACTTTGCTTGCAGCTCGTCCTCTCGCCTGCTTGACTGCATCTTGTCCACCTGCCCGCCTATGGTGCAATTGTGCCCAACTCGGGCGTTCGCTACTGCATTGTTCCGCCCGACTATGCGGGTGCATTCCCTGCACCTCATTAAGGTAGTTGCCCCTTAATTTTGGACTCCTTTGCTTGGACTTTAGGGAATTTTTTGATGTTCTCTCTCCACTTATCCACCATGCTTTTATACGCCTTGTCGCCTATGGGTGGGGCTTGATTATCACCATGGTGACCCATCCATTCGACACTTAACCTATTTTGTGCATCGGCCCAAGTGTAGGGTGCCCGCTCATATAAACTTTCCAACTCTGCCCATCCATAATTAGTCAATTTTTCATCTTGACTCGTGGTAGCACCCTTAACTCATTCGGTTGGCCCAACTCATTGATCAGGTGCACCCTCCAACTTGTTGGTTTTGTGTGACCGACTCGTCTCGCCCACTGTGCACTCATGACGACTCATGCCCAACTCGTTGGTTCAACGAGCTCGCCCGGCATGCCCGACTCGCCAATGTGCAATGAAGTACCGAGGGCCAATCAAGGAGGGAGAGATAAGGGAGGAGAGAGAAGGAGAGAGGGAGAGAGAAAGAAATGGGGTTGGAGAGGAAGAAAGGGAGGACAGAACAAAGACATAGATAGATAGAGGTGGAGAAAGAGATGCAGTGAAAAGGGAGAGATGGAGAGAGAGTAAGGGAGAGAGGAAAGCAAGGAAGAGAGAGAGAGAGAGAGAGAGAGATGAAGGGGAGAGAGAGGAGAGATGGATGGAGATAATGAAAAAGTTGGAGAGAGAGAGAGATGGAGGGGACAGAGAGAAGGAGAGATGGAGGGAGATAGTGACAAAATTGGAGAGAGAGGGGGGGGGGGGGGTTGAGATAGGGGGAGGTGGGAGAGGGAGAGAGAGGACTCAATAGAGAGAAGGAAAGAGATATGGAGTTGGATGGGGAGAGAGGGAGGAAATAATAAAGACGTAGAGGGAGAAAGGTTGAGAGATAGAGTGAGTGAAAAGGGAGAAATGGAGAGAGAGTTAGGGAGAGAGGGGAGTGGGAGGGAATAGAGAGAGAGAGGGAGAGAAGAAGAATAGAGATAGAGATAGAATGGGAAGAGAGAGAGTGAGAGGAAGAGGGAGTTGGGAGAGAGACAGATAGATATGGAGAGAGAGAGAGAGAGAGAGAGAGAGAGAGAGAGAGTATGTTTTGGGGGTGATTTAGAGAGAAGTAATAAGATAGAGACACATAGATACAAATATGGATATTATATAGTATTATATAACCAGCCTAGATCCATTTTAATTTCAAATCTATCAACGACCAAGAGGGATCAAATGTCTCAAAGTATAAACCTTTCCTCAAAATTTTCACTCAAAAAATAGGTTCACACCTCGAGATATTTGATCCCTCTCGGCACTTGATAGATCTAGGATGAAGGATCTAGGTTGATTTATTACATTTCAATTTTAAAATTAAATTATTTGAATTATAAAGTCATCCATATTATAATAAAAAGTATATATATGAAAAGTTTTGTGACCCATCCATATACTATTGCGTGGAAAATTTTTTAAAGTATTTCAATCAATTTCTTATCTCAAGATTCAATTAAAAAACACAAATAGGATTGAAATAAGTTTTATTCAATTTTAAAAGATGTCATATAAACAACAAATGGATTTTATTCAACATTATTTCTTTTGAGATGATCTACAAGAGCTTAGTCACAACATGATATGAGTCAAATGAGTTGAAATTCAATATATATACCAAAGACCAATATATGACAACATTTCTATAATTTTATATAATATTATCAAGTTTCCTAAATTTGTAAGTAGTTATCCAAGTATTTTAGTCGAATCCTTATGATTGAAATAAGTTTTATTCGATTTTATTTTGTTTAAGGTTATCTACAAAAGCATAGTCATAATGCACGTGGTCAATAATTTTCTTGTGCTTACATTGAATCAATGCACAATGTTAAACTAATTACCTTGAAATTAATGTACACATATATTTAGTTACATCAAATAAAAAATCAACATCTTCCTTGAAATTAATGCATCTAATGCAAACAATCAAATAGGATGAGAAATCAACATCTACACCACAATCAATGCATCTAATGTAAATAATCGAATACAATTACAAATCAACATCTACAATGAAATCAGTGCATCTGATGCTACAAGCAATCAAATAGGACTAGCAATCAACATCTACACTGAAATCAATGCATCTAGTGCTAGCAATCAAATAGGATTAAGAATCAACATCTACACTGAAATCAACACATCTAATGCAAGATCAAACAAACAACATTATAAAGTAACATATTTAATAAAATTAATACATCTATTGCATGCAATGAACTAAAATTAGAAATCAACATCTACTTAGAAATCAATGCATCTAATGCAAAAAATCAAATGGGATTAGAAATCAATATTTGTACACTGAAATCAATGTATACAGTGCAAGAAATTTTCTTCCCTTTGTCTCCCCCACCATCTATATTGATATCTCCCCTCTTATCTCTCTTCCTCCCTACTCTCCTCTATCCCTCTCTCTCCATCTCCCTTGTCACTCCCTCTCTTTCTCTCGGTCTCTCTCTCTCTCTATATGTCTTTATACTCACCTCCCTCTCTCTCCCCTCCAAATCCATCTCCTTCTCTCCCTCCCTCTCAAGTCCTTCGTCTCTTCCTTTCTCTCCCACCTCCCTTTGTCTCTCCCCTTGTTAGTCTCTCTCTCTCTCTTTCTCGAGCTTTGTCCTCCAACTCCGTTGACTAGATCCCTCCCTCTTTCATTCTATCTCCCCGTTCTCTCCATCTATCCTTCTTTTTCATTTTATCTCACCCCCAAACATACACACTCTCTCTCCATCTCTCCCTTGTCATTCCCTCTCTCTCTCTCAACTGTTTTCTCCTATATGTCTTTAACTTCTTCCTTCCCAATCTTTTCCTCCAACTCGATCTCTCAATATCCCTCTCTTTCTAGGAGATTCTCTCCTCCTCTTCCTCTTTCCATATTTGTGTCCCTCTCTTTCTCTCTTACCCTTCTCTCCCACACTCTCTCCTCTATATTCCAAAAATTTTAAAATACTTTGACCATTAAAATATTATGTTTAAACCTATTTTTTGAATGTAATACAACAATTTATTTTTTTATATAATTTCAAATGTGTGATTTAAACAATGTAAACTCTGAACTAATACGATTACCCGTTTCATTGAGGTAGAAAAAAAGTCAACCGATTTTGAAAAGTGTTGATGCAAAATACATATATATTTTTTCGGATCTTATTTTTCACACTTTTAATTTTCTTATGTATCAAATATAAATATTTGTTTTTAAATGTTAGTGATTTTCATGTTGATTTTGAAATGTGTTGATGCAACGTCGACCCGTTTTTTTATAGGGTTTATTTTTTACACTTTATATTTTCTAATGTATTAACTGTGGATATTTTTGTTTAAATGTTACATTTTTGACACTTTAAATTTTTTATGTCCAAATTTTTTTAAATGTTGATTACTTAAAAAAACAAATATAGAAATATATATAAAAAAGACAGAAAAAACATTAAAAAATGTAAAAAAAATTATCCTGTAAGCGATAAAAAATTGAATATATATATATATATATATATATAGATAAACTATAAAAAATACAACAATTTTAAAAACTATTAAAAATTTAAAAAAATGAAACCAAAAAAATTGAAACAATTTTAAATAATTTAAATACAAAAATAAAAACAAACTAACAAAAATTTAAGAACTATGAAAATTAAATTCAAATATCTAAAAAACATTATATATATATATATATATATATATATATATATATATATATATATATATATATATAGAGTAAACATAAAAGGAACCAAAAAATAAAAAATAAAAAAAACATAATTAATTAAAAAATTTAGAACATTAATGTTAAAATATTAAAAATAAAAATTATTAAAAAAACATAAAAGAAAAAATGAAGATTGGGTCTTAAATCTAATTGTGAGAATCAGATTTCAGCCGAGCCCACTTAAAATAGAAAAATGGAGGGTGGAGCTAAAATCTAATTCTCACAATCGGATTTAAGTGCTGCCACTTATAAAAAAAATAAAAAATTATTAAGAATAAAATGGAGGGCGAGGTTGAAATCCGATTCTCAGAATCAGATTTTAGCTCCTCCTAGGGGCCGGGGGGTGCGACACTGTGTGGGGTTGATGTCTAATATCATACTTCAGCTACGTCGCCTAGGCCCCTGGGAAGGGCTGAAATCGAATTCTCAAAATTGAATTTCAGTCACAGCTACTTAAAAAAAAATATTAACAAAAGATGTTGTTAATAATTTTTTGAAATTAAGTGATCGGGCCTGAAATCTAATTCTTAGAGTCATATGTGATTCTTAGAATCAGATCTGATTCTCAAAATTAGATTTCAGCATCACTTACTTTAAAAAAAATATTAACAATTTTTTTTTGTTAATAATTTTTGTTTTTTTTTTTTTAGTGGGAGGGGTTCAAATTTGATGATCAAAATCTAATTTTAGCCCTGCACTTCAATTCTTTTTAACTTTTTTTAATAATTTTTCTTTTTCTAAGATTTTAGTATTAATTTTCTATAATTTTTAACTAATTATTTTTTTTTGAATTTTTTTTAATATTTAATCTATATATATATATATATATATATATATATATATAATTTTAATATTTTTTTTCTTAGTTCATTTTTATTTTGGTTTTTAAACCATTTAAGATTGTTTTAATTTTTTTAGTTTTTTTTTTTGTTGTTGTTTAATTTTCTATTTTTATTTTTTTTAAATAAAGCTTGTTTATATATATATATATATATATATATATATATATATATGAAATTGTTGTATTTTTATGTATTTATTTTTATAGTTTTTATTAAAAAAACAAATAAATTTTTCTTACCGTTTACAAGATAATTTTGGTTTTTAACATTTTTTATTTTTTTTTAAACATGTTATTTTTATTATGTATTTCCGTGTAATTTTTTTAATTTTCTAATTCTTATTTTTATAGGTTAATTTTGTTTTTCTTTTTTAACATTTCTATGATTGATTTTTTTTTTATTTGATTTTTTTGTCTTTCTTTTAATTTTATGTTTTTTTTAATTATATATTTAATTTATTTATTTACTTTTTCTTTTAATTTTTAAATTTATGTTTTCATTATTCTTTTGAAATTTTAATGTTTCTCAGAGTCATGATAAAATCTTTTTGAAAAAAAAAAAGACGTTATTTCAACATCAACACATCAACACTTTTTTTCAGGGTGTTTTTTGCACAATTTTTCCACAAAAAATTGGCTCACTACCACTCATAAAATGTGTTGTAAATTTACCCTTAAAAGATGTTATTCCAACACTTTTCATTTTCGAGTTGAATTTTCATGTTTTCAGGGATTTTTTTGGGTACAGTTCCCATTTTGAGTTTAAAGTTCCCGCTTCAAAGTTTACATTTTCTGTACATTCATCTAGAGAGAAAAAAAATTAAAAAAAATTCCATGGAAATATTATCTTAACTTTTCCAAAATATTTGTCTTCCAATTACGTGAGATACATAGAGTGCTTCATGTCTTCAAATTGAAACTATTTAGGTTTTATTTATCTAGGTAGTTTTATCTTATGATTACTTCAAGATTTTAAAAATATTATATATTCTATTATATTATATTTCTAAAAAAAATAGGTAACTAAATAAAATTAACATATTGAGTCAACTTGTATGACTCTTTTTGTGTTAATGACTCTTTTGTTGACACCTACTATGTATATCAACCACATTTGCTAATGTGATTATGCTAGTATATATTATAATATAACAAATTTTATATTATATTAAAGTTAATAATATTATATTAATCCAAAATTAAAAATTTTAATATTAACATTAAAATATATTAATATCAAATTTCATAATTTAATTTATTAATAATAATAATAATAATAATTTAATATTATTATTAAATTTAATAAGGTTTCTACATGACATAACAACAAAAACTACGATAAAAATTCGAAATTGGAAATTTAAAATGAATAAAAACTTAAATGCTAAAATTTTATTGATTCTAAAATCTAAATTATGGGATTCAATTTTTTATTTGTTTTTATAAAGGCTTGAAGAGCTATATCCTATTAACCACATATATGGCTAGATTTAGGATTTATGAAACCACGGATCAAGTTATTTGAATTTGAAACAAGTTTACGAAACCGTTGATTGAGCCTCTAAAGTCCTAAAATCGTCCTAAAATCCATAATTTTCACGCCTCCCTCTGAAGTCCTAAAATCCATAATTTCAACACCCTTTGAAGTCCTAAAATCCATAATTTCAACACCCCTTCTGTAAAATTTTGTGCAACACCATTTTGTAGCCTAGCGGACTTAGGGAAAAAATTGTCTTTAAGTGACGGAGTGGACTTGATCATGTTGGATTCAGGAAGGAAACCTCTATCCAATGACATATGAGTTTTCCATTTTCAAATTCATATGATACTTCAATCTAATTTCTTTTAAATATAATGTTTGAAATTTTTTTGAACACTTTTAAAGAGGTTTGAATAAAAAATCAATATCATAAAATGTACACAACTAAAAAAATTCAAAAAATGTCACTATCTTCATTTACTAGTCCTGCATTCTTGTTTTTTTAATTTATTTAAATAGTAAAAAGACCTACCCAAACACATGTGTCTGCCAAATGCAATTGAAATATAATTTAGCGAGTGTTGAAAAATAATAAAAATATAATTTTACGTAAAATATATATATATATAGCTCTCTGTATAGATTATATATATATATATATATATATATATATATATATATATATATATATATATATATATTAAAAATTACACATTTTAGACTAAGTTATGCTACCTTAATACACCGCATACTTCTTAAACTGTACAAGTTCATACACACATACCTCTTAAGATATACAATTTGTCTTTTTACTCTGAATCAAAATTCGTAGTTTGTTCTTATATGAATTTTGATACTTGTTAAGATGTACAATTTGTCTTTTACTCTGAATAAAAATTCATAGTTCATTCTTATATGAATTTTCATACTTGTTAAGATGTACAATTTGTCTTTTTACTCCGAATCAAAATTCATAGTGCTTATATGAATTTTGAGTGCTCATCATCATATTTGATCCAAACGTGTAACCCAACATCATACATTCACCCATGTAAATTTAGTTTTATTATATATATTATAATTTTTTTTGTAAGATTGGTAGTTGAGTGCTGATCGTCATATTTGATCCAAAAGTATAACCCAACATCATACATTCACCCATGTAAATTTAGTTTTTTTTCTATATATTATAATTTTTTTTTATAAGATTGGTAGGACTACATCTGGATTATGTCCAATTTCTCGCCTTGATCTGGGGGATAGCACAAGATTTGAACCCAAGACTTCTGGTTTAGTGATACTTTATCGCCAAGGCCATTATCAATTAAACTACCAAAAACAGGTTCTATATATTATAATTATTTCACAATTAATTTGTAAATTCAAATTTATAAAAAATTTTAATACAATATTATAATTGAAATTTCATAAAATTAATTTTTTATTATTTAATTTTTTAATTAAATAAATTATTACATTGTCTTTTTACCCAAAAATAAATGGAAAACATTTTTTAATCAAATTAACCAATTTTATATTAACTAAGTTTTTAAAAAACCTAATCTTATTGACACATTATTATTCCAAAATTTTATATTAACTGACTTTTAAGATAATCCATTTATAACATTACTCCAATTAGTGTAATTGAACTTAGGACTTGGAAACGTTTTTCCATGTAATTGTGAGCTAAAATTTTATTTAAAGAAAAAAGAAAAAGAGAAGCTACACAACAAGAAGTCCCTGTCTTTGGGCACTGCAGCCATTGCCGTATATTTTTTGGGTTGTAGGTTAATCAAATAGAAGGGAAAATCCGAAGTAAAAAGTATGTCAAAAAAACGTAGCCACGATTACTCGGACATGTTGTGGATAAGTGTTTACTTGGTCCCTCAATTTTTTTATTGAGCAATGATTAATATAATTGAGCCCTCAGCTCTGGCTGGGCTTCCTGAACTTTCTAAGTTAGAAAAAAGCCACACAAAACTTTTAGTCTCGTTTTTATTGGAAAATATTCGAACGAGAATAATTAATAGTTTTCGTATAAAACAATTATTTTCTTCCAATAAAAGTTAATTAATCCAAGGCGTACATTTAAATTTATTATATTTATATTAAAAAAATTAGTATAACATAGAAATCGGTTAATATAAAACATAGCTTTGGATTTTGTGTATTTATATTAAAAAGACATAATTAGGTTAATGTGCATGCATCACAACCCGGATGCGGGTGATAATGCGAGCCTTTAATGCAGGCATCTCTCACAACGCATGGAATGTGGTTGACAGGATGGGTTTGAGTTTCAAGACAGCGGTGATAGGATTACATTTAATTCCCATGGCAATTGATAAAATGGTGTTGCAGCAGTGGAAGGATGGCGCCTTCAAGCTGAGCGAGTTTTCACAGAAGTTGACGTGCGAAGGGATGAGGGATCCCTGTCCTCTGCCGGCGATGAAGGCAATGGATTTGTTATTTAATCGACAGGCCCAGTCATACCAGGACTGGAACAAGACATTCGAGGTCGGCTTATGGCATGAGATTTCGCCTGCTGGACGTCTTAGGGTGGTAAAGCAGGGTCTTATTGCCCTCGCGTTCGGTGTTATGGAGCGCAGTAGAGGTGTGCCTCGGCGCGGAGGGAGATCTGGCATTCGCATTGCTTTCGACGGTGAGGAGGTGCATTCTGTCGCTCCCATGGAGGCCATGGCAAATTCATCCTCCAGCTCTGAGCAGGAATTTCTGCTTCTGCCGGATTCCTACCAGCCAATCCGTCTCAGAATTCCTGGAAGGCTCCTGCGCTCAGATGTCATAGTGAATTTATCGATTTACCTCTCAGAGGCGGCTCCTGAAGACAATCCTTCCTCTTCTCAGGCCCCTGCAAGAGTTCAGTCCAGTGAAATTTTGATGGGTGACATGAATGGGAGGGTCTACCGCGTGCCCAGTCCCCTAGCTGCTGTAGCGCCGGTTGGTCAGCCTCCGCCGGCCCAAGTCCAAGAGAATTCGGATTTGGCTCCATCTGAGCAGGAAATTCTGCCTCCGGTTCATGATACTCAGGACAGAGAGGAAGGCCACAGCTCAATACAGCCTGGCTCAGAGGGACAGCTTCAGTGGGACGAGGATATGGTTATTTGGCTCGATACGCCCAGCCCGGAGCAGATGAAGCCACCGGAGTCGCCCAGTCACCCTTCCTGAGTTTCCATGGTCACTATTCTCCAGGTTTTGGCTTAGTGTTTCTCTATGTCTTTGTCGGTTCATAGTTTGGTCGCTCTTAGCTCTACTCCTTTGCCTTCTCATGAAGGTTTGTCTCTAGTCAATACAGTTTCAAATGTTAGTGTCTACAGGCTCTATAGAGTCTGGTTCTTGTATTTCTGCTGTCCAAGAGTCTGGTCTCTGTATGTCTGCTGTCCAAGGAACACAAAAGGACAAAATCTTGTAATAGGGTCTCACTGGAAAGATAGTCTGTTTCAGCTGATTTTGTTAGAGGGCTGGGCATGGCCCCTCTCGACTGATGTAACCTCTGTAAATATTTTCTTACCTTAATATAGATTAGACTTTACTTAGAAAAAAAAAAAAAAAAAAAATGTGCATGCATCACAGTGCAACCAACCCAAAATGCTATCCACTCTTATCCATTAATAAATAAACAAAAAGGCTCTTCACTTAAGTCACAAGTTCTCAATTTGACCTTTCACTTAAATGAAGAGACACCGCATCCCTTGAGGAAGACTGCATTTCTTTTTCCTATGGAGAAGGGACAAAAGAGAGAGACTCTCTTTACTTGTTTGATATTTCTGTCCTGTAGCACCCTATATAATAATATATGGAAAACCATCTTTGTCAAAAAATAATTGTCGTCACTGTTTGTTAGAGTCCGTGAAATTAATGATTTGCTTTGACCACATGTTTTGTCTGAAAAACTATTTCTTTGAGACCGTAAAGCTATTGTTTTGCTTTGATAACGTTGTCTTATGCGAATATGTCAACTTGGGACCCGGAGCAACAACTGGAGAGCGAATTCAATGGCCTGGGTACCACACCATCAATATTTCTTATGCTCAAAATTTTAGAGTGGTCAATATCATCTATGGTGATGCCTGAGGTGCCCATAGATGCAAACTCAGATTCACGACCAGACATTTCTTACACCTTTCCTTTTACATTATTATTATTATCGTCCATCTCAAACTAGTCATTCAAAAAATATTTGTAGTGATACCTCAAACAAGTTTGACACTTTTGGAGTATACATTCATGAGTTTGTTCATTGAAGAGAAAAAATCAAGGCTCGCTTGACAACTTTGCACAGTACACATTCATGATTTTGTTCAGTGAAGACACAAAAATATTTTACAAGTCAATGCAGAGTAAACATTTTCTACATGAATTTTTTTAATGTAATCTATTCATGCATACTACCTAATCCGGAAGTATAATAAACATTTTTTGTGATGCCTACATGCTATATTAACTGGAATTGTTGCTAATCTGAGTACTTCTGCGATCTATCATCTGAACCTCCAAACCATAACTTGAAGAACATTCGTTTGATGAAGATAACTACAAAATTGGAGGTGTTTCAACAGTGGATTTGGGTTCTATCATTTGAACCTCCAGAGCATAAATTGAAGAACATTTATTAGAATCAGATGATTGATCTGAGAAAGAAATTGGAGGTGTATTAGCAGGAAAGGGAGAAGGAGGAGTTGTAATCTCAACGTATCCCTCTAACATCTGGATCACTTTACTCATCCGCGACGGCGAGATGCACGAAACTGGATACACCATAGTCCCACTAGACATAACTTTTTGATTAATCTTTTATCCTCCTCTAAAATGTTTCATGTCCTCATGAGATTTCCAAACTCACCTTTCTCTACCTGCTTAAAATCCCACTCTGCATAGAAGAATTTTCTTGAGTTACTCTCTATATTGTGGTCAATGTTCTTTCTTCCTCCCACCATCTCCATAATCAACACACCATAGCTATAAACGTGACTTCTATCAATTACAGGTCCATACATGCTTGACCACATCTCTGGGGTAGTGTAACCTAGTGTACCTTTGTTAGCTGCTGATATGTGACTTTCTTCTCTCTTGCATATTTTGCGAGACCAAAGTCTGTAATTTTGGGCAAAAAATTGCCATCGAGGAGAAAATTATGGGGATTTATATCACAATGTAAGATGCGATTTCTGCAGTCTTCGTGTAGGTATGAAATGCCCTGAGCTATCCCAATAGCTATCGAATACAACAGTTTCCAATCCAACAGGTCTCCATGGTTTCCATGGACATACTTGTCTAGAGAACCTGGTGGGCTCTAGTATTGCAGCATTAATGCTGCAACTCCTGGGACTCCCTTCTTTACTTATATCAACCCGGTAGTTCATAACAAACTTGGAGCGACGGTGCTGTATGCATAAGTACTAGCTCTTGCCGCAGCTGTCACTTGGTCAACTGGCACAAGTCCTGCTAGGGGCTTAAGCCAACTTCTATGAGCTCTCAGAAGAAGCTTTTTAACTGATGGACAAAAGTTAACTCAAAGGAAGCTAATCTACTTGTGGAAATAACTGAAAGCCAAAAAGTAACGCAAACCCTAGAAAACCCTAAGTCTACCAGCTAGTCCTACTGATGCAAAAGAGAGAATGCGAACTACTGGAAGGAATGCCATTACTTTTATGAAGGTAAAATACATGTGTCTAGACTACCTCTACCTGAAGAAAACATCTTTTTGTATTTTTGAATAAGTTATTAGAATTATCATGCATGTGCTTTTAACTGGATTTTTACTGTGCAGGGGTGGATCAAGGAGGAGAAATGCTTGGAAAAGGTTTGGATGGTTTAGAGAGGGTCTAAGGAGTCCCTAACACTCTTCGCGAGAGTTTCACAAAGTTTGGCTATCAGGAAACCTCATTTGTGAGCTTCTACAGGAAGTCTACAGGGGTTCTACAGGATGTTCAGAGATTTCTACAGAATGTTTAAAAAGTGGATATTAGAGGATGGGTGAGTGAGGGAAGATGCATGAATGGATAGGGAGGTAGGATGGGGGCCTGGAGTGACCCAAGGGACTGGTGGATGGAGTGGTGAGAGGGTGTAAAAGGCTGACCTGGCTTCAAGACGGCTAAGACAAATATGGAGAAAGAAGGTAGGGTTATGTGGGCAAAAGAACAGATGTGAGACGAGGAACCTAGCTAGGGGATGGAACAACTAGCTTTGATGAAGCTTAGGTGGATGAGAGAGTGGTAGAGATGCCCTGCACGGTGTACATTCAACTGAATCAACAAAATCCTACAAATAATCAAAGTCCTAGCTAATCTAATCTAACTGTCAGTGAGACGAATGAACAAAAGCTTTATTTGGAAAGAAAACCATGTACATCAATCATGCAAAGAAACATTTCAGAGATCTGAACCCATAACTAACTTCTGCAAATGGAAATAGTACACTAAGGATTGCATGGTCAAGCAAACTAGTGTTTTTGTTGGGGCAGCACTGTTTCTTCAATTCCAGCCCCTAATCCAATAAGGATGAGGTGAAACTAAGAGTGTTGTTGACCCTTTTCTTGGAGCTTTATCTGTTATTATCCTACCAATCTATTTTAAACATCTAAAGCAATTATATTCATAACCAGTGACCTGTTTAACCAACACAACTAAATCTGCCCAACAGAAATATGCTTCAAATGCATAAAAGGAAAACAACGATTCATAAAGGAAAGGCAACAGTAAAAAGAAGGAAGCCCTAGGCTCTCAGGTTGGGCCCAACCCCGAAAGCTATGGCTCCTATAGGAAACTCAGAGTTTATATAAAATTGGACTGCTTCTCATTATCAAAAAAATAGTCATAAGTCAAGAGTTATGCCAAAATGGCTACAAGAGAACAAAGTAAAGCTAGCAGCATTGTACTGCAAAATATGCAATGGTTTCAAAAGTCCCTCACAAAGGCTGAGGCCTTAACATTTATACACCACGAGGGCCCTAGCTGGCCTCCTAAATCTATGGGACTTGGTTGCCCAAACTGTGAGTAGACAGCTCCTTCAAAAATCTACTTGGCTGCCTTCTAGATCCGGTTTTGGTGGCCTTTCGAGCTCGGAGTTGGGGGTGAAGATCCCGAGGAAGGCTATTTAATGCCATATACAACCCCTTACGAATCCTCGTCCCAAGCTTGGCTATCTTCTAGCCCATGATTGCTCAGTTTTTCTCCAACATGTGTCAAAACAAACCTGAAATGAGCACGTGTTAGCCACCTAGGAAGAGTGACTACCCTTATTCGTACAAATGACATAAAAATACTGAAAAATAATGCATAAGCTATGAAAAATGAAGGATTGAACAAGGATAATTAGGCCAAATGAGCCCAACAAGTTACCAAATTTGGGGCTCATCAGAACCATTTATCATGTATTCATACACCAAAGCTCTTTTGGTGCCCTCAGAACAAAAACATAACATACACACCAGGTTGACATGATAGTTTCTCCCCACTATACCAACCTCCGCAATGAATTGTTGTTCACCTTGTTTGGATTCATCCAAAATCTTTACAGCTATCAGCCGTCCACTGGGAAGCTTCCCTCTATAAACTATTCCAAAACCTCCTTTTCCAAGTTGCTCTGCCAAATTGTTTGCATAAGTTCTAATCTGTGCATAAGAATATCGGTTAGGCACCTGTGAGGAGTAATAATTTAAGAAATTTTCCATGGTGGCAGGTCTAGAACTGAGCGGGTCCATAAACTGTAGGATTTTCCGCTCCTCATCGTTCTCAATTCTCTTACAACAAAATCCACGATGGAAGACGCACAAGAAAGCACTACTACGACAAATGCACCTAACTCTCCAAAAAATATCACTGAAAGAATGTTGAACAAGCGAATGAGAATATAGAATATAAAAGATAATCAAGTGTAATGCATCGATCAATTTTAAAGATCAATAAGTTACATGCCATTGCTACTGGATGTACTGGATTTGTTTCTGTCCTATAGAAATGCAAAGGGAGAGTATCAAGAAAATCACTCGCAGATGAGAGCCTATAGAAATGCAATCCTAGACATCTTGTGAATGTTTCCAAATTATACTTTGACAGTTGTACCCTAGACTCAGAATATTTTTTCAAATTCACTAGCCAATGTAGCTAGCAACTTAAAGATTCCAATGAACTCCAGTAACAAGTTTGAAATTCATGTCAAACACCGTCTTGTTGTTCCGGATAATTTAAGGTATTTGCAAGTGTTTTAGGACAATGATGACATCAATACCTTTCTGCAGAATGAAGGTAAATTAAAAAATGCTTCCATTGATGATGAATGTGATATTGATGAAAAAGAGATTGAAGTGAATCAGATGGAGGTATTACAGCTGAAAGACAACATTATTCCTAAAGGTATCATACCTTTATAAGAGATTTTTGATCAAGATGATGTAGCTAGAAAACCGAGCTTGGCCCCTACTAAAAAAGGAGTTGAAGATGTAAACATTGGGACAACTGATCATCCCAAGTTTGTAAAATTGTCTAAAGCATTGTCTCCCGAGGTAAAGACTAAATATGTTAGATTGTTATCTGAATTTTTTGATGTGTTTGCTTGGGATTATTCAGATCTGAAGGTGTATGACAAAGATATAATTCAGCATACTATTCCCATCAAGCCAGATCAAAAGCCATTCAGACAGAAGTTGAGAAGGATCAACCCAAAGTTGTTGCCTTCCATCGAGAAAGAGGTAAATAGATTATTCAATGCTAGTATAATTGTCCCAATCAGATTTTCTGATTGGATTTCGAATTTGGTTCCTGTACGAAAGAAGACCGGAGAGATAAGGTTGTGCATAGATTTTTGAAACCTTAACAAGGTATCTTTGAAGGATAATTACCCACTTCCAAAGATGGATCATATCCTGCAAAGAGTGGTTGGAGCATCGTGCATGTCACTACTCAATGGGTACTCAAGTTATAATCAGATCTTGGTGAATGAAAAAGATCGAGACAAAACTGTATTTACAACACCTTGAGGAACTTTTCATTATGCTAAAATGCCATTCGGTTTGAAGAATGCTAGAGCCACATTTCAGCGAGCAATGGACATTGCTTTCGCTATTGAGAAGGATGTATTTTTGGTTGTATATTTAGATGATTTGATAGTGTTTTCAGGTTCTGATGATGAGCATCTACACCATTTAAATATTGTTTTTTAGAGATGTAGGAAATTCGGGATATCTCTTAATCCAAAGAAAAGTCTTTTTGCTATGGATGAAGGAAAGTTGCTCGGTCATATTATCTCAAAAGAAGGAATTTGCATTGATCCTTCGAGGGTGGACACAATTCAGCAAATAGATTTTCCACGAAATAAGAAGGAGATACAAGCTTTCAATGGTAAGACGAATTTCATACACAGATTCGTACCCAATTTAGCTGAACATTTAAGAAAAGTGACTAACATGTCGAAAAAGGACAGCATGGTAAAATGGACGGATGATGCCATGAAGTTATTCAATTTGGTAAAGTTTGCTTTGACCACAGCTCTAGTATTAATTAGTCCTGATTACACTCAAGATTTCATTATATTTTCATTTGCATTTGAGCATACCATGGATGCAATATTGATGGAAAAGAGAGATAAGTTGGAGAAACCCATTACATTTTTAAGTAGGACTATTTGAGATACTGCCTTGCGGTATAATATAACTAAAAAACAGGCACTTAGTCTCGTAAAAGCATTGAAGGATTTTAAATTGTATATTCTACACTCACACATCATAGCATATGTCACCAATGCAGCAGTAAAGGATGTGTTGTTACAAACTGATCTGAAAGGAAGGTGAGGAAAGTAGATTACAGCAATGTTGGAATTTGATCTGTATACTAATCCCACAAAGTCGATTAAAGGACAAGGCTTGGCGGGACTAATGTCTGAATCAAATTTGCATGCTTTAGATATCAATCTCATCATAGCCATGTCAAAAGATGAAGAAGAAGGCTCGCTCATTAAAGTGTCTGAAATGTTTCTTCAATCACCATGGTATTTAGACATAGCGTATGTACTTCAGCATCTTTTGCCACCTCCAGGAATGTCTAGAAGCAAAGGTAGATCACTCAAACTCAAAGCTGTCAAGTTATGTATTTTAAATAATGCCCTTTATTGGAAAGATTGGAAAGGTGTTTTACTTAACAGTTTGGTTGAAGACAAAGCTTAGCAGGTGATGTATGACTTTCAGAAAGGTGATTGTGTTGGTCACTTGTTCTGGAAGACAACAGAAAATAAAGTATTGAGAGCAGGTTATTACTGGCCGACTCTATTTTAAATGTGTATAAAACAGTTATGAGTTGTCATGAATGTCAGGTATTTCAAGGGAAAAAAAAAATACTTCCTCTTCCACTGAATCATGTCGAAGTCAATGCACCATTTCAGTAGTGAGGACTCGATTTTATTGGGGAAATTCATCCAACATCGTTAGCGCAACACAAATGGATCCTAACAGCAACTGACTATTTCACTAAGTGGATTGAAACAATTCCAACTAGACAAGACATAGATACGGTAATCATCCAATTTCTAGAGTTAAATATTCTATCTCGTTTCGGTTGTCCTAATAAAATGATCACAGATAATGCAGTTGCATTCAAATAAAAGAGGATGATCAAATTTTGCAGCAAATATAATATTACTTTGGGTCATTCTACAGCATATTACTTGCAGGGAAATGGTTTGGTTGAATCATCAAATAAGTCTTTGGCGAGCATCATCAAGAAGATGCTAGAAACAAATAAGAAAAAATGGCACAGAAAGTTGGTTAATGCCTTATGGGCTGACAGAGTAAGCCACAAGAAATCCATAGGTATGTCTGCATTTGAATTAGTTTATGGCATTGACACAATTTTTCCAGCATCTCTTGTAGTTCCGGTTATGAGATTGTTATAGGAGGCCGGAAGTGAAGAGGATGACTTTCAGACAAGAATCAATTAGATGATTCATCTGCAATAAACAAGGGATGAATTTTTCGAAAACACTTTCAGATTACTGGAAAAGATCAAGAAGATCTATTATTGGAAAACTAAAGTAGACAAATTTCAGCTAGAGGATGTAGTGTTGCGGTGGGATGCTTGGAGTGAGGACAGAGGAAAGCATGGTAAGTTTGAAAACTTATGGAAAGGACCCTATAAGATTACAACATACAGAGGATAGAATTCTTTTCTGCTCAAGGAGATGGATTATCAAGAGTGCCTAGGAGGACTAGTTAATGGTAGGCTCTTGAAGCACTACTACTTTTGAGGTGATTTCTAAAATTATGACATGATCATTGTACATACCATTTTCCCTTTCATTGCAATATTTCAAAGTACATAGTCATTCCAACTTGGGCCCCGTAGTGAAGGCTATAAAGTTTGAATGATATGTGTAAGGTTTGTAGTTTTGATTTAGTTTATAGTCATAGTTTAGTTTTGAGTCTTGAGTTAGTTTCAGTTTGCATTGGTCGGTTTTCAGTTTTTGAAGAGTTTTGAATCTGTTGCCCAATGGATAAGGCTACTAGGTCTACAGTGTTCTTGGCATTAAAAATCTGATCTTTTGCATTTGCATGATAGGTGTCCCATACTGTAAATTTTCCATAATCCATTAGGTCATGGATCCACTGATGGTTGAGGTCACTGCTTTTTTCCCTCATGAAACATACTTGCTGATCCTCTTTCTTATTGTTTTCAGTCAAAATTCATTTTCCTTCTACAGTTCATTCCATTAGGTTACTAGGGTTTGGTCTCATTAGGTTTTAGGGTTTTCACCATAGTTAAATTTGATGGTTGAATGCCAATAAAGATCAACAAGGACATGAGGATGCCAAATAAACTCAAGCAAAGTATCAGAAGAATTGAAAATTATTTTTATCAAAGTCAAATGTAATTTTCACCTCAAAACATGTTTTGAGGTGAAAACAAAATATTTTGTTTTTATTATCATTTCTTATGTAATTTCATGTTCCTATATGCAATATTGATTCCCAGCTTCTCCTAAGAATCAATCCATATTGTCAAGCTACAGAGACTACAAAGAAATCAAGGCAACATGAGAAAATCCACTTGCAAAAGAAAAAAGTGAACAAGCATTAAAATCAGGGTTTCTAAAAGGCAAAGATATATTGGAAAAGTGGGTTTTCAAAAAGCAAAATTAAAATGAGGTTCATATATAAACTCATTTTTCTTCTATTTTTGTTCCATTGTATCATTTTTCAAATCAAAGGAGCCAAAGGAGAGAAGAAAAATCAATTTTCTAAGTTTTCTTGAGCGACACAAAGGCAGCATTGCGCGTAGGCAACAGGCGCTGCACTTCAAGAGGAATTTTGCCTGGCGTTGTGCGTAGGGAGAAGGGTTCCGCGCGTAGGGCGATTTTTCACAGTGGATTTTTAAAGGGGAGCTACACTTAAGGCCTAGTGTTGCGCGACTGTGCAAAGGCGCTGCACTTAGGGCAACCAACACCAAAAACTCTCCCAACTTTAAATCTACGCCAAATTACCTTCAAATTTTCCTTGTGCATGTAATTATCATTAATTTACTTGCAATTTAGTTTGCATATGTGAAGATTTTCAAATTTTTTCACTCTCTATATAAAACCCTAATTTTTGCTATAAAACCCTAGTCATTCAATTTTTCCCATCACTCAAACTCATAACTAAACCCTTCACTTACTATTCCCATCATTTTTATCATATTCTACCACTCATTTATCACACCCTAAAACTTCCCCTCCCTCTCATGCTTTACCCATAGCTTTCTAATGTCATCCATACCCATCCCTACAAACCCTAGAGCATATCATTCATCCCATAAATTGTCTAAATTGTGCAAACAAAGAAAATTGGTTAATCATGGATAGAGGTGATTCTGATTATGATGAAATGACAACAAGTGATAGTTCCGTGGAGAGGAGAAGGCAATAGAGAAATCCTCATAAGTGAGGAAAAATCATAAGAGAGGAGCCAACCAGCATAGCAGAACTTCAAGCCTCTCGATTAGTAGTTTCTTGTTTCAGACACCTTGGTTGTTTTGAGTTTTCTGACTTAGTAGAGAGAGTTTAGTTTCATCATGAGTTGGCCAGACTTTATGTTGCCAATTTGCATAACCATGAAGTGACTTTAGCTGGGGTTAGTTTCATAGTGTCACCAACTGTTATTCCAGAGGCCACTAGAATTCCTAATGTTGGTGAGAAATGATACAAGGCTCAGGACCTTGATGAGCATTACTATGAGCCTTACGTCAAGCCTCAGTACAGAAACTAGGTGAAAAGGATTTTCCCCTTTAAATTTTTGGAGAACAGGTATATCCATTTGATGAGGATTATCATCAAGCATTTCACATGTGAAGGCAAGTTTTCCAGGTTATACACTTATCATATCAGACTCCTCATGCACTTGACAAGGGTAAAAATGTTGAACCTCCCTTATTTCCTGTTTAGAAATATTGACAAGATGGCTTACCTTGTACAGAAGAAGCCATATCCTCAACAGATGAACAATATATATCATTACTCCTTAATTAAAATTATTGTCCTTCGCCATCTCAGTCTTCTAAATATTCCTTAGGAGACTTTCATAGCTCATGACATGTTTAGAGGACCTCAGATTCCTCCCTCCATGATGCAAGAGACAATTGGGCCTTCAACTCATGTGGAAAAATGAAATGAACACCAAGAGACAAAAATTGCTAAGATACTGGTGTTCTTTACATATCAAAGAGGGTCAGGGAAGTTGTTTGCAGTTGTCAGGCAAGTGTTTACTCCACAAGGTGTGGAATGGACCTTGCCTTCTTCATCAGTCCACAAGAAAATGTTATCTCCACAAGGTGTGGAAGGTGCTTCGCCTTCTACATCGACAAAACAGGTACAGGTTGAGCAGTTGAACAAAGGGAAGGAAAAGGTACGTGAGGATGACTTGGATGATGAGCAAGAAAGGGAGTTTGAGTTGGAAGAACATGATGAGCCCAAGCAACATGACATTGAGGTTATTGATTTAGAGGCTAACAATCAAGAAACCATGAGAGACATCATCATACGGGAAAGGGATGCTTAAATACAAGCTTTGGTAGACAACCTAGAGAGATCCAAGTTTGTCATAACATACTTAGAACAGGAAAACAAACAGTTGAGTGACAAACAAGTCCTCATGGAGCTGGAAGTGCACAAAGCAAGAAGGAAAATTAGCAAAGAGGCTCATGTCACATTGACTCCTATTCAACAGGAGATTGAAAACAATAGGGAGACTTGGCTTGAGAGAGTCAACATACATCTAGAAGGGCTCATTGAGAAGGCCAACAAGGACAAGAAAATTCTTAGACACATGGCATACCATTACATGACCCGTAATAAAATTTGTAATCTGAGGATCAGAAAGTTGAAAATTTGTAACCTGAGGATCAGAAAGTTGAAAGTTAGGTTAAGGAGGGTTTAGAGGGCAAAAAGGAAGAGGAGAGATTAAAAATGTTGGTTGAAGCCTCCTTCTATAACCAAAGCAGTTGATGTGGTGCCTCATAGCATTTTTCGGTCATTTTTGAGGAAATCTTGTCATTTTGAAATTTTGGAAATTCAAAACACAAAAAATCTGCTTTTTCTAGGGGCACCCAATTGTTACACTAAAAAATGTCACCTTGACTACTTACAGTTAGTATGGCTCAAATCAACAGTCATGCTACCCTCTTAGGCAAGTCTCATACCTCTGTTATCCATCTCAAACTCAAAGAAGAGAGAAAGTCTTGTAAAAACTATGTTTATCTCTGGGGTCGCAGGTTCTCTCTAGCCTTACCTGCGGGGACGCTGACCATGTTCACAAAATCTGCGTCCATGGACGCTCTGTATGTTAAGGGACAGGTGCGTCCCTCTGTAAAAGGCAAAATGCGCGAGTTTTATCTTGAAAAAGTTACTTGTGGTTACTTCTAGAACATTCTAGAGGTCGGTTTGATGAAATGGATGCGCCTCCAGTTGGTTCATGTATCTCTATTAAGGGGGAACTTATCCCATCAATAAGGGAGCTATCCCACCCATAGAGGGGGATGATCCCATTGATAGTGGACCTGAATAACCTCTTTACAGCACTATAAATAAAGGCATTGAGCCAGAAGGAGAAGAGGTTGGAGCTATACATTTTCTTTGGGTAAATGCTGCAGGATTTAGGTCTTCCATTAGAGCCTTTGTGAGGAGAGATTGTCTTCACTTGATTCTACTTGGGAGAGGGTGAGCTTTGTCAAAGTAGAGGAAAACCCTTGATAGACCCTGGGAGGAACTTGCACAACACCAAGGCCAGGTTGTAAGAGTTTCTTTGTTTCGTTATTAATACAAACTGGTTTATTTTTCTCAATAGCTTGTGTTAATGAGTTATTTCATGTGTTCCTTGGTCTGCATGTTGAATATATGTTTTATTATATGAAATGCAAGTGCTTGGTAATTGTTTGATTGTTTGTGGTTGCAGGAATTGACTTGAAGGAGGAGCTCATCCGGATCGTCAAGAACAGACTTCAACAACAGCGTTTTGGAATAAGGTAAGCCTAAACACTTGTAGTTTTCATGTTGTAAAAGGTGTATTTAGAGAAAGATCACTCCATTTTGTCATGTTTGTCATTAGAACGTCTTAGACTTCTAGGAAGGTCAGTCGTGTCCGCACCCTTGACCAATTCCGTGTGACACCAATGCATAAATGGGTTGCATTTTTGGATTCATGGAATCAAGGACATGCACCCTAGAAATTTTCAAAATTTTTGGAGCAGATTTAGTCTGCTAGAAGGTCCAAAAACACTCAAAATTTGGACTTCTGCCAGTTTTTGGAAACACAGAAGAAGCCTTGGGAGAATCCGTTTTTGAGGGGGAAAATGAGCTCCAAATCTAGAAATTATAGCTTTTCTAGAAGCTAGACTTTAAGACCTTTCCAATGAGCTATTCTGCACTCAATTTGGATTATGGGAAGGCCTCCAAACGTGGACTCAAAGTGGCACTGTCCGTAGGACCAGTGGCTCTGCGCATAGGACATTTTCACTCAAGATGATTGTTTTGCTAAATTTCAACTATTTTCTTGTTTTATCTATCATAGAGGTGAACTTAATAATGTAATTAATGTCATGGTTTGTAAATGTAATAGTCAAACACTATTAGATGGTAGATTCATTGGATAAAAAGAGGTTTTGAGGGTAATGAATCAGTGTCCCCTATTTTAGAGGCAAGTTGTTTGACTGCCTAGATTCCTATTCCTTGTTTGGAAATGGTTGAAACGGCTCCTCTTCTCATGGTTTCGACTCCTGATGGTCAGGATGAGTGTTTTTAAATTTTATATCATGTATTTTCTTTCTCATTGGCAAGGATTGGATTCAGCTGGATGCTCATGTATTGAACACATATCACTTTGTAGCAGTTTTGGCAGGAAACTAATAAAGTTTCAACTATATTGATGGGATCCTTGTGGTATGGCCTTTAGCATTTGTTTCTTCTTCTATTATTATGTTTTCATGTTAATTATGTATGCCTCTTTCATGTAATATCTTCTGATTGGTTGTTTTCAAGTCAGATAGGTGGAATACATTAGGTTGTAATGCTCTGCCTTCGGAAAACACCAGTATTTCATGTTTTCCTACTATTTAGGAAGGATTCATGACTTTCTCATGCCCTTCCTAGCTCCTCACCAATCTAGCATTTCAACCCATCAAGCTTAAGGTGTTGAAGCTCATACCTACCTTGCCCCATAGATTCCCCTGCAATTTTGACTTAGTTTCTGAGACCCAGATTGCCCAACTCCTCCTGATTTGGCAAAAAACACCAACAACTTCAATCAAAACCCTTGAGCTACTATAACTAGCATAAAATCTTGTTCCTGATCCAATCATCTTGACTGAGATCCATAAGGAGAGAGCCTTCTCCCAACCTAGTAGGGCTAGCTACTAGGTTAAGTGTGACTTTTGGTACCCTAGAATTGCCTCCCTTCAGCCTGAGGTCAATTTAGGCGATAACAAGGCCGAGAGAAGCGACCAAGATAATTTTGAGTTAGGTTGAGGCCCGTTAGACTGAGAGGCCATGTATGTCAATATTTTATTCCTTTTAATATATCACCTATTTGTTTATTTGAATGTTTGTTCATTTTATTGTGCTCATGAGTTTTCACCAAACCATGAGAGTAAATTTTATTATAGGGTTGTAGTCGAGGCAGAGGTATCATCTAAGTGAGGGGATAAATTTTGATGATGGCCAAGTTTCCAATAGAAGAGGCTAATACTTTGAAGTTTATATCACTGCGAGAGCTGGATACATGAATATTTGGGCGGAAAAAAACACTGGAATATGATCAAAAATCATTAAAGTCCACAAAGGATGGCATTGGAACTGGTAAAGAGTGGTAAGGGTTAAGAAATGGAGTTGGGGCGTGTGTGGTCAGGCTGCAATGCAATGTAAGTGCTAGGAAGGAGACAACCAACCCGAACCCGACTTAGGTGGGACCCAATCGACTAGTTAGGACTTGCACCTGTCGAGATAAACATGAGAGAAACAAAAGGGTCCAACCCCAACCAAAGTTAAGACCCCAACCTTTGACACCAAGGCAGAGTGTGAGTTTGAGCCTTGTGTGTGGATAGTTTCTCAACCTTCGTAGGAGTATGGTGAGTCGATAGTGCTTAGTCCTCAAATTCACGTGAAGTTGTTGGTGGCTAAAAACACTATCACCAAGACTGAATATTGGAGTGGAGTTTAGGGTCAAGGCGGGTACTCTAGATAGAGGTTAAACACCAGAGTTTGGGTTTAAGTGGAGAAATTTTCATTGTTGTGTAGTCGTTAGAGGGAGTTGTGAGTCTCATTGTTGTATAAAATAGTAAAATAAGTTATATTTGTGGGCCCATAACCCACATGATTTCGAAATGAATCCCCCAAGGGATCAAATTGATAGACCCCTAGTTCAATTTTCATCAAGTGGTATTAGAGCAATGAAAAAATTCCTACAGGAGAAGTAAAAGTTGTTGCAACAATTCCACAACTCTGGTTGTGCATAGAATTGTTGAGGGAGGTGAGTAGCATGTAACTTCCAAAGGATCGGAGGAAGCTTGAGAGGTTCTAGTGGAGGTGAACTTGTGATGCCAAAAGATTGAGCCAGAGGAGAGATTTGGTGAGGTGTTCATGGAGGATATGGTTGTAGCTCACTACTAAGTATGAATTGAAGCTCAACAATAACTGAGACAAAATAAGACTGAGATGGTGATGGGTGAGATGCAACAATGAAGCACACGATCAAGAGACCATGAATATTTTCAAGAATGGGAGTACGATGCAGGGTCATATGCTATACCCCCAATTGAATTTGGTTTCGAGAGGTTTCTAGAGAGGGACTCATGGTGTTCATTGAAGAGGACACAATTTTTTAAGTTTTATGTAAAACTTAGTGAATATTGAAACAATCTAGAAGGTGATTAGGTGTAGAGGATGTGAATCCTTGTGATAGTTTAGGGTTTTCTTTGTATTTTTCTTCTTTGTTATATATAGTTGGCATGAAATATGTCAGATGAATCCCAATCCAAGTAAACATCAGGTCGAATAAGCGACCAGGGAAATTTTGAGTTAGGTTGAGGCCCGTCAGGCTGAGAGTCCCTATATGCAATCATTTTATTCCTTTTAATATATCATCTATGTGTTTATTTGGATTTTTGTTCATTTTAACATGTTCATGGGTTTTTGTTGAGCCACGAGAGAAAATTTTATTGCAAGGTCAGAGTTGAGGTAGAGGTATCAACCAAGTGAGGGGTTGCAGTTTGATGTTGGCCACATTTCCACCAAAATAGGCTGAGGCCTTAAATTTTATATCATTATGAGAGGTGGATGCATGAAAATTTGGGTGGATACAACATTGGAATCAATTCAACGATGGAGAAAGCGCACCAAGGATGGCACTATAACTAGTCAAGGGTTGGTGGGTCAAGAAAGGGAGTTGGGGCCTGTGAGATCGGGCCACAATGCAATGTAAGTGCTAGGAAGGGGATGACCATCTCGACCCCAACTTAGGTGGGACTCAGTCGGCTGGTTGGGCCCTGCACTAGTTGAGATTAGCCACATAGAAACAAAACGATTGACCCTAAACCAAAGTTAAGACCCTGACCTTTGACACCAAGGTGGAGTGTGAGTTTGGTCCTTGAGTACGGGTATTTGTACGGCCTTAGTGGGAGTATGGATAGCTAACGACATTCAATTCTTGAATTGACATCAAGTTGGTGGTGGCCAAAAACATTACTGCTAAGATTGAAGATTGGAGTGGAGTTTAGGGATGAGAGAGGAACAATGGCCTTGTATATAGCCTTGGATAGAGGCGAAACACTAGATTTTGGGTTTAAATGGAGACATGTTCATTGTTGCACAATAGTTGGGTGGATATATGAGTCTCATTGTCACACAAAATGGTAAAATAAGCCAGATTTGTGGGCCCATAACCCACAGGATTTTTGAATGAAGCCATCAGGGGATCAGAATTTTCAGACCCCTAGTTTGGCTTTCATCAAGGGGCTTTAGCAGTCATGGAATGGATGCACTTATTAGCAAGTTATTTGGGATTAGAGTTGTTGAGGATCTAGAATCTTTTGTTAGGTTTAGGGTTTGTAGTAGGGGATGACCCATCTGTATTCTTATTTTCTTTTCTTCAATTGTGGTCTCTTTGAAAGCCTTCTTGGTCTATTTCATTTCATTGTTTAGAAGGGTTTTGGAAAGAGTTAAATAATTTTCTTATATTCTATTTTATTTTAAATTTAATTTTTTTAATAATGCTAATATTATAATATTTTGTTTAAAAATATATAATAAATAAACTTTGTCAAATGATTTCATTATGATATTTTTGATTATAATAAACAAATTTTGTCAAATGATTTTATTATGATATGCTTGATTTTAATTTTAAAATATTTGTAACAATGTTAGTATTTTTATCTTTACAATGATGAATTATAATATGTTTTATTCAATATATCTCCCATTTTATTTTTACTATTTTCATAAAATTATTATAAATAAAAATTAATCAAATTATCTAAAATTTTATAGATCAAAATTAATCCAATATTAAAGTTCCTTAAATAATTAGGTAAATTAGGAAAAAATTATAACTCTTAAAATCATAAAATTCTGTGTCATTTTCCACTTAATATAGCAGTGTTTGTTTCTATATAAAATGTTGAAAATGGATTTTGGGAAAAAGAAAGGCTGATATCAGGGAGACGCGATGGCTGGTGAGCGTAGGGTTTCAGCGTTCGTTGCCGCCGCGGCCCCCACGGCTTCGTTCGATGCAGGATCGGCTTGGAGAAGGGACGCAGCATCCTGTTGAGGGCCCCGAAGTCGGGTCAACAACAAGGGGGACACCCACCCGGTCCGGAACCTGGTTGGTGGCTCCTTGCCCGTTTGGAGTAGCCGGTCTGACTGGGGATGACGGGACCAGCTTCCCGATGCATGGGATGTGTATGTGTGTGTGTGTGGAATTTTGGTTAGGTTATTTCTAAGAAACATTCTAAAACTACTGTAAATCTATCTTGCAAACTTGAATCTAAATTACTATAACCAAATGAAAAACAACACATAGAATTTACATTAACCCGGGATGTTTCTTTTGTTATGCGATCTAGAAAGATTTCTAACAGCAGCTGGTAATAAAGATCATTCAACTGATATCAGAATATAAATCAATAAAGATAAACCATTCTGCATAAGAAGTTAGGCAGAGCGGTTGTGAACAGCACATCGCATAATCAAATCATTCGCATATTAAGCATAAATAAATAAATCCATCGTACAGAAGTGCCAAATGATAACTTATATATTCATACATTATCATGCAAACAATATCAACTGTATATCGCTTTAAGAATACAAGCAGAAATTAATCAAGAGATAAAAGTACCATTAATGACTAATCCTTACTCATAGACTTCAAACAACAACGATCTACCTCTATTTGCTTCTAACGTCTACCAAGAGTACAGAAGTGAAACATCAGTAGCAGACATAAAAATGCAAACATAAATAAATCACGATCCTTCCATTCATCAAAACCTCCTCTGAGGGTGCAGAAGTGCATGTTCTGAGGACAAGTTTTTGACAAATTTCTGGACCCTTCTCCAAAAACCATGAGAAGGGTTAAATACTACTAGCTAATTGATATTAATTACACGAATCTAGGGAATCGACTTCAAATGACCGCCCTTTACTAAAAGCAAATTTATTTCTAAAACTTTTAAATCTAATTTCTGACCGTTTCTGTATATTCTCTTTAGTGCTGTCAACAGCGCAACGTTTTCCTGGGAAGAGTCGGCTGACTGCCTTCTTCTTTTGCTCGGGAGATAAAAGTGGAAATAATAGGAGCTGGCACTTACTTCTGACAGACCGGAAGATATTTTCGAAAACCTTTCTCTAGCTGGGTGTATTCGCCGCGTGTATACTTAGCACAACCCAGGTTCTTCTCGAACTGATTTTGCTGTTGCTGTTTTGGTTTCCGGTTGTGCGAATGACTGAGTGGGTTAGGAGTCGTGCAGTATGGACATCCCCCTTTTTTAAGAATTGTTTCCGTTCTTTGTTCCAGGTTTTCCTGAAGCGTCTTCCTTCTCATGCGCTTCTTTCTCTGCTTTACCAAGTCTGAGCTTCAGGATCTTTTCTGAACACGCTGCTTTTGTGCGCCTTTGACTCTGAGTCCTGGATAGTCTAATTTCATCAGTGCCGGTTGTCTGATAGTCTGGAATCCGCGGTCCTGCTGCATGCGGCATTCGTTTGCAGAGGCATCTTCTCTCTGCTGTTTGATTGGCGCTTTCCCCTTTCTCTCAGATGTTTCCTGCATATAGATTTATATCAGTTGCGTGTCTTGCAGTCTACGCAAAGAAGCAGGGAAATGAAAAGATTGACATGAAAGCATTAAACTCTAATGAATGCGTAATCCTGACATGCATCATGACTTGACTCTTCGATAAATGTGATGCAATCATTCCTTGATACTCAAGCATGAGGTCATTAAATTCCTTCAAGGCGCGCACTTAATCCTGGGCTTGTCGTGTGATAAGTCTTTTCAGATCGCAGATCGCAAATCGCTGCCATCGCAGATCGCAAATCGCTGCCATCGCAGATCGCGAATCGCTGCCATCGCAGATCGCAAATCGCAGATATCGCAAATCGCAGATATCGCAAATTTTGTTTAATGGTTATGCCGTATAGCGTGATGCTTGTGATTGGCGATTTCGCATATCAGCGATCGGCGTTTTTCGAAGGTCTTCTTTTAAAGGGGCGCGTGTGATGTATGCGACGCGATGAACTTCGCATCGCTCATTCGCGGTCTTGCTTTTCGCGCTCGAGCCAAGCTTCGGCCTTTCTTTGCGATGCGATTTAAGCCTTAGGGAGAGAAATATAAAAACTTTAGAAAAATATTTTTTTGGAATTTTTTGTTCAGGGTCCCCTCTTTGCTTGACGTTATTGCTAATGTCAAGTGAAGAAGGGGGGTTGTTGGTGACCACAACAATGGCGATTCACTGTGAAGAACCAGTTATCTCTGCGCTTTTTCTATTGATGTTTTCGGATTTTTTTTTTTTTTTTTTTTTTTTTTTTTTCTCAGGGAATCCGAACTTTATTATGAAAAGATAACAACAAACAATACTTCAAAGCATCAATGATGTTTTGTTTTATCCCCATCTTATTTCAATTACTTGCAGTCCCAGGTTGTTTTTTGAGTTTAGATCAGTTATTACTTGGCCTTGTTAAGACATAGAAATAAAGAGTTCTCTTATGTATCAACCCCTTTTTAAGAATGCCCTTTTGTCACAGGTAGAGCCACTACTGCCAGCAGGCGTCCATAGCTTTGACAGGGTTACCTATTATCCAGGAATGATCCTTTATCCAGCTTCGGGCTTTTTTAACAACTTTTTCAAAAGAAATATACCTTTGCTGATGCTTTTTCCTTTATTTTTTATTCTCTAAAGAACAATGTCTTGGTTTGGTGGCCAAATTATGACACAGTCATTCACTCGATTTATACTTTTGCTGAACAAGTTGGCTCGTGATGAGACCCCTTGTCTTTTGATCGCAACAATCTTGAGTCGTTGCCCTGTTTTGGTAGACAGTTTTGGCAAAGTCAGCAAGTTATAACATCTGTGATCATGATAAGTCGGCTCGTGATGAGACCTCTTATTCTTCGAGATATAGCATCTTTCTGGGTCATTTCTCTGAACGTTGCATTTTCCTTTAGCAGGGAGGAAGTCAAATTCTCTTTCCTTAAGAAAGTTCTGGACGACAATGATAGGGTTGCTTTTGATAATGGTTGCTTTTACAGAGAATCTTTATTCTAATACTGATACCTTTCATTGTGCTGATCTAAAAACAAATTCCTCACCGAGATAACTTTCTTTAAAAATTTTCTGGGTTTGAACTTTAACATCATCTCTGGGTTAAAGATCTATTGATAATAAAGGTCAGACTCCCACAGGATTAGCTGTTCATAAGAGCCGAAATTCCAAAATCTTTAACAGAGACAAGGTTTCTTCAGTAACCGTCAAATACTGTTTAGCCAGAACAAACTTTATTTTGGATAGGCAATTGTTATCTAGGGTCATGTAGAGAATACAACTGACTTTGCCTATCTTTATTGGAAGCAAACTAATACCCTATCTAAATTACCACTACTCCTACTCTAATTATGTACAGGAAATAGCTAAGAAAAATGGTATTTCCAGTGGAACCAACGATTCATTATTATTCCTAGCCGTATGGGTTTCCCAAGCATCAGTAAAAAGAATTGAATTCCCCTTGGATAGAAATTGTCGGCTAGGAAATAGGAACCCATAAACTTAGTTGGCATCTTTTCTGATTTCGTTTTCTCATGATAGGTGTTTTCCAACTGAGTAACTATTGGATCACAAAAATTGGGATGAATCTCTTTTGTAAATTGGTGATCTTTCAATAGAAAGGATAACAAGCCGAATTGTGAAATAGGTTGTTTAATCCCGATGGCTTGTAACCCATTGATTGTTAACTTTGAGTTTTTAGCGATTTCGTTTGAAATGAGAGTTTTTATATATAAATCGCCAGAATCTAATCTATCAAAGTTTTGAAAATTTAAAAATAAGTCCAATTTTGTACAAAATGAAAGTGAGTGAAAAAGAAATGATTGGGTATCTATATATACAGTGGTGTCGCACGTCCGGGAGTTTCTTGAAACTCTGTGTTTTTCAAAAGAACTGGCCGAGTTCTGCGAATCAAGAATTAAATCATGATTGCGATCAGGGATAGAGATCTCCTCTGGATATGAGTCGTAGATAGGAGCATCATCTCGGACAGCAAAATTATTCAAATGAGGTTTTGCTTTGAGATGAGGGTCAGACAGACCAGTTTCTGATCTAAGATGTTTCTTATAACCAGACCCTAGTTGAGTTACTTGCGACAATTCAATATCATCATAAGTATCAAAGCAACTATCACGAAAGATTTTACAATTTTCCCTAGGTTCCTCTTTTTCATTATATGCTTTTAGACAAGGGAGATGGGGCAGCTCTTGCTTGATATGAATCGTAGACTGTGATATAGTGGTCTCTTTATTTTGGAAACCCAGTGATGTCTCGTTTGAATAGCCCTCTATTGGAATAGACTTGATACTATGAGGGAGAAGATCGTCATTACTAAAAACATCGGGGTAAAGAGAAAAATGTGGATCTGGAACAATGTATTTAAAATCATCAAATAAATCTCATTCATCAGATTCACAATAAGCATCGGGCTTTAGATCATACCTTTTTGCGTCGATACTTTTCGAAAGAGAAACAGTAGGTGGATCTAACCTTGGCACCAGGAGTTGTTGATTTGAAATGATGTTGTTTGACTTTATATTAAAGTCGTTTTCTGATGTCAGGGCACCTTCCCTTTCAGTACTTTCGCCTGCGTTTTCTGATGTTAGAGCATGCAAAACTCCTAGGCTAAATTCTGTCTGATCAGGTACAGGAGGTAGGAAACACTCATCATAATCCGAAGATTCTTCATCTGTGAGTTCATCTTCAAGATCATATTGTAGACATTTAAGATGAAATCGTATATTGAAATCCCTTACGGGCTCGTCTTGTTTCCGCAGATGGTCGATTTCATCGTATACCTGGTCGTATTCATAGCAATCAAATTCCAAGATGAAAGCTCTAACGAGTTGGTCCCAGCTGTGGACTGATGCAGCGGGGAGTTTTCTGCACCATTTCCTAGCTTCTGCTGT
Source organism: Pinus tabuliformis (assembly GCA_031772625.1). NCBI lineage: Eukaryota > Viridiplantae > Streptophyta > Pinopsida > Pinales > Pinaceae > Pinus > Pinus tabuliformis. The sequence continues at coordinate 314,487,711 of CM062816.1, read as the reverse complement.
GAATGTGAGAGTGAAAATCCTGCATAAAACGCCTTCGTCAATTTTCTGAATATCAGCACTAGAGACTCTATGGATGAACTGTAAGGCGTGATGAAATGCAGAAGAATTATTCTCACCATTAAATTTTACCTGAGATAATAGTCTTACCACATCCGGTGGAGTGTTGGAAGATGTAGGAACATGGATGCAACTCCAAATGGGAATTCTGTGAGTAGACATCCTCTTTTAGTTTTAAAAATATTCCAACAGACAATAGGCTCAGGCCCTCCTTCTAGTGCCAGAAATGTTGAGGGCCCCGAAGTCGGGTCAACAACAAGGGGGATACCCACCCGGTCCGGAACCTGGTTGGCGGCTCCTTGCCCGTTTGGAGTAGCGGGTCCGACTGGGGATGACGGGACCAACTTCCCGATGCATGGGATGTGTATGTGTGTGTGTGTGGAATTTTGGTTAGGTTATTTCTAAGAAACGTTCTAAAACTACTGTAAATCTATCTTGCAAACTTGAATCTAAATTACTATAACCAAATGAAAAACAACACATAGAATTTACATTAACCCGGGATGTTTCTTTTGTTATGCGATCTAGAAAGATTTCTAACAGCAGCTGGTAATAAAGATCATTCAACTGATATCAGAATATAAATCAATAAAGATAAACCATTATGCATAAGAAGTTAGGCAAAGCGGTTGTGAACAGCACATTGCATAATCAAATCATTCGCATATTAAGCATAAATAGATAAATCCATCGTACAGAAGTGCCAAATGATAACTTATATATTCATACATTAGCATGCAAACAATATCAGCTGTATATCGCTTTAAGAATACAAGCAGAAATTAATCAAGAGATAAAAGTACCATTAATGACTAATCCTTACTCATAGACTTCAAACAACAACGATCTATCTCTATTTGCTTCTAACGTCTACCAAGAGTACAGAAGTGCAACATCAGTAGCAGACATAAAAATGCAAACATAAATAAATCACGATCCTTCCATTCATCAAAACCTCCTCTGAGGGTGCAGAAAAGCATGTTCTGAGGACAAGTTTTTGACAAATTTCTGGACCCTTCTCCAAAAACCATGAGAAGGGTTAAATACTACTAGCTAATTGATATTAATTACACGAATCTAGGGAATCGGCTTCAAATGACCGCCCTTTACTAAAAGCAAATTTATTTCTAAAACTTTTAAATCTAATTTCTAACCGTTTCTGTATATTCTCTTTAGTGCTGTCAACAGCGCAACGTTTTCCTGGGAAGAGTCGGCTGACTGCCTTCTTCTTTTGCTCGGGAGATAAAAGTGGAAATAACAGGAGCTGGCACTTCCTTCTGACAGACCGGAAGATATTTTCGAAAACCTTTCTCTAGCTGGGTGTATTCGCCGCGTGTATACTTAGCACAACCCAGGTTCTTCTCGAACTGATTTTGCTGTTGCTGTTTTGGTTTCCGGTTGTGCGAATGACTGAGTGGGTTAGGAGTCGTGCTGTATGGACATCCCCCTGTTTTAAGAATTGTTTCCGTTCTTTGTTCCAGGTTTTCCTGAAGCGTCTTCCTTCTCATGCGCTTCTTTCTCTGCTTTACCAAGTCTGAGCTTCAGGATCTTTTCTGAACACACTGCTTTTGTGCGCCTTTGACTCTGAGTCCTGGATAGTCTAATTTCATCAGTGCCAGTTGTCTGATAGTCTGGAATCCGCGGTCCTGCTGCATGCGGCATTCGTTTGCGGAGGCATCTTCTCTCTGCTGTTTGATTGGCGCTTTCCCCTTTCTCTCAGATGTTTCCTGCATATAGATTTATATCAGTTGCGTGTCTTGCAGTCTACGCAAAGAAGCAGGGAAATGAAAAGATTGACATGAAAGCATTAAACTCTAATGAATGCGTAATCCTGACATGCATCATGACTTGACTCTTCGATAAATGTGATGCAATCATTCCTTGATACTCAAGCATGAGGTCATTAAATTCCTTCAAGGCGCGCACTTAATCCTGGGCTTGTCGTGTGATAAGTCTTTTCAGATCGCAGATCGCAAATCGCTGCCATCGCAGATCGCAAATCACTGCCATCGCAGATCGCGAATCGCTGCCATCGCAGATCGCAAATCGCAGATATCGCAAATTTTGTTTAATGGTTATGCCGTATAGCGTGATGCTTGCGATTGGCTATTTCGCATATCAGCGGTCAGCGTTTTTCGGAGGTCTTCTTTTAAAGGGGCGCGTGTGATGTATGTGACGCAATGAACTTCGCATCGCTCATTCGCGGTCTTGCTTTTTGTGCTCGAGCCGAGCTTCGGCCTTTCTTTGCGATGCGATTTAAGCCTTAGGGAGAGAAATATAAAAACATTAGAAAAATATTTTTTTGGAATTTTTTGTTCAGGGTCCCCTCTTTGCTTGACGTTATTGCTAATGTCAAGTGAAGAAGGGTGGTTGTTGGTGACAACAACACATCCATAGTGCCCAAGGATAGCCACAGGCTTTGGCACGGGAAGTATGAAGATGAAACGGCCTCCCACGTGGGCGATGTAACTTGGAGTGAATGTTTTGTCTGCGTTAAGGAGAAACAGATCCGTCTGCGAATGCCCATTTTTGGTATACTACGGGTCCGATCCGCCGCACTGTTGATGCCTTTAACACGGATCCGATTTGCCGACATAAGGACGATCTCAGATCAAGTATGGGTAGGGAAAAAGGACCTGGCCTTCCAGAGTATTGAGTTTCATCAGTTTTCGGTAGAGCAGATCAGGGTTCCGTATGGTAGGATCGGGATGGATCTACCAGATCCGGACAGAGATAGGCAGAAACAAAGTGATATTTCGTCAGATCCAGAGTACAAATCCGAAAATCGGGATTTGAGCAAGGCAGATATAGCAGATTTGAAACAAATCTTCATCAGATCTACAGAAGGCAGACACATTTGTGTGCAGATCTGGGAACGGATGAGTATTTGGGAGCTAAAAAACGAGATACAGGACAGATTGGGAATTCCAGTGGCACTCCAAATCCTAATATTTTTTGGGGTATGCATGCAGGAACAACACACTCTCCAGTATTACAAGGTTGCAAAGGATTCAACAATAATCCTCAACCACCGCTTGCGAGGTGGATCTAAGGGATCTACATCAAAACCTACAGGATCCTACCATGACGCAGCAAAAGGGAAAGAACCTCAAAAGGGGAAAGAACATTCAGCTGTTAATACACCTCCAGGGCAGTATATCGTGGATGAAGTACCAGAGAGCCCCTCCATTCCGCTGGATATCCCAGAGGTACAGGGCATTTTCTCAGATCTACAAAAAAAAGCAGTTATTTGTAGATTTAACGGCTTCTGGCCTAAAACGGATGCTTTGTACCAATGGATCCACACGGTCTGGACAACAAATTGCCAGATCCATCTATGCTCGAAGGGTTTCTTCATAGTAATCTTTCGCGTTGAAGAAGAAAGGGAAAAAGCACTCACTGAAGGACCATGGTTCTGGGGCAGTGCGGGATTATTTGTTACCCTTTGGTTCCCGGAGTTTGATCCAAATTCCATGGTGGTATCAAGGATGCCGGTATGGGTAAGGTTGCATAACCTTCCGATACATTTTTGGCACTTCAAGACCTTATCAGCTATAGGAAACACCCTTGGGAAAATGTTAAAGATTGATACCGAGAGACATTTAAAAGGAATCTTTACCTTTGCTAGAATATGTGTTGAGGTAGATCTCAGCCAAGGGTTACCGGAAAGCATCATTCTGCATTTCAACAATACTCAGTGGAAACAACCTTTGGACTATGAGAATACAGCTTTCAGATGTAGGGGATGTCAACAAACAGGCCATCTGTTCAATGCATGCAAAAGCCTTAACAAGAGCAAGCCACAACAAAGGAAGCAGAAAGGATGGCAGAACATAGATTATGTCATAAAGAAGAGAACCGCGGGAAAGAAAGTTCCCTCAGTATCAGAAGAGGAAGAAACAGAAGCAGAGGAGGATGATACCACCATTGAGGAAGTTGAAATAGAGAACCAGAAGGAAAAGATAGCAGTCAACAAGGATTCACAGCCACTCACAAATCAGGCAGAGACCCAGCAAAATCAGGCAAAGATGACAAGCGTGGATCAAAGCATGGGAGGTATCAAACGGCAACATCATTCAGACACTTCAGATTCAGATAAAGAAACAGGGCATCCGAATGTAACAACACAGTTAGTCATTGCATCAGCCGAGGCCACTGTGGGAGAGTGGCGCAAGGTTGAAAAGAAAAAGGGGAGAAAAACCTGAAGCGTGAGTTTTACTCACAGCCGAAAGTCAGGCCTTTTACCCCTTTTTTCTCTTCTCTTCTCTCTTCTTATTTCTTTGTGCACGTTAGTTTCCTAATGATGCGGACCATATGGCATCTCACTGAATGCTCTATTGCATATGCTGGTGTAACTTTTCATTAATTCTTTAATAAAAGGTTACCGTTTTTTCCTTTGGAAAAATAAAATGTTGAAAATTACGTTGATGACCTATATCAACCACTTTATTCATGTGGTTGTCCTATTAGATGGTCCACGTGCCCATTGTTAACTATAGTTGACAAGGTTGGCCATTGTTTAGGAGAGTTGAAAATTGTCTAGATGAATATATTACATGAATAATCCACTTGATGTGTGAGAATCCTCCATAATTAAAGATGAATATATTACATGAATAATCCACTTGATGTATGAGAATCCTCCATAATTAAAGAAGTGATTTTTCTTTATTTTTTTTATGTAGATTTCATTTTTCTATGTATTGTAATTATTTCACCAATTAATTTGTGAATTTAAATTTATATTTTTTTATACAATATTATAATTGAAATTTCATGGAATTAATTCTTTCATAAAATAACTTTGGCCATACTTTGATTCAAGAATTTGTTTTAATAAATTTAAAATAAGAAAAATTTAGATTAAGTAAATTATTAGATTATCGTTTTACTCACAAAAAAAAAAAATCAATCAAATTGACCAATTTTATATTAACTAGATTTATAAAAAATCTAATTCAATTGACAAATTATTATTCCAAAATTTTATATTAAATAGTTGTAACACCCAATGATGCACCAACATTTACTTATTACCAAGTTTTACTTATTACTTTCAATTTCTATTATGTTTAACCTGGATTGTTAAAGAATTAAGGCTGAGAAGCGAGAACATATTTTGTTAATTATTAATTAAAATAATTTGATCAGTTTGTAAAAGAACTGGAAGAATCAGTTAAATAACTCCTTAAACAGTTACAAGCAGTTGCCCATCTCTTCCCTTCAAAAGGGAAGTGACAAAACCCTAGGGTGGTTGGAAAAATAAGATACAGAGGGATGGGAGCAAGAACTATGTTGTTGATAGTTTCCTTGAGCTGGAAGAATTAGCCAGTGGGAAAGGATTATGGATAATAGTCAAATGGTATGAGACTTGAGGCTGGACCATAGTCTTGATGCCCAAGGTACTCGACTGCCATCATTTTATTCACTGTTAGGAGTTGGAAGAGCTCATAGGGTCATTTTGGATGTAATTTCCAGATCCGTGGCTCAGTGGTGAGACCTTCTAGACAGAGGAAATACGTGCACGTTTATAATCAAAGCAAAAAAATAGATAAGTAGTGTTTTTGTTCTTTGTAATGACTAGTAGGAAAATATTATTGGTTTTATTATTATGTAATGAAAAATTAACATGTTGATTAATTACTAGTAAGACTCTGTCATTTGATATTAATAGGCATATTCTATCTTTCGTTACATTTCTAGCACATTCGGACATTTGCATACATCGATGCATAAAAGAAGTAATGATAATAGTTAACCTTCACCCACTTCAGAATAAAAATGCATCAGCTATTTAAAGCAATAAATGAAAGAACAATTTACGGTGGAAAGAGAAAATATCAATTTAACCTTTCTAAATACATATTGCCTTGCCGAGGTTTAACAACATACTTTGTAATTAGAACCGTAACATGCATTCTAGAATCATGGTCATTTTATAGAAATTAACAAGTACTATTCTGATTAACCTCATCAAGAAACATAAAAAATGCCAGAGACAATGAAATCTCACTCAAAAAGACGTTATCCGAGTATTATCTATTTTAGGTTCTCTGGAGCTCTAACGAGAACTATGCGATAAATAAATTCATTCGTGAGTGTTCGTATAGCTCTCGGTCGAGTTCTGAAGGGACCCCCTGGGCCAATCACCCAATAGAAGTTTCATCAAATCAAAAGGATAACAATCCTAAAATTTAGCAAAGAAACAAAAATAAGAAAATCTAACCTGTACATGTATGACAGTGAATAGAAAAAATCCCAATACATGATTATAGGTGACCAACCCAAAAATGGAGAAAAACCTGACAATGAATCCTCATAAAAAGACTTAGAGGTGAACATAGAACCGGATTAACAACAACTATATATAAATAAACAATCAATTAAACCCATAATGATGGTACTGTAAAACTAGTATCATACTTATGAAAGGGTTCAACCATTGCCCATCATTTAGAACAATTACAATTTTTAATTTCGGTGAGAGCCGTGACATCCGAGCTGATGAAAACCCAAAGACTTTAACTTAAGGAAATAAAACAATCCCTCAGCTAATTGAGGTTGAGGTTGGTCGCCTGAGTAACAAATCGCCAGGACAAGCCGGAGGATTGACCAACCTGAAATTGAAGATAAAAATTGTTGTGAGAGAGTTGTCTCGCTCCAAAACCCCCCTTTCGGATATATATATATATATATATATATATATATATATATATATATATATATATATATAGATATATACTTAGCTACAGTTAATGAAATGCCAAAGATTAAACCCTAAAACCAAGTGGAAGTAAGTATTTAGCAGAGAAGAGCTTGTGTGGAGAGCATGCTTACTTGAGATGAGGAATACCGAGCGAAGGGAGGCAAGACACACCTGAAAGAGTATGAAAACCATCGTTAGGGGTTCTTTAGGGGTAAATTTTACATGAAACCACTCCTATTACAATATTTTTAACCTCTTGATTATAGTGGGAATCCAAACACATCCTTCTGGGGCGAAGAGACCAGCTATCAATGGTTTTACCTGTTACATGAGCTGAGTAAGTTGAAATGGGAATGTATGTTAAACAAAGAAAGAATCAGAATGCCAGGTGAGTTTGGGTGCTTTTACTGCCCTCCATGATATACCTGGAGGCCTGTGGATATGGTCCTTGTAGGGAAGTTGTTCCATACCACCGTCTGCCATCCAGGTCACCCTACAGTCGCAGGTCCGAGCTGGAAAACCTCACTGTGTTTCCAAATGACCAAAATTTTACATAGCATTTACGTTATTCCACCATGAAAAACCCAAATCTTGGAAGTCATAGATTTCTCCTGATCCAACGCTGTAGGTTAGGCCAGATGTCGGAGTCTAGATTTTTCAGGCCAGTCCCTTCGTCAGTAAATGTAGGATTGTAGTGTCAGTGGGGATTCTACCTTCGTCAGTAAATGCAGGATTGTAGTGTTAGTGGGGACTCAAGTTTATCTATGCATTTATGGAGATTCATTATACCAAATGTGTGCCAGCAAGGAGGGAGTAATTGTTGTATGGATGATAGTACCCTTTGGTCTTTTAACATTACCCACCAAATGACCCAAAGCTTTCTATCATGGTAGGCATCAGTAAAATTCATAAAGTGTAATGGTAATAATTTTTTTTTATTATTTAGTTTCATGTATTAGTTTCTTCCAAATGTTATCAGAGCAACATGTTCACACAATGAGATTTTTGGGATCAATATATACATACAAATATGAACAAAAAAATATATTTGTATATAAATCTGTAATAAATCACTGAGTAAGTGTGAATGTGAACACAGAGACAAAGATCTGCACCCAAAGGGCGGAAATGCAGAGGAGTTCCAGAACATCCAACCAACCAGAAGCAACATATGTAGGGACCAACCCAGACATATGGATAAAGCCAGGAGAGGAATATTGCCAAGACAATGCTACTCTACTTGAAACAATTCAACAATTATGTCGGAGATGACAAATCTAAGTACAGACAACGAACAACTGAGGAAGGAACAAGAAAGAATCCTAAAAAGTCTTTCCAACCGACAAAATCAATGGGGACTAGATCCCAACGTAGAGGATAGGGAAAGGACTCCAACAACCCACCATGGTAAAGATAATGCAGAGTCAGCCGAAGGGCACGAAGAAGATGAGGAAGGACATTTGGATAACATTTCCGACTAGCATAAAACCAAGAAACAGAAAATGGAATTACAAGGCGAGTTTAAAAAGATAAAATCGTCACTCTTTGAAGGAGAATCTGAAGAAGCAGTTGAAGCCTGGTTAATTGACATGAGTAAGTACTTTCAGATTTATGACTACACTGAAAAAATTAAAGCATAGCTGGCAGTTTATCAACTAAGGGGTAAGGCCACCCTTTGGTGGGAGGAAATCAAAATTGTGAGAAAAATTGATGAGGAACAGGTTACGTGGCAGGAATTTCAGAAGCATTTCAAGGATAAGTATCTAACGGAGTGGTACTATGATGAAAAGGAAAAGGAATTCCATGAGCTAAGGTTGGGAACCTTGACCATGAATGAATACGTGAAGTGATTTACTTCCCTATTATGATACGTTCCGTATATAAAAGAAGAAAAAGGTAAGATTCAGTGATTTATTAGCAGTATGCCCAATTTTATGAAGGAAAAATTAGAATTTGATTATCCGAGGACAATGGATGATGCAGTTCGAAAAGCTCGCATCTGTTACTAGCAAATGAGACAGAAGAATGAAGGGTCCAAAGGGGAAATAAGAAGAAAAGGAAGGAATTTACCCCCAAGCAGACAGATAAAGAATGCTAATGGAAAGAATATACAACAAAGAACATTCAACAAATTTCCAAGGAACAAGCCAAAAGTTACAAACTACACCAAGAATAGACAGTCAGAGGGAGTCAATAAACCTGTTAATGACCAACAACCAAAACAACCTCTGCAATGCTGGGGATGTGGAGAATCCCATTACTACAAAAATTTCCTGCACAAGGCAGAACAGAACAACTTTCAAATATGCAAGAGGCATCCACAGTTGGAGACATAGCAAGGAGCATGCCTAGAATTAACGCTACTCTGGATGATCATCAAGAAAAATACTAGCCCACCATGATCGAATGTGAAGTTATGATTGTTGATCAAACTATTTTTGTTTTGTTTGATCCAGGTGTTAGCTTAAGCTATATAGTTCCTAAAGTGTTAGAGAAATGCCAGCTACAGAGAAACAAGTTTAAGAAACCTTGGTTAGTCCAACTAGCCACAGGGATTAAAAGAAGAGTATCTGCGAAAACAGAATGCTATCCTATAAGAGTTTCTAGACAATCAATCCATGTTGACCTTAATGTACTCCCTTTAGGCTCCTATGATGTACTAATAGGGATGGATTGGTTGGAAGGGATTTGGTCCCTAGTCGACTGTAAAAATAAATATGTAAGTTATCTCACGGAATTAGGACAGAGAAAGGAAATACAAGGGATCATCAAAAATATTAAGCTACGCCCTATTTCTGCCAACCCGTTGGGAATATGTATTAGGAAGGGTTGTTAGGTTTATGTTGTCCAAGTAGGATATACCAATTCAAAGAATAAGATGACTTCCCTCGAAGATATTCCTGTAATCCAGGACTTCAGGGATGTGTTCCCTGAATCCATTCCTAGATTTCCACCTAAGCATGACATTGATTTTACCATTGAATTGATACTTTGAGCAGCTCCTGTTTCAAGAGCTCCTTACTTCATGAGTATCCATGAGCACACATAACTCAAAATGAAGCTTTAGGATCTTTTGGATAAAGGATACATTCACCCCAATGTATCCCCTTGGAGAGCCCACGTGTTGTTTGTGCGAAAGAATGACGGAACCTTGAGGCTATGCATTGATTATCACTAGTTAAATAAACTGGTTATCAAAAATAAATATCCCTTACCATACATTTGTAGGTTTTAACCCTGTACATAAATTAACTGCATACAAATTCTAAAACACAGAAATAAACAATGCGAGAGCATAACACATAAAACACATATACATAGAGATTTTCCTCTAGATCCCAAAACCGGGACTACCAGCTTGATTTTTCATTATTTTCCTTTCAATGTTATAATACATATTTATACATGCTGAAGCATCCAATACCATGGACCGAAAACCATCGCATCCAAAAACATGTGCAAAAATCATGCACAAAACCATAGGTGGGTCCACCCATCCTGACATAGGGTCCAAAACCAAAATTTTATAGGGCGCTACCTCAAACTCCATAAAGTGTGGTTACGGTGTGCCTTAAACCCCCTGTGACCCCGCCCCACTGCTACACAATCGGGCAAACGAAAGGGGGCTCCGCCCCCTCTCTAACCCCCCAATTTATTACGTGGGCTAGTCGTGGAAAGAATATAACACAACCCAACAACATTGAAAACCTATTTGACCAAGTGCAGGGAGCAAGTGTATTCTCAAAGATTGACTGAGGTCCAACTACCACTAGATAATGATAAAGGAAGAATATGTTTGCAAAACTGCGTTTTGAACTCGCTACAGCATTATGAGTTCATAGTATTTCATTTTGACCTTACTAATGCTCTAGCTACTTTTATGAGTCTGATGCATAGTATCTTTCAGTCGATTTTAGATAAATTTCTACTAATTTTCATTGATGATATACTAATTTATTCTAAAAACCAGGAGGAGCATGAAAAGCACTTGAAAATAGTATTGCACAGGTTTTGCAAGATAATCAGCTATACGCTATGTTGAGCTAATTTATGGTCCTAAATTAACACAATTATTTCTTATCAATCCGGGTTGTTTATGCTTTGAGGCAAGATCACTATATGTGAAGATCAGATATAACCAAACCTTGAAAGATAAGTTATTCAAAAGCTAAAGATAATACATCTTATAAATCTAATTCAATCAGCTCAAAAAGAGAAAAACATTGAAAGGGTTCTTGACCTCAAGAAGTCCACCTTCACCTCAATTATCACTTAATGAATCAGAGATTGAAACCAAAAGCTCAATATGGATAAATTATAAATGAAAGAATCTCTTAACTTAAGAGACACATAAGATATTCCATCATAATTCATTCATCTCAATATCTAAATCTAAATGGAAATAAAACTGCTTGCATGTAAACAAAAGAAACTAGTTTTGATTCATCATTTAGCAGAAGGGATGCCCAACTTGAACACCTGTTTTTCCAACTCAATAAAGTGATGAATAAGATATTAACAAATGAAATCAATCACTATGCATAAAGCATAAAGCAAACTGAAATAAAGCTTTGAAAAACTAGTGCTACAATCAACCAAATTACAAGGAAATAAAACTAGTTTAACAAGGAAGTGTACTTAGCTTGGAGTGGGGGCCCTCCACCCTTGCCTTGCACACTTTGAGAGGTGATATCAGAAGCTTAGATCAGTCACAAAACCATAGAATTGCACAGAAAAATAATAATAACACAAGTCTTCAAATTACTTCTCAATCCAAAGATGTCATAGCATAAAAGTATATCACAAAATCAATATGTAAGCCATCAAAGTTTTGGCTTTAAATAAGAAGTCTCATGAACAAACTAATCTATAATCACTCAAACAAACCCATCTACTCTCATCCACCTATCCAAGTCGAATTCATTATCCCCAACCCAAGAAATATGACCATTCCTATGAAAACTCAAAACAGCCCTATTTCTATGGGATTCCGGCATGACTAGTCATGGTTGACTAGCACCAAATGGGCCTAATAAAGCTTGTTCAGTTCGAACTAAGCATTGTTGGCTTAGTCCTAGTTCCCAAGCTGTCCGTCCATGCATTCCATTCATGCCCAAGTGTCCTGCAACCATATCAACCATAGAGCCATTACGGGAATTTCTGAATTTGCCAATTTTGCACTAAAAACCAAATTTTCATAAAAACTTTAGAAATTGAAAAATTAAAATTAAATACCTGAATGGATATCAAATATACATCAAAATGGGATAAATGAAGGGAAAATGGATGGAAAATAGATGGATAAGTAAGTTTCTTTGAGCAAAAATAAGACCAAAACCAAGGCTCAACATCTCTCCCTTTCTTATCATCAAGGATGTCCCCATGCTTGCTTGTTCCTCTTTGACCTTCGCCTTTCTGTAGTAGATGCTGTACCTGTAGATGCCTCCTGCTGTGCTGCCCTGACCAAACAATCCAAACCTGTATCATGTCTCTCCCTAAACAAAGCTGCTTTGACCTTTTGTTTTTCATATTTTTCCTGCCACATGTTCTTTTCCTTTAGCCACTTAAATGCTTGCTTAGAGAGTAGATCATTTTTCCTCTTTAGCCTCCCCAATTCTTCATTCATTTTCTCATTTTCTTTGACCAATTTAGCATTATCTTTCTTATTTTCCTTGTTTTCTTCCTTTAATTGCTTCTCTAAGATTTTGCTAATTTCCAATTGGTCAGTTAGATCTCTGATTCTTCCTAAGTTAAGTTCTCTCTCAAAATCTTGTGTTGTTTTCATAAGTGATGCTGCTGCTGCACCATCATAGGAAGAATCCTTCTCAAATGCCTCTTGTGCAAAATCATTTTCTTCTTGCTGTCTTGGGGAATATGTTTCTACTTCCTTCTCTAAGTCAATAGGACTCTTATTCCTAAATTGCCTAGGAATAGACATAACAGATGTTTCATTTTCTTGCATGGCCATGCTGTTCTGTTGTTTGGATCTTGTTCTAGGATATAAGGGTGAGTTCATCAATCCTTTGTTTTCCTGCTCTGTTTTGTCTTGTACCTCATGAACCTGTTCAATGAATTGATTTCTAGATATGAATTCTCGCCACACTATGCCCTGTGATCTCACCTGATACTCAACTAGGATTTTGATTAATCCTTGATGGTATATCTATCATGCTTTAGGCCTGTGTTCATGTTCGACTGTTTCTATCATTCTCAAGAGGCTCCTATATAGGAAATAAGGCATGTTTATCCTATCCTCGCCTTTTATATGCCGCAGAACTATAACATTATACAAGTGAGCCATGCTATACCCCCTATCACAGGTCAAGAAATTTTGGATAACCAAAACCAACTCACCCCATGGTTCATTAAACCATTCCCTGGGTATCCCTTTTGTCCTGTCAAATGTCCCCTTTCGGTTCTTCTCAAGAAAGAAAGTCCAAGCTTTCTCTTTAAAGTGCAGGCCTTTGTAATACTTCTCACCTATCATGGGCAGATCTAAGGCTTGGGAAAGATATTCCTGGGTTACAGGAATAATGACATCTCTCACCCGTGTCTGGTCTTGATTGAAATTGTTTATAAACTCTCTGGTTATTTGTTCAGAGTGGCCATCAAATTTTTGTAGGAAACTGATCGTCCCTGCTTGGTAATGTTTTTCTATTGTTTCCTTCCCCAAACTCTCTATCTGGAATTTTGGCTTTACTCTGTTTGACATTGCTTCTGTAAACCAATGAATAAATTCCTCTGCTGTTAGTAATTTCATTTTGAAAGAAAGATGCAATTATTTGTTCGATTTCAAAATGAAATTTTTGAAGGCAAAGAACCTTACCTTCCTCTTTTCAATCAACTCAATTCACCTCTGTTTGACTCTGCCCTCTGCAACAGCCCTGTTCAATGCAAGAAATGTCTGTATACCCTGTTAATATGATGCCCTCTGTTCTTGAAAACAAAAATATACATACAAACGATGTTTATACATGCTCCTGATCCTCTTTTATTTTGCCAAAATTCAAATCATTGATGACTGTTTATGTTTTAACAAAGAAAACTGTGTAATGCACCTACATTTGGCTCTCGGCCTCACCAACAAATGTACAAAAATGCTCTTGGCCTAACCCAATATATCATCATTTTTTAAAAAAAAATTGACTGTGTAATGTGCCAAAATTATGCACACGGCCTCGATCTTATATCAACTATACTCAGGTGCAATCAGAGCTATGAGCACGAAGGCGATTCAATCTTAGCATGGCAACTAGAGGGCTATTCACATACGCTCAGCCTCTAAAAATAAATAAACACAACGCATTTGAAATCATGCTCACGACCTTAAAAACAAATCACAAATATTTTGGCAAAATACAATCCTTGGCTCATGAAAGGTTTGCAAACACCGCTCTCGGCTGTCTCATAAAAATTCTCGGCCCAAAACAAAACAAACACAGCATATTCAAAATGATTTTGACATACAATACCTTCATCAAAGATGGCATTAGGCATTCAATCTTTTAAAACATAACAATCCTCTGTTTTGATATAAATCAGTGCGTAGCAAGGGATGCATGTTGTTTTTGACTGCTTGTTTTTAAATCGGCGCACAACTATATGGCAATACAAATGTACAGCGCACAACTATATGGCATTCTACAGCGCTTTTCATTAACATTCACCGCCATTCACCATTCAATAACACTGCACTGTATGTTTCCTTAGTTCATGGGCTACGTTTTTGACACGACACAGCATACAATTCCACATTCATTGCCAAAATCTACGTGTTGATCATGCAAACCTGTCGCATTTAAATGAAACCTGATTCGCTAAGGATTCATACCCATTTTTATGCAGCAAATCACCAAATCGGGGCTATGTTTTCGGCTTACCTTAGATCACCGAGCACCTTGAGAAATATCGACGCTCCAAATCTTGGTTTAACCGTTTCAATTTGACTGGTGGCAAGACAAACAATCATTATCATAAACAACTGAGAGTCTAACTTGGATTCACTGTGCCGAGCTTTTAAAACAACCAACACCTTACCTCAATAAATCCCTGAAAATCCGTTATGAAAACATCAATTCCGGAACAACTCTCTTCTTTAAATTCCCCCGACTCAATTCGCTTCTCTTTTCACTGGGCGGCAGCTTCAAAGACCATTTCTGAGCTTATGTAGCGATGAAGATCATGGTTGAACACGACACAGGGTTATGGTTTAAACTGCTCATGGCTCGGTCAGTGTTCATGACCGTTTCGGCTGTACCGCAATGTGTATTCATTGGTGGTTGAAAAGTCATGGCTTACATGGCCGTCCTCTTGACCAGTCGCCCGACTGTGTCATGAGGACGCCGAGTCGTGGCTTGGTACGCATGATCCCTGCGTATTGTCTCAACCAATGGGTAAATAGATCGCCATGCCACCGTGTTAAGTGTTGGCCGGTTGTCGTATGGGGTTCATTACAATGGTTTATAATCATACCTACCGCCGTATGCTCCACTACCATGTATTCCTTTGCTCACTGTGTAATGATACCTTATGCTATGATGTTTGGATGCCCACCGTAACGTTCTGTTGTTTGTTCATTCTTCGGCCATCCACCATATTTCATTAACGTCCATGAACCTTTGCTTGTGACCATGTTTATATGCCATACCTTATACCATATGAACCATATGCGCGTTACTTGAATTTTTTATATGCAACATGAATATATATACCCTTTACCATATACCTTATGCGCATTTGATAATGAATATAGCACATTCGCTCCTTTTGTCAACCTTTGGTATATGTATTATTTGATATTTCCATATATATTATGGTATATATATGTTTTGATTTCCATATAACGCGTAGGTATATATTTTTTTGTTGATTTCCATATAGCGCATAGGTTTTGCTTTTGTTTTGACTTTATATAACATAGTTCTATAATTTTAAAATGACCATTGGGGTCATGTTTAAAATTATTACCATTACTAATGCTCTGAGTTGCATGAACTTGTATGTGCAGGTTGAAAGTTGTCCTAGTTTGGCCTTTTTAAGCTTGCAAAGAAAAATACTTAGGGGTATTAGGGTTAGTGAAAAGAGGGAAATGTATGGAAATGAAAGGGAATAGGGTTATAATGTATAGGGGTTATAGGAATATAGGATGTAAGTGATAATGAATATCCCCAGGTACTAATTTCAACTTCACAAAAACTAAGAATTTCTAAGAAAAATTTGAATTTTTAAAATACAAAATGACCATGTATACTCCCCTGGATGATGCCTGTACAAGTAGGATGAAATGAATTGATCGTAGATGGATTCAAATGTAGACTTTATTGCTGCTCCTTGTTCTTAAGGTTCTAATCTTGAATTGATAATCAGGTCCCTCTGTAATGATGCATTGTTTCAGGTCCCTTTTTCTGCTTACAAAAGATGCACATGTTGTGTTGACATTGGCAGGTCTTTCAGGTCCCCTGGCAATGATTTGGTATATCAGGTCCTTCTATTGACAATACAGGTCTTGTTTCCAGCTAAAGAGCTGATGGTTGCAACTTCAGTTGTCCACTTAAAGAGCAAATGGAAGTCTCCCCCCTTGTTGAAGAGTTGACTTGTCCTCAAGTCGTTAGTTGGTGGAGTGTACCTGCATTAAAGAGATCAGAGAACTGTAGAACAAGTAGAAAGAATTCATAGAGTCCAAGTGACCCTGGTTTTCCCCTATGAATTCATGCTTGCAATGTGCCAGTTGCCTGGTTTTCACTTGCAAACAATTTATTTATTTTGATTTTTTTTTTTTTTTTTTTTTTCTCTCTTTTTTTTTTTTTTTTTTTTTTCGTTTTTTTTTTTAATTTTTATTCAACTAGTAGACTGGAAGATGGCGAATCTGGCACCATGAGTTCCAGTTTTGTGTCTTCGATCAGTTGTTTCATAAATGCTTCTTTACTGATAGGCCTATTATAAACTTTGAGCCTATGTCCATTCACTATAAATGAGGTGGAATCATGGTCGATTGTCTTGATCCTTACTGCTCCATTGTCAAAGATTTCATCAATTTCATATGGGCCTAGCCAGTGTGTTGTGAACTTTGCTTTGAAATCTTTGAATTTGGAGTCGAAAAGCAATGCCCAGTCTCCCTTGTGAAATGTCTTTGTTTTGATGTATCTGTCGTGCCACTTCATTCTTTGTTGTTGCACTAATGTAGTATGTTCCATAGCTTGTTGACGATGCTCATCTAACTGATTCAGTTCCATGATCCACTGCTGTTGTGCTTCTGTCAAGTCGAGTCCTAGTTCAGCTGCTAGTCTGTATGTATGTATCTGAAACTCTATAGGAAGTAGAGCTTCCTTCCCATATACTAACTGGTATGGACTGAAACCAGTTGTTGTTTTCCAAGTGATCCTATAGGCCCAGAGCGCATCCTTTAATTTTTCAGACCAGTCTTTTCTATTCATCTGTACTGTTTTTGTCATAATATTTTCCAGGACTTTATTTGTTGATTCGACTTGACCATTTGCTTGTGGATGATATGGTGTTGATTTCCTGTGCTTGATCTTGTATTTCTCTGTTAGATCTCGTACCAGCTTTGATGTAAACTGTGTTCCTTGATCTGTTACAATTTGTCTAGGTACTCCATATCTGACAAAGATTTCTTCAAAAAGAAAGGTGATCACTGTATCTTCTGCTGCTCTGTTAACTTCTTTTGCTTATTCCCATTTGGTTACATAGTTTGTACATACTAAGATGTACCTCTTCCAATTTGATGGTGGATTGATGGGTGCAACAAAGTCAAGTGCCCACTGCTGAAATGGTTCTATGAGAAGTTGTGGCTTCAGTGGCATTTCATCTGATGTTATTGGTCGTCCTGTTCTCTAGCAGCTATCACATTGCTTGACATACTTCTTAGAGTCTCTGAAGATGGGTGGCCAGTAATAGCCTAGCTGCAGCACCTTATATGTCGTTCGTTTACCTGCAAAATGGACACCACAGGGTTCATCATGACATGCTCTTAGAATGTCTAATATTTCATCTTCTCGTACACATTTTCTAATTATTAGATCTGAACCAGTATAAAATAGATCACCATTGACCCATGTATATCTAGAGCTTGCTCTAACAATTTTGTGTTTTTGCTTTTTAGTGAATTGAGCTGGAAACCTTCCAGATGACAAATAGTTTGCAATATCTGCAAACCATGGTGTTTTAACTGTGATGGCAAACAGGTGTTCATCAGGAAAGTTATCTACAACTGGATTTGGATCAGAGGGTGAGTGTATGCGGGACAGAAAGTCAGCCACTTGATTTTCTCTTCCTGGCCGGTCTTGTATTGTGATATTAAATTCTTGTAGTAACAGTAACCATCTTGTTATTCGTCCATTGGTTATTGGTTTGTTCATCAAATATTTAATTGCTGAATGATCAGTATGGATGAAAATTTGATATGCTGTTATATAGTGTCGGAATTTATTGACTGCATGTATAACAGTTAACATTTCTCGTTCTGTGACTGTGTAGTTCATTTCTGCAGGTGTTAAATTTTTACTGATGAAATATATTGCATAAGTAAACAAGTTATCTTTTTGTACCAGAGAGGCACCTATCGCTGTATCAGAGGCATCAGTTGAGATATGGAATGGTAAAGACCAATTTGGTCCACAAAGAATGGGGGCAACAGACAATTTCTCTTTTAGAATTTGAAATGCATTTTGACAATCTTTTGTCCAGTGAAATTCAATATCTTTTGCTAATAATTTGAACAGAGGTTGGGCTATTTTACTAAAGTTTTCAATAAATCATCTATAATAGCCTACATAGCCTAAGAAACTTCTAACCTCTTTCTGTGTTGTAGGAGGCATTAAGTTTACTAAGACATGGATCTTGGCTAGATCCACCTTTATTCGTGAAGCAGAAATGTGGTGTCCCAGAACTATTCCTTCTGTCAACATCATATAGCATTTCTCATTGCTTAATGACAAATTTGTTTCAATGTATCGTTTCAAGACTTTCTCAAGGTTATTTAAACAATCATTGTATGTGTTTCCATAAACTGTGAAGTCATCCATGTAGACCTCTACACATTCATGAATTAGATCAACAAATATTGCAAGTACTGCTCTTTGAAAAGTTGCAGGTGCATTGCATAGACCGAATGGCAAAACATTATATGCATAGGTTCCCCATGGGCAAGTAAATGTTGTCTTGTCTTGGTCTTCTTCTGCTATTATGATCTGATTGTATCCGCTAAACCCATCTAAGAAGGAGAAAAATTTCTTACCAGCTAATGATTCTAACACTTGGTCAATAAAAGGTAGAGGAAAATGATCTTTGAGTGTAGCTTTGTTTAATTCGCGGTAATCTACACATATCCTCCATTTTCCATTTTTCTTTGGCACAATAACCAGTGGAGAAACCCATTGACTATCTGAAATAGGATAAATGAATCCAACTTGCAACAATTTTTGTAACTCCTCTTTCACTATTTCCTTCATCATCGGATTCATTCGTCTTTGAGGTTGTCTTACAGGTTTAAGCTGGTCATCTGTGTAGATGTGGTGGATACATGTGCTAGGATGAATTCCTTGCATATCAGTATAATCCCAAGCAAAAGCTTTTGAATATTTCTGTAATAGTGCAATTACCTCTTGCTCTTGTGTTGATTGCAATTGATTTCCAATGTTTAATTGCTTTCCAGGATATACCTCAATTGTTTTTGTTGTAGGAGTGGAGACTGTGTTTACAGGAAAGATGTCTATAAAAGATTTCCGCAAAGTTTGAACAGTACAGGTTTCTTGAAAACATTGATTCAAAAGTTCATTTGCAGCTTCATATTGAGCTTCTCTAAGCTGCTCTGAGATACTTGGTTCTGAGATAAAAAGGTCCATCAAATCTTCATTCTCTTCTTCTTCTCTAAAATTAAAGAATTGATTTATACTTAAAACTGCTTTCGTTTGTTGCTTTTCTTGAATTTCAGGTATTGATTCTAAAGAAGTGGATTGTGCAGGTGAATAAAGAGTAATATGTTTCCTTTCATCTCCATGTGAAATAATCATGCTTCCAGATCTGCATCCTATGAAGGCATCAGCAGTGGCTAACCATGGTCTGCCTAAAATTAGAGGATGTCCTCCTAAGTTTGTCTTTGGTTGCAAGATCAGGAAGTCAACAGGATACTCCCATGAATCCAAGGAGACTATGATATCTTCTAATATTCCTTCAGGAACAACTTTAGATCTATCTGCTAATTCCAAGATTGTAGAAGTTGATCTAATGTTGTTTAATTGCAAAGTTTTCATTGTCTCCATTGTCATTACGTTTATAGCTGCTCCCAAGTCTATTAATGTGTTTGGTACAGAGAAATTATTTATTGATATGGTAACCATTGGGATACCAAAATCAATATATTTTTCTACTATGGTTTGTGTAGACATGAGACTTGCTAATTTACCAAAGACTTGGATTGTTGTAGGATCCTTTTTCTTTTTCTCTGATTTCCGAATGCACAATTCCTTTATTGTTTTAACATATATTGGTATTTCTTTGATTGCTTTCAACAAAGGAATTTTAACATAAGAATTTTTTAACTCGTCTAAGATATCAAATTCAGGAAGGATTATTTGGTTTTGTTGCTCCACCAACCTTTCAGGATAAGGTGGTGTTTGTGTTGTAACATTTGTTCCTTTCTGATTTTGTACCTCAGTTTGTGATGTTTCAGATGATTCTCCTTGTTCAGTTGGTTCTTCTATAATTGGAGGAGAATCTTTTTTAAGTACTTTTCCAGGCCTTAGATGGACATCATCAAGAGGAAGGATCGAATATGTAGGAAAACATGCTGCTTCCTCTACAGTGTATGCATATTTGTCCACCCTGTTATTTGGATTGGCCATTGGTTGGGCTGGCAGTTGAGTTGGTCTGGGTTGATTTGTAGGTAGCTGTAATTGTTGTGGTTGGGTCAACAACGATGGAGGATTCTTTTGTGGAAATGGGATGGATGGCAGATATACAAAATGTTGTTGTTGAAAGGGTATGGATTGCGGATATTGTGGATATGCAAATGGTTGTTGGTTTTGTTGTTGGTATTGTTGTTGATACTGTTGAGGTTGCTGGTTTCCATAACTATATCCTCTCCAACCTTGTGCAGGTTGTTGTGAATATTGTTGTGGAGGCCAAGCTTGCCATGGCATTGGAGGGGTCCAAGGATTATAAGGTGGATAAGCATAATTTTGCTGAGGGAATTGTGGCTGATTTGGTTGAGGCATTCTAGGTGGCCATGGTCTTCGTGGTGCAACATAATAGAAACCTTCTGTTCCTGGCACTTCTTCCATTGAGTTCATTTGTAACTCTTTCAATTTTACACAACTCTCCGTGGAATGATTGCCTGTACAAAGACCACAAACCTGAATACTATCCAAAGGACAGTCTCTCAAAGGATGTTTCTTTTTACATTTTGAACAAAATATTGCTAAAGCTTGTTCTTGTTCTTCTTTCTTCTTGTTTGCCTTTAGCACATCCACTTGTGTCCCTAATGTACTCAAAATATATGTTTTGAAATTTTCCAATAGACTTCCTATTTCAGCTCTTGTTATCCCTCCTGCAGCTGATTTTGCTGCTTTGGAACTCACTTCCCTTCTTCCGGTTTTTGATCTTCCTCTAGAATATTTCTGACATAACTCGACAATTTCATCGAATGGAAGGTTTGAAATATCTCCTTTACCCATCACATTCAAAATGTCAAGGTATTCATCCCTTACACCTTTGAGAAATATTGTGCGAATAGTTTCTTGAGTTAGAGAATGTTGTTTAGACTTCTAACGATTATATGCGAATCTTTCTAAATATTCTTCTAAACTTTCATCTTCTTGTTGTGTCATTCTAAACACATCTTCCTTTGAATCTCTAGATCTACAATAATCTTGATATTTCTTAAGGAAGACGGTTCACATATGAACCCAAGAGGCTATTGTTTGTTCTCCTAAACCCATAAACCATTTTAAAGCTACTGCTTTTAATGTTGCAGGAAAAAGACGAAGTTTATTAACATCATCAGTATATACATATGTTCTACATAAGATATCAAATTCAAACATGAATGAATCAGGATCTTCTGTAGACATTCCATAGAAGTTTGGCAATACAGAAGGTGGAATATTTTTCATTTTTACTTCTTCTCCCAATATTGCACTTGTATCGACTATCAGAAAACCGAAAGTAGTTTCTTGGTCAAGTCCATCTTCTTGTCTTTTCTGGTCATTTTCTAGCTTCCTATCATTTTCTTGTTTTGCCTCTTCCTCTCTCTTCCTTCTCCATTCTCTCTGTTGTCTTTCAAATTCAGCCCTCTGTTGTTCAGGAGGTGAGAATAGCGGATCCATGTCCCTCTTCTGCCATTGTTTGATTTATCTCAATTTCAAGTGGAATTTCAAATTGTTGGAAGATAGGAGGATTGATGGATGGAAAAACAAGTTGTTTTCCTTTCTCTTTTTGTTTTCCGGAAGTGGAGAATTGTTTTTGTTTTTCTTCCCAAGATAACAAAGTTTGCCTTTCAATCAAGGTTAATATTTGGCCAGTTCTTTGCTTTTCTACCAACTCCTCAATTGTTGGATTTATAGTAACTGGAGTGTGTGATGATCCTATTTCTACTTTTGGGGGGTTTTTAATAAATCTACCTTGAGGATCTCTATATCTAGGCATAAAGAAACATAACTTAAATGGAATGTAACTAATGTTTTTGTGATTTTGAATTTTTTATCTTTCTATTGACTATGCCGATATTTGCCTCCCCGGCAACAGCGCCAAAATGTTGAGCTAATTTATGGTCCTAAATTAACACAATTATTTCTTATCAATCCGGGTTGTTTATGCTTTGAGGCAAGATCACTATATGTGAAGATCAGATATAACCAAACCTTGAAATATAAGTTATTCAAAAGCTAAAGATAATACATCTTATAACTCTAATTCAATCAACTCAAAAAGAGAAAAACATTGAAAGGGTTCTTGACCTCAAGAAGTCCACCTTCACCTCAATTATCACTTAATGAATCAGAGATTGAAACCAAAAGCTCAAGATGGATAAATTATAAATGAAAGAAGCTCTTAACTTAAGAGACACATAAGATATTCCATCATAATTCATTCATCTCAATATCTAAATCTAAATGGAAATAAAACTGCTTGCATGTAAACAAAAGAAACTAGTTTTGATTCATCATTTAGCAGAAGGGATGCCCAACTTGAACACCTGTTTTTCCAACTCAATAAAGTGATGAATAAGCTATTAACAAATGAAATCAATCACTATGCATAAACCATAAAGCAAACTGAAATAAAGCTTTGAAAAACTAGTGCTACAATCAACCAAATTACAAGGAAATAAAACTAGTTTAACAAGGAAGTGTACTTAGCTTGGAGTGGGGGCCCTCCACCCTTGCCTTGCACACTTTGAGAGGTGATATCAGAAGCTTAGATCAGTCACACATCCATAGCATTGCACAGCAAAATAATAATAACACAAGTCTTCAAATTACTTCTCAATCCAAAGATGTCACAGCATAAAAGTATATCACAAAATCAATACATAAGCCATCAAAGTTTTGGCTTTAAATAAGAAGTCTCATGAAAAAACTGATCTATAATCACTCAAACAAACCCATCTACTCTCATCCACCTATCCAAGTCGAATTCATTATCCCCAACCCAAGAAAGATGACCATTCCTATGAAAACTCAAAACAGCCCTATTTCTATGGGATTCCTGCATGACTAGTCATGGTTGACTAGCACCAAATGGGCCTAATAAAGCTTGTTCAGTTCGAACTAAGCATTGCTGGCTTAGTCCTAGTTCCCAAGTTGTCCATCCATGCATTCCATTCGTGCCCAAGTGTCCTGCAACCATATCAACCATAGAGCTATTACGGGAATTTATGAATCTTCCAATTTTGCACTAAAAACCAAATTTTCATAAAAACTTTAGAAATTGAAAAATTAAAATTAAATACCTGAATGGATATCAAATATACATCAAAATGGGATAAATGAAGGGAAAATGGATGGAAAATAGATGGATAAGTAAGTTTATTTGAGCAAAAATAAGACCAAAACCAAGGCTCAACACGCTAAGTATAGCAAGTGCGACTTTTTCAAAAGTTAGATATAGTATCTAGGTCATGTGATTTCGGATGAGGGAATAACGTTGGATCAAAAAAAGATCAAAAATATTATGGAATGGACCACCTCGAAGAATTTCGTTGACATTAGATCCTTTTTGGGCCTAGCTAGATACTGTCATCGATTCATTAAAGGTTTTTCGAAAGTAGCCTTTCAGATGACTTGTCTGTAAAAGAAGGGGCGTAGCTTTTGATGGGCAACCAAATGTCAGCAAAGTTTTGAGGTGTTAAAATAGTTACTTACTACTACCCCTATTCTAAAGGTAGCAGATCTAGAAATTTTTTTTTGTGGTTTGCACAGATGTAAGCAAGGAGGGTGTTGGCAGGGTATTAACTCAGGAGGGGAAAGTTATAGCCTATGAATCACACAAATTAAAAGAATATGAACAACGATACTCTACTTATGATCTTGAATTGACAACAGTGGTGCATGCACTCAAGATGTGGCAACACTACCTACTAGGGAAGAAATTTCTGCTACTGACCGATCATAGTAGCATTACTAATTTCTTTAACCAGTCTAGTTTGAACACTCGATAGGGCATATGGACCACATTCTTGAGTGAATTCGAGTTTGACATGAAGCACCTTAAGGGGAAGGAAAATCGAGTGGTCGATGCATTAGGCAGAAAATTACGTTGCATTTATGAGGTGAAATACAATCAAGTACTATCTAACCTTCTGGATGTCATCAGCGAAGAATCCCTCAAAGACCCAAAATATGCTTTTCTTTGGTAGCAAGCCTCGGAAGCTCGGGAAAAAGGGGAACAGTTTGATTATGGTATTAATCTCAACAAAATGTTAACATTTAGAAACATAATATATATTCCTAATCAGAATTATGTCAAGCAATTATTATTGGATGAGTTCCATAAGAAGCCTTATGTCGCTCACCCAACATACCAGAAACTATTTTCTGCCATTAGAAAAAGTTATTTCTAACCAGGTTTAAGGAAGGATGTTGCTGAATATCTATCCAAATGCTTGGAGTGCCAATTGGTGAAGGAAGAACATCAGCATCCCGCTGGTCTGTTGCAACCATTACCCATTCCTGAGTGGAAATGGGAGACGATCACTCTAGACTTTATCACCGGGTTACCTCGTACTAAGAAGCAACATGACTCAATCATGGAAATGGTGGTCAAGGTGGGCAAAACTTCTCATTTCATACCCATAGAGTCCACCTAAAAGACAGTGGAGATCACAGACATTTCATGAGGGAAATTTTTCGGCTGCATGGGATACCTTGGGTGGTAATATCTGACAGGGATGTAAAATTCACATCCACATTTTGGAAAACCCTCTTCTCGAGGTTGGGTACCCAGATTCAATTTAGTACAGCTTACCATCCACACACAGATGGCCAAACAGAGAGGTAAATCAGGTTCTGGAGGACATGTTGAGAATGTTTGTTATGCAACAACTACATAAGTGGGAGGACTACCTCCACCTGGTGGAGTTCGCCTACAACAACGGATATCACAACTCACTGGGCATTAGCCCTTTTGAAGTATTATATGGGAGAAAGTGTAGGGTACCCACAGATTGGAATAGCCCTGATAATAGATTAACATTGGGTCCTGATATGTTAGCCGAAATGGAAGATATAGTTAAAAAGGTCCGTAAGAATTTAAAAGTCGCCCAGGATAGGAAAAATATTTATGCAGATAAGAAAATATCTCATAAGAAATTTCAGTTGGGGGATCATGTATACCTGAAAGTCAAACCCCAGAAAAGTACCTTACAGTGGAAGGGTTGTGCTAAATTAGCACCCTAATACTATGGAACGTTTCAAATCTTGGAACAGATTAGACGTTTAGCATAGAAGCTAGCACTCCCAGGCCATATCTAAGTCCACACTGCTTTTCATGTCTCTTTGTTAAAAAAATATGTGTATGACCCTCGACATATTATTAACTAGGAGAATATACAAGTAATAAAAGAATAAAAATCAGTAACTTAAGAATTGTTGTTTTTAAAATTTCTTACAGTAGATTATATTTCTACAAGTCAAACTTGAGAGAGAATTTTTGGCAAAGCCTCTTTGTATCCTCGATCGAAGAGAAACCGTCTTGCCGAAACAAGCCATCACCCAGGTTAAAGTGCAGTGGAAGCACTTTGGCTCGAATGAGGCTACTTGGGAAGAGGAGGAAACTATGCAGAAAGCCTATCCGACACTGTTTTCCTGAAAATAACACCAGAAACGGTGTTCCTCTCAAGGGGAGGGAGTTGTAACACCTAATGATGCACCGACAATTACATATTACCAAGTTTTACTTATTACTTTCAATTTTTATTTTGTTTAAACCAGATTGTTGAAGAATTAAGGCTGAGAAGCCAAAACATCTTTTGTTAATTATTAATTAAAAAAAAATATTAGTTTGTAAAAGAACTGGAAGAATTAGTTAAATAACTCCTTAAACAGTTACAAGCAGTTTCCCATCTCTTCCCTCAAAAAGGGAAGTGACATAAACTTGGGGGGTTGGAAAAATAAGATACAAAGGGATGGGAGCAAGAACTATGCTCTTGATAGTTTCCTTGAGTTGGACGAATTAGCCAGTGGGAAAAGATTGTGGATAACAGTCGAATGGTATGAGACTTGAGGCTGGATCGTAGTCCTGATGCCCAAGGTACTAGATTGCCATCATTTTATTCACTGTCAGGAGTTGGAAGAGCTCGGAGGGGGATTCTGGACGTAATTGCCAGATCCATGGTTGGGTGGTGAGATCTTCCAGACAGAGGAAATACGTGCACATTTATAATCAAAGCAGGAAAACAAATAAGTAGTGTTTCTGTGCTTGGTAATCACTAGTAGGAAAATATTTTTGGTTTTATTATTATGTAATGAACAATTAACATGTTGATTAATTACTAGTAAGACTCTGTCATTTGATATTAATAGGCATATTCTATCTTTCGTTACATTTCTAGCACATTCTGAAATTTGCAGACATCGATGCATAAAACAAGTAATGATAATAATTAACCTTCACCCACTTCAGAATAAAAATGCATCAGCTATTTAAAACAATAAATGAAAGAACAATTTACAGTGGAAAGATTAAATATCCATTTAACCTTTTTAAGTGCATATTTCCTTGCCGAAGTTTAAGAGCATACTTTGTAATTAGAACCATAACACGCATTCTAGAATCATGGTCGTTTTATAGAAATTAACAAGTACTATTTTGATTAACCTCATCAAGAAACATAAAAAATGCCAGAGACAATGAAATCTCACTCAAAAAGACGTTATCCCAGTATTATCTATTTTAGGTTCACTGGAGCTCTAACCAGAGTTGTGCGATAAATAAATTAATTTGCAAGGGTTTGTATGGCTCTCAGTTGAGTTCTGAAGGAACCTCCATGAGCTAATCACCCAAGCGAAGTTTCATCAAATCAAAAGGATAACAATCATGAACTTTAGCAGAGAAACAAAAATAGGAAAATCTAAACTATACATGTCCAACAGTGAATAGCAAAAAGACCAATACATGATTATAGGCGACCAACCCAAAAATGGAGAAAACCCTAACCACGAATCCTCATAAAAAGACTTAGAGGTGAATATAGAACCGGATTAACAATAGCTATATATATATATATATATATATATATATATATATATATATATATATATATATATATATATATATAAACCATCAATTAAACCCATAACGACGGTACTATAAAAATAGTATCGTACTTATGAAAGGGTTCAACCATTGCCAATTATTTGCAACAACTATATATTTTTATTTCGGTGAGAGCCGTAGCATCGCAGCTGGCGAAAACCCAAAGACTTTAACTTAAGGAAATAAAACAATCCCTCAGCTAATTGAGGTTGAGGTTTGTCGATTGAGTAACAAATCGCCACGACAAGCCGGAGGAATGACCAACTTGAAATTGAAGATAGAAATTGTTGTGAGAGAGTCTTCTCACTTCGAAACCCCCCTTCTAGATATATATATTTCAGCCAGAACGTACCTATAGTCAATGAAATGCCAAAGATTAAACCCTGAAACTAAGCAGAAGTAAGTATTTCGCAGAGAAGAGCTTGTGTGGAGAGCATGCTTACCTGAGATGAGGAATACCGAGTGAAGGGAGGCGAGACACACCTGAAAGAGCACGTCAACAGTCGTTAGGGGTTCTTTAGGGGTAAATCTTACATGAAACCATTCCTATTACAGTTTTCGTTACCTCTTGATTATAGTGGGAATCCAAACGCGTCCTTCCGAGGTGAAGAGACCAGCTATCGATGGTTTTCCGTGTTACATGAGCCGAGTAAGTTGAAATGGGAATGTATGTTAAACAAAGAAAGAATCAGAATGCCAGGTGGGTTTGGGTGCTTTTACCGCCCTCCATGCTATACCTGGAGGCCTGTGGAGATGGTCCTTGCGGGGAAGTTGTTCCATACCGCCGTCTGCCATCCAAGTCGCCCTACAGTCGCAGAGCCGAGCTGCAAAACCTCATTGTGTGTCCAAATGACCAAAACTTCGTATAGCATTTGCGTTATTCCACCATGACAAAACCCCAAGCTTGGAAGCTGTAGATTTCTCCCGATCCGACGGTGTAGGTTAGGCCAGGTGTTGGGGTCTTGATTTTTCAGGCCAATCCCTTTGTCATACAGAATTGTAGTGTCAGTGGGGCCTCAAATTTCTCTTCACATTTATGGAAATTCATTCTACCGAATCTGTGCTAATAGAGGGAGTAATTGTTGAGTGGATAACAATACCCTTTGGTATTTTAACATTAATTGCCAAATGACCCAAAGCTTTCTATCATGGTAAGCCTCGATAAAATTCATAAACTGTAATAGTAATAAAAAAAATTTATTTAGTTTGGTGTATTAGTTTGTTACAATAACTTTTACGATAATCGGGAAGTTTTTTTCCCATGTGATGTTATTCCATTGGTTAATGGAAAAAATAATCTATATAATTTTCTTTTTAACTTTATCGGGAGTTAGAACTTTATTAAAAAAGGAAGCAGCTACACAACAATAAGTCCATGTCTTTGGGCAAGCTGTCATTGCCCTATCATTTTTTCGGTTATAATTTATTGAAATATAAGGGAAAATCCCAAGCAAAGTGTGTGAAAAAACGTAGCCACGATTACTCGGAAAACATTGTGTTGATAAGTGTTTTACTCCGACCCTCAACTTTCTAAGTTAGAAAAAGCCACACAAATTTTTAGTATCGTTTTTATTGGAAAAGCTTCCAACAATAAGAGTTAATTGTTTTCATGTAAAATAATTAATTTATTCAACATAAAAGTTAATTAATCTAAAGCGTACCTTGAAATTTATTGTATTTATATTTAAAAAATATTGTAACATAAAAATTAGTTAATCTAAAACTTATCTTTAAATTTTTTGTATTTATATTAGAAAAACATAATTACGTTAATGTGCATGCATCACATTGCAACCAACCAAAAATGCTCTACACTCTTATTCATTAATAAACTAAACAAAATGACTCTTCACTTAAGTCAAAGTTCTCAATTTGGCCCTTCACTTCTATAATAATATATAGAAAACCATCTTGGTAAACAACTTTAGTCCTCACTGTATAATAATATATACTATTGATTTGCTTTGACAACCATTTTTGTCCGTAAAACTATTGTTTTGCTTTGATAACGCTGTCTTACGGCGAAGACATCAACTCGGACTGGAAAGCGAGTTCAATGGCCCGGCTACCACACCATCAATATTTCTGACGCTCAAAATTTAAGAGTTGTTAATATCATTTATGGTGATATCTGAGGCGTAGACAGATTTCACACCTTTCCTTTTACATTATTTTACACTATTATTATCATCCATGTCAATCAAACTAGTCATTCAAAAAATATTTGTAGCGATACAATTGACCTCTCCTATTAGATTTCCAAAATCTGTCGCAGGATGCCTCAAACAAGATTGACAATTTTGAAGTATACATTCATGAGTTTGTTCATTGAAGAGACAAAATTAACGCTTTGCTCGACAATTTTGAAGGAGTACACATTCATGAGTTTGTTCATTGAAGACACAAAATTATTTTACAAGTCAATGCAGAAGTAAACATTTTCTACATGCAATTCTTTTAATTTAAATCAACATTTTCTGCTATTCATGCATACTACATACTACCTAATCCGGAAGTAAAATAAACATTTTCTGCGATGCCTACATGCTACATTAACTGGAAGTGTTGCCGATCTGAGTACTTCTGCGATCTGTCATCTGAACCTCCAAACCATAACTTGAAGAACATTCGTTTGATGAAAATAACTGCAGAAGTGGAGGTGTTTCAAGAGTGGATTTGGGATCTGTCATTTGAACCTCCAGAGCATAAATGGAAGAACATTGATCAGAATCAGACGATTGATCTGAGAAAGAAATTGGAGGTGTATCAGCAGGAAAGGGAGAAGGAGGAGTTGTAATCTCAACGTCTCCCTCTAACATCTGGATCACTTTACTCATCCGGGGACGGCGAGATGCACGAAACTGGATACACCATAGTCCCACTAGACATAAAGTTTTAATTAATCTTTGATCATCCTCTGAAATGTGTCCTGTCCTCATGAGATTTCCAAACTCGCCTTTTTCAACCTGCTTAAAAGCCCACTCTGCATAGAAGAATTTGCTTGCGTTACTGTCTATATTGTGGTCAATGTTCTTCCTTCCTCCCACCATCTCCATAATCAACACGCCATAGCTATAAACGTCACTCCTGTCAGTTACAGTTCCATACATTCTTGACCACATCTCCGGGGCAGCGTAACCTACTGTACCTCCGTGAGCTGCTGATATGTGACTTTCTTCTCTCTTGGATATTTTTGCGAGACCAAAGTCTGCAACTTTGGGCAAAAAATTGTCATCGAGGAGAACATTATGGGGCTTTATATCACAATGTAAGATGCGATTTCTGCACTCTTCGTGTAGGTATGAAATGCCCCGAGCTGTACCAATAGCTATGGAATACAACTGTTTCCAATCCAACTGGTCTCCATGATTTCCATGGATATACTTGTCCAGAGAACCATTTACCATATACTCATACACCAAAGCTCTTTTGGTGCCCTCGGAACAAAACCCTAACATACGCACCAGGTTGACATGGTAGGTGCTCCCTACAGTACCAACCTCAGCAATGAATTGCTGTTCACTTTGTTTGGATTCGTCCAAGATCTTTACAGCTATCAGCCGTCCACTGGGAAACTTCCCCCTATAAACTGTTCCAAAGCCTCCTTTTCCAAGCTGCTCTGCCAAATTGTTTGTATAAGTTCTAATCTGTGCATAAGAATATCGGGTAGGCACTTGTGAGGAGTAATAATTTAAGAAATTTTCCACTGTGGGAGGTCTAGAGGCGAGCGGGTCCATAAACTGTAGGATGGTCGGTTCTTCATCGCTCTCATTTCTCTTACAGCAACATCCACGATGGAAGACGATGCAAGAAACCACTACTACGGCAAATGCACATAACTCTCCAAAAAATATCACTGAAAAAATGTTGAACCAGAGAATGAGAATATAGAACATAAAAGATAATCTAGTGTAATGCATGGATTAAATTTAAAGATCAATAAGTTACCTGCTATAAAAAATGGAGGTACTGGATATATTTCTGTCGAACGATGTCCTTCAGGAAAGGAAACAGAAACAGCTCAGTAAGAAGATAAGATAACGTAAAGCAGATAAGAAGTGAAGTTTTGGATATCCTCACCATCAGAGCAATTCCCGAACTGAAGCTGGTTACTGTTAGGACAAAAGCAATGATCGTCATAATTCTTCCGCTGTGTCAAAATTCGGCTGTGCAATTGAGAAAAACATCTTCCCCCGTTGGCTAGACAAGATCGGCAAGCATGAGATATAGACCATGTAATTTTGAATCCTCCAGGAACACTAGAAACATTGAAGAATCCAAGGTCGGTTAGCCAACGGTGCATGATTTGGCGATCGCCATCCTCAGGGCTCAAGGTGATTTGAAGGGTTCGGGTAGAGTAAGAGGAATTTGTGATATCTCCTACCACTCTGGCATAAAATTCTTTGTTGTCTGTTAGAGTGGTCTGGTTGTCATGGCACTCAACAGCTAAAAGGCCACATGGTCCGAAGGGATATTGGATGATGGAATTGCCACAACTAGAGTTACACGGGGTATAAAATGTAATTACGTTACGCGCGGAGAGTAAGGAGGCGAAGGCAGAAATATAGCCAACCAGAAGCAAAGTAGAGATAACAGGGGTGGTAATTGAGGAGCTCATTTTCTCCAACCCAATCTAACTGACAGAAGATAAACAAAGGAGTGAGTTTGTGAGCGAAAATAGAGAGCAGTCGCAAAGAGAGAAGAAATAAATTGTTAATCCTCTTAGTCCATTCATTTCTATGTATCTGTTTAAATAAATTGTTATAAAAGGTTGTTGATTCAGGACGTGTTTGAAAATATATATATATATATATATATATATATATATATATACATTTTTGAATATTCATACTGGTATGAAACGTCGACAACGTTAGAAAACGTGAGGTCAGTGTTTTAGAATATAAATTCGCGTGTAACGCATTATGTTTTCTCATCAAATAGCTAATGACTTTCGTGCCCAAACGATGGTTCTGTGTAGCGCAGCAGTTGTTTATTTGTTTTAAATTTTTTATTATAAATTATGACGAGTATATAAATTTCATTGTTAAATAAAATTAATAAAATAGTATTTTAATTTTAAATTAATCATAATAAAATTATATTTTAATTTTAAATTAATATCATTAGTTACAGAAGTAATTGATATATATTTAAATTTAAAAGAAATTTTTAATTTCGGAGATTATTTGTTATTTTATTATTTTTAATTTATAAATAAGATTGGTTAGAATATTATGATTCAATATCATATTTTATTAATATTAGGTGAGAAAAAAATTATGATTCATTTCACACTTAATATATTGAAGATAAATATGTTAATATATTGTAGATAAATGTTTTAACATATGATTAATATTAGCAAGGAACTAATATTTAGATATTTATAATCTCTATGCTGCTTTTTACCATTTATGGTCTCTTATTTCTTTATTACTATATAATTTTTTACTATATTATGATTTATTTTGTTTAACATAATTATTATATAAATATACTCTTAAACATTTTCTTTTCCTTTTTACATAAATTATATTTTATAACATTTTCTTCACTTTTTATCTTTATTCATTTTTAAAATATTATAAATTTATTTAATATAATTAAAATGATTAAATAAACTCCTAACTACTTGATAAATATATAATATCTTTGTAGCAATTATTAACCCTATTCTTTATAAATCTATTAAAATGTATTATTATAATTAGCTTATTTAATATAATGAAAATCCCTAGAACCTACTTTATATCAAACATATTGATTCTTATCTTTTAGAGTTTATATAATATCTTTGTAGCAATTATTAACCCTATTCTTTATAAATCTATTCAAATTTACTATTATAATTAGCTTATTTAATATAATGAAACCCCCTAACAACTACTTTATATCAAACATATTGATTCTTATCTTTTAGAGTTTTTTTTAATTAATTATATAATAATTTTTTAGGAAAATGAAAAGTAAAAAAAAAAACATAAATCAAAACTTTTAAATTTCATTAATACTAAAATATTTCATCAATATTTTATAAAGTTTAACTCTTTACTATTTATCTATAATTATTGATAATTAAGTTAAAATTTAAAAAAACCTATTTTAAAATTTCTAATGAAAATTTTATATTAAATTATTTATGATCTAGCTATATTTTTTTTTTTAATTTAAAGTTAAAAATTTATTTAAATAATTATAATATATTAAAAATAATTATAATAAATTTAGGAATTTTTAATTTTTAATTAATCAAAGTAAACTACTGTGTCACGTCCTCATAACATATACATAAATTTTATTTTATTTTACAATGCAAGAAATGACATTTACACAAACCCATCTGTTTCAAAGGTTCCACGTTTAACTGTTGCCTTTCCCCGCATTACTTTATGTCACCTTAATTTACATGTTAACCTTAGGTTTATTGCTTAATATACTTATGTTGCACGGTGATCATTTTCGGTGGAATGGTTTTCGTTTAAACTAACCTACCCCCACCTTAGCACCTAGCAAGCATTGAATAGGCACAGTGGTTGGTGGTCCGGCCGCTGTCTTTACCAGCACCAAGTCATCATCCGCCTGTAAGGCTTGAGCTCACATGTTGACGGGTGGCGTGGGTTGTCAGCGGGGCCATGTGACTTCTCGGGCCTCCGCACCTCGCTCTTCCCGCTCCATCTTCCCGCGCAGTATTGACGGTCAGGATCATAGCTCCAGATCGAAGGGCTAGATTGTGTCTAAGGGTTTAGGGTTGATACTTAAACCCTCTCGCTGCATACCGAGTTCATTTGTTACTCAGCGCTGCGATGTCTTCGGGTTCCAGTCTTCGGCTCAGATGTTGTTAGCCGTCCAGCTGAGACTTGTTCATCGCCCTACCCAGGTAATACAATACCCTTCTGCACATTCACTGGTAATTATTCTTGTTTCCTTTTGATTTCTCGTTCAGGCTATGTATTTCTCAGAGATTTACACTGACTGTTTCCTGGTTGGTATTATGTGCAGGTGGCTCCGTCCAGGCTTCCGTCGGTAGCATAACCTCAACAACTCGGCCTGCTCTGTGATTTCCAGGTTGGTTACATTTCACATGCGTTCATTCCTGGGTGCGAGAGCTTGAAGCTCCCTTGACCCTAAGACATATCCGTCTTGTCTATTGCAGTATGGTCTTTTGTGGTTGATTCTCTTTGCTCTCGTATTGCAAAGGTACTTCTCGAGGAAAATTCCTCACGGCTTATGAAGGTTGTCTGTTTAGTTAGGTCATGTCCGGCTACTGGGTTTACGATCCACCGGAATTATTGACCCAAACACTTACAGGGCTGGTTTAACATCGGCGGCCATTGACGATTTTGGCACTGATGCCTCTGTTTAATTATCATAGCCATGTAATAATTAACTATATACCCATCTCTCGGGTTAACGGTACTCTGTTATGCATTTTCTCACTCAATTTTGTATATATAAGTGTTATTTTCCAGACTTATAATGTTGGTAAAAATCCTATCTGGTATTCGAGATTTGCCTATTATTGAAATCTCTCACGGAATGATTATGTTTAAATACTATCTCCTGTAATTTGAGGTTGATATTGTTGATAATGATTATTGTCTTTGGCTGTAACCCGAATGTCTATCAGTTTCCGAACAGTAGTGTTCTCCGTTTTCTATATCGCTTTCTTAACATCTGATAACAAGGAAGGTGTCATATCCTCCATGTAAATCTGTGTCGTTAAATGGTTTAGACAATGATTTGCTGACCCGGGTTACGCGACAGCGTTTACATACTTTTCTTCCTGCATAATAGATTGCATTTCATATAAGTTATATGGTAGCATGTACAGTTTTCTGTTGATATGAATTTATAGAGAATGATTTCATGCCGCCGGCTCACGGCTGAGGTAGTGCATACTCGGGTCTGTCGCACTTCCTTATTACAGTGTAGGTTATATTCCATAACTGGTGTATATAAAGTTACTCTGTGGTTTGCAAGTATTAAGCGCTGTTTTAAAAGACAATAGCTACAATAGGGTTCAGTACTCCTGCGACCGCAGGGTCTACTCTCTGTTTTCTTGAGGAACATGTTAATCTTTATTATATAACAAATATTGTATCCTATCGAGGATTCGACCTCTGTCTGTCAAGCTTAACAGAGAGGGTTGCGGCCGGTTGTGTTCTTACATGGCTCGACAACTTTCCAATGCTATTTTCGTTATTTTCTTAACTGTTTTCAGTCCACAGCATTCTCCAAATTACTTTAATGCATGCGTTTTACTTACAAAGAATTACCTCTATACCTCTGTTCCTTTGGTATGTATGAGGTTAATGGTCTGCATTTCTAAGGTTGTTTGTCATCGGTTCTTCTATGTTATCAACAAGATAATCTGATATTTAAGTTACTACCACTGTTCAACCTAAATCATTCGTTATGATAATAGGTAACAAAATAAGTTCTCTGAACATGCAGCATTCGTTATGGTTTTAGTTGTTCAGCCATAGAGTTTTAAAGATTAAAACACACAGCCACATACAGACTACTATAAACCATCTATATATTTCATTCTTATACACTCAGTCTTTTCCAGCAGTATAAAATCGTACCTGGTTCACCAGGAATGCAATGAGTTCTTCAGTAACTTCACCTACGCGCTAGTTCTGCTCTTCCACCCAGCCATGAGACCCATCCATCAGATGGAGTTCTCCCCCCGAGCCATCTTGCAGGCCTCTAGCCCTCAACAAGATAAGTACACTTTGTGCCTGGTTATCTGGTCCTTACCAGGCTTAACCTCTTTCTTTTTCCTTTGTCCTTTTCCTTTTTCCTTAGAAAAGAGATTTCTTCTGTCTGTCCCAACAACACAGAACTTCCTCCCTACAACCAGGACTTTTCCTGTTTGGGAGGGCAGTTTCCAATCAGTTATTACAACTGATCTCTTTCTTTGAAATCCACCTCCTAGAGGCTGCCAGCATTTCAAGAAAATATTTAAATTATTCAATAATGTAGTTTATCATAGTTTTGTTTCTTTTAAACATAAGCAATAACTGCTATATTGTCTTTTACCATAGTAAAATTCACATTTACATCTACTGGGGTCATTACATCTCCCCCTCCTGTGATTGGACATCGTCCTGATGTCTGCTTTCCTTAAACAAATTCGGGTAAGCTTCTTTAAGGAGTTCCTCATCCTCCCAAGTGGCCTCTTCAGGCCCATAATGCTGCCACTGCACCTTAGCTTGGATAATAACCCGTTTCCGCAGCTGCACTTCTCTCCGGTCGAGAATGGTCAGTGGTTCGACCAGAACCTCGCCTTCCGGCTCGACCTGCAACAGCAACAGATTTAGTTATTTCCTTGTTTAAGAATAAAGCTTCATTTAGAATGACCAGATTTAATTCTTACCCGAACATCCTGCCATTGAATCACATGTTTAGGATCGTAGACGTATTGTTTTAATACGGAAACATGAAAAACGTTGTGGATCTTAATATGGCTTGGTAGGGCAAGCTGATAAGCTACTGGCCCCACTCTTGCCAGGATTTGGAAAGGTCCAAAATAGCGCGGTGCAAGCTTCGCACACCCACTCCACTGCAAGGTACTCCTTCTGGTTTGGATTCTTACGAAAACATGGTCTCCGACCTGAAATTCTTTGAACCTTCTCTTTCGGTCTGCAAAACTTTTTTGTCTGTCCTGAGCAGCCTTCAAGTTGTTACGCACCTTTTTCACCAAGTCTTCCATTTCTTTGAGCATATCCGGACCAAACCTCAACCTATCCTCAGGTCCGCCCCAACTTGAGGGTGTGCGGCACTTCCGCCCATACAGAACCTCAAAGGGACTCAGCTGTGTTGACGTATGATACCCGTTATTATACGCGAATTCAACCAGGTGGAGGTATTCCTCCCATTGGGTTGGTTTCATCATAACACATGCTCTCAGCATGTCCTCCACTATCTGGTTCACCCGCTCCGTTTGACCATCGGTCTGAGGATGATAGGCTGTGCTAAAATTCAGTTGTGTTCCCAGTTCAGCAAATAATGTCCTCCAAAAAGTCGATGTGAACTTAACATCACGATCCGAGATTATTACTTTCGGAAGTCCATGCAACTTGAACACATTTTGCATGAAAATATGAGCGATTTGCACAGCTTTATACGTGGATTGTACCGGTATGAAGTGTGCTGCCTTACTCAACTTATCCACTACCACCATAATGGAATCATTATTTTTCTTGGTCCGAGGCAACCCGGTTATAAAGTCCATGGAAATAGTTTCCCATTTCCATTCCGGAATGGGTAAGGGTTGTAGCAACCCTGCTGGATGCAAATGCTCCGCCTTAATTTGCTGACATTCTAGACATCGCGCTAGATATTCAGCCACCTCCTTCTTCATTTTTGGCCAATAATATTCCTTCCGAAGTGCGGTGACCATTTTCTGGTATCCTGGATGCCCGGTGTAATGGCTGACATGAAATTCGTCTAGAATCAGTTTTCTAAGACTATCCTCATTGGGCACATACAGCCTTTTATGGAAATACAACATTCCGGCATCGTCTAGCTCGTATCCCTGTTGTATTTCCTTATCAGAAAGTTGTTGTATCTGCTGTTTAATTTGCTGATAAACAGCATCTTGATCAGCCGCTAGCCTTATCTTTTCAAGTAGGGTGCTCTGCCATTTGCTGATCGAAATTCTGCACACACATTGCACCTTTCGACTCAATGCGTCAGCTACCCGGTTCTCCTTTCCTTTCAAGTGCTTAATCTCAAAATCAAACCCGCTTAAGAAATCTGCCCAACGAGCTTGTCTCGTATTTAAGGTGGGTTGACTGAAATAATTTGTTAGACTATGATGGTCGGTTAATAGCAAAAATTTCCTTCCCAAGAGGTAATGTCGCCACATCTTTAGTGCATGAATAACAGCTGCTAATTCCAAGTCATAGGCAGAGTATTTCTGCTCATGTTCCTTTAGTTTTCTTGATTCATACGCAATTACTCTTCCTTCTTGCATCAGCACTCCTCCCACACCTTCTTTACTTGCGTCAGTACAAACCACGTAATCCTTATTAGGA
Organism: Pinus tabuliformis; assembly: GCA_031772625.1. Classification (NCBI taxonomy): domain Eukaryota; kingdom Viridiplantae; phylum Streptophyta; class Pinopsida; order Pinales; family Pinaceae; genus Pinus; species Pinus tabuliformis. The sequence continues at coordinate 314,449,131 of CM062816.1, read as the reverse complement.
TCAGCTATACTCAAGATAGGCGCGGTGGTGAGTAAGTGCTTGAGCTGCTCAAAGCTCTGCTAACATTCTGAGGTCCACTTAAATATCTTTCCCTTCTTTTGTAAGGAGGTGATAGGGTATGCTACCCTTGAAAAGCCTTCCACAAACCTTCTATAATAACCCACTAGCCCCATAAAGGATCTGATATCTGCCACGTCCTTTGGTATGGGCCACTCCATTATAGTTCTGATTTTTTCAGGGTCCACTGCAATTCCTTCCTTTGTGATCACATGGCCTAAGTATTGCATTTCCTCCTTAAAGAAATCACACTTACTAAACTTTGCATATAACTGATGTTCTCGCAAAGTTTGCAACACCACTCTAAGGTGTTCTTCATGCTCCTTCCCTGATCGGGAGTAAATCAGAATGTCGTCTATGAATATCAGCACAAACCTATCTAAGAACTTGTGAAACACACTGTTCATCAAACACATGAAGGTAGCAGGTGCATTGGTCAGACCAAAAGGTAGCACCATGAATTCATAATGTCCATACCGTGTTCTGAAAGCTGTCTTAGCGATATCCTCCTCTTTAATTCTGATCTGATGATAACTAGATCGCAGATCTATCTTAGAGAATACCGTCGCTCCCTTCACCTGATCAAAAAGTTCGTCGATCCGAGGCAAAGGATATTTATTTTTTATCGTGAGCTTATTCAGCTGACGATAATCAATACACATCCGGAAAGTTCCATCTTTCTTTTTGACAAATAACACTGGGGCTCCCCAGGGTGATACGCTGGGACGGATGTAATTTTTATCCAACAGCTCCTGCAGTTGCATTTTTAATTCAGTTAGTTCTGGTACACTCATTCGGTATGGTGCCCGCGACACGGGTGCTGCTCCCGGAATCAATTCAATGGTGAAGTCCACATCTCTTTTAGGTGGTAATCCCGGTACTTCCTCGGGAAAAACATCTGCAAATTCTTGTACCACCGGAATGTTACCCAACATAGCAGTTTTATCCTTCTGATTTGCGTATCCCACCTGAATAGCGTAGATTTGACATTTCTTCTTGATGCATTTAGCTAACTGAGATGCTGTAATGGGTCGAATTTGTACGGGATGCTTGATTCCTTGTAATTCCTGTTGCTCTCCACTGTCATCCTTATAGTAAATGGTCTTTGTCTTGCAATTCACTAAGGACCAGTGTTTTTCCAGCCAATCCATCCCAATCAGGATGTCATATGACCCCAACGGTAGTATGTTTAAGTCTGCCACTATTGGCTGCCCTGCTATGGTTAAAGAGCAATTATTTATTTTGGCCAAGACTCGTCTCTTGGCTCCTGTAGCTAATTGGACCAGCCACGGATTTCTGAACTTTTCAGATTGTAACTTACACTGTTCTACTATCTTTGGGCTAACATAACTTAAAGTAGCTCCTGGATCAATAAGAACAGCTATAGAAAGGTTTGAAATTTTACCTTCAAATTCAACCATAGACGGCTGGTATTCTGCTTGGCGGTCCTCCAAGGCTGCATTAATTCTTGGTACACTACGTGCCACGTCCCCAACAGTCGATGCTTCATGAATTTGAGATATCTGGTCCGTCCCCTTTCGCTGTGGGCAGTTTTTTACATAGTGAGGTCCTCCACAGCCCCAGCATTGAACTAGAGGTCTAGTCATCCCTTCACCTTCTGGCCTAATAGGCTGCTCACTTACTCCGGATTCACTTATTGGCCTAGCTCGGGGTGCACTTCTTGCTACAGATCTACTGTTTAATCCTTTACCAGCTCCCTTACTTCCATTGCTGCGACCTCCCTTGCTGCTTCCAACCAACCGACTGCTCTTTTTCTCATTCCATCTTTTATTTGAAGTATCCCCCTTTTGTTTATTCTGCTGGTAGCAGATCCTTGCTTTACGAATAGCCTCATCCATGGTCCTAGGATTGTCAAACTCAATCCTCTCTCTTATATATGAAGGTAAGCTACTCACAAACCTTTGGACCTTGGCTTTCTCCTCCTTGATATAAGGTACATAACGTAGCAGAGAGGTAAAGCGATTAATGAACTCGTCCATAGTTTGCTGCCCCAGTCTTAAATCATGGAACTCTCTCGCTTTTTCATCGTAGAAGCGCTCAGTTAGGTACCTTTCTTTAAAGTATTTCTGAAACTTATCCCATGTAATGGTCCGTTCACTTACCCCCTTGACAATCTTGATTTCCTCCCACCACAAGGTTGCCTTACCTTGTAGCTGGAAAATAGCCAATCTCGCCTTCAAGTTATGATCGTACTCATATAACTGAAAATATTTATTCATATTTATTAACCATGCTTCAGCTGCTTCTTCCTGTTCTCCATCGAAATGTGGGGGTTTAATTTTCCGAAATTCTCCCTGCAGCTCCATTCTCTGACGTTTTGAGGTTTGCTGTTCTGGCACATTATCAGAATGATCCTCTTTGCCATCAGAATCTTCAGGTTCAATCTGATAGTTTTGTTCTTCTGTCATCCTCTGTTGTTCTACGCTGGGGTTAGATAAAGGTGGGTTCTGCTTGTCCGACAAACTCTTCAGGATTCTCTCCTGCTCCATCGTCAAACGTGCATTATCCTCTCGCAATCGTGCCATCTCATTTTTCAACTCCTGAACAGTTTCCAGTATTGCAAGATTGGTACTTCGTGTTTCCTCACCCAGCTGTACCCACAGCTCCGGGTTTTCCCGAGGGTTACTGTCGTCTCCTTGCATTTTGTTACTTTTTTCCTTTTTCTTTGGTTTAACTGCTAGCTGTTACAATTCTGTGTGTCACCCCTTCACAGACAGAACAACAGTTAAGTAATTTATCAGTTTTCATATATGCATGGTGTATGCTTCTGCACAGTGAAACATGTCATGTTTGAGGCCACAGTGTTGTAACTGGGCTCTGATACCAATTTGTCACGTCCTCATAACATATACATAAAAAAAAAAAAAATTACAATGCAAGAAATGACATTTACACAAACCCATGTGTTTCAAAGGTTCCACGTTTAACTGTTGCCTTTCCCCGCATTACTTTATGTCAGCTTAATTTACATGTTAACCTTAGGTTTATTGCTTAATATACTTATGTTGCACGGTGATCATTTTCGGTGGAATGGTTTTCGTTTAAACTAACCTACCCCCACCTTAGCACCTGGCAAGCATTGAATAGGCACAGTGGTTGGTGGTCCGGCCGCTGTCTTTACCAGTGCCAAGTCATCATCCGCCTGTAAGGCTTGAGCTCACATGTTGACGGGTGGCGTGGGTTGTCAGCGGGGCCATGTGACTTCTCGGGCCTCCGCACCTCGCTCTTCCCGCTCCATCTTCCCGCGCAGTATTGACGGTCAGGATCATAGCTCCAGATCGAAGGGCTGGATTGTGTCTAAGGGTTTAGGGTTGATACTTAAACCCTCTCACTGCATACCGAGTTCATTTGTTACTCAGCGCTGCGATGTCTTCGGGTTCCAGTCTTCGGCTCAAATGTTGCTAGCCGTCCAGCTGAGACTTGTTCATCGCCCTACCCAGGTAATACAATACCCTTCTGCACATTCACTGGTAATTATTCTTGTTTCCTTTTGATTTCTCGTTCAGGCTATGTATTTCTCAGAGATTTACACTGACTGTTTCCTGGTTGGTATTATGTGCAGGTGGCTCCGTCCAAGCTTCCGTCGGCAGCATAACCTCAACAACTCGGCCTGCTCTGCGATTTCCAGGTTGGTTACATTTCACATGCGTTCATTCCTGGGTGCGAGAGCTTGAAGCTCCCTTGACCCTAATACATATCCGTCTTGTCTATTGCAGTATGGTCTTTTGTGGTTGATTCTCTTTGCTCTCGTATTGCAAAGGTACTTCTCGAGGAAAATTCCTCACGGCTTATGAAGGTTGTCTGTTTAGTTAGGTCATGTCCGGCTACTGGGTTTATGGTCCACCGGAATTATTGACCCAAACACCTACAGGGCTGGTTTAACATCGGCGGCCATTGAGGGTTTTGGCACTGATGCCTCTGTTTAATTATCATAGCCATGTAATAATTAACTATATACCCATCTCTCGGGTTAACGGTACTCTGTTATGCATTTTCTCACTCAGTTTTGTATATATAAGTGTTATTTTCCAGACTTATAATGTTGGTACAAATCCTATCTGGTATTCGAGATTTGCCTGTTATTGAAATCTCTCACGGAATGATTATGTTTAAATACTATCTCCTGTAATTTGAGGTTCATATTGTTGATAATGATTATTGTCTTTGGCTGTAACCCGAATGTCTATCAGTTTCCGGACAGTAGTGTTCTCCGTTTTCTATATCGCTTTCTTAACATCTGATAACAAGGAAGGTGTCATATCCTCCATGTAAATCTGTGTCGTTAAATGGTTTAGACAATGATTTGCTGACCCGGGTTACGCGACAGCGTTTACATACTTTTCTTCCTGCATAATAGATTGCATTTCATATAAGTTATATGGTAGCATGTACAGTTTTCTGTTGATATGAATTTATAGAGAATGATTTCATGCCGTCGGCTCATGGCTGAGGTAGTGCATACTCGGGTCTGTCGCACTTCCTTATTACAGTGTAGGTTATATTCCATAACTGGTGTATATAAAGTTACTCTGTGGTTTGCAAGTATTAAGCGTTGTTTTAAAAGACAATAGCTACAATAGGGTTCAGTACTCCTGCGACCGCAGGGTCTACTCTCTGTTTTCTTGAGGAACATGTTAATCTTTATTATATAACAAATATTGTATCCTATCGAGGATTCGACCTCTGTCTGTCAAGCTTAATAGAGAGGGTTGTGGCCATTTGTGTTCTTACATGGCTCGACAACTTTCCAATGCTATTTTCGTTATTTTCTTAACTGTTTTCAGTCCACAGCATTCTCCAAATTACTTTAATGCATGCGTTTTACTTACAAAGAATTACCTCTATACCTCTGTTCCTTTGGTATGTATGAGGTTAATGGTCTGCATTTCTAAGGTTGTTTGTCATCGGTTCTTCTATGTTATCAACAAGATAATCTGATATTTAAGTTACTACCACTGTTCAACCTAAATCATTCGTTATGATAATAGGTAACAAAATAAGTTCTCTGAACATGCAGCATTCGTTATGGTTTTAGTTGTTCAGCCATAGAGTTTTAAAGATTAAAACACACAGCCACATACAGACTACTATAAACCCTCTGTATATTTCATTCTTATACACTCAGTCTTTTCCAGCAGTATAAAATCGTACCTGGTTCACCAGGAATGCAATGAGTTCTTCAGTAACTTCACCTGCACGCTAGTTCTGCTCTTCCACCCAGCCATGAGACCCATCCATCAGATGGAGTTCTCCCCCCGAGCCATCTTGCAGGCCTCTAGCCCTCAACAAGATAAGTGCACTTTGTGCCTGGTTATCTGGTCCTTACCAGACTTAACCTCTTTCTTTTTCCTTTGTCTTTTTCCTTTTTCCTTAGAAAAGAGATTTCTTCTGTCTGTCCCAACAGCACAGAACTTCCTCCCTACAACCAGGACTTTTCCTGTTTGGGAGGGCAGTTTCCAATCAGTTATTACAACTGATCTCTTTCTTTGAAATCCACCTCCCAGAGGCTGCCAGCATTTCAAGAAAATATTTAAATTATTCAATAATGTAGTTTATCACAGTTTTGTTTCTTTTAAACATAAGCAATAACTGCTATATTGTCTTTTACCATAGTAAAATTCACATTTACATCTACTGGGGTCATTACATACTGCCACATACTTATTTGAATATATCTACAATATTTTTTTACTCGTAACATTTCACACGCTCTCTTACTTGAAAACCATAGGCATAAACTATACTGAAATATTATAACAATAAAATCACATTCTTCATGGTTACTTTTTTTATTAGCATAATTTTTTTACTCTTAACATTTCACACGCTCTCTTAAGTGAAAACCATGGGCATAAACTATAAGGAAATATTATAACAATAAAATCACATTCTTGAAGATTACTTTTTTTATTAGCATAATTTTTTTAATCGTAATATTTCACACGCTCTTTTACGTGAAAACCATAGGAATAAACTATAAGGAAATATTATAACAATAAAATCACATTCTTGAAGGTTACTTTTTTTATTAGTCTAATTTTGATTTCGAAAGTAGGTGAAACTTGTGATGCCCCTCGTGAGGTATAATGTTGGTAAATTAGTAAATTTAACTATGAGATGAATTCTCTTGATGAAATATAAAAACTCTGTTGTTAAGTATTGTTAACCATTATGGTAATAAATTGTGTTATCATTATTCAATTTGAGTATATGATTAACTGTGGCTAATCACTGTGGAGGTGGTTAAACAAAAAGAAACCCTAACTACCTTGAGGGGGCAGTTGAGACCCCAAGAGGAAAAAGGGAAAATGCAAAGTCTGGTTGGGATCAGATGGTAGAAGGAAAAAAGAAAGTGCTATGTCTGGTAGGGACCAGATGGCATGTTGTGAGGAAGAGAATTCTTGTATTCGCTATGTCTGGTTAGGATGAGATAGCGAGATCTGGCATAGCCAGTGAAATTGCAGATGAGATCTGCAGGTGTGCTTGGGGGTGGAAGATCGAGAAGGATCTTCCTATGGACGGGTGGTTGACAAGCATTTCATACAGGTTTGCGGCTAAACAGGTATGGCTTATTAAGTTAATTAACTGAGAAATGACTTTATTTATCTGTGGTGAGTAAACAAAACAGAGGTAAACAAACTGCCTATTTTCTTAAAAATACTCTCTTTGTGCTCGGCATAGACCGTATCTTTAATTCCATTCAAGAATGCAAAGCGTTGAATATATATACAGAGCAGAGAACTTGTATTACAGTCGGTCAAACAAATATTGAACAGATAGGAACTAGCTAATCCTACTCTGTAATTTCTAGAGCGGATAATATTTAAAGAAACAAAAAAGAACGAACCATAACAACATAGATATGTTTCCTATTCCGAATCCAAGTAGCAATGAACAGTGGAAAGCTTAAACTGTTAAACAAGCAAGAGCGGTCGAACGTTCGTCGGTAGTCTAGAAGACAAACCCTGGTGCGATAACAGTATCTCTGCTAATACATAAGTAGAACAATTGTCTGAAACTATGCTCAAGCATATATCAATACAACTTACAAGTAAAGAGATTCATGTTCGTGTAACACAGGAAAGAACAACATATTATGCATGCACGTAGTTATTTGCAAAGATTCAAGCCTCAAGGTATCACTGCTGCGGGGCGTAAGCGTATGCTTAGCCGGCAGGGTACCATGGCCGAAACAAAACCAAGATCTGACCACTGCAAATAATTAATATAACTGACGAGAATTCGAGTGGCGACTCGTATAACAAATGAGACCAAATAAACGCTGTGGAGAAAGCGATGCACACCGAGAACATTTTTAATGCAGAGCCTTAGATATACCAAATACCAGCATCACAAAACAAGTTTGTAGCCGAAACAATAAAGGATTAATATTATAAAACCGTAATAATATTTGCCAAGAAGCAACGTCCGTGAGCCGGGCAGATACTAGATTAAGAACAATACACATATACAATTAACCGGCGAACCGTGCCTAGGTGGAGATCCGCCTGAGTTTGAGCATTAAACAAAACAACTAGATACAATAACCATACAAACTAGGAAAGATAAATCATGTAGTCCCTCAGTAAAGAAACCCTAGACGCATGGCAGAGAAATTGATTATGAGAACAAGAACCCCGGCATCCCTGTTCAGTGGAACAGTGGTTCAGCCAATGTCTGATGAAAATAATACGAAAGCAGGACCTATGGGAAATTACCCGCTCTTACCTGCAGCAGGGCGGCTGAGGGCGAAAGAGCCAGACCTCATTCCAACGCCGACTGGTCTCCGAAGTTCCCTCCTGGAACATTAAGACAGTTAAACTGTGAACCTTATCGGAATGGCTGAGAACAATGGCAAAAAAATAACCAACAGAGGAAATGGTTAAGACTGAATTCATGAGGATTGTCTTTGAAACGACCTTACCTGAGCCGAAAGGAGAGGTCGCAGCATGTCATCGTGCTCTGGGTTGAGATTGAAACTCCGGTATGGCAGAGAGCCACCAAGACTTTGGCAGCATACAGTCGCGCCGAAGACTTCGGCAGCATACAGTCGCTCCGAAATGGAAACAATAACAAGTCGAAAATGAAATGAGCCTTAAATATTCATTGCAAAACCCTGCCTCGTGGCATAACCTCAACCTTCGATCTCACTAAGTGTTCCTCCACCGTCTGATCGGTAAGGAGGATCCGGAAAGAGTTACGAGCGCGAAATGGTAAGATCGAGGTACCCGGCCTCGTAGCACTTGGAGTCTGGGGTCACGCCACCGCACATGGCAGTGCAAAGGCTGACCATTGATCTAGCCAGGTGGACGACATACAGCAAGCAAGCGTTGTAAGCGGTAGAGCATCACTGCATCCGCATCTCGAAAAGGCAACTCGGTACAACACATGGTAAATGCCATAAAGATTGCATTTAAGAAGATGAACAGTCCATAGTACTCGGGACTTACCGTGGCTTCGAAACCCATGACCGCCACATTTCAAAACTAATATATGTATATACCTTTTTAATAAATGAGTATGGAAATTCGATTAACCATGCATGCATGTAATCCAAAGTATAACCATTACAATAGGTCGAGTGGAGTTTTAGTCGTGCTGATTAGGATGTGCGTGCCAATATATATATACACATATATGTCCAATGCACGGAAAATCTCAATACAAGTTTTATATGCATGTTTTAATGTAAGTTGGTACGTAGGAAATAAAAAAAAAAATTTACCTCTGTGATAGAGTGTGACAAATTGGTATCAGAGCCCAGGTTACAACTCTGTGACCTTGGGTAAATTTAAAAAAAAACAGTAACGTTTAAAATAGTGTCATGACAACCAAATTAAGAATATACTGAAATATATAATCACAGCTGTTGAATTAGTTAATTTTTTACAGGTAACAGCAGAATGAGAAGAGCAAGTAGCGCTCCTCATAGGAACCTGGAACAACCTGATAATGCAGCTCATTCTCAAGGAAATCCTGAGCTATGGGTACAATTGGGAGCAGAAGGCCGTAACACTGATTCGGCTATATTGAGGACAGTTCAGGAGCTGAAGGACGAAATGGTCCGTTTGCGTGAGGACAATGCGAGATTAAATATGGAACAGGAGAGGATTCTGAAAAGCTTATCAGACAAACAACATCATCAACAGTCTCCTCCTAGACCTGAACAGACACGAGTCACAGATGAACAAAGCTATCATACAGAACAGGACGAAGCAGAGGAAAGGGCAGAAACGCGAGGTGAGAAGTCTGTTAACGCTTCCAAATATCAAACTCCAAAAAGACCGCGAATAGAGTTACAAGGCGAGTTTCGGAAGATTAAGCCACCTCAATTCGATGGGGAATCAGAGGAAGCTGCAGAAGCATGGCTAATTAATATGAATAAGTATTTCCAAGTGTACGAATATGATCACCATCTTAAGGCCCGGCTGGCTATATTCCAGTTGCAGGCCAAGGCCACATTATGGTGGGAAGAAGTCAAGATGGTGTGGGGGGTGAGTGAGCAGGATGTGACTTGGGAGGCTTTTCAAAGATATTTTAAGGAAAAATACCTGACAGAACGCTTCTATGATGAAAAAGCACGGGAATTCCATGATCTGCGTCTTGAACAGGAGACCATAGATGAATTCATAACCAAATTTACATCCCTGCTCCATTATGTACCGTATATTCGAGAAGAGAAGGCTAAGGTGCAGCGGTTTGTTAGCAGTCTACCTCTGGCAATGCGAGAAAGGATCGAGTTTGATAATCCGAAGACGATGGATGAAGCAATTCGGAAGGCTAGACTCTGTTACCAGCAGAGCAAACAAAAAGGAGAAGGTTTTGGGAAGCGCTGGGCGGACAGGAAGAGCAGCAGAATGGCTGTGGGAAATAAGGGAACTCGCAGCAGCCTCCACAAAGGATTCTCGAAAGGGGCCAGCACTAAAAACCCATCGAGAAGTGAGATCAGATTTAAGCCACCTGCTGAATCTAAATATAGCGAACAGGAGGTTAGAATGGAAAATGAAGGTGCGACAAGACCACCAGTTTAGTGTTGGGGTTGTGGCGGCCCCCATTATATAAGAAATTGTCCTCATCGGAAGGATAGCAATTAGTTGTCCCAGATCTATCAAGCTTCTACAGTGGGAGACGTGGCCAAATCCATAACCAGAATAAATGCGGCACTTGAGGATCGACAAGCTGACTATCAGCCAACCATGATCGAGTTTGAAGGTAAGATCTTTGATCGAACTGTTTCTATTTTAGTAGATCCAGGAGCTACTTTAAGCTATGTAAGTCCCAAAGTTGTGGAAAGCTGCAGTTTGCAGACTAATAAGTTTAAAAAACCTGGTTAGTACAGCTGGCCACGGGGGCCAAAAGACGAGTACTGGCTAAGGTCAGCAACTGTCCACTAAGGTTAGTTGGTCAGACAATAATAACAGAACTGAATGTACTTCCTCTTGGATCTTATGATGTGTTGATAGGAATGGACTGGTTGGAGAAGCGATGGTCTGTAATTAACTGTAAGACAAAAACAATTTCTTACCGAGATGAATAGGGAGTGGAAAAAGAGATTCAAGGCATCCAAAAACCGGTGCAGATCTGGCCAATCACGGCCTCGCAGCTAGTTAGAAGTGTGCGAAAGAAATGCCAAATATATGCAATACAGGTGGGGTACGCTGGGTCTGAGGATAAAATTACGACTGTGGAAAATATACCGGTGGTGCAAGACTTTGCTGATGTATTTCCAGAGGAAATTCCAGGGCTGCCGCCCAAGCGGGATTTGGACTTTACCATCGAATTGGTACCCGGTGCAGCCCCGGTATCCCGTGTACCCTACCGGATGAGTGTGCCAGAATTAACTGAGTTAAAGATGCAGTTGCAAGAGCTGATGGATAAGAAGTACATCCGCCCCAGTGTATCTCCTTGGGGGACTCCCGTGTTGTTTGTTAGGAAAAAGGACGGAACTCTTCGTATGTGCATAGATTATAGACAACTGAACAAATTGACAGTTAAAAACAAATATCCACTACCCTGCATTGGTGAACTGTTCGATCAGGTGAAGGGGGCGACAATATTTTCAAAGATCGACCTGAGGTCGGGCTATCATCAAATCAGAATTAAGGATGAGGACATAGCCAAAACTGTGTTTCGTACTCGTTACGGACACTACGAGTTTGTGGTACTGCCGTTTGGGTTGACTAATGCACCTGCGACATTCATGTGCTTGATGAACAGTGTATTTCACCAATACTTAGACAAGTTCGTGTTAGTCTTTATTGATGACATACTTATATACTCCCAGAATATTAAGGAGCATGAGGAGCATCTTAGAATAGCGTTACAGACACTACGAGAGCATCAGTTATATGGCAAATTTAGCAAATGTGATTTTTATAAAGAACAGATCCAGTATTTGGGACACATCATCACCAAAGAAGGTATAGTTGTGGATCTCGAAAAGATCAAAACCATAATGGAATGGCCAACACCCAAAGATGTAGCAGATATTCGATCCTTCATGGGGTTGGCTGGTTATTACTGACGGTTCTTAGAAGGTTTCTCCAGAATTGCATACCCTATCACTTCTTTGCAAAAGAAGGGGAAAGTGTTTAAGTGGACAGCAGAATGTCAGCGGAGCTTTGAGAAGCTGAAATACCTGCTTACCACCGCACCTGTCCTGAGTGTTGCAGACCCGGAGAAAGAATATGTAGTTTGTACAAACGCGAGTAAGGAGAGCATAGGTGGGGTGTTAATGCAGGAAGGAAAGGTAATTGCATATGAATCCCGGAAGTTAAAAGAGCATGAGCAAAAGTATTCTGCTTATGATCTGGAATTAACCGCGGTGGTGCATGCGCTGAAGATGTGGCGCCATTATTTAGTGGGAAGGAAATTTTTGTTGATGATTGATCATCATAGTTTGACTAGCTGCTTTAGTCAACCAACCTTGAACGCAAGACAAGAAAGATGGGTGGACTTTTTGGGAGATTTTGATTTTGAAATTAAGCATTTGAAAGGAAAAGAAAACTGGGTAGCTGATGCATTGAGTCGAAAAGTGCACTGCCTTTATGAAATCGGTATTAGTAAGGGACGGTTCACCCTTGATAAAGAAATTGAAGAGGTTGCTGCTCAAGATCAGATTTATCTACAAAAGAAACAACTGGTGCAGGATTTAAACACTCACATAATGCAACAAGGGTACACCTTAAATGCAGCCGGAATTATGTGCTACAAAAAGAAAGTTTATGTACCCAATCAGAGCAATATTAAAGAAAAGATTCTGGATGAATATCATAGAAGTCCTTATGCGGGACATCCGGGTTACCAAAAATTGATCGCTTCGCTTCGGAAAGAGTACTACTGGCCAGGCATGAAGAGGGATGTGATGGAATATCTGGCGCGATGCTTAGAGTGCCAGCAAGTTAAGGCTGAACATCAGCACCCTGCGGGCTTACTACAGCCATTACCTATACCAGAATGGAAATGGGAGACCATCACCATGGACTTTATTACGGGATTGCCAAAATCTAAAAAGAATAATGATTCTATAATGGTTGTAGTAGACAAACTCAGTAAGTCAGCTCACTTCATACCGGTACAATCCACCTATCGTGCGGCTCAAATCGCAAATATTTTTATGCAGAATATATTCAAACTCCATGGGCTGCCAAAAATAATAATATCTGATCGTGATGTGAAATTCACATCAGTTTTTTGGAGGACCTTGTTTGAAAGGCTGGGAACTCAACTGAACTTCAGCACCGCTTATCATCCGCAAACCGACGGGCAGACTGAGCGGGTGAATCAAGTGGTGGAAGACATGTTGAGGTCTTACGTGATGCAACAACCTACTCGATGGGAGGAGTATTTGCATCTGTTGGAATTTTCCTATAACAATGGATACCATGCATCCTTGAAGATGAGTCCATTCGAAGTGCTTTACGGTCGGAAATGCCGCACACCATCCAGTTGGGGTGGACCAGAGGACAAACTCTTGTTGGGTCCTGAGATGCTAGAGGAAATGTAGGTCATGGTCAAAAAGGTCCGGGCTAATTTAAAGATAGCTCAGGACAGACAGAAAAGCTTTTCAGATCGAAAGAGGACATTTAAAGAATATCAGGTTGGTGAACATGTGTACGTCAGAATTCGAGCTAGGAGAAGTACTCTTCAATGGAATGCTTGTGCCAAGCTGGCACCTCGTTTCTGTGGGCCTTTCCAGATTTTGGCGCGAGTGGGGCCAGTAGCTTATCAGCTAGCCCTACCCAGCCATATTCGAGTTCATAATGTCTTCCATGTATCAGTTTTAAAGAAATATGTTTATGACCCTAGGCACATAATAAGTTGGCAGGATATTCAGGTAAGAAAAGGCTGTTAATAAACGTAAACTAAATTAGAATGCTAGTAAGCAGCTAACTGAATATCGTGTGTTTCAGGTGGAACCGGAAGGAGAGTTCATGGTCGAGCCAGTGAACATATTAGATCGGAGAAGAGTCGAGCTGCGGAAAAGGACCATCCACCAGGTTAAAGTGCAATGGCAGCACTTTGGGCCTGACGAGGCCACCTGGGAGGACGAACAGAGTATGAGCGAAACTCATCCCAGATTATTTTTGACTGGACAGAAACATCGGGATGATGTAGAGCTTCAGGAGGGGGAGATGTGATGCCCCTCGTGAGGTATAATGTTGGTAAATTAGTAAATTTAACTATGAGATAAATTCTCTTGATGAAATATAAAAACTCTGTTGTTAAGTATTGTTAACCATTATGGTAATTAATTGTGTTATCATTATTCAATTTGAGTATATGATTAATTGTGGCTAATCACTGTGGAGGTGGTTAAACAAAAAGAAACCCTAACTACCTTGAGGGGGCAGTTGAGACCCCAAGAGGAAAAAGGGAAAATGCCAAGTCTGGTTGGGATCAGATGGCAGAAGGAAAAAAGAAAGTGCTATGTCTGGTAGGGACCAGATGGCATGTTGTGAGGAAGAGAATTCCTGTATTCGCTATGTCTGGTTAGGATCAGATAGCGAGATCTGGCATAGCCAGTGAAATTGCAGACGAGATCTGCAGGTGTGCTTGGGGGTGGAAGATCGAGAAGGATCTTCCTACGGACGGGTGGTTGACAAGCATTTCATACAGGTTTGCGGCTAAACAGGTATGGCTTATTAAGTTAATTAACTGAGAAATGACTTTATTTATCTGTGGTGAGTAAACAAAACAGAGGTAAACAAACTGCCTATTTTCTTAAAAATACTCTCTTTGTGCTCGGCATAGACCGTATCTTTAATTCCATTCAAGAATGCAAAGCATTGAATATATATATAGAGCAGAGAACTTGTATTACAGTCGGTCAAACAAATATTGAACAGATAGGAACTAGCTAATCCTACTCTGTAATTTCTAGAGCGGATAATATTTAAAGAAACAAAAAAGAACGAACCATAACAGCATAGATATGTTTCCTATTCCGAATCCAAGTAGCAATGAACAGTGGAAAGCTTAAACTGTTAAACAAGCAAGAGCGGCCGAACGTTCGTCGGCAGTCTAGAAGACAAACCCTGGTGCGATAACAGTATCTCTGCTAATACATAAGTAGAACAACTGTCTGAAACTATGTTCAAGCATATATAAATACAACTTACAAGTAAAGAGATTCATGTTCGTGTAACACAGGAAAGAACAACATATTATGCTTGTGCGTAGTTATTTGCAAAGATTCAAGCCTCAAGGTATCACTGCTGCGGGGCGTAAGCGTATGCTTAGCCGGCAGGGTACCATGGCCGAAACAAAACCAAGATCTGACCACTGCAAATAATTAATATAACTGACAAGAATTCGAGTGGCGACTCGTATAACAAATGAGATCAAATAAAAGCTGTGGAGAAAGAGATGCACACCGAGAACATTTTTAATGCAGAGCCTTAGATATACCAAAATACCAGTATCACAAAACAAGTTTGTAGCCGAAACAATAAAGGATTAATATTATAAAACCGTAATAATATTTTCCAAGAAGCAACGTCCGTGAGCCGGGCAGATACTAGATTAAGAACAGTACACATATACAATTAACCGGCGAACCGTGCCTAGGCGGAGATCCGCCTGAGTTTGAGCATTAAACAAAACAACTAGATACAATAACCATACAAACTAGGAAAGATGAATCATGTAGTCCCTCAGTAAAGAAACCCTGGACGCATGGCAGAGAAATTGATTATGAGAACAAGAACCCCGGCATCCCTGTTCAGTGGAACAGTGGTTCAGCCAATGTCCGGTGAAAAGAATACGAAAGCAGGACCTATGGGAAATTACCCGCTCTTACCTGCAGCAGGGCGGCTGAGGGCGAAAGAGCCAGACCTCTTTCCAACGCCGACTGGTCGCCGAAGCTCCCTCCTGGAACATTAAGACAGTTAAACTGTGAACCTTATCGGAATGGCTGAGAACAATGGCAAAAAAATAACCAACAGCGGAAATGGTTAAGACTGAATTCATGAGGATTGTCTTTGAAACGACCTTACCTGAGCCGAAAGGAGAGGCCGCAGCATGTCATCGTGCTCTGGGCTGAGATTGAAACTCCGGTATGGCAGAGAGCCACCAAGACTTCGGCAGCATACAGTCGCGCCGAAGACTTCGGCAGCATACAGTCGCTCCGAAATGGAAACAATAACAAGTCGAAAATGAAATGACCCTTAAATATTCATTGCAAAACCCTGCCTCGTGGCATAACCTCAACCTTCGATGTGACTGAGTGTTCCTCCACCGTCTGATCGGTAAGGAGGATCCAGAAAGAGTTACGAGCACGAAATGGTAAGATCGAGGTACCCGGCCTCGTAGCACTTGGAGTCTGGGGTCACGCCACCGCACATGGCAGTGCAAAGGCTGACCATTGATCTAGCCAGGTGGACGACATACAACAAGCAAGCGCTGTAAGCGGCAGAGCATCACTGCATCCGCGTCTCGAAAAGGCAACTCGGTACAACACATGGTAAATGCCATAAAGATTGCATTTAAGAAGATGAACAGTCCATAGAACTCGGGACTTACCGTGGCTTCGAAACCCATGACCGCCACATTTCACAACTAATATATGTATATACCTTTTTAATAAACGAGTATGGAAATTCGATTAACCATGCATGCATGTAATCCAAAGTATAACCATTACAATAGGTCGAGTGGAGTTTTAGTCGTGCTGATTAGGATGTGCGTGCCAATATATATATTCACATATATGTCCAATGCACAGAAAATCTCAATACAAGTTTTATATGCATGTTTTAATGTAAGTTGGTACGTAGGAAATAAAAAAAAAATTTACCTCTGTGATAGAGTGTGACAAAACTGAAAAAGAAAATGATGTTATGTGAAAATCATAATTTTGATTAGGAAAGTAGGTGAACGGGAAAAAATGTTCTTATGTGAAAATTATGTTTTTCAAAATTTTAATTAATTTTTTTTGTAAGCTTGGTAAAATTTTCTGATTTTAGAGTTTTACGTATCCGTTATTCACCTTGCTACGGGAGGGTAGCACAAGATTTGGGAAAGTAGCACAAGATTTGAACTCCTGGACAAAAGAAAATTCAAATTAATTATTTATTAATAAGCAAAGAAATATTGTAACAATAAAATCATATTCTTGAAAGTTAATTTTTTATTAGCATAATATTGTAGATTTTGCAAAGAGGTGAAACGGAAAAAGAAATGTCAAAATAAATTTGATGATTAAATGTTTACAAATAAAGTGATTAGTAAAGAATTTATTTAATTTTATCTATTTGTTAAGAGATCAGAGTGGTGTCTAGTGCCTTAAAAGTAAGATTCCATAAATTAATTATGGACGGAAATATGGGAGAAATATTGAATTAAAATAGACATGAGGGTTTTTTTTTTTTTTTTTTTTTTTTTAATGTATAATTGGAATAATTTAATTAAAGAATAAAGAAAAATGATGAGACTAAAATTAAGATCATTAAGTTAGAATATATTAAAAGCAAATAGCAAAGAAGATGGTGCTCTTATTAAAATTAAAAAAAGATGACCCTTTTTAGTGCATGAGTTATAATTGATGGTTATTTGAGCTAATTGATCTATAACAAGAAATTGATTAGTACATGTTATGTGTAAGCATTGAATAGAAATGATGTGACACATTTTTAGAGTACCTCTTAACTAAAAGGTATATAATATTTATGTATTTGTTAGGTGACTCTCCTATAATAAAATCTAAGAACAGTTCACTAATTATAAAGTCACAAAGCAACAAATTTATATCATTTTAATGAAATCATTTACTACTGTGTAGAATATTAATAACATAATATATAGTGAAGGTATAAAAGTGATTTCTCTTAGAGGTATATTCTACATCCAATATGAGCGAGATATGTGACTCCTTCCATGCTCAACATGAAGTTGAGCACATGTTACCTTTTAAAAAAATCAAAATACAAATACAATGTATGTTGTAAGAAACATTAAAAATGAATATTCATTTTCAGTTAGTTTCAATTGAAAGCATTATAAAATATCAATAACCCAAGGTCACTATGGTTTCTCAATAAAGGTCACTATGGTCGCTCAATTTTTTACTGATATCACAACCCAACATGGTAAAAATGTTCACAAAGTCACTATGATTATTCAATTTGTTATTGATATCACGACCCAATGTGGTAAAAGTGTTTCACTCATTCTCTATGATAAACAAAATTAATTTCCTACTAATTTAAAAAAAAAAAAATATAGTTAGAAGTAAAAAGAGTATGAGTAAAATTCTTAAGACTTACTTGTCATAAAATATTACAACATAGAATTTCAATAAACTATTTCAATATCTATATTAACTAATTTATATTGATATCAATTTCATATATATATATATATATATATATATATATATATAGAAAATGTTTTAATGTTGTATATAATAAAATATTTAATCTCCAAAAAAATAATTAAAAAAAGTAATTAAAAGCTAAAAGCTAAAATAAAAAATATCAAGTAAAATAATAAGAAGATGTGTTATTTTGTTCAGTGTTTGATATAAAATAAATATGTGAGATTTAAAAAAATATTTTAATATGCATGATTAAGTCTCACTATTTTACATTTTGATCTAAAATAGTGATTTTTAGATTTTGATTTTTTAAGGTACTTTTGTTAGGTCCTTTTGTTGTCAATTTTACCAATCCATAAAAAGTTTTTTTGACATAAAAATTTATAAGTCTCACTATTTTACATTTTGATTTTTTTAGGTACTTTTGTTAGGTCCTTTTGTTGTCAATTTTCCCAATCCATAAAAAGTTTATGTCGTTTTTTTGACATAAAAATTTATGTTATGTACTTTATATAACATTCAAAAATATAACTTAAACAATGAAAAATTACATATTGCCTATGGATAAAGAGAGAACCACTACAAATTTAAAGGAAATATATTTGATCTCATTTGGGACATGCTTGATAAGATGGTTTTATATATATATATATATATATATATGCTCAATTCAAACACAATCACTAGATTAACATGTGATTCTCCTAAACAAACGCCTTTTATATCACTACATTTTATAAAATTTATGTTAAGTTCTGTAAAAATTCATATATTGTGAGTTAAACTATTTAAAAAAAATATTATTATTTTAATATTTTTGATAAATATGATTTTATGGTGTTTCTATTTTTTTTTTCCAAAGCTTTCAAACCATTTTTCCTTTTAGTTATATATATTTAAAGCAACTTTTAATGTAAACTTTATCCTTATTTTAATATTTAGAGATTCAATTTTGATGCTAATATTATGATATACTTCTTATCAAACACGATGTCATCTTTTATAGAAGGATGTAAGATATAAACTATATATAAATACAAATAGAAGTGATAAGAAACTTGTTAACTTCGTGCTTATATAACCCAATTAGGAGAGGAAAGAAATCATTCAATTAATAATTATGGGTGAACTTTGTAAGTATTTTCGATAAAACTCTCCTCTAAAACTTGCTATTCGGAGTGAAGAGGGAAGAAATCTTCAGTTAATAATTATGGATGAACCTTGTAAGTGTTTCGATAAAACTCTCTTCTCTAAAACTTCCTATTCGGAGTTAATGAGTGGTTATTGCTTCAAATGGTTGAAGCTCTGCACTTTGTATGGTGGAACTTTACATTACGGAACTTAGTTGGACTGACGGTTTCAAACCTCTAATTATATTGTATGGATGACCATGAAAATTTTATGATATATAATGATCATCTATTTTTTCTTATTCTAATAATTTTTGGAAAGTTTTTTTTATATGATTATTATTATATAAATTTTATGATATATAATGATAATCTATTTTTTCTTATTTTAATAATTTTTAGAAAGTTTTTTTTATATGATTATTATTATATAATTTTTCACAATTTTGTTAAAAACGCTAATTAAGTTAATTTAATTTAATCATAAAATTATTTAAACTTCCTGTATTATATTTTTTAAGTTTATTCACATTTCCCTCCCATTTAAAAAAGAGCTATTTAAAATATTTATTTTAATTAAAAAAATCCTCAATATTTAAATAATATAACATACGACATATAACAAGATCGTGGTATATGTATACAAATGAAATTAAAATTTATTCGAAGTAGATCTTCATAGGAATGGTTGTTTCGAAGTAGATCTTGATAGGAATGGTTGTCATGAATGAAAAATCATTTTTAATGTTTAATTATTATTTATGATAATCACGATATTTATTTCGTTCACAAAATAATTTTTTTGTCTTATTATTATTAGTGCTTCTCATAAGGCAACAAGGAATATATCACGGAATATAGCACTCGATGTACCATGTATTAATTCCAATTATAACAACAAACCTAAATTTTGAAGACAAATGTTATAATATGCTTTTCGTTCACCATATTAAATGTTGATAACTCCTTTAGTATGCCAATGAACAATTTGTTCATCTTATTCATCCTCTTTCCAAGGCGAAGAGGCACATATAGTATGAAAAACTTAATTTAAAAAGCATATGGTAATGATTTTTTTCATAATGAAGTAATGTTATCATTATTTTAGCATTGCTTCATTAACATTAATTGTTTTATATTAAACGCTTGGTTGTTGGCCTTAGCATCAAGTCTTTCCAGATCCCTCGACTCCTGTCACAATCCCTTGGACCCTCTGATACATGCAAATGTCCAATTGTTCACTTAATTGCCTAGATTGGGCACATATCCTTCTTGAGAAATCCTCGCTATGCTTTTTGTTACCTTATGCTCAGGCTATCTCTGAAATTTGGGAGATGGAAAGCGGAAGAAGCATGAGCACTGTATGAAGAGAAGCCATTCTTACCTTATGTTCAAGCCATGTATGAAATTGGACAGATGGAAAGCAGAATCAACATGAGAAATATATGAAGAGAATTACTACATATAGAATATATGCTTATTGATGCTCGTTGGCCCTTTCAGTAATTTATTGATTATGTAATTAATAAACACATACAAAGTTGATGGTTAACCTTCTTTCTACTCATTTCCTATAGATTCATGTATAATTCATATTTTATATTTATAATTCATATAATTTTAATTTCATTTCTATGATTATGACGAGACTTACATTATTTCCTTTCAAACATTGTTATGTAATGGTCAACAATTTGAATCTTACTCACTATCTTGGAATGGGAATTGGGTTTTGATCTAAACCTAGCGTTATAACTGGCTAAGACAAGGGAAGGTGGTCGTTCCCCTTTACATTTCTCCTCAATAACATGGACCAAAGTGTATAAGTTTTCTTTTTCTATGGAGTATTTCATTTTTTCTTAGGCAATAACCAATTCTTGAGATAACCTCTTGTTCATCCTTCTTATTCTATGACTAATTTTCAGTACTGAAGCATAAGGAGGTTTATTTTAAAATTAGGGTTTAATGTGAGGAGTCATACCTTGTAAGTGCCCAATACCCTTCTTATTCTTAACTAGTTAGGCTCCTGTGGTGGTTGCTTATGCAACATCGACCTGGTTAGTTTTGCTCAGCTTCTTCTATGACCTACTCTAATTCCCCTGCAACCTTCGAAACATTCTTTTATTTTTTCCACCCCTGTTTAATAGTTTTAGGTAAGTTTTCGATACCTATCTTCCTCTTCTTAACCGATTGGGTTTCCATACTAGTTGCTTAGAATGGTTTTTTGGCTTAGGTTGGTCAGTCCAGATTAGATAAACGGAGAAAACCTAAAAAAAAAAAACCACTTCACTAGAGACAAACATCTAAGGATAATAGCCTGGGGGTATTGGAGTCTCATATTAATAGGGTTGCAATGCTACTCATCCAAATTTTCTTCCTTATTAATTTTACTAAGATGCTTGAAATGAAAAATCCCTTATCTATTAAATGAGAGAACATTTTGATGCTTACCTCTTTTGAGGTAAGATATTTTCGACACATCTTGCTACAATAGGGTCTCATAGCCAATGATAAAATACAAAGATGAAACTCTTGCTAAACAGAGTCTCATAACTAACGGTAAAGTACACAGATGAAACTCCATCTTGCTCATGCTCAAATATTTGTATCCAAACAATTTATTGTTATAGAGATGTAGATAACATCAATCTCTAGGGATTAGTCTATCCCTTTTCCATATATCATATACAATAAATCCCATTGTATGACACATAATTGTCAGTTGGTTTTGTTGTTTTCAGATAAATCCATCGTCGATCATGTGCGAAATTCTAGCAGTTTTTGGTTGCTTGGACACCTCGCAGGCTAACTGTGTTTGCATGATGGAGCTCTCATATAGGTATAACCAATGTACCTTTGATTTTTAGTTTTTTCCCCTCATTTTTCTTTGTGTTCTATGCACATACTACAACATAGAGACCTAGATTGGAGCAGTCTATATCACAACAACCATTCCTTCCTTTCTCACCAGAGGTTGGCTATCATAGACCCCTTCTTTAGGGATCATCCATTGAAAAGTGAAGATGAAAATTAGTGTCATTGTAAGTTGAAGCAGAAGGTGCTTTGTAATAGAGTTGTGCTCTTTAGAGGATTGAGAGGTAAACAGAAATAAACCATGAAAGAAACTTCAAGCTGCATAATTTGTTGCAACTACCAAGTGGAAAGAAACACATATGATGACAAATACATTTGGCACTATCTATGTAAATTGATACATGATCGATATAACGACACTATTTTCATAACTGCATACATATTAATAGGTTTTATGAATGGTGGTAGGCAAAAGTTACACATTTTCATATTATGTTGTTATTAATTATTGGAATAAGCGATTTGAACAAGTGGCCAATGTAAGTAGGATTTGATTAACAAAAAGTTAATGATAAAGTGGAAAAAAAGTCCACTTTGTTTTTTGAATTCGGGATAACCTTGTTTTCTGGTCATTCGGTGTTACAATTCAGGACAAGTCATAGTGGTGCTAGTCTAAATTAGGTTGTGATTGCCATTTTGCAAGATACATTCTGTGACACAACAACCCTCTAGATTAGCGGCCCTTACAATAGATATAGAATTAAAAATAATGTCATGATTTAATAGATAATCAGGCATTAAGGCCCGAAGAGTTTTACTTTTGAAGGTGGGTTACGGAGGAAACCTTTCATAGTACATGGACAACCACAATCTACCATGACCTTCCCTCTCCCATTCTAGCTTACAACTATGACACCCTCACCCTGCACCCCGCAAAAACAAATAATGTTTACTTTAGAGTCTTGTATTGAGTTAGAGCTTCATGATAGGAGAAACTTTAACACACGAGATTGCTACGACTCATTGGCACCTATGACAGAAGACTAGTACATATAGCCACAAATTCACATTCAATCATTCACATAATATATGGGTGACTATTAATCTAAAATCTTAATAATGGGTGATTATTAATCTAACATTTATGATGAAATAAAATATTTTAGTTTTTAATAATGCATGATTAAAGAATATAAAAAACTAAATGTTCTATATTTACGAATATAAAAAAAATTCGCTTACAATTTTTTCAATAAATTGTCATATATTAATTGTCAGAAATTTGTTTAAACTATTAAGTTAGTCTCCTTTTATCAGGAATAGATTTATGTATCATGAAAGACCAGTCTTAGTAAAATTTAGTAAATTAAAGTATTCGTAAGTGTGAGCCTTCTTGTTATATTAGTTGGGTGTGATTCAAAAGATTAAAACTTGAAAATGTCATAAAATGTAGCAAAATCAACTTCAACATTACTTAGCGCCAATCACTTAGTTTAAAAGTGGCGTCTATTGATTTGAGAGTGTTAGCCTAAAGACTACTTATTTTCAATATCTATCAAATCTAGTCAAACAAACACCTGGCATCCATTATTTAAGGCATTTTTAATAGACTGGAATGAGCTTCAAAATATCTACTAAACAATAATAAGAAAAACTCTTAAAAGGTGCTCTTCTCTATTCAACAAATTGTACGTGAGTGTTCATTCACAAAAAATGTTGCATTAATCAAGTGAAATAAATCTTGAGATATTAAGCAACATTGATATTAGAGAGAAAATATTGTAATTTTCATTGTACATAAAGTTAATAGAAAGTGTCTCACAACTTTTCAATGAAAACATTGAATCCATGCAAGAATTTTTCAACTATGTTTTGGGATAATACTAGGTAGGAAGACTAATTTTTGATTCAATTTTCATAATGATTGAGAAATTCTTTTAAGGATATTGATGATCTTATAAGGTAAGATTGAGTTAATAAGTAATAATTGAATATATCGATAGATCCTGGTCAAATTTGAACACCTTATCAAAAAACAATTGTTGAATTGTAGGGTTTGTTATCGTCATATCTCAATCCATATGGTGAAATGTTCAATTTTGTTATAGATTTGTTTTACTAATTGAATTTTCAACATGAATTATAATATGTTTATAATGATGAATTATAATATGTTTTATTCAATATTTCCCAATTTTTACTTTTAGTATAATAAAATTCTTATAAAAAAATCAATCAAAATATCTAAAATTTTATCGATCAAAATTAATCTAATATTAATTTTTTAAATAATAAGGTAAATTAGGAAAAATAATAAAAGCTAGCACAATCATATTAATAACATTAATAAAATGTTTGATATATGCCAATAGGTGTCATTTTCAACTTAGAATAGCACTGGATGTTCTATAAAAGGTGGACAGTAAAAGGTGGAAAGTGATAGTTGATGGCCTATATCAACCAATTTATTAATGTGGTTGTGCTATTACCTGACACGCGCCCATGTTTGATTAGTAAAACATTGTTAACTATGGTTGATAAGGTCGACCATTGCTTAGGAGAGTTGAAAATGATGTAGATGAATGTATTACATGAGTATTATTTCTAATAAAGGAATAATCCACTTGATGTATGAGAATCGTGGATAATTAAAGAAGTGATTTTTCTCAGTTCTTTTTATATAAATTTAGTTTTTCTATGTATTGTAATTATTTCACCAATTAATTTGTGAATTTAAATTTATTATTTTCTTATACAATATTATAATTGAAGTTTCATAATATTAATTGTGAGAGAAAACAATTTTTGCCATATTTTGATTCAATTTTTATTATTAATAAATTTACAATAAGTTTTACTTTCATCTTTTACTGCTTTAGTTTTCTTACTTTATGTTGTTGAAATGTTAAATAACAGAGGGTGAGAGGTTAGGATAGTGTTTTGTTCCCTGATTAATGAATAATTTTGAGTTAAGATATTTTAACAAAAAACTGTAAGAAATAGTTGTTAACGTCCAGAAAGAGTTAAAGAAAAGACTCGAATACAGTCTGCAAGGTATGAGACTTGAGGCTCTATAGTGAGTCCTGAGGCCCAAAGGAACAGTTAAAGAAAAGACTCGAATACAGTCTGTAAGGTATGAGACTTGAGGCTCAATAGTGAGTCCTGAGGCGTGAGTCCTGAGGCCCGAGGTACCTGACTGGAGTCTGGACATAAGATACCTGACTGGAGTCTGGACGTAATTTCCATTGCCAAGCACGTGGCTGGGTGGGTGGCGACTTGAGGCTAGACAGTGAATCTTGACGCTCAAGGTACTTCACTGTAGTTGGAGGCTGGAGAGTAGGCTAAAGCCGAGACAGTGAATCTTGGGGCCCAAGGTACTTCATTGTACTTGGACGCTGGAGAGTGAGTCCTAAAGCCCAAGGTACTTGACTGTAGTTAAACTTAGTTTCTAGGTAGTGACTCAAGGCAGTTCCTATTTCCACCTCCATATCAAAGTTAATGCTATGTCCTTACACCCTCTGATAGCCTCCTTGACGTCATGGAGCCCTTACATGCTTGACTATGGATCATGGCAGTTACATGCAGGCATCCCTCTCCGGCGATTACAGGTCACGCAGCTCCGGCGACTCTGCCGTCTGCCGTGCTCCTGCCCATCGACCCTGCCCGCCTATACCGTCCACATCTCCATTTGTCGCCATCGTCCTGTCCAGACCGTGCATGCAATTAAAGCATGGATGGACCAGCTACGATCTGAAATCTAAATTTTGAATTTTAAATCTGCCGCGCCACTGGCCTATCGTCCCTTAGCGTCTCTATTTGATATTTGAAATTTGAAATTTAAAATTTGAATTTGAGTTTTGTGCGCGCCTACAGGAATGCCCATGCCTGGGAGGTTGGCTTCCTAGTGTCTTTCTTCCTCTTTTGGGCTGGGTGCTGCTGGGGCATTGCTTGGCTTGTGCAAATCCACATCTCATTGAAATTTTTAGCGAGATAGAATTGGCAACCATCAACAAGAATGATCCTATCAAGGATGGGATCGCATGAGTGGTATTTTCCATTTGGCATTTTTCAAACTCATAAGAATCAAGCAATGAAAGAGAGTTTAAAGCTCTGTTTACTCTCCTTAATGTGCAATGAAAAAAAAATCAAAATTTCTTGACTTCCAGGTTTCGAAAGACTTATATCCCACTATCCACCGGATGAATGATCAAATCCAAGTGACAAACTTTGGCCCTTCTACAAATTGCTCATCAATTAAAACTGGTACCAAATCAGTTTTACTCATTTAAATTTTCTCTCTCATTTTCCTATAATAATCCTATTCACTAATATTTTGTTTTCCAGTAAAATATTTTGATAGGGCAGCAAACACAATTAGCAAGATATTTTGATAGAGCAGCAAACCCAATCGGCTGTGGATATGGGGCACACATCATCCTATAGAATCACATACATATTTTCCAAAGCGTTAAGTTCAGGCAATTGCGATAGAGCCAGATCTGTGCTCGTGAACCAATTCCGTTTCCCGAATCAAAGTTAGCCAGTTAGAACCCACTCCGAAGTGAAGCATCAGTAACATATGGAACTAATTAGACAGCATCTGAGAGGAAGTGAGAGGCAAATGGAATAAATTATATTTTTGGTTATTAGACTAATTAATTAATGGATAAGGCGCTGGTCTACGAAACCTGAGATTCTGGGTTCAATCCGTAGTATGGTCATTTGTTCCAATTTCACCTTTCCTACCTTTTAATGGTTTCCAAACTTTTATCAATTGGTAATTCTTACAGTTACAAATTTACCTTGGAACAACAACTAATACAAAATATCATTCTGGGTAATAGTTTCAAGACTTTTGAAACATTCGGATGATGAGAGCAGAGTCACATTCAAGGAACAAGAAGTTGAGATAAACAAACTATAATTAGTCTTTTATATTGTGAATTTTCTCCTCATATTTGGTCACATTGTCTTTACTTGAATAAATGGTGAAGCGCAAAATTCCAATTAGTCTTTTTTTATTAGATTAAATAGCTTTTTTATGGTGAACTTTCTCTTTTCTCATAATATTTAGTTACATTATTTTTACTTGACTAGATGGTGAACTACATATTGAAATTTAGTTATATAGTTATTTTTGTTTTAAGGTTTTACTATATTGTATATATAATTAGTTTTCTTATAAACTAGTGAAAAAAATTTGCTATTCCAATATTTAGTTACATTATTTTTACTTGAGTAGATGTTACATTATTTTTACTTGAGTAGATGGTGAATGACATATTGAAATTTAGTTATATAATTATTTTTGTTTTAAGATTTTACTACACCGTATATATATAATTAGTTTTCTGATAAACTAGTTAAAAAAGAATTTGCTACTTGAATATTTAGTTTCATTATTTTTACTTGAGTAGATGGTGAACCACATATTGAAATTTAGTTACATAGCTATTTTTGTCTTAAGATTTTATTACACTGTATATATAATTAGTTTTCTTATAAACTAGTTAGAAAAGAATTTGCTACTTGACGAATGATCTATGGAAGAGAATGCAACTAAACTTTTTAGAAATATAATGGGCTACCTTAGCCTCTACTCTTGTTTAGCTAGTTCATTTTTTTTATAGCTTTGACAATCCTTGGTTGATCGAGTGATGGATATAGTGTGCATATTGGTTTTTAAGGTAAAGAATGTATTTCATTTTCAACTAAGATAGTGATACGAGCGCAATACACCTAACACGTTTATTTTTCAACTAAAATAGTGAGTATATTTTTAGGTGAAAAAATATTATGAACATTTGTAAAAATAAATATTTGAAATAGATAATGTCAACATTATGTGCATCCTCTTTAATGACATGCAAAGAGTAAGGTTATTGATTTTTCTCAATAATTTCTATGTGCAAAATAATTACATTCAACAATATTGGTATTCATGGTGAGAGTCAATGTTTTTTTAATTACATTCTTTGTAGGACTCAAGTAATGAGAATCATCAACACTTTGATTGGGGTTTTTTAATGCCATAGAAAGGTTATTTCTTTTTCACAATAGCTTTTATGTGCAAAATAATTACATTCAACAATATTGGCATTCATGGTGAGATTCAATGTTTCTTTAATTACATTCTATGTATGACTCAAATAGTGAGAAGCATCAACATTTTAATTAGGATTATTTGACATTGTTTTCTATTTCAACAAAGATTGGAACACATTAAGAATATAGTCAAATAATTTCACAAATTCTGAATTTAAATGATATTTACAAATTTTAACCACTTAAAATTTCAACTATGGGTAACAAAATTTACTTATAATATTATGTCTCCTAAATCCAACTCTTTATAAAAAAAATTAGGATTGCTTTCTTTCATGTGAATGGGTTTTAAAACATGGAAATGAACTTTGTCAATGCACATGTTAAAAGTATTCACTCATTGTTCAAAAAAAATCTGCAAACATCTATTAATAGGTGTGAAATCATATTAGCACACTAAAATTGAGATTATAGACACTGAATCTTGATTAAGAGAAGTATTAACTAATGTTTTTCTTAAAATATCAATTAAGTGAAATTTGTGAATGTCAAAAATTAAATAAAATAATCACAATAACTAATAAGAAATTACAAATTGCTACAATTTTCATTAAATTTAAAATATATATATATATATATATATATATATATATATATATATATATATATATGAAAGAAATATCAAAAATCCATCATCAAATGTAGTAATGAGTATATTCAATGTGATTTTCTTTTTTTCTCAAAATAAAAATTCTCATTCTTTTTTTTCCAAAAAAAAAGTAGTTGATGTAGAATTTCAATCCCTAAATCCAAAATATTCTTGAAGTTGTTACATATAAGTTGTAGAATATAAGATTATGATTGATTTTTGTGTGACATTAGAATGCAAAAGTATTATGATGTAGATTTTCTTTTAACAAAATCATTATTAAAAAATTACACTTTAAAAATTTAACCATAAAAGCGCAAGGATAGTAGAGATCACAATGCACAAAGAAAACACAACATTTACCTTAAAACAACTCACTTGGGGAAAACACAACAACTTTTTCCTTCTAGAAAATTTTTAATTCAACAGAAGATACATTGAGTGTAGCTAGTCAACTATGAGATTAAATTGTCCAACAAGTTATGGTCAAACTTTGTCAAAGAACTCTCTACTCAAGTCAAAATTTTTCCCTTCAATATTTGACCCTTTTTAATCTGCTTAGGCCGAACTTTGGCCTCCCATAATATGCCTAGAATTTGGGCATGCCCAGAATATGCCACTTGAAAACTTCCTCGAATTCTTGCTTATGTGTGGTTGAGTGGTGTCTTATGAGGTCGAATGCTCTTTATATATTGTTCTGCATTTGCGAATGGGTGTGTCTCTACACTAGGACCGACTTGAATTGAGGGAGGGTCGACTTGACTAGTTTGAAGCTAAAAATTCAAAATTAGAATTTTGAAATTCTCTTTTAAATCTAACATGAAGAACATGTCTCATATTAATTCTTCCAAGGACTAATCAATGAAAATGAATATTTTCAATTCAATATTCAAAATTTAAGTGACCATAGCTAAAAAAGTTCAATATATATATATATATATATATATATATATATATATATATATATATATATATATATATATATATACCTTCATATTAATAACACCATTCTCTAGAGAAGACCTTGTGAACAATATAGTCCATGTATCCCATGTAGCATGTCATATAGACATTCCAAAACAATAGAAATTACATATATGTCCACTACAAGTTAAAGAGAAATATGCTAGTTTTGATTATGGAAATAAAAACAAAAAAGTCCTCATTTTGCAAAAAATTATTCATGTAAACTGGATTTTCCTGGTCCCATGATAATTGTCATTGATGAAGACAGAGTAGATAATCTTCTCAGGATGATATCTATGGCCAACTTTAGATAGAGCATCAAAAATTCCATTATGTTCTTGGAAAATATGGGTGAATGTCAACCCATAAAATAATCCAATCATCTTCCTAATCCCTTTCATCTAATAGGAAAATATAGGAGGATCAAAGAAAATATTCTTTGCAACCCATTCAATAATCACTTTGGCGTCACTAAATACATTGATCAACTTAATGGATAACCATTTAGTGAAATATAATACACCCCACAGTGCCATGATCTTCGCCCTAGTGTTGGAGACTACCCCATTATTCCAACAAAAATAAAAGTATTGACTAGACTTTAAAACAATGTATGCCCCACTGCGACATATATTGATATTTGCAGTGCTATCGAAAAACCCTTATGAGTATTTTCACTAGATGTCCACAAGTTTGATGCATCTCATTGGTCCCTTGTTGGCCACAGGTCCAATCTCGTTGAAGTATGAACAAATCATAATGCATATATGCTTTATGTCCAATGAAATATTTTAAAAATGCAAGCATTTCTACACCTCCAAATGGCCAACATAATATAGAAAGGAAGAGATAGGTGGTAATTGTAGCCCATCTTAAGTCCTAAATACAAGCATCCACAAATGTTGTATTCCAATCAACAAATATCTTTAAAGTGTTCAACACTGCAATCCATATGGATACCACAAATAGACAATTTAGCATAAGATGTGTCACGCCCTTAAGTGCAACCCTACATAATACACATCTGCCTAGTCCAATAAAACCCCGTGACATAAATTATCCTAGGTTAATATTTTATTTGACCAGCCAACCAAAACATTTTAGCTTTAGAGGAATTGTCCGATCCAAACTTTTTCTAAACCACCCCCGACCTATAGGACACTATTGAACATGTGTGATATACCTATAAGCCTCCTTTACAAATATAAACCCCTCTTCAATCTTGCTATCCCACGTGAAAATGTCTTCATTATCCCTTAATATGGTACCCGCCATAGATAAGTTTTGTATGTACATGTCCCAACACAACCATTTCGCCAAAAAGACCCAAATATCGCGAGCATAACTAGGATGGATATTGAAAATAGGATCATATGCCACTTGGATCTGATTTAAATAATATATTTCCATATTATGGATATGTCTAATGAGTGTTATAGGCAATGTATGATCACCATTGAATCCTCAAACAGGTATTCTAGCCCAATCTCCAGCAGTGTGCCCGATTCAATCTCCCATCTTAAGTTCCCAATTAACCAATGTTTAATTTTCATCAAAACATTCCATATGTATGAAACTGAGCAAGGTGCTCGAGCCTCTTTCTTTATCCACTCATTTATCGACATATTCCTTTGATATATCTCCTTTATAATATGTCATCATATGCAATTTTTGTATAATGCATGCCATAGGCTCTTCACCCTCAAATCCCAACTAAACTTCTCAATATTCATTATACCCCATCCACCATCCACTTTCATCTTGGATATATCTTCCAACCGAACCATATGATTTTTTTTTACGATGTTGGAACCAAACTAGATGAAATTAGAAATAATAAAATCAATTCACTTGATGATATTGTGAGGCAATAAATATAGATGCATCTAATAGGCAATGATGCTCCACAAGACTGACTGAACCAAAATCAACTTGCCACTTAGTGTCCACCACTTTAGAGACCAAGTTGATAATCTCCAATCAAACAATTCAATTAACCAACTTCAGTCTCTATTGCCATAATTATTTGATTTCAGATGGAAACTGGTGTATTTGAATCCCAAATCCATTGGGACTACCTCGACAAGAAATATATCAATAATTTTTAGCTCCATTAACATAGATTTTACATGGATTGTATAAAAGACAAAGGGATGACCAAAAGAAGAGATAATATGGTATAAATATTTCCATTCCCTAGCAGAAGCCTTCCCAAGAAATAAGATATCATCCACAAATATTAAGTGTGTGATGGAAATGTTTTTGGTGATCTGAAACCCTGAGAAATAACCCTGGAGATGAGCCTCAGAAATCATTATGCTCATCCCATCGATAACTAGTAAAAATGAAAGAGGTGATAGAGAACATCCTTGTCTCAAACCCCTAAAGGCCTTGAAAATCCAAGAACACACCCCATTAATCAATACTGCAAAGTTTACAAAGGTGATACAAGCCATAATCCAATTGACTATCTCCACCGAGAGACTAATCTTGTGTAGGATCATTTGTAGAAAACAGAAGTCACCACATTCATAAGCTTTAATCAGGTCCAATTTTAATAATAACGCATTCTTCTTTTTCACCTAAATGGAGTGCATAGATTTATGTGCAATCACCACTGCATCTTGTATTTGTCGATTTTTTAAGAACCCAAATTGTTCTGGTGCAATATATTTTGACAGTGTATCCTTTAGAAACATTGCAATAATCTTCGAGATCATTTTGTAGGCAATATTGCACATTGAAATTGGCCTATAATCCATAAAGGATTTTTCCAATGATACTTTAGAAATCAAAGCAATAAACATGGAGTTTATAACACCAGATATCTTATAGGAGATCCTTGAATCATATATATCTTGTGAAGGGAGATTGAGTGTAGTTTATGCCTACCCCTTCATATTGCTCCATGAGTTGAGATTCAAGGCATAATCGCCTCTCCCTCAAAGACTTATTGTTCCCCATTTCCTCCTATAGTTAATCATGGAGTTGAGTCAGTTGATGGAAGGAAAGAACCAACACTTAGCTCACCATGGCCTCATCAAGTTAATTGTGATGGATGTTTTGAGCCACTTAAGGAACCCTATCCTATGGACTAAATTTGTGGACATGGATAGGGAAAATTTCATAAAAACCCAAGCCATCACACCTTGAGAAAGACCAACCTCTAACACTAGAGGTAAAGAAGGAAAACCAGAGGAATGAGAAGCAGAAAAATAGAGGAAGAGGCAGCAAAAATAGAAGAAGAGGAAAGAAAAAAAGAGGAAGAGGAGGAAAGAGAAGCATAAATTAAACGAGAAGATGGGAAGAAATAAGTAGAAGGAATAGTAAGCCCTAAGGAGATTTCTAAACGCCAAGAATCATAGAAACAACCACATCAAACAAGTTTATCTCCAGGGGATACTGGACAAGAAGTAACTGCAACATTGGCTACATTGGGCACACCTATCAAGCCCAAGAGGAGCAAACCAAGACAAGGTCCCCTATAATTCAAAACCAGGAAAATCATCATAATTAGACAAGGGAAATCACAAACTCCCACAAGGGTCCGTATCATTATTGATGATTCACCGAGTAAAAAAGAAGAAGTAGGACCCAGTGAGGGAAAGATTGAGGAGGTCACTTCTCCTAAAACCAAAACCAAGTCATTGTTAACATCTATGGGTAGGCCCACCACTAGGTCAGTGACCTTCAAGAAACCCAAGATACAAGTTGCCTTTGAGCAAGCATAAGAAGAGAAGCTACAAGAGAGATAGGGTTTGCTACAGGAGAGGCAGAGTTTGCTACAGCAGGAACAAGGGAAGCTATAGGAGTAGAAAAATGAGCTACAGAAAGAAGAAGCCACCTCAAAGCCAGTTGGAAAGGACCTCCAAGAGCTCCAAGACCCTGATCCACAACCTAGCTTGGTGTCCTACTACAAATTTATTGGAGGAGGGATTATCCCTAAAAAAATTGTAGTCCCACTCCTCTATGGGCTGGAGATAGAGAGAGGCAGAACCCACAGGTGGATGAAAATTGCCAAATCCAAGAATGTGGAATATGTGGGCCTCATGGAGGAGAAAGCCATTGAAATGGGCAAGGAATTGAGTGATTTGAGACAAAGGGAGTCTATTATGAAGGAGGAGCTACAGGCATAAAACACAACGATGAGAGAGAGGTTGCATGAGAAATAAACACAACTTGCCACCATGGAAAGTCTCTCTATGGAAGCCCTGCAATGCAGGATGTATATTTTTACTTGTAGATTCAACACCTTATGTGATATGCTAAAACAAAAAACAATAATCTACTCTACTCATCAGCGGAAACCAAAAGTGATCAATGAAAACACTAAGAAGAAAAGGAAGAATTTCAATCGCACATAACACAATATTTTTCTAGGGAAAGCAACTGCTGAAAACCCCGACTATTTATATTGCATTAACTAGAATATATGAGACCCAAATACAATGATTGTTCAACCCAAACAATCCTTACACAAGTACAATCTATCTCTTTGCTTCATAAACCATCTCAAGCCAACACTTAGCCAATTTTGCTACCTACCAAGCCCCTACTTCCTTGTGCAATTCTTGAGATAATTAGCTCATCTTTAATTGGGAAAATGCCTCACCACAACTGTGAAATCCTTCATAGCCCTTCTACTGATTGCATGAACCATCTATACAACTCAGAAAATTATATAACTGATAGTACATTGTCCCTGAACTCTAATCTCAACTGGGTCTTCTTCTGAACTGACATGCATGAGTTTTTTATGAGAGAATTTTCAATTAACTCGTGGAGCGATGAAGCTGCACTAAAGTTGATCCCCACTACTAGACCTCCTACTAGTTCCTCCAACTATTTGAACTAGTTTAACTGAATTTGACTCAGTTAAACTGAATTAAATAATTACAACTCAAAAGAACTGAACCTGGGCCCCTAAAATTTAGGAATCACTCTACATGACTCTATATAGACTTCCAACCCAAATTTATTGAGCCAACTAAGTCAAATTAACTTAGTTAACTATTACAAGTTGCTACGAAAATAGAATTTCGATTTAATTCCTAATTTAATTCAAGGACAAATTAAATTAGGATTTCTTGTTGCTATTTTTAACACTCCCTGTCAACAAGAAATGGATTATCTGCTACCCTGATCCTTCCTCTGTGAAATGCGAATTTACATCTTCACAATGCCTTTGCCAAAATATCTACATCCTGCTCCTCTGCAGGAATGTACTCCAGCAACATGATTCTCCTCTGCACACAATCTCGAAGGTGATGATACTGGATATCAATATGTTTGGACCGATCATGAAAAATTGGATTCCTAGAGAGTTTGATACAACTCTGATTGTCAAAGTAAATCACTGTTGGATCCATTTGCTGACCAAACAAACCAACCAGAATCTTCCTCACCCAGATAGCCTCACAAGTGACTTGACGGGTAGCCATGTACTCTGCTTTTGCTTAACTGTGTGCAACTGATCTTTGTTTCATGTTGTACAAAGAAATAGTTGTTGACCCAATACGGAAGATCCCACCTTATGTGATCTTCCTGTCGGATGGACTTCCTACCCAATTAGCATCGGTGAAGCCTTGAAGCTTCACTACCTTTGTCCGTCTATACCAAATACAAAACTGAGTGGTGCCTCTGAGGTATCTCAAAACATGTTTGGCTACCTTCCAATACAATTTTGTAGGCTTAACCATAGCTTGACTAAGCTGGTTAACTGCATATTACATGTTCGGTCATGTGTTCACCAATTTACTTTTTGAAATTGATGTGACCTCCTTATGGATGGTGATACATGCATTCCATAACATGTATCCAACATCACATCTGATATCTCTGACGTGTTTACCTAATTTTCCGATGACTGCCGAAACAGGCCCTATACCGTCCACATCTCCATTTGTTGCCATCGTCCTATCCAGACCGTGCATGCAATTAAAGCATGGATGGACCAGCTACCTTCTGAAATTTAAATTTTGAATTTTCAACCTGCTGCACCATTGGCCTATCGTCAGTCGCTCTATTTGAAATTTGAATTTGAATTTGAATTTTCTGTCCGCCTACATGGTCATTAGGTTACCTTCTTGGTGTGTTTCTTCCTTTTTTGGCTGGGTGTTGCTGGACGATGGCCTTGCTTGGCTTCCTGGTGTGTTTCTTCCTCTTTTGGGCTGTGTGCTGCTAGACGATGGTCTTGCTTGAAATTTTTAGTGAGATAAAATTGGCAAGCATCAACAAGAATGTTTCCTCGGGTTATTTCAATAGCACCTATCAACGATGGGATCACATGAGTGGTAGGATTCATTTGGCATGTTTCAAACTCACAAGAATCAAACAATGAAAAAGAGTTTAAAGGTTTGTTTACTCTCCTTAAATGTGCAATGAAAAAAATTTTAAATTTTTTTGACTTGCAGGTTTCAAAAGACTTATATCTCACTATCCAATGGATGAATGATCAAATCCAGGTGACAAATTTTGGCCCTTCTACAAATTTATCATCAATTAAAAGTGGTAGCAAATTGGTTTTACTCATTTATATTTTTGGAATTATATGTTGCTAACTCTCTCTCTCATTTTCCTATAATAATCCTATTCACTAATATTTTTGTCTTCCAGCAAGATGTTTTGATAGAGGAGCAAACACAATGCACCGTGGATATGGGGCACACATCGTCCTACAGGGTCACATACATATTTTCCAAAGGATTAAGTTCATTTTCAATCTACAGTTCAGGTAATTGCGATAGATCCAGATCGGTGAGAGTCATGAACCAATTCCGGTTCCGAAATCAAAGTTAGTTGATTAGAACCCACTAGGAAGTGAAACATCAGCAACAAATGAAATGAATTAGTAAATGAGCCTCTCAGCTCAATTACAATTTTTGGTTATTAGACTAATTAATTAATGAATAGAAATTCTGGGTTCGATCCTCAGTATGGTTATTTGTTCCAATTTTACCTTTCCTTGCCTTTTAATGGCTTCTGAACCTTTAACAATCTTTACCTTTCTTGTCTTTTAATGATTTTCAAAATTTCATCGATTGGTAATGTTTATAGTTCCAAATTGACCTTGGAATAATGACTGATACAAAATATCATTCTGGGTATAATCAGTTTCAGGACTTTTGAAAGATTCCTGATGATTAGAGCATAGTCTCATTCAAGGAACTAGAAGTTGAGATAAACAAGCTATAATTAGTCTTTTCCATTCTGAATTTTCTCATATTTAGTCTCATTGTCTTTACTTTAGTAGATGGTGAAGCACAAATTTCTAATTCAGTTTTTTTGGTTATTAGATTAAATATTTTTCTATTGGGAATTTTCTCTTAATATTTAATTACATTATTTCTACTTGAGTAGATGGTGAACACATATTGAAATTTAGTTATATAATCATTTTTGTTTTAAGATTTTAGTACATGGTATATGTAATTAGTTTTTTTATAAATTAGTTAGAAAAGAATTTGTTATCATAGGAATGATCTCTGAAAAACTTTCTAAAAATATAATGATTCACTTTTCTAAAAATATAATGATCCACTTGGGCCTCTATTCTTGTTTTGCTATTTCAATTTTTTTATATAGTTTTGACAATCCCTTCAGTGATGGATATAGTGTGCATATTAGTTTTTTTATGTAAAGAATGTATTCCATTTTCAATTAAGATAGTAATGCAATCGCAATACACCTAAGGGGTTCATTTTTCAACTAAAATAGTGAGTATATTTTTTTGGGGAAAAATATTATGAACATTCCTAAAAATAAATATCTGGAATAGATAATGTCAACATTATGTGCTTTCTCTTTAATAACATGCAAGGAGTAAGATCATTACTTTTTCACAATAGTTTCTATGTGCAAAATAATTACGTTCAACAATATTAGCATCCATGGTGAGAGTCAATGGTTTTTTAATTACATTCTTTGTAGGATTGAAGTAGTGGAAGAATACTCTAGAGAAAACTCTGAATCACAAGAAATCGGGCAAGAAATAAACAACTCTCAAGACAAGCAGGGAGAAAGCCCCGCCCAACAACAAAAAAGTGAACTCGACAACCCCTCAAGCATCAACAGTTATGAGGATTCGAATACCACACAAAATAAATCTTCATTTAACGGCAAAGCAGATCTCCTAGACCAA
Source organism: Pinus tabuliformis (assembly GCA_031772625.1). Taxonomy (NCBI): domain Eukaryota; kingdom Viridiplantae; phylum Streptophyta; class Pinopsida; order Pinales; family Pinaceae; genus Pinus; species Pinus tabuliformis. The sequence continues at coordinate 314,411,494 of CM062816.1, read as the reverse complement.
ACTTCTTCTTCGACTATCTTCAAAAGGATGAACACAATAGATCGCGAAGCTAAGACACCAATGTCCCAAGAACCAGAAGAGATGAAGGAGATGCAAGACAAAGGAAGTTGGAAGACCGTTAAAAAAAAAAAAAAATAAAAAAATACAGCACCAATCTCTCCAAGAAAGACGAGGAGCCAGACAATTAAAAACTAAGAAAATTATAGGTCTGACAGACAAATTTGGTCTCAGTGGACGTTAACCACTATCATCATCATCATCATATACAGAAATTGCGCATATACGGAAATTGTGCATATACAGAATTCCATATACAGAAATTGCGCATATGCGGAAATTGTGCATATACGGAAGATATGCGCATATACAGAAATTGGGCATATACGGAAGATATGCGCATATCTTCCATATATCCCTAACTTTCCTGTATGTGCATATCTTCCGTATATGCACGTCGTTTATGTATCTGCATCGTATATGCACAAATTCAATATACAGAAATTGCGCATATATGGAAACTGTGCATATACGGAAGATGTGTGCATATACGGAAATTGGGCATATACAGAAAATATGCACATGTCTTCCGTATATCCCTAACTTTCCTGTATGTGCATATCTTCCGTATATGCACGTCGTTCATGTATCTGCATCGTATATGCGCAAATTCAATATACAGAAATTGCGCATATACAGAAACTGTGCATATACGGAAGATGTGCGCATATACGGAAATTGGGCATATACGGAAGATATGGGCATATCTTCCGTATATGCCCAATTTCCGTATATGCACAATTTCTGTATATGAAATCTGTGCATATACAATGCAGACACATGAACGATGTGCATATACGAAAGATATGCATATACAAGAAAGTTAGGGATATACGGAAGACATGCGCATATCTTCCGTATATGCCCAATTTCCGTATATGCGCACATCTTCTGTATATGCACAGTTTCCGTATATGCGCAATTTCTGTATATGGAATTTGTACATATCTTCGTTTATGTATCTGTGTCGTATATGCGAAAATTCCATATACAGAAATTGCGCATATACGGAAATTGTGCATATACGGAAGATATGCGCATGTCTTCCGTATATCCCTAACTTTCCTGTATGTGGATATACGGAAACTGTGCATATACGGAAGATATGCGCATATACGAAAATTGGGCATATACGGAAGATATGCGCATATCTTCCGTATATAACTAATTTCCGTATATGGAATCTGCGCATATACGATGCAGATACATGAACGACGTGCATATACAGAAGATATGCACATACAGGAAAGTTAGGGATATACGGAAGACATGCGCATATCTTCCGTATATGCCCAATTTCCGTATATGCGCACATCTTCCATATATGCACAGTTTCCGTATATGCGCAATTTCTATATATTGAATTTGTGCATATACGATGCAGATACATAAACGAAGATATGTACAATTTCCATATACAGAAATTGTGCATATACGGAAACTGTGCATATACGGAAGATGTGCGCATATACGGAAGATATGCGCATGTCTTCTGTATATCCCTAATTTTCCTGTATGTGCATATCTTCCGTATATGCACGTCGTTCATGTATCTACATCGTATATGCGCAGATTCCATATACATAAATTGTGCATATACGGAAATTGGGCATATACGGAAGATATACGCATATCTTCCGTATATGCACAGCTTCTGTATATGCGCAATTTCTGTATATTGAAGTTACGCATATACGATGCAGATACACAAATGAAAATATGTATAATTTCCATATACATAAATTGCGTATATACGGAAACTGTGCATATACGAAAGATGTGTGCATATACGGAAATTGGGCATATACGGAAGATATGCGCATGTCTTCCGTATATCCCTAACTTTCCTGTATGTGCATATCTTCCATATATGCACATTATTCATGTATCTGCATCGTATATGCGCAGATTCCATATACTAAAATTGTGCATATACGGAAGATATGCGCATATCTTCGGTATATGCCCAATTTCTGTATATGCGCATATCTTCCGTATATGCGCAGTTTCTGTATATGCACATACAGGAAAGTTAGGGATATACGGAAGATATGCGCATATCTTCCGTATATGCCCAATTTCCGTATATGCGCACATCTTCCGTATATGCCCAATTTTCGTATATGCGCAATTTCTGTATATGGAATTTGCGCATCTAAGATGCAGATACATGAACGACGTGCATATACGGAAGATATGCACATACAAGAAAGTTAGGGATATATGGAAGACATTCGCATATCTTCCGTATATGCGCATATCTTCGTTTATGTATCTGTATTGTATATGTGCAAATTCAATATACATAAATTGCGCATACACAGAAACTGTGCATATACGGAAGATATGCGCACATACAGAAGATATGTGCATGTATTTCGTATATCCCTAACTTTCCTGGATGTTCATATCTTCTGTATATGCACGTCGTTCATGTATCTGCATCGTATATGCGCAGATTCCATATACAGAAATTATGCATATACGGAAATTGGGCATATACGGAAGATATGCGCATATCTTCCGTATATGCCCAATTTTCGTATATGCGCATATTTTCCGTATATGCCCAATTTTCGTATATGCGCATATTTTCCGTATATGCACATACAGGAAAATTAGGGATATACGGAAGATATGCACATATCTTCTGTATATGCCCAATTTCCGTATACGCGCACATCTTCCGTATATGTCCAATTTCTGTATATGCACAATGTCTGTATATGGAATTTGCGTATCTAAGATGCAGATACATGAACGACGTGCATATACGGAAGATATGCACATACAAGAAAGTTAGGGATATACGGAAGACATGCGCATATCTTCCGTATATGCGCATATCTTTCGTATATGCACAGTTTCTGTATATGCGCAATTTCTGCATATTGAATTTGCGCATATACGATGCAGATAAACAAACGAAATGCCCAAAGTACTCATTGGAGGTATGAGTACCCAAAGAAGATACATTTGTGACTCCTTGCACTGAGTTTTTTAATCTGTTCCTTAGGTATGAAGGCATAACAGGAGGAACCAAAAACCCTGAGATGCCTCACTGAAGGAATGTGGCCATACCACATTTCATAGGGAGTTTTGTTTCTAATAGCATGAGATGGACACCTATTCTTTATATACACAACACATAGAACCACATCAACCCAAAACCTTATTAACTTAACATGTGAACAATGCCAAGCTCATAGTGAAAGTAATACATTCTAGTGAACTATGTGTTGAAAAATGAAGCAACAAATTCTCAATTTGATTTTTCCTTGATTAAATTGAAAAAATTCGAATTTCCACATCAACAGACAACTTCGATGATGTTAACTTGTGTGAGATGGCTTGTGTCACCTAGTTTACTCAGTAAATTTGAGTTGGAGGAGTTAGAGTTCAGTTCTACATATGTGATTGCTAATTTATAGCAATAAGGGTCAATTATCTGAGGTTGTTGTTAGTTAAACTAGTTCTAACTTTTGGAGGAACTAGTGGAAGGTCATTTAAGCAGTGGGACTTCAGTCAAACTCAGTGATCATCTAGTTAATTGATCAATCAACCCAAAATAGTTAGGTCATGCAGAGAATTCGAGTTCCCTAAGATTGGTGGAGATTCCAAGGCAGTTTTAATTTCTTGTAGCTCACACATTTGCAAGAACTTAATATAACCATAGTGGAGGAGGTAACTTGAGTAGGAGATTCTTGTGAAATTGGAGAGGGAATGATTGCTGGTTGCATTAATAGCGTACCAACAATTTGTTTTGCACCGCACTTCAATGTTTTTTGGGTAGGGATTTTGAGGGTGGATAATTTTTTTTGATGCTTTTTGGTCATGCACGTCCTCACTAACTATCTTGGGAGGTCTGTAATAGTTCCTTTCATGCACGTCCTTGATTCAAGTTTGAATTTTTGGCGTTGTCATCATTTAAAGTATGATTATGGAAAGTTTCAGGAAATTCTGGGCAGTGGTCTAAAGGACGGCCTAAAAAAGTTGGCATAGATCCTCTGACCGCATGCTCGGAACTGAGGAATTTATGCCATAACCGGATGGAAATAGGCTTATGCATGCAATTGGAGCCTTGTAACTGAACCTTGCCTTTTTTATGCATGTGATTGGGGTGTTAGGTCTAAGAAACAAGGTTCCATCTCAGGGATTGACCACCTCGGGTGTTTCTTTAGCTCTTGGTTAATCTGTAGTTCCTATAGGATGTTCGTAAGTGTCGGTGTGTCGACCCCACTTCCATAACTGGAAATTGGAGGTCAGGTCATGTCATAGTGACACTCGTCTCATGTTTACCATGATGAGATTGTGAAATTGGGTAAATGTGGGAGGGTTGGTTACACACGTAAAATGAAAAATATAAATTTATAAATTTTCTTTTTCTGATATTCTTGAAAGTTGTCAGCGACAAGTCCTACGCATTATACAAGATTTTAGAGTTAGTAATTAAATGTAATCAGTAACTTCTACCTTTTTTAAAGATTATTTTTATTTATTTATAAGAATTAAAATATTAAATATTTTATATAATGAGGTGTTTGATATATTTATGCCTATAGGCATGTCTTTTTCACACTAGGTTGTGGATAATTTTAATTTAATTATTAGTAATTATCTTTTAAAAGAGTAATTTCTTTTATAAGTATTAAAATATTAGATATTTTATATAATGAGGTGGTTGATATTTTTATGGTTATAGACATGTCTATTTCATAATAGGCCTTCCAAAATTGCGTAGATGATGGAGATTTAACCTCCATGGAATATGCCAGAATATTCATAGTAGTATACATTAATAAAGGGTTAAGATTTATCTCCAAGTTATTTATGCTCTTTTAATTAAGTCATCTCACATAAATTAAGGAAAAATGTTATATCAACACATGTCATATTGGTTATGTTGAATTTATAAGACGTGATATTGGCCGGTATTATAATAGCAAAAGCTATTTACCAGTTAATAATTCCCATGGTAAAGTGGGGGTAAATTTCCATGGTTAGGAATAATGTTTAAATCATATATTAATTCTTTTTATAATTTATAATAATACTAATAATTTAAAATAACTCTTTATTGAGGTGTTAGAACTAACATTGAAAAAGGAGGGAGGGGGGTGGAGGAACCAGTTACACTGCTGCCTCCCATCCCATCTAAGAGGGGGTGGCGTGTCCATCCCACCCCATGCATTCACACATGAAAAAAAACATTCATTCATTTCAAAATCATAGGGAAACCCATTATCTATTTGAACACTCTTGATTGGATGATCTTGTCTCCACATTTATCTATTGTGCTTGCAAGATCTCTCTACCACAGGTGAGGAAATTCTCCCATGGCGAATGATTTGTGGGGCTCAAACCCAACTATCAAAACTCTTTTTTGTGTGGTAAGTTACGCATTTTTCAGCTCTAGTTCAAAGGATGGCTTATTTCAATGGAAAACGTTATGTGTGAATGGTAATTCAGGGAGGTCAAGACCCCAAGGATGTTGACCTCTAATGCATGCACCAACCTTTGAGCAACTATGAGGGGAGGAGGAAAAAGAAAACCATGGAGTTGAGCTTTGGGATGCGGATGCCAACTATGGTGGTTGCTTGAGCAGGGAAGAGTGGAAACATGCAACAATTCATCCTCGTTGTGATGTAGATTCAAGCTGAGGCGACTTTCCTAGGCTGAGTAATTCATCCTATGTCCAATCTCTTTAGTTTTTTGAAATCTTTAAATTGTTTGGCTTCTATTTGGTGGCTCTTGGAATATAGTTTTCAAAACGCAGTGGTTTTCTGTACTAGTTTTTGTGTTATTATTTCTTTATGGTTGTTAGACCATATTTGCAGTACTTTCCTCGCTTTCCATCAACTACTCAATTTTTCAAGAAATTGCTTCAAACTGCCAAGGAAACTCAAGTTTTCTTCGACTTTATTTTTATTTTGTTATTAGTTTTATGACCTCGTTAGTTTTTTTATTCTTTGGGTGGTGTCCTCTCTTTGGTTCCTAGTAACTCTACATATCATTCCTTGACATAAGATGTGTTGTCGTTGAGGGTATGGTGGTAGAGGCCCCAAAGGTGATGCAAGCCCAATCCCAAGAAAAAAATGCAGCTATATTTTTTCAGTCCTCCACTCCATTGCAAATCCAAGAGGAAATTCATTAACTTGAAGTTTTTACCACTAATGACTGCCAAGCCTAATTTAACTCTGGAATTTAAGCTTAAGTAACAAACTGGGTCTCCGATCCCAGACATACAAGGGGCAGACGAAGCCAATATTTGAACTTGATTACCCTACAATGGAAAATGAAGACACTTCTCGATAAGGTCCTTAAGGAAAAAAATGAAGACCATAATGACATTATCTCCTTCCTGAATGAAATTTAATGAGTTCTAACACCATCAAAGTTCTTGTCATACAAGTTTGAAAGCTCGACTGGCTTACATAGAAGGCCATCCTTAATGTGGCCTAAAACCTCCATCTCCAACCAGTACAAATTCCCAAGATCTAGCCCCAATCACTTCACGAAATGCTTGATGTCATATTTAACAACCCGACTTACGATTTTTATTTTTAGTAGTTCATCTTATTTTAGTTTTCTTGAATATAGTAGCTATAGTTTTGGCATTTTGATAAACCTAAACCATTTGTTGCTTACTGGAATCAACTCAAATAATGATATCTAGTTTTATATGAAGTCATTTTGAGGTAATATAATTTCAAATTAACAAGAAAAAGTATTATTAAGTTTATTTTTATGATTTTTTTTAAAATAATTCGGGCAATGTAAGAACCATGTGGGTGGTGTAAGTGTTTTGATGCTTATCATGAATTGATTCCTATGGGAATGTAACATCCATTTAATTTATACCCCTAAACTAGTTTATGCATATTTTAAAATTTGATTGTATATTTTTGGGATCAAATATTCCTTTTTGAATATTTGATAGATTTTATATTAAATATTTTAAAATATGCTTTATGCCTCTTGAAGATCTTATTTTACATTTCTAAATTCTATGTTTGTATTTTTAAATATACTTTTATTGATTGGAGAGATGTTGTGGATGTTTACTAAAGTACAACATCAACTAAAATACAACATCACCCCCATATTGAGATGTAGAGCACCTCTCAGTGCAATGATTGTAAACATTTTAATGTTGCCTTAATATTGGAGAGAGATGCTGTAATTTCTGGAAAATGAAGCATTAGATCAAAAAGTAATAATAATAATAAAGCATAATGATGATTTAAATAAAGTAGTATTAAAAAGTAAAAAATAATAAAAATAGCAAATGAATTCAATTCAGTTTATATATTGTAATTTTTTATTATTAGAAATATTACAAATAAATTTTCCAAGAAAAAAATCATAATGTACATAGCACATTAAAATAAATTTAAATAATAATATTTCATATTTGTAATAATGATAATTTACAACATATAAATAAAAACATATTAAATCTAAGGTAAACTTAACTTGGTAAAGTTACCAGTGGTTTTTGAGCTCTAGGTTTATGAGAACCCATGGTATCCATGTGGAATATAGCCTATTTAAAGGGGGGAATTAAACCAGGCTATATCCATCTTAACTTTGAATCTAAAAAGAGGTAAGAGGGATCAAATCTCTTGATATGAAAATATCTTAAGATGCAAAGAGATTTGATCGCTCTGGGTGTTTGGTAGATGTGAAGTTATGATGGATCTAGACAAGTTAATAAACTTATGATTAAAAATAAAAATATATTTCAATAGAGAAATTTGGAATATATATTTAATATAAAGGGTAGTTATAAATTAATATTCATTTGACCATTTAAATTAAACTACTTTTTCGTATTCCTAACCATTATATTCATAAATTCATATTTAAATATAATTAATAAGCATATAAAAATTTAATATTAATAGTAAAAAATATTTTATTATTATTTTTAATTTTTAAACAAAAAAGAGTATTTGTATTATATAATTATCAGCATGTTTGCACCAAATACATCAAGAATTACGTGGCTAATTCATCAAAAATTTCCAATGGTTTCCTTTGGAATACATGATTTTCATGAGGAGAATATAGTTGAGTAACAAAAAGAGGGGTTTTGTAGTTGAATACCTTACTATATTGCCCCAACAAAATACCAAATTTTCCACTCATAAAGCTACTAGGGAATTTTATTAATAGAATTTATCCACCATTAGGGAATTATAATAGGCATGATTTAGCCATTAATCTTTAATACATTTATCTACAATTTACACACCTCTTCACCATAGTTGTTTGTTTCTCTCATGAATTCTCTTAGGACATGGAAATATGCTTTCGATAGGATATCTTCCACAATTTTAGTGAGTTTTTCATGATGTTTTCATAGATTTCTCCTTTGGAGGGAGTCTTTGACTAGATGATGCACGACTTGGAGAGAATCTCATATAACCATAAGTGTGTCCAAGTGGCTAAAAAAATTCCCTTGGTAGGGACCATATATCTTTGTTTAATTATTTGTCATATGACCGACACCCTAAGAGTAACTAAACACTTTGTCTCCTCCAAGCCATAGTGTACCCCTCCCCTTCCTCCTTCCATCCATCTATATATATATAATCAATGTTATGCATATCACATTAAAAAAATTACAAAAAATACAAAATATGTAAAAAAAATCATATATAACTATACGTATTATTAGCACAAGCTATATTAATATAACTATATGCATTATTACCACAGAGACGATATTAAGAGTGAACGATCATGCTCTGAGCCGTTGCTAAACACTCATGAAGCATCCACATAATCTCAACACGTATGAAGCATACACATAATCTCAATAGGGACGGGAACAAGATTAGTGGAAATTATACTCTAATAAGACATATTAATTCTTCTGGTTCTGCCTCAGAAGGTATAATATCCCACTCATAATTTTCTATCCTTTATCTTTTCTATTTTTCTTAACTATATTGAATTTAATTAGGATTTTTAGTCCTTAGCTTTAACTTTATTATATTTTAGTTATTAAATATTTATTATGAAAGATTACTTTAATAAATTTATTAATTAGTTATTATTAATAATTATTTAGGCATGTTAATAATTCTTTATTTATTACAAGTTATTAAATAATTAATTATAAATTATTGATAATTATTATTAATGAGTAGATTAATAAAAAAATAAAATCTTAAATTAATATTAATTATTTATTGCTAAATTTAGTTAGGTAGTTATTAATACTTTATTATTAATTACCATTAATGGTTTTTATTATTATTTAAGGTGATGTATTTACGATCTCTCTGTGGTAATAATTTAGGGTGATATATTTACGATCTCTGCGGTCATAATTTATGATCTCTCTACGGTAATAATTCACGATCTCTCTGCGGTAATAGAAAAAAATCCGGGGCACGTGCGTCTGCGGTCTGGCTTGCTGATATTAGGTGCACACATTCCTTATATCTTTCTAATACATATCTGCTCATATATTTTCAAGTATGAAAAATTCAACACAAAATAAAATTGCTTTACACGACTGGAATTCCTATCTTAAAAAGCTTTATGAATCTCCAAATGTCATGGATAACATTGAAACCCCACTCACAACCAAAGAAGTTTTCTCATTAGAAGACATTGATTTTGGGGTTAATCGCTTGGCTAATGGGAAAGCTAAGGACATTGAAGGTTACCATGCGGAAATCTTCAAAATTGGAGGTCCTGTCCTCATCCCCCACATTCACAAGCTTTTCAATCAAGCGGTCAAGCAAGGGTTCCCTAAACCATGGACTCAAAGCCTCATTATCCCTATTTTTAAAAGTGGGGATACAAATAACCCCTCTAATTATCGGACAATTATGATTAGCCCTCTCCTAGCCAAGTTATATTGTATTATTTTGGAAAGGAAGTTGAGCATATGGATTGAAAGTGAAGGTAAGAGGGCTAAAGGCCAAGCGGGTTTTAGAAAGCAACACTCAACAACAGACCATCTCGTTACGCTTAGGATCATTGTGGCGGAATGCCGCAATGATAAATCCAATCTCTTTTGTTGCTTTGTGGACTTTAGAAATGCTTTCGATACGGTTCCTAGAAACAACCTTTGGAACAGATTAGAAGAGCTAAAGGCTCCTTTTGAGTTGAGAGCTGCCATTATAAGGTTATATGAGAATGTAATTGCCAAGTTAAAGAGCAAAGAGGGGTGGTCGAAAGATATTAAGTGTAATATCAGAGTTAAACAAGGTTTCCCCCTCTCTCCCTACCCTATTTGGCATTTACATCGACAATCGAGAAGGTTGTTTAGAGGAAGCAGGATGTTCTCGCATGATCTTAGCTGGGATAGTCATCATCCTTCTTCTCTATGCTGATGATATTGTTCTTCTCACAAGGTGCCCATCTGATCTTGATAAGCAACTTATACTTCTTAAGGATTTCTGCTCTACCATGGGTATGATTGTTAACATTGACAAAACAAAAGTTATGATTATCAAATCCAAGAAGGACACTTACGCTAATTTTATGTATGACAATAGTAACTTGGAGGAAGTGTCTTCCTACAAGTACCTAGGAATTGATATTCATCACAAGCTCAATTGGAACTATAGCATTGAGAAATGGATTAATGGGGTATGGAAAGCTTATTTTGGTCTTGAAAATAATTGTAAAACGGCAAACCTCATAATGTGGGATAGAAAGAAGTTCCTCTTTGAAACTTTAGTCACTCCAGTTATCTTATATGGATGTGAGGTTTGGGGTTGTAGCATCTCTAGAGAATCCTGGAGAAAGATTGAGAAGCATTTTATAACGTATAACCTCAAAATTAAAAGCAACACACCCTATCCTATTCTTCTTATAGAAGTGGGTCTTTCCCCTATCGAGAGCCTAGCTATGACTAGGCTTCTGTTGTACAAGCACAAACTCAATAACACAGGAGACCATAGACTTCCTAAGTTAGCTTTAAATTCTAGCCAAAACCACCTAAGGCTCAAACGAGGTTGGTATAAAGACACCAGGGCCTGGTTAAACCATTGGGAGATCGACAAGAATGTTGCATTGCAAAACATTAATAACATTAAAAATATTGTTACTTCTAAGTTCAAAGAAAAAATGTGGTGTGAGAAAGATTTAGTAGCTAAAAGAAAATTAAGATATTATAAGGAGGTCATTAACCCCACCCTAGAAGATCAAAAGTATCTCTTTATTTTAATTAGCTCAAAGAATAAAATTAACGAACTCTCATGAGCTCCATAGTGAAACGGGTGGTTGGGCAGTTCCTAAAACACCATGGATGGAAAGGTTCTTCCATCTCTGTGAGAATACAAACATCGAGGATGAAAATCACTTCCTCTTAGAGTGCCCCAGGTAGAACCAAATTAGATCTCAGTTTCAAAATCTTTGTTGCAATACTAACCTTCCTAGCCTTTTACATTGTAAAAATTACAGTGAGCTCGGTTCTCTCCAAGCTTTTTGAGTATAGGAATAAAATCTTAAATCAAACTAAATAATTTGTTTCTTTAGGTCGGATAAACCAAAGTTTGGTCTTAATGGACTTTAACAATCATCATCATCATCAAATAAATTAATGATAATTATTATTAACGATCAATTAAATATTTAGGATTAGAATGATTTATTTAGGATTATAATTATTTATTTATTTATTATCATAAATAAATAAATAAATAATTATTTATAAACAAATAAAACTATTATTAATAATTAATTATTATCCTTTATTTTATTTATTATTATTAATCCATTATTAATAATTAATAATTAATATTTATTTTATTTATTGTTATTTTAGGTTTAGTTTTTAATTTAAGATTTAAATTAGCTCTCTTGAATTTTGTTCATTTAGTATTTATTCATTTCTGTTGACTCTTTGAGTCTTCCTTTATTCATTCATTCATTGTAGTGAAAACGGATCAAGGTTAGAAAGTAAACCCGATTGCTTGATAAAGTATTGATAAAATGTATTTAATGCTTATTTCAGAACTATTAGCGATATAGATGATAATTAAAATAAATTTTTAAAATTAATATTTCAAAATAAATACTGTTTAAAATAAGTGTTAATCATAAATAATTTTGTGCAAATGTAAGTAAGAAAGTACAACCATAAATTGAGATGACACTTATTATTTTAAACTTTTAATAAATTACGTATTTTTTATAAAAATTGCACTAATTGATATCTCATTATATAATTATACATTTGATAAAATGCCTCCATATCTCGTTGAAAAAGCAAAACACATATAGCCACTGTGAAGATTAACGTGTCGGCATGTATAATGAAATGCACCATCGTCGGCTTAAAAAACCATCACAACCCTAACCAATGGAAACACTATTTAGACATGTTACTAATGCAATTTTGAAATCAATACTCTCATTTCGTATCAAATCTTTCACACGCGAGGTCTTTCATCCACACAAGTATAAAGCTATTATTTTATTTTTGAATTAGTTTGGGAACCATGGAAGGAGAAAATCGAAACAGTTCTACAAATTCCCATAACGAGTATCTGAGAGAAAAGGTTCTCGATGTTATGCGATCTGTGGAAGCAGAAGCCCGCGAGGAAAATGCAGGCATTCTTCCTGCTGCTCTACAAACCTCAACAGTCGCTACAACAAGAATTGAAAATGACCATTTGGTGTCGACTGTGAGGTTTCATAAGGTGATGTCGACATATGTCGAGCACCAACTTTCGGGGGAGAGTTCATCAGAGAATATTGGTATACGCGAATTAAATGACCAACTGCATCAAGAGAATATTGTTGTCCTCAGAGTCAGTACTCAAATCGAGAGTTTATCAGAGAATATTGATATACGTGAATTAGATTTTGAATGGCGTGAAGCTATTGTTAATCGTTTCAGAAGCAATGAAGGTGAATATGACAAGAGCGAAGACTATCTAACAACATTTACATTTCCTGATAATACTATTGTTTTTCGATACATACATGATCATCGCCAGCCCAACCGAGGGCTGGATTTTTTCATTCATGATCAAATTATATGGAATTCCAGATTCACATGGCGTCATATCAAACAACATCTTGAGGACTATACGTATAACTTCCATTTCAGATCTGAAATTATCCATATTGGCATGGGTGACATTACAGAGGAAGGAGAAATAAGTAGTCCCGCGGAGGAAGAAGTGCCTAATAGCCTTCGTGTAGCAGTGGATGCGTTGCCATCATTAGCTGTGGTTAGCGAAGAAAGTGAAAGCAGTGATGGAGACATGTGCTCAATTTGTCACGAAACGTTTTCCAGTGAAGAGCCTGCAAAAGAATTGCCATGCCAACACCTCTATCACTCGAAGTGCATTCTCTTATGGCTTCACCGCAGAAATTCTTGTCCAATGTGTAGATCTGAATTTTCTTCTTTAACCGAGCTACTGCTTTCTCCAACGAATACATTTGATTATAATTTCTTGCTGAAAGTAAACATTTAACTTCAAATTAGATTTAGAAATCCATTCAACATGACAAGCTCACAAAAACTTAAACCCTGATGTTCACATTCATCACTCTGCTGTCTTTTAACTATGCAAATTAGACTTGCAAAAATAATATAATCCAGAACCTAGGCATTGAGGCCAGTATAGGCATGATACCATTGAAGAATTTGCCGCAACATAAAACCTATAAAGAAAACAGATGAGGTATAACTTTCTCTTATTTCATTTTTTACTCTAAATTTATTAGAGTAAGATGACTATATTTGAGTTTCCAACAAAATATGAAACATATACACACAAATATCTTACCTCAGCTGACAAATCTACATTATTAAAATCAAGAATGAATAAAAACCTCAAGGCAGTGAGGGGTGGAAGGGATTTTAATTAACTACGGCTGCGGCCATAGAAGTGGGTTTACCAAGGAAGGTTGGCCTCTCATCGCTGGCCATAGTCACAGTCACTCTCATGTCATAATGTTCATCAGAATGTTTTGAGATATCCTCCGTGCTCTGGTTCACCCCATCTTCATTACGAACATCCTGTGATGTGTTTCTTTCTCGACCTTCAGAAAGGGGCCCACGCATGGACTCCTTGAGGTAAGAGCATACGAGAATAATCACAGGAAAGGGAAAGAGAATGAGCATGACACCTAACAGATACAGAACAAGCAAACTCCAATCTGATAATTTGCTGCCTCCTGAGAACATCTCCCCTCGTTGGTGTTGGTATCCTTCCTGCAAGGCCTGCACGACGAAATTCCGTTATAGCAAGGTATTAGAAAGCTATACGATTTTCAGAACACACAAAACCATAAAATGTAAGAAACAGAGACGCACAATCAAAACTTCAAGAACATCAAGATGAAGATGAAGACTGCCAAGTACAAAAGATGTCGTGCCCATTACAGCTGATAACGGTACATAATTTTTGCTGAATGATATTTGATGGCTGAGATTTTAAAATCTCAACGATGATGTCTTTGTCTTCTTAGGCGTAAAGATCCCCCAATTTGGCGGTGCAGAATTCATCCAAAACCTTGGTTTGGCAGCTTCAACGTGTATATTTTGCAGTACCATGTCGGGAGCCGAGGAAAAAAAAAGCTTCAACTACACATCCTGCATGACAATGCTCAGCAGGCCCCTGATGTGTTCGAGGAAGGTGTCTTTGGACTGAAGCTTCAACTTTCTTGAATGAAAATGTACTGCCGAATTCTTCGAGATGCCGCGGTTTCAATTTCAAATTTCAAACCAACTTAGAATAATGAATGGCCAGGTTCAAGTTCTTGTTTCGGCAGGTTTCCAAATTCAAATGAGTGTACGGTCTGGTGGTGGCATTCAAGGCGGAGGCAACCGACTGACCGACGTGTGCCTGCACGCCAGAGTGGAGGCCAAAGTGGAGGCAGGCAGGGTCGATGGGCAGGAGCACGGCAGACGGCAGAGTCGCCGAAGCTGCATGACCTGTAATCGCCGGAGAGGGATGCATGCCATGATCCATGGTCAAGCTGCGTGACCTGTAATCGCTGGAGAGGGATGCATGCCATGATCCATGGTCGAGCATGTAATGGCGCCATGACGTCAAGGAGGCTGTCTGCCGCTGTCAGAGCTGTCAGAGGGGGTAAGGACATAGCATTAACTTTGCTATGGAGGTGGAAATAGGAACTGTCGTGACTCAAGGTACTTCACTGTAGTTGGAGGCTGGAGAGAGTCCTAAAGCCCAAACAATGAATCTTGGGGCCCAAGGTACTTCATTGTACTTGGAGGCTAGAGAGTACAATGATACTTCACTGTAGTTGGAGGCTGGAGGCTGGAGAGAGTCCTAAAGCCCAGACAATGAATTTTGGGGCCCAAGGTACTTCATTGTACTTGGAGGCTGGAGAGTACATTCATTGTACTTGGAGGCTGGAGAGTGAGTCCTAAAGCTAGTTAAACTTAATTTCTAGGTAGTGACTTGAGGATGGACTATGAGTCCTAAGCCCACTGAGCCCAAATTTCAGGGCAGCCACTTGAGGTTGGAGAGTGAGTCCTGAGGCCCAAATTTCAAGGCGGCTACTTGAGGCTGGACATTGAGCCCTGAGGAGGCTGGACAATGAGTCATGAGGCCCAAATTTCAAGCTGGCGACTTGAGGCTGGACAATGAACCCTGAGGCCCGAGGTACTTGACTATATTTAGACTTAATTTCGTCCTGAGGCCCAAAGTACTTGACCCAAGGTACTTGATTATAGTTAGACTTCATTTCGAGGCTGGCCAATTTCCAGGGTGGCCTCTAGGTGGCGAGACTTTCCAAATAGTTTACATAATTACAAGTCTGAACAGATCAGTAACTTAAATTTATCTTTAAGAAATGTTGGTTGAATATGAAAATATTAGCTTTATAGAATTAATTAGAGATGTAAATTCCGTAGAATTTCAATTATAACAGGGAATAGACCTGTATTGCTGAAACTTCAATTATAACAGGGAATTTCAATTTTAAAGACAAGCAATGCTAATAGTTGTATGTATGGTATAGTTATTTCGCTGTAACAAATAAGTACTCAGGAACCCATAAAATCTGTGAAGACCATAACTTTATCATAGGCAATGAAATTACGACGATAGCAGGAAATTACTACGATAGCAGGTTCGGAGCTTCGAATAGATAGCAACCGAGAGGAGAAATGAGTGACAGTAGGCGAATATAGCGGAATAACCAGAGATTTCCATCCATTTATTCTATAGCAACTTTAAAAAAATAGATAAGGAGAAAAACAGTAAAAGGCTTTCACCACACACCATTCATTTCTAGAATACATAAGTACACTGAATATTCATTCTATTGAAAGGGACAAACAGTACAGAACACTGGAACAATGAAGAGACGAGTCGAATAGAATACTTCCCGGTGAGGGCACGACGTAAATCTCCATTGAAAACAATAGAAACCGTCATGAACCTGTCTTGGGTAGCAATGGGCCAACTCTGTCGCAGAGCGGTGAAACCGAAGAGCCAACAACGCCAAATGACTCCACAGCCCGTGAGACGTGGGAGAGTTAGATAGTAGGTAAAACCCTAACTCCTCCAAGCCGTTGGATCGCCACCCACAGATCGAGGGTAGCAGATCGGACCAGTTGTCGCAGGTCAGCCAAATCCTCAGACGAATACATGCAGCGAGTTTGAATGTGCTAATGCCGCGTGTATGAGAGTACTCATAGCAATTAACCAAGGTCCCATCATAGATGTCAACCCCAACGGAAGCCATGTGAAAAATAAATGCGAACCCGTCGAAAACCTTGGGATTGCGTGGCAATGAGAATAATAGATGGAAATCCAGATATGCAATAAGTGTGCAATAAATGTTAATCAAACAATATTAAAAAATAAAATATTGTTGCGTAATTTGCTTGTGAATAGTGTTACATTACTCAAAACAAATATATATATATATATATATATATATATATATTTCTACTCAAATTGATAAATTTTATATTAACTTGCTTTTAAAAAAATCTAATTCAATTAACAAATTATTATTCCAGAATTTTATATTAAATAACTTTTAGGACAATCAATTTACAACATTATTCCCATCAGTGTAAATGAACTTAGCACCGGGAAGCTTTCCTCCCATGTTATTATGTTATTCCATGGGTTAATGGAAAAAATGATTTATATAATTTTCTTTTTAACTTTTACGAGAGTTAAAAAGTTTATTAAAAAAGAAAAAAAAGGAAGGAAAAAGAAGTAGCTGCATAACAATAAGTCCCTGTCTTTGGGCACTCCTGCATTGCCCTATCATTTTTTGGGTTGTAGTTTAATCAAATATAAGGGAAAATCCCAAGTAAAAGTGTGAAAAAAACGTAGCCACGATTACTCGGACAACATGTTGTTGATAAGTGTTTACTCAGAGCCTCAATGTTGTATTGAGCAATGATTAAGATAATTGAGCCCTTGCTTGGCTGGCTGAACTATCTAAGTTAGAAAAAACCGCACAAAACTTTTAGTCAAATTTTTATTGGAAAAGCTGCCAACGAGAAGAGTTAATCGTCTTCATATAAAACAATTAATTTATTCAACGTAAAAGTTAATTAAGCTAAAGCGCACCTGTAACATAAAAATTAGTTAATCTAAAACGTATCTTTAGATTTAGTGTATTTATATTTGAAAAACATAATTAGGTGAATGTGCATGCATCGCATTGCAAACAACCAAAAATGCTGTCCACTCTTATCCATTAATAAACTAAACAAAATGACCCTTCACTTAAGTCAAAAGTTCTTAATTTGTCCCTTCACTTAAATAAAGAGACACCGCATCCATTTCCGAAGACTGCATAACACCGCATCCATTTAAGAAGGTATTGTTTTCCTTTGATAACAGTGTCTTACGGCGAATCCATCAACTCGGGACCCGGAGCAGGGACTGGAGAGTCTGGGTACAACACAATGAATATTTCTGACGCTCAAAATTTAAGAGCGGTTAATATCATTTCTGGTGATGCCTGAGGCGCCCATAGATGCAACCTTAGATTCACGACCAGTCATTTCGTACACCTTTCCTTTTACATTATTATTATCCTCCATCTCAAACTAGTCATTCAAAAAATATTTGAGGCGATTTCGAGATATTTCCAAAATCCGTCGCAGGTTTTTCCAAAATTTGTCGCAGTAGAAGAAATAACAGTAAAGTCAAAGAAGAAATAACAGCAAAGCATGCGTTTGGTCAGTGAAGGATCGGCAGCAAAGTGAAGGGGGAATGAATGAGGATTGTGGGTTTTGGTCATCGGATGGCAGTCAAGGAGGGCTGTCGCAGCAGCAAAGTGGACTGACTGGAGGAAGGTTCTGCGGGAGGGCTGTCGCAGCAGCAAAGTGGACTGATTGGAGGAAGGTTCTGCGGTGGGGTCATCGGATAGCCTCCGACGGTTATATTGAATAAGATTGAAAATTTAGGAAATATTTTAAAAATTAAGAATAAAGTTTAATGTCGTTCCCTTATAATGATAACCCAACCAAAACACGTAATCCTTATTCATTCCCGTGACTCGGTACTGCCCTCCGATGACCCAAAGGCAAAAAGCTCTGCCGCTGCCAATCACATGACCCGAAGTTAGAGCGAATAATTATGATTCATTCTCATTCATTTGTTAAGTGATTTTTATCTATCAAAATATGATTATCATAATCATATTACTAACATTAATAGATATTAATTTTCACTTTTTATCAATTATATTTACTAATATAAATGTATTAGTATTATTATATAAAACTTAACACAACTAGCCCCAAGAGTTAGCTCAATCAGTCAAATCAAGTGCCTCGCCAATGGGAGGTCATAGGGTCGAATCCCGAAAGCTCTTGGGGTTAGGTCAGTAAATAGGCCGAGGGACGTTGATGCCCTTCGAGTGGCGTCCACTCAGTGTTTAAAACCCTGGAACTTAACACAACCATATTGAATTCGACAACAACAAAAAAGTGAACTCCACGACACCTCAACCATCAACGGTTATGAGGATTCGAATACCACACAAAATAAATCTTCATTTAACAGCAAAGCAGATCCACTAGACCAAACTTCTTCTCCCACTATCTTCAAAAGGACAAACACAATAGATCAACACCTTAAGTATCAACAGTTATGGGGATTCCAATACCGCACAAAATAAATCTTCATTTAACAACAAAGCAGATCCACTAGACCAAACTTCTTCTGTGACTATCTTCAAAAGGACGAACACAATAGATCGGGAAGCTAAGACACTAATGTCCCAAGAACTAGATGAGATGAAGAAGATGCAAGATAAAGGAAGTTAGAAGACCGTAGAGGAAAAAAAGAAAGCTACAACACCAATCTTGCCAAGAAAGACCAGGAGCCAGACAATTAAAAACTAAGACAATTATAGGTCCTATAGACCAATTTGGTCTCACTAGACGTTAATCATCATCATCATCATCATCAATATTATTATAAATAAAGTAATAACACCTAAAAAAATCAACCTAAATAATAAGATTTAAAACTTTACCATTAACAAAAACACATAGAGAAATTAATTAAAAAACTATATTTATTATAATTATTTACCAACATTATGTAAAACAAAAAGAGGAATAATGAATTCATTTTTTTTTAATATATTTTTATTAAATTTAAAAAAAAAAACCCACATTACTATGGTTTCAACCAATCCAACTCTCAAATAATTTCTGGTTCTCACCTGAAATTATTCAAAATTGAGAAGTATACCATATTAATAAATTATTTATAAAAATAAAATATCATAATGTTAATTTTTTAAACTCATTAAGATTAATTTAATATTTTAAACATTATATTATTAAAATCTATTTTTTTAAATTAATAAAAACATATAACATTTTAAACCTAATATTATAATAAATGAAATACTCATATATAAACTAAGTAATTGTACAAATAAATTTTATGATTTTTTTGAGATAATCCACAACCATGTCAAGTTCATGACTAACACAACTACATTAAAAATATTAATATGGTTGATATAGCAAAAACTTCATTTATATATACTATTAATAAATATAAAACCATAGAAATAAAAATATTATTATTATCATTATAATAAATAATAATTGTTAATTTATACTAATTAATATTCCATATTTAATGTTATTAATTTAATTTAATAGGAAATTATTTGATTTAAAATTATGTAATATAAATGAACTATTTAATAATAATATTAATAAATGTTGTAACTACGTTCAAGATTTGATATACTATTACCTACCAGCACATGAATTCATCCCTTGGAAAATGTGGTTTATTATTATATTAACAATTGATTTTTTTTCAATTCATTATTAATTCATTCATTTACTAAATAGTTAATTTAATAATTCATAGTTCAATTTCTTTCATCAATCATTTATTAATTCAATAAATAAATAACTTATTCATTATTAAAAATTAAATATTTTATTATTTATAAATAAATAATAATAATAAACAACTACTTATTAATATTATTTCATTAATATAAATAATGTTCATTAATATAATTTGTTTATTAATATTAATATTACTAATAATTAAATTTAATATAATTATAAATTAATAATAATAATAAATTAATGAGTAATGAGTAATAATTAATTTTAATATAGTTAAGAAATTGATTTATATAGATTTTAAATTAAATTAAAACAATTAATAAAATTAAATTAAAATAGTTAGATAATTAATATGAATAATAATAATAATTATTATTATAATTATAATTATAATTATAATAGTATTTTTGGTAAAACTCACATAAGAGATATTTATTAATATTACTAGTTTTATTAATTAATATTGTTATTGTTAATAATAATTGTGAGGTTGGATTACAGTGATACTAGATCTCATTATTATGGACCCGACTTGGGATGTATCTATGAGCACGAGGGGGCTTAGGGACCCTAGGCATATATCACCACCTCTGAGATTCTTGCCACTACTCTCTTGGTGTGATGCCCCTGGTTGCTCAGGTAATTTTTAGGGTTACTTTGTTTTACTACACTAAAAGACTTATTGGAAGTTATGAATGTTTTGTATATAAATAAATACATATATTTATGGAAAAAAAAATTAGAAGGGGTCGACTACAAGGTTACGGAAGGATGGATGCAAAATTCATGCTCAAAACAATTAAGCCAGTTAAGGGTTGGCAATTACTTGCCCGATTTCTCTCTCTAGGGAAAATTAATTCTGGGAGGCCAAGAGGGTATTGGGAACTTGAGGTAGAGAGGAGAAGGATGTTATTTTTTTGGTTTTGTAGAGTCTGGGAGGACATGAATAAAGAGAAAACCAAATACGAGTTCTCGAGGACATGAATAAAGAGAAAACCAAATACAAGTTCTCGAGCTGGATGGCTAGTGGAACTCAGTAATTGTCAGTGACCAAAGCTAGTTGGGACTAGGTGGTTAAGAGACAAGTTTGTCTCATTGTTTCTTAGCATGAAACTAGCTCAGGGGGAGCACCACATTTTATTCTGGTTCTTGCAAGTTGGGAGGGGCATCCTCCTTTCCATAATCTTATGGCAAACAAGCTTGGGAATAGATAAGTATTTATAACTTGGTACTTTTGTTAGTAATTTCAAGAAAATTGGTACTTATATAAGAGCAATGAATTTTGTGCATTAATTTCTGTAGGAAATGATAGAAGGATATTACTCATATGAATGAAAGTTACATGACTGTGTTATTTTCTATAGAACTGATATGAATGAAAATTACATAACTGTATTATTTTCTATAGAACTCATATGAATGAAAATTACATGACTATTATTTTCTGTAGAAATTAATAGAAGGATGTTGTTTTTATGTATGTGACTATGTTATGGATAGATACTCTCATAACTAGTGGTTAAAGAATTAAAAGGGGGTGTATATTGTGTTGTTCGAATTGTGTATTATTTTACTAATCCAAACTAAAAGCAAAAAATGAATATTACCAGGTGTAACCCAATGAGTACTATGCTTAGGGATACCTAAAAAGATTATAATGCATAACTATGAAGAGTAACAGTAATCTTTCTAAGCACAACTGGTGTGGGGTTTCAAATTTACTTGAGGGGATGGGGTGAAATTGCCTATGAACCTAGCTTCGTGGGAGTCTGTTTACCATATAAGAGAACTAAAAAGTTAATATGCAGCAGCAAGGGGACCCAGGATTTATGATTATTTCCCTAGATAGACCATTTGTTGACCATTGAGGAACAATCCCTAGTAGGTAGAGCCCTAATCATATTACGATTAACCAATAAACCAACAGAACTCTATTTCCTATATGCAGGCAAGAATGAGAACAATAGCAAAATTGTATGCATTGAAATCTCATAGTAAGTAAAGAACATATTATAAAATTTATGTAAACAATTTCAGTATAGTAAATGCAATTTCACATTTCCCAACAAGATTAAACAAAGCATGGAAGTAAACCTTTCAATATTAATAGATTCCAGTGAATATAGTAAAGCTTGTTAAAGGTAACAAAATTCAGAAACATTAACTTGAAAGATACAAAACTTATGAACAAAGATAATAACATGTGTCCATGATCTGGCTCGAGTGACCCTCGAGTTCAAAAAAAAAAAGAAATATCTTCTCTCTTGTATCCAAGAAGGGGCGAGAGTCTGTCACGGAGACTTATAACTACTTTTGGCTACGACCATTAACTAACCATATTTAAACTTAGAGAAGAAACCCCATACGAAAACTATATGAGCTAAAAATCCATATAACTGGGAACATAAACCCTTCTGGAATTATGGGTAGACGCGATGTGAAATATAACATAAACCCATGACGTAAGAAGGCATGGTTTTACATCCTTAGACATTACAATCACACCTAGAATTTCTGGAGGCCATCTCGCTAAGGGTTGGAACTCTAGTGGCATACCTTTCATATAACCCTCTGAAATGTGCGAAGGAGACTCTCCTGCAATAATAATAAAAAAGGGCAAGAAAAATGATCTAAGAACCTCTCAGCTGGTCTTTACTCATAAAAGAATATACATGCACACAAATTAATTATTTACCTAAGCCATGTAAAGAAAAGGAGAGTTGAACGAGATGGGTAGTCGAACTTTGGGATGGAAAAGACCACTGGTATCCATTCTTGTAGCATAAACCCCAAAACATTAGAATATTGTCACAACAAATCGAATAAGGTGAAAAATTCGAGTTAGTTGGTTAAATGATATCACTCGTGAAAACCCTGGCTGGAAAATAAGTCTATGAACACCATGACAACAATAGGACGACAATCGAATCATGGTAACCGAAAGAAAATGCTAAATGTTGAAGAGGTTGTAGAGCAGATGTATGAATCAATGAGAATGAACAATGAGACAATGAAAATTCTACGAGGTGTTGGACACCTAATCCTCTAAGGTTTGGTTTGGAATGCAAGTAGTCAAAAGGAGTGCAAGAGACCTTGGAATAAGGAATCCAACAATCACTCCAATGTATTATAAATATACATCTAAGTTAACAAAAAATTCAATTTAATTGTTTTATCATTCATGTCTCCTCACATTCCATGTGTCTCTAACATGGTATCAGAGCCAGCCCCAAATTAACCTTTTTGTGTTGTAACTCTTGTCATTGTCCTCATTTCCCTGCCATTATTCTCTATCCCTTTGCCTAAATTTAGAGCCTTTTTACCAAGTTGAGGTGAATATGTTGTTGCACTAAGGATGATAAGGCCATGGTCTCAATACGATATTGAATCAAACCTCTCTCGTTCAACTCTAGAGTGGACACTATCTGGTATGTGAAGAATTCAAACCTGTTTTCTTATTGTGCAGTAGTTGTATGGGACATGATGGAAAGCTAGATGCTGCGTTGAATGTGTGATTTCCTTGTTTATATGATTTTGTTGGCATGAAAGAGTCATCAGGGGAAAAGACCCTGGGTTCAAGTGTGGAGAGCCAACAATGGTTCATTGTAGTCTAGAAAAATGCCAACATTTTCACCTTACCCAAGGGGTAAGGAGTCTCACCCGAGGCGTATCATGACCAGAACTAAGAACGGTTCATCATGGAGTCAAGGAATCACCAATCGATAATAGATACACAACATCACATACATAATCAAGATAACAACATACCATCCGATACACAGAAACTACTACATGAATCTTGCAGGACACTTTAAAATATTAAGTGGGTCACCATATCATACGCACTCATACACATTATGCTAAGAAACCAGTCTAAACTTTACTTTATATTCATTCTACAGTAAAACATTACATGACATCTCAACATTCGCCACAGGTGATTACAAGGAGTACCCGTTTACAGACTCAAGGGCTCATTCTCTAACTCAAGGGTCTTGCTCAGCTATGTCTATGCATTCTAGTACCGCTCTACCACAACCAAATATATCTTCCACAATGCCAACATCAATAGCCTAATCAACCAACCTGTCTTCCGTACGGGTCTTCTCCTTTTATATTTCCCCCTACTGTTTGTACTTCTAGTTCTCGCTCGACTATTCTTTCCCTCAGTTGTGGCTCCTCCTTCCTGTCCACTTAGTTTCCTTTGTCTTCTACTCACACCTTGTCACAACCCCTCCGCAACTATTTGTTCCTGCTTTGTTACCCAATTGTCCTCCCCGCAAGCTAATCGTTGCTACCGCCACCCATTTCCTCCTTGTTCTTTGGCGAGCCAAAATAATCAAAAACTTTGTGAAACCAAAATGAAGGCCCCAACAAGCACCGACCACAATTCTTTGACTCATCCCCGAATCAATTCATCTCGATCTCAGCCAATCCTATCGGTATCTCCATGGGTTCTTTGGTTCGTAGTTGCACTGTCAGTTGTGCTGGTTCCATTCACTGCTGGGCTGGTGCTTCCTTTGTTTTGGCTAATGCTTTCAAGGTGGCATCTACTCCTATTGCACTTTCCTCCTTCTTAGGCTCCCCCGTTTCAAGCGAAGGCTCCAACTCTGGAACAACTGCCATGGTTTGCTTCCTGAATTATATGTACCTCTGAATGACAACTTCCCATTTGGCAAGGATTGTGTCAGCTTGTTGAGTGAAGTCCTCAATCATATTAGACGTTAAATCCATTGGCCATTGGCTTTGCAAATTGTCCCATTGTTTTCCGCTTGTGTCACAAACCTCCTTTAGAGTCAAAACCTATGTACGAACCAATGGGCATAGGTCTCTAATCACCTTCTTAGTTTTTGTTGACTCTTCCTCAATCTGACCGAATTGGACCTGGATTACATCGATCTGGTCATTGATCTACTGTAGGTGGGCAGAATTCATGCATTCCTTTGTGCTAGATAATAATTCTTGTATCCGCTCTCTCATGGGGTATACTAGGTTATTTTTCAATGCTAGGCTTCCTAGCCAATCATGGACTCTGTTGATCAGGGCATAGTTATCCGCGAGGGCATCGGCTAGTGCTCTCTTCTTTGCTTCTACTTCAATAATTTTTCTTTCGACAGTCCTCACATATATCTCGACTGGGTTTGACAGTGTGGATCTTACCGTCTCGAGTTTCTTTTTCATGTGGCTACTAGATTCGAGCATGCCACTTGGATATGGTCACAACAGCTTATCAGTGTGCAGGTTGTGATTTCTGTTGGCGCTTCTGTGTTGGCCTCAATGATCATTGGCCATAGCGACTGGAATATATACGTGACCTGGTCAACCTAGGCTTGTAAATCTATGTTTTCCGGTCTCAAGTGATCTCACTCTTCCATCATGTCTTGTAGTTGATTTTTCTACTGCTCATGCTCCTTGGCCAGATCCTCATGGATATTTTCAGCCCTATGTGTTTCTTATTGTGTGAATGTAAATAGTTGTGTCAATGACAAGTGTTGTAGTGTGTCATCTTACATTGTGCTGGGCTCTAGGAATTGTTGTTGTATGGCTAGGCTGCTGGCTATGGATTTTTCGGAGTGGGAGGTAGGCGAATGAACATGATGTGACTATGGAGTGAATTGCATAGTAGGTGGAACAATGCTAGGGTTTAGGACCACTATGAGATTTATAGGGAAAAGTGGCTGGTATGGTTCAACCTTTTTTCCCTGCGAAACAGTGTCTGGGCTTCCCCCTTGTGGTGGGTGGGACCCAAGAAGTAGTGATGCTAGAGATGTTGGCTATGCATCATTGGTAGAAGTGGTGCCCTTATGCCACTTTGCTAACTCAACTTCAATTTCTCCAATTTTTCATCGTCAGCCGAACATGAGGGTTTCTGACAAGGTCGCGAAGGTGGAGGCTGTGTGCGGGGAGGATTCCCGCAACTCATGTAAGGCAGTGGAGGTGGTGGAAGGAATTTATTTGACTATAGGGGATGCGAAAACTGAGTGTTTGAACTCATCAGTAAGGTTGACAACTGGAGGTGGTGGAGCAGCTCTCAACTTTTTAATGACCGAACTGTGAATGACTCTTTTCTTCTTTAGCTTGGGTACTATTGGCTGGGATGGAGTGTGAGCTACTCCAGTGGGGAGTTTCATGGCCAACGGAGTTGTGATGATGGGTGAAAACATAGTGGAACCTTGAAATTGCAAGGGTTGGTTACTCTCACCTGATTGGCCTTCGAAACTTGCAATTGTTTGCCTCAGCGTGAACATTTTCTCCTCCATCTGAAGCACCATCAGGTGGAGGACATCTTCGGCTGGTCCCTTTCTATTTTTTTCTACTGCATCTCCCCTTTGTGCCTATTACTTTAAGGCCCCGAATAGATCACTATATTTCTCATCAGTAATCTTGCAAGCCACCCTTGACCATGATCCCACCTCAATGTGTAGTGTCACTGCAGTCAGAACGAATCTTTGTGGCCTCATCTCGAATGTATCTAGATGGACGCACCATGGTCTAAGGTAGGTGTGCGCATGTGAGGCTTTGAGACAGACTTCTTTTGAAAGTTCATCTAGTAGAGTCTTACGTATCCTTTGCATCGACCTTATTATAGTTAGCATCGGTTCATACCAGGCTCTGAAAGTCGTTTCAATTATCTCTTTTGTGCTCGGATCCCCCAACGCTCTCCATGGTTCATACCAGAGTGCCAACGGTTGTTCTTCGATGATGGGAATCATTTCCCTCTATCTTGGTGGCCTCCATCTCCACATGGCCAGAGACATTAGAATGTACCCAAACATAAAATTGGTACTCCATCTGTTATGAAACCAGCTCAAGAAAAGATAGAAAAGATAGATAAATGCCTTATAATTCAGCCTCTTCGAGGGGGCAACCTCCTTTACATTACATAAATGAACAATTCTTGGATGATTCAAATGACAAAACCTCCTTCCTATATATAGGAGTCTATGGAGTCACAATATAATCCAACCGACCTAACAATAATAATATAAAGGCACAAAAATAACAATAGAGGGATTCTATGGGCACATTAATAACAATAATGGGGTAATGGGGGCACAACAATATAAATAAGAGGTATAACTACAATAGTAATGGGGTAATCACTAGTATTATAGGGACCCAACATGCCCCTCTCCTTCAAAAAAGTGTTGTCCTCAACGCTTGAGTAGTTCAGGATACTTCTGCATAAAATTCTCATCCTCCCTTGTGGAATCTTCAGCGGATAAGTTCTTCCACTTGATAAGGTACTCTGAAATTGATCGATTTCGTAGCTGTCGAGTTCTTGTTTCTATAACTGCTTCCAGTTCCAATATAATTTTTCCTTCCTCGTCAAGTTCTGGCAATATTGTTTGAACTAGGAGCTTGTCGCCTATAACCTTCTTTAAGCATGAAACATGGAAAACTGGGTGCAATCGAGAAGCTGCAGGAAGCTCCAATTTGTATGCCATAGTACCAATCTTTTGCAACACCTTGTACGGACCATAATACTTTGGTGATAATTTATTATCCTTCTTAGCTTGCTTGAGGGACATTTGCTTATATGGTTGTAGCCGTAGGAATACCCAATCACCTACATCAAAACTTCTTTCACTGCGATGTTGATCTGCCTGTTGTTTCATTCTATTCTGTGCCAACACGAGGTTATCCTTTAAGAGTTGGGGACTTGTTGTTGATGTTCGATGTGATGTTCCACTGCCTGAACCTTAGAATTTTCTCTTAAATATGATGTGATGGATGGTGGTTGATACCCATAAAGTGCCATAAATGGGGTCATTTTTGTTGCTGTATGAAAGGAAGTGTTATACCACCATTCAGCCAGAGGCAACCATTTGACCCATTGTGTCTGTTTATCAGATACAAAGCAACGAAGATATCCTTCCAAACATTTGTTTACTATCTCAGTTTGCCCATCAGATTGAGGATGATAAGATGAGCTATGAGCTAACTGAGTACCAAGACAAGAAAATAATTGTGTCCAAAAATTTCCAGTGAAAATGGGATCTCTGTCACTTACAATAATCTTTGGGTTTCCATGTAGCTTTTGAATTGTTTCCATAAATGCAGTAGAAACTGTACTGGCTTTAAATGGATGTGATAATGCACAAAAGTGTGCATACTTGGTAAGTCTGTCAACTACCACCATGATGACACTCTTTCCCTCAGACTTGGGTAAACCTGTGATAAAATCCATTGAAACCTCCTCCCAATGTTGGCTTGGAATGGATAAAGGTTGTAATAGACCTGGTGTCTTAATTGTTTCAACTTTATTTTGTTGGCAAACCAAACATTCTGCCACAAACTTTTGAATATCTGATTTAAGGCCATCCCAAAAAAATTCCTTCTTAACCCTGTGGTAAGTTTTTAAAAATCCTGAGTGCCCTCCTAAGGGAGAAGTGTGCAATTCCATAAGAATCTTTTGTTTTAGCTGGGAATTCTTACAGAGGTATAAGCGATCTTTGTACCATAACGAATCATTTTTCCAGCTAAATGTATCAGACGTACTGGAATCTTGTTGTAGCTTTCGAATAAGTGCCCACACTTCTTCGTCATTCTTCCATTCCTCCCTTGCTTCATTTATCCAATCTGGTTGGATAATAGAAATAGCGCACAACAATGCTTCCACATCCTCATCCTTTCTTGAGAGTGCATCTGCCACCACATTTTGCTTCCCTTTTTTGTAGATGATTTCAAAGTCATAACCCAACATCTTTGTGACCCACTTTTGTTGCTCTTCAGAGGATAATCTTTGTTCTAAAAAGTATTTAAGGCTATCATGATCCGTTTTTACCTTGAAGTGTCTTCCCATTAGGTAGGGTCGCCATTTCTTAAGTGCATGGAGTATTGCCAACATTTCCTTCTCATAAATAGCTTTGCTTAAAAACTTTCCCTTGATTGGACGACTTTCAAAAGCAATGGGTCTTTCATCTTGCATTAGAACAGCACCAATTCCATTTCCTGAAGCATCACATTCCACAATAAAGGTTTTTGTGAAGTCCAGTGTAGCTAAGACCGGTGCTTGGCACATTGCCTCTTTAAGATGTTCAAAGGCCTTTGTTGCTTCCGGAGTCCATGAAAATGCATCTTTCTTCAATAATGTTGTTAGAGGTGCTGCTATTCTCCCATAATTCTTAACAAACTTGCGATAATACCCTGTCAACCCAAGAAATCCGCGCAAATGCTTTATGGATGTGGGGATTTTCCATTCCTTAATGGCTTTAATTTTGCTAGGGTCTACCTTAACTCCTTCATGAGATACAATATGACCCAAATATTCCACCTCCTGGACTCCAAAGAAACATTTGGATCTTTTGGCATATAATTGTTTCTCCTCCAATAGTTGTAGCACCCTGTCAACATGTTCAACATGATCCTTCCAAGACTTGTTGTAGATAAGTATATCATCAAAAAATACTAACACAAATTTTCTAAGGAATGGTTTGAAAATTGAATTCATCAAACCTTGAAATGTTGAAGGTGCATTGGTAAGGCCAAAAGGCATGACCAAAAATTCATAATGACCCTCATGAGTTCTAAATGTCATTTTCGGAATGTCTTCAATCTTCATTCTGATTTGATGATATCCTGAACGAAGATCCAACTTGGTGAAGTAAATTGATCCATGCAATTCATCCAGTAATTCATCAATGACAGGAATGGGGAACTTATCTTTAATAGTGAGCTTGTTGAGCTCCCTATAATCCGGACACATGCGCCATGATCCATCCTTCTTGTGCACCAATACTACTGGAGCAGAGAAAGAACTTTGACTCGGTTGAATTATACCAGCCTCTAGCATTTCTGCAACCATACGTTCAATTTCACTTTTTTGGACATAGGGATATCTGTACGGCCTGATGTTTGGAGGAACACTTCCTGGAATCAGATGAATAGCATGATCATGATCACGCATAGGTGGGAGACCTTTGGGAGTCTCAAATACCTTGGAATGATTGTCCATGACTTTTTGGAGATCTGGAGAAATAGATGATTCTAATGTGGAAACATCTAGCAAACATAATTGTGCAATTACACCCCTTTGCTCCTTTTTTAGAAGCTTTGTCATACCATTAGAGCTGATTATCTTTCCTGGTTTCCCTGCAATACCCCTTAATTCAACTTCCTTTCCTTCCACAGAAAATTTGATGAAAAGTTCTTGAAAATTAAAAGCTATTGTACCCAAGGATTGTAGCCATTGGACTCCTAGTACAACATCATCACCTCCCATTGGAATGGAAAGCATTGGGCTAGTCAATACATATTCTCCCATGGATAGCTTGATATTATGGCACTTTCCAGAGCAATTTATTGTTCCTCCATTTGCAATCATCACTTGACACTCTGGTGCTGGATATAGGAAGCAATTCAATTCTTTTGCTACCCTACAATGAATAAAATTGTGGGTGCTTCCTGAATCAATCAACACTATCACCTTTTTCTTCTTGATTTTTCCTTCTATCTTGATGGTTTGAGGAGTGGTAATTCCCGCCAATGCATTACAAGATATGGTCGGATTTATTTTTTCTTCATCTAGGCTTTGTTCCTGGAGCATATCCTCTTCTTTTGACCTTTCTTGCTCCTTTTCTTCTTCCTCTTCACAATCTATGTAGAATAA
The DNA here is from genome assembly GCA_031772625.1 of Pinus tabuliformis. Taxonomy (NCBI): domain Eukaryota; kingdom Viridiplantae; phylum Streptophyta; class Pinopsida; order Pinales; family Pinaceae; genus Pinus; species Pinus tabuliformis. The sequence goes on along the minus strand of CM062816.1, from coordinate 314,380,511 downwards.
TTTCTTCTCAGCACACTTATGACCTTTAGTGTATTTGCTATCACAACTATAACAAAGCCCTTTTGCTCTTTTTTCTTCCAATTGTTGTGGTGTCAACCTTATAGGTTGTGGAAGATTAGGGGCAACTGCACTTCCGTCTTTATAGTTGTGAGTGGTATGCTTCCTGGTTGCCATAATTTTGGTTTCCATTTTTCTTGCTAACCTGAATGCCTTCTCTAATGAATCAGGTTCCCAAAGTCGAACATCATGTTGGATATTATCCTTTAAAGACCCTATGAACACATCAATCCTATGCTGCTCTGGAATATCTTTTACCCTTATGTTCAATTTTTGGAACTCCTCAATGTGCTCCATTATTGAACCCTTTTGTTTGAGACATATCAATTGGCTAAAAAAAGTGTTGCTTTTTGTATCCTCATAATGTGCTATCAATTCTTCCGTAAAAATTGCCCAAGTGATAAATTGTTTATGAGAGCAAAGCCATTGATACCATACAAATTGATTTGTTTCCAAATATAAAGTTGCAATATGTACCTTTTGTGTGTTTTGCACATTATTCAGATCGAAGAACTGCTCCATCTGTAATATCCATGTGGCGGGATCCTTGCCATCAAACTTTCTCATATCGATTTTTGGAATATGGTGGGTCTTCGATCCAACATTAGAGTCTATGGAATCATGATTAACATTTCTTTTGTTCACATCATGAGTTTCCTTTACAACCTTTTCACCATTAGTAAGCATTTCTTGTAGAAAAATTGTCAAATCTATCTTCAAATCTGCCATGTCTGTCTTCAAATCTGTCCTCAAATCTGTCTTCAGATCATCCATCTTAGCTTCCATGCCCTTTATCTTAGATTCCACGCCATTTATCTTAGCATCTGTTAGCTTTTTTGAGTGTGACATTTGTTGCACTTGTTCTTGTAATTTTGATATATCGTGTAGCATTTCTTCCTCTTCTTCATGAGTCATGCTAGAGCTTTCAGGTTCCTTACTATGTGTTTGCATTTTCTTTCCTCGGGGCATCAGTTACCGATAATAATGCTTTACTATGCCCTTTGAATTCCTTCAAACCAAGCTTATGTAACAATAAAAAATAAAAACTACACACCTTTTTTTTTTACTTTGTAGAAGCCTGATATTGAATCTGATGTATCTCTGTAATTTTGAATCATCTAGTTCTGAAATTGTGACCTGTAGTAGCCTTCTATGTCCTCTTTCCAATGCCACTAGTCTGAACCAAATTGGATTCTCCAAGAAAGAGTTATGCACAATCTCCCACAGTGACCTGATTATAGACTAGTTCAGTAGAGCGAACTTCTTACAAAATTTCAATCTGATGCTCAGAAAGAAAGTTATGACGATTTTCCCCAGGTCACCTGTTTTGAGTGTAATTCAGGAGTCTGCAAAAAGACCAACTTCCTGAGATCATATCTCCGAAAATATCGTGCGAAAAGCTCTGAAATTCGGAACCAAGGTTCAGCGCGATTTATTCTCAAATGGGTTTTTTTTGTGACTTCTGAAACGTCACAGAAAAAAAGTTATAGTGAAAATGCCACGATGACCTGTTTGGAGCAGCGAAACCCTAGAATCCAAAGCTCTGATACCAAATGTTATGAAACCAGCTCAAGAAAAGATAGAAAAGATAGATAAACGCCTTATAATTCAGCCTCTTCGAGGGGCAACCTCCTTTACATTACATAAATGAACAATTCTTGGATGATTCAAATGACAAAACCTCCTTTCTATATATAGGAGTCTATGGAGTCACAATATAATCCAGCCGACCTAACAATAATAATATAAAGCCATAAAAATAACAATAGAGGGATTCTATGGGCACATTAATAACAATATGGGGGTAATGGGGGCACAAAAATATAAATAAGAGGTATAACTACAATAGTAATGGGGTAATCACTAGTATTATAGGGACCCAACACCATCTATACACATCTTCACATGCTTCAAAAATTTTGTTAAGAACAAAAGCAAACCAGTTGAGTACCTCGCCTTTGTAGCAATGTTCCACAGCCGAAATTGCGTCTAGTGTGCATTCATTTCTCAAGAAGTGCCTCATGGTTTTTCCTGCTATGATGTAGTAGGAAAATCTCATGCTAACTTTGTTTATCATATCAAGCTTTTCTCCTCTTCCACTTCATTCAGTTCCACATCTTTCATAATAGTTATCTTCACTCTCCTTCTTGGCTCTTTTAGCACCTTCCCAGAATGTTGTGGTGACTGTGTTCCCTCTGGCTGACAAACCTGTTAGATGATGACTATCTTCTACATGATTGGGGTAGTCTTTTTCAAGCCACAGTTATCCCCCATGCATTCTGCTAACCAGTATTTTAGTACCTTGCATGGTGGCAAATTGAGTACCAAAAATATGTAGGCTTCTCAAATTGATTAAGGTTTAGCTCTGTAATCCTTTGAAATCCTCCTTGAATCTGGAAGTCTTGGTGTCTTCATCCTTTTGTATGTCTTTTGTGTAAACCTCTCTCTTTAAAGTTGGTAACTGGAAGCAATCCGTAAGGTCGTTGTCGATTAGAATTGTCTTATCGTATTTCCCATATACACTGTCAAGCAACTCAATTTGATCATCTAATGGATCTTTTGGAACTAAGACAATTCCCTTCTCCATCTCCCTACATCGTTGGTAACAATTGTCACTTGAGGTTTCACACTTATGTGTTTTTGCAACTTTTCTTCAGAGCGGGCCTAGATTTCTTCTGCTATCTGCAGTTGAAACTCTATAATTTCCTTCATTATCCTGCGAGTTAAGTAGTCGGGATTGACATGATGTTTCCTGACTAGACCTTAGCAACTAATTACTCCAAAAACTTTCCCCATGTGTTCTAGCCATATTTTTCCGCCGTTGGATGACCTAGACCTGACAACCATGACATGGACTGGGATAGGACAGAGTGGGCTGCATGGTGTATTAATTTTTCTGTGATGGGGTTATTTATTAACTAAACTTGTTTTTAACGGGAAAAGATTTGTGACTCCTACTTGAAAGTCGCATTGTTAGTTACTTATTATGGAAATTACTACTGGTATGGCCGAAAGGACAAGTACAACCTGTGATCATAAAAACTGAAAAAGTGTCTGCCTACTTGTACTTGCGGATTATGAATGTATGTGTGACTACTAATTCTACTTCCCCCCCTGCAACCACAAATGGGTTGCGGTGTGATGATATTGTTGCTGCAACCTTATTGACAATTTTCTTATTTCTATGAAAATGACAAAAATCATGACTCTAACTAGCTTCTTAACATGACTGACTAAATCTTATTACCTCCTACCTACTTGCGAGCTCGTTTCCAAGATCCTCTTCATCTTGAATTTGTGTTTGATGATTTTTGGAAGGGCTTGAGGTGTGGGCCATTTACCCATCCGTGTAGCATGATTCCGTCTAGTTGCACCAATCTTACTGCTCCAGAATATTTGATTTCTGTAATTATTAACAGGCCCAACCAGTACATCTGCAGTTTCCTTGGGAATTTCTGGAACTTCTTGTCGTATAGTAGTACCTGATCGCCAACTTCGAATGTCTTCTTCATGATATGCCTATCATGCCAAGCTTTCCACCTTCTCTATTCCACTGACTGATGAAACTTAGCTAAGAACTGGGATTCATCAAGTTCCATTATGTGACTCAGTCTTTCTCTCAATGCCATATTATCTTTCATTCTCGTTGCTTTAGATATAAACATGCTTGGTATTATGAACTCTACTGGCACCACTGGTTCCTTTCCATATACTAGCTGAAACAGTTTCTGTTTATGAAGTCTCTTCACCACTTTTCTATATGTCATAGAGTTGCTGGTATTCTCTCATCCCAGTCATCCCTATTCACTGATATGATCTTTGTTAGAACTTTCTCCAAGATTTTGTTGAATGCTTCAACAGTTTTGTTGGCTTGTGGATGATATGGACTACTTTTGTTATGCTGAATCATGAAATTCTTCAAAAGAGCCTCAATAGTTTCATTTATAAAATGTGTTCCTTTGTCACTTGTGAGACTCTTCGGGCATCCAAACCTCAATATTATGTTTTCTAAAATAAACCTTGAGGGTGTGTTTATTGTACAATCCCTAACAGGTGTTGCTTCTTCCCACCTGGTGAGGTATTCAGTTGAGGTTATTATGTATCTTACATGTGAATTCCTTATCAGTGGTGTAATGGGTGCAATGAAATCTATTACCCATTTCTCAAATATTTTCACTCTGCGAATGGGATTTAAAGGTAGCTTATCTCGTCAGGAAGGCTTCCCAACTCTTTGACGGACATCACAATTCTTAACAAATTCTTTAGAATCTATCTGAATGGTTAGCCACCATAGTCCTGCTTATAGTATCCTCCTTGTGGTGGATTTACCTCCCACATGGCCTCAAGCGACTCCCTCATGAAATTCCCATAATACATCTTCTCTTTCATGTCGAATTATGCAATGCCTCAATACTTGATCCAAACCCATTTTATAGGGGTGTCCTGCGATCAGCTGGTAGTATGCTCCCCTTACTATTAAGTGTCGCTTCTGTGCTGTTGTATATCCTTCTAGGCAATGGCCTGTTGTTAATAATGTGGCGATATCTTCTTGTTATTAATGGATTTTTGTTAATAAGGTTCCTTCATTCTCTCCAATTTCTAGTCGTGACAAGTGGTCTGGCCCCACATTCAGTCTACCTGGTTTTATGACCAACTCAAAAGTAAATTCCTGGAATAGTAGAAACCATTGGCATATCCTACCCTCTAGTACTGGTTTGTTTACTAAGTACCTCAATGCAGAATGGTCTGTGAAAAAATTGAATGGTGCCCCTGATAAGTAATGTCTGAACTTTGGAGAGAATAAACCATGGCCAAGGCCTCCCTCTCAGTTGTCGTATAGTTCCTTTCTGCAGTCAACAATTTTCTGCTGGTGTAGTACACTAGATGATCTATATTTCTTTCCCCTGGTTGTGTTGAGACTGCTCCCAGCGCTATCCCTAACGCATCAATGTCCAATCTAGATAGGCAAGGATCGGGATGCTTACGAGTCTTTCTTTAAATATGTTCAGTGTTGTTTAACAGTCCTCAGTCCAAACGAGCACTTCCATCCTTTTCAATAATTTCTCCATTGGGGCTGTGATTGATGCATAATTCCTGATGAAGTGTTGGTAATACCCCATATGGCCCAAAGTGGACCTTAGTTGGTTCACATTTTGTGGCGGCTCCATATTGACAATTGTTGCAACCTTCTTTGGGTCTACGCATACTCCATCTTTGTAGACGATGTGGCCTAGCAGTGCTCCAAATGGGACCACGAAGATACACTTCTTGAGGCTTAAGGAAATTTGAAATTATCTGCACCTTTCAAACACAACCCTTAGTGAGCTTGTGTGTTTCTTCATTAGGCTTTATATTGTATAGTTGTCCATGTACACCTCTAGAAAATTGTGAATGTAGTCTCAGAGTGCAGTAATGATAATCCTCGAGAAGACTGCTAGTGCATTCTTCAATCTGAATGGAATTACATTGTATGCATATGAATGCCATTCGATAGTGAATGTTCTTTTCCTTTTATCCTCCTCATCTATTCGAACTTGATGGTAGCCCAAGAATCCATCTGTAAATGAATATGCTTCATTACCTGACACGTTGTCCAGGACCTCATCACTCAAAGGTGTCGGGAATGGATCATGCACACATGCATTGTTGAGACTTCTGTAATCAACACATACCCTAATTTCGGTCAGATCCTTCTTGTTTTATATGACTATAGGACTTATCCACTCTGCTTCATCTACTAGAAATATAATCCCTGCTTCCAAGGTTTTGTTGATTTCCTTCTTAACCTTCTCCTTCACCCTTGGGTTCAGTCTATATGGTCTGTGCTTTACCAGACAGGCAGTTGGCCTTAGAACAATCTTCACCTCCCCTATGTCTCTTTTTATCCCCTTCAACTTTACTACTGAAGCTGGAAATAAGTCCTTGCACTCTTGTAATAGGTCAAAAATTTCTTTTGTAGTCTGTTCATCCCAGTAATCTCCTACAGATGCCATTTTGGGTTTATCCTTCATCCACCATTTTGTTTTCTCAGCTTCATTGGTAGAAAGTGAGCACCTTCTCTTGAGGGACTCTCTCGGATGTCTCTCTCTCCTTCTATTTCCTCAAAGGTTAGGTGTCTCAATCCGTCTAACCCATCCTCATCCGGCTCTGCATCCACCTTGTCGCAGGTCACATATTTTGGAGAATCCATGTCATACAGACACTGTAGAAAACTTTCGTCAAGATAACCTTCAATTAAATATCCTGGGGCAAATAGAACCCAGTTTATCGCATGGAGTGTCTCAGTCATGCATTCATCGTCTCCCCTGATTGAAAAGCTGCTAATGAACTATGACTCCAAAACATCCCAATCTTCCTTTTGTCTACAGAATTCCTCTTGTATGTACCAAGCTCAGGGAACAGTTCCTAAGGTATGTATGAATATGTGTACCCATACTTCCTTCGGTATTCCCTGGCTTTTACAACCTTTTATGCAGGCCTTGATGTGCCTCTCAGGACTTGAATTCCCTCTATATTTCATATTATCCTGTGGTCGGTCTTCATCCTGGGCAAACCTTTCCCTCATGGCTTGCTTGATGGATTCCCAGTGTGCTGTGGTGTGTTCTCCACCATCTTTTCGGTGTTTTCAGGAGCGTGATTTCAAGAAAATGAATCTTTTGATCTTCCCTCTGTTCTCTGTCTACCTTGTTCAAGAAGACATCCACCTATTCAATGTCATAGTACTTGAGATAATCGCTTACCTATTTTCCTATCCAATTAACTCGACTTATCATTGCACATCGTCTAGTGTTTAGTTCATATCTGTCTTGATGCCATGCATCCCATGCAGCTTTTGAACCAGTCTATGAGCTTTGAATACTTCTCTAGTTGGCGAATCCTCCTGCTTTAGGATTTATGTATTCTTCCCTTTTTCCCGCAGTTAGTGTGTATAGCTAGTCTAGCATTCCTGGTTCATCCTTGTCTTCTACAAGTTCTATGAACTTGGGTCCTTGATAAGCATCGAAAGGTTGGATCACCCTCATTCCTTCTGTTTCCAAAATCATCAATTCTTTCTTTAAGTTTATGACAACATAGTTTTCATATGCCCAATCGATCCCAAGTAGTGCTAGTTATGGGTCCTTATCTCCCATTATATCAATAACCTCAAATTCAGTGTGTGTCTTCACCCCCAGCACATCTACTTCTATGCTTTGTAGCCTTCCAATGTGTAGTATACAATACTGGTTCACCATTCTTAGTTGAATCAGTGAGTATTTCAATTTTGGCTTCCCCATTGCCTCCCATGTTTTCCTAGATAGTATGTTTACATTCGATCCCAGGTCTAGCATCATGTCCCTTATCTGGAACCCCGCAACCTGAGCATTAATTCAGAATTCCTTTTCGCTTCTCTTCCTATTTTACCTCACTCTTTTGGAATTATTTTCTGGTAAGTTGGCAAGTGATCGTTCCACTTCCCCTTCCTCCACTAATAATGCAGCCTTTAAACTTCTCTGCAACTCCTTTAATATGTGTTCATCTTGGATGATCTGTAGGAATAATTTAAACCATTCTTTAGTTGTCTAGTTATGATTGAGCAGGTGGCAATTCTGTCTCTGGTCTTCCTTCATCTCAGTCATTGCCTCGAATATCTTAGATGCTGCGTGATAATATTGCTTTAGGTGCTCGAGTTGATATTCTTTCTTTGGAGATGTTGCTTTAATAATCAAGGGTGGGTCTTTCGTACTACAATCCTCCCCTGTTTTTTTCCTCCTCTTGTAACTATATTAATATTGGTTGTGGAAAGAATGTCGTTGGTACAAGGTTCGGCGTTAACCAGGTTATCCCCCCTCTGTCTGGTCCTTTCCTCCCACTTTGCAATGAGTTCCGGGTAATCCTGCATGGCATGAGTATTAATCCTGCATTGTGAGCACCATGGTCTCCTAGGTAGCAGGCATTCCCTAGCGACGTGTCCTTCTTGGTAATTTTTGTAACACCTTACGAGGCCTCTTCTTCCCATTCTTCCTCCTCTCCCATTTCCTCCTCATCCTTGTCGGTTTGACTCGTTAATCTTGAATGTCAACCTGTCTGTCATTCTGCTAGAGCATCCAGTGCTCGGTACTGGTCCATGTAATGTGTTGTGGATGCATAGAACTCACAGCAGTTATTATTAGGGACAATGGAGTATTTATATAGTATCAGGAACCTCCACGGTAGATGTCCATACATTCTACATATCTCGTACTAGTCTTGGTTATTTTGTCAAGGAAAAACTCCTTGCGCTCCTACTGCCGCAACTCCTGTGGTAGGTGGGGTCCCTGATGATCCTGCAACCGCCCTCGAATGGTTAATTCCTCACAACTTTGGGAATTTTTTCACAACATGTCCTTCCACCATACATTGTGTGCACCATACGTTGGGTTTGGCTGGTCGCACTAGTTGAAGATCCTTCAGTTTCTTTGTTAAAGTTGCAATTTGATTCTAAAGGCCCACGATTGACGGATCCTAAAAATTCGTCCCTCCATGATATTCATGAGGATGTAAAACCATGGCTTGTACGTGTGATGCTTGCTCCAAGGCATCTTAGAGAGTTTTGATTTTCTGTTGCATAAGTGGCATTCTTGTCAAGGGCAGGAGTGCCTTGATGAACCAGTCCTGCTGGTGATTCAAGTCTAGAGTGTAACTCAACTTAGCAATGGAATCCTTAAACATTTGCATGAGTTCCCAAGTAGTTTCGCCCTCCTTCTTCTTGATCTCCCACAGTTCCGACAACCCTTGCTGATCAGTATGAGGTACTTGGAATTCCTGCATGAATCCTCTCTTGATACCCTCTATCATGGGATTATGGTTTTGTTCCGCCCATTTTATAAACCAATGCAGAGCTCTCTCCCTCATCATGCTCTGGAACTCCACTGTCCTAACATTGTCTAGAGTCTGACGTGCTCCCAAAATAACTTCATATAGATACCAATGTTATTCCATGTCTTTGTTCCCCATCCTCGCAAACTCCAGATATCTGGTAAAAGATCCCGTCATGCTTACTTAGGTATGAGCTAGTAACAAAAACCTTTTGTTCAATGGTAGTTAGGATCCTTGCAGTCCCAAGTTGCTAATACTACTGGTTACCTTCCTACTTCTTGTATTAAAAATGGCCTTATATTTCTCGTGCATGCTATGTACCCATATTGCCTTAGCGAATTTAATAACAAATTTCTTCGGATTATACTAAGGTACCAGGGGAAGGTCAGGATGGATACTGCCTATACCTTGGGGTATTGTTGTTGTCTCCTAATGGATGCTTCTCCTTCAACAAATAATCTTCTCATGACGTCACCCATGTCATCTTCTCTCTCCTCTTCATACCTACTTGGCATTTTCTCCTGCACTATTCCTTCTTCAACTTGTAAGGAAGGATCTTCTTCATCCTCCCAGCTCCTATACCACATGTTGCCTATCTTTCTCTGTTCTGTGTCTTCTTTCCCTCTCCCTTCCTCTTTTGGTTTTCCCGACACCAATCCTACTTGGTGGGGTCCCATATTTATTTTCTTTAGAGTCTGAATCACTCTTTCTTGCCACTTCCCAGCTAGCAACACTCTCCTCTATGCTCTAACGTCTCTAGCTTTCTTCAAACCTTCTACATCCATCCTCTCAGCAACATCTCTATTTCCCAATAGGTTGCATTCTCCCCTTAGGTCCTTCCCCTGGTACTGGGCTCTTACACTACCATTTTCGCAGTAGGTGAGGGCAGTATTCCTTCTTCTACCATAAACATTTTAATCCACAACGACACTTCCCTCATCAACCTTCCTCTTAATACGGATCCAAACACCACTTCTTTCTTTGAAAACGATTGATCAATTTTGGCAAACTCAACTATATATCCTTCCACTATAGTTCTTACCCAAAAATTGACTGCTCTGGTCAAATCATTATCTAACTGTTGAAGCAATATGAGAGCTGAGGAAGTCCAACTGCATTGAACTGATGTCGATCCCCCAGACCGATTCTTCACTTTCATTCTTCTTAACTAATTGTACAAGTCTTCTGGGAACTTGCACTAGAATATCTCATATTGGTCATTGGTACCATCAGCATATAAAATCCCTTCACTGACCTTTCCGATCAGTTAATTCCTATGGATAATTTACTTTGCTATAAACTAATCTATTTTGTGATTCCACCAATCCCTAATCTCTTTCTTGAATATCCTCGACACCATGTTCTGAACCAGTTCTTGTAACTTCGGGGCCCGACAACAGACCATTTGTTGGCACGAAAGAGTCATCAGTGGAAAAGACCCTAGGTCCAAGCATGGAGAGCCAAAAATGGTTTGTTGTAGTCTAGGACAACTTCGAAATTTCCACCTTACCCAAGGAGTAATGAATCTCACCTGATGCATGTCTTGACCAGAACTGAGAAGGGTTCATCATGGAGTCAAGGAAGCACCAGCTGATAATAGATACATAACATCAAATACATAATCAAGATAACAACATACCATCTGATACACAAGAACTACTACATGTATGAATCTTATAGGACACTTTAAAATTTTAAGTGGGTCACAACATCATACACACTCATACACATTATGCTAAGCAATTACTTTATATTGATTCAATAGTAAAACATTACATGACATCTCGGCATCCCCCATAGGTGATTACAAGGAGTACTCATTTACAGACTCACGAGATCATTCTCTAACTCAAGGGTCATGCTCAGCTATGTCTCTACATTCTAGTGTCGCTCTCCCACAACCAACTATCTCCTCCACAATGCCAACATCAACAACCTAATCAACCAACCTCTCCTCCTTACGGGCCTTCTCGTTTTATAATTCCCCCTACCACCTAGACTACTAGTTCTCACTCGGATGTTCTTTCCCACGACTTCCACTCCTTCTTCTTGTCTGCTCAATCACCTTTGTCCTCGGCTGACACCTTTCCACAACCCCTCTGCAACTTCCTGTTCCGACTTTGTCGTCCAGTTGTCCTTCTTACAAGCTAACCATTGTTGCCGCCACCCGTTTCCTCCTCATTCTTTGGCTAGCCAAAATAATCACAACCTTTTCAAAATCAAAACAAAGGCCCCAACAGATTCAATATTATGTATTATGTGCAAGAGGTGCTCCATTTTTTATTAGTTGAGGTTCTTGAAGAATGCATTGGTAATTTTGTTTTAGGACTGAAAATTGGACTGAGACTAAGCCTGAGAAATATACCAGCACTACCTATTTCTGGCTTTACCTCACATGGTGACTATGTTAAGTTTTATGTTAATACATATAGTGTTGGTGCATAAGATCCTATGTTAAATTACATAGTTTTATATTTAACATATACTCCTTTTTTGTTATGGTTGCATTGCTCCCATAGTCATACGTATTGTAGGCCTGCTCCCATACACTTCTTACCAACCACCATACACCGTCTCTCCCCACTAAATAGTGGAACCACACCTTCTCCAATACATATTTGGCATATAGTTACTATGTATCAATTGTGCTTTAATACATGCATTTTTCTGCATACCACACTCTAGTTTTTTACCACTGCATACCAATATGGTGCCACCACATACCATAGCCTTCTACCTAATAGTCATATGCGTTGCATTTTTAATATTGTGTTTTTAATACTCTGACCCTTCACTACCTCCATATCACACTGGGGTGCCTTCACGTTATCCATTGTCACACTGTCCATAGTCACGTTGTCCATTGTCATGTTATCCACACAATCACGATGTCCATTGTCCATTGTTCGAAGGTTCAAGGCCAACCTTAACCTCTATCACTAAAAATCTTTGATGGGAAGCTACAATATTATTAAGAGAACGTATTGAAACATTGCATTGCTGACAAACAAGAGCTCAGTCTTCCAGACATAAAAAATATCTTGTCTTCTCCTGGAAAATGTCAGATTTGGGTGACTCAGAAGAAGGGTTGATGAGAGGAACTCTCTAATGTTTTCTAGCTAATTTGTTGGTAGCATGGACATTATCTTCACAAGCTAAATAGAGAGCAACCTCATCAACACAACATAGAAAAGTGGCCTCTGTGTTTTCATAGACATCATTTCCAAGCTAAAAAGAAGGTGTGTTCTTGTTCGTGCCTCCACACAGAATAATGTTGTCGTGTAGTAAAAGTGCCAAGTGCTAGCACAACACAGGAAAGTGGCCTCTGCTTTTTCATAGACATCATTTCCAAGCTAAACAAAAAAAATTGTGTTCTTATTCGTGGCTCCACACATAATAGTGTTGTCGTGTGATGAAAGTGCCAAGTGCTACCAAAATTATCAACACTCAAATTTGAGGTTATTGAGAGAGAGAGAGTGTTTTGCAATTCTATTGTGATCAGATTTTTGACAATGAAGTAAATATTCAAATTTGATGATGTATTAGAGTTATACAGATCTAGTGCGTGACTACGACAATGACGATGATCTAGAATGAATCTACAAGATAACCATGCAGGAGCAAGACTGGGTAAATCCAACCGTGGATGGTCGAATCTCATGGGAGTGCAAAAGCTCCTGCACCATAGATTCTGATGAGGAAATAGAATGATGGTAGAACCGGTTGCACGAGGTAACCACACTCAGCTATAACATGATGACGAGATCGATGTGCTGTGTAGCAATAGAGGTAAGAGATTTGCCTACGTATGACGACTTAAGCAAGTTAGATGACTTCTTGAACAAATTTGAAAGAGAAGTGTTGGAACAATAGCGCTTCGACACTCTAAAATGGGTACTGTGTGCCACGCCCGCAAGATGGTGGGGTACGAACTAGAAAAGTTTTGAGGACTAGCACGACTGTAGAAGAATGATGCGTACATAGTTTGGGAAGCCTCTGATGCGATTAACAGACAATATTGTCAGATGAAACGACATGTGCACCCACCTATCCAGGTGGATATAGATATATGGTGTGAAACTTGAACGAATGCACAGAGTCCGCGCAGTAGGAGACACGATCAGTAAGTAGGTGTGGGTAAGGAAATCACACGAATGACCCCTCCGATTAGGACCACGAAGCGTGGAAAGGCCAAGTGCACTAAAGGATATCCACACAGAAGCCTTTAACAAAATATGCGAAGCACCGAACAAGGTCCAGAATGAGAAGCGAACTGGCTAAGACCTGCGCATACTAGCGGTTCTATGGGCTTATAGGACCACGTGCAAGTGCCTGACTGTGTAGGCACCGCCAAGGCTGGAGTATAAAGCAACCACTGTAAGCCCTATTATTCATGAAAATCTTAGACCATGCATGATAGCACTGGTAGATACGACGGTTGGCGGAACCTTGGAAGAAGAAATCCAACAGGGAACTTCTAGGCTCCAAGAACTTGAAGAAGAAAGGTACGATTAACGAAGAAAAGTGCTCTGGTAGACGCGGAAGTCAAGAAGCTGGAAAATGAGATAAAGGAATATTTTCTCGGTAAAAAGACAAGGGTGATAAGGCAGGATGCGCACGATCACAATGACAAACTTGAGGTATATCATTGTGAATTGATCAGTCTGATGCCTTGGCTTGGACTGCAAATTGCTAAGACAATCAACCACGGTAGTGCGTTGCAGATGATAAAGTGTGCGATGCCACCCATAACAATACAAGGTGGGTATTTTCCAGGAAACGTGATGAATGATAGTATCAAACTTTACACAAGTGGTGTGACCACCTGATGAGCCAAGGGAAGTACAGTCTTAATGCTCCAGGTAGTTGAAAGGAAGCATGGGACTATAAAATACTCTTCCCGGGAGCTGCACGATATTGGAGCTGCGCGCAGAAGCAAAGAGTCACAAGGTCTGTGACCATGAATGGGGGGTTGCGCTGCCTCGCGCGTTGGCTAGAAAGTGACCATTTAAGTCACTATTCAGGATGGGATGCTCGACTTAAGACCAAATGTAGTGGGCAACAGGCATTTAAGACACGATTTATGGGCAAGATTTGGGAAAATCTCCCGCCGAGGGAGCATTAATGAACTATATTTGGGGGAAATGGTCGAATTCCAATTCAAAATGTGTTATAAATTTCAAAGGGCTACCCAGTAAACAACACTTGGTCATTTATGAATTGAGCTATTGAGCGGAGCCTTGTTTGTTTTTTGTTGAGCATTGATTGAGCCCCTGAGTTTGCAAGTGATAGATTTCTAGATGGACATAATGGTAGCAGCTGAGGAAGTTATGGAAATACCAGAAATGATTGTCGAAGAGGCCACACAGGCCCTGACTGTGGGGTTTCTCTAGAAGGCACTGGGATTGTGGCAGAAATCTCGAAATCACTGCACACGCCAAGACCAAAGAAGGAAAAACAAGTGATGGTTCTCGTATGTGTGTCCCCACGGAGACCGTTGCGCACCAAGTTGTCTATGGAGGATAAGGGGAAAGCCATCACCATAGAGATCGATGAAGAAGAAGAATACCTAGAGGACCTTATCAATGAAGAGGACGAGGATGAAGGCATGGAGGAGGAAATTGAGCCTGCACACCCCCCGACAAAGCTACCCGCCTATGTCCCCCCATAGAAAGGGAAGGCTAAAGTGCCCAAGGACCATGATTAAGCCAAGAGCTCGGTCCAGACCCCACTCCTCCCAAACAACATTATTTTTTAGGGCACGCACCTGGGACAGGTGCTGTGCTTAAAATTTGAATATTGGGACCTTATTGACCACGAGAAGTTCCCTCACCTTGAGACCTTGCACCTCATGAAGCCCAAGCAGAACACCGCAGTGGGGGTTACAGAATTAGAGCTGTGAAAGTGGTTGCACGGAGTGGAAAAGGTCAGGCTACTTAACCTTCTCTGGGTGTCGCATTTCCACTGTGCCCCAATAACAATTTTTGTCATTAGGCAGCTGCTCTGCCTGGTGCATGATGGGTGTTTCTGGTTGGAGGAGCCCATCCCCATCACGGCAGACTTGATTCACCACATTTCCCGGCTTCCATGCAAAGGAGAGGACCCCAAAGACATCTCGAAAGGGAAGAGCAGTGACTTGGCCATTGTGGAGGCCATGAAGAAGAAATATAAGCTGGCGAAGAAGAATAGGGGCTGCGTCATATCCAACATCAACGATAAAGCAGTGAGAGTGGCCACCCAAATTCTGGTCGGTAAGGTTATCTGCAAGTTCCGTGCGAACAAGGTACCCGCGTCGGTGGTGGCACTTGCTGAATAATGCGCAGATGGGGTCTAGTTTAACTGGTTTGATTTCCTCTGCAAGGAATTCTTGTAGAATTGCCGCGAAGCTCAGAAACAAGGCAAAATGTTCCACTATGCATGGCTTCTGCTATCCATAGTACTCATGGCAGGGGAATTGCTGGAACATAGTCAGTTCTCCGCAATTTATAGGGATCTGCTAGAGGCCATTAAGTACGCTTCACTCTGGGCCAAAAATTATTCAAATAGGATCCGCGACAGTAAGATATTTTGGGTGCTCATGGAGATGAACCTCAAAATAGGGATCAACCACAAGTCGCGGCTGTCACCCACTGTCTACAATAGCCTGCAGAGTTTTGCATAATTTAAAGTGGACATCCATAGCATATACATCAGAGCACGCAAAGACCCGACCAAACAATGGAGAAAGCTACCCTTTGTAGCCACAGATGATGTCATCTTAAACATATTGGAGACATGGCCTCTAGAGTGTCACGCTCCAGACATCATAGAGATAGAGAAGTTGGCGGCATAGAGAGAGAAAGAAGAGGCCAAAATGTGCATCACATAGTTGGCAGAAAAGAGAAGGAAGGAGGAAATGGTAATAGAAGCGTGAGCAACACGGGACGCCGCACAGACAACAATTGAATAGGAAAAGGTTGCAACCATAGCAGCACAAGAGGCAGCTCCGAAGGCATGCAAGGGCCAAAAGTTGCCTTCGCATGGACAGGAAGCAGAGGAAGAAGGGCGAGGTGCAGACCTACAAACCGTGTCAACACAGTTGAAGCACCTGCACCCGACTACGTGGATAGGATCCCGCAAGAAGGTCAAGGCATCGAAGTTGTCTATGGACCCAAACACCCTTACCAAGGGTGATCTGCACACCAACGACCAAACAATGTGCGATGTCACCACCGAGGCCCTCCAGGATTTTAAGCAGGACAACTAGATTGTGTTGGGGAACCTCAGAGTGCAATTGCATGAGTTACAGGTGTGCACTCCTTAGGCTGCTACCCTTTCGACTAGCCTCGCATTCGAAAAAACTATAGCAAAACAAATGGTGCTCTCTTAGGTGACCAATACCGTAGTGAAGCCAGAAGGGGAACTAGTGAAAACAAATGTGGTCAATAGGCCTACGATTAGCATGCTAAAGGGTCTCCACATCAACATGGCTGCACTCCCGTGGGAGAACTTATACATTTTGCAGCATGGGATAACTACAGAACTGCGGGCTAGGGAGAGTCGTGCACTGCATGTCGTGAATGAGCAGAAAATAAACATTGAACAGTTGAGCTTGCAGCACGACAAAGTGGTGTAGCAGAATCAACAGTTGGTACAGGTACTAGATGAATCTTTCCAAAACATCCAAAAGCTAGCCATCCCAGCAGACAAACTAGAATGAGCATGCATCCACAGGCTAGAAGCAGGGGTGTGTGAGGCACGGGAGGAAATGAAAAAGGTTCAGCTTCAGATCATCGAGCTACGGTTAAAGGCACAACCACCCACCTCTCTGGAAGTTAGAGAATAATGTGCTAGTGATATTACAGTGGGACTGGACGAGATTGGCAGTGCAGTGCGAGACTGTACCAGCATGTTGGAAGAGTCATTTGAGGTCCTCACAAATTTGCAGGAGGACCCCAACATCCAGCGCTTAGAGATAGGGGCATGAGAACTTCAACAACATTATGACAGCATCAAAGGAACTATGCAGATGGTGGCCCTCACTCAAAGGCTCGTGCGGATGCAATAGGCCAAAGCACTGAAAGACCAGGTGGACATGGCACAACATAAGGAAGCAGTCCTGAAGGCACATGTTCAGCCTCGAATCGACGAGGCCTTCACCATCACAGAAAAAATTGAAGGAAAACTCACACACATGTAGGGGATATGGGCAGAGATGCAGAGAAGCACTTCTAACACCGCAGTCTCGTAACAATGCATGCAGCATATCCAGCAGGCAGTAGCTCAGTGCGTTGCTGACCTTGCAGCAGTTTGAGCAGAGATGAAAGGACTCTGTGAGAAGATCTCTGCACCAACAAGGTGACTCGAGGGAGAGTCACGGTATTTGTGTTGGGGGCCTGTTGGGCATGGAATCCACCCAAGGCATGTTTCAGGGCTTAAAGCCCAAGTTTTGACCAAATATTTTTGTAAAAGCACCGCGAATTATGGGCGTGGAGTGCAAAAATTATCTTAGAGCCATAGGGTTGTCCACCATAATTTTCTAATGTAATGTCGGCTTAATAAGACCTACCCATGGTCTGCGGACCATGGGATTGTATAAATAGAGCAAGGCTCTAATTACAAAGGCATGAGGATGATAATAATAATAATAAGAGAGCATGAGAAGTCTAAGTGATTGAGTAAAAGTGTAAAGTGTGTCTTTGGGTTGTAGAGTAGGGGAAGGTTCTGCAGCTGAGTGTGCAGAGGCCTAGTAGTTCGCAACTGAGTGTATGGACCCCTATAGGTGACTGCGTAGGGCAGGTTGAATGTGTAACCGTTGGAAGAATCAATAAAGAGAAGTTTACCATATTTTTTTGCATCTTTTCCTGTTTTAATATATGATTATGTATAATTTGCAAGTATATTATTTATTTAATGCATGTTTTGTATAACTAATTATAACATAAGACATCCAAATATGTGAAGGTAATTAATTGGTATAGGAAGATAAGTAAGATCTAGGGTAAATAGCATAGAATGTGGCTCTAGCAGTGTGGAAGTTGCACAATGCCTGGTTAGGGCTGCGAGAAGGTAGTGTATTAGGGCATGAGGAATAGGGAACTACGCAAAGTGACCTACACACAGGGACAAATAATGGACTAGTCGGACCTCTCAAACATCTAAAGGGTGCAAAAACCTAGCTCTAGCACCCTCCCATACTACTTCAGGTGAGACCTCAGTCCATGCTCTGTGGACTGTTACCGAAAGGGCCAGTAGTACAGGGATTTTCTTGGCTAATTAACTCCGAACCTAGGTTAGGCCCCAACAAACCAACATGAGGGTATCCAAAACTTCGCTTATTGACCATACTACCTTTCCCTATGTCTATCTAGTACTTTAAGTTCTCTTATCTTTTTACCGAGTTGTTTCTATTTCCTTTCCTGAAGGATCTTGTCAGACAGAAATATATCCAGTACCTCCATTATTAATAGCAGGTAACTTATTGACCTTTAAATTTAATCCATGCATTACACTTGATTATCTTTTATATTCTATATTCTCATTCCCTGGTTCAACATTTTTTCAATGATATTCTATGGAGAGTTATGTGCATTTGTCGTAGTAGTGGTTTCTTGCATCATCTTCCATCATGGATGTTGTTGTAAGAGAACTAAGAGCGATGAAGAGCCGACCATCCTACAGTTTATGGACCCGCTCGCCTCTAGACCTCCCACAGTGGAAAATTTCTTAAATTATTACTCCTCACAAGTGCCTACCCAATATGCTTAGGCATAGATTAGAACTTATATAAACAATTTGGCAGTGCAGCTTGGAAAAGGAGGCTTTGGAGTAGTTTATACAGGGAAGTTTCCCAGTGGAAGGCTGATAGTTATAAAGATCTTGGATGAATCCAAACGAAGTGAAAAGAAATTCATTGCTAAGGTTGGTACAGTGGGGAGCACCTATCATGTCAACCTGGTGCGTATGGTGGGGTTTTGTTCTGAGGGCACCAAAAGAGCTTTGGTGTATGAATACATGGTAAATGGTTCTCTCGACAAGTATATACATGCAAATCATGGAGACCAGTTGGATTGGAAACAGTTGTATTTGATAGCTATTGGTACAGCTCAGGGCATTTCATACCTACACAAATAGTGCAGAAATTGCATCTTACATTGTGATATAAAGCCCCATAATGTTCTCGTCGATGGCAATTTTTTGTCCAAAATTGCAGACTTTGGTCTGGCCAAAATATCCAAGAGAGAAGAAAGTCACATATCTACATCTCACGGGGGAACACTAGGTTACGCTGCCCCAAAGATGTGGTCAAGAACGAATGGACCTGTAACTGATAGAAGTGACGTTTATAGCTATGGCATGTTGTTTATGGAGATGGTGGGAGGAAAGAAGAACATTGACCACAATATAGACAGTAATGCAAGCAAATTATTCTATGCAGAGTGGGATTTTAAGCAGGTAGAGAAAGGAGAGTTTGGAAATCTCATGAGGATAGGTCACCTTTCAGAGGAAGATCAAAGATTAACCAAAATGTTATGTCTAGTGGGACTATGGTGTATACTGTTTCATGCATCTCGTTGTCCTCGGATGAGTAAACTGATCCAGATGTTAGAGGGAGATGTTGAGATTACAACTCCTCCTTCTCCCGTTCCTTCTAATACAAAACCAATTGCTATCTTAGATCAATCGTTTGATTTTGATAAATGTTCTTCAATTTATGCTTTGGAGGTTCAGATGACAAATCTCAAATCCACTGTTGAAACACCAATTGTGCACTTATTTTCATCAAACGAGTGTTCTTCAATTTATGGCTTGGAGGTTCAAATGACAGATCGTAGAAGTACTCAGATCGGCAACACTTCTGATTAATGTAGGCATTGCAGAAAATGTTTATTTTACTTCCGAATTAGGTAGTATGCATGAATAGTAGAAAATGTTGATTTACATTAAAAAAATTGCATGTAGAAAATGTTTACTTTTGCATTGAACTGTAAAATAATTTTGTCTCTTCAATGACCAAACTCATGAATGTGTACTCCTTCAAAATTATGAAGCAAGTGTTAATTTTGTCTCCAAAATTGTCAATCTTGTTTAAGGTATCCTGCGACAAATTTTGGAAATATCCCAAAATCTAATAGGAGAGGTCAATTGTATCGCTACACATATTTTTTGAATGACTAGTTTGAGATGGAGGATAATAATAATAATGTAAAAGTAAAGGTGTACGAAATGACTAGTCGTGAATCTGAGGTTGTAGCTATGGGCATCTCAGTTATCACTAGAGATGATATTAACCACTCTAAAATTTTGAGGATCGGAAATATTGATGGTGTAGTGGCCAGGCTGTAATGCCCCGAGTTGTGGACCGTTTGGCAAAGGGCACACGATGGGCGAGCGAGCGACGAGCTGGGGAAACTGGCGAGTTGGGCATGCCCGAACGGTTCGATGCACTGCGCTGAATGGAGGAAACGTGAAAAAACGACTAAGTGTTGGAAATTTTGCTCGCAAACTTATATGGTGTGGGCACCCTCACCATGGCCGACATGGGAAAAATAACGAAGTGTCAGAATGATGGGCTGACCTGGCCTATGCCGACGCCCCCATGATGGGCGAGCTAACATATATATAGCGTGGGAGAATTTGAAGAAGAATAATTCAATCATCAAGGAGTTCCAAGCATACGTACGAGCAAGAGGTGCAAGTTAAGGTTGTTGCTCTAAAGCAAAGTGCGAGGCTGCAGGTGGAGCTAAGGGCCGAAGCACCTTAGCCACAAAACCGGGTGACAGTCGAAAGCCACAGGCTGAATGAAACCGTAGGCGGGTTGAACATTCAAGCAAGGTTGAACAGGCCAGTTGGGTCGGTGAACGAGCGAGCTGGGTGGCCGCGGACTAAAACGACAGTTGGATGCGCTAAACAGGTAGGAGTTTCGGTGCTCGGGCGGACGGTTGAATAGGATATCATTCAGGAGTTCAAGCAGACAGATGAATGGGATATTGTTTGGGAAGATAGCTAAATGAGTTGGATTCAGAGCGTTCAAGAGGTCGATTGAATGGAGAGCTAAACGAGTTATTGTTCGGGCATTCGGGCGGTCGGTTGAACGGAGCATGGGCGATACATCTTTCGGGTAGTTGGTTGAACATACGACGGGTGAATGTGTCAACGTTCGGTGGCTGAAATGGGTGGGCATTTGCAGTGAATCAGGTAGGAAATTCGTGTGCCCATGTAAACGTGAATGGTGGTTGCAGTGAGACGGGTTGACCCGGCAAGGCATCACAGAGTTGGTAATGCGGCGAGCTGAATGGTGGGTCGTTCAGCGAGTTGGAACGCCATGATGGTGGGCGTGTGCAGTGGTTGAATGACGAATTGGGTGCCAGTGAAATGTGAATGAAGAGTCGTGCGAAGGTTTCATGTGACGGGTGAACGAAGGAGTGCAGACGAACGAGCATTGGGCAGACGAGCTGTGGGTGTGCACTAGGTGGGCGACACAACCCGGCAGGGCTGCACGACAGCCAAATGACGGTGCGCCGATTCTGAACAAAGTTTTGGTTGAGGTAGTCGTGGGAACCTCCACCTGGTGAATAAGTGAGGCTGCATGGTGGTGCAAACCGAACTATGAAAATTTGCAGGTTGTTGTAAATTTGTAAAAATTGAAATATTATCATTATTATTCGAGCAGACTCTATTAGTAGAGAGTTGCCCCTCTTGAGGTAATATCCATTGTCCACTCATGGTTAATGATAATGATAATGTGTATATGAATGTAATGTGAAAGTTTCCATTGTGTTAAACTAATGATTGTACTTAGAAGATTGGAAAATAAACTAAGTATAGAAAGTAGGCATAGTCCACATCCACAAGTATTGTTAAAAAGAAAGTGGTTGGTGGTGCCACACCCCCGATCGTGCAGCTGGAAGAGTACTGCCATGGTAGGGGCGTGACAGGTGGTATCATAGCTTTGTATTCTGCAGGCTTTGGTGATTTAGAATTATAGGTGAACTGGTACAAGCTAATCATTATGACAGTTGGTATCCGGGTAGTTTCAGTTGAAGCTTCAGGTTTGAACACTGATGACTGTTGAAGGTAAAGCATGTAACGAATACTTTCTGAACAAATGAAGATGGTTGAAAGAGCACTTCAAAGGCTAAAGAACATGAACGATTGTTGGAAAGAATAAATGCATAAACGTTATGAAGCTATTGTACCAAGCTGGGAACCTTTGATGCATGTTGGGAGCAACATAGCATATTTTTTGGAACACTTGAACGATCTTCATGTGGGGACTGATAAACTCAAGAGACTTGATGAAGAGATCCAACAGGGTGATCTTAGGCTCCAAGAACTCATGAATGAAAGAGTTCGGTTGTGGGAGAAAAGAACCATGGCAGAAGCAGAAGTCAAGAGCTTGAGGATGGGATAAAAAGGGACTTTCTTGGTAGAAAGATCATTGTGATAGAGAAGGATGAGCTCGATTACATTGAAAAACTTGAGGACTACCACCGAGACAATCAGACAGATCTTTGGAGGCTTAGTTCACTATGAATGGAAGGAGTCAATGGATACTTGATTAGTGCCCTTAAGCAAGGAATGATGGAGGATGAGATTGAAGGGATTCAGGAAGAACTAGGATCAAGTTGCTTAGAAGAGCCAAGAAAGGAGGTGAAATACCTTAAGAAGGAAGTGAGGTTGAAGCATAATTCGATAGACTCTTCTAAGCTTGAGTTATTGAAGAAGGCTACTGAAGTAAGACGTAAGATCAAGTGGAAAGAGGATGGTGATGCCTTGAAGTTGAGTTTTGTGCAGGTGACCGTATGTGGCAAGAGATTTGACACTTTGGTGGACACAGGAGATACTCATAGTTTCCTGAGTAGGAAAGCAGCAAAGTCTTTTGGCAGGAAAGCTAAAATGGGGAGAGAGTGGAGTTCTTTCAAAGCAGTAAACTCTACCATGAATGTTGTGACTGGGGTCATGGAGAACACTCAGGGGAGAGTGCGCTCTTGGTTTGGAAAGTTGGACTTGAGGATTGTGGACTTGGATGATCATTCTATGGTGTTGGAGCACAACTTTTGAACATTGCACAAGCCATACCAATGGTGGACTGGGACATTCTCTTGATTACAACTAAAGGAAGAACCTTGTTCGTTCCGATGAATAGAAGAAGTTGCTTTGGGTATATACCAAGGATGGCTTCGATGACTTTGTATTGCAACGATCCGAATGTGAAGCATGTGGATGTGGAACAAAGAGGACTTGGGAGTATGAATGGAACAACGAAGGAAGGGAAGTTAGTAGACTTTGTTGCAAGAGCTAGAGGGAAAGATGGAGGTGGAAAATCATTTTCACATATCTTGAGACACTTGATAGGAGAATCTTCTACCAAAGATCTTCATGATGGAGTTGCAGATGAAGAAAGTTTGAATACTTCTTCAGTGACAGTGGTTGAGGAAGATTATGCAGGTAGAGATCTGGCTGGCATAGTGGAGTTTTGCAGATATGCCATGGGCATATATCACTTTCAATTGACGAAAGACAAGCTTGAAAAGCTTGGGTGTACATGTGAGGAGGTTGAGGTTGTGCACAAGTACTTGAGAACATAACATCAGTCTGATACAGGGGTGGATGAGAGTCAGGGAGGGAACTTCTTGGCCCTCCTTTCTTGATAGACAACCTTGGAGGTGGGTTGGTGTAGTGACCTTGTTTGGGAAGGATTGCACCACCTTGACAAGGGACCTTGGAAGGAGGCTTCTTCATATTGACAGATGGATGATGTAGGAATGAATGCAACTGCATAGTAGCACATTGGCATTAGCATCATGGACAACATGTTGTAGATAGGATGGGCATACCATGGACCTAAGCATGGCCTATTTTGAACAGATTTTGATCGAGTTTGAGATTGTGACAGGATGCTGAAGAAACAACCGACGGTGGCATGGAGAAGGTACATTCTCATGTGTTGGGCATTACAGTTGGATTAGCTACCCAACTAGTTCGATGACATGGGGGCATGCAGTGTGTCGAGTTTGTGTCAGATAGATATCTTGGTTTTGACTGAGATGTTGTGTTGGCTGGAGTATTATGCAGAGATTCACATGATGAAACGACACATGGTGGAGATAGTCGTATTACATATGTTGCAGGGATGTTTGCAATATATGGACTGATTGAAATCATGGATCAAGAAGAGTTCCTGATTATGGAGACATAGACCGATGGTCTGTGTGGCATTGGAGTGAAGGCAGGCAGTATGAGCATCTTTGGATGTTGGCGCTGGTAGTACTTTACGATAGTGGTTTGATAGTATTGGCGACAAATGGCTGTTGGGATGGAGAATTGTCGAGGAAGAGAATGGCTTGAAGTGGGGGAGGATGTAATGCCCCCAAGTTACAGACCGTTCGGCAAAGGGTGAACGATGGGCGAGTGGGCGACGAGCTGGGGCAACCGGCGAGTTGGGCACGCCCGAACAATGTGAGAAGCTGGGCTAAATGGAGGAAACCTTAAAAAATGACTAAGTGTTGGAAAGTTTGGTGGCGGACTTATATGGTGGGGTGGTCCTGGGTGTGGGTGCCTTCACCATGGCCGACGCGGGAAAAATAGCGAAGTGCCAAAATGATGGGTCAGCCTGGCCTAGGCCGAAGCCCCCATGATGGGCGAGCTACCATATATATAGTGTGGGTGAAGTTGGAGAAGAATCATTCGATCATCAAGGAGTTCCAAACATACATACGAGCAAGAGGTGCAAGTTAACGTTGGTGCTCTGAAACAACGGGCAAGGGTGAAGGTGGAGCTAAGGGACGAAGCACCTTAGCCACAGAACCAGGTGACAGTCGAGAGCCCTAGGCTGAAGGGAATCACAGGTGGGCCGAACGTTCAAGTGAGGCTAAATGGGTGAGTCGGGTTGGTGAACGAGCGAGTTGGGTGAGCGTGGACTGAAACGATGGTTGGGCGAGCTAAATGGGTAGGTGTTCGGGTGTTTTGGCAGACAACTATATGGGATATTATTCGGCTATTCGGGCGGACAACTAAACGAGATATCATTTAGGTGGACAACTAAACGAGTTGGCGTTCGAAGCGTTTGGGTGGTCAGTTGAATGCGAAGTTGAACAAGTTATCATTCAGGCGTTCATGCGGTTAGTTGAACAAAGCGCGGGTGAGATATCATTCGGGTGGTCGGTCGAACATGCGACAAGTTAATGAGTCAGCATTTGGTGGATGAAATGGTAGGGCATTTGCGGTGACTTGGGTAGGCGAGTCGGGCGCCCGTGTAAACGTGAATGGTGGTGACGGTGAGATGGGTCGACTGGGAAAGGCGACACGGAGTTGGTAGCATGACGAGCTGAATGGTGGGTCGTTTGGAAAGTTGGAACGCCATGACAGTGGGCACATGCGGTGGTTGAATGACGCACTGGGCGCCGGTGAAACGTGAACGACAAGTCATGCGAAGGTGTCGTGCGATGGGTGAACGAAGGAGCATAGACGAACGAGTGTCAGGAAGACAAGCTATGGGTGTGCACCGAGTGGGCGATACAACTCGACAGGGCTGCACGAAAACCAAATGATGGGGAGTCGATTCTGAACGAAGTGTTGGTTAAGCTAGCTGGTGGGCACCTCCACCTGGTGAATAGGTGAGGCTACATGGTGGTGCAAGCAGCACAGTAAACATTTGCAGGGTGTTGTAAATTTGTAAAAATTGAAAGATTATCATTATTATTTGGGCAGACTCTATTTGCGGAGAGTTGTCCCTCCCGAGTTAATATCTGTTGTGCACTCATGGTTAATGATAATGATAATGTGTATGTGAATGTAATGCGAAATTTTCCGTCGTGTTAAACGAATGATTGTACTTAGAAGATTGGAAAATAAAATAAGTATAGAAAGTAGGCGTAGTCCACATCCGCAAGTATTGTTAAAGAGAAAGTGGTTAGTGGTGCCGCACCCCCGATCAAGCGGTTGGAAGAGTACCGCCAAGGTAGGGGCATGACACAAGCCATTGAACTCACTCTCGAGTCACTGCTCTGGGTCTCGAATGGATGTATTCGCCGTAGGACAACTTTATCAAAGCAAAACAATAGTTTTACGGACTCCAAGAAATAGTTTTACAGGCAGAAATGGTTGTCAAAGCAAATCAATAGTTTCATGGGCTCCAACAAACAGTGAGGATAAAAATTGTTGACAAAGATGGTTTTCTATATATAGTGTTGTACAAGACAGAAATATCCCTTTTGTCCCTTTGCCATTAGAAAAAGGAATGCAGTCTTTTGAAAGGGATGCAGTGTCTCTTTATTTAAGTGAAGGGTCAGATTGAGAACTGGTGACTTAAGTGAAGAGTCTTTTTGTTTAATTTATTAATGGATAAAAGTGGATAGCATTTTGGGTTGGTTGCAGTGTCATGCATGCACATTAACCTAATTATGTTTTTTCTAATATAAATACACTAAATCTAAAGCTATGTTTTAGATTAACACATTTTTATGTTATGCTATTTTTTTTTAATATAAATACAATAAATTTAAATGTACAGCTTTGATTAATTAACTTTTATGTTGAATAAAATAATTGTTTTATATGAAAACTATTAATTCTTCTGGTTGGAAGCTTTTCCAATAAAAATGAGACTAAAATTTTTGTGACTTTTTCTAACTTCGAAAGTTCAGAAAGCCCAGCGAGCGCTGAGGGCTCAATTATATTAATCGTTGCTCAATACAACATTGAAGCTCCAAGTAAACACTTATCAACATGTTGTACGAGTAATCGTGGCTACGTTTTTTTGACACACTTTTACTTTGTATTTTCCCTTCTATTTGATTAAACCTACAACCAAAAAAATGATAGGTAATGGATGCAGTGCCCAAAGACAGGGACTTATTGTTGTGTAGCTTCTCTTTCTCTTTTTCCTTTTAATAAAATTTAACTCACAATTACATGGAAAAACCTTTCGAAGTCCTAATTTCAATTACACTAATTGGAGTAATGTTATAAATGGATTCTCTTAAAAGTCAGTTAATATGAAATTTTGAAATAATAATGTGTTAATAAGATTAGGTTTTTTTAAAACTTATTTAATATAAAATTGCTCAATTTGATTAAAATATGTTTTCCGTTTATTTTGGGTAAAAATATAATGTAATAATTTATCTAATTAAAAAATTAAACAATAAAAATTTAATTTTATGAAATTTCAATTATATTATTATAGTAAAAATATATAAATATATAAATTAAATTTACAAATTAATTGTGAAATAATTATAATATATAGAAGTTTGTTTGGGGTAGTTTAATTTACAACAATTGTGGAAATGAAGTATCACCTAACCAAAAGTCTTGGGTTCAAATCTTGTGCTATTATGGAGATCAAGGTGAGAAGTTGGACATAATCAAGATGTAGTCCTATTAAGTTTACAAAAAAAAAATTATAATATGTAGAAAAAACTAAATTTACATAGGTGAATTTATGAAGTTGGGTTACACTTTTGGGTCAAATATGGCTATGGGCACTCAAAATTCATATAAGCACTATGAATTTTGATTCGGAGTAAAATGACAAATTGTACATCTTAAATTCAAATAAGCATTATGAATTTTGATTCGGAGTAAAAAGACAAATTCTACGGCATACGGGATGACCACTCAAAATTCATAAAACTATGAATTTTGATTCAGATTAAAAGGACAAATTGTACCTTTTAAATTATTATAAGCACTATGAATTTTAATTCGGAGTAAAAAGACAAATTGTACATCTTAATAGGTATGCTTGTGTGAACTTGTACATATTAAGAGGTGAACGTTTGTGTGAACTAGTACATCTTAAGAGGTATGTGTGTTCATGTAGCATAACTTAGTCTAAAATCTGTAATTTTTAATATATATATATATATATATATATATATATATATATATATATATATATATATATATATATATATATATATATATATATATATATATATATATATAAGCATGATCTACGCACACAGAGCTAAGTTTTTCATATTAAAAATTATTTTTTTATGCAAAGTTATATTTTTATTATTTTTCAAAGCTGGCTAAATAATATTTCAATTGCATTTGGCAGACACGTGTTTGGGTAAGGTTTCTTTACTATTTAAATAAATTAAAAAAACAAAAGTACCCTTTTGAAGAGGACTCGTAAATGAAGATAGTGACATTTTTTGAATTTTTTTAGTTGTGTATATTTTATGATATTGATTTTTTATTCAACCTCTTTAAAAGTGTTCAAAAAAATTCAAAGCATTATGTTTAAAAGAAATTAGATTGAAATATCATATGAATTTGAAAATGTCAAACTCATATGCCATTGGATAGAGGATTCCTTCATGAATCCAACATGATCAACTCCACTCTGCCACCTAAGGACAAAATTTTCCCTAAGTCCCCTAGGGTACAAAATGGTGTTGCATGAAATTTTGCAGAAGGGGTGCTGAAATTATGGATTTTAGGACTTTAGAGGCTCATCGAGTGTTTAAATTTCAAATTCAAATAACTCAGTCAATGGTTTCGTAGATTTATTTCAAATTAGGACTTCAAAGGCTCATTGAGTGTTTAAATTTCAAATTCAAATAACTCAGTCAATGGGTTCATAGGTTTATTTCAAATTCAAATAACTCGATCGATGGTTTCATAAATCCTAAATCTAGCCATTTACATGGTTAATAGGATATAGCTCTATCAAGCCATTATAAAATAAAATAAAAAATTGAATCCCATAATTTAGATTTTAGAATCAATAAAAATTTAAAATTTAAGTTTTACACATTTTAAAATTCCAATTTTTATTATAATTTTTGTTATTATGTCATGTAGAAACCTTATTAAATTTAATAGTAATATTAAAAAATTATTATGATTATTATTAAATTAAAGTATGAAATTTGATATCAATATATTTTAATGTTAATATTAAAAATTTTAATTTCATATTAATATTATATTAATAAATTTAATATAATGTAATTTTTTTATATTATAATATATACTCCCATAATTACATTAACAAATGTGGTTAATAAAAGTAGTAGGTGTCAACAAAAGAGTCATTTAGACTAAAAGAGTCATACAAATTGACTCAATATGTTAATTTTATTTAGTTACCTAATTTGTTTTTATAAATATAACATAATAAAATATATAATTTTTTTAAAATCCTGAAGTCATCATAACCTAGAGCTACCTAAATAAATAAAACCTAAATAGTTTCAATTGGAAGACATGAATCACTCTATGTATATCTCATGGGGGTATTTGGAAGACAATAATATTTTGGAAAAATTTAGATAATATTTCCATGGAAAATTATTGTTTTCCCTCTAGGTGAATGTACAACACACATTTGAAATTATAAAGAAATAAAAAATTTGTTGTACTACATCAAAATAAAATAAAATCTTTAAACATAATATTTTAATTGTTTATGTATTTTAAAAATTTTGAAATATAGCGGAGAGAGTGTGGGAGAGAAGGGTAAGAGAGAAAGAGGGGGACACAAAGATGGAAAGAGGGAGAGGAGAAGAGAGTCTCCTAGAAAGAGGGAGCTTGAGAGATGGAGTTGGAAGAAAAGATTGGGAAGGAAGAAGTTCAAGACATATAGAGAGAAAAAGGTGTAAATAGAGAGAGGGAATGACAAGGGAGAGATGGAGAGAGAGTGTGTATGTTTGGGGGTGAGATAGAAAGACAAAGAAGGAGAGAAGGAGAGAATGGGGAGAGAGAATGAAAGCGGGAGGGAGCTAGTCAACAGAGTTGCAGGACAAATCTAGAGAGAGAGAGAGAGAGACAAGTGGAGAGACAGAGTGAGGTGGGAGAGAAAGGAAGAGAGAGATATATTTTGAGTGGAGAGAGAGGAACGTAAGAAGAAATGCATATATATAGAGAGAGAGAGGGAGTGACAAGGGAGATGGATAGAGAGGGAGAGAGGAGAGTAGGCGAGAAGAGAGATAGAAGGGGAGACAAAGGGAGAGAAGGGGAAGAGATAGAGAGGGATAGGGAGAGGGATAGGGAGGGATATATAGATAGAAATGGAAAAACAATGTGTATGTTTTCAAGTTGATATAGAGAGATGAAGGAATATATAGATATACATGGAAGGACGAGAGAGGGAAGAAAAGAGATATATACAAAGAAAGGGAGAGATAGATAGATATGAAAAGAGACAGGATGTGTGTCTGGGGGATGGCATAGAGAGTCAAAGAAAGAGAGATGGAGGGAGATATCGATATAGATGGTGGGGGGAGAGAAAGGGAAGAAAATTGCTTGCACTATATGCATTGATTTCAGTGTACAAATACTGATTTCTAATCCTATTTCATTTCTTTCATTAGATGCATTGATTTCTGTGTAGATGTTGATTTCTAATTCTATTTCATTGCTTGCAATAGATGCATTAATATTATTAAATATGTTACTTTATAATGTTGTTTGATTGAGCTTGTATTAGATGTGTTGATTTTAGTGTAGATGTTTCTTCCCAATCCTATTTGATTGCTAGCACTAGATGCATTGATTTTAGAGTATATGTTGATTTGTAGTCCTATTTGATTGCTTGTATCATTAGATGCATTGATTATATTGTAGACGTTGATTTCTAATCATGTTTAATTATTTACATTAGATGCATTGATATTAGTGTAGGTGTTGATTTATTATCCTATTTGATTGTTTGCATTAGATGCATTCATTTCAATGAAGATGTTGATTTTTTATTTGATGTAACTAAATATATGGTGTACATTAATTTCAAGGTAATCAATTTAACATTGTGCATTGATTTCAATGTAAGCACAAAAAAATTATTGACCATGTGCATTATGACTATGCTTTTGTAGATAACCTTAAACAAAATAAAATATAATAAAACTTGTATTTATAACTTTTACATCTCCACATATTTTAAAATTTAATATAACTTATTTCAATCATATTTGAGTTTTTAAAAATTGAATAAAACGTATTTCAATCATAATGAATTGATTGAAATACTTGGATAACTACTTACAAATTTCAATACATTTTACTTATATCATGTTGTCATATATTGGTTTTTGACCTATATATTAAATTTCAATGCATTTTACTTATATCATGTTACGACTAAGATCTTTTAGATCATCTCAAAAGAAATAATGTTGAATAAAATATATTTGTTGCGTACATGACATCTTTTAAAATTGAATAAAACTTATTTCAATCCTATTTCTATTTTTTAATTGAATATTGATATAAGAAATTGATTGAAATACTTAAAAAAGCTGTCCATGCAATGGTATATGGATGGGTCATAAAACTTTTCATATGTATATTTTTTATTATAATATGTATGACTTTATAATTCAAATAATTTATTTTTAAAATTGAAATGTAATAAATTAACCTAGATCTTTAATCCTGAATCTATCAATTGCCGAGAGGGATCAAATCTCTTGGGGTGTAAACCTCTTTTTTGAGTGAAAAACTTGAGGAAAGGTTTGCACCTCGAGAGATTTTATCCCTCTTAGCGCTTGATAAATCTTGAATTAAGATGGATCTAGACTAGTAATATAATATCTATATTTGTATCTATGTGTCTCTATCTTATTACTTCTCTCTATCTCACCCCCAAAACATACACACTCTCTCTCCATATCTATCTATCTCTCTCCCAACTCCCTCTTCCTCTCACTCTCTCTCTTCCCCTTCTCTCTATCTCTATCTCTCTTCTCCTTCTCTCCCTCTCTCTCTCCTCCCTCCCGCTCTCCTATCTCCCTCACTCTCTCTCCATCTCTCCCTTTCCACTCCCTCTCTCTCTCAACCTTCTTCCTCTGCGTCATTATTCTTCCCTCCCTCTCTCTCCCCATCCAACTCCATATCTCTCTCCTTCTCTCTATTGAGTCCTCTCTCTCCCTCTCCCACCTCCCTCTGTCTCAACACCCCATCTCTCTCTCTCTCTCTCTCTCTCTCTCTCTCCAACTTTGTCACTATCTCCCTCCCTCTCTCTTTCTCTCCCTCCCCTCCATCTCTCTCTCTCTATACAACTTTGTCACTATCTCCCTCCCTCTCTCCCCCCCCCCCCCACCTCTCCTCTCCTCTCTCCTTCACTCTCTCTCCATCTCTCCCTTTTAACTCCATCTCTTTCTCCACCTCTATCTATCTATGTCTTTGTTCTTTCCTCCCTCTCTTCCTCTTCAACTCCATCTCTTTCCCTCTCCTTCTCTCCTTCTCTCTACCCCCTCCTTTCTCCCTCTCTGTCCCGCCTCTCTCTCTCTCTCTATTTTAAATTTGATCTCATTGTATTGTGTTTATGAAAGTATCTAATTTAAGAAAACTCAATTGGTTGTAAAATATTAAACCTATATTTTGGATCAATCATGTCAAAGAAAATACAATAATGAAAAACTTAAAAGAATCATCCACTATCTTTACTCTATTATTGTTAGTCACTTTTCTTGCTCTCATCACTAGATCTTTGATTGTTCTTAATCATATTATTTATATTATATAAATTTCAAATCTTTAAATATAAAGTATTCTCTTTTCCAATTTTATTGAAACCTTGATTTCATTTATATGAGAATATTTTTAGTAGTCATGATGATTGAGGGTTTAGATATATCTCATAAATAATTATAATCCCGTTCCTTTTAGATTTAATTAAAAAAATGTTTTAAAATTAAATTAAAATAAAATATTTTGATTGTAAAATAAGTTATGGTTTTTGGGCATGTGGTATTGATAAGGAATGGTATTGGCCCATGGTATAGTATCCAAGCCTATTTACATATTAATAATATCCATGGTAAATTAGGGATGAATATGCATGTTAAGAATCTTGTCATATTTTTATAAAATAATTTTTTTGTGAAATAAGTTATGATTTTTGAGCATGTGGTATTGATAAGCCATGGTATTTGCCCATGGTATTGTAACAAAATTCATTCACAAGTTCATAATATCAACGGCAAGGTCAGTGTCAATATCCATAGTCAAGAATCATGTCATATTGTTACAAAACATTTTGACTATGAAATAAGTTATGTTTTTTGGAAATGTGGTATTTATAAGCCATGGTAATCATGTCATATTGTTACAAAACATTTTGACTGTGAAATAAGTTATGTTTTTTGGCAATGTGGTATTGATAAGCCATGCTATTGACCCACCGTATTGTAATAAAGCCTATTTAGAAGTTAATAATATCTATGGTAGAGTAGGGGTGAATATCCATGGTTGAAAATATTTCCATATTATTATAAAAGATTTTGATTATGAAATAAGTTATCATTTTTAGGCATGTGGTATTGATAAGCCATGGTAATGGCCCATGGTATTATAACAAAACCTAGTCACAAGTTAATAACGAAATCAAAATGTTTACACTCATCACTTGTAATTTATTTTTTATTATTTACATACTTACATTACACCTACACATCTACCATATACTGGGTTGTATAATGCCTCTCGACGTGTTTTGATTGCACTAAAACATACTTTCTACAAGCCAATATGAAGTGTGATTGTAATTCTTTCCATGTTCGATATTAAATTGATACATGATATACTTTAGTTCATTTAAAGGATCAAAGTGACTTGCATCATAAATTAAGATTGCACTTATTTTCTTTGTCTATGAAACTGGAATCAAAATTGTTATATTTTACTAATAAAAGTTATAGTGTATAGATTTTATTTATTTATTTATTTTTTAAATTAGTGAAATAATTTTACAGATCCATAAAATTCAAAAAATAATGAGCACCCATTAACAAGATTAATAAAAATACATAAATTGAAATAGTGAACACATGTATCAATAAAATATCCATATGAAAATATATATAAATTACAAATATCACATGAACATCCATAACATGAAATAATAAGCATCCATAAGCTAAAATAGTGTCCATGTACATTGATAAACTGCCCATGTATGAAAATATAAAAAATTTGTATCACATGTGAATGTGCCCTATGAAATGAACCTGAAAATATACAACTTATCCACTCTTAGTACCACTAGAAATCCTATGTG
The DNA here is from genome assembly GCA_031772625.1 of Pinus tabuliformis. Taxonomy (NCBI): domain Eukaryota; kingdom Viridiplantae; phylum Streptophyta; class Pinopsida; order Pinales; family Pinaceae; genus Pinus; species Pinus tabuliformis. Next base: position 314,346,619 of record CM062816.1, on the reverse strand, counting down.
AGTTCCACCATGCAAAGTAAGTGTCCATAAGCTAGTACAACAATATAACACATTCAAATTCAAACTAATTAGATCATTATTTGTACAAAATAAAAAATATCTAAATAGTTGATTTTGAATTACATTTTTAATTACATATACATTAATCTATTAAACTTAGCCGAGTCCAAATGCAAGTTAGATAAGATGGGAGTCTGATGAATTTGGGTTTGGTGCTCCCCTGCCTATCACTCAATGATTGGGTTCTACATCGGTGGACTCACATCATCAGTGCCTCTAAAGCCAACATCCCACTCATGTTTCCACATAGAAATGACATCAATGACACTCTACATATCAACATGTGTACACAACAGAAAGGACAAATTACAATTACTCTACAAATTAATTAGAATATATGTGTAACTTAGAAAAAGAAAATGTTGAAAAAGTATGAATTAAAAAGTTTACCGCAATTGTTGGTCCATGTGGTTTTACATAGTGGCTCTCCTCCACATTAGTCAAGAGATGAAGTGGAGGTGGAGGTAGAGGAGAATCCATGGAAATATGCTCGGGTTGAGGATGGCCTAGCTAATCAACTACCTCCTTTGATGACCTCATAAGTTGATCCATGTAGTTGAGCTATTTATACATGTTATCATGTACTTATTAATATAAATTCAATATAATACGAGCTAGAAATTAATATAAATAACTATGCATAATTTGACAATAAGAGTCAAAATTTTCATATATATATGTACCTCGCATGTGTCACACAAGTCATGCACCCTCCAAGTCTCACAAATTACATCTCAATAAATACATGCATATGTCAAAAGTTGGTCAATAAGTAAAATTGCGAGGAATTCATCATCATATAAGGGAACTGACAGGTCACAAGGCAATGATGGTGGTCTCCTAATCGCTCCAGCCAATGCAGCACATGCATTTTCCGATGAAATCCACCTGGTGTGTGCAATAGTATCCCTAGTCTCAGGAATAATTTTTGGCAAATCCTCTAACTTTTTTTATAATACCAAGCTCTGAGTGTAATATTCCTCCCGCATAACACCATAATTTTTTTTTTACATATATGTATGTATCTAAACATAAAATTATTCATAATCATGAAGTTAAATTTAATTCATCGAGCATGTTAATAGGTTTCTACATATTTACTATATACAAACTTTGTATTATGCTTATTATTAATAATTAATTCCCATATAAAATAATCTGGTGAATTAACTATCTGTTGCCTAACCCAGACCCTCCGAACACTCCAAGATTTCAACTTCCGTGTGACAACTCTTCCTCGAGATTAGTGGTTCATCCATGATGGGGACCTTCTTTCAGATCATAATCAGATCAACAATGGGTGGCATTCGGGGCTAGATAAACGATAATGATCGCGGGGAGGGAGTTAGAGGGTAACTACATGAATGATAAAACATTTAAATTGGATTTCTTATTAACTTAGATGTACATTTGTAATACATTGGAGTGACTGTTGGATTCCATATTCCAAGGGCTCTTGGAATCCCTTTGATTACTCACATACCACACTAACCCTTAGACGATTATGTGTCCAACATTTCCCCCCTTAATCAGAAGGGGTATATGTGAGTCCAAGGAGAGAGTTGCAATACAAAATGTGCAAAAATGCATGGCAGCGCTAGGCTGAATATGCTCTCTGAAATGTAGGCATAAGGTGGTGGTTTAAGGATGACCGCCAACATTGATACACTTAGTGAACTCCCATAACTTTTCCAAATCTAGCATGAAGCTGAATTCTTCTGCTAGAGGAAGTGTTCCTAATGTTTTGAAGAGGGAGACCTTCAACCTCGAAAGGGAGGTCTCACCCCACATAAAAATGGAGAACCTCAACCTGGAAAGGGAGGTCTCAACCTATGGTGGTTTAAGGCTGACCACCAACCAAAGGCATGCTCAAGGGAATTTTTGTCTATGGCTACAACTCTGAATCTAGTGTCACAGGTTGTGGCTTAGGCTCGCTTGATGTGGATTTGAAGCTTGTAGATGACCATCGCTTCCCCCTTGTCAGATACAAGGTGACATGATGGAGAAAACTCAACTACAAGACTTTTCAATACTCTAGAAGAAATTTTGACATATGATTGAAATATCTTCTTGGTTCTTGAAGCCCATTGCCAAGAAGCGATCCATCCAAGATGAATCTTTGTTCTTGTAGGAAGCTCATTTTTGAAGCATCTATGTGAAGAATGAGTATGTTGGACACAATGCTTGCATGGATGAATATCAAAATAGTGATCTTTCATATTCCCAACTCAGTCACAATGTTGTCATTTAACGTTTTATTGTTTTCGTTGTGGAAGAGGAACAAAATCTTGAACATTTGAAGGTGTACTGTGATGAAGGAATCCAAAACTCTGAAATGAATGGGCTTTGATTAATATGGAATATGAAAGGACAAATCCTTGTCATATCCAATACCAATTACATTCTTGTTATGGACAAGATCTTCCCAAGGTCTGATGATGGGCTTCGGAAGTGCAGATTGAACTTCTGCATCTGCATGTAACTATACTACTTCATTGGGTGTTGGATCTGAATCAACTGTAACATTATTCACTTGTTGTTTATGGGAGTCAGTTTTAATGTTCTAAATAGAAACAGGTCAAAATGATGACTCCATTTTTGTAATTGTTCTTGTTGAAGCTGAGATTCAAGTTGCAAAAACTCTATCTTTTCTTGTGCACCTTGAAGAAAAAATTGAATATCATAAATATTGTCCTTGTCGATGTTCACTATCCCATAAATAGTAGAGAGTATTAGAGTATTTAGTAGCATGATCCTTCTGTAGGGTCTAAAGGTACCACTACACGCATAGAATTTTTATCAAAGATCATGTTGCGCTTCTTTAGATTTATCACTCCTTTCATGTCAGTGGCCCAATCTATTCCCAATAGCAGGAGGTAGAGATTGTTGTCATCAACAATCTCTATCACTTTGAAATCTGCTAGCACACTTGCTCCTTCGATATCTACTGTGATTCCTTGCAATCTCCCCATGGGTAGGATCTTTTATTGGTTCGCCATTCACAGTTGGATAGGATACCATTGCAACGTAGACCTACCTATGTGCTCCCATGTCTCCCTTAGAAGGACGTTCACGTCCAATACTAGATATATAATCACTTGGTCCATCCCCTATTCCCCAATTTGTGTGGTCAATCTCATCTCCCTTCCTGTTTGCGTCGTGTGCTTCCCAAGCTTCTAGACTACGTGTGGTTCTCTTAGCCCGGTCCCAGTGCATCTAGTTATGAGTTCTTGCAGTCCCTTTATAGATTTGCTCTCGCACAGCAGCTTCATGCATGTCTCCAAGAACATAGTGAGCATCGATGGGTCCATTTCTTGCTCCATCCTGTCTTTACTTCTTGAAGTGGAGGCATCAGTGAAGCTCCTCTTAGCTTCCATGAAGGTCTCCTTAGTGTGCTCCAGATCAAATTATGGTTCCTTCGTTGGAGCCTTGCGAACCCAGGTACTTTCTTCAGGTTGCTTGCCTTTGTCATCCCCTGTCGTAATTCCACTCCGGAGCATGATATTTACATTAGCGTCTTCCTCGCGTGGCTCAGACCTCATCATTTGCAGGTTCTGAGGTGGGGGAGGTTGGAGTGCACCTTTTTCGCGCAACCTCACTATCAGTGTGGAACAATCCTCCGTCTCATGATCAAACAACGTACAATACAAGCATGATGGTGGTGTTGGATTTGTACAATCACAGGCATAATTCCTTGGGCCTACGCAATTGTAATATATCAGCTATCTACGACCTCTTCCTGGTCCCCCTTCACCTCGGCCTTGTCTGCACCCCTGAAATTTGGTGTGCGCCATTGCTACTTTTTGATCGAGGGGTCGTGTTTCAGCCTGAACTCTGTAGGTAGGAGTTCGATCCATCATTAGCTCATAACTTCTACAGGTGCGCTCATCACGTCCTACTCGCCTACAGAAATTATAGAACAACTGTTGTGAATTCTACGTATACTTCTGTAATAGATGGCAACTATCTCTAGCATGCTTTCCTCCTATCTGACAAATCACGCACCATAGTGCAGGCGTCACGCTTAGTCCTGCTTCTGCCTCCAGTCTTAGTGGCATTGACCCTCCTCTCGCAAGGTAATTCACGAACACCGGGTAGTGGTCCTTGTCGTGCCCCTGACCCTTGCATTTTATACACCATCCCTCATCGTGCATCTCTGGGTGGGTTTTCCTGTCTTGTTTCAAACTCTGCATCTCAAGGCATAAGTTTTTCAACTACGTGTGAATCTATTGAACTTCGAGGTTGGGATCTTGTATCTGGGTCTCGTGCAATCTCATCGTGACCTCTAAGGCCTCGGCCTGAGTGCTTAGCCTATATTGCGATGGCACGTTCTGTAGATGCGGGGTTAATGATGCTACAAACAATTCGCGGTGTTGCCCATTTGTTAATGTCATGTTCACTTCACAAATTATGCACTTCACTTCACTCTTTGATCAAACTCCCAAGAGTTCTCACCTGGTAGCATTGGGATTTCCTTGAACCCAATGATCGACTGTGCCTTTGACTTTGGCCTGCTAAATTCTTTGTTTAGTGCAACTTAGATATCCGTGATCCCCACATTTAGATTGTCATTGGAATGCTTTATGTACCAGGACAGTGCACGATCCTACAGAGCGTTGACCAACGTTGCCTTCTTTATATTGTCATCCGTGACTCCCTATGCTTCCCATACAACTTTTATCACGAACCAAAACTGGTTCGGATCTTGATTCCCTACTCCCTTGAACACTAATAGCTTTATCGTGCTTGACATACTGCCTCGCGGTGGTGGTGGAGGTAGTGTGGGCAAAGACGGGGGTGAAGATAGTGAAATTGGTGGTGGTATGGTGGGGGTGGTATGCATGGGATTCTCTACCTTATCAGATTTATCACACTTCTTGGCGAGAACTTGGTGAGCTCTTCCTCACCCCCTCATGGAGGTAAAATCAAGGGGCTAGTTTCTTGTTCTATGCTACCTTCGTTTCTGTAAATTCTCCCACTTCGGGTAGCCCCAAACATTAATTTATTCGCATAACCTGTTTTTCACACAGTAGCATTTTAATCCAAGTGTTAAAATATTTAATGTAATTACCTTGCGGTCCCTTGAGGAAGCGTCATTCTACCTCGCTATAACTGACTAAAGTATTTATCATGAATTCGGTGATGAATCCTCCTATGATTCGATCAAGCCTGTGATGAACAGTGCACACAATATTATCTTCTGATACTTCTAGTTTGCGCACCAATTCTGGAGTCTGCACAATAGGTTTGTCAAGTTTACACCTTCCTTGGCTATCTACTAGCTTTGCTATCCACTCGTATAACTCAATGCAAAAGGATGCGAAGAAAATTTCATGGATCTTTGTATATAAGTAGTAGTCTAACCACTCTTCCTTTGATAGTTGTGGATTCCTGTTTTCCTACACCGCGAATTCGTGAATCTTCCTATCCAACCAATCTTCAATTCCTTTCTTTGTCGGATTCCAGTGATATGACATCAGACATCTCTATGCAGATCCCAATCCCGACAACAGAACCATTTGTTGGCTTGTTGGGGCCTGACCCAGGTTTGGAGTCAATTAGCAAAACAAATCCCTATAATACTGTCCCTTTCGGCAATAGTCCGCGGAGTGCGGACTGAGGTCTCACTCGAAGTAGTATAGGAGGGTGCTAGAACCAAGTTTCCACACCCTTGAGATGTCTGAGAGGTCTGATTGGTCCATTGTTTGTCCCTGTGCACAAGTCACTTCTCGCACTTCCGTGTTCCTCATGCCCCGATACACTGCCTTCATGCAACCCTAACCAGGGGTTGTGGAACTTACGCGCTGCTAGAGCCACGTTCTGTGCTATTTACTCAAGATCTTACTTATATTCCTATACTAGTTAATTACCTTCATGTACTTGGATTTTTTAGGTTATAATTAGTTATACAAAACATGCATCAAATAAATAGTATACTTGAAAATTATACACAATCATATATTAAAACAGAAAAAGGTGCACAGAAATATGGTAAATTTCTCTTTATTGATTCTTCCAACGGTTACACACTCGACCTGCCCTGCACACTCAGCTACAAATCCTTCCCCTACTCTATGACCCAAAGACTCACTTTACACTTTTAATTAATCACTTAGACTTCTCATGCTCTCCTATTATTATTATCATCCTCTTGCCTCTATACTTAGAGCCCCATTCTATTTATACAATCCCATTGTCTACAGACCATGGGTAGGTCTTATTAAGCCAACATTACATTACAAAATGAGGGTGGACAACCCTGTGACTCTAACATAATTTCGTGCTCCACACCCATAATTCGCGGAGCTTTTACAAAAAGATTTGGTCTAAACTTGGGCTTTAAGCCCCAAAACATGTCTTGGGGGGATTCCATGCCCAACACCTCACTATTAGAGCAATTTATGGGCTGAACATTATTGTTAGGACACATGCAATAATCGTCATAATTCTTCCATTGTGCCAAAATTTGGTTGTGCAATTGAGAAGAAAATCTTCCCCCGGTGGCTAGACAAGATCGATAAGTATCAAATATAGACCATGTAATTTTCAATACTCGAGGAACCCTAGAAAAATTGAAGAATCTAACATCGGTTAGCCAACCATACATGATTTTGTGATCGCCATCCTCAGGGCTCAAGGTGATTTGAATGGTTCGGGTAGAGTATGACAAATTTGTGATATCCCCTACCACTCAGCATAAAATTCTGAGTTGAATAATTGAGTGGTCTCGTTGTCAATGCATGGAGCAGATAAAAGGCCACATTTTTTGAAGGGATATTGGATGATGGAATTTCCACAACTTCTAGGATTACAGTTGCTGTAAGATGTATCTAGAGAGTTGTTAAGGTTGTTGTACAAGGAGAGTAAGTAGGCAAAGGTGTCAATATAGTCAACGAGAAGCAAAGTTGAAATAACTGGGGTGATAATTGAGGAGCTCATTCTCTCCAACCCAATGTAACAGACAAAAGATAACAAAGGAGCGACTTTGTGAGCGAAAATAGAGAGCAATCACAAAGAGAGAAGAGATAAATTGTTAATCCTCTTAGTCCATTCATTTCTATATATCCACTTAAATAAACTGTTATAAAAGGTTGTTGATTCAGGATGTGTTTTATTTTTATTTTTTTAATTTTTTGAATATTCATAGTCGTATTTGAAGCATCGACAACATTAGCAAATGTGAGGACAGAGCACTAGAGTTTTAGAATATAAAATCGCGTGGTCAGAGCAGTTGTGTTTTAGAATGTAAAAGCGTGTGTAACGCATGCTGCTTTCTCATCAATAGCCAATGACAACTTTCGTTCCCAAACGATGGTTCTGTGTAGCGCAACATTTGTTATTTTGTTTTCACTTTTTTATATAAATTATGATGAGTATATAAATTTGATTGTAAAATAAAATTAATAAAATTATATTTTAATTTTAAATTAATATTATTAATTATAACAGTAATGTATAGATATCTATAGTTAAAGGAACTTGTGTCACACCTCCACATTCAAATAAATATCATAATAAAAAAAATTCATTAGTTGTAATTCTAATATGGCACGAAATATTTACGACATGGTTATAAAATATTTACAACATATTGGCTATTATGTAATGTACTTAATATGACAGTTAAGCTGACTTCTGTATGCAATAATTCCTTCGAAATAATCGAGATCTGATAGGGATATGATACACAAGTGATTTTCTTTTAATATTAAAATCAACCTTGGCTTTAGCTGTAAGCAGTTTTGTTTACAAATTTATTATGTATTAATGGTTATGCTCTACCACAGAGTCATGGAAAGAGCAGGCTTCATCCGTTCCCCTAACTTCCCTCTAACTGTACTCCTTACCTCGTTCCTCTCACTTCATTGAGGGTTTGGAAACTCGGGCTCTGATCCAATGGTTATATCTCATTATGGAAATACTGAACGCACCTTATGCTGGCAATCTGATTCATTATTCACCTCTACTCTTTGTTCTTGGCTTTACTACGAGGGTTTCACTTCAGGTGGGTTTCGGCTCTGCTACGAGGGTTTCGCTTCAGGTGTGTTTCAGCTCTGGTACTAGGGTTTTTCTTCATGAGGTTTTGTATAGTGCCAAGGATATCATGGCTCTGAAAAAGACACCTGAAGTAGATGGCTTCTCTTCCTAGGTGCGGCAAGAACCAGGCAAGTTATTTGGATAATTTTTCTTGACATTTACTTTAGTTTATCGACTGCTAGATTTCATTTGACATGTTTCTGAATCTGGTCTGCAGGTCATGCAGAAGTAGTCATGGGGTGCTCAGATATCACCATAGTGTGTTACATGGAACCTGATGCCAACCTCTTGCTCCATTCATCTAAAGGGCTAAAGGTATGTCTTGTCTAGATACGTCTTACAAATTAACATAATAGAAGATCGATTGATTGTTTCGGTGATTATTGTTTTCAGATAGTTGGAGTAATCCATCGAGGGTTTTCCATATTCATAATGGTGTAAATGACTTGTTTGAATCTGGACCAAGGGTTTGGCCCAAGATTGCACCTACCGCAGAGAATCATTATTTTAATAGGAAAATTGCCTTGGTTCTGAGATGTTTATAAAAACTCTTTTCTTTTGAAGTTTTTTAATGGAAGCCTTTATCATCTTGTAGTTTATTCATTTAGTCTCCTTTTAAATTGTTTCAAGGTTTTATAATGCCAATTTCTGGGAACTCGATGGAAGGGCCAAATTCCTTCTCTGCGGTACTTCCAAGTGTTATGTTGTTTGGCATATGAAGCTTGTAGCTACAACTATCTCAACTCTTTTTTTTAACTGCAATTTAATTTGGTATCCTCTATTCTAGCACCTTCCCAAGTTCTGGGGAGTGATGCTTTCAAGAAGTTGGGTCATTTTTAAGTTCTGTTATTTTAATAAGTATTATTTGAGGTACTGGGTCATGTTTAAGTTTTGTTATTTCAATATGTAATATTTGAGGTACTCGGTCATGTTTAAGTTCTGTTATTTCAAATATACAATATTTGAAGTCTTCATTTCACTTTTCTTTTTTCTATATGTACCCATCTTGTGCCGAGATGTTTATCTCCTTACGATATATATATTTGTATGGTTTTCATAGTTTCTTTTTTCTAAGTAAGTTTAATCTATTAATATGATACAAAAAAGGATTTACAATGAGGTTCAACCTTAGAGGATCTGAGAATCATTCATCACATAGTTAGATTAACTAGCTTTGACTACCCCAACAGAGGGGAAACCAATCCAAAAAAGGCATAAGTCCAAAACTAGCCCACGCAGAGGTTTCCAGTTTGATCACAACACAATAGAAACATTTTAAACAAATCACAATCCTAACCAGGAGATACAAAGACTTAACCAGAACTTCCTAGTCAACAAAACAAAACATCCACCTGGCAAACTCAACACTTGGCTATCAATTGTCCAGGACTGGTTCCTCCACAATCGGACACGCTACTTGTCTGAATCTTCATCCTCATCCGAAGTGCCAACTCCATGTGTTGGATGGTCTCCCTCAATGCTACATGGACCCACACGCATTCCTGATGTGTCTCCATGGCGACTACCTGATGCCTGTGTGTTACTGAGCTTACCCTCCTCAACATGCTGACAGCCAGCCACCACTTTACCATGCAAGGTGGCTCTATCTTCATCTACTCTCCGATTAATAGTATTGCCCTAGCTCCTGCTACTTGGTTCTGCTCTATTCGGCTCATAATTGTGTTCAACTAGAGGAGTTGGTGGCTTAATTTCTTTCATGAAAGTAATTGAAATGGTGGCTATAATTACTGGGCGATTCAAGGATCTATGAAACCGAAATTGCGTGATATGGGGAGTAGGATGCAGAGGTAGGGGGAAATTTGCAACGCGAACCGCCGCATCTCCTCATCCTATGCCATGGAGCCAGGCTCTTCCTCTTCCGCTGTGCGTTTCTGGGTAATGCCCAGCGAAACTAAGCGGGTTGGGGTTATCAGTAGAGGAAGCAGGGGAAACTGAATCGAGGCTGGGCATTGAAGGTGAGCAAGAGATTCCACCTCTAGTGCCACCTCTCTTACTTCACATAAGGTGGTGGACCATGCTGGTGATGGAAGCAAGGGAAGTAGCAGCAGGAATGGTGGAGGAATTGACAGAGGAATGACACCGGGAATTCATAGAGGAATTGAGGACCTGAGCTAGATTTTAGAGGTGGGTGTGGGAATGGTGGAATCCATTGGCGAGGTCAATGCAGCTTAACAACCAGCATCGACTACCTGTTGCAGTGCGCACATTAGGCTCTCCAACCTGTGGAGGACAAACACAATGAATCAGGGGGGAGGAATAACAAAGTAGTTTGCAGGCTCCATTGTTATGTGAGATTTGGTTCTGCCTTGGCCTATGCATTCATTAAATGGCTCCTACAAGATGCCTCAAATGCAATTCAGATTAGCATGGGAGAAGTTGTTGGGGGCCATGTGGCCAACCCGTCTGCTGCCTTTCCGTCTTATCATTTTAATGACTGGGGTTAACACCTGCATCTGGGTGCGTTTCTTCTTCATGTACCATTTCAATATGCACCAATTCATTGTATTCCCATAGCTGAAGAGTAGTGGCCATAGTATTAAGTGTGCGTGCATGATAGGTCCTTCCACTGTCTACCCCAATGTTAGCTAGAAGATCTGCTACTTCGTTTCCATCCCTATGAGAGTGTTTAAGGTTTACAACTCTGTGGGTTGAGAGCCATTGTTCAATGAGCTCTATTCATTCTGCCAGTCTCCAACTGCTTCCAACCTTGTATGAGGGTGTTCCTTGTAGGATCTGATTAACCATGTTGTTGAAAATCTGAGAATCCTCTTCAATTATAAGTGGAAGAAATCATGGAGTTGTGCAAGGAGAAGCCCCTGCCATATCCCTTCTAATTCCACCAAATTATTTGTATCCCAGCAAATTGAGCCTAAGTAAGTTAGAAGCATAATGCCCTTGTGATCCATGAAGACTCCTCCATATCTTGCTTTGCCTAGATTACCTTTAGATGCTCCATCAAAGTTGAGTTGTATCATATGCTGGGGCGGAGGGGTCCACCTGTCTGCAGTCTTTCCTTGTGAGGGAGTTTTACTCTGATTTGCTTGCATACAATTCCATTGAAGTTTCTAGTTTTCCCAGATAGTTTGTTCCTGAGGAATGGCAGGATAATCTTCTTCAGACCAAGTTTGAAGCATCAGGGTATCTCGAAGGTTTTGACCTATATTATTCCATCGGACTTCTGAAGGGGAGGAATGGTCCTTGAAGATGCGTCGATTCCTTTCCTTCCAAACAGTCCAAATGAGAAATCTTGGGATAAGTTTCCATAAAGACTTCAATAGTTTGCTTTTGTAAGGACTGTTTTCCCAAGTGCGTATAGTGTTAGAGATATCTCCCTTAACTCGTCCATCTTTTTGGCATCTGAAGCTAACTTTTTGCCATAATACATTCACCAATGGGAAGTAATTAATTAGGTACTCACTGGTTTCTTCCGCCTGTTTACAGTTGGAACACATAGAAGGCCCATGAAAGATTCTTTTCCGCAGGTTGTCCCAAGTGAGAAATTTATTTTGGCATAGCAGCCAGAGGAAAGTGGAAACTTTTGGCCAATGGTGGGGGCCCATACTTTGTTCCATTGTGGGTCTTTGACTACTTGATTTCTTATTGTTAAATTGTAAGCTTCTTGTGTAGAGAAGGTTCCTTTCGCCTCATAACCCAATCTTATTTTATCCCTCTTATCAGAGTAGTGAATTCTCCTGTTTGAAAGCTTTGTTTCCAGACTATCCATGATGAGCTCAGTGCCTTGCCTAATGATGTGATCTGAGTTTATCCATTTCTTGTATCCCTGAGCGTGGTTAGGCTCCCAGTATTGATTTACCTTTGCCATCAGTTGCCCTTCCCAATCCTGTATTTGTTGAGGTTCGACCAGGTCCTTCAACTTGGGTCTTTGCTGCTAAGAATCTTCCCAGAACTAGGCATTATTACCATTCCTAATTTCCTAGAAGCTATGTTGTTGAATTAAATCCTTGTGTTGTTTAGCTACATTCTAGATGAGGGAACCTGATCCAACTTCTGTGAGTCTGATTAAATCATCCACTGGTCGGTTATTGGCGTATTTCGTTGTCCAAAGGATCACCCAGGGAGTATGCAGCTCTGAGATCCATTTCCACCATATGTGAGCTCCCATGACCGTATTACTATGATGAGGATCACGAAGCCCAATACCTCCATATATTTTCGGGAGGCACACTGTATCCCATTTTACCAGGGCCCATTTTCTCTTTTGGCATATGTTTCCCCACAAAAAGGTTCTTTGAATATTTCTAATTTCTTTGAGGACCCATTTTGGTGCTACCAGAGCTGAAAAAAGGTAGAGCGGCATGGATTGCAGCATGGATTTGATTAGAACTAGATAGCTTTCCATGTTTAGCACATGGTAAGTCCAGGAAGAGAGATGGGCCTCCAATTTCTCCAAGAGTAATTTCCAGGATGAGTGCTTTAAAGCAAAGTCCATCATGGGAGCACCTAGGTATTTGGAGGGAAGAGAAGATATTGTAAAACCAAATATTCAAGTGATTGAGGTTTTGGTTGTAGCAAGGGTATGAAAGAAAAAGATCTGGGATTTGGTCTTGTTAATGCAAGCCCGAGAGGCATTCGAAAATTCAAAAAAGTGGTTTTTATTTTGAGAGCTTCCTGGACCGAGGGATGTCCAAACAACATATTATCATCCATGAATTGTTGGTGGGTGAAGACCGAGGTGTTGGGAAAATTAAGAGCTCTTAGTTGTTAGGATTGAAGTAGTTCCTTGATGCATCTTCCCAATCCTTCTGCCATTATAACGAAAAAAAAGGGGAGAGGGGATCTCCTTGCCGGATGCCTCTAGAGGGGAAAAATGGGGAGGAAGGGATCCCATTGATCAGAATGAAGAAGAAGGAAGAGGCTATAAGACTCATGACCCATCTAACCCAGGGCGGGGGGAGAAGCCAAATGCTATCAACATTTTGTGAATATATTTCCAGCTTAAACTATCAAAAGCTTTGGAGAGATCGATTTTTAGGAGCATACCTGCTTTTTTGGATTGCTTTAAGGAATGTATAATCTCATGGGTGAGTATGATTGCATTCGTGATTTTCCTTCCTTCCACATAGCCTAATTTATCGGGTGATATGAGTAGAGGAAGAAGACGTTTTAGTCTGGAAGCAATAACTTTGGAGATGATTTTGTATATGAAATTACATAGAAAAATGGGCCGGAATTTGTCGAGATTCTAAGAATGGTCTTCCTTGGGGATAAGAGCTATAAAGGTAGCATTCAAAGAGCAAAGCAACCATCTATTAGTTCTGGATTCCTCAACGTCTTTCCAGACCTCGTCTTTGATAAGATCCCAAAACCTGTGGAAGAAATTGGAAGTAAAACCATTGGGGCCAGGTGCTTTTCCTTCTTTGAGATGTCACATGGCACTCTCCACTTCCTGTAAAGATATTCGCCTGAGGAGGAGCTAATTTTGTTCCTCAGTTATGATCTTTGGGATATTCTTTGTAATTTTCTCAATAGCCTACAGTCTATCTATTTGAGGTTCTCGGTGTACCTTCTTAAAATGAGTAAGGAACTCTTGTTCAATGTCCTCATGTATTTCCAACCGATCCCCCTACAGATTCTGAATATTGGTGATGTTATTATGCATTCTTCTTTTGATAGTAGTGCGATGGAAGAACTTTGTGTTTCTTTCACCCTCTTTAAGCCATCTGATTCTTGACTTTTGCTTCCAAAGTATTTCTTCTTGCTTTGCTCTTTCGGAAAGTTGTGTTTGCAGGTGTTTTTCCAGCTCTGAGTTTTCTACAGACCATCCTTCCATGATGATTCTTTGTTGTAGTCGTTTCATTTCTTGATCAAGACCACGTTGTGCTTGAAGATATTTCCAAAGGTATTCTGATTCCATTGTTTAATCTTGTTCTTGAGATTTTTGAGTTTTTGCTGGAATTGATAGATTTGTGTACCATCTGGGGGTTTGAAATTTTTCCAAACTGCATGAATCAGATTGTTAAAATCTGGGTGCAACATCCAGAAAGTCTCATAGCAGAAAGGCCTTTGTGTGGTGTTACCAGGCCTCTACCATTGAAGCACGATAGGCCAATGATTTGAAACCGAGATTGGTAAGATCGATGTCGTGAAATCCCCACCTAGATGGATTGCATTATCTGATAGCAGGAACCTATCCAATTGCGAGGTGATTTGATGTGCACCTACTCGTTTGTTATTCCATGTATACACCATTTTTGGATGACATATCTATGAGATAGTTATCTTGGATGAAGTTTCTGAAGTGAATGCTTTCATTGTCCAATCTGGCCTTGCCCCCTCTTTTTTCTTACAGCCTTGTTATCATATTAAAGTCTCCTCCTGTGATCCAAATTGGATGTGTTCTTTCAGAGTTGATCAAAGCTAAGGTATTCAATATGTCTATCTTATTCATTGCTTCCTGGGGGAAGTAAACATTGGTTAGATGACCATGTACATTTGTCCCTGTAATATGGAAGGTTTCTTGTATAAAATGCTTACTCGCATGAATATTATCAAGTGTGATAGCTCGTTCATCCTAGATTATTGCTAGTCCTCCTGATGCACCGAAAGCATCCACCGCTATCGCTTTGTTGCCTAGCCATGCTTTTGCAAGTGTCTGGTCCAGTGTTGTAGAGTTACATTTGGTTTCTTGTATGAAACAAATTTGGGGTTTCTCCATTTGAATCATGTTTTTTATCAGTCTGTATTTTCTGGGGCTATTTAGCCCTCTGATATTCCTTGAGATGAGCTTCATGGTGCACTATTAGGTAGGGGGTTGTAATACTTTGTAAGCTTGGAATATCTTCCCGATTCTACTAGCATTTCCCCAACGCGGATGGTTCTTTGTAGATCGGTTTTCCTGCCTCTTTTTTATTGTCTTTAGTAATATTTTTACCATCCCATTGACTCCCAGGTTGGATGCCTAAAGATCTTTGCTGCTGTGCTCTAGAGAGGATGACTTCTAAGCTTTCTAGTTGCCTCTCTAGGATTTTGTCATATTCGTTTTTCTTGCAAGCTTGCTCTAATCCCAGTATATCTAGATCTCTAATGTTGAAGCTCTCCGGCTCGTCTTCCATGTGTTGGGCCTCACTTCATTGCACTGTTATTTCCACTACAGTCATGGTTTCCGGTTGCACAGTATCAACCTCCATGCCCTGAATATTCCATTTCGGGGAGAGACTGGGGATGACAGAGGTAAGATTTGTGGGTTGTACATATTTTTGGGAAATCTTAGAGCTCGAGGGGGTGGAATGAAGAGTCATCTTGGGGATGTCCTCCGATTGGTCAGGGATTTCATAGGTGTTTAGTTCCGGCTAATTTAGGGTCTCAAAGCTATTGCTTGTGGAAGGCATTGAGGTATTGGCTATAGGCTTTTTAAGGCTAGAAGAGGGTTTCTTGTGATTCATTTTATGGTTGGTGACCTTGGTAAAGCCATCTGAGTCAGATTTATCTGCATTGGAGGGGTTCAAGGCTTTCAGATTTGAAGGGCAGTCTTGAAAGAGATGGCCAAGTGCATGGCATTTACTGTAACAGAATGGAACATACTCATAATCTAATGATTGTATCCATTCAAAATCATCATGGTAAAGACTTACCACATCCGGGAGAGCTTTGCTGAGATGCATGTAGACACAAATTCGGGCATAGGAGGTGTTGTGGAGGTAAATCCCCTCTGCGGACAGAGACAATCCCTACTAGCCTAGACCGGGTCTAGAAACAATCAAACAATGCTATCACGCAAGTTCCTAATTGCAAATTAAAGGTGGATGATGAGAACCTACTTGGATTCCAATGCTAATATGCGTAGAAGAGACGTCACTCTCGTTCCTCTGCTTCGGCCGGTCACAATCCCCATGATCTCCGTGATTAGACACCTGCACATGCAAAGAACAACACAAATACAACCATAAAATCCAATAGATGCAATTAGATATCAGTCAGAAAAGATATAACTCAACATCAATCATTACAAAGGACAATGAGAGTGGAACCATAATGATAGTCATCTATTATTGATAAATAACAAAGAAGAATACAATCATAGTTCTGACATCAAATCCTCCTTTGGCTGGGTGATCAGCTACACAAGTCTTGCAAAGCTTTTTGGGATGGGAAACAAGACTCTCTCTCCTTGGTGACAAGAATCTTCTCACTTAGATTTGGCCTTATGGATGCAAAGAAGGCTCTTGCAACTTCAATCTCTTGAACTCTTGGAATTATCACTATCACTAGCACACTGCTGGAACTGGAACTAGCTTGCTCAAGGCATAGAGACAAGCTTTTATAGATAGAGAGGAAAGAGATAGGATCAACCACATTATTCATGGGATTGGCTTTATCACTTAGAAACTTCCATGAAAGGTGGCAAACCACTTCCCTTCTATGGAGATTCGAAGCCAAACCATCCTAGATCAACATAGATTCACTTGGTGAATGGGTTAAGGAGAACCTTTGGAAGCTTGTTGGTTAAAAAATTTACTCAATTCGGTTGGCGCAAGTGCGACTCTGAGACAAAGCGCCACTGGCACACCCTCTTTAGAGGATTTCCCCCATTGGTGCGAGCAGTACACTATGGAACCGCACCAATGCAAAAAGAGGTCTTTTTATGGGTATTCTGCAGGAGATGTCTTCAGGGCATATGAAGCTCACACTTAGAGGAATACAATGCAAGTGGTTTCAGGTTATGTCACTTCTCACAAGTCCCGGAATGAGTCCTCCAATGTACGGCAGAGGAGAAATGGGGACGGTGATAAACGGTGACAAATTATTGTGTAACAGGAGGTATATCGTCTAAGTTTAGTCTCCTGTGCAATTTTAATGAACTCCCCTAAGCCATTCTTGATATCTTGCAGTGAGTCTTCATCCCAGTACTCCAAAGGGAGGGAATAAAGGCGAATCCAAATTGGTGCCCAGCTTAAATCCTCTTTGTTCGGATTGAATCTTCCAATCCAATCTCTCAGATATAAACTTGTTGCATAATCCAATCTCTCAGATATAAACCTACTGCATTGAAAAAGTACAATCCTCCATCCAGGACTCGGTTTCGATGTTCTATACAATTGAAAATCATTGTAAAGAAGCCTTTAGGCCCCAGCTGCAAGGTAATGTGCCCTTTTGGTTTCCATTTGGCCCCTATCCAGCCATGCAATGCTTTCTCTGTGGGCCAGAAGCCTATAAACTTTCCAATCAGTAAATGATCCTTCATGAACTGGATTTTATTGTTGATCCGGTGGCTTGGGAGCTCAATCTTAGGTCTTTCATCCGTTACGGGCTTACATGTTTCCGACGTTGCCTTGGGAGCTTCATTCTTGTTCGTACTGTCTGGCAAACTTTTTGGATCTAGACCAGCATCGTCTTGGTGTTCTGTCCTGAAATGTTCAGCTACATTGGGGTGAGGCTCCCTATCCTCCCCTTGAGGGGTTTCCATTGCTTGTGCATCGATCCTTGTCGTGTAGCATTTGTATCTTTACTGTTGAGCAAAGACAGAGAAACGTGGTCTGTGAAGGTTTGTTGTTCGCAGGTCTGACTCAAACCCTAGTCATCCATGATCACCTAACAGAGCTCTGTGGACATTGTTATCCTGAATATGTATGGTTTTCACAGTTATACTTTTTATATGAACATAATTTTCTCATTGGCAACGTGCTTGCATGGTAGTTTCTTCCTAAAGATTTCAGGGTTCAACGATTCGATGTACATTATTCCTCTTCTTTTGGATTCTATTTGCCAATCTTAGGAAGTGTAAAGAAGGAGAGAAGGGTTACAATGATTCCTTTAATTTGGAAAGTTAAACAGATTTTTCCTGTGGCTTCTACGCATACCATCGTTCAGTTTCTCTGTTTTCTATTTTTTTCAAGGAATTATTCATTCACTCTTTCTTCTCATATCTAGATAGTCTTAGTTCTATTTATCATTATGATGTGCATGTTTAATTCTAATTTCATTTATGCTATGCATGTTTAGTTCTATTTTTCCTTTCTAGAAGAAGAACAAAATAAAGACTATCTTCCTGAGTCTGTACCTAAATGCCCAAACTCTATTTATGTAGGAATAATTTGCCTCTAAGTTTCAGATATTCTTGTATAATATTCATTCCAGGTATTAACCTCTACCAAATCTGAACATTCAACAAAACAACTCACATCAAAATAGATTATTCTAGGTTATTTACCTACCTGAACTGTTGTAATAAAGAAGAAATTTCAACTGTTGAAGTCACCTCTGTTATTTACAGATTTCAATCCTCCCAACCATGAGACTTGTCGTCAGGTCCAAGTCTACCCCCGAGCTTACTCACATGACCAATGTCCTCCTGCAAGCTTTCGCACACAGTGCTTTTGCTATCTGCTCACCAGCAGACTTAGGTTCTCTTACTGCCTAACCTCTCATCATGGTTCCTCCTACCTTTCTCAATTCCCCCAAGGGCTTTCTTTGGAGCATTCATAATCAGGGAGGTAGTTAGGGTTTTCTTCTCAACTGCCTTCCCTAACTTTCTTATTATGAAAAGTTAAAAGATTTGTTAATACTCAAACAATTTTCTCTCTTTAATAATTAATAACAATTAAATACTTAATTCAGATAATAATCAAAATATCTAGTTTTTTTTACTGCGGTAAAACAAAATATCTACATTTTTTTCTCGACATTACATCCACCCCCTCTAAAATCAAACATCGTCTTGATGTTTTTTCTGCTGCAAATAGTCCTGGAAAAGATTTCATGAGATGTTCAACCTCCCAGGTGGCCTCATCTGACCCAAAGTGTTGCCATTTCACTTTAACCTAGGTGATAGCTCATTTCCACAACATTACTTCTGTCCTATCAAGTATAATCAGAGGCTCGACCAAGAATTTGCCTTCTGTTTCGACCTGAAAAAGTAGCAAATTGTATGAGTTTTCCACTATCACTAAAGTTTTATTTGGCATACTTAAAAAGATTTCTTACTTGTATATCTTGCCAATTGATTGTGTTTAGGATCATAAACATAGCTTTTCAATACAGACACGTGGAAAACATTGTGGACTCGAATATGGCTGGGTAAGGCAAGTTGGTATGCCACTAGCCCGACCCTTGCCAAAATTTGAAATAAACAACAAAACTAGGGTGCTAACTGAGCACACCCACTCCATTGTAACGTACTCTTATTAGTGTGTACTATTACATATACATGATCTCCTACATGGAATTCTTTGAAATTCCTCTTTTGATCGGCGAAGTTCTTTTTTCTATCTTGGGTTGCCTTTAAGTTAGAATGTACCTTATTAACCATTCCTTCCATTTCCTTTAACATCTCAGGTCCCAAAATTAGCTTGTCCTTCTGTCCCCCCAACTGGATGGTGTGTGGCACTTACGTTTGTACAAAACTTCAAACGAGCTCATTTGTAAGGAGATATAGTAGTCACTGTTATAAGAAAATTTGACCAGATGTAAGTAATCTTCCCATTTGGATGGTTTCTGCACTACATATGCTCATAGCATATCTTCCACTACCTGATTCACTCATTCTGTCTACCCATCCGTCTAAGGATGATAGGTAGTACTGAAGTTTAATTGAGTACCTAACCCTTCAAACAGGGTCTTCTAGAAGGTTGATGTAAACTTTACATCACGGTTAGAAATTATAGTTTTTGTGATCCGGATTTAAACAGGAACGCAATAAAATACAGAGATAACCATAAACACAAAGATGCAACGGAAATAATACTTCATTTCATTACTGTAAAATACTGAAATATGCTTACAACCAGAAATGGAAATAAACCAGCTAGGGCGATGGTAGCTTATCTCTGAGAAGAGATGTGTGGCTACATGCCTCTAAACTATTTTGAACTGTGTTATAATGAGGCTCCAAGGCCTATTTATTGTTGAGAAACAATGGAAAACCTTTCACATCCCGAAACCTAACCCTAGAATATGAAACGCCAAATTGTGGGCCCCGTTTGGGTAAATTGGTACATCAATTTCCGGGGTCGTAACTTTGGCATATGATCTCCGTTTGATGAGTACGATAGCTCGTTAGAAAGATCTATCTAAGTACTACCACTTTGGGAGGCAACATCGGTCCATGGACCCATGTTGCCCCAGATTCCCAAAAAAATGTCATTTAGGGCCTCAAAACGGCTCCAGAAGTTCAGGACCCGAAAAACTGCTAAAAATAGTAAACTGTGCTACAATTTAGGAAACTGAAAAAGCTGAAAGAGACAATTGTGGGGGTACAAATGGGATAGATGGGTGGCCACCAACATCCACCTGAATCATTTTGGCAGCACATGTAGTCTAAAAATATTTTACATGAAAATATTGTCAATGAGCACCACCCTGAAGGTGGATTGTACTGGTATAAAATGAGCTAATTTGCTTAATTTTTCTACTTCCACCATTATTGAATCATTTTGCCTTTTGGATTTGGGTAGTCCTGTGATAAAATCAATGGAGATGGTCTCCCACTTCCACTCCAGAATTGGTAGTGGGTGCAGTAACCCAACGGGATGCTGGTATTTTATTTTTACTTGCTAACATTTCAAGCGACATGCCAAATATTCTGCTACATCCTTTTTCATACCTGGTCAGTAGTACTATTTTCAAAGTGTCGTATGTAGTTTTTGGTATCATGGGTGTCTTGCATAGGGACTCTTATGATATTCATCCAGATTCAAATTTTTAATGTTATTTTGGTTAGGCACATATAATCTTTTCTTATAAATCAGCATACTTGTGGAATCCATTTCATATCGTAGCTGATATTCATGGTTTTTTGTGTTTTTAGCTTGATGTCCTAATTGCTGATATTTCAAGTCCTACTCCGCTGCTTCTTTAATTAATTCGTCTAAGGTAGTTCGCACTTTGCTGAAATAAATTTCATAAAGATAATGTACCTTTTGACTCAAAGCGTTAGCTACCCAGTTCTCCTTTCACTTTAGATGTTTGATCTCAAAATCGAATCCACTTAGAAGATCTACCCATCAGGCTTGTCTAGAATTTAAAGTGGGTTGCTTAAATTAATTAGTCAACCTGTGATGACTAGTCATTAAAAGAAACTTCCTACCCATCAAATAGTGACGCCACATTTTTAATGCATGAATTGTGATTGTCAATTGTAAGTCGTAGGTGGAATATTTATGCTCATGTTCGGTCAATTTCCTGGACTCATATGAAATTGCCCTCCCATCTGGCATTAAAACTCTTCCTACCCCTTCCTTGCTGGCATCTGTACACACCACATAGTCCTTGCTTGGATCTGCTATGCTTAAAATTAGCGCAGTGGTGAGTAGATGCTTAAGATGCTCAAAGCTCTTTTGACATTCTGTTGTCCATTTAAAATTTTTTCCCTTTTTCTGTAGGGAGGTAATAGGATAGGCCACCTTGGAGAATCCTTCAACAAATCATCTATAGTATCCTTCTAGTCCCATAATATATCTTATATCTTCTATGTCTTTTGGTACTGACCATTCCATTATGGTCTTTATCTTTTCAGGGTCTACAACGATTCCATCCTTGGTAATAATGTGGCATAAGTATTGAATCTATTCATTAAAAAAATCACATTTGATAAATTTGGCATAAAGTTGATATTCCCGGAGAGTCTCCAGCACTATCTTGAGGTGCTCCTTATCTTCTTCAATATTTCGGGAATAAATCAGTATATCATCAATAAATATTAATACAAATTTATCTAAATACTGATGAAATATACTATTCATTAGACACATAAAGGTCACGGGGGAATTGGTTAGCCCGAAGGGTAACACTACAAACTCGTAGTGTCCATAGAAGGTCCTAAAATTAGTTTTAGCTATGTCTTCCTCCTTGATTCTGATCTGGTGGTACCCTGATCGTAGATCAATTTTTGGAAATACCGTCACCCCTTTCACTTGATCAAATAGTTCATCTATGCGAGGCAAAGGGTACTTGTTCTTAATAGTCAACTTATTTAGCTGACGATAGTCCATACACATATGTAGGGTTCCATCCTTCTTTTTGACGAATAGTACACGAGCTCCCCAAGGCGACACACTAGGGTGGATGTAATTTTTATCCAACAACTCCTGTAATTGAATTTTTAGTTCCATCAATTCTGGTGTGCTCATACGATAAGGAGTTTGGGACACCAAGGTTTCTCCTAGCACCACTTCAATGGTGAAATCTATGTCTCTGTTTGGAGGCAACCCTGGTATTTCTTCAGGGAATACATCTGTATAATTTTGTATTATAAGGATACTTTTGAGGGAAGCATACTTGTCCTTTGAGTTAGCATAACCAACCTAAATAGCATAAATTTGCCATCCTTTTCTGATGCACTTTTCCACTTGAGAGGCAGTTATTGGCCGTAATTTTAGTTATCTCAAAATGCCTTGTATCTCCTATTTGTTTCCTTCCTCATTCATACAACAAATAGTTTTCATTTTATAGTTTATAATGAACCAATGCTTTCCAGCCAGTCCATGTCTATCAAGACATTAGAAGATCCTAGGGGCAGTATGTTTAGATCTGCCACCAAAGGCTGACCTACTATTTCCCAAGGACAATTATTGACCTTGGGCAATGCACTTCTCTTTGCCCCCATTGGTAGATGCACTAACCAGGGTTTTTCAAACTTGATAGATTGTAAATTACATTGCTCAGCTATCTTAGGACTAACATAACTTAACGTAGCTCTAGGATCCATTAAAACAAATACAGTATGATCAAATATTTTATCCTCGAATTCCACTGTAGTCGGCTAGTATTATACTTGATGATCTTCAAGGGTGTCATTGATTTTTGGAATACTCTAGGCTAAATCTCCTATCGTAGAAGCCTCATGACTCTAAAAAATATGTTCAGTGCCTTTGTGGTGAGGACAATTCTTAATGTAATGTGGTCCTCCACATCCCCAGCGTTGTACTGGGGGTCTTGTTGTTGCTTTGATTCCACTTCTGCATGATTGCTCACTAGGTTTGGGTTCATGGGGAGCTATAAATCTCGATTGATTTCTATGCAGATTTATGTTAGTTTGACCCCTAGGAGGTCCTTTGTTGATATTGCCCTAGTTTCCCTTATTGCCAACAACAAACTTATTGCCTTTCTTGTCAGTCCATTTCTTTCCCATAACTTCTCCTTTATGTTTACTTTGGTTATAGCATATCTTGGCCTTTCATATGACCTCATCCATCGTTTTTGGGTTATCGAACTCAATTCGCTCTTTCATGAACAATGGTAAACTACTAATAAATCATTGTACTTTTTCCTTCTCTTCTCGTATGTAAGGAACATACCGAAGTAAGGAGGTAAATCTGGTAATAAAATCATCCATTGTTTGTTGTCCAAGCCACAGGTCATGGAACTCTTTTGCCTTCTCGTCGTAGAATCGCTTAGTTAAATATCTTTCTTTAAAGTATCTTTGAAACTTTTCCCAGGTTATATTTTGTTCATTTACCCCTCGTACAGTTTTTACCTCTTCCCACCATAAGGTGGGCTTTCCTTGCAGCCGGAAAATGGCCAAACGAGCGTTTAAGTTGTGGTCATATTCGTATAGGTGAAAGTATTTATTCATGTTAATAAGCGAGGCTTTAGCTGCCTCTTCTAGTTCCCCGTTAAAGAGTGACAACTTTATTTTTCGGAAATCTCCTTGTAGTTATGTCCTCTGCCTCTTCTGTGTTTTATGCTGGGAGACATTATGTGACTTTTCCTCTTGGTTTTCTTCCCCTCCCTCTGTTTCCATGTATTCAATTCGATACTCTTGTTCTCCTAACATATGTCCATGTTCTGGACTGCGAATCAGCTCATGTTGATTTTGCTTATCTAACAAGATTTTCATAATCTTTTACTATTCCAGCATTAACCTTTCATTGTCTGCCCGTAATTAGGACATTTCATTCTTTAATTCATGCACAATCTCGAATATTGTAGGATTGGTGTTGCGAGGTTCTTCTCCTAACTGTACCCATACTTCAGGGTTGGTTTCAGAAAAAGTTGCAGGTCCTAGGCCTGTCATGTTTCTATGAGGAGTGTTGTTTGTCCTTGTCATGTTCTTCTTTTTTTGTACATGCACAAGACTATCAGTTAAAAAAAAATTATTTGCTTATCTGTTCTTCTTCAGAGGCCTCAGTTTGGTAACCTTGCCTCTGATACCAATTGCCACACCTCCACATTCACATAAATATCAGAATATAAAAAAAATTCATTAGTTGTAATTCTAATATGACACATAATATTTACAACATGGTTATAAAATATTTACAGCATATTGGTTATAATGTAATGTACTTAATATGAGAGTTAAGCTGACTTCCATATGCAATAATTCCTTCGAAGTAATCAAGATCTGACACGGATATGATACGTAAGTGATTTTTTTTTTAATATTCAAATCAATCTCGGCTTTAGTTGTGCATGGTTTTGTTTACAAATTTATTATGTATTAATGGTTATGCTCTGCCATGGAGTCATGGAAAGAGCAGGCTTCATCCGTTCACCCAGCTGCCCTCCAGCTGTACTCCTTACCTCGTTCCTCTGATCTGATGGTTATTTCATTCTGGAAATATTCAATGCACCTTATGCTGGTGATCTAATTCATTGTTCACCTCTACTCTTGGCTCTCGGCTCTACTACCAGGGTTTCACTCCAGGTGGGTTTCAGCTATGCTACCAGGTTTTCTCTTATTGAGGGTTTGTATAGTGCCAAGGATATCATGGCTCTGGAAAAGGCTCCCAAAGTAGATGGCTTCTCTTCCCAGGCGCGTCAAGAACAAAGCAAGTTATTTGGATAATTTTACTTGACATTTACTTTAGTTTATCAGCTGCTGGATTTCATTTGACATGTTGTCGAATTTGGTCTACAGGTCATGTGGAAGTAGTCATGGGGTGCTCAAAGATCACTGTAGTGGGTTACGTGGAACCTGTTGCCAACCTCCTACTCGAGTTGTCTAAACAATTATAGGTATGTCTTGTCTAGCCGTGTTTTACAAATTAACAGAGTAGAGGATTGATTGATTGTTTCAGTGATTATTTTTTTCAGACAGTTGGAGTAATCCATCGAGGGTTTTCCATATTCATAATGGTGTAAATGGCTTGTTTGAATATCGACCAAGGGTTTGGCCTGAGATTGAGCCTACCACATAGAATCATTATTTTAATAGGTAAATTGCCTTGGTTTTGAGATGTTTATACAAAACTCTTTTCTTTCGAAGTTTTTCGATGGAAGCCTTTACCGTCTTGTAGTTTATTCGTTCAGTCTCCTTTTAAGTTGTTTCGGGGTTTTATACTGCCAATTTCTAGGAACTCGATGGAAGGCCCAAATTCCCTCTATGCTGAACCTCCAGGTGTTTTGTTGTCTAGCATATGAAGCTTTTAGCTACGGCTATCTCAACTCTTTTTTTTAAGTGCAATTTAAGTTGGTATCCTCTGTTCTAGAACCTTCCTGAGTTCTAGGGAGTGATGCATGTGAGAAACTGAGTCATGTTTAAGTTATGTTATTTCAATATGTAATATTTGAGGTACTGGGTCATGTTTAAGTTTTGTTATTTCAAATATACAACTTTTGAAGTCTTCGTTTCACTTTTCTTTTAGTTTTATATGCACCCATCTTGTGTTGAGATGTTTATCTGCTTATGATATATATATTTGTATGGCTTTCACAGTTATACTTGTTATATGAATATAATTTTCTCATTGGCAACATGCTTGCATGGTAGTTTCTTCCTAAATATTTAAGGTTTCCACTATTCGATGTAAATTATTCCTCTTCTTTTGGATTCTATTTTCCAATCTCAGGAAATGTAAAGGAGAGAAGGGTTACAGTGATTCCTTTAATTTGGAAAGTTAAATAGGTTTTTCCTATTGCTTCTATGCATACCATCGTTCAGTTTCTCTGTTTTCTATTTTTTTGCAAGGAATTATTCATTCACTCTTTCTTCTCATATCTAGCTAGTCTTAGTTCTATTTATCGTTATGGTGTGCATGTTTAATTCTAATTTCATTTATGCTATGCATGTTTAGCTCTATTTTTCCTTTCTAGCAAAAGAACTAAATAAATACTATGTGCATGTTTAGTTCTAATTCCATTTATGCTATGGATGTTTAGTTCTATTTTTCCTTTCTAGCAAAAGACAAAGTAAAGATTATCTTCCATAGTCTATACCTAAATGCCCAAAATCTATTTATGTAGGAATAATTTGGCTCTAAGTTTCATATATTCTTGTACAATATTCATTCCACGTATTAACCTTTGTATAATATTCATTGCAGGTATTAAACTCTACCAAATCTGAACATTCAACAAAACAACTCACATCAAAATAGATTATTCTAGGTTATTTACCTACCCGAACTGCTGTAATGAAGAAGAAATTTCAGCTGTTGAAGTCACCTACGTTATTTACAGATTTCAATGCTCCCAACCATAAGATTTGTCGTCAGGTCCAAGTATCCTTTTTGCTCATAAGACCAATGTCTTCCTACAAGTTTTCGCACACAATGCTTTCACTATCTGGTCACGACCAAACTTAGCTTCTCTTACGTCTGACCTCTCAGCACTGTTGCTCCTCCCTTTCTCCATGCCCCCCAGGGCTTTCTTTGGAGCATTCATAATCAGGGAGGTAGTTAGGGTTTTCTTGGCAATTGCCTTCTCTAACTTCCTTGTTATGAAAAGTTACAAGATTTGTTAATACTAAAACAATTTTCTCTCTTTAATAACTAACAACAATTAAATACTTAATTCAAATCATAATCATAATATCCACTTCTTTTACTGCGGTAAAATAAAATATTTACAGTTTCCTCAGGACATTAAGACTTGACATAAGATTATTCATTATTTTATTATTTTTTATTTACAAATAAGATTGGTTAGAATATTATGAGTAAATATGTTATTTTATTAATATTATTTTTAATTTATAAATAAAATTAGTTAGAATATTATAAGTCAATGATATATTTTATTAATATTAAGCTAAGAAAAAGTTATGATTCATTCCAGATTTAATATCTTTTTTCTTTTCTTTTATTTTATTTTTATAATTTATTTTTTTAATTAAATTGAAAAGTAAAAAAAAAACATAATCAAATAATTTGATTGTAAATAAATTAAAACTTCTTAATTTCATTATTACCAAAATATTTTATGAGTATTTTATAAAATTTAACTCTTTACTATTTATTTATAATTATTGATAATTAAATTAAATTTTAGAAAAAATTATTAATTTTTTTTTTGATATATTAAAATATTTGAATAAATATTTTATATTAAACTATTTATTAATTAAGTATAATTTTTTTTTATAAATTTATAATTAAAATTTTATTTTAATAATAATAAAAAATTAAAAATAATTATAATAAATTTATTAAGTTATTAATTAATCAAAATAAACTATTCCCATATAGTTATTTGAATATAACTACCATATTTTTTTGTTTTAGAGATTTCGAAAATGTTATTAAATAATAGGCCTAAACTACAAGGAAATATTATTACAATAAAATCACATTCTTGAAGGTTATATTTTTTATTAGCATAATTTTGATTTCGAAAGTAGGTGAAAGCGAAAAAGAAAATGCTATTATGTAAAACCCATGTTTTTGAGAATTCGAATTACTTTTTTAGTAATAAGCCAGGAAATATTATAACAATAAAATCATATTCTTGAAAGTAATTTTTTTTGAAGATAACATTGCGGATTTTGCAAGGAGGCGATAGGGAAAAACAAATTTGATGAATAAGTGTTTACAAATAAGGTGATTAGTAAATAATTTGTCAAAACAAATTTGATGAATAAGTGTTTACAAATAAGGTGATTAGTAAATAATTTATTTAATTTTATTTATTTGTTAATAGGTTATAGTGGAGACTAGTGTTTCAAAAGTAATATTAGATTAATTAATTATCAATGAAAATAAGGGAGGAGAAATATTGAATTAAAGTAAATTTGAGGGCGATATTTTTTTTATTTTTTTAGATTAATTAATTATCAATGAAAATAAGGGAGGAGAAATATTGAATTAAAGTAAATTTGAGGGCGATATTTTTTTTATTTTTTATTTTTTAATAATTAGAACAATTTAATTAAAGAATAAAGAAAAATAGTGAGATGAAAATTAAGAACAAAGAAGATGTTGTTTTTATTAAAAGTAAAAAAGATGATGCTCTTTAGTGCATGGGTTTATTTGATGATTATTTGAGCTAATTCATCTCAAAAATTGACTAGTCCACAAGCTTTCAACACATACATGTTATGTCTAAGCATTGAATAGAAGTGATGTGACATTTTTTAGAGAGTATTTTTTAACTAAAACTTGTATATTACGTATGTGATTGTTAGGTGACATTCTTAGAATAAACTCTAAGAAAAGTTAACTAATCATATGGCAATAAATCAACAAATTTATATCATTTTAAAGAAACAATTTACTATTATGTACAATATTAATAACGTAATTAGTAGTGAAAGTATGAAAGTGATTTCTCTTATAGGCACAATCAACATCCAATATGAGCGAGATATGTGACTTCCTCCATGCTACACATGAAGTTCACATATGTCCATTTTCAAAAACAAAAAAAGTTGTAAATACAAATACAATGTATGTTGTAAGAAAAAATAAAAATGAATATGCATTTTTAGTTAGTTTCAATTGGAAGCATTATAAAGCATCAATACACCTAAAGTCACTATGGTCACTCAATTTGTTATTGATATCACAACCCAATGTGGTAAAAATGTTCACAAAGTCACTATGGTCACTCAATTTGTTATTGATATCACAACCCAACATGGTAAAAATGTTTACTCGCTCTCTGTCATAAATAAAAATAATTTTGTACTAATTTACAAAAAGAATAATATAGTTTGAAGTAAAAAGAGTATGAGTAAAATGCTTAAGCCTTACTTTTCAAAAATATTTCTAAATAGAATTTAAATAAACTATTTCACTATCTATATCAACTAATTTATGTTGATATCAATTTCATATATATCTATATATAAAAAAGAAAATGTTTTAATGTTATATATAATAAAATATTCAATGTCCAAAGACAAAAGTAATTAAAAGTTAAAAAGTAAAATAAAAAATATCAGGTGATTTCTAAAAAAATTAATAAGGAGATGTGTTATTTTGTTCAGTTCTTAGTGTAAAATAAATATGTGACATTTAAAAATATTCATGGTTATAAAAAAAATTCAATATGGGTCATCAATAAAATATTTTAATATGCATGTGTAAGTCTCACTATATTACATTTTGGTTCTTTTTTAGGTCTTTTTGTTGTCAATTTTCCCAATCCATAAATAGTTCTTTTGGAATTAAAAATTTATGTTATCTACTTTATATAACATTCAAAAATATGACTTAACAATGAAAAATTACAAATTGCCTATGGATAAAGAGAGAACCATTACAAATTCAGTGAGATCTATTAAGAAAAAGATATTTGATCCCACTTGAAGCATGCTTAATCCATAGTTAAGATGGTTCTACATATATACATGTATTTGTGCTCAATTCTTACAGTACACAATCACTAGATTAATATCTGATTCCCCTAAATAAACACCTTTTATATCACTACATTTTATGAAATTTATGTTAGATTTTGTAAAAAATCATATATTGTGCATTTAACTATTTAAAAAAAGATTATTATTTTGATATTTTTGATAAATATCATTTTATGTTGTATTCCTATTTTCTTTTTCCAAAATTTTCAAACCATTTTCCTTTTAGTTATATATATTTAAAACAACTTTCAGTATTCACTTTATCCTTATTTCAAAAGTACTTTATCCTTATTTTAATGTTGAGACATTCAATTTCCCTACTAATATTATCATATACTTCTCATCAAACACGATGTCATCTTCTATAGAAGGATGTAAGATATAAACTATATATAAATACAAATACAAATAGAAGTGATAAGAAACTGGTTAACTTCATACTTATATAATCCAATTAGAAGAGGGAAGAAATCATTCAATTAATAATTATGGGTGAATTTTGTAAGTATTTTGGATAAAACTCTCTCCTCTAAAACTTGTTATTCGAGTTAATGAGGGGTTATTGCTTCAAATGGTTGAAGCTATGCACTTTGCACGGTGAAACTTTGCATTACGGAACTTAGTTGTACTGACGGTTTCAAACCTCTAATTATATTGTATGGATGACTATGAAAATTTGAAAAATTTATGATATATAATCATCATTTATTTATTTTTATTTTAATAATTTTTAGAAAGTTTAATTTTATGATATATAATGATAATTTATTTCTTCTTATTTCAATAATTTTTAGAAAGTTTAGTTGTTTTTTTTTTTTTTCACAATTTTGTTAAGAAAACTAATTAAGTTATTTTAATTTAATGATAAAAATTATTTAAACTTCTTATATTATATTTTTTATTATAAATATATCCACATTTCTTTCGAATTAAAAAAACACTATTTAAAATATTTATTTTAATTACAAAAAAAATCATGAATATTTAAATAATATAACATATGGCATATAACAAGATCATGGTATATGTATCCAAATGAAATTAAAATTCATTGGAAGTAGATCTTGATAGGAATGGTTCTCATGAACGAAAAATCAATTTTAATTTTTAGTTATTATTTATGATAATCATGATATTTGTCTGGTTCACAAATTTTTTTTTGATGAAATATTTAATATGATTTTTAATTATTATTATTAGTCTTTTTCATAAGGCAACAAAGTATATAGAAATCGATGGATCATTAGTATTAGTCCAATTAAAACAACAAACCTAAAGTTGAAAGACAAATGTTATAATATAATTTTTGTTCACCATATTAAATGTTGATAATGCTTTTCATTAGCAAATGAACAATTTGTACATCTTATCCATCCTATTTCCAAGGCACAGAGGAACATATAGTATGGAAACTAAATTTGAAAATAATATGGTAACGATCTTTTATTCATAATGAAGTAATGCTATCATTATTCTAGCGTTACTTCATTAACATTAAATGTTTTTTTTTAAATGCTTGGTTGTTGGCACTACCATCAAGTCTTTCCATGATCCCCCGACTCTCGTCACAATCCCCTGGATCCTCTGGTACACGCATATGTCCAATTGTTCGCACATACCCTTCTTGAGAAATCCTTTATATGCTTTTTGTTACCTTATGCTCAGGCTATCTCTTAAATTTTGGAGATCGAATGTGGAAGAAGCATGAGCATTGTATGAAGAGAAGTCATTGTTACCTTATGCTCAGGCTATGTATGCAATTGGGGAGATGGAAAGCGGAAGCAACATGAGAAATATATGAAGAGAAGCTATCAATTTTATTCAATTGATGACAATGAAAAGGATATTTACCAAACCTCAACAAATGATAGCGTCAGGGAGGTTTTGTCAAAAAAATTCAAAATTTTCAAATATCGTAAAATTCATTAAAATTCATTTTCACATATATGAATCACTACATATAGAATATACTCTTATTGATGCTCATTGGCCCTTTGAGTAATTTATTAATTATGTAATTAACAAACACATACAACATTGATGGTTAACCTTCTTTCTACTCATTTCCTATATATTCATCTATAATTCATATTTTGTATTTATAATTCCTATAATTTTCATTTCATTTCTATGATTATGCTGAGAATTACATTATTTCCTTTCAAACATTGTTATGTAATGATCAACAATTTGAATCATACTCACTGTCTTGGAATGGGAATTGGGTTTTGATCTAAACCTAGCATTATAACTGGCTAAGTCAAGGGAAGGTGGTCATTCCCCTTTACATTGCTCCTCAATAGCATGGATCAAAGTGTATAAGTTTTCTTTGGCTATGGAGTATTTCATTTTATCTTGGGCAATAGTTAGTTCTTAAGATAACATCTTGTTCATCTTCCTTATTCAATGACTAACTTTTAGTAATGTAGCATAAGAAGGTTTATTTTGAAATAATGGTTTAATGTGAGGAGTCTTACCTTGTAAGTGGCCAATACCCTTCTTATTCTTAACTAGTTAGGCTTCTGTGGTGGTTTCTTATGCAACATCGACCTGGTTAGTTTCCTCAGCTACTTCTATAATCTACTCTAATTCCCCTGCAACCTTCAAAACATTCTTCTATTTTTTCCACCCCCGTTTATTAGTTTTAGGTAAGTGGTCGATACTTGTCTTCCTCTTCTTAACCGATTGGGTTTCTATACTAGTTGCTTAGGATGGTTTTTTGGCTTAGGTTGGTTAGTCCAGATTAGATAAACTGAGAAAACCTACAAAAAACCATTTCATTAGAGACAAACATCTAAGGATAATAGGTTGGGGAAATGGAGTCTCAAATTAATATGGTTGCAACACTACTCATCCCAATTTTCTTCCTTATTCATTTTTCTAAGATGCTTGAAATGAAAAATCCCTTATCTATTAAATGAGACAACATGTTGATGCTTACCTCTTTTGAGGTAAGATATTTCCGACACATCTTGCTACAATAGGGTCTCATAGCCAATGATAAAATACAAAGATGAAACTCTTGCTAAATAGAGTCTCATAACTAACAACAAGTACACATATGAAACTTTATCCTACTCATGCTCAAATCTTTGTATCCAAACAATTAATTTTTATAGAGATGTAGATAACATCAATATCTGGGGATTATTCATACCTCTTCAATATATCATATACAAGCAATCCCATTGCTCCTCTTGACACATAATTTTCAGTTGGTTTTGTTGTTTTCAGATAAATCCATCGTCAATCATGTGCGAAATTCCAATAGTTTTTTTGGACACCTTGCAGGCTAACTGTGTTTACATGCTGGAGCTCTCATATAGGTATAACCAATGTACCTTTGATTTTTAGTTTTTTTTTCCCTCATTTTTCTCTGTGTTCTATGCACATACTGCAACATAGAGACCTAGATTGGATCAGTCTATATCACAACAACCATTCCTTCCTTGCTCACTAGAGGTTGGCTATCATAGACCCCTTCTCTAGGGATCATCCATTGAAAAGTGAAGATGAAAATTGTTGTCACTGTAAGTTGAAGCAGAAGTTGCTTTGTAATATAGTTGTGCTTTGTAGAGGAGTGAGAGGTAAAAAATAAACCATGACATAACCTTCAAGCTACATAATTTGTTGCAACTGTCAAGTGGAAAGAAACACATATGATGACAAATACATTTGGCACTATCTATGTACATTGATACATGCTCGATATCACGACACTATTTTCATAATTGCATACATATTGATAGGTTTTATGAATGGTGGTAGGAAAAAGTTACATATTTTCATATTATGTTGTTATTAATTATTGGAATAAGGGATTTGAACAAGTGGCCAATGTAAGTAGGATTTAAGTTAACATGTTTAATGAAAAATTCCACATGTTAAGTTTCCTTGAATATTGAACAAGATTTTACTTTTTAATCTATTAATTTATATGAATCTATTAAGTTTTCATAAATTATAAAATATATGGTAACAATTGTTATATAAATGTTTATTTTATTATGTAAATTAAAATGTTGTTTGATTATTGAGACACAAGATCAAGCCAAAAATAGTTCATTTACATTACTTTCATAACTAAAATTCCATCTAAGATGTCCACTTGAATACAAAGAAGTGTCCGGACTAGTTGGAATTGGTCTAATTCCATGCCATGGAGTACCTGCTATTGTTTTTGTTGAGGTCTCTGAGTTAGATGAATTCGATTAATAACAATCTCAGGACTTTGAGTTAGATGAATTCAGTTAATAAAAATTTTAGGCCTTCGAGTTAGATGAATTTGATTAACAAAAAATTCATGATAAAGTGGAAAAAAATTCCATTTTGTTTTTTGAATTTGGGATAACCATGTGTTTTGGTCATTCGGTTTTTACAATTAAGGACAAGTCACAGTGGTGCTAATAAATGAGCAATCTAAATTAGGGTGTGATTTCCATTTTGCAAGATAAATTTTGTGACAAAGCAACCCTCTAGATTGGCAACCCTTCAATGCCAAAATCCAACGCAAGACCTTGTTTTCCCTCATACTTCTGAGGGTAAAAAAACTTAAAGTTTACACTCTAATTCATTTTTATTATTAATAAATTTAATATTACAATAGATATAAAATTAAAAATAATATGTCATGATTTAATAGCTAATAGGGCATTAAGGCATGTCGAGTTTTAATTTTCAAGGTGGGTTGTGGAGGAAAACTTTCATAGTACATGGAAACCACAACCTATCACAACCCTCCCTCTCCCATTCTAGATTACAAATATGACACCCCACCCTGCACCCCACAAAAACAAATATTGCTTAGTTTAGAGTCTTGCATTGAGTTAGAGCTTCGTGATAGGAGAAAATTTAATGCAAGAGACTGCTACGATTCATTGGCACGTATGACACAAGACTGCTACATATAGCCACAAATTCACATTCAATCATTCACATAATATAAACTTATAACGACTTTCATCTTAAATATAGACCATTTAGTTTTTTTATATTATTTAACCATGCATTATTAAAAACTAAAATATGTTATATCATCATGAAAGACCATGTTAAATTTTAGGTATGTTCTATGCTAGAGCAATTTATTTCAATTTCTTTTCCATATTAGCAATCACATCAGCATAAAGCAAACTGCAAATAGAACATAAATATAAATTGCAGAAGACAAGCCAAGACAAGAGGACACAAGATGTGGTGCTATCAAGAGACAAACCCCAATGTGGGGAAACCCTTGATCAATTCTTCTTTTATGTTCTTCAAAGTTCAGCAGATAAAGTGAGAGAGATAGTACAATTACAATAGAAGTCAACACTTTGACTTTTGATATCGGCATGAGATCAGTTGAAGACATATTGCTTCAACTGATTCTCTAAGGTGATGTGTTCACTTATCATAGTGTTGCATCTTGTCTATTCGCTGCACCTTATCATGTTGCACCATGCAGTACCTTGCACTTTATGTTGTTGCTCCTATCACTAATCTACTCCAATTATTGAGCTACTATTTATCATGGATCTGCACCCAAGATTGCTAATCTGCACTCAATGACTATTAAGCTGTACTCATCATATAACATCCATCATCGGAGCTATACTACTGCATCACTGATATCTTCAGTACTGCTACCATCATTGATAACATCATTGTTGCACCATGACTGTCCCTTGAAATTACCACAGAGGTGATCTCTGCATCTTCAACGAGATCATGATCTTACAAGAACTAGATCATGACTTTGTCACTGATCATTCTTGACACAGCTTCTTCCATTATGCTGAGAATGTAACTATCATTGTCATTACTACAGCAGCACTGACATTGCTTGAAACCTTCGTCACTGCTTCTCATTGTGCCCAGACTTCCAGCAATTTCCAAAATATATATATTGAGATTGAGGTTGTACCTTAAGGATCATTGTGATCTCCATTAATCCGAGACAGGGAGAACAGTAAGGGTTCTAAGTTCAATGTATCACATATACATTGATTTCTTATGAAGTAGTTCCAACCTATGATCTTATCTTCCATCTAGGCCGAGACTGTTCATCATTGATACTGCGTCTCACCATTATGCCAAGTCTATGCTTGATTGTGGTTATGACTGTGAATACATCGAATAAAGGTAACACATGAACAATGTATTAACTGTCACCATGACTGCGTATGAAATTAGCTATTGCGGCTACGTCTTCCTCATTGCAGCTGCTGTAGCTAGGGCATCACTATGGCCTTTATTACTTACTACGTCTCCATTACCATGATGGACTCCGATTATGACTGAAGCAAATTAGGGCACCACGTTATGTCTTCATGAACTGCATGAGAAGTGTCTTCATGACACCATATATATTGTTGCATATATGACTGCATGGTAAGGTATCCATGCCATGCATGACAACGTATATATATTGCTATGTATATGACTGCGTGGTAAGGTCTCCATGTTGTTCATGACCGTGTATATACTAGTATTTCCATCCATGCTGTGTTCCTTCCCTTATTGCGGCTAGGTGTCTCCATTATAGTGTATAAGCTAGCGTATCATCCACAAGACCCAACATATCTTCATGTATGTCTCTCCTTCACCAAAAACCCAAGACGTGGTGAGGAGGAGATCACATGAAGAGTGTGTCCAAATGACTTCAAGTCCTCTTCTATTTATACTACAACGTAGGTGATGAATAGACATGACTATTGGGCTTCTGAGCTTACATAAGATGCTGACCGACTTGACAATATGTCTTAAAACACAAATAAATTCATAACTCCATGAATACTTATCAGAATCGGATGATCTTTAGATCAATCCTACACCTCTAAATGAGAGGGATCCAATAAAAATAGCTGCCATAAATAAGATGATCCACATGGAGTTTGGCCCTAGTTGCCAATTTTAACACTCTCTCTCAACTAGGAAGAACTCCATCCGCTGATTCATATGTCCAACTGTACTATTTCTGCCATCAGTTCCCTGCACTGCTCAGCTCATCTCACCTCTGCTCTATTCAGCTCTATTCTTTTGAACCCTGAAGAAGAAGAATTGATTGAGAATGTCTCATACCATTCGCTACTGACCCAAAGTTAGTCTCAGAGTGTGTACCATGGGTTCCAGACTGGTCCTCAACCGACTCGAAGTCAATGTCATAGTAGGTACAACTCCTACCACTGGTCCCAGACTAGTATCATTGATCCCAGATCAATGAAGTTCATCCTAGCATAGGGAGTACGGTAGAGACAATGATGCGTCCATCGGTACTACTATGGTCACTATGCTCATTTCCCTACTCATTGATCAGATGAGAGGTACTTCCCAAGAGACAGAAACTACATGGGTAGGATTCCTTGACAGGAGAACTAATCATCTTCTCCACAGGTGAGCGAATCATCATGTCCAGTGGATGCCATGGAGAACTAATCATCCTGGCACATAGGAGAGAAAATCATCCTGTTCCACAATCGCCGTGGAGAACACATCATCCAGGCCTCACACGAGAACTAATCATCCTGCTACACAATCGTCATGGAGAACACATCATCCAGACCTCATAGGAGAACGAATCATCCTGCTATGCAACAGAGCGAGTCATCTTGTCCACAGGAGAGAA
The DNA here is from genome assembly GCA_031772625.1 of Pinus tabuliformis. Classification (NCBI taxonomy): domain Eukaryota; kingdom Viridiplantae; phylum Streptophyta; class Pinopsida; order Pinales; family Pinaceae; genus Pinus; species Pinus tabuliformis. Next base: position 314,309,417 of record CM062816.1, on the reverse strand, counting down.
AATCATCCTGTCCACAGGAGAGCGAATCATCTTGTCCCACAAGAGAGTGAATCATCTTGTCGGTGCACACCACCAAGGGAAGGTGAGTCACCTTGTGGTTGTATGCTGCTCCAGTAAGAATTGCAATCCCCCAGAGTTCCCAGAGCTCAATGTATGCAACATGTAGGACCCTTTTAGAAGGGTCTCTCGACGACTCCAAGTCGTTTGGGAAAATCACAAATTTTGACAAAATGACGGTGACCTGTACAATTGTCTCAATGTGATGGAGCCTCCTTTCTCATCGACTCACCATATCCCAGATAAGGTAGTAGCTGATGTCTATCTGCCGGAGCAATCATTGAATACATGATTCCTCTATAATTGAATCCCACCTCTCGTTGTCACAGAGAATCATAGTGGTATTCATCATGTGTACAATCAGCTCACTTAAGAGCTTCCACAACCATGTAGCTTCACAAGAGATCATACTCGTAGCTATGTGTTCGATCTCGGTGGTGGTTATAGCAACCGACTTCTGCTTCCTGCTCATCCATGATATTGAAGCAAAATCCAAAGAGAACCAGCACTGAGAAGTGCTCTAGTGATCCTCCACACTACCTGCCCATTCTGCATGCATTTTCATATTTCCGGCAGTGTATCTCAATCCATGATAGATTGTGCCCCGAAGATATCTTAGAAGATTCTTGGCACCAATCTAGTGTGGCTCAACCAATTATGATCTCACCATGCTAACTACAAAACATATGTCCAGACAAAAGTTCACCAAGAACATCAACTTGAATGAGTTTATGAAACTCAGAGGAATTTCCCAGATCTGGTCTGACATCACTACCATATAACTTCTGAAAGTTAAGATCCTCAAGGTAGTCATCTGTTTGCAGTTTATCATTCCACATTCGGAATCCAACTCCCTCTTACTTCTGTAAGTGATAGGGTCTGCATCTTTATAAATAGGTCATCCTCATAAGGTGCTGGTATGAGAGGTCTATCATCCACCACCATCGGATGGTTTGGATCCGTTCACTCCTAGTGAATATTAGCTTTATCAGCCAGCTATCAATCCTATCATACTATGCCTGGAGTGTTTTGCTTGAAGCCATAGAGGGCTTTCTTCCACCTGCATATGTGAAATTCAATCTCAAACCCCTTAGGTTGTTCCAGACCTGTGGACCTGCTACATGAGGGGAATGGTCCCCTTGTAACCTTTTCCTTTGGTACGTCTCAGGCATGTACATTCATGGTCTTTTTGAATTTAGGCTTCCCTTCCACCATTTGACTGACAGACCTCCGGTGCTATGTGTCAATGGACATGGTCCCCAGTGGACTTCCTATAACTTGACACACCCCTGAACTCAAAAACATCTTGAAAATTCTATTTTCAAACATGTACCTTTCCATCAACGAGTGCCACCTTGAAACCTTTGACTTCCATTGCTAAAAATGGACACCAGGTTCTTCTTCTGATCAGGCACATAAAAGAGATTCTGTAAATGAATCGAGTTACCGTCATTCAATTGAGAGGTAACATTCCCTATACCCTTTTTGAGATAGGTGGCATCGGCTCCAAGTATAATCCCACGATTGTTTCTGTCTCTACCAAGTTAGAGAGTGCATCCTTCTATCCGATGAAGTGCCTTGAAGCACTACAATCTATAAGACAGATTCCCAAAGAATCTGAAGGAGAGGGCCAGTACAAGATAACACTTCTTTATCTTATTAGAAACAACATTTGATTCTTCATACCTGGGGTTCCTTGCTTTCTATGAAGAGTTGGTCATCTCCTTGATGACCTGCATTACCTGACATTCCTTTGATCATCAAAGATGTCCCTGGAATGAATTTTATCTTCATCAAGAGATGTGTCTCTGTCATTCGGACTTTCCTTCGCATAATCGGTGAACTTATTACAACCTAGGAATCCACCTTTCCTTCCACCCTTAGATCCGAACTTCCCAATGAACTGATCTTCAGATGGGCAATCAAAAACTTCTGCTACGCCATTCTGATAATATGCTTTTCTTCGACTTCACCCTTGGTGAACTTAGAAGAGAGATGTGGAACCCATTGATCCTTTTGTCCTGTCCCAACTATCTTTGGTGATTGCTCTTTCACTCTTGCTTGGGCATTGTCTTCACCTCGGCTCTGATACCATGTTAAATTTTAGGTATGTTCTATGCTAGAGCAATTTATTTCAATTTCTTTTCCATACTAGCAATCACATAAACATAAAGTAAATTGCATATAGAACATAAATATAAATCGCAGAAGACAAGCCAATACAAGAGGACATAAGATGTGGTGCTAGCCAGGGACAAATCCCAATGTGGGGAAACCCTTGATCAATTCTTCTTTTATGTTCTTCAAAGTTCAGTAGAGAAAGTGACAGAGATAGCACAATTACAATAGAAGTCAACACTTTGACTTTTGATATCAACATGAGATCAGTTGAAGACATATTGCTTCAACTGATTCTCTAAGGTGACGTGTTCACCTATCACAATGTTGCATCTTGTCTATTTGTTGCACCTTATCGTGTAGCACCATGTAGTACCTTTCAATTTATGTTGCTACTCCTATCACTGAGCTACTCCAGTTATTGAGCTGCTCTCTGCACCCAATATTGTTGATCTGCACTCAATGACTGTTATGTTGTACTCATCCTACAACATCCATCATCACTGCTATACTACTGCATCATTCATATCTTCAGTACTGCTACCATCATTGATAACATCATTGCTGCACCATGACTATCCCTTGAAATTACCATAGAGGTGATCTCTGCATCTTCAATGAGATCATGATCTTACAAGAACTAGATCATGACTTTGTCACTGATCATTCTTGACACAGCTTCTTCCATTATGTTGAGAATATACCTATCACTGTCATTACTACAGCAACATTGACATTGCTTGAAACATTCGTCACTACTTCTCATTGTCCCCAAACTTCTAGCAATTTCCAAAATATATATATCAAGACTGAGGTTATACCTTAAGGATCATTGTGATCTCCATTAATCCGAGACAGGGAGAATAGTAAGGGTTCTAAGTTCAATGTATCACATATACATTGATTTCTTATGAAGTAGATCCAACCTATGATCTTATCTTCCATCTAGGCCGAGACTGTTCATCATTGATATTGCGTCTCACCAGTATGCCAAATCTATGCTTGACTACGGTTATGACTGCGAATACAGTGAATAAAGGTATCTCATGAACAGTGTATTAACTGTCACCATGACTGCGTATGAAATCAGCTACTGCGGCTACTGCAGCTAGGGCATCACTGTGGCCTTTATTACTTACTGCGTCTCCATTACCATGTTGGACTGTGGTTATGATTGAAGTAGATTAGGGCATCACGTTATGTCTTCATGAACTGCGTAAGAAGTGTCTTCATGATAGCATATATATTGCTGCATATATGACTGCGTGTTAAGGTCTTCATGTTGTGCATGACAGTGTATATATGTTGCTACATATATGACTACGTGGTAAGGTCTCCATGTTGTGCATGACATCATATATATATTGTTGCGTATTTACTAATATTTCCATCCACGTTGTGTTCCTTCCCTTATTGCGGCTAGGTGTCTCCATTACAGCGTATAAGCTAGGGCATCATCCACAGGGCTCAATGTATCTTCTTGTGTGTCTCTCCTTCACCAAAAACCTAAGACGTGGTGAGGAGGAGATCACATGAAGTGTGTGTCCAAATGACTTCAAGTCCTCTTCTATTATACTAAATCATAGGTGATGAATAGACATGACTATTGGGCTTCTGAGCCTACATAAGATGCTGGCCGACTTGATAATATGTCTTATAACACAAATAAATTCATAACTCCATGAATACTTATCGGAATTGGATGATCCTTAGATCAATCCTACACCTCTCAATGAGAGGGATCCAATAAAAATATTAGTTGCCATAAATAAGATGACTCACATGGAGTTTGGCTCTAGTTGCCAATTTTAACAGACCATCTCTAGTAAGATTTATTAAATTAAAGTATTCGTAAGTGTGAACCTTCTTGTAACATTAGGTTGGTGTGATTCAAAAGCTTAAAACTTGAAAATGTCATATATTGTAGCAACATCAACTTCAATATTACTTAGAACCAAATCACTTAGTTTAAAAGTGGCGATTATGGTTTTCAAAGTGTTATCCTAAAGACTACTTATTTTCAAAATCTAATGAATCTAGTCAAACAAACACCTGACATCCATTATTAAAGGCATTTTTAATAGACTAGAATGAGCTTCAAAAGATCTACTAAAGAATAATGAAAAAAAATCTTAAAATGTGCTCTTCTCTATTCAAAAAATTGTACATGAGTGTTCATTCACAAAAATTGTTGCATTAAACAAGTCAAATAAATATCAAAATATTAAGCAACATTGATATTAGGGAGAAAATATTGTAATTTTCGTTGTACGTAAAATTATATAGAAAGAGTCTAACAATTTTTCAATGAAAAAATTGAATCCATGCAACAATTTTTCAACCATGTTTTGGGATAATACTAGGTAGGAAGACTCCGTTTTGATTCAATTTTCATAATGATTGAGAAATTATATTAAGGATTTTGATGATCTTATGAGGTAAGTTCGAGTTAATAAGAAATAATTGAGTAGATCGACAGTGGTCAAATTTGAAGACATTATCAAAAAACAATTGTTGGATTGTAGGGTTTGTTATCGTCATGTCTCAATCCATATGGTGAAATGTTCAATTTTTGTATAGTTCTATTTTACTAATTGAATTTCAAAACGAATTATAATATGTCTATAATTATGAATTATAATATGTTTTATTCAATATTTCCCACTTTTTATTTTTACTATTTTAATAAAATTATTATAAATAAAAATTAATAAAAATATCTAAAATTTTATCGATGAAACTTAATCTAATATTGATTTTTTTAAATAAGTAGGTGAATTAGGAAAAATTTAATAACTCTTAAAATCATAAAAGTCTATAGGAGCTAGCACAATCACATTAATAAAGTGGTGGATATATGTCAATAGGTGTCATTTTCAACTTATAATATCACTGGTTGTTGTAACATACTCTGATAGCCTCACATGGAAATGCACGGAGTTAGAATTTTTTTTACACAAATTACCCATCGGTAATTATCCAAACCACTATTCCACATTCCTTTAACCATTAACCACCACTCTTGTAGTATATTAACATATATTGTATGATTTAATATTGCATCGATTTCATGAGTCCCTTAACCACATTAATTAATCACATACTTGACATTATCAACATCACATATGCAAGGAATCACATCATGAAACTGACATAATAAGAAATCACATCATTGAACACCAATATACCCTGGAAACCCCATAGGGTGAAAACCAGCAAATGTTTAATTTTATTATTAAATGGTCATGAGGGTGTTCACCCCTCACTCAATGGCTTATAAGGGAGTCCATCCCTTAACCATTGTCACAAAATAGTACAATGAAATATCAATTAAAATACAACATACCTAACTAAAAGCTATTACAATGATCACGAAACCATTTACCCAAAAATGACCACTCTTTATATGCTTGTGGCATGATTGTCCTATCAGCGGACCATCCTGCAGCTCGTACTTGTCAACATGGACCATTAGTTCTTATCTGTCACAATGTTAAACATACTTTGTCTTTTGCAGAAATTACCATCCTTTCCTATCATTGATGTCATCAACAATCTTTGGTAACATGATTAGATAAATTATTAATCAATCAGAAAATCATTCTCTGAAAGAAATATTTTAACATCTATTCATGTGCATACATGAGATGTAAATATAATATAACAACATGCTTCTTCTTACAATATTATGCATGTATAAATAAATAATTTTCAAACATGTCAAAATAATTACCCCATAACTATAATCATTCTTGCACCAGCACAAATTCATATCCAAATGAAACCACTGTAACCATCCATTTCACTTAGAGGATAATAGAAACTTATCTTTGTTTTTCATGCATGTAATTAGATAAAAACTTATTCGAAGAGAGCTAACCCCTTAGCTTCTTCTTTTTGCATGTAACTAAGTAATCTTTCCAATACATTAGATGTTCCCTTCTAAGGGGAAGCTAACATGATAGACATTATTATCATGCATGCAAATGTAAGTCCCTTTTTCGAAAAAAACATATTTTCCAAAATATATCTATTTACAAAATCTATTGTATGCCCAAAGGCATGCATTCTTCTAAACTAGAACTAATGTGTTAGTCATTATTTCTTATATGCAAATATATGTATTTTATAAAGGAAAGCTAGTACATTTATTCCAAGTAACTACTTGTTTTACTTTCCATAATACTTACTCTTTTCTGCACACGAATCCAAATATCTCTTTATAATATCTAACACAATAGTTCTACAAATCCATGTTTCTCTTTAAAATATCTAACACAATAGTTATATCTTCATACATGTAATCAACTATGGTAATGAACCATTGTTTCTATGCTTATGCATATGTGCATATGTGTTCTTTTCACATAAGCTTTTCAAGAACCCAACATAGTTTCTCTCTCATTTATGTACAAAGTTATTATTCATTTGTTCCCAACAAAGTATCATAACAATGTTCTCATGCATTTGTTTTTATGAATGTATCATAATCAACCTTTCTTTTGGGCATAAGAACTAAGATAATAATAATCATAACCTTTTATGCATTAAACCATGCAATTAAATCAAACTATCCAATATGCAACACACAAATCATTTACCTTTTTACTCACTAAACCATGTAACTTTTGCAAATATTGCAAATGAATTAACACCATTAACTTGTCTTTCATGCCCAAGGAAAACATATTCTTTCCAAAGAATATTCCTATGTCTTTGTTATGGCCAGCAACAACCCCCCTTTTGTATTTAGTTCTATTAATAAAGCTAAATAAATGGGGACCCTTCTAAAAAAATAAAAACTAGTGCTTATATTTCCCTTTGAATAAAACACGCTATCATAAACTTAGGAAAACACTCGCAAAACACAAAGAATTAAGTTTTATGATAAGTTCCAAATAAAATCATTCTCTTAACAATAAGACATCGCATCGCAAAGGGTAATGGAGGACATCATATAAGCAAACTTCTAAAATTGTGAAAACGTGATGCAAGATCACACGCCTTAAAGACTCATTGCACATCGCAGATTGCATATGCCGCAAGTATCACCTAAGGTAAAATATCCCGATCCAGAGATATACGATAGGGCATCTCGCAAATCACATCTCGCAGATGCATAAGGTGATAAATAATTGTTAACGAAACAGATTAGCAATATTGTGATTTGCGATATTGCGAAGCAAATCGCAAAAACGCTTTATCGCAGATTTGCAGGGCTCATCATTCAATAAAGTTATTCTCATAATACGATACCAAGTTATGGGCATTAATGTCAATTTAATGGTTAGTTGATTGTCATTTATGAGATAAGATTTAGATCTGATCGAAAGGTTGTTTCACGAAGGGTGATATATTTGATATGATTTCGACATTAAGAGCTTTCCTATCACCTTATCTCTTACCATTATTTTTTCCTTACTTGTAAATTGCAAGAGCGGGAAGTAGAGTAATATACACAGTAGTGTTCAGAGCATAATGGGAAAGAAGGGAAAAGCTCTGGTTACTAAGGAAAAAGAGATGATGCCTTTATACACAGACACCACCTATAATAGAGATGCTGGCATAACCGCTTGGGAAGGCATGTACAGTCTGCTCGAAGAAGAAAACCCCAAACTCATGGAAGTTAAAGCAACAACAGACTCATGCGGGTGAACTGAGGCATCAATTACTGAAATTTCATGTTCGTTCTTGCACCGAATAGTGGCAAGACCTAAGATTCTTCCATACACATACATGGTCAAGTGGGTACTGGATAGTGCTGATATATCAGATAGACAATTCAAGTCTTGAGGGCAAGACCTCATTGGGTCATTCACTCCACAAGATTTGAGGCTTATGTATCATCTACTAGAGCCACAGGTAAGCTACAACAAACAATTTGTGGAGAAGTTCACCAAGAAAAAGGAAGATTGGGCGGAGTCCACCAAGAACTAGTCAGTAAAGGAAAAACCATTGAAAAAGGGCAAAGTGCACTGACTGAGGCCCATCGAGACCGCACAGGAGGCGAAACTAGCACCTAGGAAGCCTGGATCAGGAAAAGGAGGCAGTTTCTGATGCGCTATCAGCACTTAGCGCTTATCGCGCATCACTGGAAAAAACCCCTCCAGAAGGAAAGCCCTAGAGAACTCGGTCACATGTAAGCCAATAAAACCATGGGGAAAGGCGCTAAAGGCTAAAGGGAGGACCCGCGCTCCAAATCTGGTGGTACTTATCGCAGCCACCCTTCAATGGTAAGCGATTTGGCTAGAACCTAGCGATTCCATTCAACGCCCGGCGCTTGGCAGGAATCTAAAAAAGGAAAGAAAGCAGGCGCGCTCAGAATCATGAAGGCCGCATTTAATAAGTGGGACGCACAGATTAGGAAGGCAGAACAGGCAGCGGAGGAAGCGACTATAGTGACAAATAATGTCATTGACTGTGTCAATGAAAACCTGCACAGATCAAACCTCATATCAGAGACCATTCCAGGATTTCTCCCAAAGGCGCAGCAACTGTAGACAAGCTGGAGATAGAAAGCTGAGGAAAGGGCAAAGTCCATCAAGAAGTTAACTAAGTTGAATTGAGATACTTACTGGCAGTACTTGGTTAAACTGCACAGTCAATGAATGACTCTCAAATGCCTTACGAACTCTACCAAGAAGATAGCGCCAGCACTTGCCGATTCTATTTTTGCAAGGCAACTAAAATTGGAGATCGGCCAACCAACACTCCTCAAGCCAATGTTGAATGCTTGCGATCTCAGAGAATAGACACAAAGATAGTTAATTTCCAGATTCAGCTTTAGTTTTAGTTTTGACTTATTTTCGCCTTAGATGAGGATGGTCATTTAAACCTCCTCCTATATTTTTGTAATAAACTATTTTTAGTATTTAGGTAGTAGTATTTTAACCCCTCTCATGCATTTAGAGAGGGGTCCTGAAATTTGTCAAAAACGTTTCCTTAGAACATGCACTTCTGCACCCTCAGAGGAGGTTTTGATGAATGAATGGAATGAGATTTATTGATATCTGTGTTTAATGTCTGCTACTGAAATGCACTTTTGTACTCTTAGTAGAAGTCGAATTAGGAAGAGATAAATCTATATTGCTAAAGCTCATGAGTAGAACTTGTTATCAATGGTACTTTTATCTCTTAATGATTTATGCTTATGCGTCCAAGTAATATTTTATGCTTAGATATTTATATATGAAGGCTTGAATGTTTGAGTTATCATTTGACACTTTTGTACGATGATGGCTATCCTGTTTATGCTCAATGTATGAATGACTTATTATGTGATATGCTTCTCACAATTTTTTCGGCTAATTTCTTATATGAAACAATTCATTTTTATTGAATTTTTTTCTTGTAGCGATTGAATGATCCTTATTAGCAATTGCTGTTAGAAATTATTTTAGATCACATAAGTGAAAAGTTGAATCCCGGGTTAGTTTTAGAATTAGATATTTTGGTTCATTAGAATACAATTACATGTTTTAAATTAGACTTAGATTAAAGGCATTTTACTTAGAAATCTTTAGAAAAAGGAAATATCAATTCTTATTAACACACACAAATTGGGAAACTAGTCCCATTGTCCCTAGTCAGACTCACCATCCCAAATAGAAAAGGAGTTGCGTTCAAGGTTCGGACCACGTGGGTATCCCCCTTGTTGTAGACCTGATTTTTGGGGCTTCAACATATTTGGCGCTAGAAGGAGGGCCCCGAAGTATGAATCTCTAGTAAATCCAAATCTAAATACCATTCTGAGAGTAAATCGCTCTCAACATCTCCCCCGACTTCTCCATTGCATTCTGAGCCTTTAAATCCTAAGCAAGAAGTTGAAAAAACAACAACCACTACCACAAACCCAAACATTTCAAACAAATCTATTATTGAACCTCTTGAAGTTGAATCTTTGATTCATAAACTTCAAGGATTTTCCATATCACCACAAAAGTCTGAAATATCTCAAGGTAGTGTGACTTCGCAATACAATCCTTCTCATCTTTTAACGAGATTGCAGAGTGAAAAGTTTGGTATTGAACCAACTGAATTACCTCTACCAAAAAGGAAAAGAGCAAGGAAGTCACCTCAAGGGTCTGATAGTGAGACTCTTTCATCATCGACATCCATTCCAACTTCCCCATTGCAAAGTCAACCATCCACCCCTCCACTTCAAATTGTTGTCCATCAGAGTACTGGAACTTTAACATCCTCATCCCTTCGATAAGGAACTTCATCTACTCTTTCCTTTGTTAGTAGTTTAGTGATGGCCCAAACCCCATGGAATAACACAAGGGCAGTCTTAATGCCTACACCTTTGAGCCAATTACCAACCCATCCTGAAAAATGGGTGCCCAAGTTTAATCCCGAATCAAGCTTGCTAGCAGAAGAACACATAAATAACTTTATGTTATCGATAAATAACTAGTTGGGACCTTTTTGAAGAGCAATTCTTGACTAAGTTCGGTGATGATAGATCTACAGCAACACTGATCAACGATCTATTGAATCTAAAGGCTGAATCAAGAGAGTCTATCAAAGATTTTAACTCGTGTTTCAACAAGCTTTTAAATAAAATTCTAATCGCTTCCAAGCCTAGCGAGGAAGTTCGAAGTGAATGGTACATATCAGGTTTACCATCAAACATAGCTATCTTTGTTGACAGGGATGCTAAGACAACATTGGCTGAAAACATGAATGAAGCGATAGTGGTAGAGAAACATATCTTAGCTTTAGAAAAGAAAAATGATGTCGATGAAAGAAAATCTAAGAAGGTTACTTTTAAAAATGAACCTAAAAAAACAATCAAAAGAACCATTTTATTTAGAATGATTGCAGAAAGTCTTAAAAACCATGTCTAACGAAATGGTTGACATTAAGAGACAAGTAGCAGAGACTTCTTCTAAAAAGCCCTACAAGCCTTATAGAAAAAGTCCTTCAACTGATTCAAAGCCGCCCAATGCTATAAAAAATGCAGAATCATAAGGAGAAGAAGAGGAAGTTTCTAACGAGGAACCTACTGATGAAGATGAAGTTGTAGAAGTACAGGGAATGTGGTACTTCATCCTTCGAGACAGAGAGGATTAAGAGGCATCACCAGTTAGTACCAGAAGTAGAAATAAACTTGATCCTTCACAACCTAGTCTTAAACAGAAGAGCGCAAGCTCGACATCTAAAGATAAAGTCACAGGTAAGAAATCATCACCAAAAGCGACTCAAACATGCCCAGTCCAATCCGATCCCTCAACTCCATCTAAAACACTGATTGTTTCTGATGAGATGGAGTATAACATCATTGATGATATGAAGAAGACTAGGGCTAACATCACTTTTCATGAATTGAGCAAATTGAAACATTAACAGAAGCTACTTTTGAAAGAGTTACACGCAATACGAGTTGCACCTCTTCGTGCCACTGTAATCTCGCAAGCTTCTCAATAGATGGGAAGACATCTAACTAATATGCCAAATAAAATTGATTCGAATGATATTTCTTTAATTGGACGTAGGTCAAAATCCCATACTCCCCCATTCCATCTTACTTACGAAATTTTAAATAAAAACTTGTATAATTGTTTGGTAGATTCAGGAGCCTCATCTAATATCTTACCTAAAACAATATGTGCAAAGTTAAACGTCCAACCTCAAAAATCTGCAGTACGCATAGTTCAGCTGGACCGATCACAAGTTGAAGTAATCAGTGAACTAAATTAAGTTACCATAAGGATGTCATCTAATCTAAAGGTATGTCAAGTAATTGATATTCTAGTTGCAGACATTCCCGAATTTTATGGTTTAACTCTTATTAGGGATTGGTCTGAAAATCTCCATGGATACTTTGCAACTGATTGTTCACATATGTGGCTCCCTTACAATGGTAAACTAAATCAGATAAAGGTTGAGCAAGAAAGACACCAAAAATACATAGTGATAGAATTGGAAGGAGAAAATGAACTTGTAGCATACAACAACGATATAATTGGCAACTACTCTATTGACTCTTTCGTAGGAAATTTTAATGCTCATACTTCGCCTTATTTAGAACTTTTTGTTCTATCTCAAGTAGAAAATTTTTCTCAAACAAATAGTTATAAATGTGTTAATTTTCTAGATAGTCCTATAAATAAATATTTATTTCGGAAATTATTTTTTGATGGTTCTATGTCTAATGATGGAGTAGGAGTAGGATGTGTATTAGTTAGTCCAGAGGGAAACAAAAATATGCTAACATGTAGACTCAAGTTTGATTGCACAAACAACACTGCAGAATATGAAGCTCTAGTCCAAGGACTGTACATGGAAATCAAATTGGATATCAAGTATCTACAAGTATTTGGAGACTCTGAGATTGTTATTAAACAGGTATGAAATGCTATACATTGTTTATCAGGTCATTTAAAACATTATCAATCTTTAGTGCAAGATCTGACTGAACATTTTATAGCATTTAATATTTCACCCATCCCGAGACTCCAAAATGCTAGTGCTGACCTCTTGGCAAACATAGCTTCCAAGTTCATTCCCTCAGAAGACTATAGCCCAGAAAAATTCTCAATTGAATTGATATTTAGTCCCTCCATCCCGGATAATGTTACAAACTGGAGAATTTTCAATGACGATCCTGATATTGTAAGTTTCCTAACATCGAAAGGATCTTACACTAATCAGATAATTGATGAGGACCAACATGACAAACAGTTACAACAAGAAAGCAATGATAATGCTATACCAAAATCGCACATCACAGATTGCATATGCCTCAAGTATCACCTAAGGTAAAATATCGTGATCCAGTGATATGCGATAGGGCATCTCACAAATTGCATGTCGCAGACGCATAAGGTGATAATTGATCGTTAACAAAATAGATTAGTGATATTGCGATCTGCGATATTGCAAAGAAAATTGCAAAATCGCTTTATCGCAGATCCGTAGGGCTCATTGTTCAATAAATTTTTTCTCATAATCCGATACCAAGTTATGGGCATTAATGTCAATTTAATGGTTAGTTGATGGTCATTTATGAGATAAGAATTAGATCTGATTGAAAGGTTGTTTCATGTAGGGTCATATATTTGATATGATTTCGGCATTAAGAGCTTTCCTGTCACCTTATCTCTTACCATTATTCTTTTATTACTTGTAAAATTGCAAGAGCGGAAAGCAGAGTAATATATGCAGCAGTGTTTAGAGCATAATGGGAAAGAAGGGAAAACCTTCGGTTACTGAGGACAAAGAGATGACGCCCTTATACACAGACACCACCTGTAACAGAGATGCTGACATAACCACTTAGGAAGGCATGTACAGTCTGCTCGAAGAAGAAAACCCAGAGTCATGGAAGTTAAAGCAACAAAAGACTCATGCAGGTCATCCGAAGGATCAATTGAACTTGCATGTCCTTTCTTGCACCGAATAGTGGCAAGACCTAAGATTATTCCATACATAGACATGGTCAAGTGGGTATTGGACAATGCTAATATATTAGACAGATAATTCAAGTCTCAAGGCCAATACCTCATTGGGTCATTCACTCCACAAGATTTGAGGCTTATGTATCATCTACCAGAGCTGCAGGCAAGCTACAACAAACAGTTCATGGAGAAGTTCGCCAAGAAAAATGAAGATTGGGTGGAGTCCACCAAGAACTGGTTGGTAAGGGAAAAACCATTGAAAAAGGGCAAAGAACGATGATTGAGGCCCATCGAGACCTCACAAGAGGCAAAACTAGCACCTGGGAAGCCTGAATTGGGAAAAGGAGGCAGTTTCTGATGTGCGCATCGCTGGGCAAAACCCCTCGAGAAGGAAAGCCCGAGAGCACTCGATCGCATGTAAGCTAGGAAAACCGTGGGGAAAGGCGCTAAAGACTAAAGGTGGGACTCGTGCTCCAAAACCACCGGTGGTATTTTTTGGGGCCACCCTTCAACGATAAGCAATTTGGCTAGAACCTAGCGATTCCGTTCGACGCCTGACGCTTGGCAGGAATCTGAAAAAGGAAAGAAAGTAAGCATGCTCAGAATCAATGAAGCCCACATTTAATAAGTGGGACACACAGATTAGGAAGACAGAACAGGCAGTGGAGGAAGCAGTTACAATGTCAAATAATGGCATTGATGGTGTCAATGAAGACCTGCACAGAGAAAACCTCATATCAAAGACCGCTCCAGGATTTCTCCCAAAGGCGCAACAACTGCAGATAAGCTGGAGATAGAAAGTTGAGGAAAGCACGGAGTCCATCAAGAAGTTAACCAAGTTGAATTCGGATACTTACTGGCAGTACTTGGTTAAACCACACAGTCAATGCATGACTCTCAAATGCCTTACGAACTCTGCCAAGAAGATAGCACTAGCACTCACCGATTATGTTTTCGCAGGGAAACTAAAATCAAAGGTCGGCCAACTGATGCTCCTCAAGCTGATGCTGAATGCTTGTGATCTTAGAGAACATATACATAGATAGTTAATTTGCAGATTCAATTTTAGTTTTAGTTTTGATTTATTTTGCCTTAGACGAGGATGGTCATATAAACCTCCTCTTATATTTTTGTAATAAACTATTTTTAGTATTTAGGTAGTAGTATTTTAACCCCTTTCATGCATTTAGAGAGGGGTCCTAAAATTTGTCAAAACAGTTTCCTTAGAACATGCACTTTTGCACCCTCAGAGGACGTTTTGATGAATGAATGGAACGAAATTTATTGATATCTGTGTTTAATGTCTGCTACTGAAATGCACTTGTGTACTCTTAGTAGATGTCAAATTAGGAAGAGATAAATCTATATTGCTGAAGCTCATGAGTAGAACTTATTATCAATGGTACTTTTATCTCTTAATGATTTCTTCTTATGTGTCAAAGTAATATTTTATGCTCAGTTATTTATATATGAAGGCTTGAATGTTTGAGTTCTCATTTGGCACTTTTGTACGGTGATGACTCTTATGTTTATACTCAATGTATGAATGACTTATTATGAGATATGCTTCTCACAATTGTTTTGGCTAATTTCTTATAAGAAACAATTCATTTTTATCGAATTCTTTTCTTGTAGCGATTGAATGATCTTTATTACCAATTGCTGTTAGAAATTATTTTAGATCGCATAAGTGAGAAGTTGAATCCCAGGTTAGTTTTAGAATTATATATTTTTGTTAATTAGAATACAATTGCATGATTAAAAGCATTTTACTTAGAAATCTTTAGAAAGAGGAAATATCAATTCTTATCAACACACAAAAATTGGGAAACTGGTCCCATTATCCCTAGTCGGACCTACCATCCCAAATGGAAAAGGTGTTGCTTTCAAGGTCTAGGCTGGATGGGTATCCCCCTTGTTGTAGACCGGATTTTTGAGGCTTCAACACACTTATATTACCTTCGTGCATTTCATCTATGCATAGGTTATTATATTTTCTCATAACTAAGTATTCTTTTTCAAAATAACTCTCTTACCCATCGGAATATTTCATAAATTACCCTCTTTTATCTATATTCATTTCCAGAAAAATGACTATGAAATCCCTTTTTAAGAAAAGAGCATGCATGCTATCTTTTCTTACATAAAAGGCATATTCAATGTTATATAAAGATGAGAAAGGTTACTCATATTTTAGTGCTGTAGCTATATATAATAACAATCATTTTCTATATATAGTAATAATAATCTTTATCTACATGTAGTAATATATTTTCTCTACCAAGAAAAATATATAATAACAATCTTTATCTACATGTAGTAATATATTTTCTTTACCAAGAAAAAATATATGATCACAATCTTTATCTACATGCATTTATAAATTTTCTTTACCAAGAAAAAGATAGGATCACAATCTTTATCTACAAGCAGTGATATATTTTCTTTACCAAGAAAAATATATAGTAATCAATCTTTACCTACATGCAGTAATATATTTTATTTGCCAAGAAAAATGCATTACTAATCAATCTTTATCTACATGCAGTAATATATTTTCTTTACTAAGAAAAATATATGATAATCATGCACATATATATGTGTATATGTAAACACTAACACAAAAAAAAATATATGATAATCATGCACATATATATGTCTATATATAATTACTAACACAAAAACAATTTTTCAAGTTGCGTATAAACTTGTTTTTTTTTTTTTTTTTTACTTTTAAGAAAATCACATTAATTTCTCCTATTTTATGCACAAGATGAAAATGTGAATAAAATCACATTAATTTCTACTATTTTATGCACAAGATGTAAATGTGAATTTTTATTTAAGGAGCACAGTTGCGTATCTGGGTAGTCGACTCTCATAGGAGAAAAACAAATGGTTGTAAGCCCTTTTCATACGCAACCATGGGATCCATGTCTAAAAATACGACCGTACTCTTGAATGAAGTTCCACCCTCTGGTTTGAACATTGGCTCCTTCCACGCAGTGCCACTAATCTCTGTGGAGTCCAACTGAGGAACAACTTTCCTTTTTCCTTTGTTATAATGTCCACTAGAAACAAAGCTTCATAAAACAAGACAGGAACTGCATAATCCTCGACGACTAAACATATTATCCAAAACCTCTAAAAAATTATTATTCCTCTCCCTCCAAAGTCGTGATTCATTTTGAGATCAAAATATAAAAGGGAACTTTCCAAGTAGTTTAATTGTTTCTTCATGATTTGGCATATGATAACAACCATTGTCAGAGGTAAAAGACTGATACGCCTATTCTCCTTATCTCAAGATCATCCCTTCGTTTAGAAAATATGGTTACTCTTCAGCAGTTTCACCATACCGAACCGTAACTATCTCATGGTATCAAAAATTGAGAGTTTATTTCATGTTAATGATTAGTTATGCAATGTACGCTAGCTGGAGATATTACGTACTCACCCCCTTAAAGAGAACATCATCCACGGTGTTCTTCTCTCACTATGACATAATTTCTACTCATTATATAACAATCCAAACAACTCAAAACAAGATCCCCTCCCATCAAAATGAACGATTCCATTATTCAAATTTGTCAAATACAAGACAAAATCTCTATATCAACTTACAACTACTTTCCAATTACTCTTGCAAATCCTGGTCACATTTTTGCAAGTTCTCTAAGAATCCTTTGAAAATGCATCCTCACTCCATGGAAAGCACCTTGTAATATATGACTAACAAATTTAATCACATTAGTCACACCATTTTTAATCAAATGAAATACGTTTAACTATCAATCAATTATGAAATGTTAGGAGATATTTAAATCATATAACTTTTACAATTACTTAGAGAGCACTAACACTCTAATCATCAAAATGATAAATCACTATGCCACATGCACACTATCTTAGCTCCCACTAAAGACGTCCACACAATACTTCTAAAAGTACCCAAAGGGCACCTACCTCTCTAATCATCAAAATAGTCAATAACTGCACAAAGTGAAAATTTTCTTAGCCCCTACTAAGACATTCACAAGATTGGTAATACAATAAAGGAACTAAAATTCTGAAAAATCCTTGCTGAGCACTAAGCTCCTTTCATGTTAAGATGTGCATAACATCTTTACACAGTTATATATAAAATTCATTTTAACAATACACATAATTAATTAATTTACTCTCGTAAAAGAACCATAGTGGCAAAAGAATTCTCTTCCCAACCCATGGGAACTGGTTTCCACAACTAGATCAAGTCATTTTTGCATCCAGATAGTTCTTTGACAGAGACCATACCAAGTCTAGTATGGAATTCCATTGGCCAACCAACTCAATACTTCCAATTACCACATAGGGTCCAATATAAGATTCCTCCTGGCAGTGTCGTGTTTATTCCTCTGACAACATCCCTTCTATGAGGAATTTTGGGCTTCCTTCAACAGGTTCCAAATCAATAGAGTTGCCTCAGGATTTTTACCCTCTTCACCATCTTGGCCAACTTTTTTCCCTTACTGAGATCATTTATATCTAGGGAGAGGAAATTTGGGCAGGAAAGTTCCATCAACCCCTCTAGGTAGGCAACCACCATCAACCCAAGGCCTTCTAGCCTTTCACAATTGTTGACAAGTGTCTAGCATGTTAAATTTATCTTTTAGTACTCTTTCCCAATATAACTTACAAAATTAACCATATGCACATTAGCATTAACAAAAGAAACATTCATGTACACGATGGATTTATACTTAGCCCTCAACATGGGTCCACAATATCTAGATTGACATGAAACATAACTTTCATACATGTTGTATGCATTTTGATTTTCCATGTAACGTAATCATGCATATCATATAACATTATTCTTTCTCATTTATGATTGCAATTCACATTGCAACATTTTACTTTCATAGTTTTGCTTATTTCCATTAAGCTACCCCTGCTTAATCCCATCAGCATTTAGTCATAAATAAGTATTCACTTTCAAAATCATTTTAGTTTCATGTGTACAACATTGTCATGCATAAAAGTATATGCAAATATTCATTAATGTGTAAATGTCAATAATAGTTAAGGTAACAATTCAAACATTTGCAATTTCCCATAGTATATTGTTACCAATAGACCAACACATGAAGTAACTACCATAATCACTTATTCACAACTTGCAATAATCTTAAATAAAATCCAATTCATGCATACAAGTTTTATTAGTTAGTCATGCAACACTAACCAATCATTGCTACCAACCATCTTAATGCGTAGTGCATTGTAACTTCAGTCATGTTCATTAAATGTATCCTTAATATTTCCATATTTGCAAAAGTTGGTGGTTGATTGTCACTTTCCTTAGTAAGTGTTGAAGATTCTTCATAAATGTGACAAAAGTTTTATTTTCTTTTATCCTCATCAAGATTCCAATGTCATGAACATAGTTTTGTAGCAGACTTTATTACTTACTACTCATTGTAGTTAAGAACATGAATCACACATTTCATGTCAAAAGTAGTTTACGATATATATATATATATGTGTGTGTGTGTGTGTGTGTGTGTGTATGTATGTAGATTGTTAGACTCATACCTGAGCTAATGCCCACTGGTGGCATACCTCAATTTCTTTTCCGGTTACCAGTTCTCAAAGGTGCCAGTGCTACAACCCTTTGCTCTGATACCACTTGTAACATACCCCCATAGACTCACATGAAAATGTAGGGAGTTAGCAATTTTTTACACAAATTACTCACCGGTAATTATCCAAACCACTATTCCACATTCTTGTAACCATTAACCACTACTCTTGTAGTATTTTAACATAAACTGTATGATGTAATTGTTAGATTCCTATACTAATAGGAGTCATAATTTTGATGGACTAAGTTTAAACCTTGTAATATTGTACATACCTTTGCCTTTTGCCAATGCTTTCCATATTAAAAAATTAAAAAAATGTAAAGAGTGTATGTCCTAAAAGAAAAATCAAAGGACAAAAAGAATAAGAAAAGGTAAAAAAATGGAAATATATGAACCTCAAAAACAAAAATAGACCATGAAAGTGTGCAAGCCTAAATGCCACTACTATTTATTTCTATGTATAATAATGATTGTGTGCAATTTGTTATTCATGCCACAATCCATGGTAATCAAACTATTTAATCTTGATTATATCATGCTTTGAATTTTATATTTATAGTTAGAGAATAAAATCTACCCAAACAGTTTAATCTTGGCAGTTCATTAGATAAGTAGAGAAAAGAAAAGGAGCTCATCAGTTTAATCTAAGCCCTTGGATGATATAAGGTTAGAAATAGATAGTTTGTTTTATTAAAGAAAAGATAGAATAAGGGTTTGCTAACCTAAATGCACCAAAATAAATGAAGAAAAAATGTTACAGTAGGTAAATGGGTAAGCAGAAGAAAGGTTGTTGAAGTATAAAGTTAATTGGATCAAGATACATGCATCATGCTTAGACTCATATTTTAATATGTATGATCAACTATGGAGGCAAAAACAAAGGTTAATGTGATTAACTCCCTCCATTCATTTTCGCCTTACTTACTAATTTCCTATCTACAAGTATATTCTAGAACTTCAAATCCTTCAAGTCAAAGAGGCTCAGAGTATTTCTCTGACTTTTGGTGGGACCGGACCCTCGGCTTAATGACTTATGGACATCAAGTGCTAGAATCCACTTCATAAAATTCATTCCCCCTTCATTTCTGTAAAAAAACCCCTTTTCCTAGGGATAAACTTCATTTACCTAAGAAAAGTGAAAACCCCCATGTAAATCCTATTTCTCCCAAAAAAACCCACAAAAAAAATAATTTTATCCTAAGTATAAAGCTTATGCACAAATATTACACTTTACATTATGCTTAAGGGAATATCCACTCCACCCATCACATTTCATATTAATTTTTTAATTTTATTATATAATTCCCTGATAAAACATTTTCTCGTATATTAATTAATCCCTTATGTAAATACCCCCAACCCTTAGTTTTAATAAAAACTATACATTTTCCCCTTATCCTAACAAAACAAACAAATCCCTTCATTAACCTTAAATAATCCCAATCCTTCATGATTAAAGTCATGCCCCCCAAACCTCAGTTCATTTCATCTGTGTTGTTTCACCACCTAACTACCGTCCGATCATCTGTGCCCAAATCCCATGATGCGCAGCCATATTGGGCTCACCCGACGCCCAACCCTTACCCGAAGTTAAGTTAAACCTCCATTAAGCCCCGCCCGATCATTTTAAACCCATGATTAAGTCTTAAATAAATCCATACCGCCGAGGATTAAAGCTCTAGGCCCCCCCCCTAAGCCCATGCTTTTATCACCCACACACTTCCCTTGCCTGATTGCCATCCGATCAACATCCCCCTCATCTAATGGTCCACAGCCATATCGGCCGCGCCCGATGGCCGAATGTTACCCGCCCGATAAAGTTTTTTTCCCTCGAACCCGAAAGTTTACATGTCAGATGGTGGAGTAGATCAGGTGACCCCTTCTAAATACCGCCTTCACCTCATAAGCGGTGCAATGGCCTGGGAAACCGCCTCCCCACTCAACCCACCAAACCACCTATTGTTCATCTAAAATCACCCGCCAAAAAAATAACCGTTGCTCCATAAAAAGGCCGAGAAGCCCTTTTTCACCTTTTTTTGCTCATTTTCTCTGTAAACCTCTGCGAACCAGTGTGATTCCTACAAACACCGAATTCACCATTTGAACTCTGAATTCACTCCTGAAGAAAGTTGCAAAGAGCCCAGTCGACCTCTTAGTTCGTACCAGGTCCATTCGAACCCCTGCAACTACCGTAAACTCCAAATTTGCAAATAATTCATCAAATTCTAGGTATTTCACCACGAACCACCCCTCAACCTTTCAAATATGGAAAATATTAAGCCTGTGAAGTGTTTTAATTAGGTAAAATTAATTGAAAAATACTTCAAATTTGAAAACCCACGGCCAAACCCTCTGAAAAATCCTAGTTGAACCTCTGAATAAACCTGTAAATCCAAATTTAAATCCAAAAGAACTAAATTATCGATGCCCCTATTGCCTTAGATGTTAGACCTGTCACAACTCCCCATTTGGACCTCGACCACCTTCCCTTGGTTGACAGGGATTTCCAAATTAAGGATACATCTAGCTAGACCCTCCAGCTCAAAATCCGTTCTTTAAGTAGGGACAAATACCTCAACCATGCTAATGATATTAGCCTTTAGGAGTCAAAGTTTCCCAAATACTAGTTCCCATAGGTACATCTTTGCCCTGAAATTGTCCACCAGTGCCATGCCTGTTACATTCCCAGCCTGAGAGCTATCATGTCCCCTAATCAAAAGATTTTGTTCACCATTACAGCTGATTCCATTAATGAAATGTTGCAAATCCATCCAGGTCAAAACCTAACCCCACTCTCCATTGGGGATTTGCTAGACTAGTACTCCAAGTTGAATCTATCTAAGTTAGCCCAAAAATTCCAGACATTCATTGTAGAAGAGCGATATATTCCCAAAGATCCCCCTCCATATGTTTCTGCCATGTTTTCCGAAAGCGGCAAACAAATCATCACCATGATATCATGTGTTCTTGGCTACACCAATGATGAATTTGTTGATGAACTTGTCCTGCCCTTCATGTCAATTTATACCCCAGGACAACCTCTTGTTGTTTTGTACAATTATGTTGAGTTCGTAGTTAAAAGAATGCATGAACATTTCACCAGAATGCACAATGAGAGAGTGTATAAATACTCATCTGTCCTCTACCATATGTTCCTTATACTATCAACTAGAAAAATTTGATTTTTCCCTTCAGAAATTGGATACCAAAGGCTAGCCCAAGTTTGTCATTTTTTGGATCCCACTGTTCCATAAATTTGAGTCACCATATACCTATTTAGATTTTATATATTTCTTTGTTCATCCAGTAATGACTATGCTCATAGGAAGCCCTCCACCCAGGATAAGTCAGAGATCAAAAGGGTCCTTCAGTTTTCTAAACAAAGAAAAGTGGGAGATTGGTACATTTACCAAAACCACATAGAGATAGGAATTTATGGTTGCCAACTTGCACCATATAAACTACCCAAATACCTCCCCATGAGGCTAATTTCTCTGGAGTACTATAGAAAAATAATTAACTATGATGAGATAAATTTTGTCTCAGCCAAGAAAAAATAATAATTCAAAGTGAAAAACCAGTTAAGCCCCTTCATCTGCAATTCTAGAGAGGCAGTGGAGAAGGCAGACCAACTTTTGCAGCAAATGAAATTCCAAAAGAGTTTCATGTGGAGGTATGACCCTCAAGAATTTATGACCAGATTGAGAAAGAAGGTCAAGTTGGGACCTTATATTCACCACCCCATACCAGAGATAGAAAGATATGCCAATCAATCTGAGTGGGTGGAAAATACTCTTGTAGACAGAGACAGTACAAAGGTAGATGTAGAGAATACCTTATGTGACTTAGAAAGACAGTTTGATGAGAGCTCATTTCTGCAGGTACCTGAACAGCAAGAAGCATCCATGAGAACCCCTCCTATCATGCAAACTCCTCAGAATGAGGAAAGAAATCCCAAGAGAAATAGAGTGGGAGACTCCACTTCACGCATGGAAACATCCAATGTACTGCAGGAAACTAGTTAGAGCAAGAGGGAAAGGCTCAATCCTGTTTCAGAGTAGGAAGATACAAAAGGATCAACAGAAGTAACCAATACTGAGTTTGATAGAAGTAGGGGCAAAACTCTATCTGAGGAAACACAAGGGCCATCCACATCACAGACCCAGATTTTGGAAAGGCAGCTGAGTGTAGAAGTATCCTCATTCAGTAGGCCTGCTGATAGGGATAATGATATAAAAGATAGATATAAAGAGATCAATATGAGAAATGAAAAACTAATGGCCCAAACTTATGCTCAGTATCTCAAACTCACACCTACTAATCAGACCAGGTTGATGTCTTCTTTCGACATCAAAGAAGGAAAACTACAAATGTCCTTCATAAAACCAATAGCACAATAGCCAAGGACATTAGCAGATTATAAGAGAATTGAGTTTGAAGTGATGGAAAGGGATATTCATCCCATAGACCAAATTGAGTTGCACAAGCAAGATGGAGAGATGATACACTCCACCCTCATAGGTAAAGCCATAACTGCTCATCAGTTACAAAATTTGTTGAGCAATATCTCAGCTCAATATCAATTAGAGAAGGCCTCCTCACAGGACAAGGATACTAGAATCAAGTCTTTGGAAGACTTAGTGATTGAATTGGGACATGATCCCAAAGATATCAAAGACACTAAATAGTTGATGAAGAAGAAAAATGATGACATTGTTGCACTAAAAAAACAATTGAAGATACCTCAGCTGCAACATCCCCAAACATAGGAGGTATTAGAGAGCCAAACCAGACATGAAGAGTTGATGGACTTGGTCCTAAAACTTAATGATCAGTTAAAGGAGATAGAGAAAGAACTAGACACTTTAATTCAATTGAAGCAAAATGATATTGCCACTATATCTGCAAATGTCATTCCAATGGTCTCAACAACAGTCCCTTCAATGTTGGCAGCCTCATTGGCTCCCACAGCTCCCATGCCTACAACACAACCAATTTCGACAATGTCTACATCAGCAGTAGGTGCATCAACTGAAGAAGCAGTAAAGTTGGTCAGAGTCATGGAGGAAATGTCCATACATGCTATAGAGATGAATGAACTGAAGGAAAAGGTGACAAGCTTGGAAACAGATTACAACCTTGCCAAGATCATGAACAAGGAAGAAGTGCAGAAAGTTACCAGAATGAATGAAAGATTAAAGGCCATGGAGAAAGATCTAACACTAAAGGAACTCCTTGGGCAAGCCAAGGAACTATTATTGGCTAATATCATTGACTCTGTTAATGATATTTGGCCATCCATTCAAGTGATTTTTGAACAGATAGATCTGATAAAGATAGCTACAGAAGCTATCCAAAAAGTCAAGGAAGAGCTAGGAGACATGCCTGAAGATGCTACTACCAGACTTATACACTTCCTCAATAATAAAAACAAGTATGAAATTCAGGAATTGGATATAGAGGATAGGAGAAAAACAGTTTTGGAGGTAAGAAAGGTCCTTTCCAAGAGAAACTTAATGGAGGACAAGTGTCAAAATATGCAGGTAGTAGTTGATAGATCTATGGCCAAGTTTCAAATTTTGAGAGAGAAAGGGTTACCCAATCCCTTGGTCATAAATGACAAGCTCATGACACAACAGGATTATGACAACAAAATCAGAGAGTTAGCTAAAGAATAGGCCAGCACATCATCGATAAAGGCATTGCCAATAGGAAAAGTTCTTTACCAAACATTTCAAAACCTGTTTTTCCTCCATCATAGGTGAAACACCTATTCATCACTAGGACTACTTTTGCTAAGTACATCGAGGAAGATGAGATATATAGGAGGATGTTGAAAATCAAGTTACCTAATGCTGAATTATGGGAAAAATTGACTGATTTACTATAGTAAAATGTAGTAAAAAGGTTAATGTACAGTCAACAGGGTAAAAGGTAAAGACAGGTTAGCATGATTAAAGAGTATCAGTGTCAAAGTGTATCAGATGAAAGCCAAAAGTGAATGCATCTTCCAGTGTAAAAAACCAAACAGCAAGGCAGCATAAAAGGCTAGAAACCCAACTATAAAGGCCAGTAGCACCAAAATACTAGGGACAACATGAAGAATTTCAATAGCTATCTCTACCTTCTAGAAAGAAGATATTTTTATTTCCTAGATTAAATCTCAACTTACTTTGTGATATTTTGTAATAGACTTTTGAATAAATACTTCACAATTCGAAGTATGTAGTGTGGATTCTTAGACATTTCTATATAATTCTTGATCAAAAGACTGTAAAACTATTGTATCACTGACAGAGCCCGCGAGTTGGATTGATGAATAAAGACAAGATATTTCACAAGATTCATGTATTAAGCGAAGTGTAGACAAGAATTTTCTCATGTTGTTGTTATCCTTCTTAAAGTTTTTCCACAATCTTTAATGTATTTCTGAATTTGAATGCTATAACTAGAACAATATCTCTGAATTTGTTTAATTACACTCTTTTTTAACAGTTAGGCATTTAAATGTTTTCAACTGATATCTAAGTTAAGTAATTCTTGGTTTCTCCTTAGTTTAGGTTGTTTCTTGCTAATCCATATCAAAGGATTCTTAATTGCCCTTTGTTTCGATTACCCTCTATTCCTCCTTTATACCTAGATCTTAGAATTCTTAATTTCTCTATCACCCTGATTAAAACCATTTCACCCTCTTGTTCCAAAGACCTGCACTTTACTTTGCTAGCTTGCCCTTTGAATATTCCCTTCAGTTATATGATCCAGTGCGGCTGCCCTTCTGTTGACTCCATATCCCAATGGTGTAAAGACATCATTCTATCCATCTATTTTAAGGATCCCACCATCAAATCTTCAATACAAAGAAAAAACCCCCATGAACATTAAAAACTAGCATGAAATACCAACAAACAAAGATAAATAACATAGAGAGAGACCTCTCTGAGGTTAGGTTGGCTAGAGCCTATGCCAAAAGGTTGGTTTGTGGTTACCTCAGTCATTTTCTTTCTTCTAATAGCTTCTAGAGAAAATACTGAGAGATAACTGTAATATTGCATCCATTTCATGATTTCCTTAACCAAATTAATTAATCACATACTTGACACTATCAACATCACATTATGCAAGGAATCACATCATCAAACTAACATAATAAGCAATCACATTATTGAACACCGATACACCTTGGAAACCCCATAGGGTGAAAACCAACAAACTTTTAATTCTATTATTAAACGCTCATGAGGGTGTTCACCCCTCACTCAATGGATTATAAGGGAGTCCATCCCTTAACCATTGTCACAAATATTAGAATGAAATATCAATTAAAATACAACATACCTAGCTAAAAGCTATTACAATGATCATGAAACCATTTACCCACATATGACCACTCTTTATATGCTTGTGGCATGATTGTCCCATCAATGGACCATCCTGCGGTTCGTACTCGCCAGCATGGACCATTAGTTCTTGTCTGTCACAATGTTAAACATAATTTCTCTTTTGCACAAATCACCATCCTTTCCTATCATTGATGTCGTCAAAAATATTTGATAACATGACTAGATAAAGTATTAATCATTCAACCATCAGTGGACCATCCTACAGATCGTACTCGTCAGCATGGACCATTAGTTCTTAACTCTCACAACGTTAAACATAATTTGTCTTTTTAACAAATCACCATCCTTTCCTGTCATTGATGTCATCAACAATCTTTGGTAACATGATTAAATAAAGTATTAATCAATCAATAATCATTCTTTGAAAGCGATCTTTTAACATTTATTAATGTGCATACATGAGATGTAAATATAATATCACAACATGCTTCTTCTTACAACATTATGGATGTATAAACAAATAATTATCAAACATGCCAAAATAATTACCCCATTACTATGATTATTCTCGCACCAACACCCATTCATATCCAAAGGAAACCATCACACATTCATATCCAAAGGAAACCAATATAACCATCCGTTTCACTTAAAGGATACTAGAAACTTATCTTTGTTTTTCATGCATGTAATTAGATAAAAACGTATTCGAAGAGAGCTAGTCCCTTAGCTTCTTCTTTGTGCATGCAACTAAGTAATCTTTCCAATACAGTAGATGTTCCCTTCTAAGGGGAAGCTAACATGATAGACATTATTATCATGCATGCAAGTGTAAGTCTCTTTTTGAAAAAACATCTTTTCCAAGATAGATCTATTTATATATTGTATGCCCAAAGACATGTATTCTTCTAAACCAGAACTAATGTGTCAGTCATTATTTCTTGCTTGTAGATATATGTATTTTACAGAGGAAAGATAATACATTTATTCCAGGTAAGTACTTGTTTTACTTTCCATAGTAGTTACTCTTTTATGCACACAAATTCATATTTCTCTTTATAATATCTAACAAAATAGTTCTACAAATCCATGTTTCTCTTTAAAATATCTAACACAATAGTTATATCTTCATACACGTAATCAACTATGGTAATCAACTATTGTTTCTATGTTTCTACATATGTGCATATGTGTTCTTTTCAAATAATTATTTTCAAGAACCCAACATAGTTTCTCTCTCATTTATGTACAAAGTTATTATGCATTTGTTCCCAAGATAGTATCATAAAAAAGTTCTCATGCATTCTTTTTCAAGAAGTATTTTAATAAACTTTTCTTTTGGAGATACGAAGTAAGATAATAATAATGGCAATCTTTTATGCACTAAACCATGCAACTAAATCAAAATATCCAATATGCAACACACAAATCATTTACCTTTTTAATCACCAAACCATGTAACTTTTGCAAATCTTGCAAATGAATTAACACCATTAACTTATCTTTTACGTCGAAGGAAAACATATTATTTCCAAAGGATATTCCTATGACTATTTCCAAAGAAGATTCCTATGACTACATATCATTTCCAAAGAAGATTCGTATGACTTATATTACCTCCTTGCATTTGATCTATGCATAGTTTATTATGTTTTCCCATAACTAAGTATTTCACAAATTACCATTTTTAATCTATATTCACTTTGAGAAAAATGACTTGGAGCCTACCTTTTCTTACATAAAAGGCATATTCAATGTTATATAAAGATAAGAAAGGCTACTAATCTTTTAATGCTTCAAATATATTTATAATAACAATCTTTCTCTATATATAGTAATAACAATCTTTATCTACATATAGTAATATATTTTCTCTATCAAGAAAAATATATAATAACAATATTTCTCTACTTGACGTAATATATTTTCTTTACCAAGAAAAATATATGATGACAATATTTATCTACATGTAGTAATATATTTTATTTACCAAGAAAAATATATAATAATCAATCTTTATCTACATGGAGTAATATATTTTCCTTACGAAGAAAAGTGTATTACTATTCAATCTTTATCTACATATAGTAATATATTGTCTTTACCAACAAAAATATATGATAATCATGCATATAGATGTGTATATGTAATCACTAACAAAAAAACAAATATATAATAATCATGCACATATATATGTCTATATATAATCACTAACACAAAAGAAAATTTTCAAGTTGCCTATAAACTTGTTTTTTTACTTTAGCGAAAATCACATTAATTTCTAGTATTTTATGTACAAGATGCAAATGTGAATTTATTTTATGTACAAGATGCAAATGTGAATTTCTCTTTAAGGAGCGTGACCACGTATATGGGCAGTTGACTCTCATAGGAGAAAAACGAATGGTTGTGAGCCATTTTCATACGCAACCATGGGATCCATGTCTAAAAATACGACCATACTCTTGCATGAAGTTCCACCCTCTCGTTTGAACATTGGCTCCTTGTACAGAGTGCCACTAATCTCTGTGGAGTCCAGTGGAGGAACAACTTTCCTTTTTCCTTTGTTACAATGTCCACTAGAAACGAAGCTTCATAAAACAAGATAGGAACTCCATAATCCTCAATGACTGAACATATTATCCAAATCCTCTAAAAAACGATTATTCCTCTCCCTCTGATCCCCCTTCATTGTGAGATAAAAATATAAAAGAAATATAAAAGGGAAATTTCTAAGAAGTAGTTTAATTGTTTCTTTGTGATTTGGCATATGATAATAATAGTTGTCAGAAGTAAAAGATTGATATGCCTATTCTCCTTATTTCAAGATCATCTCTTCATGTAAAAAAAACAGTTACTCTCTAGTAGTTTCACCATATCGAACCCTAACTATGTTATGGTATTACAAATTGAGAGTTTATTTCATGTTAATAATTAGTTGCTATATAAAAGGTGGAAAATGATGTTGTTTCACCATATCGAACCCTAACTATGCTATGGAATTACAAATTGAGATTTTATTTCATGTTAATAATTAGTTGCTATATAAAAGGTGGAAAATGATTTTGATCACTTATATCAACTTTTTTATTAATGTGGTTGTGCTATTAGATGGTCACCACCTCGGGTTGATTAGCAAACCATAGTTAACTATAGTTGATAAAGTTGACCATTGTTTAAGAGAGTTGAAAATGATCTAGATAAATATATTAAATGAATATTATTTATAATAATAAAAAAGATGCACTTAATGTATGAGAATCCTCTATTGTCTAATTAAAGAAGTAATTTTTCTTTGTTCTTTTCAAACTAAAACTTTTCATATAAATTTAGTTTGAGAAAATAATTTTGCCATACTTTGTTTTGAGGATTTTTTTTAATAAATTTAAAATAAACAAAATTTTAATTAGGTAAATTATTATCTTTTTACTCAAAACAAAAATATATATATATATATATATATATATATATATATATATATATATATATATATATATATATATTCAAATTGATAAATTTTATATTAAATTAACAAATTATTATTCCAAAATTTTATATTAAATAACTTTTAGGATAATCAATTTATAACATTATTCCCATTAGTGTAATTGAACTTAGCACCGGGAGGCTTTTTTCCCATGTTCTGTTATTCCATTGTTTAATGGAAAAAATGATTTATATAATTTTCTTTTTAACTTTGACGAGAGTTAAAACTTTATTAAAAATGGAAAAAAAAAAAAAAAAAGAAGCAGCTACATAACAATAAGTGCCTGTCTTTGGGCACTGCTGCCATTGCCCTATCATTTTTTGGGTTGTAATTTAATCAAATATAAGGGAAAATCCCAAGTAAAAGTGTGAAAAAACAGGTAGCCACGATTACTCGGACAACATGTTGTTGATAAGTGTTTACTCGGAGCCTCAATGTTGTATTGAGCAATGATTAATATAATTGAGCCCTCGCTTGGCTTCCTGAACTATCTAAGTTAGAAAAAGCCGCACAAAACTTTTAGTCTCATTTTTATTGGAAAAGCTTCCAACGAGAAGAGTTAATCGTGTTCATATAAAACAATTAATTTATTCAACATAAAAGTTAATTAATCTAAAGCGCACCTGTAACATAAAAATTAGTTAATCTAAAACATATCTTTAGATTTAGTCTATTAATATTAGAAAAGCCTAATTACGTTAATGTGCATGCATCGCATTGCAACCAACCAAAAATGTTGTCCACTCTTATGCATTAATAAACTAAACAAAATGACCCTTCACTTAAGTCACAAGTTCTTAATTTGACCGTTCACTTAAATAAAGAGACACCCCCCATTTCTTTTTCATATGGCGGACGGACAAAAGAGAGAGAAGTCAACCATTTCTGTCCTCACTGTTTGGTGTAGTACGTTAAGGTATTGTTTTGCTTTGATAACACTGTCTTACGGCGAATGCATCAACTCGGGACCCGGAGAAGGGACTGGAGAGCCTGGGTACAACACCACGAATATTTCTGACACTCAAAATTTAAGAGCAGTTAATATCATTTTTGGTGATGCCTGAGGCGCCCATAGATGTGACCTTCGATTCACGACCAGTCATTTCGTACACCTTTCCTCTTACGTTATTATTATCCTCCATCTCAAACTAGTCTCTCAAAAAAATATATGAGGCGATTGCGGGATATTTCCAAAATCCGTCGCAGGTTTTTCCAAAATCTGTCGCAGGATACCTCAAACAAGATTGACAATTTTGGAGTACACATTCATGAGTTTGTTCATTGTAGAGACAAAAATATTTTATATTTTACGAGTCAATGCAGAAATAAACATTTTCCACATGCAAACTTCTAATGTAAATAAACACTTTCTGCTATTCATGCATGCGACCTTGTCGGCAAGTAAAATAAACATTTTCTGCGATGCCTACATGCTACATTAACCGGAAGTGTTGCCCATCTGAGTACTTCTGCGATCTGTCATCTGAACATCCAAACCATAACCATCTGAACATTCGTTTGATGAAAATAAGTGCAGAAGTGGAGGTGTTTCAACAGTGGATTTGGGAACTTTCATTTGGACCTCCAGAGCATAAATTGAAGAACATTAATCAGAAGCCGATCATTGATCTGAGAAAGCAACTGGAGGTGTATCGGCAGGAAATGGAGAAGGATGAGTTGTAATCTCAACGTCTCCCTCTAACATCTGGATCATTTTACTCATCCGGGGACGGCTAGATGTACGAAACTGGATACACCACAGTCCCACTAAACAGCCGCTATAATTAGATGGAAATCGAAAGAGGATGCGGGCGGTGGCAGTAACATAACCAACAAGAAGCAAAGTATAAAACACGGGTGATACTTGAGAATCTCATTTTCCCAAACACAATTTAAGAGACAGCCAGAGCTAAGACTATAAAGAAATGAGTGAGTTTGTGAGGAAAATAAAGACCAATTCCGAAGATAAAAGGGCTAATGTACAGAGCAAGCATGAGAGAGTAAAGTTAACAAAATCCGCGGGCAAGTGGAGGAAGGATGGAAAAACAAATGGATTCCACGAGCAGATGACCCGTATGTAATCCCCTATTAGCAAAATGACGATTCTATAATGCAGAATAAACACTAAAAAGAATCTAAAATTTTAATATCCAAGAAATCATACCTACATCTATTGATGCTACTCACACTCCAATGTATTTAGTACACAACTGCCTAGATCTTTTGCACCACCTCAACAACTGCTCTCACAATTTGGAAACCCCCGGCCTCCTCTAAACCGTCTAAATATTATTCAAAATAACTAACTAAAATTGAAATGCTCCAACTATGCTCTTCTCAAAGAAAGTTAGGATAATAGATTTCACAACATAAATGAAATTGACATAACCGAGAAAAAAACAGTAGGAGCCCTGCAACGCCTATAATGAAGCTAAACAAAATGTACCCACATATTGCTTTGGCATGAAAAGCCTAGTGGGAATCCTAGACATGAAATAAAAATAGAATAATGGCAGTCGACAGACCCTACAAAGTCCAAATCTCGGTATGCATGTTGCAGAAAAAGACAAATTTTAGCAGCCAAGAATAGTATTAGAGAGAAAATATTTTGCGGGATAACCAGAATCATTTCACAGCATATGAAAGAAATTTATGAACTCCTTAGCTTAACGCTCAAAGGGAATAAGTTCAAATTTTACTTCTCATCTTAAAATCTCCAAAATCTCTCATCCATGTGGCACTCACTCTAACTTGATGGTGTAAGGCTAAAGGGTTTGAGTTAGTGAGCTTGGGGACCAAA
Source organism: Pinus tabuliformis (assembly GCA_031772625.1). Lineage (NCBI taxonomy): Eukaryota > Viridiplantae > Streptophyta > Pinopsida > Pinales > Pinaceae > Pinus > Pinus tabuliformis. Next base: position 314,276,586 of record CM062816.1, on the reverse strand, counting down.
CAAAAGTATTTATAGCTAAGCTTACATCAAGCTTATCTTGGCTATGTATCAAGTGTTCCACAGATCATGGTAGAGAACTATAGAGGGAGAAATGGTCCACTCGAGGAGCTCCCAACAAGAAATTAATTAACTGCATTTGGTTTCCATAATTGAAGGAAATGACTGCAATTAGTTTCCGTAATTGAAGGAAATGACTGCAGTTGGTTTCCAAATTATCGGTGGCCGTTGGGAGCCATAAAGGGAGATTAACATTCTCCCACTTGGTCCATACTTCCAATCTTAATGTCTTATCTTCAAACCCATTGATAATCTGTATTAAGTAATATATACATGAATCATGGCGATAAGTCCTCTAATGACGAGTATTATCTTCCATGTATTACTATGTATTTATTTCTATTAAAACTTATGTGGCAACAATTTCTTAATGAATAAACCTTACGTTTATTATTGGTCCTACATAGATGAACTCTCTCAAATCAAATTAAGGTGCACATAAATATGAGTAAAACATTACAATAATTAAGAATTTCATTAAAATAACATTGTCCATATAATGAGAAACTACATAATGGAACGAAGTCTCATATTTATTACATGATCCTTGAATTTCAATAGTGGCATGCTCTTAGTCAAAGGATCAGCGAGCATCAACTTAGCGCTGATGTGCTCAATGACCACTTTCTTTTCTTTAACACATTCCCTTATAGCTAAATACTTAATGTCGATGTGTTTATTTCGACTCCCACTTTTGTTGCTTTTAGCCATAAAAACAGTAGCTGAATTGTTGCAATACATTCTCAATGGCTTAAAGATACAATCCATAATTCTAAGTCCATAAATGAAACTCTTAACCCATACACAATGTAAAGTAGCCTCAAAACAGAAGACGAACTCGGCTTCCATAGTGGAAGTGGCAATCAAGGTCTGCTTGGCACTCCTCCATGATACAGCTCCACCGGCCATCATTAAAATGTATCCTGATGTTGATTTCCGTGAATCAACACATCCAACAAAGTTAGAATCTGAGTAGCCAATTACTTGCAAGTTGTCCATCCATCTATACATAAGCATGTACTTTTTGGTTCTTTGAAGGTACCTCATTACTTTCTTTGCAGCTCTTCAGTGGTCTAAACCTGGATCACTCTGACATTGTCCCAACATTCCCACAACAAATGCAATGTCAAGTCTTGTGCAGACTTGAGCATACATTAGGCTTCTGACAACAGAAGCATATGGAATGTTCTTCATTTGTTCTCTTTCAAAGTCCTTCTTCGGGCATTGGTTCAAATTGAACCTATCACCCTTTCACAATGAGAACTACACTTGGTGAACAATCCTTCATCCGAAATTTCTCTAAAATTTTATTAATATAGGTTTCCTGAGACATACCTAAGATGCCTCGAAATCTGTCTCTATGGATCTTAATGCCAATGACATAAGATGTCTCACCCATATTCTTCATATCGAAATTTTTAGAGAGGAATTGTTTCACCTCATGCAACAAACCTTGATCATTGGTTGCTACCAAAATGTCATCCACATATAAAACAAGAAAACAGATTTTACTCCCACTGGCTTTCAAGTATATACATTGATCCATAATGTTTCCTAAAAAACCAAAAGAAGAAATTACATTATCGAATTTCAAATACCATTGGCGGGTTGCTTGTTTTAAACCGTATAATGATTGCTTGAGCTTGCAAATCAATTGCTCACCATCACTAGAGGGGAATCCTTCAGGTTGTTTCATATAAACCTCCTCCTCTAGATCTCCATTGAGAAAAGTCGTTTTCACATCCATTTGTTGCAATTCCAAGTCAAAATGGGCTACTAATGCCATAACAATGCCCAAGGAATCTTTCTTAGATACAAGAGAGAGTCTCTGTGTAGTCGATTCCTTCTTTCTGAGTGAATCCCTTAGCAATGAGTCTTTCCTTGTATCTCTCAATGTTGCCCAATGAGTGTTTCTTTGTCTTAAAGACCCATTTACATCCAATGGCTTTTGCACCATTATGAAAATCAACAAGATCCTAGACTCCATTACCGTTTATAGAATTCATCTCTTCCTTCATGGCATCGTACCATAATTCTGATTCTTTGCAACTCATGGCTTGTGAAAAAGACTCGGGATCATTTTCGGCTCCAATATTATAGTGAGATTCTTGCAGATACACAACATAATCATCAGGAATTTCTAATACATTTGGTCTACTAGACCTTCTTAATGTTCTACCATCATCTTCCTTAGAAGTATGTGGTTTAACTCGTTGTTCAAAATTTCTTGGCAACTCTTGAAATACCTGATCTACTGGAATGATGTCAGCAGCTTGTGAAACTCCAACTATTGGTTGTTCAACACTAGTTTGTACTTGAGGGGTGCTATGAACAATAACCAATCTATCACTTGAGGTGGAAGGTTGAGATTCTGAATGATCCTTCTCAGAAACTATGTTACTAGTTTGATAACTCCCATTGATCAAGTCATTTTCAAGAAACTTTGCATTTCTTGATTCCACAATCCTAGTGCTGTGAGATGGACAATAAAATCTGTAACCTTTAGACCTTTCAGCATATCCTATGAAATACCCACTAATGGTCCTTGGGTCCAGCTTCTTCTCTTGTGGATTATATATTCTCACTTTAGACAAGCATCCCCAAATGCGCATATGTCACAAACTCAGTTTCCAACCTTTCCATAATTCGAATGGTGTTTTGGGAACAGCCTTGGTTGGAACTCAATTTAATATATACACTGTCGTCTTAAGTGCTTCAGTCCACAAGGATTTAGGAAGATTGGAGCTACTAAGCATACTCCACACTATGTCCAATAATGTTCGATTTCTTCTTTCTGCTACACTATTCTAGTCGGGTGAACTAGGCATGGTTTATTGGGCAACAATCCCATGCTCTTGAAGAAATCTTGCAAATGGTCTAGGTGCTTGTCCATCTTCTGTGTATCTACCATAATATTCTCCACCTCTATCTGATCTCACGATCTTAATTTGCTTGCCGCATTGTTTCTCTACTTCAACCTTAAAGATCTTAAAGGCTTCTAATGCTTCGTTCTTTTTATGAAGCATGTAGAGATACATATATTGTGAGTAATCATCTACAAAGACATGAAGTATCTGTAACCATGTGAGTCCATGTTTGGACTACATATATCAGTATGTATGATCTCTAATATGTTCGAACTCCTATTGGCACCTTTCTTTGACTTGTTGTTTTGCTTTCCTTTATGCAGTCTACACAAGTCTCAAAATCAGTAAAATCGAGAGTATTAAGTACCCCTTCATTTACCAATCTTTTAATTCTTTCTATGGAGATATGATCTAATCTCCGGTGCCATAATTTAGAGGAATCCTCATTAATAACACATCTTTTAGTGCCAGTGTGAACATGCATTGAATCATAAGTGACATTGTTTTGTAAATTAATGCAATAAAGACCATTAGAAAAAATACCATTCCCAACACAATCAAATTTATAAATAAACTGAAAGATATTTCTGAAAAGTTGAAGGAATATCCAAAATATACAGGTATTGAAATTGAAATCAAGTTTCTAGAAAAACTTGGAACATAAAAGGTCTTTTCTAATTTTAAAACAAAGCCACTACTTAAAGTTAAATAGCATGTTCCTAAAGCTTCCACATGCGAACCAATCTTGTTTCCTGATAAGATGCTTTGCTCACCTCCCACTCGCTTCCTTAGGTTTTGTAAACTCTGCAAGGAATTCGAAATGTGAATTGTTGATCCAGAATCAATCTACCAGGTGTTAATATTAACATTAACCATATTAGATTCATAACAAGCAAACGATATTGGATTACCCTTGTCTGCAAGCCATTTCTAAAATTTGGCGCATTCCTTCTTCATGTGTCCCTTCCTTTTACAGAAGAAACACTTGGAATCCTTCTTGATATCGGCTTGGGGAGGTACTTTACCTTTCCCTTTTCTATTGGCTTGAGCTTTTCCCTTTCTACGCATTGCCAGCATGGTAGTTTCTCCCATTTTCATCACCAGTCTCCCTTCCTCTTGAACACACATGGTCATGCGTTCATTAATTTACCATTTATCCTTATGTGTGTTGTATGAGATTTTGAAGGGTTTGTATTGGTGCGGAAGGGTGTTCAGGATGTAGTGCACTAGGAAGGACTCCGATATGTCAACCTCGAGCTTCTTCAATTGAGCCACAATGTCCCTCATTTGCATGATGTGCTCGCGTACACCTTTCACATTGGTGAGCCTTAGGGATGAGAACTTCATGATTAGGGTGTTTGCTAGTGCCTTCTCTGAAGTGACGAATTGATCATCAATGGCTTTCAGCAAGTTTCGAACCTCTTCATGCTGATCAATGGAACCACGAATACCAGCTGAAATTTTAGTCTTAATGAACATCATGCTTAGACGATTAGATCTCTCTCATCGTTGATAAAGCGTGATGTCTACTATAGTGTTGATATTAGTGAGTGCCAGTGGTTCATCTTTCCTAATAGCATAGTCTATGTCCATCCACCCCAAATGAAGGAGAACTCTCTCCTTTCAGACCTTATAGTTATCCCTTAAGTTCAGGGATATCACAATGAATTTCAGAGAAATTTGCAGGTTGTACAACTGCATAAGATTAAAGATCACATGCTTATGTTAAATTTGAGGCCTAAATAAAATTTCATGCTTTACCAATGCAAATCATGCTTAAAATTGAATCTAATGACATAAAAATTGTCCGTGGACTAAATTTTCAGTTCAAACAGATCCAATTATTCTGTATGATAGAATTTGTAAAATTATTCACTTAATTCATAATTCTAAAGGATATATTATGATTATAATTTGATATAAATTCTATCTTAGATTTGAACTTTATGATAAAACTATTAATTCATAATTCTTGTGGGTAAGTTATGAATAATTTGATATTTTATCCTAATTAATTATATAAATATAATAAAAATTCCTGTGAGATAAAATTTATTATATTTAGTATAATTAATTACAATTAATGTCTAAATATTCTTTATGTGATCATAATCAATCATAATATATAATATTATTTAATTAGAGATGCTGTGGCCATTCTCTAATCAATTAAAAATTATATGGATCACTCAGACATTATTTCTTTTATGCATAAAAATTAACTTGATATGAGAATAATGATAATTTGCATAAATAAAACTATAATATTCATGTATAACATTCAACGATGGGTCTCATATACTGATCCAAAATAGCATGTTTTAATTAGAGTAGAAATAATCAATTCATGCAAATTAAATACAAGCATAGTTAATAAATTTTGCACAACAATTATCCACATTGCATATAATTAAAGCAAATAAATATTATAAGCATAAAAATTGAGCAAAAATTAGACATATTTACAAATAAATGCCTTAATTCAGAAAATTCCCAAAATATTGCTTTTAGCAAAAAAAGAGCAGGTCTATAAACACCAAGGCAGAAATAAAAATTGCTTCAATACCAAATATTAGCAAAATAACGATTCTATAATGCGGAATAAACACTAAAAACAATCGAAAAACTTTAATATCCAAGGAATCATACCTCCGGTCATTGATGCTACTCGCACTTTGATGTATTTCGTACACAATTGCGTAGATCTTTTACACCACCTCAACAACTGCTCTCACAATTTGGAAACCTCGGCCTCCTCTAAACAGTCTAAATATTATTCAAAATAACTAATTCAAACTGAAACGCTCCAACGATGCTCTTATCAAAGAAAGTTCTGATCATAGATTCCACAACATAAATGAAATTGACACAACCCAGAAAAGATAGTAGGAGCCCTGCAATGCCTATAATGAAGCTAAACAAAATGTACCCACATATTGCTCTGGCATGAAAAGCCTAGTGGGAATCCCAGACATGAAATAAAAATAGAATAACGACAGTCGACAGATGCTACAAAGTCCAAATCTGGGTATGCATGTTGCAGAAAAAGACGAACTTTAGCAGCCAAGAACAACATTAGACAGAAAATATTATGCGGGATAACCAGAATCATTCCGCAGTGTATGAAAGAAGTTTCTGAACTCCTTAGCTTGGTGCTCAAAGGGAATAACGTTCAAATTTTACTTCTCATCTGAAGATCTCCAAAATCTTTCATCCATGTGGCACTTCCAAGCTCTGCTCACTCTAATTTCATGGTGTAAGGCTGAAGGGGTTTGAGTTAGTGAGCTTGGAGATCAAACAGAAGTATTTATAGCCAAGCTTCCATCAAGCTTATGTTGGCTATGTGTCAAGTGTTCCATAGATCATGGTAGAGAACTACAGAGGGAGTAATGGACTACTCTAGGAGCTCCTAACAAGAAATTAATTAACTGTAGTTGGTTTCCGTAATTGAAGGAAATGACTGCAGTTGGTTTCCAAATTATCGGCGGCCATTGAGAACCGTAAAGGGAGCTTAACATCCCACTGTCCGGAATAAATAACGAGTGGAGAAGAATAAATAAGGATTACACTATAGAGTTGTTGGATTGGCAACAGTAAAGTCAAAGAAGAAAGAACGATGATTTTGTGATCAGACCTTCCGAGTGGGTAACAACAAAGCATGATTTTGGTGATTGAAGGAAGGTTCTGCGGTGGGGTCATTAGATAGCCTCCAACAGTTAAATTGAATAAGATTGAAAATTTAGGAAATATTTTAAAATTTAAGAATAAAGTTTAATGCACAGTTATCTAGTTTGAATTTGAATACAAATTAGATTCGGGAAAATGGGATTATCTAAAATACAATAAGGAAAAAATTTGGGAATATACAACTTAACATTGTTATTAAAGATTTCTTTTCTTAAATTTTTAATGATTTAAATTAACAAATTTGACATTCAAAAGCTCAAATACTATTAAAAAATAGTTTTCAATGATATTATAGAAGTTGGGAATAAAATTAGGTAAGGAGATTAGTAAAAAAACACTTGAATGGGTTGAAAGAGATACAATTCAAAGAAAAACTCTTTAGGATAAGGAAAAAAATACATCTTGTTAATTGGTCAATCAAAACATAGTAGCGAATAAAGTAATTCTTAATAATAATTTTTAGGTAATTTTCATAAAATAGTTCTTAATAATATTTTTTAAGTAATTTTTTAATTATTAACTTAATAAATTATAAATAAAAAGCCATCTAATTAGAATAGTCAATAGTTTTCTAATTAAAAAAATAAAAATAAAAATAAAAATTCCTAATTATTAACTAAAGAATAAAGTGTAGATCACAATTCAAAAATCATCTAATACAAACTAATTTGATGTTTTGCTCATGGTAAAAAAAACACTATTCCAAATTTTACTATAAATAATTAGTTCAAATTTTATTATAAATTTTTTTAAAAATAAACAAAAATATTGATGTTTTGCTCATGGTAAAAAAAACACTATTCCAAATTTTACTATAAATAATTAGTTCAAATTTTATTATAAATTTTTTTAAAAATAAACAAAAATATATTTTATTATGAAAATAGAAATTTAATATTACAACTATTTATTACATTTTTATATTAACATTTTGATAACCTAACACGTAACTTTGATGGAATGAGAAATATCAAATTTTTAATCATTCGACTATATTGTAGAATAAATCCTCAATAACACTTTTCTGTTTTCTGAGTATTTCGAAACTCTTCTTCAGTGTTGTCGGACTGAATACAACCGCCAGCGGAAATTATGCTTCAACCTTTCAATATTCTCAAACATCAACATAAACAGAATAATAATTAAAGGCCACAACTAATGTATGTTGTTATCAGATTGCATGTCTGTGGTTATCAAATCGCATGCCCAAGGAAACTATGCAGACGGCGACTGCTACAAAAGTACAAATACAAGAAAATTTAAAAATCAAATTTGAGAGACCCAAACCGAATTTTAGTGTATTGATAGTCGAATCGAATAATTAACGAATTTGCGAATTCTTTCGGCCGAATTTAATGTCCTTAACTTACAATGATAACCCAACCAAAACACTTAATCCTCATTCATTACCAGGGATCAAAATTGAACACATCACAGCCCTTCAAGGTCTCTGGCACGTCAGAGAAGTAGCGAGAAAATTTTACTAGTCAAAAAAAATTAAAAATTGATTTTTGTCATTTAAAAAAAAACTGGAATAATATCTTAAAACTTTTTAAGAAGTGCTGTCAAATTGTCAACTTTTTTTTAAATTTCATTTTTTCTGAAATTAGAATTTTAGGAATGTTGAATTTGTAAATTTCTTTTCATGTTAAAACTTAAATCCCATTTCAGAAACTCCCATTTCAAAAACCACAGTGTCCTTTTGAGTTGTTTTTTCTAATTGTGCATATGATGCAAGTTCTTATTAATTATTATGTCACAATTACCTTTTGATACCATTACATTTGGCAGTTTCTGATTTGCTCCCATTTCAAAAACAACAGTTTCTTTTTGAGTTGTTTTTTCTAATTGTGCATATGATGGAAGTTCTTATTAATTATTGTGTCACAATTACCCTTTGATACCATTACATTTGGTAGTTTCAATTGAGAGCGACTAGATGTCAATATGGGCCATGTATTAGCTCTGTAATTTCACTGGGTTGTGCCTGAAGGCTGCCCAAAGAAAGGTTTGACGATGATTTAAGCTGGAGAGGAGCATGGATTCACCATTCAGCGAACGCCTGTCAAGCAAGGTTTAAGCACGATTTATGCTTGGAGAGGAGCGCATTCAACAGGTATTCAACAGGCTTCCTAACATACTGGATTTGATTTGTTTGCGGATTCCCAATTCCTGGTATGTTTTCATATTAAAAAACAAGATACCAAAAACATATACACCTTTATACACTCTTTTGTTGAATCCTAAACCTGTTTAGAATTTTACTGAATTTTTTCATTCATGCAATAAACTTAAATTTGATTGAGCTACTTGTATATTGGCTTGAACGTTTTGGTCACAAAAATTTCCTACAAAATTAATCCTTATCTGAACTAGAGCAGGAATATAGGTCTCATGTTTATCCATTAATGGTAAATGCATCTCATATATTAGTTGTGGCTCATATCAGACCTGCCTTATACACAACATCTATGGCGTTGTTGTTGTTCCACCATTCTCTTGTGAAAACATAAAAATAAATTTGAAAATAATTTACTGTTGTCAATTGAATTGCTCTTTTTTTTTATGCTTTTCATTATAGAAGTGCGACCTGAATATGTGCCCTTCTAAATGAAATTAAGACCTGCCCTTCAAATTTGATCACTGCTCGGTACTGCCCTCCGATGACACAAAAGCAAAAGTCTCTGGCGCTGCCAATCATATGACCCGAAGTTAGAGCGAATAGTTATGATTCATTCTCATTTATTTGTTAAGTGATTTTTATCTATCAAAATAAGATTATCATAATCATATGAGTAATTAAGTATGGGTGCATTATATTAAATATTATTTTTCACTTTTTATCAATGCCATTTACTAATATAAATGTATAAGTATTATTATATAAAACTTTTATAAATAATATAATAAAACCCAAAAAAAACAAACCTAAATAATAAAATCTTAAACTTTACCATGAAAAAAACAGATAGATAAATTAATTGTAATTATTTATGTAAAACACAGAAGAATATACATATTTTTATTTATTTATTTATTTATATATATTTTTGTTAGATTTTCCAGAAAGAAACCCACTTTACTATGGTTTCAAGTTTCAACCAATGTAACTTTAAAATAATTTCTGGTTCTCACCTAAGATTATTCAAGATTGAGAAGAATACAATATTAATAAATTAATTATAAAAATATAATATCGTAATGTTAAACCTAATATTATAAAAATTAGTATCTTAAACTTAGTAGTATCAATCTAATATTTTAAACAAAATATTATTAAAATTTAATTTTTAAAATTTAAAAAAATAACACGTATCATTTTAAACCAAATATTATAATGAATGTAATACTCATATTTAAATTAAGTAATTGTAAAAATAAATTTTATGATTTTTTTACCATAACTCATAACTATGTTCATGAATCACCAAGTGTTTATGACTAACACAACTACATTAAAAATATTAATGTGGTTAATATAATCAAAATTTTTATTTATATTTACGATTGTTAAATATATAACAATAGAAATAATAATAATAATAAAATATTATAATAAAAATATAACTATTATCATTATAATAAATCATAATTATTTATTTATACTAATTAATATTTCATATCAAATATTATTTAATTTAATTTAATAAGAAATTATTTAATTTTAAATTATGTAATATAAATTAATTATCTAATAATAATATTAATTAATGTTGTAATCACCTTCAAGATTTGATATAAGTTTACTAGTACATGAATTCATCCTTTAGATAATGTGGTTTATTATTATATTAATAATTGATTTATTTTTCGTTCATTTATTAAATAGTTAATTTAGTAATTCATTAAATAAATAACTCCTTCATTCGTTATTAAAAATTAAGTCTTTCATTATTTATAAATAAATAATAATAAATTTTTGGCACGTTTGGAACCAGCAAGTGTGGTTCATTATCATACCAGATGAAGAGAGAGACCATGGAAAAGGCTTAAATAGAGAGCAATGTAGAGACATAACACATAACAATGTAGAGACATAACACATAATTTCAAATAACGACAATATTTGAACAATAATATTTAAATTATGATATTAACTTATTAATATATTAAAAATAAAAGTTATTAAGTAAGGGATAGTTTTCGAAAAATAATATTTAAATAATGATATTAGTTTATTAATTTATTAATAACAAATATTAGTAAGTAACTTCTATATTAAACAACTAATTTTTGAAAAAAAATATTAAAAAAAAAAATCAATATCAAACTCTAAACAAGAAAGGAAGTCAAAAATTATAAAAAAAGGAGTCCAGACCGTAATCGAAACAAGATCATTTAATAAATAAAATAATTAATAGAAATAAAATAGACTAAATTAAAAATAATTGATAGAAAAATAAATAAAACAAAATAAAACAAAAATATATACAAGTCAAAAGAAATATATAAACAAATAAACCAATAATAATAATAATAATAATAATAATAATAAAGTTATATATATATATATATATATATATATATATATATATATATATATATATATATATATATAGATATATCTTCAAAGAAAAGTAAAATATGGGGTTGAGGCCTATTAAACAAATAACAAAAAGGTTAAAAGAAGTTAAGAACGAATAAGATGATAAAATAAATAACGTTAATATTAATATTACTAATAATTAAATTTAATATTATAATAATAATAATAATAATTAATTATTAATAATTAAATAATTAATTTTAATATAGTTAAGAAAATGATTGATATAGATTTTAAATTAAATTAAAATAGTTAAATAATTAATCATTTTAAAATAATTGTTGTTGTTGTTAATTGTGAGGTTGGATTACACTGATACTAGAACTCATTATTATGGACTTGACTATGTATCTATGAGCACGAGGGGGCTCGTAGGGACCTTGGACATATATCACCTCCTCCCAAGATTCTTGCCACTGTTGTCTCAGTGTGACGCCCCTCAGTTGTTGGGGTAATTTTTAGGATTACTTTGTTTTACTATACAAAAAGACTTATTGGAAGTTATGAATTTTTATATATAAATAAATACATATATTATGGAAAATGTTTTTAGAAGGGGTCAACTATAAGGTTACAAAAGGATGGATGCCAGACAAGATTTCATGCTCAAAACAGTTAAGACAGTTAAGGGCTGGTAGTTAGTTGCCCAAATTTTCTCTCTAGTGAAAATTAATTCCAGGAGGCCAAGAGGGTGTTGGGAACTTGAGGCAGAGAGGAGAAGGATGTTCCTTTTTTGTTTTTGTAGAGTCTAGGAGGACATGAATAAAGAGAGAACCAAATACGAGTTCTTGAGGTAGATGGCTAGTAGCTGGTTGGGACCATGTGGTCAAGAGACAAGTTGGTCTCGTTGTTTTTTAGCATGAAATTGGCTTAGGGGGAGAACCAAGTTTTATTCTGGTTCTCGTAGGTTGGGAGGAGCATCCTCCTTTCCATAATCTTGTGGCAAACAATTTCAGGAATAGATAAGTATTTATAACTTGGTACTTTTGTTAGCAATTTCAAGAAAATTGGTACTTATATAAGAATAATGAGCTTTGTGCATTAATTTATGTAGGAAATGATAGAAGGATATTACTCATATGAATGAAAGTTACATGGATGTGTTATTTTCTATAGGACTGATGTGAATGAAAATAACATAACTATGGAACTCATATGAATGAAAATTACATGACTATGTTATTTTCTATAGAAATTAATAGAAGGATGTTTCTTTTATGTATGTGATTGTGTTATGGATAGATACTCTCATAACTAGTGGTTAAAACATTAAAAAAGGGTGTAAATTGTGTTGTTCGAAACTGTGTATTCTTTTACTAATCCAAACTGAAAGCAAACAATGAATATTACCAAGTGTAACCTAGTGAGTACTATACTTAGGTATACCTAAAAGATTATAATTCATAACTATGAAGAGTAACAGTAATCTTTCTAAGCACAACTCGTGCAGCGTTTGAAATTTTCTTGAGGGGATGGGGTGAAATTGCTTACGAACCCAAGTTCGTGGGAGTCTGTTTACCATATTAGAGAGAACTAAAAAGTCAATATGTAGTAGAAGGGGGACCGAGGATTTAGGGTTAGTTCCTTGGATTCGCCATTTGCTAACTATTGAGGAATAATCCCTAGTAGGTATAGCCCTAATCATATTACGACTAAACAATAAACTAGTAGAACTCTAATTCCTATACGTAGGCGAGAATGAGAAAAATAAGAAAATTTTGATGCATTGAAATCTCATAGTAAGTAAAGAACACAATATAACATTTATGTACACAATTTTAGTACAGTAAACACAATTTCACATTTCCCAACAAGCTTAAGAAAAGAATGGAAGTAAAACTTTCAATATTAATACATTCCAGCGAATACAGTAAAGCTTGTTAAAGGTAACAAATTTCAGAAACATTAACTTGAAAGATACAAAACTTATGAACAAAGATAATCACATGTGTCCATGATCTGGCTTGAGTGACCCTCAAGTTCAAAAAAAAATAAGAAATATCTTCTCTTGCGGCCAAGCACGGTCAAGAGTTTGTGAAGGAGACTTATAGCTAATGTTGGCTAAGTACATTAACTAACAATCTTTAAAACTAAGAGAAGAAACCCCATACGAAAACCATATGAGAAAACACCCCATATAAGCTAAAATAGAAACCCTTCTGGAATTATGGGTAGACGCGATGTGAAATATGACATAAACCCATGATGCAAGAAGGTGGGGTTTTACATCCTAAGACATTAAAATCACACTTGGAATTTTTGGAGGTAGTCTCACTAAGGTCTCGAACACTAGTGGCATAGATTTAATATAGCCCTCTGAAATGTGTGAAGGAGACTCTCCTTCAATAATAATAAAAAGGTCAAGCAAAACGATTTAAGAACCTCTTGGTTGGTTCTTACTCATAAAAGAATATACGTGCATATAAATTAATTGTTTACCTGAACCATGTAAAGAAAAGGAGAGCTAAAAAAGATGGGTAGTTGAACTTTGGGATGGAAAATACCACTGGTATCCATTCCTTTAGCATAAACACCAAAACATTAGAATATTGTCATAAAAAATCAAAGAAGGTGCAAAATTCGAGCTAGCTGGTTAAATTATCTCACCGGTGAAAACCCTAGATGGAAAATAAGTCTCTGCACACCATGACAACAATAGGACAACACATGAATCATGGGAACTGAAAGAAAATGCTAAATGTTGAAGAAGTTGTAGAGCAGAGGTATGAAGCAATGAGCATGCAAATTGAGACAACATAACTTCTGTGAGGTGTTATACACCTAATCCTCTAAGGCTTGGTGTGGAATGCGAGTAGTCAAAGGGAGTTCAAGAGACCTTGGAATATGGAATCCAACGACCACTCCAATGTATTATAGATATACATCAAAGTTAATAAGAAATGAAATTTAATTGTTTTATCATTCATCTCTCCTCACATTCCATGTGTGTCTAACATGGTATCAAAGGCAACCCCAAATTAGCCTTTTTGTGTTGTAACTCTTGTAATTGTACTCATTTCTTTCCCTGCCATTATTATCTATCCCTCTTCCTGAATTTAGAGCCTTGGAGATGGGTTGAGGTAAATATGTTTTTGCATTGAGGATGATAAGGCCATGGTCTTAATATGATGTTGAAGCAAACCTCTCTCATGCAACTCTAGAGCTGACATTTTCTGGTATGCAAAGACTACAATCTTGTTTTATTATGTAGTAGTTGTGTGGGTCATGATGGAAGGTTAAATGCTTCGTTGAATGTGTGATCTCCATATTTATATGATTCAGTGCTATGTATTATGTGAAAGTAGTGCTCCATTATTTATGAGTTGAGGTTCTTGAAGAATGCCTTGGTTATTTTGTTTCATGACTGAAAATTGGACTGAGACCAAGCCCGAGCAATACACCACCACTCCAACTTTCCATCTTTACCACGTAGGGTGGTTGTGTTAATTTTTTTTATTAATACATGTAATGCTCATGTAGAAGCTCCTGTGTAAAATTACACAGTGTTATATTTTTAACACATACTCCGTGTTTGTTATGGTTGCGTTGCTCCCATAGTCATACTTATTGCAGGCCGCCTCCCATACACTGCTTACCAACCACCATACATTGTCTCTCACCACTGCACAGTGGAACAACACCTCCAATACTGCTTTAGCATATAATCATTGTTTATTAATTTCACTTTAATACATGCATTTTTATACTGACCACACTGTGGTTTTTTACCACTGCATACCATTATGTTTCCACCACATACCACAGTCCTCTGCCTGATGGTCATATGAATTTAATTTTTAATAATTCGACCCTCTATTGACTCCATATCACATTGGGGTGCCTTCACGTTATCTACTGTCACGCTGTCCACAGTCATGTTGTCCATTGTCACGCTGTCCACACAGTCACGACGTCCATTGTGCACTGTTCGAAGGTTCAAGGCCCACCTTAACCTCTGTCACTAAAAATATTTGATGCGAAGCTACAATATTATTAAGAGAATATATTGAAACATCGCATTGCTGGTAAAGAAGTGCTATGTCTTCTAGACATAAAAAATATCTCACCTTCTCTTGGAAAATGTCACATTTGGGCGACTGTGAAGAAGGGTTGATGAGAGGAACTCTCTAATGTTTGCTAGATCATTTGTTGGCAGCATGGACATTATTGTCACAGGCTGAACAAAGAGAAACCTCATCATCACAAGATAAGAAAGTGGCCAATACTTTTTCACAGACATCATTTCTAAGCTAAAAAAAAATAAGGGTGTGTTCTTGTTTGTGCCTCCACACATAATAGTGTTGTCGTGTAGTAAAAGTACAAAGTTTTAAGGGAGGAATATTCCCTAAAGATAAAGTCACATGTGTGAATTTCCTTTAAATAAAGAAGTGTATGAGGCCCATTTCTTCAAACGAATAAAAGCAGTTTCTATACCCAGTGTACCAAAATTCTCAGCACTCAAATTTGAGGCTATTGAGAGAGAGAGTGTGTGTTGCAATTATGTTGTGATCAGGTTTTTGACAATGAAGAAATTATTCAAAGTTGATGATGTATTACAGTTACTAAATACTATGACACTCTCTACTATTGATGGGATAGTGAACATCAACAAGGACACTATTTCTGATATTTAATTTTGTCTTCAAGGTGCACAATAAAATATAGATTTTTTGCAAATTGAATCTCAGCTTCAAAAAGAAGGGTTACAACAATGGAGTCATCATTTTGAGCTTATTTCTATTCAAAAAATTGGCACAAAGTCCCATAAAATAACAAGTGAATAATGTTATATTTTATTGAGATCTAGTGCCCAATGAAGTAGTAGAGTTACATCCAGATGGAGAAGTTCAATCTACACTTCCCAAGCCCATCATCAGACCTTGAGAATATCTTGTCCATAACAAGAATAGAACTAGTCTTAGATATGGCAAGGATGTTTCCTTTCATATTCTATATTACTCAAATCCCAATCACTTTAAGAGTTTTGGATTCCTTCATGATAGTACAACTTCAGATGTTCAAGATTATGTTCCTCTTCCATAATAAAAATAATAAAATTCTAAATGCCAACATTGTGACCGAGTTGGGCATATGAAAGATCACTATTTTGGTCTTCATCCATGCACACATTGTGGCCAACGTACTCATTCTTCACACAAATGCTTTAAAAATAAGCTTCGTGTAAGAACAAAGATTCATCTTGGATGGATTGTTTCTTGGAAATGGGCTTCAACAACCAGGAAGATATTTTAGTCATATGTCAAAATTTCTTCTAAAGTATTGAAAAGTATTGCAGTTGAGTTTTCTCCATCATCTCACCTTGTATCTGACAGGGGGGAAGTGATGGTCATTTAAAAGCTTTAAAGCCGCTCCAAGCAAGCCTAAGCCACAACCTGCCATACCAGATTCAGAGTTGTAGCCATAGACAGAAATGCCCTTTAGCATACATTTGGTTGGTGGTCAGTCTTAAACCACCATAGGTTGAGACCTCCCTTTCTAGGTTGAGGTTCTCCCTTTTTATGCAGGGTGGGACCTCCCTTTTGAGGTCAAACGTCTCCCTCTTCAAAACATTAGGAACACCTCCTCTAGCATAAGAATTCATATTCATACCATATTTGGAAGAGTTCTAGGAGTTGCACTAAGCGTCCTAGTGTTGGTGGTCATCCTTAAACCACCACCTTATGCCAACATTTCAAAGGGAACATTCAGCCTAATGCTTTCATGCATTTTCGCACATTTTGTATTACAATTCTCTTCTTGGACTCACACATACCACTTTGGATTAGGGGGGGAATGTTGGACACCTAATCCTCTAAGGGTTAGTGTGGAATGTGAGTAGTCAAAGGGAGTCCAAGAGACCTTGGAATATGGAATCCAAGAGTCACTCAAATGTATTATAAATGTACATCTAAGTTAATAAGAAATGCAATTTAAATGTTTTATCATTCATGTAGTTACCCTCTAACTCCCTCCCCACGATCACTACCATTGATCTAGCCCCAAATGCCACCCATCGTTGATCCCATTATGATCCCAAAGAAGGTCCCCATCATGGATGAACCACTGATCTCGAGGGAGAGCTATCACACATGAGTTGAAATCCTGGAGTGTTGGGAGGGTCTCGGTTGGGTAACCCATAGTTAATTCGCCAGGTTATTTCATATGGGAATTAATTGTTAATAATATGCATAATTCGAAGTTTCTATATAGTAAATATGTAGAACCCTATTAACATGCTTGGTGAATTAAATTTAACTTCATGCTTCTGCATAATTTGATGTTTAGATACATATATATATATATGTACAAAAAAATTATGGTGTTATGGAGGAGGAATATTACACTCAGAGCTTGGTATTATAAACAAAGTTAGAGGAGTTGTCACAAATTAGTTGTGAGACTAGGGATACTATTGCAGACACCATGTGGACGTCATTGGACAATGCATGTGTTGCATTGGATGGAGTGATTAGGAGACCACCACCATTGCCTCGTGACCTGCCAGTGCCCTTATATGATGATGCATTTCTCACAATTTTACTCGTTGACCAACTTTTGTAATATGCATGTATGTATCGTGATGTCATTTGTGAGACTTGGAGGGTGCACGACCTGTGTGACACATGCTAGGTACATATATATAAGAAAATTTATACTCTTATTGTCAAATTATGCATAATTATTTATATTAGTTTCTGGTTCGTATTAGATTGCATTTATATTAATAATTTCATGATAACATGTAGACATAGCTCAACTACATGGATCAACTTACGAGTTCATCAGAGGGGACATTTGATCAGCCAGGCCATCCTCAACACAAGCATATTTCCATGGATTCTCTTCTACCTCCACATCCACCTCATCTCTTGAATAATGTGGAGGAGAGTCGCTATGTACAACAACATGGAGCAACAGTTGAGGTAAATTTTCTGATTATACTATTTCAACATTTTCTTTTTCTAAGTTACACATGTATTCTAATTAATTTGTAGACTAATTGTAATTTGTCCTTGCCATTGTGTACATAGGATGATATGCAGAGTGTTGTTGACGTTGTTGCTATGTGGACACATGAGTGGGATATTGGGATTAGAGGCACTAATGACGTGGGCCCATTGATGCAGACCACAATCATTGAGTCATAGGTAGGGGAGCACCAAATCCAAATTCAACAGACTCCCATCTTATCTAACTTGCATTTGGACTCGACTGAGTTTAATAGATTAATGTATATGTAATTAAAAATGTGGTTCAAAATCACTTACTTTGATATTGTTTATTTTGTACAAATAATGATCTAATTAGTTTGAATTTGAATGTGTCATATTGTTGTACCAACTTATGGACACTTACTTTGCATGGTTGAACTCACATAGGATTTCTAGTGATACTTAGAGTGGATAACTTATATATTTTCAAGTTCATTTCATAGGGCACCTCCACATGTGATACAAAATTTGTATTATTTCATACATGGACGGTTGTGGATGTACATAGACACTATTTTAGTTTATGGATGCTTATTATTTCAGTTTATGGATGTTCATGTGATATTTGTAATTTATATCTATTTTGATATGGATATTTTATTGATACATGTATTCGCTATTTCAATTTATGGATTTGTGTTAATATTGTTAATGGATGATCATTAATTTTTGAAGTTTATGGATCTTTTAAAATTATTTCACTAATTTAAAAAAAATCTATATACTATAAATTTTATTAGTAAAATATAACAATTTTGATTTCCTGTTTCATAGACGAAGAAAATAAGTACAATCTTAAGTTATGATGCAAGTCACTTTGATACTTTAAATGAACTAAAGTATATCATGTATCAATTTAATATTGAACATGGAAATAATTACAATCATTCTTCATATTGGCTTGTAGAAAGTATGTTTTAGTGCAATCAACATGTATTTGCCGAGAGGTGCTATACAACCTAGTATAGAGTAGATGTGTAGGTGTAATGTAAGTATGTAAACAATAAAAATAATATAAACCTAGTATCACAGAACATCTAAATGTTGGCTCAATTAGTAATAAAAAAATTAAAGTAATAAAAATAGTAAAATCAAATTTGTTATATTTTGATTTCATTATTAACTTGTCACTGGGTTTTGTTACAATACCATGTGCCATTACCATCTCTTATCAATACCACATGCCTAAAAATCACAACTTATTTCACAATCAAAATCTTTTATAACAATATGGCAATATTTTCAACCATGGATATTCATCCCCACTTTACCATGGTTATTATTAACTTGTAAATAGGCTTTCTTACAATACAGTGGGCCAATACCATGGCTTATCAATACCACATGCCCAAAAAAAATAATTTATTTCACAATCAAAATAGTTTATAACAATATGACATGTTTCTTGACTATTGATATTCATACTGACCTTGCCATTGATATTATGAACTTGTGGATGAACTTTGTTGCAATACTATGGGCCATTACCATGGCTTATCAATACCACATGCCCAAAAATAGTAACTTATTTCACAATCAAAATATTTTATGAAAATATGAGAAGATTCTTAACCATGGATATTCATCCCCACTTTACCATGGATATTATTAATGTGTAAATAGGCTTAGATACAATACCATGGGCCAATAGCATGGCTTATCAATACCACATGCCCAAAAACTATAACTTATTTCACAATAAAAATATTTTATTTAAATTTAATTTTATAAATTTTTTTAATTAAATCTAAAAGGAAAAAGGTTCTAATTATTTATGAGATATATCAAAACCCTCCATCATCATGGCTACTAAAAATATTATCATAAAAATTAAATCAAGGTTTTAATAAAATTATAAAAGAGAATACTTTTATATATAAAGATTTGAAATTTATATAATATAAATAATATGATTAAGAACCATCACAAATCTATCTTAACTAAGGATACAAGCGATGAGAGCAAGCAAAGTGACTAACAATAATAGAGGAAAGATAGTGGATGATTCTTTTAAGTTTTTCATTATTGTATTTTCTTTGACATGATTGATCCAAAATATGGGTTTAATATCTTACAACCAATTGAGTTTTTTTCTAAATTAGATACTTTCATAAACACAATACAATGAGATCAAATTTAAAATAGAGAGAAAGAGAGAGTGATGGGGAGAGAGAGATGGAGGCGCAACAGGGAATGTCACGCCCCCAACCCTTTTTTTGCGATTCAGTCTACGTGTAGCACCGACTAAACACTTCAATTTTTTTCTTCTAGGTTATTTTTCAGACTGTGCCTAAGATTCACATCATTCAACATTTTTACTTTATTAATGTGTGGAATAACATTAATACATTCAAACCCGGATGTGGGTGAAGGTACAGATAGTATGGCAAGGCCACATGGCCAGCGAGAGCTGCCACGAGCCAGCTCGTGGAGGGACGAGGCACATCACGCCGGTGGAATAAATGAGGGAGCTCCTGCTCCAGTTCGTAATTGAATTAATGTTGGCAACCGGTGAGAGAAGAGCGCATTCATGGCGCTCAGGTTCCAAGAGAGAGCCATGGATATTAAGGCTGGAGCAAGGCTGTTGCTGCGACATTCTTGGCAAGACCAGTTCGAGGTGCAGGAGTGCTGGAACATTCTCTGCCCTCTGGAGACTCTGGAGATTGGGAATTGGATCAGTGAAGCGGAAATTCTGGTCAGTTCCTCCGTCCATATGGCCAGAACAAGAGAAAGACAACCATGTCGAAGAGGGCCTGGTCGTGGGGCACCTTCTCGCCCTCCCGCAGCGGCAGAAGCGCATCACCATTGTTGTTGTTGCTACTGTTTTCGCAGAGTCGGAATTCCCCACCTGCAAGTATCTCAGTTCATGGACACCTCCGTCCCGAATGAGGGACCGCCAGGGCCGCCTGCGCTTCCAGCATTTGGCACAGCCGTTTTTAAGTTGGGAAATCTTAATGCCCATATTTCAATCCTCTTTGCCAGAGACGCAGAGAAGGACCATGATGGAGCAAGCAGCAGAGAATTACCCTCTGCGAATCAGTTGGACAAGGTCGAGGAACAAGCAATCGATGCAAAAGGAAAGGCGCCCATCCATATTCAGACGCAGGAGGCGTCGACGTCCAGAGCGGGAGCGGAAGAGGTCCAGGCAGACCCCCAGGAGGGCTTTGGGTACCCGGTCGTGGAGATGGAGCCGGAAGAATTGGAACCAGAAGAATAGCGCCACCATCCATCCTCCTTTCAGGTCCTGTTTTGTGGTCTTCTGTCTCGGTCGCTTGGTCCTGTTTTGTGGTCCTCTGTCTTGGTCGCTTATTATGAATGGGTCTGGTAATCTTTATGTAGGTCCTGCTCTGTTTTCAATTATGTCACTTAGTTTATTATGGAAGTCTGCTAATATCCAAGGTCGCCCCTGCGTGGGTAGTGTTTTTGAGTCTCAGCCCCTGCGTGGGCAATGTCAAAGCTAAACAATGACTTTTGATGAGGTTTTGGGGCATCCAAAGCACAATGCAAGCAAATGTCAGCTGCTATACCACAGTGCCATCGCTGGCCTTGGAAAACTTGTTTCACTGCATGTAATTTCTCTCTGTATATAATATAATTTCCTAGAGTAGTCTTACTGAGAAAAAAAAAAAACATTAATACATTCAAGCCATGCTAGAGACACAATATATGAGTATGTATGTAAATCTTTATAATTGTTGTTTTATAAAAAATATCGAGAGATAAAACTCAACCGAGTTCATAAATTTACAAAGGGGCAGTCGTCGCGCAACTCAGACGATCTACCTGACTCGGCTGCTACATCGTGCATGCTTGCCCAACCCAACACACCACCATGAATTTCCAACTCGGCGTTGCTCGGTCATTTACCTAACTCCCATTCAACATATACCAAGGCCCACCACCCACCTGGGATGCCTACCCGACTTCTTCAGCTCGTCGCGGGTGCACCGCCCATCCAGGTCGTCGTGATGCCCACACCTGCACCCGTTAAACAACTCATCCGTCGTCATGTCAACCGCCCGCCCGCCTACCTATGGCTCATCCGTAAGCCTTCCTGCCTACCTACGATTCATCTGCCCATCTACCTTTCGCCTGCGGCTCGTCCGCCAGCCCACCTTCTTGCGGTGCGATTGCGCCCAACTCGGCTCTTCACTGCAGCACTATTACGCTCGACTGTGCGGGCGCATTCCCTGCACCTCATTAAGGTAGTTTGCCCCTTAACTTTGGACTCCTTCACTTAGATTTGATCGAATGTGTTGATGTCCTCTCTCCACTTATCTGCCATGCCCTTATACACCATGTCGCTCACCTATGGGGCTTTCTTATCACCAAGCTGACCCATCCATTCGACACTTAACCTATTTTGTGCGTTGGACCAAGTGTAGGGCACCCACATACATGGTTGCCCACCCATATAAACTCGCCAACTCCACCCATCCATACTTAGTTAATATTTCATCTTGACTCGTGGGAGCGCCCTTGGCTCGTTTGGTTGGCCCAACTTGTCTGCTGGGCACACCCTCCAACTCGTCGGTTTTGTGCAACCGACTCGTCTCACTTACCGTGTGCCCATGATGACTCATGCACAACTAATCAGTTAAATGCACTTGCCCGACACGCCCGACTCACCAATGTGCGATGATGACCCGAGGGCCTTACATCCTCCCCCACTAGAAGTCATTGTTGTCCTCAATAATCTAGCTATCCTTCGTAGCTTCCTGTTGTACTTCAAAATCTTCTTCTTCCACCTCCACAGTGAGTCCTTTGTCTCCCAGCTATCCTCCTCAGGTACATCCTTCCATCAAATGAGGAATTCTCGTGGCATGTTACTCCCAAGACTTGTCATTCGAAGATCTAGGATCTTTTCCAAAACAAGGTTTGGTCTGTCTACAATCATGGTTGGCCCTCTCGGTGGCTCTATCTTATTTGGAAGGTTTGCATCAAGTTGAAACTTCTTCAACTAACTGATATGGAAAATAGGATGTTTCAAACGCATGTGGTTTAAAAGTTCCAACTCATATGTGTCTTCTCCCACTCACTTCTTCACTAGAAATGACGCCTCATAATTCCTCGTCAAAGATCTCAAAGTCCCTTATGGTGGCTGAAACTGATCTCTGGTAATCCTGAGGAAAACCATATCTCCCACACTGAAGTGTGCATCCCGCCTACCCTTATCTTTCCATTTGTTCATCCTCCTTGTAGCTTCGTGCAAGTGCAACCATGCCAACTCCAAGGTATCCTCCCATGTTGTCATAAATCTCTTCACATGAGGACTACTCATGAAACATCTCATCAATACGGTATGCAGAGCAACTGGAAACTGTCCATTCACCAACTCAAATGGACTATACCCTGTTGCAGAACTCTTCTGCATGTTGTAGTTGAACTGAGCTACATCCAGGAGTTCACACCAATTATTATGATCAGTCATCACGTGATGCCTCAAGTAGTCCTCCAAAAATGTATTGATTTTCTCAGTATTCCCATCTATTTACGAATGGTAACTCGAACTCATCAACAAATCTTTCCTGACTAACTTGAACAATGTGGTCCAAAATCTACCTACAAATTGCAGATCTTGGTCCAACACAATGCTCAATGGAATTCCCAAATACTTCACTATGTTATTGAAGAACAACTTCGCGTTTTTCTCGGCTCCACAAGGTATCTTCGTCATAATGAAGACAACATACTTGGAAAAATGATCAACCATGACCATAATCCAATTATAACCCTGCACCTGTGGTAACTGAGTAATGAAGTCCATTGAGACACTCATCTAAGGTCTCTCTAGAATCAATAAAGGCTACAACAACCCTCCCTGCCATTGGGTGTTTGATTTGTCCCGCTGACAAATAATACATGTGTGCACATACTCTTCTACATCCTCCCTCATCTTCTCCCAAAAGAACCCTCTCTCCAAAATGCCAAAGAACAATGCTGCCCTGGGTGGCCAGCCCACAGAGAATCATGGCACTCCTTCAAAAGGAGTCTCCTAAGTCCATATGTCTTTGGAACATAGAGTCAGTTCTCAAAGAATAAGAGTCCATCTCAGAGAAAAAACTTCCATATCTAACCTCCTTTATCTTCTTCACAATTTTCTGTGCCTGAGTATCAGTCTCAATGCTCTCCTTGAGCTTATTTTTCATCTCCTTGGTCATATGTACTCGAATCCTACTTCGTGATGCCCGGTCTTCTTCCTCCTTAAGTGTGGCTAACTGTTCCTTTCTGCTAAGGGCATATGCAACTGCATTGAGTCTACCTGACCTGTACTCAATATTCATGTTGAACTCTATCAAGAAGTCTTTCCAACGAGCTTGCTTCGCTTACATCTTTAGTTTTAATGCAAAATAACTCATTGCAACGTTGTCAGTATTGACAATAAAAAGATTCCCAATCAATTAATGCCTCCATACCTAAAAAACGTGGATTATTGTAGTCATCTCCTTCTCATGAAGCAGATACCTTCAGTACCTATCTTGGAACTTCTAACTCTCATACACCACCAGATGCCCATCCTGCATACGAACTCCTACTATCACAAAACTTGAAGCATATGTGTGTACCTCAAACGGTCTCTCGAAGTCAGGCAGCTTTAGCATCAGTGCTGAAACCATCCTCTTCTTCAGATATTCAAATGCCATACACCATTTCTCCATCCAACTCCATCACTTATCCTTCTTCAAAAGCCCTATTAGTGATGATGTCACTTTGGAGTACCCCTCTACAAACTTTTGTTGGTATTTGGTCATCCCCAAAAACACCCTCATATCATGGACATTCTTCGGTTCAACCCAATCCTCTACCGCCTTCGCTCTCCTCGGCTCCATCTGTATGTTCCCTTGGCCCACAATGTGTCCAAGGAACAGAATCTCAATATGGGAAAATATACACTTCGACTTCCTTAAGTACAACTGACTCTTCTTCAGTGCTTCAAACAACAAAGCCAAGTGCTTCTTATGATCCCCCATGCTATCACTTTACACCACGATGTCGTCCAAGTATACTACTACGAACGAAATAACACTGAATTCAAGACTTCCATACCTTGTCACACTGGCGGTCTTCCTCTCATCTCCTTCCGCTATCCGCACCTGCTAGTACCCATGCCTCAAATCTAGCTTGGAAAACACTCAGGCTTTTGCAAGCTTATCGAGGCAATCTGTAGCTAATGGAAAACAATACATGTTCTTTATCATTTTCTTGTTGAGAGCACGATAATCACAACACATCCATAGCTCGTTCGTGTCTTTCTTCCACTTGAACAATACTGGAGCTCCATATGGGGACCTTGAAGGTCTTATGAAACCTGCATCAGTCAACTCCTTCAACTATCATTTCAATTCCTCCAACTTTGGTCCTGACAACCGATAAGGAGATTTTACTGAAGGTTGCTTCCCTAGCTCTAAATCAATGCTATGGTCCACCGGACGCCTTGGTGGAAGCTTCTTTCGTAGCTCATCGGGCATCAAATCTGCATACTTGGCCAGCACCTCAGAAATCTTAGCTGGAATAGGCATCCCCACTCCATCGTTGCTATCAACTTCTTTGATGATTGTCACATATTTCTCTACATCTCACTCCTACATAGCCTTCTCCAAACTCAGTGCAGAAGCATGCTACACCTTGACTTCCTTCCTTTGCTTATGAGTAGGAAAAGTCCCAGTTCATGAGCCTCCAATGAGCATAATCTCATCGCATAAGGGGACAATAACCACCCTATTTCCCTTCAAGAAATCCTTCCCCAATATCATGTCAAATTTTTTCATCTCCATCACCGTGAAGTCCAACTGACCCTGCCAGTCTTCAATTTGAACTGCCACTTCGTGTGCCAATCCAGCTAGTTTAGACCTTGAGTTCACTGCCTTGACTTCCACATTCGACGGGATAATATGTAGCCCAAATTCATTCACTAAACGTGTAGTCATGAAGTTATGTGTGGCACCTGTGTCCACCAATGCTTGGATCGTCTTGCCATGAACCACCAAGTCCAGGAACCCTAAACTATGAATCCAATATTTTCTATCCAAAACATGAGACTGCATACATACCTGGTCTCTGCAATTTCCTCTCATACCATTTTTCACGCCCCGCGAGTTAGTCTACTTGCGGCACCGGCTAAACACATAAAAAAAATTCTTCTAAGTTATTTTCTAAACTATGACTAACATTCACATCATTCACCATTTTTACTTTATTAATGTGTGGAATAACATTAATACATTCAAACCATGTTAGAGACACAAATATACAAGTATGTATGTAAATATTTATAATTGTTGTTTTATAAAAATTCTCAGGAGATAAAACTCAACCGAGTTCATAAATTTACAAAGGGGCAACCGTCATGCAACTCGGCCGGTCTACCTGACTCGATCGCTGCACCATGCACACTTGCCCAACTCAGCACACCACCATGTGTTTCCAACTTGTCATTTCCAGATTGTTTACCCAATTCCCATTCAACATATACCACAGGTGCACCACCCACCCGGGTTGCCCTGCCCAGCTTGTTGCAACAACCACACCTACCCCTGTTACACAACTCATTCTTCATTGTGTCAAATACCTGCTCGCCTTCATTTGGCTCGTCCGCTTGCGTACCTACCTACCCGCAGTTCGTTATCCTACCTGACTTTCACCTATGGCTCGTCTTTCTGCCCGCCTGCCTGCGTCTCATCTGCCTACCCGCCTGTGGTGTGATTGCACCTAACTCAGTCATTCTTTGCTACACTGTTCCACTCAACTATGCGGGAACATTCCCTGCACCTCATTAAGGTAGTCACCCCTTAACTTTGCACTCCTTCGCTTAGATTTGATGGAATGTGTTGATGTCCCCTCTCCACCTATCCACCATGCCTTTATACGCCATGTCGTCCATGGGTGGGGCTTGCTTATCACCAAGCCAACCCATCCATTCGATACTTAGCCTATTTTGTACATCGGCCCAGGTGTGGGGCACCCACATACATGGTCGCCCGCTGATATAAACTCGTCAACTTCGCCCATCCATACTTAGTAAATTTTTCATCTTTACTTGTGGGAGCTCCCTTGGCTTGTTCATTTTTCCTAGTTCGTTGGTCGGGTGCACCCTCCAACTCATTGATTTTGTGTGACCGACCTATCTTGCCCATCGTGTGCCCATGATGAATTGTGCCTAACTTGTCAATTAAACTCGCCCGCTCGACGTGCCTGACTCACCAATGTGTGATGATGTCCTGAGGGCCTTATAAGGAGGGAGAGATGAGGGGGGAGAGATAAGGAGAGAGGGAGAGAGAAAGAGAAGGAGTTGGAGAGGAAGAGAGGGAGGATAGAACAAAGACATAAATAGATAGAGGTGGAGAAAGAGATGCAGTGAAAAGGGAGAGATGGAGAGAGATTAAGGGAGAGAGGAGAGGAGAGAGAGAGAGAGAGAGAGAGAGAGAGAGAGAGAGAGAGAGAGAGAGAGATGGGGCATTGAGACAGAAGGAGGTGGGAGAGGGAGAGAGAGGACTCAATAGAGAGAAGGAGAGAGATGTGGAGTTGGATGGGGAGAGAGACGGAGGGAATAACAAAGATGTAGAGGGAGAAAGGTTGAGAGAGAGAGGGAGTGAAAAGGGAGAGATGGAGATAGAGTGAGGGAGAGAGGAGAGTGGGAGGGAAGAGAGAGAGAGAGAGGGAGAGAAGGGGAAGAGAGATAGAGAGAGAGAGATAATGGGAAGAGAGAGGGTGAGAGGAAGAGGGAGTTGGGAGAGAGATAGATAGATATGGAGAGAGAGAGAGTGTATGTTTTGGGGGTGATATAGAGAGAAGTAATAAGATAGAGACACATAGATACAAATATAGATATTATATAGTATTATATAACTAGCCTAGATCCATCTTAATTTCGAATCTATCAATGGCCAAGAGGGATCAAATCTCTCAAGGTACAAACCTTTCCTCAAATTTTTCACTCAAAAAAGAGGTTCACACCTCGAGATATTTGATCCCTCGCGGCACTTGCTAGATTCGGGATTAAGGATCTAGGCCGATTTATTACAATTCAATTTTAAAAATAAATTATTTGAATTATAAAGTCATCCATATTATAATAAAAAATATACATATGAAAAGTTTTGTGACCCATCCATATATCATTGCATGGACAAATTTTTTAAGTATTTCAACAATTTCTTATCTCAAGATTCAATTAAAAAACACAAATCGGATTGAAATAAGTTATATTCAATTTCAAAAGTTGTCATGTAAATAACAAATAGATTTTATTCAACATTATTTTTTTTGAGATGATCTACAAGAGCTTAGTCACAACATGATATGAGTCAAATGAGTTGAAATTTAATATATAGGCCAAAAACCAATATATGACAACATTTCTATAATTTTATATAATATTATCAACTTTCGTAAATTTGTAAGTAGTTATCCAAGTATTTCAATCCATTCCTTATGATTGAAATAAGTTTTATTCAATTTTAAAAAACTCAAATACTATTGAAATACATTATATTCAATTTTAAAAGACGTGGAGATGTAAAAGTTATAGATACAAGTCTTATTCGATTTTATTTTGTTTAAGGTTATCTACAAAAGCATAGTCATAATGCACATGGTTAAATTTTTTTTTTGTGCTTACACTGAAATCAATGCACAATGTTAAAATAATTACCTTGAAATTAATGTACACCATATATTTAGTAACATCAAATAAAAAATCAACATATTTATTGAAATCAATGCATTTAATGCAAACAATCAAATAGGACGACAAATCAACATATACACCAAAATCAATGCATCTAATGTAAATAATTAAATAGGATTATAAATCAACATCTACAATGAAATCAATGCATCTAATGCTACAAGAAATCAAATAGGACTAGCAACCAATATCTACACTGAAACCAATGCATCTATTGCTAGCAATCAAATAGGATTAGTGTTAGAAAATATATATTACAGAGCAATGAAACACATAGAATATAGCAGAAATATAAGCACAAAAAATGCATAAAACCAGAGAGACACAGATATACGTGGTTCACACAGTTTGGGCTACGTCCACCCCGAACAACCAGTCCTTCCTTTTTTATTATCCAGCAAAATGAAGAGACACAACCTACAACAGATCCACTATAATATCCTCTGTTTTCTCTCACAGTTTCACCTCTCTATTTCTCGCGCGGAGAATACACATCTATTACACAACCTCAATACAATGCCCTCATACAAAGGGAGGGGTTGCCTTCTAGGGCAAAAAACCCTAAAATAAACATAAGTTCTACCATTAGATCATCTGCCTAATGAACGACCCAGATTGAATAGAAATTACTATACTTTTACAAGGCAATTTTATGTCTGCTTTTAGTTTTAGGGGCGCTGCCCTCGAAACCCCCGCCAGGGGACCGTTGCCCCCCAGACCCCCTAGCTAGGGGCGATCGGCCCCCTTGAACCCCTCCGAGGGGGACAAGTCCCCCCCGCGTGGAGGGGTGTACAAACTTCTTGGGGTATACATCTAGCTGAAACAAAGAGCTCTAAATAATCATGCTCCACACCCAACAATCTCCCACTTGGAGAATGATTGTAGCAACTCCACCGCTGCTTCATTTGTTGGACAATGACTCCTCTTTGGACCTGGTTGTTTCTCATATTCATCATCATCCTTGAAGATCAATTGAAACTGAGCATATTCTTAGTTTCTCCCTGGTTACAACTTTTGTTAGCATATCTGCAGGATTTTGGCTAGTGTGTATCTTTTCCAGCTTCAACTCTCCATCTTCCAACACTGATCATATGAAACGGTACTTGATCTGTATGTGTTCAGCCCTGGAATGAAATGCTGAGTTCTTTGCAAGATGAATGGCACTCTGGCTATCACTGTATAATGTGCCCATATCATGTTTTTTACCCAATTCACCCATAAACCTTTGTAACCAAATCATTTCTTTACTAGCCTCTGTAGCAGCAACATACTCTACTTTTGTTGTTGAAAGTGCAACAACACTTTGGATTTTTGAAACCCAACTAATAGTTGTTCCACCTACAGTAAATACATATCCTGTAGTGCTCCTCTTGTTATCTCTGTCACCTTACATATCTGCATCAACATATTCCTATAGAGAAATGTTTGAACCACCAAAACATAATGTTTGATTTATGGTACCTTTCAAATATTTGAGAATCCATTTCACTGCCATCCAATGTTCCTTTCCTGGATTGTTCATGTACCTGCTTACAACTCCCACTCCATGTGCAATATCAAGCCTTGTGCAGACCATTGCATACATTAAGCTTCCAACTGTTGATGCATATGGAACTTTAGACATATAATCCATGTCTTCTTGGGTCTTTTGGCACATTTCCTTACTAAGTTTGAAATGTCTAGCAAAAGGTGTACAAACTGGTTTTGCATTGCGCATATTAAATCTTTTCAACACCTTTTGTATGTACTCATTCTAAGACAATGTTAATTTGCAATTTTTCCTATCTCTAGTTATTCTCATACCAAGGATTTGTTTTTCAGCTCCCAAATCCTTCATTGCAAATGAATTTTCCAATTTCTTTTCAGCACTTTTATTTCCTGCATGTTAGACCCTGGAACAAGCATTTAAACCACATACAATAACAATATAATATAGCTGCCATCATTCTGCTTTTTCAGATAAACACAATGATCAGAGTGACATCTAGTATAACCTTGCTCAGACATAAACTTGTCAAATTTTAGATACCACTGCCATGGGGCCTATTTTAAGCCACACAAGCTCTTCTTCAACCTGCACACTAGTTTCTCCTTCCCTTTCACCTCATATCCTTGTGGCTGCTGCATATATATCTCTTCCTCCAAATCCCCATGGAGAAAGGTTGTCTTTACATCTAACCGCTCAAGATGTAAATCTTCAATTGCTACTAGACTTAAAATAGTTCTGATTGAAGTCATTTTAACAACAGGAGAAAATATTTCATCAAAATCAATACCTTTCTTCTGTGCAAACCCCTTCACCACAAGTCTAGCTTTGTACCTTTGTTTTCCTCCATCTTCTTCCTTCAGCATGCAAACCCATTTATTATGCAATTTAGTTTTACCTAGAGGCAACCTATCTAAGTCCCAAGTCTGGTTATGCATTAAGGTGTCCATCTCTTCTTCCATGGCTAGCTCCCACTTCTTCCTGCTTTCAACCTGCATTGCTTCTTCATAACATTGTGGTTCACCAGAATCAGTCAAAAATAAATAATATAATGAAGGAGACTATCGTTCAGGGGGTATACTTATCCTGGTAGATCTTCTAACACCACTTTTAGGTGTTTGGGGTGCCTGTTGCTATTGTGGTGGTTGTTGTTGTTGTGGTTGTTGATTATTATTATTTTCAGTCACCTTTACTTTTCAGTGATCTCATTAAGAACTATGTATTCCTTGTTTTCTTTTTCCTGTTTCTTTTCCTACAACTAATTCTTATACAAGAACTTTCATTGAATATTACATCTTTGATACTAATGATTTTGTGATTTTCATAATCATATAAGTGATAACCAAAATCATTAACACCATATCCAATAAAGGTACATTTCTTTGATTTTGCCTCAAGCTTTGTTCTATTTTCTTTATTAATATGGACAAAGGCCTCACAACCAAAAGGCTTTAAAAGGGAGTAGTTTACCTTTTATCTGTCCATGCTTCCTCTTGAACACCACCATCCAGGGAACTTGAAGGCCCTCTATTTATTAGATAAACAGCAGTATCTACAACATCTGCCTAAAATTGTAAAGGCAATCCTGCATGCAATCTCATGCACCTTGCATGCTCCATGATTGTTCTGTTCATCCTTTCTGACACACCATTTTCTTGTGGTGTTCTTGGAACTGTCTTCTCTCTGTGAATTCCATGCTCTGAACAGTACCTATCAAACTCTTTTTTGCAATATTCACCTCCATTGTCTGATCTGAGACACTTCAACTTCTTTCCTGTCTCAATCTCAACCAAATCTTTCCATTTCTTGAAAGTATCAAATACATCAGATTTATTCTTAATACAATAAATCTAAGTTTTTCTAGTTGCATCATCAATAAAAGTAACATAATAACGAAAGCCACCAAGAGATGATACCTGAGCAGGTCCCCATACATATGTATGCACCAACTCTAATTTTTCGCTCTTCTTTTCTTTCCCAACTCTAAGAAATCTGACTCTCTTTTGTTTTCCATAAAATGCAATTCTCACATAAGTCTAAATCAACATTCAACAAACCTGACAACAAATTCCTTGAGTGAAGAATCTTCATCCCCTTCTCAGTCATGTGTCCGAGCTTATGATGCCATAATGCTGCATCTACTCCTTTGGAAGTTAAAGCATTAACAGAGTTGGAAATACCAGTGCATAAGTACAATGTACCAACATTTTCGCCTTTTGCTATTACTAGGGCTCCTTTGGCGACCTTCCAAGCTTTATCTGTGAAAGTTGTCACACAACCTTCACCGCCTAACTGCCCTGTTGAAATCAGATTTTTCTTCAGATCTGGAACATGTTTTACCTCCTTTAGTAGCCATTGGTTTCCATTCTAATGTTTTACAAGAACCTTACCCATTCCAACAATTTTACAGGGTTTGTCATCACCCAAACGGACTTTTCCAAAATCTCCTTGAACATAGTCATGAAAATATTTTTTATCAGGTGTGGCATGGAATGAGGCCCCTGAATCTACCACCCAGAAATTAGTAATATTTTCAAAAGAAAGAATCAAAGCATCTTGTAACATCTCACCTGTCACATTTGCTTCATGATTGTTTTCTTGCTTTGCATCTCCTTCTTTTCCCTTCCGATATTTACAGTCTTTCTTTAGGTGTCCTTTCTTTTCGCATTTCTAGCACACTATCCCCGATCTGGACTTGGATCTACCTTTCCTTGATTTACTATGATATCCTGAGCTCTTTGCTCTTTCCATTGTTCTTCCCCTAGACTCTGCACTTAAAGCATTACCCGATGTCTCACCGGAGCATTTCTGCAACATTTCCTCACCAAGGATAGCACCGACAACATCATCAAACTTTAAAGTACTAGATCCAGAAACAAAGTTACTAATGGCCATTACTAAACCATTCCAACTTTCTGGCAATGAGCACAAGAATAATAGAGCTCTAACTTCATCTTCAAATTTTACCCCTATAGAACTTAACTGACTTGTAACTGTATTAAAATCATTTAAATGGTCTGCAACATATCCACCTTTCGACATCTTCATATTAAATAACCGTTTCATAGGAAATACTTTGTTTGAGGCTGAGACTTTTTCATATAGTTTCACCAACACCTGAATCAAAGCCTCTATCATTGTTTCCTTCAAAATGTTGAAGGCGACTGATGCTGTGAGGCACAACTGTATTGTTCCAAGTGCCTTTCTATCGAGAAGGTTCCATTCTTCATCTGTCATAGCCATCGGCTTCTTTGTTTTACTGCTCAATGGTAAGTACAGATATTTTTGATACAGATAATCTTTCATCTGCATCTTCTACAGCGAGAAGTTTTGGCCATTAAATTTCTCGACCCTAAACCTACCATCTTCCACCATTGCTCTCTCTCTAACCAGGAACCCTTCTCTCCTACAAGTTTGTCAGCAAAAGAGACCTTCGGCTCTGATACTAGTTGTTAGAAAATTATATATTACAGAGTAATGGAACACATAGAACATAGCAGAAATATAAACACAAAAAATGCATAAAACCAGAGAGACACATATATATGTGGTTCACCCAATTTGGCTACGTCCATCTCGAACAACCAGTCCTTCCTTTTTTATTATCCAGCAAAATGAAGAGACACAACCTACAACAGATCCACTGTAATATCCTTTGTTTTCTCTCACAGTCTTACCTCTCTATTTCTCGATCGAAGAATACACATCTATTACACAGCCTCAATACAATGCCCTCATACAAAGAGAGGGGTTGCCTTCTAGGGAAAAAAAATCCCTTAACTAAGCATAAGTTCTACCGTCAGATCATCTGCCTAATGAACGACCCAGATTGACTAGAAATTACTATACTTTTATTAGGAAATTTTACATCTGTTTTTAGCTTCGGGGGCGCTGCCTTCGAACACTGGGTGACCGCTAACCCCCAAATCCCCCAACCGGGGGAGATCGGCCCCCTAGAACCCCTGTGAGGGGGACAAGTCCCCCCCGTGTGAAGGGGTGTACAAACTTCCTAGGGTATACATCCAGCTGAAACAATGACCTCTAAATAATCATGCTCCACACCCAACAATTAGGAATCAACATCTACACTGAAATCAACACATCTAATGCAAGATCAATCAAACAAAATTATAAAGTAACATATTTAATAAAATTAATGCATCCATTGCAAGCAATGAAATAGAATTAGAAATCAACATCTACACAGAAATCAATGCATCTAATGCTAGAAATCAAATAGCATTAGAAATCAATATTTGTACAATCAAACCAATGCATACAGTGCAAGCAATTTTCTTCCCTTTCTCTCCCCCCACCATCTATATTGATATCTCCCTCCACCTCTCTTTCTTTGACTCTCTAGCCCACCCCACCAGATACACACACTCTCTCTCTTCATATCTATCTATCTCTCCCTCTCTTTCTCTATATATTTTTTCTTCCCTCTATCATCCTTCCATGTATATCTATTTATTCCTCCATCTCTCCTTCTTCATCTCTCTATATCACCCCGAAAACATACACAATATTTTTCCATTTCTATCTATATCTCTCTACCTCTCCCTCTCCCTCTCCCTCTCCCTCTCTCTCCTCCCCTTCTCTCCCTTTCTCTCCCCTCCTATCTCTCTTCCTTTGTACTCTCCTCTCTCCCTCTCTCTCCATATCCCTTGTCACTCCCTCTCTTTCTCTCGGCCTCTCTCTCTCTATATATGCCATTATTCTTACCTCCCTCTCTCTCCCCTCCAAATCCATCTCTTTCTCTCCCTCCCTGCCAAGTCCTTTTTATCCCACCTCCCTCTGTCTCTCCCCTTGTTAGTCTCTCTCTCTCTCGAGCTTTTTCCTGCAACTCCATGGAATAGCTCCCTCCCCCTTTCATTCTCTCTCCCCATTCTCTCCATCTCTCCTTCTTTGTCATTCTATCTCACCCCGAAACATACACACTCTCTCTCCATCTCTCCCTTGACATTCCCTCTCTCTTTCTCCACCTTTTCTCCTATATGTCTTGAACTTCTTCCTTCCCAATCGTTTCCCCCATCTCCATCTCTCAAGCTCCCTCTCTTTCTATGAGACTGTCTCCTCCTCTTCCTCTTTCCATATTTGTGTCCCCCTCTCTCTCTTACCCTTCTCTCCCACACTCTCTCCTCTATATTTAAAAAAATTTAAAATACTCAGACAATTAAAATATTATGTTTAAACCTATTTTTTTTGTAGTACATCAATTTAAATTTTTTATATAATTTCAAATATGTGTTGTAAACAATGGAAACTTTGGAACGGGAACTAATACGATTACCTGTTTCGTTTCGTTGAGGTAGCAAAAAATTCAATCGATTTTGAAAAATGGTGATGCAGAATAAATATATTTTTTTCGGATTTTATTTTTGACACTTTTAATTTTCTTATGTATCAAATATAAATATTTGTTTTTAAATGTTAGCGATTTTCATGCTAATTTTGAAATGTGTTGATGCAGCGTTGAACCCTTTTTTTAGAGGGATTATTTTTTACACTTTACATTTTCTAATGTATTAACTGTGCATATTTTCTTTTAAATGTTACATTTTTGACACTTTAAATTTTTTATGTCCAATTGTTTTTTAAATGTTGATTACTTAAAAAAACAAATATAGAAATATATATAAAAAAGGGCAAAAAAAAACATATATATATATATATATATATATATATATATATATATATATATATATATATATATTAAACTATAAAAAAAAATACAACAATTCTAAAAACTATTAAAAAAACAAAAAATATAAATTAAAAAATTGAAAACAAACCTAATTTAGAAAATAATAATAATAATAATAATAAACCAAAAAAGGCAAAAAAATAAAAACGATTTTAAACAATTTAAAAACACAAATAAAAACAAACTAACAAAAACTAAAATACTACTAAAATTAAATTCAAAAATTTATAATAAAAAAAAAAACTAATTAATTAAAAAAATTAGAACATTAATGTTAAAGTCTTAAAAATAAGAAACTATTAAAAAAAATGGAGGGTGGGGCTGAAATTAGATTTTGAGAATAAGATTTCAACCTAGCCCACTTAAAACAAAAAAAATGGATGGCGGAGCTGAAATATGATTCTGAGAATCATATTTCAGCCTCGCCCACTTAAAAAAAAAAAAAAATTATTCAGAAAAAAATGGAGGGCACGGATGAAATCCGATTCTGATAATCAGATTTTAGCCCCTCCTAGGTGTCGGGGGGTGTGACACTATGTGGGGCTGATGTCTGATATCAAACTTCAACCGCACCCGTCGGGCCCCTAGGCAGGGCTGAAATCCAATTCTCAAAATTTAATTTCAACAGCAACAACTTAAAAAAAAAAAATATTAACAAAACAAATTGTTAATAATTTTTTTTTAAGTTGTCGGGAATGAAATCCGACTCTCAAAATTGTATCTGAATCTTAGAATCTATCTGATTCTCAGAATTGGATTTCAGCCTCACGCACTTTTAAAAAAATATTAACAAACTTTTTGTTAATAATTTTTGTTTTTTGTTTTCTTTAAGTGGCCGAAATCAGATTATTAGATTCAAATTTCAACCCGCCCTTCAATTTTTTATTATTTTTTTTTCTAATAATTATCTTTTTCTAGGATTATAATATTAATGTTCTATAATTTTTAATTAATTATGTTTTTTTTTTCTTTTTTTTTATGTTTATTATATTTTTTTATGTTTTTTAAAATTTAATTTTAATAGTTTTGTTTTTTTTTGTTAGTTTGTTTTTATTTTCATTTTTAAATTATTTAACGTTGTTTTATTTTTTTTGGTTTTTGTTGTTGTTGTTTAATTTTCAATTTTTTTTAAATCAAGTTTGTTTATATATATACATTTGTTTTTTTTAAATTGTTGTATTTTTATTTATTTATTTTTATAATTTAAAAAAAAAATCATCAATTTTTTTTTATCGTTTACAAGATTATTTTTTTTTTTTACATTTTTTTTTGAAAACATGTTATTGTTATTAGTTTTTTTTTGTAAGCTGCGGTAGTGCCTTTCTTTATCTATTTATAAAATCAAGTTGATCCATTTCACCTACCACCTGCTCGAGCGCCCTGGCAAGTAAGCATTTCAACACCCAGTACATGTGTAGGGCTTGCCTGTATAGTGTCATCCTTCCTCTGGTGTGCCCTGGGACGGGGATGATATCCCCCCATTCCTCCATCTCAGGCTTAGAGTCCCATTCCATGACATTGTCTTTTATTTCTTGGATTAGCTGATGAATGTCAGCATCCGTGCCTTCTTTGTATGCGTGCGTGGCTTCTTGCATAGCCGTCCTCATGGTTTTCCTACCACGCCTCTGATTTACTAGTGTCGAGGTCATCGGGTCGTTTCTGCCTGGCTGGCTCTGATGCCCTCTACCTCCACGACCCCTGCCTCTGCCCAGGCGAGCCATCTTTCCCTCTACAACCTCCTGTTTACAATTATCAACATCAAAAGTTAGTTTGCCAGGAATTACACTTATCCCAAATGCCTGCATATCCTTGTCGCTGGGCCTGCCTTCCCCACTCCAGTTTCTCCCATTGTTCTGGATACTCCGTGATCTCTCTCCCCCTGGGCTAGACATGGTCGGGCCCTCGGTTGTCCTATCCCCCACCCAGATTGCATGCTTAACTTTCTCAGGCTGCCCCTTTGCCCTGCTCCTACAGTACCCCGGCATACCGTTATTCTGATCCTCACGCTTCCTCACCATACAAACCTCTGACCCATTTAGATCCACCCCTTCCTCTGCATTTCCCAGCTTGCCCCCCTCCTCTGTGTTACTGTGCATAACAGTGTCAATTGCGGACCCGCTCAGACACAGCCCTCCCCTAGCAATTCCTAGCTCTCTCCCCTCCTCCAACATACTATGTATGGCAGAAAGAGATGCAGGAGTTGAGGCTAAGGAAACATACCCGGACTTTCGCTCGACCGTTGAAGAATTCGACACCTGCTCAGCTCCGTTCTCCACCTTCCTTCGCTACACACTGAGCTCTCTTCCTCCCTTAGCCACCCTCATTAACCCTTTCCCATCTGTCCTGCGTCCCATCCCACTCCCGCCGTCATTTCTTCCTTCCTCTTCTCCCACTCTCCTGTCACCTCGTTGCCTCGAAACTCCCTCAGGCATGCAGGATGCCACCGTGTCCATTTGAATTATGATGAGGGCAGTTGGTGGTCGGCCTGGCCAACCTCTCCCCTGCGTTGTCATTCTAGTCGTACTCTCCACTTCCATCACCTCGATCGGGGGCCACCTGTATCTACTAACTTGAGGTCGTGTCCTCATGGAAATCTTGGTTAAATTGTTTTGAGGAGCTCCAATCTGGG
This sequence comes from Pinus tabuliformis, assembly GCA_031772625.1. NCBI lineage: Eukaryota > Viridiplantae > Streptophyta > Pinopsida > Pinales > Pinaceae > Pinus > Pinus tabuliformis. The sequence continues at coordinate 314,237,928 of CM062816.1, read as the reverse complement.
CTCCTCAAGATGTGTCAGCCATATACTATCCAGCTTGCCACCTTGTTCATTACTTCCCCAATTAGCTAGGAAATCCACTGCTTTGTTACCATCCCTTCTAACATGTTTTATGATCTTATAATCAATTCTCTTTATGAGGGTTTCTAGATCCTAGACTAGGCTAGCCATCCTCCATCTTTTCGCAACTTTGTCCCAAGTCTTACCATTATTGAGTTTCCTAATCATATCTATAACTAGTTGGGAATCACCCTCTACTTCCAGGTTGTTGTATCCATTTCTTATCGCTATTCTTAATCCTTGATAAACTGCCATTAGCTCTGCTTCGTTATTGCTCATGATACCTCCATGGTCTGCATACACCCATCTTGTCCGCCCTTGGTCATCCTGGAAAATGCCTCCGAGCCCTGCTGGCCCCGGGTTTCCTTTGGAGGCCCCATCAAAATTTAGTTTGATGAAACCTTCAGAGGGGTGAGAGAAATGGATAGGGCTAATGCTGTTTGTTTCAGGCGCTTTCCACATCTGGGGAGCAACCATTCCCTGTTCTAGATTTAGTTTGGTCAGGATCTGTTCTTCCTCAGGTGTCGTTTTCCAATCATCTTGGCTCCAAGTTTCCGCTAGAATAGTTTCTCTTATATGGCTCTGGGTTCTTTTCTAGACCTGCTCTCGAGGCATCTCTTTGTTTTGAAATATTCTCTGGTTTCTTTCTTTCCATATCATCCACATATTCATGCCTACCGCTAGACTCTAGGCTCTCCTAACCACAAGGCTTGTGAATTGACCTCACCCCCATTGTTTAATAGTTTCTTTGATGTTATGAGGATCTCTATTTGTCCCCCCAAAGAGTCTCCTGATTTCTTCCCATTGCTGCTGGGCTAGAGGACAAGAATTCAAAAGGTGTTCTTGCGTTTCTTGATCCTACTTGAATAGACAACATTTGGGGGGACCTTCCTCTTTTTCCCTTTGATATGTGTTTCTAAGACCCTGCACCTCATTCATTTTCTCCCTTTGTTGCCAAGGTTCTTCCCAAAATTTGGCTGAATTTCCATTCCAAATTTCCTAGAAGATATTCTTGGATATTATGTCTCTATTTTGACTAGCTAGGTTCCATATTATAGAGCCTCTTGGTGTTTCCTCAAGTCTTAATATTTCTTCTGTTGTTGTGGGCATGTTGTATTTTTGCGTCCAAATTCTTTTCCATAGGTCTCCTCCTCCCATCATCCATCTCCACCAGAGCTTCGCCCCCATTACTTGGTTCAGGGTGTATGGATCTCTTAATCCCAATCCCCCTTCCTCTTTACTCTTTATCAGGCCCTTCCAAGATATCAAAGCCCATTTCTTTTGTTGCTTTAGTCCTCCCCAGAGGAATTTTTTGAAGATCTCCACCATTTTGGCACATGCACCTTTGGGGGCCGTTGTTGCCAAAAGTTGGTAGATTGGGATTGCTTGTAAGACCACTTTGATCAGAACTGCTCTTCCTGCTATATTCAGAGTTCAGAAGGACCAGTTTTCTAATCTGTTCTTGAGTTTCTCGATGGTTTGCTTCCAATTCACCATCTTTAGAGGATTCAGGGCTAACAAGGTGCCTAGATATTTTGTGGGTAAGTCGCCCGAATGAAAACCCAATATTCTTGTCAAATGAGTTTTGACATTACCGGTAGTGTTGAAGAAGAATGTGCAAGATTTCTCCTTGTTGATTTGAGTACCTGATGCTTCCATAAAGAGGTCTAGGATCCCTTTTATTCTTTTTACTTCTCTTAGAGAAACTGTGCAAAACAAGACGATATCATCCACGAATTGCTGGTGTGTAATCAACAACTTGTTACCCCATATCCAGAGCCCTTTGATTTCATCTCCTTCAATTCTTTTTTGATATATCTTCCTAGCCCTTCTGCCGCAATGATGAACAGGAATGGGGATAGAGGGTCCCCCTGCCTCAGTCCTCTTGAGGCATTGAAGGTTGAAGTTGGCATTCTATTTAGAAGAATGGAGAAATTTGGGGTGGAGATCATATCAGAGACCCAATCTATCCATCTATTGCAAAAACCGAAGGCCGCTAGTACCGATTTAAGGTATGCCCAATTCAGACGATCGTAAGCCTTAGAGAGATCCAATTTGATCATCATTCCAGCTTCCTTCTTAGATTTCAAAGAATGCACTACTTCTTGTGATGCTACCAAGCCATCCAGAATTTGTCGACCTTCCACAAACCCAGTTTGTTCCAGAGAGATAATGCTTGAAAGTATTGGCTTTAGTATTTTGGCCATAAGAGTAGCAATAATTTTATATATTACATTACATAGAGCAATGGGTCTAAAACCTTGGGCATTTTCAGACTTAGCAGTTTTAGGAATAAGAGACAAGAGAGTCGAGTTTAGGCCTGGACATACCTTCTGATTTCTCTGCGATTCTTCTACCACATCCAAAATGTCTTGCCCCAAGAATTTCCATCCTGCTTGGTAGAACTCCACTGTGAATCCATCTGGTCCAGGAGCTTTATTCTTCTTCATCCCTTTCACGATCTCTTCCACTTCCTCCAGGGTTGCAGCTCTCATAAGAGCTAGGTTTTGGTCTCTGGTGATCATACTTGGGATCTCATTGCAGATTCTCCCAATAGCTTCTCTTCTATCCTCTTGGGGTTCCGTAAGGAGGTCTTTGAAGTAACCTACTAGAGTCTATTCCATTTCCTCATGCTGGGTTAGGCGAAGTCCTTCTTCATTTTTTATGGAGAAGATTCTATTTCTTTGTCTCTACTTAACCATGGCCTGATGGAAGAACTTTGTTTTCCTGTCCCCTTCTCTTAACCAATTCACTCTTGATTTTTGTTTCCAGAGAATCTCCTCCTGTTTCCTTCATTCTTCAATTTGGCTTATCAACACCCCTTCCTCTCTAGCCAGTTCCTCGCTTCTGCCTGCTGATATGATTTCTTGCTGCAGTTTCCTCATTTTCTGGTCTAGAAGCTTCTGGTCCTTGAAGATGTTCCCAAATTCCTCCTTGTTCCATTTTTTTATTTTCTCCTTGAGTTCCTTTAATTTTAATTGGAAGGTCTGCATTCTACTTCTTCCCCTTTGTTGGCTTTGTTTCCACCATTCTTCCACTTTCGTCATGAACTTCTGGTCTCTGAGCCAGAAGGCCTCAAACCTGAAAGGGTGTTTTTTGGGGCTAGCTTTAATGTCAATTTCTAGTTTGATCAGCCAGTGGTCGGAACCCATTCCCGGGAGAATCATTGCTTCAATGAATATATCCCTGTTTATTATTTGTTCAGATATTAAGAATCTATCTAGCCTTGAGGCAATTTGGTGTATGCCTCCTCTTCTATTGTTCCATGTGTGAATCCCATTTATTGTAGGTATATCGACCAGTCTTTGTTCCGTTATCATATCGTCAAAGGCTTCCATATCTATGTCTGGTATTCTCAGGCCTCCTCATTTTTCCCCTAGGGATGTGATCATGTTGAAGTCTCCTCCTACAATCCATGGAGTATCTGGGAAGAGGCTTTGGATTTTTCCCAAGTTCTGAAGAAAGATCCTGCATTCTCCTGGTATATGAGGACCAAATACACCGGTGAGAAGGACTCATTCTTGTGAACCAATATTCCTAAATTTTCTTGAAAGAATTTGAGGCACACTTACCCAATTTTCAAATTGAATCTCCTCTGGGTTCCAAAGAATTTCCAGGCCCCCTGCACTGCCTATGGCATCCTGACCAATTATTTCATATTGTGGCTTAAATTTTCTCATCATCTCTTTCAATTTCTATTCACTAATCTTTGTTTCTTGGACTATCATTATGCTGGGCTTATCTCTTTTCAGTCTTTCTCTCAGATATCTCTGTTTCCCCTTACTATTCAGCCCTCTAATATTCCATGTTGTAATTATCATTTTAACAGTTTGAGGGGTTGTTGGAATACCTCTAACTGAGGTACGACTCTTCCTAAGTTGACCAGCATTTCTCCAACCATTTGGATGGTCTCACTCATAGGTCTTCTTCATCATTTTCCTTCGCCCTTTCCTACATTACCCGTTTCTTTGCTTTGTCCTCCTTGTGATCCTACCTGTTCTGGTTGGTTTATTATGGCTTCCCCTCTTTTTTCCTTATATTTTTAGAACATGTCTTTGTATAATTGCTTTTGTTCTTCTGGAATGAGTCTTTCATCCAGATGCCTCCATTCTTGTAGAAGTCTCTTCATGACTTGTTCCTCTCCACTCCCTTTGTCCTTCTGGGGGTCTATCTCCATTTGCATCTGGTCTTGAGGTTTTTCTGTGCGCTCGCCTTCCTTCTCATGTTCCAGATTTGTTTGCATTGTATTTTTCCCTTTATCTACCTTTATAGGTTATGCTGGTTCTTCGTCATTGTCTTCCCCTTCTGCTTCCATTTCCTCTTCTTGTAATACCCCGAACTTGTTTTGGTTTTCCTGGGTTACTACTTTAGCAAGTGGTTTCGGATTAATCAGTCCTTTTTGAGGTTTTCTTCGGATAGGAACTTCTGTGAAACACTCTTCATCCTCCCTGCTTACCGCTTCCTCCTTCCTCGCTTCCCCACCTTCCCTGCTAATGCTCCAGTTGCATTCAAAGGGCATGATTTGAAGAGATGACCATATTCATGGCATCTTTTGCGGTGGAATGGAATATGCTCGTAGTCCACTTGTTGTTGCCAGACCTCATTGTGGTACTCCACTTCAATATAGTCCAGAAGTGGTTATGTGATATTCATGTATACGTAGATCCTAGCGTACGACATATATCTTCCTCTTCTGATGGTCTCGGCTACTTTGACAAATGTCTCGATTGAGTTCCCGATGCCCTCCAAAATCTTTGGATCCTAGAACTCAATTGGGAGTCCAAACAACCTGACCCATATTGGTGCCACTAACATTTTTTCCTTGTCTGGGTTGTAGCATTCTTCCCAGTGCCTCATAAATAGACCGGCGTTGTTCAAGAAGTAGGGTCCTTCCTCAAAAACCCTCTCCTTATCTTCCAGATTAGCAAAAATGACCGTGAAAAAGCCCTTTGCACCTAGTTTTAGGTCAATGTGTCCCTTGGGCTTCCATCTCTGTTGTATCCATTTGGCCAGTTCTTTCTCAGATGGCCAAGTCCCCACAAACTTACAAATCAAAGCATGATCTTTCATGTATCCTCTATACTCTTCAAGTTTGTTGTTTGGGATTACAAACCTGGGTTTTTTCGTCGCTCTGGGTAGGCATTTGCTACCCAACACCACTTGCCATGTTCGTTTCCCTGTGTTTCCATTCACTCCATTCCTTCTTGTCTTGCTCGCTGCTACATTTTTATAAGAGGGGATCTCCTCCCCCCCCCCACCCAAGTTTGTCATTGTTTCGATTGTGTTCTGTCCACCTTCCTCCAATCGTTTCAACACTCTCGCTTGTCCTGATCTAGTGAAAATGTTTGCAGGCTACCCCTGCACCCTGTCCAGGGCTCAGGTTTGCCTGAGGCGAACTGTTCCGGAACACTAACCCTAGTCGCTTACCTTCATAGCTTTCCCCTCCGATCGCCAGTTCCCACGAGTGAAAACATGTTATTGTTATTATTTATTTCCTTACATTCTTTTTTTTTTATTTTTTAATTCTTATTCTTATAGGTTAATTTTGTTTTTCTTTTTTAACGTTTGTATGATTGATTTTTTTCTTTTGTCTTTTTTTTTTTTTATGTTAATTTTGTTTTTTTTTTATATTTGATTTTATTTTGTCTTTTTTATATGTTTGATTTTTTTTGTCTTCCTTGTAATTTTATGTTTTTTTTTAGTTATATATATATATATATATATATATATATATATATATATATATTGCTTTTATTTTTAAATTTATGTTTTCATTATTCTTTTGAAACTTTAATGTTTCTCGGAGTGATGATAAAATCTTTATGCCATTTTTTCAAAATGTTGAAATTTTATAAATAAAAAAAAAAGTCAGACATTAACATCAACACTTTTAATTTTCTGGGTGTTTTTTGCACAAAAAATTGGCTCACTTTCATTCATAAAACATGTTGAAAATTTACCCTAAAAAGAAAATTGTTATTCCAACATCAACACTTTTCATTTTCAAGTTGATTTTTCATGTTTTTGGGGGATTTTTTGGCTAGAGTACCCATTTTGAGTTTAAAGTTCCTGTTTCAAAGTTTACATTATTTGTACATTCACCTAGAGAGAAAACGATAATTTTCCATGGAAATATTATTTAAACTTTTCCAAAATATTAATGTCTTCCAATTACCTAATATACATAGAGTGCTTCATGTCTTTGAATTGAAACTATTTAGGTAGCTCTATGTTATGATTACTTCAAGATTTAAAAATATTATATATTCTATTATGTTATAAAAAAAATTAGGTAACTAAATAAAATTTAAATATTGAGTCAACTTGTATGACTCTTTTTGTAAGGACCTCAAGCTGCGATTGGTGGACGAGCAAGGGCGAACTAGGTGAGTGCGCGGGCGAGTTAGGAAAACCGCAAAATGCACAAAGTGGAATGGAGAAAACGCAATGTGTTTTGGTGGTTGATATGTATATACCGTGTGGGTGGTCTCGAGCGACCTCACGAGCAGGCGAGCTGACGGGTGAGCCATCACATAGGTGGGCAGCCGAACATTATGAACGGGTGGGCCGATGTATTAGAACAACAAATGGGCTGACGAGTTTGTATGTGCGTTGATGGGTTGGTAGGGTGCCTGATGTAATGATGAACGCATATACATAGGGGTGGCGAGTTGGTTGGAGGGCATTCAAACTTGGACGAGCAAGTGAAGTCGAAGTGCGAGTTAAGGCATAGTTCTGTGGTGGAGCAGGGCGTGTGGATGTGCCCACATGACAGGCTAACCGGAAAGAGGAAACAAGGAGTTCGGGAACGGCGACATGACGTGTGCACTCGCCAGTGAAACGTTGGAATTGTTAGTTAACGCGTGACTCGTGCAGGGCGACCCACGGATGAGTGTGCCCGGTTACGGTGAAAGTAGATGTAGTCCACGATCACAAGTGTTGGTGAAAAGAAAGTGGTTGGTGGTGTCGTACCTTCCTATAGTGTGGTTGGAAGAATACCTCCAGTGTAGGGGCGTGACAGGTGGTATCAAAGCTGATTGACGATGGGAAGCTGATCCCACTGCACTAATGTGACAGGTGGTATTAGAGGTGATGAACGATGGGACAAGAAGCTGAATACTTGACATTTATGACAAGTGATTCAGGTTTGCAAAGGGAAGTGTAATACTTTATGACAGATTTAGTAGGGGTGAAGTTTAGTGCTTGGGCCAAGTTGAACGACAAGACATAGCAGGTTTGGAAGAATGTGAAGGGAAGCTCTTGCTGACCTTATACAGGTTGAAGCAGATGAAAGAAGAGAACCCACGGATTTGAGATAAACTTGAAGTCTTGGAAATCAATGTTGAAGACGAACTTCTTCGACTTGGTTGGGCAATGGAGCAGGATGAAGCTGTAGATTGCAATGATAAGGAAGAGGAAGCCGTGATGTTTGAGGATGTTTTAGATATGAAAACAATAGAGGAGGAATTTGAAATTGATCAAGTTGGACTAGGATCATGCAGCTTGCAGACATTAATAAATGAGGAAACTCACACAGAGGAGCCTCATGATGAAGTAAGTATTATTGATACTTGTGTTTCAGTGAGACTTTTGGAAGATGAACCGTATGCAAGGAAGAGAAAAATCAGTTTGTCGATGCAAGGGAGGATCTTACCATGGATGTCTATGATGAGACCATGTATGGAAAGGCAAGGATCGTTGATTGTTGCAGGGCTTGTTGGGGTTGCTTGTGACCTTATGGTAGAAGGTGCAAATGACCGTGACAAGAGAGGAACATGATGATCATTGTAGAGGATTGGGTCATGCTTTAGCCACATGGAGAATTGGCTAAGTGCCCGGCATGACTCATGGACAGATTAGAGGAGGGCACACACTTGAGTATGGTGATACTTGGGTGGACTTCTCATGGCCGAGACCAAGAGGAAGTCTTGGTGGAACCTTCAGTGGGGGAGCCATGGTGGAAGAGACTCATGTGATGATGATATGGTTGGGTGACTGAGTTCACTAGACCGGATTGCAGACTTGGATGAGGATGACCGATTGTTGTGATGGGTCTACTTAATTAGAAAACATGGGAAAATTGAGTCATGGACATCAGGTTGGAGAAATGGAGCATGGCAGTCTATGCAGGGACATTATACAGGAGCACTTGTAGAGGTGTCACTTATGGGAATCCAATGAGGAGTGCCAAGGAAGAGATGTTGTGCAGGTAGATTTGTTGATATGACATGGAGATGTTTTACTTAGGAGTTGATGGGGGTGTTGTGCACTCTTGTACAACAAGGCCATGGACTTGGTTGGAATTGTGAGCAGACTATGGAGCATTCCTACTACATCGAAAGCTGAGGCATCTTGCAGAGACATGTATGCTTGCTGGGATGTTGGTTGGAGATGGCTCATGGAGCTTATGATGATATATGAGGTTGTGACTTTTGGGGACTTCATATTATGGTGGACTTGGAGGATCTGATGCATTGAGGAGCTGAGGTGAGGGACTTTGATGCAAGATGGGGTACATACTTTTGAGTACATGTATGGGTGTGATTGAAAGGTGACTTGATTGGAGGATCGTTATGAGGAACTTTGGAGTGATGGTGTTACAACGATGATGATACCTTGGTGGCAACACTTGGGCATGGGTTGAGCCAAGACTTAACCACTTTTGACACATGGGAGATGATTGATCTATGATCATGGGTAGCACATGGATAGATGAGACAGGTGCATACTTGTTTCTGTGGCAGACTTGAGGGATGGCACATTATAGATATGATGAAGGTTGCTTCATGGACTTGGATGTGGCACATCGAGAGTCGGGGTTGATGAGAGGATCTCTTCACTTTGAGGAGATGGATGTTTTGTAGATGGATGATGACGTTGGGATAGATGCAACTAATTTCATACATCACATTGACACCAAACATCATGGACAACATGTTGCAGATGAGATGGAGACTAATTCATAGACTTGGGCATGGCTTACTGGATGGAGATGGATTCTTGATCGAGTTGATGATGTGACAAGAGTCTGAGAAATGAATGATGATGGCATGAGAATGTGCATTCTCATGGTTTGAGTGTGACAGTTGGATTAGCTACCCAACTAGTTCGAGTCATGAGGGCTATCAGTGTACAGAGATGTGTTAGCATTATGTTGGAGTATCATGGCAGCAGATCACACGATGGTGATACATGATGGAGACTATTGTATTATATATGTTCAGGGATGTTTGCGATGTATAGATGGATCAAAGTCATGGATCAAGTAGATGACTATTCAGAGAACACATACTGATGGATTATGTGGCATTGGTATGGATATCTTGATGATAGATGGTTGCTGGGGTGGAAAAGGAGATTTTCGAGGACGACAATGACTTCAAGTGGAGGAGCATGTAAGGACCTTGAGCTGTGGTTGGTGGATGAGCGAGGGTGCACTAGGTGATTGCGCAGCCGAGTTAGGAAAACCACAGAACGCATGAGGTGGAACGGAGAAAACGTGATGTGTTTTGGTGGTTGATATGTATATATTGTGCGGGTAGTCCCGGGCAAGCTATCACACAGTTGGGTGGTCGAACGTTATAAACGGGCGAGCCAACATATTAGAACAACAAATGGGTTGACGAGTTTGTATGTGCGTTGGTGGGTCGGCTGGGCACCCCACGTAACGTTGAAAGCATATACATAGGCGTGGTGAGTTGGTTGGAAGGCATTTGAACTTGGATGAGCAAGCGAAGTCGAAGTACGAGCTAAGGCATAGTTTGTGGTGGAGCAAGGCGTGCAGATGTGCCCGCACGACGGGCGAACTGCCAAGAGGAAACGAGGAGATCGAGGAGGGCGACACAACGTGTGCGCTCACCGGTGAAATGATGGAACAGTCGGTTGACGGGTGACTCATGCAGGGTGACCCACGGATGGGTGCGCCCAGTTATGGCGAAGAGTTAAACTAGTGTTGTGTTGTGAACGAAGTGTGGCCGACGTGCAGACATGTCGGGCAGGCGTGCACGGTGACACGAGTGGGCATCCGAGTTGGGAAAATGACACGACAAGGTGAAATAGAAGTGTTGGGTTGAGAATGAAGGTGCGGCCGGCATGGAGAGGTGCCCGAGTTGGCTCGATAACACAAGTAGCGGCGTCCGAGTTTGGCAAACAACACGGCGGGCTGAACGAACGCGTTCAGGAGTAAACGATGAGCTGGGAAAGTTGTGCGGCAACTGTGTGGGTGCACTGACAAGTTGTGTTGAACGAGTCGTGAATGTAAAATTTGTCTAAGTGTAAATTTTGGGTTTCCTCAAGATTTAACTTATATCTATATTGATATTTCAGATAGACTCATTATAGGGAGTTCCCTCCCTTTATACTGTTGTGCATTTATGTGTTAATGATGTTTATGGTGAATGTTTATGGTTTCACTGTGTATAAAGGAAAACATAATACTTCGTGAAGAAGAAAATAAACTAAGTATCGAAAGTAGGCATAGTCCACGATCACAAGTATTGGTGAAAAAAGAGTGGTTGGTGGTGCCGCACCTCGCTATAGTGCGGTTGGAAGAATACCGCCAGTGTAGGGGTTCGACACTTTTTGTGTTAATGACTCTTTTGTTGACACCTACTACGTATATCAATTACATTTGCTAATGTGATTATGCTCATATATATTATAATATAAAAAAAATTATATTATATTAAAGTTAATAATATTATATAATCTAAAATTAAAAATTTTAATATTAACATTAAAATATATTAATATCAAATTTTATAATTTAATTTAAGAATAATTATAATAATTTTTTAATATCTCTATTAAGTTTAATAAGGTTTCTACATGACATAATAACAAAAATTACAATAAAATTTGGAAATTTAAAATGTGTAAAAACTTAAATTTTAAATTTTTATTGATTCTAAAATCTAAATTATGGGATTCAATTTTTTAATTATTTTTCTAAAGGCTTGAAGAGCTATATCCTATTAACCACGTATATGGCTAGATTTAGGATTTATGAAACCATGGATCAAGTTATTTGAATTTGAAATAAATATACGAAACCTTCGATCGCGCCTCTGAAGTCCTAAAATCGTCCTAAAATCCATAATTTCAGCACGCCTCCCTCTGAAGTCCTAAAATCCATAATTTCGGCACTCCTTCTCCATAATTTCATGCAACACCATTTTGTACCCTAGCGGACTTGGGAAATTTTTTTCCTTAAGTGCCGAGTGGACTTGATCATGTTGGATTCATGAAGGAATCCTCTATCCAATGGAATATGAGTTTGACATTTTCAAATTCATATGATATTTCAATCTAATTTATTTTAAACATAATGTTTGAAAAATTTTTAAACACTTTTAAAGAGGTTTGAATAAAGAATCAATATCATAAAATTTATGCAACTAAAAATATTCAAAAAATTTCACTATCTTCATTTATGATTCCTCTTCAAAAGGGCACTCTTGTTTTTTAAATTTATTTAAATAGTAAAAAAAACCTTACCCAATAGTAAAAAAACCTTACCCAAACACATGTGTCTGCCCAATGCAATTGAAATATTAAATTTATTTAAATAGGAAAAAAGCCTTACCCAAACACATGCTTCTGCCAAATGCAATTGAAATATTATTTAGTGGGCGTTGAAAAATAATAAAAATATAATTTTGCATAAAAAAATAATTTTTAATATATATATATATATATATATATATATATATATATATATTAAAAATTACACATTTTAGACTAAGTTATGCAACATGAGCACACCGCATACTTCTTAAGATGTACAAGTTTACACACACATACCTCTTAAGAAATACAATTTGTCTTTTTACTCCGAATCAAAATTCATAGTTCTTGTATGAATTTTGATACCTCTTAAGATTTACAATTTGTCTTTTTACTCCAAATCAAAATTCATAGTGCTTATATGAATTTTGAGTGTTCATCGTCATATTTGATCCAAAAGTGTAACCCAACATCATACATTCACCCATGTAAATTTAGTTTTTTCTATATATTATAATTTTTTTTGTAACCTTGGTAGGACTACATTGAAATTATGTCCAAATTCTCACCTTGATATGGGTGATAGCACAAGATTTGAACCCAAGACTTCCGGTTCAATGAAATTCATAGTTCTTATATGAATTTTGATACCTCTTAAGATGTACAATTTGTCCTTTTACTCCGAATCAAATTTCATAGTGCATATATGAATTTTGAGTGCTCATTGCCATATTTGATCCAAAAGTGTAACCCAACATCATACATTCACCCATGTAAATTTAGTTTTTTCTATATATTATATCTTTTTTTGTAAGCTTGGTAGGACTACATCTTGATTATGTCCAACTTGTGACCTTGATTTGGGGGATAGCACAAGATTTGAGCCCAAGACTTACCATTGAGTGATACTTTATTTCCACGCCCATTCCCAATTAAATTACCCAAAACAGAGTTCTATATATTATAATTATTTCACAATTAATTTGTAAATTCAAATTTATACAATTTTTTTAGTACAATATTATAATTGAAATTTCATAAATTAATGTTTTTATTATTTAATTTTTTAATTAAATAAATTATTACATTGTCTTTTTACCCAAAAATAAATGGAAAACATTTTTTAATCAAATTGACCAATTTTATATTAACTAAGTTTTTAAAAAACATTATTGACACATTATTATTCCAAGTAAGTTAATCCATTTATAACATTACTCCAATTAATGTAATTGAACTTAGGACTTGGGAACGTTTTTCCATGTAATTGTGAGTTAAAATTTTATTTAAAGAAAAACGAAAAGGAGAAGCTACACAACAATAAGTCCCTGTCTTTGGGCACTGCAGCTGTTGCCCTATCATTTTTTGGGTTGTAGGTTAATCAAATAGAAGGGAAAATCCGAAGTAAAAAGTATGTCAGACAAACGTAGCCACGATTACTCGGACAACATGTTGTGGATAAGTGTTTACTTGGTGCCTCCATGTTGTATTGAGCAATGATTAATATAACTGAGATCTCAGCTCTGGCTGGGTTTCCTGAGCTTTCTAAGTTAGAAAACAGGCACACAAAACTTTTAGTCTCATTTTTATTGGAAAATCTTACAACGAGAATAATTAATAGTTTTAGTATAAAACAATATTTTATTCAACATAAAAGTTAATTAATCCAAGGCGTACATTTAAATTTATTATATTTATATTAAAAAAAATAGTATAACATAAAAATGTGTTAATCTAAAACATAGCTTTAGATTTAGTGTATTTATATTAGAAAAAACATAATTAGGTTAATGTGCATGCATCACATTGCAACCAACCCAAAATGCTATCCACTCTTATCCATTAATAAACTAAACAAAAAGGCTCTTCACTTAAGTCACAAGTTCTCAATTTGACCCTTCACTTAAATAAAGAGACACCGCATCCCTTTCGGAAGACTGCATTTCTTTTTCCTATGGCGAAGGGACAAAAGAGAGAGAGTCTCTTTACCTGTCTGATATTTCTGTCCTGTAGCACACTATATAATAATATATAAAAAACCATCTTTGTCGAAAAAAATTGTGTTTGTTGGAGTCCACGAAACTATTGATTTTCTTTGACCACCATTTTTGTCCGTAAAACTATTTCTTGGAGTCCGTAAAACTATTGTTTTGCTTTGATAACGCTGTCTTACGGCGAATACATCAACTCGGGACCCGGAGCAGGGACTGGAGAGCGAGTTCAATGGCCTGGGTACCACACCATCAATATTTCTGATGCTCAAAATTTTAGAGTGGTTAATATCATCTCTGGTGATGCCTGAGGTGCCCATAGATGCAACCTCAGATTCACGACCAGTCATTTCGTACACCTTTCCTTTTACATTATTATTATTATCCTCCATCTCAAACTAGTCATTCAAAAAGTATTTGTAGCGATAAAATTGACCTTTCTTATTAGACTTCGTGATATTTCCAAGATCTGTGGCATGATACCTCAAACAAGTTTGACAATTTTGCAGTACACATTCATGAGTTTGTTCAAAGAAGACACAAAAATAATTTACAAGTCAGTGCCGAAGTAAACATTTCCTACATTAAATTTTTTTAATGTAATCTATTCATGCATACCACCTAATCCGGAAGTAAAATAAACATTTTCTGCGATGCCTACATGCTACATTAACCGGAAGTGTTGCCGATCTGAGTACTTCTGCTATCTGTCATCTGAACCTCGAAACCATAACTTGAAGAACATTCGTTTGATGAAAATAAGCGCAGAAGTGGAGGTGTTTCAAGAGTGGATTTGGGATCTGTCATTTGAACCTCCAGAGCATAAATTGAAGAACATTTATCAGAATCAGACGATTGATCTGAGAAAGCAATTGGAGGTGTATCAGCAGGAAAGGGAGAAGGAGGAGTTGTAATCTCAACGTCTCCCTCTAACATCTGGATCACTTTACTCATCCGGGGACGGCGAGATGCACGAAACTGGATACACCATAGTCCCACTAGACATAACGTTTTGATTAATCTTTGATCTTCCTCTGAAATGTGTCCTGTCCTCATGAGATTTCCAAACTCGCCTTTCTCTACCTGCTTAAAAGCCCACTCTGCATAGAAGAATTTGCTTGCGTTACTGTCTATATTGTGGTCAATGTTCTTCCTTCCTCCCACCATCTCCATAATCAACACGCCATAGCTATAAACGTCACTTCTGTCAGTTACAGTTCCATACATTCTTGACCACATCTCTGGGGCAGCGTAACCTAGTGTACCTCCGTGAGCTGCTGATATGTGACTTTCTTCTCTCTTGCATATTTTTGCGAGACCAAAGTCTGCAATTTTGGGCAAAAAATTGTCATCGAGGAGAACATTATGGGGCTTTATATCACAATGTAAGATGCGATTTCTGCACTCTTCGTGTAGGTATGAAATGCCCCGAGCTGTCCCAATAGCTATCGAATACAACTGTTTCCAATCCAACAGGTCTCCATGATTTCCATGGATATACTTGTCCAGAGAACCATTTACCATGTATTCATACACCAAAGCTCTTTTGGTGCCCTCGGAACAAAAACCTAACATACGCACCAGGTTGACATGATAGGTGCTCCCCACTGTACCAACCTCAGCAATGAATTGCTGTTCACTTTGTTTGGATTCATCCAAGATCTTTACAGCTATCAGCCGTCCACTGGGAAGCTTCCCTCTATAAACTGTTCCAAAACCTCCTTTTCCAAGCTGCTCTGCCAAATTGTTTGTATAAGTTCTAATCTGTGCATAAGAATATCGGTTAGGCACTTGTGAGGAGTAATAATTTAAGAAATTTTCCACGGTGGCAGGTCTAGAGCCGAGCGGGTCCATAAACTGTAGGATGGTCCGCTCCTCATCGCTCTCAGTTCTCTTACAGCAACATCCACGATGGAAGACAACGCAAGAAACCACTACTACGACAAATGCACCTAACTCTCCAAAAAATATCACTGAAAGAATGTTGAACAAGGGAATGAGAATATAGAATATAAAAGATAATCAAGTGTACTGCATGGATTAATTCTAAAGATCAATAAGTTACCTGCCATTGATACTAGACGTACTGGAGGTAGCGAATTTGTTTCTGTCCAACGAGATCCTTCAGGAAAGGAAACAGAAACAGTTCAGTAAGAAGATAAGATAACGTAAAGTAGATAGACATAGGGAAAGGTAGTATGCTCAAGAAGTGAAGTTTTGGATATCCTCACCCTCATCAGAGCAATTCCCTAACAGAACGCTAGTGTTAGGACAAATGCAATGGTCGTCATAATTCTTCCGATGTTGCAAAATTTGCCTGTGCGATCGAGAAAAACATCTTCCCCCGGTGGCTAGACAAGATCGGCAAGTATGAGATATAGACCATGTAATTTTCAATCCTCCAGAAACCGTAGAAACATTGAAGAATCCAACGTCAGTTAGCCAAGAGTACATTAATTTGGGATCGCTATCCTGAGGGCTCAAGGTGATTTGAAGGGTTAGTGTAACGCCCTCGCGGATCGGGCAGGGCGTGCACGACAATTCGGCACGACCGAGACATGACCCGCGGGCGAACCGGGCAGGGCGACCCATGCACGGTGACCCGGCGGGCGCGTTTGCAATGGACGGTTGGGCAGAGTCACCCGTGGAGACAGCGGCACGGCGTGCGGGTGTGACGACCCGACCGGGTAACAAGACACGAAGGCGAGTTGAGGACGAGCCGGGCGACCCGAGGGCGCACCGCACACGGCGGGCGGGCGACCCAAGGGCGACCCGCGCCCAAGGGGTGAACGACGACAACAACACGGGCGCGGCATAACATGATAGCAGCGGCGTTCAGGACGGAAGGGCGACCCGGGTGGGCGCCCTTCCATATGTGGACGGCACGAAGTGGCAGCGGACGGACGTGCACGGCGGGCGACCCAGGTGGGCGCCCCGCCCTGCGGCGAAGTGTTACAGTGGGCGGAAGTGCACGGCAGGCGGCCCGGGTGGGCGCCCCGCCCTGCGATAGGCGAACAGCGAACAGTGGATGGGCGAGCGCAGCGGGACGTGCGACGGACGACGGGAGCAGGCAGCGCGACGGACGACGGGAGCAGCAGTGCGACGACGGACGAACAGCAACGTTATATGCGCAGACTCATACACTTAGAGAATAATGCGAAGGGAAGGCCGAAGTTTATAAGGGCGGAGGTCGCCCTTGCCTTAAGGCAAGGGCCGACCTGCCCATAAGATTAAATTCGGGGCTTCATCGCATGAATGTGAGGTCGGCTTGAAAGTTAAAGCCCCTCGAATGAATGAGCTGGGAGGATATATATAGACGATGAGCTCATTCGATCAAAGGCAATCAAGCAAGTCTTGGAGCGTTCTCTCTACATACGCACAAGATAGGAGCGCAGAGTTATGCGCACACTCTTGCGCAGCAAGAGATAGTGCGGTCTTCTATCAAGTTGATTGTGTGGACGAGACGGTGTTAAACGTTGGAGCGCAGGTCGAGTTGGTTGGATTGACCACACGGTGACACGGTGTTAGAGCGCAGGCCGAGTTGGCTGCGAGGTCGAGCATCCGGTGGCACAGTCTTGTGCGAAGTCTGATTTTCGGCGGTCTGGTCTAAGGTTGGCACGGTATAAGTGCGCAGGTCGAGTGGGGAGTTGAGGCTCAGGTGAGCTAACTCCGCCACGGCACTTGTGTGCTGTTGTATGGGCGGTTGGCCCTATTGTATATTCGGTTTATGCGCACAGACCGGTTGGGGAGTTGAGGCTCGGGCGAGCTAACTCTGCCAAGGTTCTTGGTGCTGTTGTATGGGTGGTTGGCCCGGTTGTATATTTGGTTAAGTGTGGCCGAGGTTTTGCCGGCACACGGTTGTAAGTTATATCTTTTGAAAACAGTCATAATATAATTGGTTGGGCGAACTCGTTTGGGAGTTGCCCCTCCCATATTACATTGATGTGAATGTTATTATTGTTGCAGTTTTGTTATATGATTATTATCGGTTATGAATGTTGATGAACGATTATAATTATTGATGAATGTTATGCACTTTAAGAAATAAAGTTAAGTGTTTTATGGTTAAGGCGTAGTCCATAAACGTGCATTCGGTCAAGAGTGGGCGTTCGGTGGTGCCGCGCTCCGCCCAATAAAAGAAAAAAAAGATTGGGGGCGTGACAGGTGGTATCAGAGCTCGGTCAGCGAGCTGGTGTTGAAACATTTTGAACTTGGACAGGGT
This sequence comes from Pinus tabuliformis, assembly GCA_031772625.1. Taxonomy (NCBI): domain Eukaryota; kingdom Viridiplantae; phylum Streptophyta; class Pinopsida; order Pinales; family Pinaceae; genus Pinus; species Pinus tabuliformis. The sequence continues at coordinate 314,220,153 of CM062816.1, read as the reverse complement.
TGTCTCGGTTGAAATTGAAGGTGAATCTGCTTGTTCTAAAGCAGGTGACTTGGAGAAGCCGGTGAATGGTCGGGACAAGATCACAAAAGAAGATGGCCGCTGATTCTCAAGCTGGGTCCAGTCACACAATAAAGGATCCCACAAAGGATCCTCATCATGAATTCATGGAGAAGGTGATCGAAAGAATGGAGACATTAGAGTCTACTTGGAGTCAAGATGTGAGCTCGCTTATTAAGGAACGAGAAGCTATCTTGAAACTCAGGGAAGAGCTGGTGGAACTCCGCACACAACATGAGGAGCTCAAGAGACAATATGAGTTCACGGAATTCTTGTGCACACAGTTGGAAGGAAGGGTCAAGGAAGTTGAGGAATCGAGAGACCAAGGTCTCGCAGAGATTACAAACTTGAAAGGGACTCTTGACAGGGTGAATAAGAGTCTTGATCAAGCTAATGATGAGATTGCGATATTGAAGAGAGCCATGAGGTATAACTCAGGTGGAGGAGTACCTCATGTAAAGGTTAAAGAGCCAGAGTCTTATGACGGTACAAGGAGTGCGAAGACACTCGGTAACTTCTTGTGGGATATGGAGCAGTACCTAGAACGGTTGAGTCTACCCGATGGTGAGACACAAGTTAAGGTGGCCGCTCAGTTCCTAACAAATGATGCTAAGATGTGGTGGCGACGAAGAGTAGATCAGATCATCAACGGTAATGCTGAGGAGATCACTTCGTGGTGCGACATGAAGAAAGCCTTGCAGACCCACTTCAGTCCTCAGGATGAAACTTGGGAAGCAAGGACAAAAATCAAGTTCATCAAGCAAACCGGAAGCTTGCAGGCATATCAGCGAGAGTTTTCAAGTGCAGCTCTAGAACTTCCCGACATGGCAGAGAAGGACAAGGTGTTCAACTTTATTATTGGGTTGAAACCTTGGGCCCGCAACGAGGTGAAGAGACAGAAGATTAGAACACTTGAAGAAGCCTTTGCTGCAGTTGACAAGCTGGTGGACCATTATGATGAGACTTCTAGTGAGAAAAAGAAGTTCGACAAACCGAAAGAGAAGAAGAAGGAGGACTCTCCGAAATCAGAGGATGGTGCAAAGTTCAAGAAGCCTTTGAAGTGTTGGTTATGTGAAGGGCCACACACGGTAAAGAATTGCCCATCTAAACCGAAGATAGCTACTGTTGCACAACCTGTTGAGGAGGATGACAACGCTTCCGTAGGAATGATGCAGATACTTGGTGCAGCTGCTACTACGGAGGTGGCTTCTAGAAGGGATCCAGAAAGGAACAGGTTGGAATATGTCCAGATGAAGATAGGTGGAGCCGATGTACTCACTATGGTTGATAGTGGGGCTTCACACAATTTCATGAGTGAAGACACTGCAAGGAGACTTGGGCTGAAGTTTGTACCTGCAAAGGCACAAATGAAGACAGTGAACTCTCCCCCGATGGCGATCCTTGGTATGGCCGAAAAGGTGGACACCACACTTGGTGCATGGACCGGGAAGGTAGACTTCACCATAGTGCGGATTGATGACTATGAGGCGGTACTAGGGATGGAATTTATGAAACAATTTGAAGCCATGGTTGTGCCCCATTTGAGAAAGCTCTTCATTTACGATGGAAGGGAAGATGTGCCCATTGGTGTTCCAACCATTGGGGTAACAAAACCCGATCGTAAGCTGGGAGGTATGCAAATGGAGGACAAGGTGAAAGTGGACAAGAGGTTGACCACGATGGAGGCAAAGATTGCAGAACAATCTATAGTCATCCAAACACTCTCAGATAGTATCTCGGACTTATCGAGGAGGCTAGAGTTAGTGGAGGACGATGACGATGATGAGGAGCTGTATGTGAGGCCGAACATCCAGGGGGAAGATCGGGAAGCATACCTACAAAGAATGGAAGTTGAAGATCCTGATAAATGGATCGAATTGATTAGTAAAGGAGAGCCCTCAAGCTCTCCCCACACATCTTCTTAGAGGACAAAGAAGATGGGCTCATTGTTGACTGCTCAAGGCAGTGAGCCCTCACATGGTGATTGAGCAAGTATGAGGACACGCTGCAGAAAATGGGGGTTCCCATAGATCTGGGCATGGGACCGTGAAGTGTGGACATGCGGTTGACACTTGTTTATGTGCATGGGCACATGGAGCTGACTTGGTGGAGGCAGACTTTATATGGGTTGATGGTTACCTTGTATAAGGGAGCCTACATCATAGTGGATATCAGCCATGGCAGTGGTTGATGAGTTGTCGGGACGACAACGTCTTCGGGTGGAGGAGAGTGTAACGCCCTGGCGGATCGAGCAGGGTGTGCACGACAATTCGGCACGACGGAGACATGACCCGCGGGCGAACCGGGCAGTGCGACCCATGCACGGTGACCCGGCGGGCGCGTTTGCAATGGACGGTTGGGCAGAGTCACCGGTGGAGACAGCGGCACGACGTGCGGGTGTGACAACCCGACCGGGTAACAAGACACGAAGGCGAGTTGAAGGCGAGCCGGGCGACCCAAGGGTGCACCGCACAGCCCAAGGTGTGAACGACGACAGCAACACGGGCGCGACATAACATGATAGCAGCAGCGTTCAGGACGGAAGGGTGACCCGGGTGGGCGCCCCTCCATATGTGGACGGCACGAAGTGGCAGCGGACGGACATGCACGGCGGGCGACCCGGGTGGGCGCCCCGCCCTGCGGCGAAGTGTTACAGTGGGCGGACATGCACGGCAGGCGGCCCGGGTGGGCGCCCCGCCCTGCGACAGGCGAACAACGAACAGTGGATGGGCGAGCACAGCGAGATGTGCGACGGACAATGGGAGCAGGCAGCGCGACGGACGACGGGAGCAGCAGTGCGACGATGGACGGACATCAACATACTTATGCGCAGACTCATACACTTAGAGAATAATGCGAAGGAGGAGACCGAAGTTTATAAGGGCGGAGGTCGCCCTTGCCTTCAGGCAAGGGCCGACCTGCCCATAAGATTAAATTCGGGGCTTCATCGCACAAATGAGAGGTCGGCTTGAAAGTTAAAGCCCCTCGAATGAATGAGCTGGGAGGATATATATAGACGATGAGCTTATTCGATCAAAGGCAATCAAGAAAGTCTTGGAGCATTCTCTCTACATACGCACAAGATAGGAGCAGAGTTATGCACACACTCTTGCGCAGCAAGAGATAGTGCGGTCTTCTATCAAGTCGATTGTGTGGATGAGACGGTGTTAAACGTTGGAGCGCAGGTCGAGTTGGTTGGATTGACCACACGGAGGCACGGTGTTAGAGCGCAGGCCGAGTTGGCTGCGAGGTCGAGCATCTGGTGGCACAGTCTTGTGCGAAGTCTGATTTTCGGCGGTCTGGTCTAAGGTTGGCACGGTATAAGTGCGCAGGTCGAGTGGGGAGTTGAGGCTCGGGTGAGCTAACTCCGCCACGACACTTGTGTGCTGTTGTATGGGCGGTTGGCCCGGTTGTATATTCGGTTTATGCGCACAGACCGGTTGGGGAGTTGAGGCTCGGGCGAGCTAACTCCGCCAAGGTACTTGGTGCTGTTGTATGGGCGTTGGCCCGGTTGTATATTTGGTTAAGTGTGGCCGAGGTTCTGCCGGCACACGGTTGTAAATTATATCTTTTGAAAACAGTCATAATATAATTGGTTGGGCGAACTCGTTTGGGAGTTGCCCCTCCCCATATTACATTGGTGTGATTGTTATTATTGTTGCGGTTTTATCATATGATTATTATCGGTTATGAATGTTGATGAACGATTATAATTATTGATGAATGTTTAAATGCACTTTAAGAAATAAAGTTAAGTGTTTTATGGTTAAGGCGTAGTCCATAAACGTGCATTCGGTCAAGAGTGGGCGTTCGGTGGTGCCGCACTCCGCCCAATAAAAGAAAAAAAGATTGGGGGCGTGACAGTTCGGGTAGAGTATGACGAATTTGTGATATCTCCTACCACTCGGGCATAAAATTGGCTGGTCTGGTCTGGGTATAATTGAGTGGTCTGGTTGTCAAGGCAGCTATAATTTGAAAGGCCACATGGTCCGAAGGGATATTGGATGATGGAATTGCCACAACTGGTAGCATTACAGTCGCTATAAAATGCATCCGGAGAGCTGTTAAGGCTGGAGAGTAAGTTGCCGATGACAGCAATATAGCCAACCAGAAGCAAAGTAGAAATAACAGGGGTGATAATTGAGGAGCTCATTCTCCCCAACCTAATCTAACAGACAGAAGATAAACAAAGGAGCGAGTTTGTGAGCGAAAATAGAGAGCAATCGCAAAGAGAGAAGAGATAAACTGTTAATCCTCTTAGTCCATTCATTTCTATATATCTACTTAAATAAGTTTTTGTAAAAGGTAGCTGATTCACAACGTGTTTGATTTTTTTTATTTTAATTATTTCAATATTCATAGTCGTATTTGAAATGTCGACAACGTTAGCAAACGTGAGGTCAGAGCACTAGGGTTTTAGAATATAAAATAGCCTGGTGAGAGCAGTTGTGTTTTAGAATGTAAAAGCGAGTGTAGCGCATGCTGCTTTCTCATCAATAGCCAATGACAACTTTGGTTTCCAAACGATGGTTCTGTGTAGCGCAGCATTTGTTATTTTGTTTTAATTTTTTATATAAATTATTGTTGGAATGTAATTTCAACTGCAGCATCATTGGAACAGAAATCGCAAAACCGCCATCGGAGTTCCTGGCCATTTCCATTTCCTTCATTTGCAATGCGTTCGTGTGATGCGATCAAATCGCAGATCATTATCGCATATTAACTTGTTGCATCCCTGATTAACCCCGATTGCGATTTCGCGATGCGATGTGATCGCATATCGCAAATCGCATGATTCAATGGTTATGGCAGCGGCCGCACATCTTTTCTCTTCCGCCAATGCGATTGTGCGATGTTGTGATGGGCCATGCATTAAATTCCGATAGGATATTTTCAGCCATGAACGACGAGAAATTAATTTATCCCATGTGAAGTAATTAATGATATTTACCGCAGTTGGTAAATATAGGTAAGATATTTTTATTATCTTATTGTTTAAAGTCAAATATGTTTTTTAACATATAAATGTAATGAACAACAGTTTTTTTAATATATGTTAGAAGAATGTTAGAGAGTTAGAAAAAAAACAGAATATGAAGTTTTTTTTTGGGTTATTCGAGAACTGTAGTTCTGAAGAAGTTTGTAATTGTCATTTCTATGGTTAGTAAAAAACAGAGCTTTTCTCCATATCTTCTTTGTCCAGATTTCTATCATTTCTTTGTGTTGAGTTGAGGAACTTTGCTTCCTCTGTTTTGTTCGAAATAATTAGAAATGTCCATCATGGTATCAGAGCTCGTCTAGGCACTCAGTGAGTCCAAAAAACAGAGTTTGTTTTTTCACTGTAGGAGTTGTAAGAAGCTTACCGAGCAGATTTTCTCCAGCAGAGAAAGTTTTTTGCTTGTTTTTAATTATACAGTCAGTATCTCTTCTTTACTTATACAGGTTAAGGTGGCAGATGCTGGAACTGGTTTGACAAATTCCCAACTGCCACAGTTTAATGGGAAAAATCACAGTTATTGGTCCATAACAATGAAAGCATTGTTTGCTTCTCAAGGAATATGGGAGCTGGTTGAAACTGGCTATGCTGAACTTGCAGATGCAACAGCATTGGCTGCTTTGACAATAGAAGAAAGAGACCAGTTGAAGAGCGACAGGAAGAAGGATGCCAAAGCCCTCTTTTTTCTCTTCCAATCATTACATGAAAGTGTTTTTCCATAGATTGCAACAGCAACAAAATCCAAGGAGGCATGGGATATTTTCAAAACTGCCTATCAAGGCATGGAGAAGGTGGAGACTGCAAAGTTGTAGATGTTGAGGAGAGACTTTGAAACACTCAGCATGAAGGAATCTGATACAATAGATTCATTCTTCACTCAGGTTATTGGGTTGATAACCTAGATAAGATCTCATGGTAAGATTTTTGAAGAAAGAAGGATTTTAGAGAAGATCTTGAGAAGTTTACCCTCAAGGTTTGAAGCTATTGTGGTAGCAATAGAAGAAACAAAGGATCTCTCACAGTTCACAGTAGATGAACTGAGTGCTTCTCTTATGTCTCATGAACACAGACTGAGTAGAGGAACAGATTCCTCTTTTGAGTAAGCATTCAAGACTCAGATGTCTTTTGGCCAAAGAAAAGGTCGAGGCAGAGCAAATAACAGTGGTCGTGGAAGAAGCCAAAACAAAGGCAGAAATAATCCTGCAAGCACAAGCGGAAGGAGTTGCAATCAGAACTAAGATGAAGGTTCAAGCAAACAACAAGTTCATGGACAAAGATATGACAAATCCCAAGTCCAATGTCATTATTATAAGAAATATGGGTGCTACGCCAATGAATGTAGGAAAAAACAAAATGACATGAATAGTAGGCAGAATGCTAATTTTGCAAATGAAGAAGATAAGAATCCAAAGATTGTGATGTTAACATGTAACATTGCACAAGACAAACAAGAAGATTTTTGGTTCTTAGACTTAGGTTGTAGTAATCACATGACTGAAAATATTGCAATGTTTGTCAATCTGGATGAAAATGTGAAATCTGAGGTAACAACAGGAACTGATAGTAAGATATCTGTCAAGGGTAAGGGCATAGTCAGTATCCAAGCAAGAAATGGAGAACAGATGATTGTGCCAAAGGTATACTATGTACCGGGTCTGAAATGTAATCTTTTGAGCATTGGATAGCTCATTAACAAAGGTTACAATGTGTTCTTCAAAGATGATATGTGTACAATCAGAGATATACCTCCAAGTAAGAAGATCATTGCACAGGTGTAGATGACCAGCAATAGAATGTTTCCTCTCAAACTCAGGGCAGATTTGAAGGAAGGAAGAACTATTGCAGTTGTAACACAAGAAGTCTTTTAGGAACAAGTGAAAGATGAGAATTGGTTGTGGCACTTGAGATTTGGACATCTCAATTTTGGAGGCTTGAATCTGTTGCACAGAAAGGGAATGGTAAAGGGATTTCCATTGATCGAGAAACCGGACAGCCTTTGTGAAGGCTGCATCTTGGGCAAGCAACACAAAGAAAGCTTTCTAGCAGGAAAGAGTATAAGGGCAAAAGCACCCTTGGAAATTGTTCACTCTGATGTGTGTGGACCGATGCAAATACCATCATTTGCCGGAAATAAATATGTTTTAACTTTCATTGATGATTACACCAGAAAGACATGGGTGTATATGCTGAAACAGAAGAGTGAAGTGTTTGAGAAATTCTGCCACTTCAAAACTCTTGTTGAGAAGCAGTGTGGGCATTATATCAAAGTGCTCAGAATAGATAGAGGAGGAGAGTACATCTCCAAAGACTTTCTACGTTTTTGCAGAGAGAATGGCATACAAAAGCAGTTCACCGCGAGGTATACACCTCAGCAAAACGGTGTTGCCGAAAGGAAGAATAGGACCATTCTTGACATGGTCAGAAGTATGTTGAAGGCAAAACACTTGCCGCATGAGTATTGGGCAGAAGATGTCACTTGCGCAATTTACATCTCGAATAGATGCCCAACTAAAGCTGTCATGAACAAAATACCAGAAGAAGCATGGAGTGGTCAAAACAAAATTGTCACTCACATGAGAGTATTCGGTTGTGTAGCATATGCACATGTACCGAATCAGCTAAGAAAGAAGCTTGACAGTAAGGGGGAGAAGTGTGTCTTTATTGGCTACTGTGATGAGTCAAAAGCATACAAACTCTATAATCCATCCACCAAGAAATTGATAGTAAGCAGAGATGTGCAATTCATTGAAGATGAAGCTTGGGATGGAAGCTTAAAGAAGACAGTGAATGTGAAGACAATTGTGTCTCACGAAGAAGAAGAGGAAGGGATAGCAGCAAATAATCCTTCCTTGGTGGCTCCTCCTCCACCACAGCAAGGACAACAAACCACACCACAAGCTGGAATTCGAACAACCTTGAGAAGTCAAGGAAGTGCTTCTCCAAGCACACCACAGGGATCAGAAATACCCTCAAGTTCGGATGGAACTCCAAGCACACCAAGAATACCAAGATTCAGAAATCTGAATGAGATTTATGAATAAGGAGAGGTAAGTAACAATACCGGTCTGAATTCATTATTCGCTTTGTATTGTCATGTTGATGACCCAGTTCATTTTGAAGATGTTGTAAATGAAGATAAATGGATGGAAGCAATGAATGAAGAAATTGGTGCAATTGAGAAGAGTAAAACATGGGAGTTAGTGGACCTCCCTGAAGGCAAAAATGCCATTGGAGTTAAGTGGGTCTATAAGACCAAAAGCAATGTTGAAGGCAAGATTGACAGGCACAAAGCAAGACTTGTTGTGAAAGGCTACAAGCAGTAACAAGGCAAAGACTATGATGAAACCTTTGCACCAGTAGCAAGGATAGAAATAGTCAAAACAGTGTTGTCTATTGCGGCACAACACAAATGGAAGATTTATCAGATGGATGTTAAATCTGCATTCCAGAATGGAGTGTTAAAAGAAGAGGTTTATGTTGAACAACCTCCAAGCTATGAATTTGAAATCCAAGAGCATAAAGTCTGCAAACTGAAGAAGGCTCTTTATGGGATGAAGCAAGCTCCATGAGCATGGTACAGCAGAATAGATGCTTATCTGATTAAGAATGGGTTTGATAAGTGTGATGGTGAACCCACACTCTACATAAAGGAGAATGACGGTAAGATTCTTATTGTTGTTTTATATGTAGATGATTTGATTTTTACTAGCAATGGTGCTTCTCTCCTTGCTGATGTTAAAGCAGTCATGAAAAGTGAATTTGAAATGACTGACTTGGGCTTCTTAAGATATTTTCTTAGAATTGAAGTAGACCAATGTGAAAATGGTGTTTTCATTTCTCAAGTTAAATATGTAGAAGCAATGTTAAAGAGATTTAACATGTAGAACAACAAGGCAGCTGTGACTCCAACTGTAATGGGGTTGAAATTGACCAAAGAAGACAACAACAAGGATTTTGATCCAAAATTGTACAAGAGCATAGTTGGCAGCCTTATGTACTTGATTTCCACTAGGGTAGACATTATGCACGCTGTGAGTTTAATCTCCAGATTTATGGAAAGACCTAAAGAGACTCATTGGTAGACAGCCAAGAGGATTGGTATGTGAATGGAACGAAGAGGTTTGGTATTTTATACTGCTCTTCTGAAAGTTTCATGTTGATAGGTTACACTGACAGTGATTGGGCTGGAAGTGTTGATGATAGGAAAAGCACATCGGGATATGTGTTTCATATGGGATCGGGAGCCATCTCATGGGCTTCCAAGAAGCAACCAGTTGTGTCTTTGTCAACAGCAGAGGCAGAGTATGTGGCAGCAACAACAGCAGCATGCCAAGCAGTGTGGCTGAGAAGAGTTCTCAGAGATTTGTGTCATGAACAAGAAAATGGCACAACCATTTACTGTGACAATAGCTCAGCAATAGCATTGTCTAAAAACTCTGTTTTCATAAAAGGACAAAGCACATAGACACCAAATTTCACTTCATACGTGAATTGGTTAACAATGGTGAGATTGTTTTGCAGCACTGCAGAACAGAGGATCAGTTAGCTGACATCTTGACAAAACCATTGGGAAAGAAAAGTTTTGATCATTTTAGGAAATGTCTGGGCATGACTGATAACCGAGCAGTAGAAATTAAAGGGGAGTGTTGGAATGTAATTTCAACTGCAGCAATAGTTGAACAGAAATCGCAAAACCACCATCAGAGTTCCCCGCCATTTCCATTTCCTTCATTCGCAATGTGTTCGTGTGATGCGATCAAATCACAGATCGCTATTGCATATTAACTTGTTGCACCCCTGCTTAACCCCGATTGCGATTTCATTATCCGATCTTATCGCATATCGCAAATCGCATGATTCAATGGTTATGGCAGCAGCGGCACATCTTTTCTCTTCCGTCGATGCGATGGTGTGATGTTGTGATGGGCCACACATTAAATTCCGATAAGATATTTTCAGCCGTGAAGGACGAGAAATTAATTTATCCCCATGTGAAGTAATTAATGATATTTACCGCGGTTGGTAAATATAGGTAAGATATTTTTATTATCTTATTGTTTAAAGTCAAATATGTTTTCTAACATATAAATATAATGAACAATAGTTTTTTTTATATATGTTAGAAGAATGTTAGAGAGTTTGAAAAAAAACAGAGTATGGAATTTTTTTTTAGGTTATTCGAGAACTGTAGTTGTGAAGAAGTTTGTAATTTTTATTGTTATTTCTATGGTTAATAAAAAACAGAGCTTTTCTCCATATATTTTTTGTCCAGATTTCTCTCATTTCTTTGTGTTGAGTTGAGGAACTTTGCTTCCTCTATTTTATTCGAAATTATCAGAAATTTCCATCAATTATGACGAGTATATAAATTCAATTGTTAAATAAAATTAATAAAATTATATTTTAATTTTAAATTAATATTATTAATTATAAAAATAAAGGATAGATATCTATATTTAAAGGAATTTGTAAGAGTATTCATTATTTTATTATTTTTTATTTATAAATAAGATAGAATATTATGAGTAAATACCATATTTTATTAATAGTACTTTTAATTCGTAAATAAGATTCATTAGAATATTATAAGTCAATACCATATTTTTTTAATATTAGGCGAAGAAAAAGCTGGAGTTCATTTCAAATTTAATATGGCTTTTTTTTTAATAATATTTTTTTTAACAAAATTCAAAAGTAAAAAAAAAGCATAACTTTATTTTAAATAAATGGAAACTTTTTAATTTCATTATTACTAAAATATTTCATCAATATTTTATAAAATTTAGCTCTTTACTATTTATTTATAATTATTGATAATTAAATTAAAGTTTAGAAAAATCTATTTCTTTTTTTTTATCACGTAAGAGTAGGCCCTTCTATTAAACTTAGCCAAATATACATAATTTACAAGGAGCCACACCTGCTCTACGAGCATTCAACAGTTAGCCGGGTAGGCCAAACCAAACTAATCACCCAAATCTAAGAGAAACCTAAACTGGAAATCCGGGGAGAACTGCCAAACAGAGCACAAGGTCATCTGATAGTGCTGCTGTTGAGCCTAGAAAACCATGGAGGGCAAGCCCATAACTTGCCGTGGGTGCACAAGAGGTCCCACCATAAGCTAACCTGAAAACTGACAAACGGACCCGACAAAAGTTAAAGCATAATACTCTAAACAGATTTCGTGTCCGACCAAAACACACAAACAATCACCACCGTTGATCCACAGACGAAGATCCAATAGTCATCGTGGATATCGGAAGAATGAGAAGCACGTGAGTTAACCGTGCGATGGGAGCGGTTTTCTCTCACCTCGCTCCACCACGCATTGCTCAAAGAGTGGAATCGGAGCCAAACACAGAAAAACCGAAAACTATTCAGACCCCTACCCGATATACTTCTTGCAGTTTTGGACTGGTTAACTCGCTGAAAAACCAAACATGTCCTTTCGCCACGTGTTGTCCCTTAATTCTGTCCAGCGTGCAGTACTTGAGCCAATACTGTTCACCTATATTCTCTGTCAACCACCACCTCAGCCAAATGACGAGGGCTACCCCATCATGTGGAGTTGTCCGAGTCAAATCTTTCATCATTCAAACAAAGGGAATCTGGACCTTGGAAAAACTGAAACAAGGCGGGTTAGATTGTGTGGAGTTCTCTAACATCCCGCTGGTCTTCAGGGTCCCTTTGATCCAACCTGTTAATCCATTGTCCCATATCCTGGGTAGCCTGATAGAGATATTCCTCCCGCAATTTACCTGGTGGAAGCGAATCCTAGGCATACATAGAATCCCTGTCCCTATTTGGGACTACTTCATTCGCCAAACGATCCGCTAACATGTTAGCCTTCCTTCTCACATGAGCAAATCTGACAATTTTAAGGGTTCGCAGGTGAGAATAGATGTGGTTAAAAACCTGCAAGAGCTTTTAGTGCTTCGACACTTTATCTGGAGAGGTCCCATTGCTAATTTTCTTAGCATCTCTAATAATTAATTCCAAATCTGCTTCAATTATAACATTGTGTAAACTTGAATTCACCAGGATTCCTGAGCATTGCTCTAATGCCATGAGCTCAACCATGTTGTTTTTGGTCTTCCCCAAGTGGCCATGGAAGATTATCTGTATTTTTCCCTGATCGTCTCTTATGGCACCCCCAAAGCCCGCTAACCCTGGGTTTCCCTTAGCTGCTCCATCAATGTTAACCTTTAAGAAACCATAAGGAGGAAGCTTCCAAATGGTAGCACACTTGTTTATAAGGCTCACTGCCTTCATTTTTCCCAGAGGATTGATAGATTGGAGACCTAAGTGAAGTAAAATTCTCTCCTCATGGGGCAGGGGAGGATCTTTAGGAGGTGTCCCGAGCAAGCTTCTTACTGTGTCTTTGCGCTGCCTTAGAATTTGCTCAATTATATATTGGGGCCTGTTTGATTTTCTTTTGAAGATTCGACTATTGCGTTCTTTCCACACATTCCAGATGATAAAACCTGGAACCAGAATCCAGGCTTTATTAACTGTCTCATTCCCTGAGAAGTTCTTCCTCCAGTTCGTTAGAGTGTTGGATATGCTGAGACTATCCCTATCAGTTTGTCTAAAAATAGCAGCCACCTAGTCCCACACCTTTGAAGCGAAAGGACATAGGTCGAGAAGGTGTTCAATCGTCTCCTCATGAGTGCCACAAAGGTAACACCTGGAAGGACCAATGAAGCCTTTCATGAGGAGATTCTCCCAAGTTAAGATCTTCCATTGATGCACTAGCTAGATGAAAAGCTTTATCTTCATCCAATGCGGACTTTTCCAAAGTTTCTTCTAGATCTGATCCGAATTCACAAAGTTCAATCCTGTAACTTCTTGTTTGGCCTCTTTGAGGTTAAAGTTGCCTTCAGTGTTCTTACCCCATCTTAATTGATCCGTTGAGGAAGAAACACGAATCCTTTTATGCTCTAGCTCCTAGGTGAGGGCTTCTGCCTTGGACTTCAGCTGGTTTTCATGACTGTATCCATGATCCTTCCACTCCCTCCATTTTCCATTATTCCTTCCCTGATCCCACAAGTCTTTTACCAGAACCATGCCTTTGCTGTCTGTGTCACTTTTGAGATCTGCAAATTTATCCCTATAAAAGTTTTGTTCTTGTTGCCAGTTGTCCTCCCAAAATCGAGCAAGATCCCCGACTCGAATTTCCCAAAAACAATGGTGTTGAACAATGTTTTTATTATCCCAGGAAAGGTTCCAAATATGGGAGCCCCTGATTTTCCCTGACATTCTAATGTGATCCTTCTCCTGCCAGTGCTTGGCATATTTTTGTTTCCAAAGCTTAGCCCAATGGGCATTTGGGTCCTTAATCCATCTCCACCAAAGCTTGGCTCTCGAGACTCTGCTGAGGGTCTTAGGATCATGAAGCCCCAATCCACCATGGATCTTGGGCTTGCACAGCTTGTCCTAGGCTACTAAAGCCCACTTCTTTTTCTCTTCCCCTCTGCCCCACAGATGGTCCCTTTGTATTCTTCTTATTTGTTGCTTAATGCCTTGAGGAGCTCGAAGAGCTGAAAACATAAAAATGGGAATGGCCTGCAAGACCGCCTATGTGAGCACAAGGCACCCTGCCAAATTTAGTTATCAACATGTCCATTTTCTGATCTTGTCCTGAAGTTCATTTAAAATTGGCCCCCACACTTTCTTGCTTAGCGGTTTTTCAGTAAGGGGAAGGCCAAGATATTTGGAAGGTAGTTGTTCTATTTGAAATCCAAGAGTTCTGGTAATATTTCTCTAAGTAGCAATATTAGTGTTAAAGAAAAAAACTTTGGACTTGTGAAGGCTTACCTCAGTGCCTGCTGCCATAGCAAAGTCATTTAAGATGCTTTTGATAGCTCTGGCCTCCCTAACTGTAGGTATGCTCTGCAACATTATGTCATCGACAAATTGTTAATGTGTGTTTGCCTCTCCATTCGCTGTGAGTTTGATACCCTGAATTCTTCCTTCAGCATTTGCCATTTTAATCGCTCTACCTAGCCCTTCCATCATGAGGACGAAGAGGAACGGTGAAAGTTGGTCTCCTTGTCTGAGCCCTCTGGAGGGAGTGAAGGTCCTTGATGGAGCTCCATTAAGTAGTATGGAAAAACTGGTCGAGGTAACTAAAGCCATGACCCATCTTATCCAGTTCTGATCAAAACCATAGGCTTTTAGAATTTCTCTTATGTAAGCCCAACTCAATTTGTCATAGGCTTTCGCGAGGTCCAACTGAATGATCATACCAGCTTGTTTGTTGTTTTTGAGAGAGTGTACTACCTCATGAGCTTGGATGATATTGTTGAGGATTTGTCTTCCCTCCACATAGCCTATTTTCTCCTTCGATATGAGAGAGGGTAGAAGTGGTTTGAGTTGATTGGCTATAACTTTGGAGATAATTTTATACACCACATTACATAAGGCTATGGGTCGAAAACCATCCGGAGTCATGGCATTTTCCTGCTTTGGAATCAGAGCTATGAATGATGCATTCAGAGCCTTCAAAACTTTTTTGGATCTTCTTGAGTCTTCCACAACCTCAAGGATGTCATGTTTGACAGTTTCCCAACAGGATTTGAAGAAGTCTACATTGAATCCATCCGGGCCTGGTGCTTTTCCACTCTGCATTTCATTAATCACTTCACTGACCTCCTCTTCCAATACTGGCTTATTGAGATTGTGGTTGTCCTCTTTGGTAACCAGCTAAGGGATATACTGAGTGAAATGATCAATGAACCTAGATCTATCCTCCAGTGGCTCCTTTGCAATTTTGCAGAAGTGTTGCACAAGGACTGATTCCATATCATTGTCAGAAACAAGCTCAATGCCTTAAGAATCTTTGATTTTTGTGATTCTTTTGTGTGCCCTGTGAGCCATAGTGGTTTTGTGGAAGAATTTTGTGTTTCTTTCTCCCTCTTTGATCCATTGTATCCTTTATTTCTGCCTCCAAAAAATTTCTTCTTGTAAGCGTCGATCCTCCCATTCTTCTTGCATAGAGTCAGTTAATTTTTGCCGCTCTTTGGTGAATCCATCTGTGATGTTGATCTGACTGATCTCCTGGAGCTTCAGTTCAGTTTCTCTTTTGGCTTTGAAGATGTCTCCAAATTAATTTTTGTTCCAAAATTTAAGACGAGATTTGATATGCTTAAGTTTTTGCTGGAGCATATACATTTTTGTGCCTTGAATATTCAACTCCTCTCTCCACCATTTATCAATGTTATTAGAGAAATTAGGGTGTGAGAGCTAGGAATTTTCAAACCTGAAAGGTCTGTTTCTCGGAGTGCCCATAAAGGTAGCTTCTAGCTGTACAGGCCAATGATCTGATCCTCCAAAGGGAAGAATGGAGGTTTTCATGGCAGGTCCTGAGAGAAAGAGGTCCTCTGAAATCATGAACCTATCATGTTTGGAAGCAACTTGATGAGATCCTACCCTTTTTTTGTTCCAAGTGAAGGTTCCATTAATTGTCTTAGTGTCCACTAGCCTCATGTTCATAATGAAGTTCTGGAAGGCCATGGAGTCGCTTCCTAGTTGTCTAGTACCTCCTATTTTTTCCGAAGGAGATCTTATCATATTGAAATCTCCTGCGACGATTCAGGGCAAAATGGGATGTCTTGCTCTTAGTTCCTCCAGGGAAATGAGAAGCTTGAGTTTGTCTACTTGCTTTTGACGTCCATAAAAATTTGTAATCATGTATATCTCCTTGTCCCCTACAGGTTGACATATCAGGGAGAGATAGTTCCTGGATGCTTCACATCCAGAATTCCAAATTTCTGTGGGTCCCACAAAGTGAGAATCCCCCCTGCCGAGAGATTTTCCTTAACCTCTAAATACTCATATTTAAATAACCAGTTATTATGAATATATCTTATCTTTTCCATCGAACATTTTGTCTCCTGAATGAAAACCATATCTGGTTTTTCTTCTTTCATTCTGTTACTAAGATTTCTTTCTGTCCTCCTATTCCCTATTCCTCTAATTTTCCAGGTTCTGAACTTCATTAAGAAAGGTTAGTAAAGGAATAATTGGTAAGATCTTTCATCTTACCTGATTTGATCAATAGTTTTCCACATTCGTTCAACAGTTCATTCTATCTCTTTCTTCCTCTTTTCCTACTCGAGTTCTTTGGTGATTGTTCCTGAGAATTCTCCATCATCTTAACCCCGTTTGGCTCTTGTCTTTCATGATTTCTTTTGACTCCAGCTCCCTTCTCCTGTGACCTCCAGAGGAAGAGATGTTGTACTCTATCATAGTCCTCTTTTGGCAAGGAGTCCACCCCTATGTTTTTTCCTTGTTCCAGAAATTTCTCTAGATCCAAATTTTCCCTCTCTAGGATCTCCTATAACTCATGGTCCTCTGTTCCTACTTCACTTGGAGTCATTTCCTAGTCCCTATTGATCTCCATCAGGCTTGGTAAATCATCCTTTTGCTGGTTGTCTACTATGATATCCTCCATGTCAGCTACCTTATCCTGTTCCTTTGCTGCACTCTCCATGTCCTGGACTGTCTCCTTATTCCCCTCTTCTTCCTCTAGGATCTTGAAGTTGTTTTGTCTTATATGTCTGTCCTCATTTGCCTTCTTGTATGGACGCTTACCCCCTTTGCTTTACTTCCAACTTTGGTGAAACCCTCGTGATCTCTTTCCACAGTTGTTTTCTCGTTATCTTCTCTATTGATTGTGGGGCAGTCTCTATATATATGCCCATGTTCATGGAATTTGCAGCATCTAAATGGTATGTGCTCATAGTCCACTGTCTGCACCCATTCCTCATCATATACTTCTAAAATGATCACTTCTGGAAGGGCTCCAGATAGATCAATTTCCACACATATTTGGGCAATGGAGGTATATCTTCCATTCAGATTTTCCTCCAAGATCTTTAGAAAATGTCCCAGCTTGTTGCTTATGGTTTTCAAAGATTCTAGCAGCCAATAATCCAGAGGGAGGGAATATAGTCTGATCCAAACTGGTACTGATTTGAATGTTTCATGTTCCGGGACAAAGTTCATCATCCGTGACCGCATGTAGAGCCTTGTTGCAATATAGAAATAGGGCCCCCTTCAAACACTCTATCTTTGTCCTCTAGGCTTATGAACAGAACTATGAAAAAGCCCTTAGAACCCAGATGTAAATGTATTTCTCCCTTTGGCTTTCAATGGATCCATATCAAGACATGTAATGCCCTCTCCGTCAGCCATGATCCCATGAAATTGCATATGATTGCATGCTCCATCATATTTTTATCTCAAAATCAGGCCCTGGAAGGCTACAGACCAGGAAGACTTCAAGTAACTGTTTCAAACCTACTTTAAGCTGAGGTTTAGCCTCCCCAACCTGAGAGGGCTCTCTCAAAGGATTAAAGGTTTTTGATTATGATCAAGATGGCTAACTCTTGTGAAACAAATAAAAAATGAAAATGGTGGAAACAAAACTAACAAGTATCCATTGGGCTTATGGAGTCATATATGATTCCGTGTTAATAGTAGGGTTAGCTTTGCATAGAAGTCATGGCATTCAGATTTCAACACACCAAACATATAGAAGGCAATTTACCAGTATATGAAGGAAATTAGAGCACTGTTAATGATTTCTAAGTAATCACATACTCATAACACTGTAGATAACATGAAAATAAAACAAACAAAACTCATTACATTGAAATCTTTATGATTCTTGAGAAGCTTAAGCCAGTACTCTATTACCAAAAAATCGAGTCTTTACATAAGCCAAATATTAGAGCATTTTTCCATAAATGTCCAACCCCTAATACATTACTTCTTCTCCCATATATAGATTTCATGTGGATTCCTTCCTCCAGCATGAGGGGAATTCGAATTCCTCCTTATTTGACACCTATTGACACTTAAACTAACTATTTAATACAAAAGACAGCTAACTAGGAGTCCTAGAGACCTACTACAACTAGGAGTGTAACTCCTTATTATGATTACAACAACCTTATCTAAAAATTTAAAGCATTCTTTGACACCTATAAATCCATGAAGTGGAATTTGATGGTTCTCATAACCTTCTAGCTGGCCCTTGATGACTCATCCTTTTGCTGTTCCTGGAAACTAGGAGACTGTCCCTTGCTCTGTTCTGGCTGAAAAATAGATCTTGGGATAGAGCTCATAACTTCTCATAAAAAATGTATTTGGAAAAACTTAAGGAGGCTTTTGTGAAACAATCCGCTTTGAACAAAAACCTCTCTTGGTTTTTTGAAACACCTTTCTTACCGCCCAGAATGTGTCTTTGAAAAATAGGTGTAAAACATAGAAATATGGTTGTAAAAAACTGCACCTACAGCAGTTTCGTAACACAAGTTTGGTCCTTCATTTCTCCCAGCTCATAATGGATTTGAAGAAAGTAGAAGAGGTTTTTGTACTTCGGTATCTTAGGAATGAAAACCTCTTTCACTTTTCAGAGAGGAGTTTTCCACCGCTCAGAAGCTCTTCTAGAAGCTGACTGGTAGAAATTAGGAGACAAAGTTCCTCCTTTTTAGAGTTTCATTTTTATTCTTGTCTTCGACCTTTTGCTACTTGTTTTTCCCTTGTTGGATGTTTAAACCTTGTAAATATTCCCTTTCAGAAATCCTTCTTCACAAAAATTTACTTTTGTCTCTCAAAATTGGTCCATCAAGTCATAATATGCAGCTACAGCAGTTTCGTAGCGCGTTACAAAAATGCTGTGTGAATAAAAAAACACAGTTTTTTCAAAAAACTATTCTTCTTGTGATTTCTTCACAGCTTCATCTTATGCCAATAGGCCACATATATTTGACATAATTCATCCATAAACATCTTCGAAAAGGTAATGTTCTAACCAAAATTGTGTTAAGGCTCCAATCACTTACAGCCCGGTTCTTTTATGCTGAGATTGTCCTCCTAGTTTGCTCAAATAATCTGTCTCTTTTACCTCTGGCTCTGCCTCTTGTAATATTCTTAAATTCCTAGTCACAGGCCTTCTTGGCTTTGAAAATAAACTTTGAGAATTGGTCATCAAATTGAAGCTTTTTGGAAGATTTAACTCCTTTGGTTTTGTTCTTGTTGGCTTCAAGTAGCTCTGCTTGGACCAGAGGAGTCTCTTCTATGTAGATGGTGTGGAGGAGATCGTTCAAACTTCCCTTTGAAGCTGGGCTTTCATCAACAATTATTGTCTTCCCCTTTTCCTCAGCTAATTGACTTCTAGTTACTCTTCTTTTGACTGTTTTATCAATAGACTTCTCTTGTGCCACTTCCTTGATCTGAACCTCCTTCTTATGTGACTGTTTGAATGCTTCTTCAACCTCTCTATTCCTTGTGAGAACATCTAAGCCTTCAGGCTCAGGTCTAAGACACTAGCCTGATCTGTGATTTTTCCTTTCTTCAGACATGTCTATGAAATCCCTGCAAGGAAACTTGAAGATAAACCTGCATTGTATTGGTTTGAACACCGCCTTACTCAAATTTGAAACTGAGAGCTGCCTCGCTTGATCTTCAAAGAATTCAAATTGAACATCTGTCAATGTGTTGCTCATGCATGAACACAAACCTAAATCATAACTGTGAATACTTGGCTCTTTTTGAAACTTGCAACCTAAGCATACCAAGACTCCTAACGACTCTAATAATGAGAATGAATGGCTGCATGTGATAGGCATGGTTCAAGGACTGACACATGGTGATGAAAAATTAACGAATTTTGATGGAAAAGACAGTTAGACGAAATCTGGCACAAATCCCTGATTTCGTAGTGCAAACAATGTATATTCTATGTTTTGCGCTACGAAATCTCCTATTTACGAAACTGTCTAGGTGTTTTCGTAGCGCACATAGTGTATTTTTGTGAGTTTGTGCTACGAAAACTCCTAGTTGATTTCGTAGTGCATGTAATTTTTGAAACAGCCTTAACACATGACACTTTGAATAAATGTGGGACCAATGGTGGGTAAAAGAAGATTGTTGACCATATTTAACAAAGGGAACAAGACTCTATCTTATGTTTTACACTCCTTAAATAAAACAATAGAAATGACTTGACCAAGACTGACCTACAACTTTGAAACCATACAAGTTGTCCAATTTTTTTTTTTAAATTTTCTTAGTGATAACAGTGGCTCCACTTGGGATAGTGTGCTCCTGTAGTACACTAAGAACTCGCAGGTCCAGTGCTTTATCCTCTTATGATAAATGGAAATTTGTTTGACAAGCATCCCCTTTAAGCTTCTTGGGCCTTCACCTCGGGCTTAAGCTTGATGATCATTGTAGGAGAAAGAAATCTATATCTACTTAAAAATTGCTCAGTCAACCTTGAGCTTATTTGCATTTTCCTACCTACCTACCCTATAAGCTGCAATCTCCACTTGTAGCTCAAGGAACATGAAATTTCCAATGAAGCCAGTCATCGTTGTGATCTGACACTTGAATCTCTTGATTGCATTCAACCTCAAAATAACCATGATAGTGAGATGACCAAATCAACGTATAATGTATATGATCTTCATAATGCAGATGAAAATGAAATACTGATGTGAAAAACTTTGCCATGTATTCATTTATAGGGTCAAAGAAAACATGGTTATTTTGATAATCATCATAACATTCTATCTCTTCAGACAACTGATCCTCAGCCACACAATATTCCTTTGATGTGCTATCCAAATGCCTTTCTGCATGATTCCCATAGACAATATAATTTTCTTCATTATAAAGATCATCCTTTGATGAAAGCTGCTGCAAGGAATTAGAAAAATGAACAACCTTTTCCTCTGCCTGAGGGTTATAAAAGCTATCTTCTAGTACTTTTCCTTGGTGTTTGCAATCAATTTCATACTCATTTTGATCAAAATCTTGGCAAGTTTGCTGCATTTTCTCATTTATATCAAAGGATGAAACATGGTTCTCATAAGTAAACCTCTGCTGATCTTCATGTTGCATTTCATGAGATGTTATACTTTCTTCTTGGTGTTGAAATGCATTGTTATGAAGAGCCTCTAAAATTTCTTCATCCATAAATTCATCATCATCATAACAATCCTCCAAGTATTGAATAAGACTTAAAGAATGTCTACAACAATCTTTGAGCAACAATAAGGAAGGATGACATTCTTTATACATCTCACAGAATTCATCATGAAAATTAGAAAGCAAATATATTGAACCATTTTATAAACTTTTATACCAAGACCATGTTTTTCCTTCTAAAGTGGTCATAAACATCCTCATGAGACAATCTTCAGGGAACTGAACCTTAAGACTGAGTACATGCATATGAAACCTAACCAAATGAAGAGCAGCATTATCTTTCTTTTCATCTTTGAATATTGGAAGATCCTCTAACCAATCAACCTTTGGCATAGGATTTGGAAAACCAGGGATATGAGATCGATTCATAGAAGCATACCTGGCATTCATTCTCGTAGTGGAACTCATCTTAGAACTTCATCAAGCTACTGATCTTCTAGCAGTGGAGTCACCTTCCAATTTGTTATTCGATGTGTGGAGTCGCCAAGGTAGTTTTGATGCCTCAAAAAGATGTCTAAGCTCCTGCTACCTTCAGAAGTTCAGTCTCTTAATTTCGGGAATGAATAGACTTTAGGCTCCCAGCAGACGCACCAAAATGTTATCTTAAATTAGGCCCTGGAAGGCTGTAGACCAGGAAGACTTCAAGTAACTGTTTCAAACCTACTTTAGGCTGAGGTTTAGCCTCCCCAACCTGAGAGGGCTCTCTCAAAGGATTAAAGGTTTTTGATTATGATCAAGATGGCTAACTCTTGTGAAACAAATAAAAAATGAAAATGGTGGAAACACAACTAACAAGTATCCATTGGGCTTATGGAGTCATATATGATTCAGTATTAACAGTAGGGTTGGCTTTGCATAGAAGTCAAGGCATTCAGATTTCAACACACCAAACATATAGAAGGCAGTTTACGAGTATATGAAGGAAATTAGAGCACTGTTAATGATTTCTAAGTAATCACATACTCATAACACTGTAGATAACATGAAAAGACAACAAAAGAAACTCATTACATTGAACTCTTTATGATTCTTGAGAAGCATAAGCCAGTACTGTATTACCAAAAAACAGAGTCTTTACATAAGCCAAATATCAGAGCTTTTTTCCATAAATTTCCAACCCCTAATACATTAGTTCTTCTCCCATATATAGAGTTCATGTAGATTCCTTCCTCTAGCATGAGGGGAATTCGAATTCCTCCTTATTTGACACCTATTGACACTTAAACTAACTATTTAATACAAAAGACAGCTAACTAGGAGTCCTAGAGACCTAATACAACTAGGAGTGTAACTCCTTATTATGATTACAACAACCTTATCTAAACATTTAAAGCATTCTTTGACACCTATAACTCCATGAAGTCTAATTTTATGGTGCTCATAACCTTCCAGCTGGCCCTTGATGACTCATCCTTTTGTTGTTCCTAGAAACTAGGAGACTGTCCCTTGCTCTGTTCTGGCTGAAAAATAGGTCTTGGGACAGAGCTCATAACTTCTCATAAAAAATGTATTTGGAAAAAATGAAGGAGGCTTTTGTGAACCAATCCGTTATAAACAAAAACCTCTCTTGTTTTTTTGAAAACAATTTCCTACCGCCTAGAATGTGTCTTTGACAAATAGGTGTAAAACATAGAAATATGCTTGTAAAAAAATGCACCTACAGTAGTTTCGTAGCGCACGTTTGGTCCTTCATTTCTCCTAGATCATAATGGATTTGAAGAAAGTAGAAGAGGTTTTTTTACTTCGGTATCTTAGGAATTAAAAACTCTTTCACTTTTCAGAGAGGAGTTTTCCACTGCTCAGAAACTCTTCTTGAAGTTGACTGGTAGAAACTAGGAGACAAAGTTCCTCCTTTTTAGAGTTTCATTTTTATTCTTGTCTTTGACCTTATGCTACTTGTTTTTCCCTTGCTGGATGTTTAAACCTTGTAAATATTCCCTTTCAGAAATCCTTCTTCACAAATATTTACTTTTTGTCTCTCAAAATTGGTCCATCAAGTCATAATATGCAGCTACAGCAGTTTCGTAGCGCGCTACGAAACTGTTGTGTGAATAAAAAAAACACAGTTTTTTCAAAAAAATATTCTTCTTGTGATTTCTTCACAGCTTCATCTTATGCCAATAGGCCACATATATTTGACATAATTCATCCATAAACAACTTCGAAAAGGTAATGTTCTAACCAAAATTGTGTTAAGGCTCCAATCACTTACAACCCGGTTCTTTTATGCTAAGATTGTCCTCCTAGTTTGCTCAAATGAATTTGTAGGTCCTCAATCTATCTCTTTTACCTCTGGCTCTGCCTCTTGTAATCTTCTTAAATGCCTAGTCACAGGCCTTCTTGGCTTTGAAAACAAACTTTGAGAATTGGTCATCAAATTGAAGCTTTTTGGAAGATTTAACTCCTTTGGTTTTGTTCTTGTTGGCTTCAAGTAGCTCTGCTTGGACCAGAGGAGTCTCTTCTATGTAGATGGTGTGGAGGAGATCGTTCAAACTTCCCTTTGAAGCTGGGTTTTCATCAACAATCATTGTCTTCGCCTTTTCCTTGGCTAATTGACTTCTAGTTACTCTTCTTTTTTACTATTTTATCAATAGACTGCTCTTGTACCACTTCCTTGATCTGAACCTTCTTCTTCTGTGACTGTTTGAATGCTTCTTCAACCTCTCTATTCCTCGTGAGAACATCTAAGCCTTCAAGCTCAGGTCTAAGACACTGGCCTGATCTGTGATTTTTCCTTTCTTCAGACATGTCTATGAAATCCCTGTAAGGAAACTTGAAGATAAACCTGCAGTGTATTGGTTTGAACACTGCCTTACTTGAATTTGAAACTGAGAGCTGCCTCACTTGATTTTCAAAGAATTAAAATTTAACATCTGTCAATGTGCTCCTCATGCATGAACCAAAACCTAAATCATAACTGTGAATACTTGGCTCTTTTTGAAACTTGCAACCTAAGCATACCAAGACTCCTAACGTCTCTAATAATGAGAATGAATGGCTGCATGTGATAGGCATGGTTCAAGGATTGACACATGGTGATGAAAAATTAACGAATTTTGATGGAAAAGATAGTTAGACCAAATCTGGCACAAATCCCTGATTTCATAGCACAACCAGTGTAAATTCTTTGTTTTGCGCTACGAAATCTCCTAGTTACGAAACTGTCTAGGTGTTTTCGTAGTGCACATAGTGTATTTTTGTGAGTTTGCGCTACGAAAACTCCTAGTTGATTTCGTAGTGCATGTAATTTTTGAAACAGCCTTAACACATGACACTTCGAAAAAATGGGGGACCAATGGTGGGTAAAACAAGATTGTTGACCATATTTAATAAAGGGAACAAGACTCTATCTTATGTTTTAGACTCCTTAAATAAAACAATAGAAATGACTTGACCAAGACTGACTTACAACTTTGAAACCATACAAGTTGTCCAAATTGTTTTTTGAAATTTTTTCAGTGATAACACATATGATCTCTGTGAGCTTGTATCATTGGGTTACTCAATACAACCCGTGGAATAATGCCTGACGTGGGCTTGCAGACTCCAGTGGTCTTACTAGAAGTTGTTCTTTCACTATTGCCTCCATTCCCATTTTCTTTTCTCGTTTCCTGTTGATTCCCCTCCTAATCCTAATCTCCGCTTCTTCCAGATGTTCCCTGACTTCGTGTTTCTGAGATCTTGTCTAGTGGTCTTTTGAATTGTTTCTTTCCCGCATCCTGACTCCCTCCTGAGACTGCTCGGCTGTAGCAGGGAGCAGCACTCCCCCCTGCGCTCCCCGCCATGGTACTCTGAATCCAAAACCCTTTCTTCAACTCCAACCCTAGCTTCTCTATCTTGTTCGTGAACCCTTAGAAAAATCTATTTCAAAATAAATTTATTAACTTTTTTTTCATATATTAAAATATTTGAATAAATATTTTTTATTAAATTATTTATCAATTAACTATAATTTTTTTATAAATTTATAATTAAAAATTTATTTAAATAATAATAATAATAATAATAATAAAAAATTAAAATAATTATAATAAATTTATTAATTTTTAATTAATCAAAATAAACTATTCCCATATACTTATTTGAATATACCTACAATATTTTTTTACTCGTAACATTTTACACACTCTTATCTGAAAACCATGTTCTAGTGATTTTGAAATTTTTTTTGAATAATAGGCATAAACTACAAGGAAATATTATAACAATAAAATCACATTCTTGAAAGTTATTTTTTTTATCAGTATAATTTTGATTTCGAAAGTAGGTGAAAGGGAAAAAGAAAATGCTGTTATGTGAAAACCATGTTCTTGAAAATTCGAATTAACAAGAAATTGCACCAAATGTTGCAAAGGAAATGTAGTAAGATATAAATTGAAGAAGAATCCTACCATATATAACATCATTGAAAATAAATATTGTGGAGGATTATAGATTCTAGAGAGTACTCCCTAAATTTTGATCCTTTCTCAAGGGGATTATTGAGAGAAATCACTATATATTTCTAAAGGCTTAAATTAAAAAAGAATCCTACCATATAAAACACAGTTGAAAATAAAAATTCCGGAGGATTATAGATTCTAGAGAGTACTCCCTAAATTTTGATCCTTTCTGAAGGGGATTATTGAGAGAAATCACTATATATTTCTAGATGGCTCTTGCCATATATCATATACATTTGTTATACAACGCATGGAAACAAGTTGTATCCAAATTTCATAAAAGGATATATCAGTGTTTTGCAAACTATCAAGGTGGGGTTTTCCATATTTTATCTCACTACACTAACCCTAGTCTGTTTGGAATGGCCATGACATGTTTAAGTATGCAGGTAAGAAATTGCGCAAAAGTCATGCACCGATTTGCTACCAATACCTTTGACGGGATTGCCAATGGTTGAACTAAAATAAAAGGACATATAACTGCACTGAAATATGCAATAAAATGCAATTCAATTTTTTGGATTAAAAATGCAAATGACGTTATTGCATCATTTCATCATCGTTACTAATACAATGGTATAAGTGAAGCAATCCTTAGAGAAATGCAGAGAATACGTTTAATTAAAGCATCTTAATGGGAAAATTCTTGCCAAACCATTAGACCTTCAATTCTCACACGAGAGGAGTTGTTGTCCCCAACTCAGTGTCCCATGAAAATTTTGTGTATGCTCTAGCCGTCCTGGGGATGAGTCCCCCATCCCTACCCTTCACTCATCCTGAAAATCACTGCAACATAGATGTAAACATTACACAATGTAGCAAGATTATACCTGATGAGACAAATCTCAGTAACATACACATGAATTACTAGGGATGTTTCACAGTAGTAAAACTCTCTAACATGTGATCCAGATTTTCATGCATTAGCCAAAGCTTGGTAATCAAGTTTTCAAAAAAAATGGAAAAATTCATTTGTTGTGGGGAAAAGTATCTGATGCGGATGACCCTATCCCTACTCTAAAGGTGACAGTCTTTAGCAACAACTGAAAGTAAAGCTTTGACGTTTTCCTTTATGAAAGTACAGAGAGAAAGAAGAAATGATTAACCAACCTAGTGTCCTTCGCTTAGTTGATCTTGATCCTCTCTCTTTGTCTCTTGTTCCCAGCTCCTTACTCTCTTTGCCGGTCCAGCTACACACAGATCCTGCACAAAACAAGAGAGGAAACTACAAGATACATGTACTCATAACTGATGCATGGATTAGAGTGAATCAAATATACATGTAAATACAATACATCAATGCAATACAAGTATATAGGAGAACATGCAAAACTTTATTGATAGAAGTAACAGGGTTCTGAGAAGGTTACAACCAATGATGGCTCCAATCCAGCAGCACCTCCCCAGCAGCAAGAACTCTCCTCTTCACCTCTAGTAAAACAATCACCCAATAGCTCTAATTGTAATCCAACAACACCTCCTTGCTTTACACAAAATTCCAGCCTCCATAGACCTCATAGAAGAGCTCTATATATAGGAGAGAAGAAGAGAGGATGAGTCAGCTTGAGGCTGGCATAGAGCTGACTAGTGTCCTCTCCCTCTTCAGTTAATCTTCAGTTCTTGAGTCCACTTGGAGATCCTTGGTTACACATGGTGATCAAGTACCTCTTACTCATCACAAGGCGAATCTGATGAACCAAGTGTCAGTTTGGAAGCTTCCTGGGCAGTTGACACCTTGCAGGATGACTGTGCCACTTGGCCAATCTCGCCCAGCGCAGGTAGCCTTCATTACTTTTGACTTCCAGCGCAGGTACAGAGTGGGACAGTTGCATTCCAGCACAGAAGCTCAGTTAAGCAGCTGACATGATCCAAAATAAGCCTGTTTTGAAGTGTTTTCAGGTGGAGAACTGATTGGAAGTGCTGTTGTTTAATGACCTTGTTCTTTTAGGGGTAAGAACAACATGTTTAGGGACTGAGGATCCCTGTAATTATTGACATTCCTTGCTCCATGACGCGAGGCACAAAAATGTCTATAACAGTTGCCCCCTAAAGTATGAGGCCGTTTATCGGGTGAAATGCTTTATCTAGAGGATCCGAAGCTCGTTCCAGTGCTGAGGAGAGTGCCCTGTAATACAATACAATACAATACATTATTTTTCATTCATCATTATTCTCATGATCTAGCTGAGGCGGGCATTCCCATGCTCAGCTTTTTATAAATACATTTTGGTACATATGACAGACGATCGTCTGAAGATAGACTGATAATTTTCTGCTGAAATTATCATCCTTTGAGTAGGATGATCATCTGCTGCAATGATGTACATGGCAAATGCTTTTATATTTCCTGAATATATATCGCAGCCCGGATGGATGAAACTAGATCCGGGGTCTTCAAACCTGTTCGATCTTCACTCTAAGTACAAGTCGATCCATGTGAGAATTGCGCTGAAGTCGAACATGGAAAGACATCGCTTGATTACCGGTCAATAATGAAAACCGTTAACAAGCGCGAGAGGAATCACCAATAATGACGATGACCCTCAAGGTACTGCAGTACAATTCACGTGGCGTGAATAAAGGGCTTGGCGTCGAACGCCACGCAAAATCTTCTGGTCGAAGGTCATTGATGTATACCTGTCGCCGGAAGTGAGAAACTTGCCATTGAGGCATGCAAGCTTCAAAGTACTGATGGGGGTGTTCCTAGATCAATTTCTTGGATAATGAGCTGAAGTCGACAAGAAGCGATCCGTCAAAGGAGGGCCTTAATGAATCCCACATCAATGACACAGAACGGAGCTAATGACTTTAGTGGAGGTGAAAACAAACTGTGACATATGATTCAGGGTGGCGATCATGAATGGATGAAGGATAATGTATGGCAGTGGATGGGACACGGTTGACACTTTCAGAATGACCCCTCTTGAACATATAACGACACTGATGCGATGGATCGGTAGCATTACCCCAAACGTGGATGGTGTGGCGAGGACCATGGTGATGAGACCGGTGAATGAAACAACCCAACCCGATGTGATACGGAGGAAAAGTGTCATGTTCAAGAGTGACTCGCTACCATTAAACTTTGAATGTTCTCCCAATTTTTCCCCAGTCATTTCTGACCAGTACCTCTTTATTTTTGTCAAGCTTGAGGAGGATAACATATGCTTGTTCTATAACCTGCCCTTCGGGCAAGCCTATCGCTATGATTTAACGAGCCTAGCGATAGGGAAACTCGTTCTCGTCTAAAGACAAGTTTGTCGCTATTTAATCATTTTAACGAGTCTAACGACAAAGAAAACTCGGTCCTTTTCATTTTTAGAGAGTCTGAAAAGGTACAGAAAGTTAACTCCATGATTCCTTTTTCGTCAGCAAATCCCTTAAGTCCAAAAAAGTATAAAACAATACAGAAGGGATGGCTGTTCGGTACTTTTAACGAGCCGAACAAGACAAGCGCTCGATCCTTTTGTGCAATAATCCCTCAGGTCCAAAAAGATTAAAATTTAGAGGAGGGATAGCGTTCCGGTCATTTAACGAGCTGGAAGGCCAAAACTCGGCAAACTTTTCATATTTTACGAGTCAGTGAAAAGAGCTGAAAGAAGACTCGTCTTTTGAGGAACGAGTGATAAACAGGGATAGCTACAGATTCCAGGTACAGGTTGGAATTTTCCAATCACGGCAGTGTCACAAGGATGGCTAGGTGAAATCACTCTTCCCAGCTGTTTCTCAAAAGAGGTAAACACACAAATGGAAGTGAATGATCAGCCAAATGAACAGTGGAGGTGATGGATGAAAACACGATCAAGGTTCTTATGGCTGATGAATTTACGATCTCAAAAGGTTATTTACCGGTTCATTTTTTCCATGAGCTTGAACTCTGAGGGAAACTTTTGCTCACACTTTTCTATTTTTTAACGAGCATAAATTCAGTCCTAAAACTGCTCGGATTTGCGTTTATTTTTTAACGAGCATGAACTATATGCTAAAACTGCTCGATATACCAGTCATATGAAGAACGCCTCTCGTAAGGACCAATTTTTATAGAGCTTATGCCTTACCACAGCTGTGCTCACTTTTGGCAAATTTTACTTTTGCCCCACAGGCTTTCTTTCATGCAAGTTTGGAAACGGCTAATCTTAAAACCAGATAAATAACCGCCCCTAGCTTGCACTCCAGAAAGTTTGCATGCCCCCAGGTATAGGATAGAATTTCGAGGCTGCCCCTCCTCTCCCCTACTTCTGCTTTTCTTTGGGTGTTCACATTTATTTGTCATCTTGCTAATCTAATGCTAACGATACTTGTCTTCTCGTTATTTTAAGGGGTCTCGCCCACTTTTAATAAACAGCTATTTGTGACAATAGAAGAACACTACTCAAAGACAAAACATTGGTATTATTGAGGGAGGCTTGCCTCTTTCTTATTATTCCAAAGACGGTTCGATTTGCTGCCGCAGATCAATCTCTTTCTTCGGCGGTGCCTATCATTGGGTTGTCCTAAGATGGTTACCCTCTGTCACAACAATACGGTCTCCTTCTTAGTAGACTGCCCCTGCTTATCCTTCAAAACATATGTTTCGATGGGCGAGGCTTGAATTTAAAGATGGTGACTACTTGTCGTAATAAGGGAATTCCTACTTGGGCATTGCCCACTTTTTTAGACAAAGGTGAATGATTCCCAAACACATAACTTTAACAAAAGATCATTATTCCATAACAACCCCACTTCCTACGGACGGGGTACGGACTAGTCATGTTCTCCTGCGGAAATTCTGTCTTATACCCGGAGTTTCTTCTGCCCGAAGCAGACCAGGGTGCATGCCCCCTGGGTC
Organism: Pinus tabuliformis; assembly: GCA_031772625.1. Classification (NCBI taxonomy): domain Eukaryota; kingdom Viridiplantae; phylum Streptophyta; class Pinopsida; order Pinales; family Pinaceae; genus Pinus; species Pinus tabuliformis. The sequence continues at coordinate 314,189,828 of CM062816.1, read as the reverse complement.
CTAGTCTTTCTTTCCGAATCACTCGCGCTCATCGGGAAGGAGGACCGGGGGCGGAGGCGAATCTTGAGTGAACAGACCATTTAGGATTGGTATTTGACTATTTGCGATGCAAGATCCCGGAAATGAAAGTTGGTCTACGAGCTTGACCACCCTTCCTTCATGTGGAAAACACATTACTCTAAAGAGTGAGGAGACTATCGCTCCCATGCAATAAATATAGTCGCGTCCAAGGAGTAGGTTATAATCCAAGGGTCCTTGAACTACCAACACGTTCATCCTGACGGTCTTCCCCTTTAATGTAACAGGTACATCAGGGAGGATCCCTAATGGTCGACTGGTTCCTTTATCAAAACCTGAGAGATTTCTCAACTCAGGTAAAAGCGCCGGGGAACCCAGTGCTTTCCAAGCAACAGAGGAAAGGATACTCACAGACGCCCCTTCATCAATGATAGTACCAGCCATAATCATTCTATAGATCTGGACAATGATTCTGAATGGTACACTGGCTGGTAACCGGGGTCTGCCTAGTTGATTCCAATCAAAGGATACAACCAGGTTGCTTGGCGGTGGGACCGAATATACGGCCGGATATGACTCTGATGATGTTCCTTCCTGCGATAAAGGAATGGGCGCATTGCCCTGATGCTCATCGGAGTCGGTGCTGATGAAAAGAACCTGGATGGTGTCATCCTTGTTCTCATCAGTGAGGGTGTCGCATGAAGATGACTCTTCGGCGACGGTGCCATTTGAAGACGGGTCTTCAATGACGGAGTCATTGGACGATAGAACCTCTGAAGGAAGAACCGGGCCAACTGCCGTATCGACCTTTAGACTTTTGTCTAGTCTAGATTCAGTAGGTTCATTCTCAATGACCGACACTTCGGCTGACCACTTGAGTGGTTCAACCGGATTTTCAACTATCGAGGGATTAGGCGCGAGTTTTTGATATCCAGGTGGAAGTCGCACCGGTGACACCGGGCGATCTTCCAAAACTCTCTTGGCCTCATCTAAGAATGGACATTTGTGGATGGCATGATGACCTTCACACAATAGACAGGGTGATCTTGGTCCCCTTCTTCGTCCTTCACTCTCGCTAGTTGACGGAATGCAATCAACATGACAACCAGAGGTTGATGCTACCGGATTGTGCAACCTTGGGGACCAGTCCCTTAGTATCCGGGGAATACAAGGACAATCACGATGGAAATGGATCCCTTTGCAAATGACACATGGCGATTTAGGCCCGGTCGGTGCAGTGTGTGGGTTTTTGTCAGCTTTCTTCTGCTTGCCCCCAGTCGCCTTCGCCAGAGGCTCCTTCTGCTTCTTTTCTCTCTTCTTCTTTTCCTTCTTCTCCTTGGGAGGCTGACTTTTGCCAGCTTTACCTTGCGAAGACGAAGGATCAGAGGAAGTATCATAAGAAGTGGAAGGCTGGTGGGTAGTTCTAGATTGTTCTGACTGTTGATTCGAATGCTCAGGATTAGTGGCGATCTGGACTACATTAGTTGAAAAGAGCCATACAGGGAGGCCGATTGTCAATCCTGGAAGCGACAATGTAGCCATATGAGGCGCACCAACATCTCCCCAAGAGGAGAAGGGATTTGGACTTCCGCCAAGGTTACTTCCTTGGTTGGTGGGCTCCATACTTTTCAACTGAAAGATCAACGTGGGAATAACAGGTGATTATGTTCCGCTTTAAAATAAATTTTATTAACGACGCTTTTAGACACAAACTTGCTTTTTCATGTTTTAAGAGTTGAGAAAAAGCTAAAGATGACTCTAGTTGCCTTCGATGTATTAACGAGCCCGAAGTGACAAATGCTCGGTTGGACTTTTTCAGTTATAGAGTTTGAAAAAGGCCAAAAGAAACTGCTCTGGAGATCTAGGCAGAGGGTGTGCCAAACCTTTCGCGAAACCACAGAATACGTTTTACGGTACGGGTGGTCGATCTTCGTGAATGCTGTGTTCACTGCATCGCGATCAGTAGGGCGGCCGACACGGTTTCCTAAGGATAAAGGATAAAAGCCTATAGGGGTCTCCCAATATACGCAACGGTACGCGGGAGCTCAAGTCCGTGTTAGTGCCACCGACTCTCAAGAGGAATCACCCACCTTCGTAGAGATCGACAGTCACTATGTTTAACGACGCCGGAACACGTCTCTACCTAGACCTCTAGATGTTTGCGTTAAATTCCAAAGCGTTGTTATGTAAATTGAGTTTATTTTAATGTTGATCTTTCTTAACAGTTTGCCTTTCAGGTTCGCCACGAGATGTATATATACAACTTCCTATATGCAATCTAAGAATGAGAAGCAAATCTTTTCAATCTTTCAACTTTGAAAACCTTAATCTACTTGAGGGAAAAGAAGGACACAACTTTTTCCACAGATCAAAGAACACACACTAAAATGCACATCTTCCTAAATCGTCAAGCATACAGTCAAATGCAAAATGCACAATGCATGTATTTCTTTTCGTTATCCTTAATGTTGATGCTAGACAAAAAGGAAACTGTTGTATGATTTTGAATCTAATTTCAAGTAGAAATAAACAAGCTTGTCCACAATCAAAAAGACACCTTATGATAGACTTGTTTAAAAACACAGGAAATGTATAGATTCAAACCATGAAATGCAAATCGAACAAACTCAAACAGCTATGAACAGTAATAGAACTAGCTCTTAAGATCACAAAGACACTTTTACAGTTTAGGATCTAAGAGGTCACAGCTATACTGGTTCGCTTTTCACAATGGGAAACTGTAACTGCAACAAGAAATACTGAAAGAACATTCACAGTTTCATCACACAACTGAGGCGGAATAATGTCAAGGAGAAGTGGCTTACAGCAAGTACAATAACCAGCAAGCAATCAGCCAAAAACAAGTGCAAACAGGGCCAAGACACAATAGGAAGACTGAGCAAGACAAGGGCTAACTGGACCAGCGCAGGTTCTAGTCTGCCAATTTCACTCTCAGCGCAGTTCCCGAAGGGAGTACCTGCGCTGTAATGCAGGTTGCCTGTGTACAGCCTGCACTGACTCACAAGAGTTTCGTCTACAAAGTTTTCCGGGTCATAAAAAGCTCAAAAATGCACTGTTTTTGATGAAATAAAAAGCTATAGGTCAAGTACAGGCTAAGGTATGATCAAGAGGATGAAGATCTATCACAAAGAGTAAAGAGTCTTTTGTAGATAAGCTCTTCAAATCTTGAATTTGCTCAGCAAATGAGCAAGAGTAGCAGTCCCTCTACTTCGCTTTTGATATAGTCAAAAGCTTTTCGATTTGGTACTCTTTTCTTCAAGAAATGAATAGCAAAATACTACAAACACCAACAAGATACTAGGCTCCCCAGCGGAGTCGCCAGTTTGTTGTGGGGAAAAGTATCCGATGCGGATGACCCTATCCCTACTCTAAAGGTGACAGTCTTTAGCAACAACTGAAAGTAAAGCTTTGACATTTTCCTTTATGAAAGTACAGAGAGAAAGAAGAAATGATTAACCAACCTGGTGTCCTTCGCTTAGTCGATCTTGATCCTCTCTCTTTGTCTCTTGTTCCCAGCTCCTTACTCTCTTTGCCGGTCCAGCTACACACAGATCCTACACAAAACAAGAGAGGAAACTACAAGATACATGTACTCATAACTGATGCATGGATTAGAGTGAATCAAATATACATGTAAATACAATACATCAATGCAATACAAGTATATAGGAGAACATGCAAAACTTTATTGATAGAAGTAACAGGGTTCTGAGAAGGTTACAACCAATGATGGCTCCAATCCAGCAGCACCTCCCCAGCAGCAAGAACTCTCCTCTTCACCTCTAGTAAAACAATCACCCAATAGCTCTAATTGTAATCCAACAGCACCTCCTTGCTTTACACAAAATTCCAGCCTCCATAGACCTCATAGAAGAGCTCTATATATAGGAGAGAAGAAGAGAGGATGAGTCAGCTTGAGGCTGGCATAGAGCTGACTAGTGTCCTCTCCCTCTTCAGTTAATCTTCAGTTCTTGAGTCCACTTGGAGATCCTTGGTTACACATGGTGATCAAGTACCTCTTACTCATCACAAGGCGAATCTGATGAACCAAGTGTCAGTTTGGAAGCTTCCTGGGCAGTTGACACCTTGCAGGATGACTGTGCCACTTGGCCAATCTCGCCCAGCGCAGGTAGCCTTCATTACTTTTGACTTCCAGCGCAGGTACAGAGTGGGACAGTTGCATTCCAGCGCAGAAGCTCAGTTAAGCAGCTGACATGATCCAAAATAAGCCTGTTTTGAAGTGTTTTCAGGTGGAGAACTGATTGGAAGTGCTGTTGTTTGATGACCTTGTTCTTTTAGGGGTAAGAACAACATGTTTAGGGACTGAGGATCCCTGTAATTATTGACATTCCATGCTCCATGACGCGAGGCACAAAAATGTCTATAACATCATTTAGCATCTATTATTGAAAGAATGCAAGTGCAAACAAAACATCTGGGAGAAAAATGAGAAAATTGCTTGTAAAGTTTAAACTATAGAAAGTAGAGTGGAAACTAACAATGTGTTCATTGACATGATTGGGAAAATTATTTTAATTGAAGTTAATGATCAAGATACAAAACCCACTTCAACCATCCAAGGAAAGCAATAATGTATGTGGTACGAGACAAAGTTATCAAAAACATATCCGAAAAAGCCAAAATATCGCACTAGACTGGAACCAGGAATAAAATTGGTTTGAAAAACCGCTAGACTTCAAATATAAGAAAAAGGAGAAAATTTTCATAAAATAATATATATATGCCTGTATGTCACATAAATCCAAATTTTTTTATTTCAAATAAGCAAATCTTTCTCAAGTATTTAGCGTGTAAGGGTAAAAATAATCTTACTTGAATTAGAAGTGATCACATCATAGAGAAAGGTGTTGTAACTTGTTATTCTATAGAAAATCATAATCTTAATCTTGTAAAACACATTTTAAATATGTTAGATTATTTAATTACTTATGTTAGAATACTCATGTAAAATATTTCAAATGCATTAGCATATTTAATTTTGACATCAAGTATTATTTCTACAAATTACATACTGCATTCCAGTGAATTCTTCAGGATTATTTCTACCAATTACATAGTAACATACTGCATCCCAGTGGATTCTTCAGGCTAGAGTGTTCTAGAGGATTGTAAAGAGATTCACTATAGATTCTTGAGAGTACTCCATAAATTTCAATCTTTTCTGGAGGACTATAGATTCTAGAGTTTACTCCCTAAATTTTGATCCTTTCTGAAGGATTATTAAGAGAAAACACTATATATTTCTATAGGGCTCTCTCCAAATATGATATACATTTGTTACACAATGCATGGAAACAAGTTGTATCCTAATTTCATAAAAGGATATATTAGGGTTTTGGTAAATATCAAGGTGGGGTTTCACATATTTTATCTCACTACACTAACCCTAGTCTGTTTGGAATGGCCATGAGATGTTTAAGTATGCAAGTAAGAAATTGCACAAAATTCATGAACTGATTTGCTACCAATTCCTTCGATAGGCTTGCCAATAGTTGAACTTAAATAAAAGGACATATAACTGCACTGAAACATGCAACAAAATGCAATTAAGTTTTTTGGATTAAAAATTCAAATGATGTTATTGCATCATTTCATCATCGTTACTAATACAATGGTATAAGTGAAGCAATCCTCAGAGAAATGTAGAGAATTCTTTTAATTAAAGTATATTAATGGGAAAATGTCTGCTAGACCATTAGACCTTCAATTCTCACATGAGAGGAGTTGTTGTCCCCAACCCACTATCCCCTGAAAAAATTGGGTATGCTCTAGTTATCTAGGGGATGAGTTCCTTGTACCTGCCCTTCAATCATTTTGAAAATCACTGCAACATAGATTAAAATGTTACACAAAATAGCAAGATTATACCTGATGAGACAAATCTCAGTAATAGAAATAGGATATACCCGGGATCCTGCACATCTTATAAGTAAAATTATGTTCATGGTATACAAATGGTTGAGTAAGGATATCTTCCAGGAACTCCTCTCTTTAATGAGAACCGAAATGAATCAATTGAGGAGACCATGCCTAATAACCTAATTATCTACCCATTCAAGATTGAAGCACCTATGTATTTGGATTCATTGGTCAAGGTTAACAACTGAATCGACGTAAACAAAAACTGGCTATCTATAAGGATGGATTTGGGAACCAAACACATTGTACAATTCAATATGTTTTAAATATGATACCAAAATTGACCTATTTTTATTTGATCAATCTATCAATGTCCAAAGGAGCTTATTTATGCATGATGATATTGCTTTCATTAAAAGAAACACAACATTCAAAGATATATCCATTGTTGATTTTTACCCAATGAATATAGATAATTTTCATTAGAGGACATGTGCAATTAACCTTGATGAACAATAGAAATATAATTTTGGGTCCATGGAACAGTGGAATATCCGCCATACAGGTACCCTAAGTAAAGGATGAGAGAGAAAGAATAGGAAAATAATTATTGGACATGTATCATATAGTGCCTACTAAAATCCCCTTTGTCTATCTAGTAGTGTGATAGCTCAGTTTGGACTCTAGAGAGAATTAGACTAAAAATCAGAAGGTTGCATGTGCTATTCACAATCACCACATTGCAGATTTTGCACTTCATTCTTCAAAAATTTTGTTGAACTGAATAGATAAATGAAGGAAATCTTAGGAATTACTATGAAAAATAAAAAGTTTATTCTACATGCAAAACTGTAACACTCAAACAGGCATTTGTCAAATACTTGTAATAGAAGGTGAAACTCAATGACTTCATCAGTAACTTAAGTTTGTTTACAATTGATTCTTTCAATTTATTTCCATTTATCCCAACATTATTGTGTCAAAGGACACAAGATATTTAGAACCAAATTGTGATCAAGGAGCCTGAACCTTGACTATTTTCTCAATCATCCTGGGCTGGCTCCGTTTAACTCTTTATTTCTTGAATTTCACTCTTTATTCCTTGATTAGCCAACTCCCAAGAATGTGACTTAGTTCTGAGAACTGGACAGAATATCTAATTTATATAGGAAGTTTTGTCAAGGGTTTTTGAAGCATCATGACACACCCTCATTGATCCTACCAATAAGGATTGATTTAAATGGACAGAGGGGGTAGAGGCGATAACTTCTTATATATGCAAATTGTAACACTCAAGCAGGGATTTGTCAAATACTTGTAACAGAAGGTGAAACTAAAAGACTTCATCAGTAACTTAAGTTTGTCTATAATTATTTCTCTGAGTAAATTCATTTATCCCAACATTATTGTGGCAAAAGACACAAGTCATTTAGAATGAAAAACCGTTAGTTTTGCTTCATATCATATTGTGTTCAAGGAACCTGAAGCCTAACAATTTTCTTAATCATCTAGGGCTAGCTCTATTTCACTATTTATTTCTTGAATTTCACTCATTCTTTGATTGGCCAACTCCCAAGAATGTGGCTGTGAGTCATTTGAGAGAACTTGATAGAATATACATTTTATATAGGAAGTTTTGTCAAGGGTTTTGAGGATCAATTTAAATGGATGGAGGCCACATAGGGGCTACCTTCTGACAAATGAAAAAGGCCCAGCCCTGTATTTGCACTACCAGAATTCTCACAGACATTTGAAGTGAAACATGATGCTTTGAGTAGTGACATGAACAATGTGGTCATGGAAATTCAACAACCTATTGCCTTTCAAAGTAGAAATTGACAGACAAGGAGAAGTTGTTATGCATCTGTGACAAGGAAATGTTGGACCTTATGCATGTTGTGAAAAAATTCAAGCCACATTTATTGGGAAAACAATTCAAAATTCGAACAGATCATGAAACTTTGAAGTATTCAGTATCCCGATGGAATTTTAATGAACATGTAGGAAAGTAAACTACGAGGTTATTACTTTGAAATTTTTGTACAAAAAAGGCATAAATAATGCTTCAATAGATTTCTTATATATGCAATCTGAGCTGCATGCCATATCTATGGTAGCACTACGATGGAGAAAAAAGTTATTAGCTAAATATGCAAATATTCAAAGGATGAGAGAGCTGTTGATATGCTAGAAAACTAAAAAACGACCCATGACAAAGGATGAGAGAGCTACTGATATGCTATAAAACTCAAAATGGACCCATGACAAAGGCAATGGGTATACATTTTCAGGCAACCTCATTTTTTTTATATGAGTTGCACATATCTAGTATAGAAATCTAGATTTTAAGAAGGCAATGATAAAAGAATGCCATTCCTCACCTACTGCTGGTCAATTATGGTAAGACACAAGACGTAGTTAATTGGGTTTATCCTGTGTTAATACTAAATAGTGATGTATCAAGGTTTTCAATATCCATTCTATCTTGCTTCATTCAAATTCATCAATTGATACTTGGGCAAGCCCCTATGAAAATTAATTAAAGCAGATTAATGGTAAAATGTTTGTCAGACCATTAGACCTTCAATTCTCACATGAGAGGAGTTTTTGTCCCCAACCCACTGTCCCCTGAAAAATTTGGGTATGCTCTAGCCGTCCTGGGGATGAGTCCCTTGTACCTTCCCTTCAATCATCCTGAAAATCACTACAACATAGATGCAAATGTTACACAAAATAGCAAGATTATACCTGATGAGACAAATCTCAGTAACAAAAATAGGATTTACCTGAGATCCTACACATCTTATAAGTAAAATTATGTTCACGGTATACAATTGGCTGACTAAGGATATCTTCCAGGAACTCCTCTCTTTAATGAGAACCGAAATGAATCAATTGAGGATGCCATGCCTAACACCCTAATTATCTACCCATTCAAGATTGACGCACCTCTGTATCTGGATTCAAAGGTCAAGGTTAACAACTGAATCCACGCAAACAACAACTGGGTATCTATATGGATGGATTTGGGAACCAAACCCATTGTACAATTCAATATGTTTTAAATATGGTACAACAATTGACCTATTTTTATTTGATCAAACTATCAATGTCCAGAGGAGCTTATTTATGCATGATGATATTGCTTTCATGAAAAGAAACACAACATTCAAAGATATATTCATTGTTGATTTTTACCCGATGAATATAGAGAATTTGCATCAGAGGACATATGCAATTCACCTTGATGAACAATAGAAATATAATTTTGGGTCCCTAGAATAGTGGAATATCCCCCATATAGGTATCATAAGTAAAGGATGAGAGAGAAAGAATAGGAAAATAATTATTGGACATGTAACACATAGTGCCTACTAAAATCCCCTTTCTCTATCTAGTAGTGTGATAACTCAGGACTCTGGGGAGCATCAGACTGAAAATCAGAAGGTTGCATGTTCTATTCACAATCACCACATTGCAGATTTTGTAATTCATTCTTTAAAAATTTTGTTGAACTGAATAGATAAATGAAGGAAATCCCAGGAATTACTATGACAAAAGAAAAGCTTATTCTACATGCCAAACTGTAACAATCAAATAGGCATTTGTCAAATACTTGTAACAGAAGGTGAAACTCAATGACTTCATCAGTAACTTAAGTTTCTCTACAATTGATTCTTTTAATGTATTTCCATTTATCCCGACATTATTGTGTCAAAGGACACAAGATATTTAGAATCAAATTGTGATAAAGGAGCCTTAACCCTGACTATTTTCTCAATCATCCTGGGCTAGCTCCATTTCACTCTTTATTTCTTGAATTTCACTCTTTATTCCATGACTAATCAACTCCCAAGAATGTGACTCAGTTCAAAGAGCTTGATAGAATATCCAATTTATATAGGAAGTTTTGTCAAGGGTTTTGGAAGTATCATGACACAACCTCACTGATCCTACAAATAAGGATCGATTTAAATGGATAGAAGGGGTAGAGGGGCTACCGTCTTATCTATGAAAACTGTAACACTCAAGCATGCATCTGGCAAATACTTGTAACAAAAGGTGAAACTACAAGAATTCGTTAGTAACTTAAGTTTGTCTATAATTATTTCTCTCATTATATTCATTTATCGCAACATTATTGTGGCAAAAGACACAAGACATTTATAATGAAAAACAAGTAGTTTTTCTTCCTATCAAATTGTGATCAAGGAACCTGAAGCATCACAATTTTCTTAATCATCCAGGGCTGGCTCTGTTTCACTCTTTATTTCTTGAATTTCACTCCTTATTCTTTGACTATCCAACACCCAAGAATGTGATTGTGAGTCAATTGAGAGAACTTGATAGAATATACATTTGATATAGGAAGTTTTGTCAAGGGTTTTGAGGTTGATTTAAATGGATGGAGGCCACAGGGGGGCTACCTTCTGACAAATTAAAAAGGTCCAACCCTGTTTTTGCACTACCAGACTTCTCACAGACTTTTGAAGTGAAATATGACGCTTTGAGCACTAACATGAACAATGTGGTCATGGAAATTGGGCAGCCTATTGCCTTTAAAAGTAGAAATCGATAGACAAGGAGAAGGTGTTATGCATCTACGATAAGGAAATGTTCCCTTACGCATGTTGTGCAAAAATTCAAGCCATATTTATTGGGACAACACTTCAAAATTCGAACAAATCATGAAACTTTGAAGTATTCAGTATCCTAGTGGAATTTTAGTGAACAAGTAGGAAAGTAAACTACAAGGTTATTACTTTGAAATTTCTGTACAAAAAAGGCATAAATAATTCTTCAGCAGATTTCTTATCTATGCAATCTAAGCTGCATGCCATATCTATGGTAGCACTAGGATGGAGAAAAAAATTATTAGCTGAATATGCAAATATTCAAAGGATGAGAGAGCTGCTGATATGCTACAAAACTAAAAAATGACCCATGACAAAGGATGAGAGAGCTATTGATATGCTACAAAACTCAAAATGGACCCATGACAAAGGCAATGGGTATACATTTTCAGGCAACCTCATCTTTTTTATATGAATTGCACATATCTAGTACATAAATCTAGATTTTAAGAGGGCAATGATAAAGGAATGCCATTCCTCACCTACTACTCGTCAATAGTGGTAAGCTGCGAGGCATAGTGAATTGGGTCTGTCCTGAGTTAATACTAAATAACGATGTATCAAGGTATTCAAGATCCATAATATATTGCTTCATTCAAATTCATCAATTGATACTTGGGCAAGCACCTATGAAAATCACATAGGTAACAACGAATAGCATGACTAGAACTTATAAAGGGACTAAATTATAATACACTAACCCTCGCCAATAACACTCACGATAATAATTTCCCTTGTAACACGCCTAACACAACTATAATAAACCACCAGATTTTTCCTAATTCAAGCAAGAAATTAACAAAGAAAGGTACGCATAAAGAATCCTGGTAAGAATATGAATGCAAATACTAGGAGCAGGAGGAATAAGGCCAATACTAGGAATGTGGATTTGGCTTAAGCAAATACAGAAGGATGGTTGGCTACCAACCTTAGGTCCTCCACCGCGATGGCCACGCTTTGAGCAGAGTGGAAATTAAACTAGTGAGCTACATACCTCGAAATAGTTGGATGGAAGCAACCCACCCTAACTTCTCTCTAATGTAAAGCAACTTTGTCAGCCGAAAATTCATTACATTATAATTGGATGCATTCAACGAATGAGAATGACTAGGTTCATTTAAATATTTTCTAGCATGATGCAAAAGATGATAGGGCTACCCATATGCTACAAAATTCAAGACATGAGGGGCTCTTTACTTTAAAATTCAATACAAGAAGGGCATTAGAGGGTTTTTATTTTGAAATTCAATACAAGAAGGGCATAAATAATGCTCCATCTCAAATTTCTTATAAATGTTATCTAAGCAGATTTCTTATTGGGTGCACAGTGCTTGATCAGCTCAATAAAAATTTGCTCACCATTGGTATCCCAAGGAACAAGAATGTCCAGATTCATCTGAATTTGTTTCAAGTTAATATTCTGTAGAATGAAAGGAAAGAGCCTACCCTAAACTACTCATTAGAACAAATCACATACCTAGAATTTGCCTCGCCTTAGAGTAAACAAAAATGCTAACCCCTGCCAAGTATTTGAACCTTTTTTTCTTGGCTATGCTAGGCCGACCCAAGCACACCTAGTGTGGGTTCATCCTAGGAAACTTGCTTAAACTTAGATAGGTAAGGACACCATCTGTGAAACCATATATATTTTAAATAGGTCTTGATTAGATATGTTTGCTTACATAATGTGGTCTTGTTGAATCCAAATTTCTTCCTACAGGTCGCGCTCCATTGTACTTTTGCCTACCTAGTGTGTTTCCATCTAATGCAGGCCTAGCCTAGCAGGTCTCATTCCATCCATCTTATATTCGATAACAGTGCTATCTCTCTGGGACTACTAAATCTATCCATACTCTTTAAAACCACTTTGTTCAAGCTGGTTGAGAAAAATAATAAATGGAGATTATTGAATATGATTGTTACATAGCATCAAATTGTTAATAATATTACACCAAGTGTGTTACATTATAAGCTCAGCCTATTAGTTTATAAGCTCAGCATCGCTTGGATTCTGGGCCACTCAGCCTAATAAGAAACATCCAACTACCAGATTATGTTTGCAAAATGTGGGGACTATAAGAATTATAATAAAATTGGAATAAAATTTAATTTACCTATTGAACTTCCATAAACAGTTTATAAAAAGATAATTCTGAACACCCTAAATTTTCTTTTCAGTCTAAGCAATAGAAGGTTTCTAGATGAGACAATGAGAATAGATTTCAGTGAATTTTCCACCACCTTTTAGATCACCTTATAGACTATATTACAAAACAATTTTCCTAAAGCCATCCAGGAAGTTAACACTTTTTATCTTTCGATTCTTGGAATAAAAGGCGTTGTCAAAATCTCCGAGTAATCTCTCAGATCTTCTTGATTCTTCCACCACTCTCCAGGACCCCCCTTAATGATGTCACATCATTCCTAGAAAATATAAGTCCAGAAGCCAACCAAACCAAGAGCTTTGTTCTTCTTCGTTGAGAAAAGTGCTAACTGAACTTCTTCTAATTTCAATTCCTCTTGTTCCTCTTCCGAATCAATTAATCTTTCTAATTTTCTTCTAATCCTTAAAGAGTCTTCCATTTGAGAGTAAGAGGAATTTCATTTTATCGACTAGTCTATTTGCAATGAAAAAATTGAGTGTTCTTGTCACCTTTCTTCAACTAGGGTTACCCTATATTTATACTTTGAGAGAATCTGCTCCTCTCTGTGAACTTTGTCAAGGTCCTCAGAGTCGAGCCTTTGAGAAGGTCCTTTGACAATCCTTAGCCCAGATGTATGTTTTCAATTCATCTGTATTTTTTCCTATGGCTTCTTTATTCTTAAAAATTCCACTAGAAGCTTCTCTATTTCAATGACTCATTTTGTCCTTCAAAAGTTTAAGTCTTTGGGCCATGAAAAAAATTGTTTTATCCAAACTAAATATGTTTATTCCATGATTCCGCTAATCTATCTTTGAAGTTAGGATGAGATATCTAAATTTTTAAAAATATCAAAGGAAAAAATTTGGAAGCTAGATGTACCCAAATTTCCTAATACCAGTCTATGTTTAGATTTGGAATTCTTGGGTATTAGGGTTAAAAAAAAAAAATGTTACCTGGAAACCACTGGGAATTTGCAAGAAATCTCTTAGTCCCTTTTGTATTGTGATTCCTCTCCACCTTTCAATAAATCCAAGTGAAGTGATCCCTCGTAAGAGTTAGATGCCAAATACAGTCCATTGAAATGAAGTCCACAAACTCTATGTTGGCCGAATTGAATCCTAAGCCTTTGTTTTTCTCTAAATGTATAAGAGTTCCATTGAAATCTCTGTGAACAACCATTTTTCTTCCTCCAAACGGATTGAAACACTTCCAGCAATTCCCAACATCTCTTCTTCAAAATCGGATCAGGAGCGTTGTAGACATCTTGTACAGATAAAATATACACTGGCCACATAACAATGGACTCTGTAATGAATCAAAAATTGAGAACTAAAAATGTGATAAATATTCATCTTTGCAGCATCCCACAAAATAGAAAATATTGAACCAAGTTCTGCCTACTTCTTCAAACTTGGTTGTTGTTTTAGCTTTTCAGCACTTCATTGCATTTCTTGATCCAAGTCAGTTCTTATGTCACTGTTGCCCCCTCTTTGTTGCTAGATTTGACTTGAATTATTTCATTCTTGTTTTCCTGACAGAGCATTGAGAGGCCAATCTTTAAAGCTACAAAATCCAATGGATTCCTGCCCAAGGCTTCTACGGTTTTCCTAGCGAAAGCTTCCTTGGGCTCTTTCATGTAAGGCGTTTTAGGCTCCTTTGGCACATACAAGGGATTCGATCCCTAGACATAAGGCACAAACCTCTCAAATTGAAGAACCCAAGATAGAATGAATTCAATAAAAATCGTCTTACCATTAGCATTCAACGAACGAGAATGGCTAGGTTCATCTAAATATTTTATGGCGTGACACAAAAGATGAGAAGGCTGCCCATATGCTACAAAAGTCAAGACATGAGGGGGTATTTACTTTGAAATTCAATACAAGAAGTGCATGAGAGGGTTTTTATTTTGAAATTAAATATAATAAGGGCATAAATAATCCTCCAGCTTAGATTCATTATATATGCTATCTGAACAGATTTCTTATTGGGTGCATAGTGCTTGATCAACTCAATAAAAATTTGCTAACCATTGGTATCCCAAGGAACAAGAATGTCCATATTCATCTGAATTTTTTTCAAGTTAATATTCTATAAGAATGAAAGGAAAGGGCCTACCCTCAACTACTCATTAGAACAAATCACATACCTATAATTTGCCTCACCTTAGAGTAAATAAAAATTCTAACCGCTGCAAAGTATTTGAACCTTCTTTTCTTGGTTATGCTAGGCCGACCCAAGCACACCTAGTGTGGGCTCATCCCAGGAAACTTGCTTAATCTTAGATAGGTAAGGACACCATCTGTGAAACCATATATTTTTTAAATAGGTCTTGATTAGATATGTTTACTTACATAATGTGGTCTTGCTAAATCCAAATGTCTCCCTACAGGTCGTGTTCCAGTGTGCTTTTGCCTACCTGGTGTGTTTCCATCTAATGCAGGCCTGGCATGGCAGGTCTCATTCCATCCATCTTAGATTAGATACCACCATTGTCTCTTTAGGACTACTAAATCTATCCATACTCTTTAAAACCACTTTGTTCAAGCAGGTTGAGAAAAATAATAAATGGAGATTATTGAATATGATTGTTACATGGCATTGAATGGTTAATAATCTCACACCAAGTGTGTTACATTATAATCTCATCCTGTTAGTTTATAAGCTTAGCATCGCTTAGATTCGAGGTCACTCAGCCTAATAAGAATCATCCAACTACTATATTCTGTTTGCAAAATGTGGGGACTAAAATAATTATAATAAAATTGGAATAAAATTTAATTTACCTATTGAACTTCCACAAATAGTTTATAAAAAGATAATTCTGAAAACCCCAAAATTTTCTTTTAAGTTTAAGCATTAGAAGGTTTCTAGATGAGACAACAAGAATAGTTTTCAGTGAATTTTCCACCACCTTTGAGATCACCTTATAGACTATATTATAGAACAATTTGCCTAAAGCCATCCAGGAAGTTAGCATTTTATATCTTTGGATTCTTGGAATAAAAGGCGTTGTCAAAATCTCTGAGGAATCTCTCAGATCTTCTTGATTCTTCCACCACTCTCCAGGACCCCCTTGATGATGTCACATCATTCCTAGAAAATATAAGTCCAGAAGCCAACCAAACCAAGAGCTTTGTTCTTCTTCGTTGAGAAAAGTGCTAACTGAACTTCTTCTAATTTCAATTCCTCTTGTTCCTCTTTCGAATCAATTAATCTTTCTAATTTTCTTCTAATCCTTAAAGAGTCTTCCATTTGAGAGTAAGAGGTATTTCATTTTATCGACTAGTCTATTTGCAATGAAAAAATTGAGTGTTCTTGTCACCTTTCTTAAACTAGGTTTACCCTATATTTATACTTTAAGAGAATTTGCTCCTAACAGTGAACTTTTTCAAGGTCCTCAGAGTTGAGCCTTTGAGAAGGTCCTTTGACAATCATTAGCCCGGATGTTTGTTTTCAATTCATCCGTATTTTTTCCTATGGCTTCTTTATTCTTAAAAATGCCACCAGAAGCTTCTCTATTTGAATGACTCATTTTGTCCTTCAAAAGTTTAAGTCTTTGGGCCATGACAAACATTCTTTTATCCAAACTGAATATCCACCATTCCTCTACTCTATCTTTGATGTTGGGATAAGATATATAAATGTTTATCAAAGGAAAAAAATTGGAAGCTAGATGTACCCAAATTTCCTAATACCAGTCTAAGTTTAGATTTAGAATTCTTAGGGATTAGGATTCAAAAAACAATTGCCTGGAAACCACTGGGAATTTTCAAGAAATCTCTCAGTCCCTTCTGCATTGTGATTCCTCTCCACCTTTCAATTAGTCCAAGTGAAGTGATCCCTCATAGGAGTTGGATGTCGAAGACGGTCAGTTGAAACAAAGTCCACAACCTCTACATTGGACGAATTGAATCCTAAGCCTCTGTTTTTCTCTAAGTGTATAAGAGTTGCATTGAAATCTCTGTCAACAACCATTTTTCTTGCTCCAAATGGATTGAAACGCTTCCAGCAATTCCCAACATCTCTTCTTTAGAATCGGATCAGGAGCGTTGTAGACATCTTGTATAGAGAAAATATACACTGGCCACATAACTATGGACTCTATAATGAATCCAAAATTGAGAACTGAAAATGTGATAAATATTCATCTTTGCAACATCCCACAAAATAGCAAATACCGAACCCATATCTGCCTACTTCTTCAGACTTGGTTGTTGTTTTAGCTTTTTAGCACTTCATTGCATTTCTCGATCCAAGTCAGTTCTTATGTCACTGTTGCCTCCTCTTTATTGCCATATTTGACTTGAATTATTTCATTCCTCTTTTCCTGACAGAGCATTGCAAAGCCAATATTTAAAGCTACAAAATCCAATGGATTCGTGCCCAAGGCTTCTATGGTTTTCCTAGCAGAATCTTCCTTGGGCTCTATCATGTAAGGTGTTTTAGGCTTCTTTGGAATGTACAGGGGATCCGATCCCTACATAAAAGACATAACCCTCTCAAATTACAGAACCCAAGATAGAATGAATTCAATAAAAATTTCTCACCATTGGCATTCAACGAACGAGAATGGCCATGTTCATCTAAATATTTTCTAGCATGATGCAAAAGATGAGAGGGTTGCCCATTTGTTAAAAAGGTCAAGACATGAGGGGGTCTTTACTTTGAAATTCAATACAGGAAGGGCATGAGAGTGTTTTTATTTTGAAATTCAATACAAGAAGGGCATAAATAATCCTCTAGCTCAGATTTCTTATCTATGCTATCTGAATCCACAGGTCTTATCACTAACAGAATCAGAAATACCTCTACATTGTCTATTTGAAGCTTTTTCTAAGCATGGCCATTTCATGTCTTCGGCACCTCTCCTCACTTGAAATGACACCCATTCTTGACAGATGCACACCTGCTTTCTTTTTACCACACTTCTTGTTGGAAGAGTGTATCCCAATCTTACATGAGCTCTCGGTTTTTCAACATGAGCTCTCACTTTTGCTACAAAGGGCGAAGAACTTATTTGTAAAATAGAACAAAGAACAACCACATATATAATTCACTCGCATATGTTTCCAGAAAAGCATTGATAAGGAAAAAGGGAAAATGTGCAGATAAAACCAAATTTGAAGTTGTGAATACTAATATGATTAGTGGCTGATGCGAATAAGTGGGTGATGTCTTGGAGAGGCTTCGGAGGCTTCATCGAATGGGGTAATCACAGTACAGAACGTGAACCAAAAGAATAAGAGGAGAATGAGGAATGTCCTCTTTAGAAGAATAATGAAGAGAAGAAGTATTAGTGCTTGTAAGCTCAGGAATTGTCCCTGCAACCTATTCATGCCTGAAACCCCGGAAACTCCTTGGATGTGCTTGAACAAATGAAGAATTTTTGAAATGACCTAGTTAATTGAATAAATAGTAGTTTTGGGATAATGGTGAGATCCAAAGGTTGATGATATTTTAATCGTCTAACAAGCCATATGATGGTAGAGACCAGATCTACGTATCACCAGAGGAGAGTGAGTCTCAGAGGAGAACACCTTACAGTGTAATTATTTAGTAATAAGCAAGGAAATATTATAACAATAAAATCATATTCTTGAAAGTTAATTTTTTATGAAGATAACATTGCGGATTTTGCAAGGAGGCGGAAGGGAAAAAGAAATGTCAAAATAAATTTGATGATTAAATGTTTACAAATAAGGTGATTAGTAAAGAATTTATTTAATTTTATCTATTTGTTAATAGATCATAGTGGAGTCTAGTGCCTAAAAAGGAAGATTAGATGAATTAATTATCAATGGAAATATGGGGAGAAATATTGAATTAAAGTAGGTTTGAGGGTGATATTTTTTTGAGTATTTTTGTGTATAATTGGAACAATTCAATTAAAGAATAAAGAAAAATGGTGAGATGAAAATTAAGATTATTAAGTCAGAATACATTAAAAGAAAAGAGCAAAGAAGATGTTGCTTTTATTAAAAGTAAAAAAGATGATGCTCTTTAGTGCATGGGTTATAATTGATGGTTATTTGAGCTAATTCATCTCAAACAAGAAATTGGTTAGTCCACAAACTTTCAACACATACATGTTATGTGTAAGCATTGAATAGCAATGATGTGACATTTTTTAGAGAGTACTTTTTAACTAAAACTTATATAGTACTTATGTGATTGTTAGGTGACTTTCCTATAATAAAATCTAAGAAAAGTTGGCTAATCCTAACTCTAGAAAGCAAAAAGTTTATATCATTTTAAAGAAATCATTTACTACTATGTAGAATATTAATAACATAATTTGTAGTGAAAGTATGCAAGTCATTTCTCTTATAGGCATAATCTACATCCAGTATGAGTGAGATGTGTGACTTTGTCCATGCTCAACATGAAGTTCACATATGTCCCTTTAAAAAAAAAATCTAAATACAAATACGATGTATGTTGTAAGAAAAAATAAATCTGAATATGCATCTTTAGTTAGTTTCAATTGAAAGCATTATAAAGCATCAATAACCCATCAATATGGTCACTCAATTTTTTATTGATATCACAACCCAACGTGGTAAAAATTTTTCACTCACTCTCTGTCATAAATAAAATTAATTTTGTACTAATTTAAAAAAAAGAATAATATAGTTAGAAGTAAAAAGAGTATGAGTAAAATGCTTAAGTCTTACTTTTAAAAAATATTTCTACATAAAATTTAACTAAACTATTTCAATATCTATATTAACTAATTTATGTTGATTTCAATTTCATATATATCGATATATACAAAGAAAATGTTTTAATGTTGTATATAATAAAATATTCAATGTCCAAAGAAAAAAGTAATTAAAAGTTCAAAAATAAAATAAAAAATATCAAATGACTCCTAATAAAAATAATAAGGAGATGTGTTATTTTGTTCAGTGCTTAATATAAAATAAATATGTGACATTTAAAAACATTCATAGTTATTAAAAAAAAAATCAACATGGTTCATCACTAAAATATTGTAATATGCACAATTAAGTCCCACTATTTTACATTTTGGTTCTTTTTTAGGTCTTTTCGTTGTCAATTTTACCAATCCATAAAAAAGTTTTTTGGAAATAAAAATTTATGTTATCTACTTTATATAACATTCAAAAATATAACTTAAACAATAAAAAATTACACATTGCCTATGGATAAAGAGAGAACCACTACAAATTCACTGGATCTATCAAGAAAAAGATATTTGATCCCACTTAGGGTATACTTAATCTGTAATTAAGATGGTTCTACATATATACATGTATTTATGCTAAATTCATATAGTACACAATTACTAGATTAATATGTAGTTCCCCTAAATACACACCTTTTATATCACTACATTTTATGAAATTTATGTTAAATTTTGTAAAAAATAATATATTATGAATTTAACTGTTTAAAAAAATATTATTATTTTGATAATTTTAATAAATATCATTTTATGTTGTGTTCTTATTTTATTTTTCCAAAATTCTTAGACCATTTTTCCTTTTAGTTATATATATTTAAAACCATTTAAAACAACTTTTAGTGTTCACTTTATCCTTATTTCAAAAGTACTTTATCCTTATTTTAATGTTTAGACATTCAATTTTCCTGCTAATATTATCATATACTCCTCATTGAATACGATGTCATCTTCTATAGAAGGATGTAAGATATAAACTATATATAAATACAGATACAAATAGAAGTGATAAGAAACTTGTTAACTTGATACTTATATAATCCAATTAGAAGAGGGAAGAAATCATTCAAATAATAATTATGGATGAATTTTGTAAGTATTTTGGATACAGCTCTCTCCTTTAAAACTTGTTATTCGGAGTTAATGAGGGGTTATTGTTTCAAATGGTTGAAGCAATTATGCTCAGGCTATGTATGAAATTGGGGAAAGCAGAAGAAACATGAGAAATATATGAAGAGAAGCTATCAATTTTATTCAATTGATGAAAATGAAAAAATGTGTTTCAAACCTCAACAAATGATAGCGTCAGGTGGGTTTTCTAAAAAAAATTCAAAATTTTAAACTATCGTAAAATTCATCAAAATTTATTTTCAGATATATGAATTACTACATATAGAATATACGCTTATTGATGCTTGTTGGCCCTTTGAGTATTTTATTAATTATGTAATTAACAAACACATACAACGTTTATGGTTAACCTTCTTTCTACTCATTTCCTATAGATTCATGTATAATTCATATTTTCTATTTATAATTCCTATAATTTTCATTTCATTTCTATGATTATGCCGAGAATTACATTATTTCATTTCAAACATTGTTATGTAATGATCAACAATTTTAATCATACTCACTGTCTTGGAATGGGAATTGGTTTTGAGCGAAAGCTAGGATTATAATTGGCTAAGTCAAGGGAAGGTGGTCATTCCCCTTTACATTGCTCCTCAATAGCATGGACCAAAGTGTATAAGTTTTGTTTGGCTATGGAGTATTTTATTTTATCTTGGGCAATAGCTAGTTCTTGAGATAACACCTTGTTCATCCTCCTTATTCTCTGACTAAATTTTAGTAATGTAGCATAACAAAGTCTATTTTGAAATAAGAGTTTAATGTGAGTAGTCTTACCTTGTAAGTGTCCAATAGCCTTCTTGAGATAACACCTTGTTCATCCTCCTTATTCTCTGACTAAATTTTAGTAATGTAGCATAAGAAATTTTATTTTGAAATAAGAGTTTAATGTGAGGAGTCCAACAGTTTTTGGTTTCTTGGACACCTTGTAGGCTAACTGTGTTTGCATGCTAGAGCTCTCATATAGGTATAACAAATGTACCTTTGATTTTAAGTTTTTTTTTTCCCTCATTTTTCTCTATGTTCTATGCACATACCGCAACATAGATACCTAGTTTGGATCAGTCTATATCACAACAACCATTCCTTTCTCACCAAAGGTTGGCTATCATAGACCCCTTCTCTAGGGATCATCCATTGAAAAGTGAAGATGAAAATTGTTGTCACTGTAAGTTGAAGCAGAAGTTTATTCGTAATAGAGTTGTGCTTTGTAGAGGAGTGAGAGGTAAAAAATAAATCATGACGTAACCTTCATGCTACAAATTTTTTTGCAACTGTCAAGTGGAAAGAAACCCATATGATGACAAATACATTTGGCACTATCTATGTACATTGATACATGCTCGATATCACGACACTATTTTCATAACTACATACATATTGATAGGTTTTATGAATGGTGGTAGGCCAAAGTTACATATTTTCATATTATGTTGTTATTAATTATTGGAATAAGGGATTTGAACAAGTGGCCAATGTAAGTAGGATTTAAGTTAACATGTTCAATGAAAAATTCCACATGTTAATTTTCCTTGAATATCGAACAAGATTTTACTTTTTAATCTATTAAGTTATATGAATCGATTAAGTTTTCATAAATTATAAAATATATGGTTACAATTGTTATATAAATGTTTATTTTATTATGTAAATTAAAATGTTGTTTGATTATTGAGACACAAGATCAAGCCAAAATAGTTCATTTACATTACTTTCATAACTAAAATTCCATCTAATATGTCCACTTGAATACAAAGAAGTGTGCAGACTAGTTGGAATTGGTCTAATTCCATGCCATGGAGTACCTGCTATTGTTTCTGTTGAGGTCTTTGAGTTAGATGAATTCGATTAATAACAATCTCAGGACTCCAAGTTAGATTAATTCAATTAATAAAGCTTTTAGGCCATTGAGTTAGATGAATTTTATTTACAAAAAAATCATGATAAAGTGGAAAAAGAGTCCATTTTTTTTTTGAATTCAGGATAACCATGTGTTTTGGTCATTCGGTTTTTACAATTCAGGACAAGTCACAGTGGTGCTAATAAACGAGCAGTCTAAATTAGGGTGTGATTTCCATTTTCCAAGATAAATTCTGTGACAAAGCAACCCTCTAGATTGGCGGCCCTTCAATGCCAAAATCCAACACAAGACCTTGTTTTCCCTCATACTTTTGAGGGTAAAAAAACTTAAAGTTTACACTCTAATTCATTTTGATTATTAATAAATTTAATATTACAATAGATATAAAATTAAAAATAATATGTCATGATTTAATAGCTAACAGGGCATTAAGGCCTGTCAAGTTTTAATTTTCAAGGTGGGTTGCGGAGGAAACCTTTCATAGTATGTGGACAACCACAATCTATCACGACCCTCCCTCTCCCATTCTAGCTTACAACTATGACACCCCCACCCCGCACCCTGCAAAAACAAATAATGTTTAATTTAGAGTCTTGCATTGAGTTAGAGCTTCATGATAGGAGAAACTTTAATGCACGAGACTGCTATGACTCATTGGCACCTATGATACAAGACTGCTACATATAGCCACAGATTCACATTCAATCATTCACATAATATAAACTTATAACGACTTTCATCTTAAATGGGTGATTATTAATCTAACATTTATGATGACATAAAATATTTTAGTTTTTAATAATGCATGGTTAAAGAATATAAAAAACTAAATGTTTTATATTTATGAATAAAAAAATATTTTTTGCTTATAATTTTTTCAATAAATTGGCATATATTAATTGTCAAAAATTGTTTAAACTATTAAGTTAGTCTCCTTTTATCAGGAATAGATTTATGTATCATGAAAGACCAGTCCTGGTAAAATTTAGTAAATTAAAGTATTTGTAAGTGTGAGCCTTCTTGTTACATTAGTTGGGTGTGATTCAAAAGCTTAAAACTTGAAAATGTCATAGAATGTAGCAACATCAACTTCAATATTACTTAGCGCCAAATCACTTAGTTTAAAAGTGGCGATTATGGTTTTGAGAGTGTTAGCCTAAAGACTACTTATTTTCAATATCTAATGAATCTAATCAAACAAACACCTGGCATCCATTATTTAAGGCATTTTTAATAGACTGGAATGAGCTTCAAAAGATCTACTAAAGAATAATAAGAAAAATTCTTAAAAGGTGCTCTTCTCTATTCAACAAATTGTGCATGAGTGTTCATTCACAAAAACTGTTGCATTAAACAAGTCAAATAAATCTTGAAATATTAAGCAACATTGATATTAGAGAGAAAATATCGTAATTTTCATTGTACGTAAAATTATATAGAAAGAGTCTCACAACTTTTCAATGAAAAAATTGAATCCATGCAAGAATTTTTCAACTATGTTTTGGGATAATACTAGGTAGGAAGACTAAGTTTTGATTCAATTTTCATAATGATTCAGAAATTCTATTAAGGATATTGATGATCTTATGAGGTAAGTTCAAGTTAATAAGCAATAATTGAATAGATCGACAGTGGTCAAATTTGAACACCTTAAAAAAAAAATTGTTGGATTGTAGGGTTTGTTATCGTCATATCTCAATCCATATGGTGAAATGTTCAATTTAGTTTTGTTTTACTAATTGAATTTTCAACATGAATTATAATATGTTTAGTGTTGAATTATAATATGTTTTATTCAATATTTCCCATCTTTTATTTTTACTATTTTAATAAAATTCTTATAAATAAAAATTAATAAAAATATCTAAAATTTTATCGATCAAAATTAATCAAATATTAATTTTTTTTAAATAATTAGGTAAATTAGGAAAAAATCATAACTCTTAAAATCATAAAAGTCTATAGGAGCTAGCACAATAACATTAATAAAGTGGTTTATATATGCCAATAGGTGTCATTTTCAACTTATAATAGCACTGGTTGCTGTAATATACCCCGATAGCCTCACATAAAAATGCAAGGAATTAGATTTTTTTTACACAAATTACCCACCGGTAATTATCCAAACCACTATTCTACATTCTTGTAACCATTAACCACCACTCTTGTAGTACATTAACATAAACTGTATGATGTAATATTTCATCCATTTCATGATTCCCTTAACCACATTAATTATTCACATACTTGACATTACCAACATCACATTATGCAAGGAATCACATCATCAAACTAACATAATAAGAAATCACATCATTGAACACCGATATACCCTAGAAACCCCGTAGGGTGAAAACCAACAAACGTTTAATTTTATTATTAAACGCTCATGAGGGTGTTCATCCCTCACTCAATGGCTTATAAGGGAGTCCATCCCTTAACCATTGTCACAAAATATTACAATGAAATATCAATTAAAATACAACATACCTAGCTAAAAGCTATTACAATGATCATGAAACCATTTACCCACAAATGACCACTCTTTATATGCTTGTGGCATGATTGTCCCATCAGTGGACCATCCTGCAGCTCGTACTCATCAGCATGGACCATTAGTTCTTATCTGTCACAATGTTAAACATAATTTGTCTTTTGCACAAATCACCATCCTTTCCTGTCATTGATGTCGTCAACAATATTTGGTAACATGATTAGATAAAGTATTAATCAATCAATAATCATTCTTTGAAAGCGATCTTTTAACATCTATTCATGTGCATACATGAGATGTAAATATAATATCACAACATGCTTCTTACAACATTATGCATGTATAAACAAATAATTATTAAACATGTCAAAATAATTACCCCATTACTATGATCATTCTCGCACCAGCACACATTCATATCCAAAGGAAACCACTGTAACCATCCATTTCACTTAAAGGATACTAGAAACTTATCTTTGTTTTTCATGCATGTAATTAGATAAAAACTTATTCAAAGAGAGCTAGCCCCTTAGCTTCTTCTTTGTGCATGTAACTAAGTAATCTTTCCAATACAATAGATGTTCCCTTCTAAGGGGAAGCTAACATGATAGACATTATTATCATGCATGCAAATGTAAGTCCCTTTTCGAAAAAACATCTTTTCCAAGATAGATCTATTTACAAAATCTATTGTATGCACAAAGACATGCATTGTTCTAAACCAGAACTAATGTGTTAGTCATTATTTCTTATATGTGGATATATGTATTTTATAAAGTAAAGCAAGTACATTTATTCCAAGTAACTACGCGTTTTACTCTTCGTAATAATTACTCTTTTCTGTACACAAATCCATATTTCTCTTTATAATATCTAACACAATAGTTCCACAAATCCATGTTTCTCTTTAAAATACCTAACACAATAGTTATATATTCATACATGTAATCAACTATGGTAATCAACCATTGTTTCTATGCCTCTGTATATGTGCATATGTGTTCTTTTCACATAATTATTTGCAAGAACCCAACATAGTTTCTCCATAATGATAACCTTTTATGCATTAAACCATGCAATTAAATCAAACTATCCAATATGCAACACACAAATCATTTACCTTTTTACTCGTAACTTTTGAAAATATTGCAAATGAATTAACACCATTAACTTATCTTTCACGCCCAAGGAAAACATATTCTTTGCAAATAAGATTCCTATGACTTAGATTATCTCCGTGCATTTCATCTATGCATAGGTTATTATATTTTCTCATAAGTAAGTATTGTTTTTCAAAATAACTCTCTTACCCATCACAATATTTCACAAATTTCCCTCTTTTATCTTTATTCACTTCTAGAAAAATTACTACGAAATCCATTTTTAAGAAAAGAGCATGCATCCTATCTTTTCTTACATAAAAATGCATATTCAATGTTATATAAAGACAAGAAAGGTTACTCATCTTTTAATGCTGCAAATATATTTATAATAACAATCTTTTTCTATATATAGTAATAACAATCTTTATCTACATGTAATAATATATTTTCTCTACCAAGAAAAATATATAATAACATTATTTATCTACATGTAGTAATATATTTTCTTTACCAAAAAAAATATATAATAATCAATCTTTATCTACATGTAGTAATATATTTTCTTTACCAAGAAAAAATTACTACTAATAAATTTTTATCTACATGTAGTAATATATTTTCTTTACCAAGAAAAATATATGATAATCATGCACATATATATGTGTATATGTAATCACTAACACAAAAGAAAATATATGATAATCATGCACATATATATGTCTATATATAATCGCTAACACAAAAGAAATTTTTCAAGTTGTGTATAAGCTTGTTTTATTACTTTTAAGAAAATCACATTAATTTCTACTATTTTATGAACAAGATGCAAATGTGAATAAAATCACATTAATTTCTATTGTTTTATGCACAAGATGCAAATGTGAATTTTTATTTAAGGAACATGATCACGTATCTAGGTCATCGACTCTCATAGGAGAAAAATGAATGGTCGACTCTCATAGGAGAAAAATGAATGGTTGTGAGCCCTTTTCATACACAACCATGAGATCCATGTCTAAAAATATGACCATACTCTTGCATGAAGTTACACCCTCTGGTTTGAATATTTCCTCCTTTCACACAGTGCCACTACACTCTGTGGAGTCCAACTGAGCAACAACTTTCCTTTGTCATTTGTTACAATGTCCACCAAAAACTAAGTTTCATAAAACAAGATAGGAACTCCATAATCCTTAATGACTAAACATATTATCCAAAACCTTTAAAAAATTATTATTCCTCCCCTCCGAGCCCCGATTCGTTTTGAGATCAAAATATAAAAGGGAAATTTCCAAGAAGTAGTTTAATTGTTTCTTCGTGATTTGGCATATGATAACAACCGTTGTTAGAGGTAAAAGATTCATACGCCTATTCTCCTTATCTCAAGATCATCCCTTCATGTAAGAAAGATGGTTACTCTTCGGTAGTTTCACCATATCGAACCCTAACTATCTCATCATATCACGAATGGAAATTTTATTTCATGTTAATAATTAGTTATGCAACGTACTCTAGCTAGAGATATTACATACTCCCTCCTTTAAAGAGAACACTGTCCATGGTGTTCTTCTCTCACTAGGACTTAATTTCTACTCATTATATAGCAATCCAAACAACTCAAAACAAGATATGCTCCCATCACAATGAACGATTCCATTATTCAAATTCGTCAAATACAAGACAAAATATATATATATCAACTTACCATTACTTTCCAATTACTCTTGCAAATCCTGGTCACATTTTTGCAAGTTCTCTAAGAATGGTTTGACGATGCATCCTCACTACATGGAAAGCACCCTGTAATATATGACTAAAAAATTCGATCACATTCGTCACACCATTTTTAATAAAATGAAATACGTTTAACTATCAATCAATTATACAATGTGAGGTGATATTTAAATCATAGTACTTTTACAAGTACATAGAGAGCACTAACACTCTAATCATCAAAATGGTCAATAATTGCACCAAGTGCAAATTGTCTTAGCCTCTACTAAGACGTTCACAAGATTGGTAATGCAACAAAAGAACTAAAATTCCAACAAATGCTTACTGAGCACTAAGCACCTTTCATGTTAAGATGTGCATAACATCTTTACACAATTATATATAAAATTCATTTTAACACAACACATAATTAATTATTTTGTTCTCCTACGAGAACCATAGTGGCAAAAGAATTCTCTTCCCAACCCATGGGAACTGGTTTCCACAACTAGATCGAGTCATTTTCGCATCCAGACATTTCTTTGGCAAAGACCATACCAATTCTAATATGGAATTCCACTGACCAACCAAATCAATAATTCTAATGACCACATAGGGTCCAATATAAGATTCCTCTTGGTAGCATCTTGCTTATTCCTCTAACAGTGTCCCGTTTATGAGGAATTTTGGGCTTCCTTCAACAGGCTCCAAATCAACAGAGTTGCCTCAGGATTTTTACCCTCTTCGCCATGTTGGCCAACTCTTTTCCCTTACTATGATCATTTATATCTAGGGAGAGGAAATCTGGGCAGGAAAGTTCCATCAACTCATCCGAGCAGGTAACCACCATCAACGCAAGGCCTTCTAGCCTTTCACAATGGTCGAAAATTGTCTCGCATGTTAAATTTATCTTTTAGCACTCTTTCCCACAGTAATTTACAAAATTAACCATATGCACATTAGCATTAATAAAAGAAACATTCATGTACAACATGTATTTATACTTAGCCCTCAACATGGGTCCACAATATCTAGATTGATAGGAAACATAACTTTCATACATGTTGTATGCATTTTGATTTTCCAAGTAATGTAATCATGCATATCATATAACTTTATTCTTTCTCATTTATGATTCAAATTCACATTGCAATGTTTTACTTTCATAGTTTTGCTTATTTCCATTAAGATACCCCTACTTAATCCCATCAGCATTTAGTAATAAATAAGTATTAACTTTCAAAATCATTTTATTTTCATGTGTACAACATTGTCATGCATAAAAGTATATGAAAATATTCATTAATGTGTAAATGTCAACAATAGTTGAGGTAAGAATTCAAACATTTGCAATTACCCAGAGTATATTGTTACCAATAGACCAACACATGAAGTAACTACCATAATCACTTATTCACAACTTGCAATAAGCTTAAATGAAATCCAACTCATGCATACAAGTTTTATGAGTTAGTCATGCAACACTAACCAATCACTGCTACCACCCATATTAATGCGTAGTGAATTGTAACTTTAGTCATGTTCATTAAATGTATCCTTAATATTTCCATATTTGCAAAAGTTGGTAGTTGATTGTCACTTTCCTTAATGAGTGTTCAAGATTATTCATATGTGTGACAAAGGTTTTATTGTCTTTTATCCTCATCAAGATTCCAATGTCATGAACATAGTTTTGCAACAAACTTTATTACTCACTACTCAATGTAATTAAAAACATGAATCACACATTTCATGTCAAAAGTAGTCTACTTTATATATATCAATATGTAGACTATTAGACTCATACCTGAGCTAACGCCCACTGGTGGCATACTAAATTTCTTTTCCGCTTACCAATTCCCAAAGGCGTTAGTGCTGCAACCTTTTGCTCTGATACCACTTGTAACATACCCCCATAGCCTTACATGAGAATCCAGGGAGTTAGCAAATTTTTACACAAATTACCCACCCGTAATTATCCAAACCACTATTCCACATTCCTGTAACCATTAACCACCACTCTTGTAGTATTTTAACATAAACTATATCATGTAATATTGCATCCATTTCATGATTCCCTTAACCAAACTAATTAATCATGTACTTGACATTATCAACATCACATTATGCAAGGAATCACATCATCAAACTCACATGATAAACAATCACATCATTGAACTCCAATATACCTTGGAAACCCCATAGGGTGAAAACTGGAAAACTTTTAATTTTATTATTTATTAAATGCTCATGAGGGTGTTCACCCCTCACTCAATGGCTTATAAGGGAGTCCATCCCTTAACCATTGTCACAAATATTACAATGAAATATCAATTAAAATACAACATACCTAGCTAAAAGCTATTACAATAATCATGAAACCATTTACCCTCAAATGACCACTCTTTGTATGCTTGTGGCATGATTGTCCCATCAGTGTACCATCTTGTGGCTCGTAATTGTCAGCATGGACCATTAGTTCTTATTTGTCACAATGTTAAACATAATTTGTCTTTTGCACAAATCACCATCCTTTCCTCTCATTGATGTCATCAACAATCTTTGGTAACATGACTAGATAAAGTATTAATCAATCAACCATCAGTGGAGCATCCTGTAGCTTGTACTCGTCAGCATGGATCATTAGTTCTTATCTCTCACAATGTTAAACATAATTTTTCTTTTGCACAAATCACCATCCTTTCTTGTCATTGATGTCATCAACAATCTTTGGTAACATGATTAGATAAAATATTAATCAATCAATAATCATTCTCTGAAAGAAATATTTTAACATATATTAATGTGCCTCCATGAGATGTAAATATAATATCACAACATGCTTCTTCTTACAACATTATGCATGTATAAACAAATAATTATCAAACATGTCAAAATAATTACCCCATTACTATGATCATTCTCACACCAACACACATTCATATCCAAAGGAAACCATTGTAACCATCCATTTCAGTTAAAGGATACTACAAACTTATCTTTGTTTTTCATGCATGTAATTAGATAAAAACTTATTCCAAGAGAGCTATCATGTTTGCTTCTTCTTTGTGCATGTAACTAAGTAATCTTTCCAGCATAGTAGATGTTCCCTTCTAAGGGGAAGCTAACATGATAGACATTATTATCATGCATGCAAATGTAAGTCCCTTTTCGAAAAAACACCTTTTCCAAGATAGCTCTATTTACGAAATCTATTGTATGCCCAAAGACATGCATTCTTCTAAACCATAACTAATGTGTTAGTCATTATTTATTGCATGCAGATATATGTATTTTACAAAGGAAATCTAATACATTTATTCCAAGTAACTACTTGTTTTACTTTCCATAATACTTACTCTTTTTTGCACACAAATTCATATTTCTCTTTATAATATTTAACACAATCGTTCTACAAATACATTTTTCTCTTTAAACTATCTAACACAATAGTTATATCTTCATACATGTAATCAACTATGGTAATCAACTATTGTTTGTATGCTTCTGCATATGTGCATATGTGTTCTATTCACATAGTTATTTTCAAGAACCCAGCATAGTTTCTCTCTCATTTATGTACAAAGTTATTATGCATTTATTCCCAAGAAAGTATCATAACAAAGTTCTCATGCATTTGTTTTCAAGAAAGTATCATAATTAACCTTTCTTTTGGGGATAAGAACAAAGAAAATAATAATGGTAACCTTTTATGCATTAAACCATGAAATTAAATCAAACTATCTAATATGCAACACACAAATCGGTTTGAAATTAAATCAAACTATCTAATATGCAACACACAAATCATTTACGTTTTTACTCACCAAACCATGTAACTTTTGAAAATCTTGCAAATGAATTAACACCATTAACTTATCTTTCAAGTCCAAGGAAAACATATTCTTTTCAAAGAATATTCCTATGACTTATATTACCTCCGTGCATTTCATCTATGCATAGGTTATTATATTTTCACATAACTAAGTATTTCACAAATTACCATTTTTAATCTATATTCACTTCGAGAAAAATGACTACGAAATCCCTTTTTAAGAAAAGAGCATGCATCCTATCTTTTCTTACATAAAAGGCATATTCAATGTTATATAAAGACAAGAAAGGTTACTCATCTTTTAATGTTGCAAATATATTTATAATAGCAATCATTTTCTATATATAGTAATAACATTCTTTATCTAAATATATTTTCTCTATCAAGAAAAATATATAATAACAATCTTTATCTATGTGGAGTAATATATTTTCTTTACCAAGAAAAATATATGATCACAATATTTATCTACATGTAGTAATATATTTTCTTTACCAAGAAAAATATATAATAATCAATCTTTATCTACATGCAGTAATATATTTTCTTTACCAAGAAAAATGTAGTACTAATCAATCTTTATCTACATGCAGTAATATATTTTCTTTAGCAAGAAAAATATATGGTAATCATGCACTTATATGTGTATATGTAATCACTAACACAAAAGCAAACATGTAATAATCATGCACATATATATATGTCTATATATAATCACTAACACAAAATCAAATTTTCAAGTTGCATATAAACTTGTTTTTTTTTACTTTTAAGAAAATCACATTAATTTCTACTATTTTATGTACAAGATCCAAATGTGAATTTTTCTTTAAGGAGCACCATCGTGTATCTAAGCATTCGACTCTCATAGGAGAAAAACGAATGGTTGTGAGCCATTTTCATACACAACCATGGGATCCATGTCTAAAATTACGACCGTACTCTTGCATGAAGTTCCACCCTTTAGTTTGACATTAGCACCTTCGACGGAGTGCCACTAATCTCCATGGAGTCCAGCGGAGGAACAACTTTCCTTTGACCTTTGTTACAATGTCCACCAGAAAAGAAGCTCCATAAAAGAAGACAGGAACTCCATAATCCTCAACGATTGAACATATTATCCAAAACCTCTCAAAAACGATTATTCCTCTCCATATGAGCCTTGATTCACTGTGAGATCAAAAATATAAAAGGGCAATTTCCAGGAAGTAGTTTAACTGTTTCTTCGTGATTTGGCATATGATAACAACTGTTGTCAAAAGTAAAAGTATGATACACCTATTCTCCTTATCTCAAGATCATCTCTTCATGTAAAAAAAACTGTTACTCTGGAGTAGTTTCACTATACTGAGCCCTAACTATGTCATGGTATCACAAATTAAGAGTTTATTTCATGTTAATAATTAGTTATGCAACATACGTTGGCTGGAGATATTACAGTTGCTATATAAAAGGTGGAAAATGATGTTGATGACCTATATCAATCAGTTTATTAATGTGGTTGTGCTATTAGATGACTAGTGCCCAAGGGTGATTAGTAAACAATGGTTAACTATGGTTGATAAAGTTGACCATTGTTTAGGAGAATTGAAAATGATCTAGATGAATGTATTAGATGAGTATTATTTCTAATAAAAAAATAATCCACTTGATGTATGAGAATCCTCGATAATTAAAAATGTGATTTTTCTTTGTTCTTTTCATATAAATTTAGATTTTTCTATATATTGTAATGATTTCACCAATTAATTTATGAACTTAAATTTATGTTTTTTTTTATACAATATTATAATTGAAATTTCATAAAATTAATTACGAGGGAAAATAATTTTGCGATACTTTGTTTCAAGAATTTATTTTTAATAAATTTAAAATAAATAATATTTTAATTAAGTAAATTATTAATTATCTTTTTATTCTATATATATATATATATATATAATTCTAATCAAATTCATAAATTTTATATTAAATTAACAAATTATTATTCCAAAATTTTATATTAAATAACTTTTAGGATAATCAATTTATAGCATTATTCCCAATAGTGTAACTGAACTTAGTACTAGGAAGCTTTTTTCCCATGTTGTGTTATTGCATTGTTTAATGGAAAAATGATTTATATAATTTTCTTTTTCACGTTGACGAGAGTTAAAACTTTATTAAACAAGGGAAGCTGCGAGGCAGCAAGTCCCTGCATTAAGTTCAGCCTGAGAATGCACCTGCACCTGCATGAAGAAGGCTATGGAGGACAGCAGAGAAAATTCATCTACGGGTTTGCCAGTCCCTGACCCAATCCATCACAACACTTCTCACGGGATCAGTTATTCCAAATAGAAGCGGGTTTAAACATGAAAATCTTGTAAGTTTAGAGTCGGATGTAAAACTTATTTAGGTACAAGCTACCTCGGCACCTCTCTGTATCAGTGAATTCGGGATTTATCAGATAGCGCATAACACCGCCGGCCATCCAATCTTAGAAATCTGAATAATGAGGCAAACACTGGCCTTTGCTGTACCTGCGTAGGGCCGCGGAGTAACTGAGCCTTTTGCATGCATATTTCTTTGTTTCCAAACAACGTAGAAGTCATGTGCATTTGACCTGTAATTAATTGTGGGATGAGAGCAGTCACGACAGAGCTGCTTTGTTGTGTTTTGGTACGGGACTACAGAACGGAAGCAGTCACGTTGGATGGCTCTCGGTTTGCCACTTAAACGTTCGGCCCCATTTGCTTACCAGTAATGGCAGCCACCGAGCGACGGAGGTGAGCGACGGAGGTGGCGTAAGATAGCTCCATGTATTGGTACCAGCCGCGTGTGAATATATCAGGTGTAATATAGACCCGCGGGCATAACAGATTTCGTTTGGTAACAAGGTGATTCGAGAACTGAGGTAGGGACTGGGCGTGAATAAAACTGGATGTGTATGTCCGTAAGGAGAAAGGCAGCAGGACGTGAAACCACGCCCCCCTCCAGGCAAAGCAAATAGAAAATAGACATAGAATGGATTTGATCCAATTTGATGTTGTTTAACAATGAAACCTATTGATTAGGAGGTTGGATGACCCACCACATCCATCATTGGGAAATGAAATTGTCGTATTTTCAGAAGAATGCCATTTCATGGAGTTTCTCTATCTATAGAGAGGCGGGATGCCAATTCAAATCCCAATGGGGTGAAATCCTAACACACATAAGGGTATACGTTAGCATTATACAATAGAGCAACTTGGAGAGCATTAATTAGAAATTAATTATAATGCCTTATAATTACGTCAGTCAGTGCGCACGCGGTGTATTTGGTTAGGTAGGGACTCCAACCTATCGAAAGCTCCCACGCTTCCTTCCCTAACTTCAGACGCTTTACACCACCAGCGCTGTAACCACGGCGGGCTCAATACCGCGGGCCAATCCAACGGCGCAGAATAACAGTCGCTCCAACACACAAATATTGCCTTTTGCATGGATTTCACGTGTCAGTAGCAGTGCATGCATTTCCCACTAGGCCAGAGTAACCGCAATTACGTGTTATTGCATTCGAATAGCTCAGTTCAGAGGGAATCGCTCTGGAATTACAGTGACCGCCATTACTGGTAAGCTGGAATTTCACCAACTGCATTTCTTGCCTTCAAACCCTGATAATATTTGCAAGTGGTTCTCAGCCTAAAAGGCGCACAGTTTTAGGCGATGTCACAAATCTTCATGCTGCTGCTACCGATTGCTTGTCAACAGCGAAAGACCAGGTTTGGTTTCGAAATGCGATCCTCCTAATCCTATTCCAGGCAAAATTACTTTTGCAGAGATTTTTATGCATGATTTTAATTTATTTTTATAATTTGTTTAGTCCTCAAAGGCAAAGCAGGAGGGAAGCTCCAATTCACAACGCTGTTCGAAGCACACAGACATAGACAAAGACCACACAGATCCTCAAATGTGTACTACTTATGTCGAAGATATTTACGAGTATTTACGAAATGCAGAGGTGTGGATTGCATGCATTTCACCTGTAGCTTTAAAACACATATTAATACAGATAAACCCTTGCATTGTGATGCATCTTTTACACAGACCATCGTACTTACATTATGCCCACATCATATAATATCAGTTGACCAGATGGATCTAATTGAGAAAAGAAAAGGGGCATTTGTCGACTGACAGTTTTATGGATACTTCTTTCAGTTGAAGAATAGGCCTTCGGCAAATTTCATGGAGACTGTACAGAATGATATCACCCCAAATATGCGAGGAATTGCAACGATGACGGAGTGGAGTTCGTTGAAGCAACCATTGACGTCGCTTTTGAGGATGCGGAAGTAGCTGATGGAGCCGCACTCAATGCTAATGGAGCTGTAAAATTCAGTAAGTACCAGTAACCCCAAAAAAAATTAAGATGTTGTCTTTACGGTTTTGAAATTTTGATTTACAGTTTTGAAATTTTGATGCTTTCAACAATTATGTAAACTTATAAATGGAAATTGATCATTCTGCAGAAAATTAGAATTCAAAATGTTGTGAATTAATATCCTGAAAAAATGAGATGAGATATATTACATGTAGAAGGTCAAAAATATTGGTCAGTAATTTCACCTTAAGAAGCAGGCCTCCATCTTGGAAGCAGACCTGCGTCTTGGAGATAATCGTTCGCGCCTCATACCCTTTTGAAGATGGGGCCGCTTTGCGATTCAGGTTAATTCGGCTCCTGAGCAGGTCAGGTCCAGGGTATGCAGCGTCAAATGATGAGGCTGGTTTCATTGAGAACAGTCTCAAATTGATTAAGGGGCCAGACTCAGTGGAGAATACGCATAAGCATAAGCTGATGGAGCCGCACTGAATGCTAATGGAGCTGTAAAATTCAGTAAGTACCAGTAACCCCAAAAAAATTTAAGATGTTGTGTTTACGGTTTTGAAATTTTGATTTACAGTTTTGAAATTTTGATGCTTTCAACAATTATGTAAACTTATAAATGGAAATTGATCATTCTGCAGAAAATTAGAATTCAAAATGTTGTGACCTGCGTCTTGGAGATAATCGTTCGCGCCTCATACCCTTTTGAAGATGGGGTCGCTTTGCGATTCAGGTTAATTCGGCTCCTGAGCAGGTCAGGTCCAGGGTATTAACAACCAAGCAGGTCCAGGCATGGCGGAAGAGGGCAGCCATCAACTTCCAGCATCTGGGAAGCGGTCTATGGGTGTAAGTAGTGTGAGTTTGTATGAGTCTGTTTGTGTAAGCTGTAGCTGTGCTACTTGTACCAGTACTTATAGCTGTAGCTCTCTATCAGTCCCTATCAGTCTGTATATGAGCTGTACCAGTCAATATGCATCACCGGTCTTGTTGTCGAATTGTCAAAGCTAGGCAGCGCAAAAGCTGGCAGCTGTTGCACCACATGGCAAGTTCAAAGCACTGTGCAAGTTCAATGCACAAGAGCAACTAGAACATGGGAACTTGCTCACCACTATAGCATTTAATATCTGTGAAACTATGAAACTAATGCTAGCATTAGTTTCCATTATATTTTCATTACTTTCAAATTTCCGAAATAAATACACATAACATATGATTTTTGCCTCTCCGCCTCGGGAAGAGGCCAAATAAGATGGCAAAATGATATGTCTCTGGAAACTTTGGTTTATTAAAATAGTAAAACTATATGACTCTAAAAACTTTAGTTTATAAGTGGCAGCGACTAATAACAAGCATGTAAACTAATGTAATAACATCGCAAACCGAATACTATAGTCCCTAGCATGTAAATTAATGTAATAACATCGCAAACCGAATACTATAGTCCCTGGCCATTGCCGGCAGGGACTAAAAAAGATAAAAAGGAAGAAGAAAAAAAACAGCGACATAAAAATAAGTGCCTGTCTTTGGGCACTGCTGCCATTTCCCTAGCCCTATCGTTTTTTGTGTTGTAATTTAATCAAATATAAGAGAAAATCCCAAGTAAAAGTGTGAAAAAAACGTAGCCACGATTACTCGGACAACATGTTGTTGATAAGTGTTTACTCGGAGCCTCAATGTTGTATTGAGCAATGATTAAGATGATTGAGCCCTCGCTTGGCTTCCTTTACTATCTAAGTTAGAAAAGACACAAAACTTTTAGTCTTATTTTTATTGGAAAAGCTTCCAATGCGACGAGTTAATCCTGTTCATATAAAACAATTAATTTATTCAACATAAAAGTTAATTAATCTAAAGCGCGCCTGTAACATAAAAATTAGTTAATGTAAAACATATCTCTAGTTTTTGTGTATTTATATTAGAAAAACATAATTAGGTTAATATGCATGCATCGCATTGCAACCTTTCACAAATGTTTTCCACTCTTACCCATTAATAAACTAAACAAAATGACCCTTTACTTAAGTCACAAGTTCTTAATTCGACCCTTCACTTAACTAAAGAAACATCGAATGTAATATTATTATAAGTACTAGAATTTAAAAAAAACCAACCTAATTAATAAAATATATAACTTTACCATTAACAAAAAACATATAGAAAAATTAATTGAAAAAACTATATTTATTATAATTATTTACTAATATGATGTAAACAGAAAGAGGAATATGGAATTAATTTCTTTTTAATATTTTTATTAGATTTTATAAAAAGAAACCCATGTTACTATGGTTTCAACCAATGTAACTCTTAAATAATTTCTGGTTTTCATATGAAATTATTCTTTTTTTAGGTAAGCACTCACGAGGGATTTGAACCAGTGACCTATCACAAGGAGTGCATTGTTAAGCACCCATGAGGGATTTGAACCAATGACCTATCACAAGGAGTGCCTTAACAGTGCACCCATTCACCATCAATCCAAAGCCCTATGGGCTTCTCACGTGAAATTATTCAAAATCCAAAAAAATACTATATTAATAAATTAACTATAAAAATATAATATCATAATGTTAAACTTAATATTATAAAAATTAACATTTTAAACTCAGTACGATCAATCTAATATTTTAAACATAATATTATTAAAATCTAACTCTTTGAAAAAAAAACACACACACACACATAACATTTTAAACTTAATATTATAATAAATCCAGTACTTATATTTAAACTAAGTAATTGTATAAGTAAATTTTATGATTTTTTTGGGATAACACACAACCATGTTAAGTTCATGAATCACCAAGTGTTTATGACTAACACAATTACATTAAAAATATTGATGTGGTTAATATAACCAAAAGCTTCATTTATATCTACCATTGATAAATATATAACAATAGAAATAATAATACCAAAAAAAATATTGTAATAAAAATATTATTATTATCATTATAATAAATAATAATTATAGATGATGATGATGGTGGTGGTGGTTAACGTCCGCTGAGACCAAATAATTAATTTATACTAATTAATATTTCATATTAAATGTTATTTAATTTAATTTAATAATAAATTATTTAATTTTAAATTATGTAATATAAATTAATTATTTAATAATAATATTAATAAATGTTGTAATCACCTTCGAAATTTGATATAGGCTTACGAGTACATGAATCATACCTTGGAAAATGTCGTTTATTATTATATTAATAATTGATTTATTTTTCATTCATCTATTAATGAGTTAATTTAATAATTCATTAAATAAATAACTCATTCATTCATTACTAAAAATTAAATATTTCATTATTTATAAATAAATAATAACAATAATAAACAACTAATTATTAATATTATTTATTAATATTGGTTCATTAAGATAAATAATGTTTTAAGTAAAGTTTTTGGGTAGAAATCACATAAGAGAATTTTTGGCCAACACTTTTCGAACCAACAAGTGTGGTTCATCATCAGGACCAGATGAAGAGACAGACCATGGCAAAGGCTTAAATAGAAAGCAATGTAGAGACATAAAGAGACAACCATGCAAAAGCTTAAATAGAGAGCAATGTAGAGACATAATTTCAAGTAACAACTATTTCAAAAATAATATTTAAATTACGATATTAATTTATTAATATATTTAAAACAAATGTTATCAAGTTAAATAATGATATTAGTTTATTAATTTATTAAAAAATATTAATAAGTAATGGCTATATTAAACCACTATTTTTGAAAAATACTATTTAAATTATGATATAAGTTTATTAATTTATTAATAACAAATATTAATATGTAACTCCTATATTAAACAACTAGTTTTTGAAAAATAACATTTAAAAATAATAAATCAAAGTCAAACTCTAAACAAGGAGGGAAGTCAAAAATTATAAAAAGTAGTCAAGATCGTTTAATAAATAAAATAATTAATGGAAATAAAATAAACTAAATTAAAAATAATTAATGGAAAAATAAATAAAATAAAACAAAACAAAAATATACACACGTTAAAAGAAATATATAAATAAATAAAAATAAGAAAAGAAAATTATATATAGAGTCAAAGAAAAGTAATCAATAAATAAAACAGGGTCAACAATAAAATAGGGGTTGAGGCCCATTAGAGTTAAGAATGAATAGGATGATAAAATAAATAATGTTAATTAATATAATTTATGTATTAATATTAATATTACTAATAATTAAATTTAATATAATTATAAATTAATAATTATGTTAATAATAATAATAATAAAATTAATATTAATAAATAATGTTAATTAATATAATTTATATATCAATATTAATATTACAAATAATTAAATTTAATATAATTATAAATTAATAGTTATATTAATAATAATAATAATAATAATAAATTAATATTAATAAATAATATTGATGATTAATTATTAATAATTAATTTTAATATAGTTAAGAAATTGATTTATATAGATTTTAAATTAAATCATTTTAAATTAATTGTTGTTGTTGTTGTTGTTGTTGTTGTTGTTGTTGTTGTTGTTGTTGTTGTTGTTGTTGTTGTTGTTGCTGCTACTATGAGGTTGGATTGCACTAATACATGATTTCATTATTATGAACATGACTTGAGATGTATCTATGAGCATGAGGGGGCTCATAGGGACCCTGGGCATATATCACCACCTCCGAGATTCTTGCCACTAGTGTCTCGGTGTGACGCCCCTTGGTCGTTGGGGTAATTTTCAGGATTACTTTGTTTTACTGCACTAAAAGACTTATTGGAAGTTATGAATGTTTTGTATATAAATAAATACATGTATTTATGGAAAATGTTTTTAGAAGGGGTCGACTACAAGGTTACAGAAGGATGGATGTGAGACAAGATTTCATGCTCAAAACAGCTAAGATAGTTAAGGGATGGTAGTTAGTTGCCTGATTTCTCTCTCTAGGAAAAATTAATTCTAAGAGGCCAAGAGGGTGTTAGGAACTTGAGGCAGAGAGGAGAAGGATTTTCTTTTTTTGGTTTTGTAGATTCTAGGAGGACATGAATAAAGAGAAAACCAAATACGAGTTCTCGAGGTAGATGGCCAGTGGAACTAAGTAATTGTGAGTGACCGAAGTTGGTTGGGACCAGGTGGTCAAGAGACAAGTTGGTCTCGTTGTTTTTTAGCATGAAATTGGCTCACGGGGAGCACCAGGTTTTATTCTGGTTCTCGCAGGTTGGGAAGAGCATTCTCCTTTCCATAATCTTGTGGAGACATTTTGGGAATAGATAAGTATTTATAACTTGGCACTTCTATTGGTAATTTCAAGAAAATTGGTACTATATAAGAGAAATGAATTTTTTGCATTAATTTATGTAGGAAATGACAGAAGGATACTACTCATATGAATTAAAGTCACATGACTGTGTTATTTTCTATATAAATGATATGAATGAAAATTACATAATTGTGTTATTATCTGTAGAACTCACATGAATGAAAATTACATGAATATGTTATTTTCTGTAGAAATTAATAGAAGGATGTTGCTTTTATGTATGTGATTGTGTTATTGATAGATACTCTAATAAATTGTCATTAAAACATTAAAAAAGGGTATAAATTGTGTTGTTAAAAACTGTGTATTCTCTTACTAATCCAAACGGAAAGCAAACAATGAATATTACCAAGTGTAACCTAGTGAGCACTATACTTAGGGATACCAAAAAAGATTATAATGCATAACTATGAAGAATAATTGTAATTTTTCTAAGCACAACTGGTGTGGAGTTTCAAATTTTCTTGAGGGGATGGGGCAAAATTGCTTACGAACCCAACTTCATGGGAGTCTGTTTACCATATTAGAGAGAACTGAAAAGTTAATACGTAGCAGCAGGGGGACCGATGATTTAGGATTAGTTCCCTGGATAGGCCATTTGCTGACCATTGAGGAACAATCCCTAGTAGGTATAGCCCTAATCATATTATGACTAAACAATAAAACAAAAGAACTGTAATTCCTATATGCAGATGAGAATCAGAAAAATAAGAAAATTTTATGCATTGAAATCTCATAGTAAGTAAAGAACACAATATAACATTTATGTAAATAATATCAATAGAGTAAACACAATTTCACATTTCCCAGCAAGCTTAAGAAAAGCATGGAAGTAAACCTTTCAATATTAATACATTCGAGCGAATATAGTAAAGCTTGTTAAATGTAACAAATTTCAGAGACATTAACTTGAAAAATACAAAACTTATGAACAAAGATAATCACATGTGTCCATGATCTAGCTCGAGTGATCCTCAATTTCAAAAAACAAAAGAAATATCTTCTCTCTTGTGGCCAAGCAGGGTCGAGAGTCTCTCAGGGAGACTTATAACTACTGTTGGCTATGACCATTAACTAACAATCTTTAAAATTAAGAGAAGAAACCCCATATAACCGGGAACAGAAGCCCTTCTGTAATTATGGGTAGAGGTGATGTGAAATATGACATAAACCCATGATGAAAGAAGGAAGGGTTTTACATCCCAAGACACTAAAATCATGCTTGGAATTTTTGGAGGTTGTCTTGCTAAGCGCTGGAACTCTAGTGGCATAGCTTTCATATAACCCTCTGAAACATGCGACGGAGACTCTCGTGCAATAATAATAAAAAGGTCAACCAAAACAATTTAAGAAACTCTCGGTTGGTGTTTGCTCATAAAATAATATATGTGCATAGAAATTAATTGTTTACTTGAGCCATGTAAAGAAAAGGAAAGTTGAACAAGATGGGTAGTCAAACTTTGGGATGGAAAATACCACTGGTATCCATTCTTGTAACATAAACCCCAAAACATTAGAATATTGTCATAACAAATTGAATAAGGTGAAAATTTCTAGTTAGCTGGTTAAATGATCTCACTAATGAAAAC
The DNA here is from genome assembly GCA_031772625.1 of Pinus tabuliformis. Classification (NCBI taxonomy): domain Eukaryota; kingdom Viridiplantae; phylum Streptophyta; class Pinopsida; order Pinales; family Pinaceae; genus Pinus; species Pinus tabuliformis. The sequence goes on along the minus strand of CM062816.1, from coordinate 314,147,032 downwards.
CCTTGATGGAAAATAATTCTGTGCACACCATGACAACAAAAGGACAACAACTGAATCATGGAAACCAAAATAAAACGCTATATGTTGAAGAAGTTGTAGAGCATAGGTATGAAGTAGTAAGCATGCATAATGAGACAACAGAACTCCTTCAAGGTTTTGGAAACCTAATCCTCTAAGGGTTGGTGTGGAATGCGAGTAGTCAAAGGGAGTCCAAGAGACCTTGGAATATGGAATCCAATGACCACTCCAATGTATTATAGATATACAACAAATTTAATAAGAAATGAAATTTAACTGTTTTATCATTCATGTCTCCTCACATTCCATGTGTGTCTAACATGGTATCGGAGCCAGCCCCAAATTAGCCTTTTTGTGTTGTAACTCCTGTCATTGTACTCATTTCTTTCCCTGCCATTATTATCTATCCCTTTGCCTGAATTTAAAGCCTTGGAGACGGGTTGAGGTAAATATGTTGTTGTGCTGAGGATGATAAGGCCATTTTCTTAATATGATGTTGAAACAAACCTCTCTTGTGAAACTCTAGAGCGAACATTGTCTGGTATGCAAAGACTGAAATCTTGTTTTCTTATTGTGCAGTAGTTGTGTGTGTCGTGATGGAAAGTTAAATGCTCCATTAATTATGAGTTGAGGTTCTTGAAGAATGTGTTGGTCATTTTGTTTCATGACTAAAAATTGGACTAAGACCGAGCCCGAGCAATACACCACTACTCCAGCTTTCCATCTTTACCGTGTAGGGTGGTTGTGTTAATTGTTTTATTAATACATATAATGCTCGTGGAGAAGCTCCTTTGTAAAATTACACAGTGTTATATTTAACACATACTCCTTGTTTGTTATGGTTGTGTTGCTCCCATAGTCATATGTATTGCAGGCCTCCTCCCATACACTGCTTACCAACCACCATACATCGTCTCTCCCCACTGCGCAGCGGAACCACACCTTCTCCAATACCGCTTTGGCATATAATCACTGTGTATGAAATTGCGCTTTAATACATGAATTTTTATGCATGCCACACTCTGGTTTTTTACCACTGCATACCACAGTCCTCTGCTCAACAATCATATGCATTTCATTTTTAATAATTTTACCCTCCATTAGATCCATACCACAATGGGGTGCCTTCACGTTATCCACAGTCACATTGTCCATTGTCACGTTGTCCATAGAGTCACAATGTCCACTGTCCTCTCTTGGAAGGTTCAAGGCCAACCTTAACCCCTGTCACTAAAAATATTTGATGGGAAGCTACAAGATTGTTAAGAGAATGTATTGAAACATCGCATTTCCGGCAAAGAAGAGCTCGGTCTTCTAGACAGAAAAAATATCCCGTCTTCTCCTGGAAAATGTCACATTTGGGCGACTGAGAAGAAGGGTTGATGAGAGGTACTCTTTGATGTTTGCTAGCTAATTTGTTGGCAGCATGGACATTATTGTCACAGGATGAACAGAGAGAAACCTCATTAGCACAACACAGGAAAGTGGCCTCTGCTTTTTCACAAACATCATTTCCAAGCTAAAAAAAAAGAAGGGTGTGTTCTTGTTCGTGCCTCCACACAAAATAGTGTTGTTGTGTAGTAAAAGTTCCAAGTGCTAAGGGAGGCGTATTCCCTGAAGGTAAAGTGACATGTGTGAATTTCCTTTAAATAAAGAAGTGTATGAGACCCATTTCTTCAAACAAATAAAAGTAGTTTCTCTACCCAGTGTACCAAAATTCTCAACACTCAAATTTGAGGCTATTGAGAGAGAGAGTGTGTTGCAATTATGTTGTGATCAGATTTTTGACAATGAAGAAAATATTCAAAGTTGATGATGTATTAGAGTTACTAAATACTCTGATACTCTCTACTGTTGATGGGATAGTGAACATCAACAAGGACACTATTTCTGATATTCAATTTTATCTTCAAGGTGCACAAGAAAAGATAGAGTTTTTACAACTTGAATCTCAGCTTCAACAAGAATAATTACAACAATGGATTCATCATTTTGAACCTATTTTTGTTTAGAACATTGAAACATACTCCCATAAAAAACAAGTGAATAATGTTACAGTTTATTCAGATCCAGTGCCCAATGAAGTAGTAGAGTTACATGCAGATGCAGAAGTTCAATATGCACTTCCCAAGCCCATCATCAAACCTTGAGAAGATCTTGTCCATAACAAGAATAAAACTGGTCTTGGATATGGAAAAGATGTGTCCTTTCATATTCCATATTACTCAAATCCCATTTAGTTTCAGAGTGTTGGATTCCTTCATGACAGTACACCTTCAGATGTTCAAGATTATGTTCTTCTTCCACAATAAAAATAATAAAATGTTAAATGCCAACATTTTGACCAAGCTGGACATATAAAAGATCACTATTTTGATCTTCATCCATGAAAGAATTGTGGCCAGTGTACTCATTCTTCACACAGATTCTTACAAAATAGGCTTGTTGTAATAACAAAGATTCATCTTGGATGGATCGCTTCTTGGAAATGGGCTTCAACAACCAAGAAGATATTTTAGTCATATGTAAAAATTTCTTCTACAGTATTGAAAAGTCTTGCAGTTGAGGTTTCTCCATCATCTCACCTTATATCTGACAGGGGCGGAGTGACGGTCATCTACAAGATTTAAAGCCACTTCAAGTGAGCCTAAGCCACAACATGACATACCAGATTTAGAGTTGTAGCCACAGATAGAAATTCCCCTGGACATGCCTTTGGTTGGTGGTCATCCTTAAACCATCATAGGTTGATACCTCCATTTCTAGGTTTAGGTTCTCCCTTTTTATGCAGGGCGAGACCTCCCTTTCAGGGTTAAAGGTCTCCCTCTCCAAAACATTAGGAGCACTTCCTCTAGCAAAAGAATTCAGCTTCATGCCAGATTTGGAAGAGTTCTGGGAGTTGCACTAAGCATCCCAGTGTTGGTGGTCATCCTTAAACCAACACCTTATGCCAACATTTCAAGGAGCACATTCAACATAGTGCTGCTATGCATTTTTGCACATTTTGTATTACAACTCTCTTCTTAGACTCACACATACCCCTTCGGATTAAGGGGGGGGAATGTTGGAAACCTAATCCTTTAAGGGTTAGTGTGGAATGTGAGTAGTCAAAGGGAGTCCAAGAGACCTTGGAATATGGAATCCAACAATCACTCCAATGTATTATAAATCTACACGTAAGTTAATAATAAATGCAATTTAAATGTTTTATCATTCATGTAGTTACCCTCTAACTCCCTCCCCATGATCACTACCGTTGATCTAGCCCCAAATTCCACCCTTCGTTGATTCAATTATGATCCCAAGAAGGTCCCCATCGTGGATGAACCATTGATCTCGAGGGAGAGCTGTCACACAGGAGTTGAAATCCTGGAGTGTTCGGAGGGTCTGGGTTGGGTAACCCATAGTTAATTTGCGAGGTTATTTCATATGGGAATTAATTGTTAATAATATGCATAATTCGAATTTTATATATAATAAATATCTAGAACCCTATTAACATGCTCGATGAATTAAATTTAACTTCATTCTTTTGCATAATTTGATGTTTAGATAGATACATATATGTAATTTTTTTTTTATGGTGTTATGGAGGCGGAATATTACACTCAGAGCTTGGTATTATAAACAAAGTTAGAGTAGTTGTCCCAAATTAGTTGTGAGACTAGGGATATGATTCCAGACACCATGTGGACATCATTGGAGAATGGGTGTATTGCATTGGATGGAGCGATTAGGAGACCACCACCATTGCCTCGTGACCCGCCAATGCCCTGGTATGATGATGCATTCTCATGATTTTCCTCGTTGACCAACTTTTGTAATATGCATGTATGTATCGTGATGTCATTTGTGAGACTTGGAGGGTGCACGACCTACGTGACACATGCCAGGTACATATATATACAAAAATTTATACTCTTATTGTCAAATTATGCATAATTATTTATATTAATTTCTAGTCCGTATTAGATTGCATTTATATTAATAATTTCATGATAACATGTAGACATAGCTCAACTACATGGATCAGCTTATGAGGTCATCAGAGGGGGCAGTTGATTAGTCAGGCCATCCTCGACCCAAGCATATTTCCATGGATTCTCCTCTACCTCCACCTCCACCTCATCTCTTGACTAATGTGGAGGAGAGTCACTATGTACAACCACATGGACCAACAGTTGAGGTAAACTTTTTAATTCATACTATTTCAACATTTTCTTTTTCTAAGTTACACATATATTCTAATTAATTTGTAGACTAATTGTAATTTGTCCTTGCCATTGTGTACACAGGATGATATGCAGAGTATCATTAATGTCGTTTCTATGTGGACACATGAGTGGGATGTTGGGTTTAGAGGCACTGATGACGTGGGTCCATCGATGCAGACCCCAATCATTGAGCCATAGGTAGGGGAGCACCAAACCCAAATTCATCAGACTCCCATCTTATCTGACTTGCATTTGGACTCGACTAAGTTTAATAGATTAATGTATATGTAATTAAAAATGTGGTTCAAAATCACTTATTTCGATATTGTTTATTTTGTACAAATAATGATCTAATTAGTTTGAATTTGAATGTGTTATATTGTTGTACCAGCTTATGGACACTTACTTTGCATGGTGGAACTCACATAGGATTTCTAGTGGTACTTAGAGTGGATAATTTGTATATTTTCAGGTTCATTTCATAGGGCACATTCACATGTGATACAAACTTTGTATATTTTCATACATGGATAGTTTATGGATGTACATGGACACTATTTTAGTTTATGGATGCTTATTATTTCAGTTTATGGATGTTCATGTGATATTTGTAATTTGTATATATTTTCATATGGATATTTTATTGATACATGTATTCACTATTTCAATTTATGGATTTGTATTAATCTTGTTAATGGATGCTCATTAATTTTTGAAGTTTATGGATCTGTTAAAATTATTTCACTAATTTAAAAAAAATCTATATACCATAAATTTTGTTAGTAAAATATAACAATTTTGATTTCTAGTTTCATAGACAAAGCAAATAAGTACAATCTTAAGTTATGATGCAAGTCACTTTGATACTTTAAATGAACTAAAGTATATCATGTATCAATTTAATATCTAACATGGAAAGAATTACAATCATGCTTCATATTGGCTATGTTTTAGTGCAATCAACATGTATTTGCGCCGAGAGGTGCTATACAGCCCAGTATAGAGTAGATGTGTAGGTGTAATGTAAGTATGTAAACAATAAAAGTAATAAATAAATAGTTAAAAGTCATATAAACCTAGTATCACAAAACATTTAAATGTTGGCCTAATTAGTAATAAAAAATTAAAGTAATAAAAATAGTAAAATTAAATTTGTTATATTTTGATTTCATTATTAACTTGTGACTAGGTTTTGTTACAATATCATGGGCCATTACCATGGCTTATCACTACCACATGCCTAAAAATAATAACTTACTTCACAATCAAAATATTTTATAACAATATGAAAATATTTTCAACCATGGATATTCACCCCCACTTTACCATGGATATTATTAACTTGTAAATAGGCTTTCTTACAATACAGTGGGCAATAGCATGTCTTATCAATACCACATGCCCAAAAAACATAACTTATTTCACAATCAAAATATTTTATAACAATATGACATGATTCTTGACTATGGATATTCATACTGACCTTGCCATTGATATTATGAACTTGTGGTTGAACTTTGTTGCAATACCATGGCTTATCAATACCACATGCCCAAAAATCATAAATTATTTCACAATCAAAATATTTTATAAAAATATTAGAAGATTTTTAACCATGGATATTCATCCCCAATTTACCATGGATATTATCAATGTGTAAATTGGCTTGGATACAATACCATGGACCAATACCATGGCTTATCAATACCACATGAGCAAAAACTATAACTTATTTCACAATAAAAATATTTTATTTTTATTTAATTTTATAACTTTTTTTTTAGCCCCAAGGGTTAGCTCAGTTGGTCAAAATCAGTGCCTCGTCATCGGGAGGTCACAGGGTCCATTCTCCCTGAAGCCCTTGGGGTTAGGCCTACCTAGTGGGCTGCAGGGCTAGATTCCCTTCAGGGTCGACCAACCCAGATTTTTCCATGGACGTAGTGCCACCCGTTGACCAGGGCGTCCGTGAACCAAAACAAAAAAAAAAACAAAAAAAACAAAAAAAAAACAAAAACTTTTTTTAATTAAATCTAAAAGGAAAAAGGTTATAATTATTTATGAGATATATCTAAACCTCCATCATCATGACTACTAAAAGTATTCTCATAGAAATTAAATCAAGGTTTTAATAAAATATAAAAGAGAATACTTTTATATATAATGTTTTGAGATTTATATAATATAAATAATATGATTAAGAACGATCATATATCTATCTCAACTAAGGATACAAGTGATGAGAGCAAGCAAAGTGACTAACAATAATATAGGAAATATATTGGTTGATTCTTTTAAGTTTTCATTATGGTATTTTCTTTGACATGATTGATCCAAAATATAGGTTTAAGATTTTACAACCAATTGAGTTTTTTTAAATTAGATACTTTCATAAACACAATACAATGAGATCAAATTTAAAAGAGAGAGAGAGAGTGATTGGGAGAGAGAGATGGAGGTGGAACAGAGAAGGAGAGAGGAGGGGGAGAGCGAAGGAGAGAGGGAGAGAGAAAGCGAAGGAGTTGGAGAGGAAGAGAGGGAGTAGAGAACAAAGACATATATAGATAGAGTTGGAGAAAGATATGGAGTGACAAGGGAGAGGAGAGAGGAGGGGAGAGAGAGAGAGAGAGAGAGAGAGAGAGAGAGAGATAGAGAGAGAGGGGAGAGAGAGAAGGAGAGATGGATGGAGATAGTGAAAAAGTTGGAGAGAGAGAGATGGTTGGGAGAGAGAGAAGGAGAGAGATAGTGACAAAATTGGAGAGAGAGAGAGAGAGAGAGATATGGGGGGTTGAGACAGAGGGAGGTGGGAGAGGGAGAGAGAGGACTCAATAGAGAGAAGGAGAGGGATATGCGGTTGGATGGGGAGAGAGAAGGAGGGAATAATAAAGACGTAGATGGAGAAAGGTCGAGAGAGAGAGGGAGTGAAAAGGGAGAGATGGAAAGAGATTGAGCGAGAGGGACAAACAGATATGGAAAGAGAGTGTATGTTTTGGGGGTTATATAGAGAGAATTAATAAGATAAAGACACATAGATACAAATATAAATATTATATAGTATTATATAACCAACCTAGCTCCATCTTAATTCCAGATCTATCAAGTGCCAAGAGGGATTAAATCTCTCGACGTACAATCCTTTCCTCAAGTTTTTCACTCAAAAAAGAGGTTCACACCTCAAGATATTTGATCCCTCTCAGCAAGTGATAGATCGGGGATTAACGTTCTAGGTTAATTTATTACAATTCAATTTTAAAAATAAATTATTTGAATTATAATGCCATCCATATTATAATAAAAAATATACATATGAAACATTTTGTGACCCATCCATATACCATTGCATAGACAATTTTTTTAAGTATTTAAATCAACTTCTTATCTCAAGATTCAACTAAAAAACACAAATAGGATTGAAATAAGTTTTATTCAATTTTAAAAGATGTCATGTAAACACCAAATATATTTTATTCAACATTATTTCTTTTGACATGATCTACAAGATCTTAGTCACAACTTGATATGAGTCAAACGAATTGAAATTTAATATATAGGACAAAAACCAATATATGACAACATTTTTATAATTTTATATAATGTTATCAACTTTCCTAAATTTGTAAGTAGTTATCCAAGTCTTTCAATCAATTCCTTATGATTGAAATATGTTTTATTCAATTTTTAAAAACTCAAATATGATTGAAATAAGTTATATTCAACTTTAAAAGATGTGGAGATGTAAAAGTTATAAATACAAGTTTTATTCAATTTTATTTTGTTTAAGGTTATCTACAAAATCATAGTCATAATGCATGTGGTCAGTAAGTTTTTTTTCTTACACTGAAATCAATGCACAATGTTAAACTAATTACCTTGAAATTAATGTACACCGTATAGTTAGTTACATCAAATAAAAAATCATCTTCATTGAAATCAATGCATCTAATGAAAAAATCAAATAGGATGAGAAATCAACATCTACACTAAAATCAATGCATCTAATGTAAATAATGAAATAGGATTAGAAATCAACATCAACAATGAAATCAATGCATCTAATGCTACAAGCAATCGAATAGGACTGACAATCAACATCTACATTGAAATCAATGCATCTAGTGTTAGTAATCCAATAGGTTTAGGAATAAACATCTACACTGAAATCAACACATATAATTCAAGATCAATCAAACAACATTATAAAGAAGCATATTTAATAAAAATTAATGCATCCATTGCAAGAAATGAAATAGACTTAGAAATCAACATCTACACAGAAATCAATGCATCTAATGCAAGAAATAAAAAAGGATTAGAAATCAATATTTGTACACTGAAATCAATGCATATAGTGCAAGAAATTTTCTTCCCTTTCTCTCTCCCCACCATCTATATCTATATCTCCTTCTGTCTCTCTTTCTTTGACTCTCTATCCCCCCCCCCCCAAACACACACACTCTCTCTCTCTCTTCACATCTATCTATCTCTCCCTCTCTTTCTCTTTATCTATTTTCTTCCCTCTATCATCCTTCCATGTATATCTATATATTCCTGCATCTCTCCTTCTTCATCTCTCTATATCACCCTGAAAGCATACACATTGCTTTTCCATTTCTATCTATATATCCCTCCCTATCCCTCTCCCTCTCCCACTCTCTCTTCCCCTTCTATCCCTTTGCATCTCCTTCTATCTCACTTCCTAACTACTCTCCTCTCTCCCTCTCTCTCCATCTCCCTTGTCACTCCCTTTGTTTCTCTCGGTCTCTCTCTCTCTCTCTCCACCTCTCTCTCTCTCTCTATATATGTCTTTCTTCTTACTACCGTCTCTCTCCCCTCCAAATCCATCTCTTTCTCTCCCTCCCTCTCAAGGCCTTTCTCTCCCACCTCCCTCTGTCTCTCCCCTTGTTAGTCTCTCTCTCTCTCTCTCTCTCTCTCTCTCTCTCTCTCGAGCTTTGTCCTGCAACTCTATTGACTAGATCCCTCCCTCTTTCATTCTCTCTTCCCATTCCCTCCATCTCTCCTTCTTTTTCATTCTATCTCACCCCCAAACATACACACACTCTCTCCATCTCTCCCTTGTCATTCTTTCTCTCTCTCTCTCCACCTTTTTCTTCTATATGTCTTGAACTTCTTCCTTCCCAATCTTTTACTCCAACTCCATCTCTCAATATCCCTCTCTTTCTAGGAGACTCTCTCCTCCTCTTCCTCTTTTCATCTTTGCATCCCCCTCTTTCTCTCTTACCCTTCTCTCCCACACTCTCTCCTCTATATTTCGAAAATTTTAAAATACTCTCACAATTAAAATATTATGTTTAAACATAATTATTTTTTGATGTAGCACTGCAACAATTTATTTTTTATATATATATTTTCAAATGTGTGTTGTAAACAATGTAAACTTTGAAATGTGAATTGATACGATTACTCGTTTTGTTGAGGTGGCAAAAAAGTTAACCGATTTTGAAAAGTGGTGATGTAGAATACATATATATTTTTCTGGATCTTAATTTTGACATTTTTAATTTTCTTATGTATCAAATATAAATATTTATATTTAAATGTTAGTGATTTTCATGCCGATTTTGAAACGTGTTGATGCAGCATCGACCACTTTTTTTAGAGGGATTATTTTTTACTGTGGATATTTTTTTTTTAAATGTTACATTTTTTGACACTTCAAAATTTTTTATGTCCATTTTTTTAAATGTTGTTTACTTAACAAATTTTCTAGTTGTCTTATTTCTCTTTTTTTTAAATGTTGATTACTTAAAAAAACAAATACAAAAATTTATATAAAAAGACCAAAAAACATAAAAATATATATAAAAAAAATTATTAAACAATATATATATATATATATATATATATATATATATATATATATATATATATATATATATATATATATATATTAAAAACTAAAAAAATACAACATTTCTAAAAAAAATTAAAAACGAACCTCATTTAAAAAAAAAAAAAAAAAAAAAAAACCAAAAAAATAAAACAATTTTAAATAATTTAAAAACAAAAATAAAAACAAACTCAGAAAAATTAAAAAACTATTAAAATTAAATTTAAAACTTTAAAATAACATTATATATATATATATATATATATATATATATATATATATATATATATATATATATATATATATATATATATATAACATAAAGAAAAAAAAATATAAAAAATAAAGAAATAAAAAAAAAAAACATAATTAATTAAAAATTTTAAAAAATTAATGTCAAAATCTTTAAAATAAAAAAATTATTAAAAAAACCTAAAAAAAAATGGAGGGTGGGGCTAAAATGTGATTCTGAGAATCAGATTTTAGCCTAGCCCACTTCAAAGAAAAAAAGATATAGGGCGGAGCTGAAATCCAATTCTGAGAATTGGATTTAAGCCACGCCCACTTAAAAAATAATTATTAACAAAAAAAATTGGAACGTGGGGCTGAAATCCGATTTTGAGAATAAAATTTTAGCCCCTCCTAGGGTCCAGGGGACGCAACCCTAGGTGGGGTCGATGTCTGATATCGGACATCAGTGACACCCACCAAGCCCGTGGGCAAGGCTAAAATCCGATTCTCAAAATCGAATTTCAACTCGAGCCATGTAAAAAAAATATATTATTAACGAAAAAGAAATTGTTAATATTTTTTTTGTAAGTAGGCGGGGCTGAAATCCGATTCTCAGAATCGTATCTAATTCTTAGAATCAGATTTGATTCTCAGAATCGGATTTCATCCCCTTCCACTTAAAAAAAAATATTAACAATTTTTTTTTGTTAATAGTTTTTGATGTTCTTTTTAAGTGGGCAGGGCTGAAACCCAATTCCCAGAATGGGATCTCATTCTTAGATTTGAATTTCAGCCCCGCCCTCCATTTTTTTTTCAATAATTTTTTTTTTTTATAAGATTTTAATATTAAATGTTCAAATTTTTTTAATTAATTATGGTTTTCTTTTTAAATTTGATTTTTTTGTTTTCTAATGTTTATTATAATTTTTTTTTTATGTTTTTTAAAATTTTAAAATTTAATTTTAATAGTTTGTTTCTATTTTTATTTTTGTTTTTAAATTATTTAACATTGTTTTAATTTTTTTGGTTTTTTTGCTTTAATTTTCTATTTTTTTTTTTTTTTAAATTCAAGTTTGTTTTTAATTATATATATATATATATATATATATATATATATATATATATATATATATATATAGATATATATATATTAAATTGTTGTATTTTTATTTATTTATTTTTATAGTTAAAAAAAAATGAATATTTTTTTTTTACTAAATAACTTAGTTTGTTTTTTTTTGTTTTTTTTCGAAAGCATGTTTTTGTTATTATTTATTTCTTTTCATTTTTTTAATTTTTTAATTCTTATCTTTATAGGTTAATTTTGTTTTTCTTTTTTAACATTTTTATGATTGATTTTTTTTCTTTTGCCCTTTTTATGTTAATTTTGTTTTTTTTTTAATATTTAATTTTTTATTTTTGTTTTGATTTTTGTTTTGTCTTTATTTTCATTTTATGTTTTTTTAAAATAAATATTTTTATTTATTTTTTTAGCTTTTTTTGTTTTTGTTTTTATTTTTGCTTTTATTTATAAACTTATGTTTTCATTATTTTTTTGAAATTTTAATGTTTTTTGGAGTCATGATAAAATCTTTTATGCCATTATGCCATTTTTTCTAAATGTTGAAAATTTATCAAAAAAAACAATGGAAGTTATTTCAACATCAAAACATCAACTCTTTTCTTTTTCAGGGTGTTTTTTTGCACAATTTTTGCCCAAAAAAATGGCTTTCACTGTCATTAATAAAACACATTGAAAATTTACCCTAGAAAAAAAGAGTGTTATTCCAACATCAACAATTTTCATTTTCGAGTTGATTTTTCATGTTTTTGGGGGACTGATTGGCTCGACTTTCAAAGTTTACATTGTTTGTATATTGACCTAGAGGGAAAACAATAATTTTCCATGGAAATAGTGTCTAAATATTTCCAAAATATTAATGACTTCCAATTGCCTCCATAAGATATACATAGAGTGCTTCGTGTCTTCAAATTGAAACTATTTAGGTTTTATTTATTTAGGTAGCTTTATGGTATGATTACTTCAGGATTTTAAAAATATTATATATTTTATTATGTTATAATTATAAAAAAAAAATAGGTAAATAAAACAAATTAACATATTGAGTCAACTTGTATGACTATTTTTGTGTTAATGACTCTTTTGTTGGCACCTACTAAGTATATCAACCACATTTGTTAATGTGATTATGCTAGTATATATTATAATATAACAAATTTCATATTATATTAAAGTTAATAATATTACAGTACTCTAAAATTAAAAATTTTAATATTAACATTACAATATATTAATATCGAATTTCATAATTTAATTTAATAACAATCATAATAATTTTTTAATATTACTATTAAATTTAATAAGGTTTCTATATGACAATAACAAAAATTATAATAAAAATTGGAATTTTAAAATGTGTAAAAACTTAAATTTTAAATCTTTATTGATTCTAAAATCTAAATTATGGGATTCAATTTTTATTTATTTTTTATAAAGGCTTGATAGAGATATATCCTATTAACCACGTATATGGTTACATTTAGGATATGGCTAAATTTAGGATTTATGAAACAATCAATGAAATTATTTGAATTTGAAGTGATTCTACGAAACCATTGATCGAGTTATTTGAATTTGAAATTTAAACACTCAATCGAGCCTTTGAAGTTCTAAAATCCATAATTTCAGCACCCGTGCCTTTGAAGTATTAAAATCCATAATTTCAGCACCCCTTCTGCAAAATTTCCTGCAACACCATTTTGTACCCTAGCAGACTTAGGGAAAATTTTGTCCTTAGGTGGCGGAGTGGACTTGATCATGATGGATTCATGAACGAATCTTCTATCCAATGAATTTTTTTTGAACACTTTTAAAGAGGTTTGAATAAAAAATCAATATCATAAAATATACACAACTAAAAAAATTCAAAAAATGTCACTATCTTCATTATGGCACTTTTGTTTTTAAAATTTATTTAAATTGTAAAAAAACCTTACCCAAACACGTGTCTGCCAAATGCAATTCAAATATTATTTAGCCAGCTTTGAAAAATAATAAAAATATAATTTTCATAAAAAAAAAATTAATATGAAAAACTTAGCTCTGTGTGTGTAAATCATGCTTAGATATATATATATATATATATATATATATATATATATATATCTATATATATATATATATATAGAGAGAGAGAGAGAGAGAGAGAGAGATATATATATATATTAAAAATTACACATTTTAGACAAATTTATGCTACTTGAACACACTCATGCCTCTTAAGATGTACAATTTGTCTTTTTACTCCGAATCAAAATTCATAGTGCTTATGAATTTTGAGTGCTCATCGCCATATTTGATCCAAAAGTGTAACCCAACATCATACATTCACCTATGTAGATTGAGTTTTTTCTATATATTATAAAAAAAATGTAGGCTTGGTAGGACTACATCTTGGTTATGTCCAACTTCTCACCTTGATGTGAGGGATAGCACAAGATTTGAACCCAAGACTTCCGGTTCGGTGATACTTCATTTCCACTGCCATTACCATTTAAACTACCCCAAACAGAATTATATATTATAATTATTTCACAACTAATTTATAAATTTAAATTTATAAAAAAAATAATACAATATTATAATTAAAATTTCATAAAATTAAATTTTTTAATTAAATAAATTATTACATTGACTTTTAACCCAAAATAAATGGAAAACATTTTTTAATCAAATGGACCCATTTTTATACTAACTAAGTTTTTAAGAAACCTAATCTTATTGACACATTATTATTCCAAAATTTTATATTAACTGACTTTTAAGATAATCCATTTATAACATTACTCCAATTAGTGTAATTGAACTTGGGACTTCGGAACGTTATTCCATGAGTTAAAATTTTATTAAAAGAAAAAGAGAAGCTACAAAACAATAAGTCCCTGCCTTTGGGCACGACAGCCATTAGCCCATCATTTTTTTTTGTTGTAGGTTAATTAATTAGAAGGGAAAATCCCAAGTAAATGTGTGTCAAAAAAGCATAGCCACGATTGCTCGGACAACATGTTGTTGATAAGTGTGTTGGAAACTTCTGATGATTTCAAACAGAACTGAACAAAGAGTAATACTCTATTTTTAAATGCACAGGATCTTTAACACAGCAAAAACTTAAAATTTATTTGCAGCAGAAAGAGTTTTCACACACCAAAGATTTCTATTCATTAATAAAAACAACTACTGTTACAAAATATGATCTTCCTCTCTCACAGAGGGATTTTCAGAAGATTCAGACTGTTGTGTCTGCTGTATATTCTATTTCGCCGCTGCGGCTTTCTTTTACATTCACATGCTGCCGCGTGTTATAGATGCACTGTTGTGCTTTTTCACACTACTCACTGACTCTTACTCTGTCTCTGTCTCTACTACTAACTGAAAAAAAAAAAAAAAACTAGAACTATATATCTTCCAGGTTATGCGTGAAGGGGTCAAAAATGGCCACCAACCGCATTTACAAAATGTTATGGACCTCTGATACTTTCTACTGACAAAACTGGCATTTTCTAGTACTCTGTTGACCTGCAGGAGTTGGACGCAGTGGAATACGCAAGAAACCATACTCCTCTTAATGCACTTACCTGCTCGAGGTGCGTCCTTCTTGTTCTCAGCCATTCTTCTTCTTTAATGTTGTTGGTGAGCAGTTATGGTGCAAAGCCTTCTTTCTTTTTCGGGAACACAAAAGATAGGTTAAAACATAAATAAGGCATGGCGGTGACGAACACAAGCCAGAACAAATCTCAGTCGTCGGATCTACAGATGAATGGTGGGATCGCATCGCAGAAAGAAAACGTTATCGGGGATGAGGCGAGATGAGAAGTGGCGATGTGCGATGTGCGACGATATCGCTTCGCAATATCGCAATCGGCGGATACAAAGGCGGAGGGCTTAATGCACAATGGGCAAAAGTTTTCGATTTGTGATCTGCGATCGCATCGCATCGCAGGATCGCTTCGCAGGAAAACAAAGAACGTAGCGGGGCAATAGATTGTGGACGCGATTTGCGATATGCGATAATATCGCATCGTCGCGTCAGGAAAAAATTCAAGAGAACACACAGAGACAATGGTCATGAATGCGATTTGCGATCTGTGATGGGATCGCGTCGCAAGGGAAAAATTGTGCTGCAGTTGAAATTAACATTTCAACACTCCCCTTTAATTTCAACTGCTGGGTTATCAGTCATACCCAGACATTTCCTCAAATACTCAAAACTTTTATGTCCCAAAGGCTTGGTTGGAATGTCTGCAACCTGTTTCTGAGTGTTGCAATGTTGTAAAACAATTTCACCATTGTTCACCAATTCCCTGATGTAATGGAACCTTGTATCAATGTGTTTCGTTTGCTTGTGAAACACAGAATTCTTGGACAATGCTATAGCTGAGCTATTGTCACAAAAAATCACCGTTGCTGTTGCCTGCTCTTGGCATAGACTTCTTAACAGTCTCCTCATCCAAACCGCTTGACACACTGTTGCTGTAGCTGCCACGTACTCTGCCTCTGCTGTAGACAACACTACAATGGGCTATTTCTTAGAAGCCCATGAAATGGGTCCTGAACCCATGTGAAAGAGATAACTGGATGTGCTTTTCCGATCATCCACACTTCCAGCCCAATCGCTATCGGTGTAGCCAACTAAATCTAAACTTTCTGAAAAAAGTATATAAAATGCCAAATATTTTTGTACCTTTGACATACCTCAGAATTCTTTTTGCTGCTTGTCAATGTGCTTCTTTTGGCCTCTCCATGAATTTGGAAGTTAAACTAACAGCAAACATAATATCCGGCCTAGTTACAGTTAAATACATGAGGCTGCCAACTGTGCTCTTGTACAAACTAGGATCAAAATCCTTGCTGTTGTCCTCTTTGCTGAGTTTCAATCCCATTACTGTGGGAGTAATTGCTGCCTTGCTATCGTGCATGTTAAATCTTCCCAACACTTCATTTACATATTTTGCCTGCGAAATAAAAATTCCATTTTCATTTTGATCTACTTCTATTCCTAAGAAGTATCCATAGAAAATTTTAGGGGCGAATGTTCGCCCTTTGGCGAAATTAAGGGGTTTTAAATTTTTAGTGGGCGAATATTTTGTATCACAATACATTTTTACAAATCACCTCAAATAGCCCACCTTATTTTAAGGGAGAGGGTAAAAAAGGTAAATTTAGCCCTTCAAATTAGGAGTTATAACCCTCCATTTGCCCATTTTCAAGAATAGGTTTTATTTAAGTGAATTCTATGGGCCAAAGGCCCAAATACCATATTTATAAAAGAGGTATGGTAAATTAATAAAAATATAAATAAATGAGAGGTACGGTAAATAAATAAAACATTTTTTATATTTACTCCATAAGTCACCTTATATACATGCAAGGGTGTAAACAAATAAAAATATAAGTAAACTAGAGGCATGGTAAATAAATAAAAATATCATAAACTAGACGCATGGTAAATGAATAAAAACTTTTTTATATTTAGTCCATAACCCTCGTTCTATTTATGAAGGCTCAAGAAAGAGGTTTTATTTAAGTGAATCCTATGGACCAAATACCATATTTGTAAAAGAGGTATGGTAAATTAATAAAAATATAAATAAACGAGAGGTATGGTAAACAAATAAAACATTTTTTTATATTTACTCCATAAGTCACCTTATATTTACGAACACTCAAAAAATGCGTTATATTTAGGCGAAACCTATGGGCAAAATACTATGGGACAAATACCATGGACTAGATTGTTATTAATACCATGCAAAAAAACATTATTAACCCTAATATTAGTATTAATAAAAATAAAAATGGCACATGGTATTGACCCATGGGTATTCACCAAAATGGCACATGGTATTGACCCATGGTATTCACCTGGAATGTAGCCTATTTAAATGGGGGAATTAAACCAACATAGATCCATCTTTACTCTGTATCTACTAAGCCCCGAGAGGTGTCAAATATCGTGATATGCAAAGTAGCATAGAGTGAAAAAATATTTGATCCAATCAAGAGTAAAAATGGATGTTGTAATTTAATGTATGTTAAACATTTTAGCTTGGTTAAAATAAAAAATAAAATAAAAAATTTTAATAATTTTTATAAATTACTAATAATAATTTTTAAGCTCCAGGTTTATGATAACCCATGGTATTAACCCATGGTAATACCATGGCATTCATGTGAGCATAGACTATTTAAAGGGGAAATTCTATCATCTTAGATCCATCTTAATTCTAGGTCTACCAAGTGCTCAGAGGGATAAATAGATTTCATTGCCCTAAGAGTGGTAGATGTGGAGTTAAGATGGATATAGGTTGGTTTTTATGATAATGAAGATATTAAATAGACTTAGAAAATTATATTGTAAAAACATCTTAAGGTGAATGGTTAAAGCATAGACATTGGAAAAGTATATTTGTATACTTCTGTTTTAAACTGAAACAAATCTAGGGCTAAAAGGAATGGATTGATTGCACTAGTCAATCTTCTATAACTTTCCAACATATGTTAGAGTACACAGATTGTAATTTGGGTAATTTTTCTAATTGCAAATAGGAACATACTTGTGTATTGGCAGGGTGGTTACGAGGTCCCTAGAAGTGATGAATTTGAATTTTTCTTGGTTTTATATATAGTATTAGGTTTTTTCTCATGCTTTCTGTGAATGGCATGGGTGAATTTTATCCTACACCCACTAGGTTATCGATATGTAATTTCGGTAATTTTGATTTCAAAAGATATTTTAAAGAAATGCAATGATTTCATTTGTGTATTCAATAAACACAAGATTTTATAATTGAGTAAAATATTCGCCATGCCTGGTGAAAGATTCGCCAAAAAATTATATATACATATCATATTATTGATAAAATCGCCTTCCATTTTTCCTATATACCATGGAGATTCGCCCATTTATTATACATGTAAATTTAGGGGGGGTTCTTAAAATTTTCCCTGGAAGTATCTTAGCAAACCCATGTCAGTCATTTCAAATCCTTGTTTCATGACTTCTCTGAAATTTTCAATGAGGTAGTCATTATTACCTGTAAAAATCAGGTCATCAACATACAACACAACAATTAAAATTTTACCATCCTTTTCTTTGATGTAGACGGTGGGTTCTCCCTCACACTTTGCAAATTCATTTTCCAGTAGATAGGAATCTATTCTACTGTACCATGCTCTTGGCGCTTGCTTCAGCCCATAAAGAGCTTTCTTCAATCTGCACACTTTGTGCTCATGGCCTTTCTTTTCATAGCCTGGAGGTTGTTCAATGTACACCTCTTCCTTTAACACTCCATTTAGGAAAGCTGACTTCACGTCCATTTGGTAAACTTTCCACTTATTTTGTGCTGCTATGGACAGCACTGCTCTCACCATTTCCATTCTTGCAACCGGTGCGAAAGTTTCCTCATAGTCTCTCCCATACTGCTGCTTGTATCCCTTGACAAAAAGCCTTTCCTTGTGCCTTTCTATCTTGCCTTAAGCATTTCTCTTGGTCTTATAAACCCATTTAACTCCAATGACTTCTTTACCTTTTGGTAGCTCAACCAAATCCCATGTTTTGTTTCTTTCTATGGCATTGATCTCCTCATCCATAGCTTCTATCCATTTCTTATATTTAATTGCATCTTCGAAATGAATAGGGTCATCAACATGACAATACAAAGCAAACAAGGAATTCATTCCTTCATCATAAATATCACTTAAATTTCTGAATTTCTTATCTCTTTCATTCGGTGTGCAAGTGCTTGAAGATGCACTTGAATTTCCTCCTTGTGGTGTGCTTGGAGAAGCACTTTCATTTCTCCTCAAGGGTGTCTCTTGCTGCCCTTGTTTTGGTGCTACTGTTTGGGGATGTATTTTAGCCATCTCCTCATCATCTTCATCATGAGGCAAACAGTTTTTAACATTAACCGTTTTCTCTATGCTTCCATCCCAAGCTTCCTCCTCAATAAACTGAACATCTCTACTCACAAAAAACTTCTTGGTAGATGGGATATACAACCTGTAGGCTTTGGATTCCTCACTGTATCCAATAAAAATACATTTCTCCTCTTTGATGTCCAACTTCTTCCTTAGCTGATCTGGAATGTGTGCATAAGCCACACATCCAAAAACTTTCATGTGGGTGACTCCTTGCTTTCTCCCACTCCATGCTTCTTCCGGCACTTTGTTCATCACAGCTTTTGTAGGACATCTATTCAGAATATATACTACACAGTGTACAGCTTCAGCCCAATAATCATTTGGCAAATGCTTTGCCTTTAGCATGCTCCTTGCCATATCCATGATGGTCCTATTCTTCCTTTCAGCAACTCCATTTTGCTGCGGAGTGTACCTAGTGGTAAACTGCATATGAATTCCATTTTCTCTACAAAACCGTAGGAATTCCTTGGAGATATACTCACCTCCTCTATCAGTTCTCAAAACTTTGATGCGCAAGCCACTTTGATTTTCCACAAGTTCTTTGAAATTTCGAAATTTTTCAAACACTTCACTTTTGTTCTTCAGAAAATAAGCCCAAGTTTTTCTTGTGAAATCATCAATGAATGTTAGAAAATATTGGCTGCCTGCTAGTGATGGAGTTTGCATTGGTCCACATAAATCTGAGTGGACAATTTCTAAGGGTGCTTTTGCCCTTATGCTTTTCCCTGATGGAAAACATTCTCTGTGTTGTTTTCCCAAGATACAACCTTCACAAAGGCTGTATGGTTTCTCTATCAATGGTAATCCTCTTACCATTCCCCTTCTGCTCAACAAGTTAAGACCTCCAAAGTTGAGATGTCCAAATCTCAAGTGCCATAACCAGTTTTCATCCTTTGGTTGGCTTTGGAAAGCCTCTTGGGTAACTGCTGCAATTACTTCTTTGTTTTTCAAATCTGCCTTTATTCTGAGAGGGAACATTCTTTTCCTTGTTATCTTCACTTCAAAAATGCATCTTTTGTTGGATGCTCTATCCATGATGGTGCATACATCATTCACAAAGAAAACATTGTAACCCTTTTAAACAAGTTATCCAATACTCAAGAGGTTACACTTCATTCCAGGAACATAATAGACATCTGCTATGGTTTTCTTTTCACCTTTCTTTGTAAATATTTTTACTTCTCCTTTTCCCATAACAAAAATTTTACTATCAGTCCCAAGTGTGACTTGTGACTTCACACTTTGATCTAAAGCAGAAAACAGGGCTATGTTTCCTGTCATATGGTTACTACAACCGGAATCTAGAAACCATATATCATCACTCTTTGTTTCAGCCATATTACAAGCTAACAATACATTATCTTGGCTGATATTTTCTCTAGTGATATTTGCACTAGATCTACTACTCATATCATGCTGCTTTTTCTTACATTCATTGGCATAGTGCCCATATTTTTTACAATAATAACATTGGACATTGGGTTTTACATACCTTTGTCCTTGAGCATGATGTTGTTCACTTTTTTGGCTGCTTCTTTGGCCTTGGTTCTGATTTCGATTACTGCCTCTTCCTTGAGCATTTGCTGGATTGTTTCTTCCACCTCTGTTTTGGCTTCCACCTCTTCCTCTCTTGTTTCCTCTGCCTTGACCTTTTCCTTTTCCAAAGGGCATCTAGGTCTTGAAGGGTTGCTCTAGAGATGAGTTTTCACTTCTACTCAACCTCTGATCATGTGTTATGAGTGATGCATGAAGTTCATCAACTGAAAAGTTTGAGAGATCCTTTGTCTCTTCTATGGTGGTGACAATCACATGGAACTTTGAGGGTAGGCTCCTCAATAGTTTCTCCACAATCCTCCTTTCTTCAAGAACTTCTCCATGAGTCCTTATTTGTGTGACTAGACCAATCACATGTGTGAAGAATGAGTCAATATTGTCTGACTCCTTCATGCACAGATTCTCAAAATATTTCCTCAGCAACTGTAGCTTTGTTGTCTTCACTTTCTCCATGCCATGATAGGCTATCTTAAGAGTTTTCCATGCTTCTTTGGATGTCTTAGCTGTTGCTAGCCTTGGAAACATGCTTCCATGCACTGCTTGATACAAGAAGAAGAGGGATTTTGAATCATTCTTCTTGTAGCTCTTCAACAGATCCTTCTCTGCCTGAGTTAGATTATTAAACTCATTTTCATCTACTGGTTCTTTAAAACCATCTTCAACTATTTCCCATAAGTCTTGTGAAGAAAACAAGGCTTTCATTGTTATTTCCCAATAGCCATAATTTTTGCCATCAAATAGTGGGAGCTGCATACCCATGCTATTGCTGGTGCTTGTGCCAGCCATTCTTGCACTTTAAACTTGGATTCTTTTGCTGAGTCTTCGCTCTGCTGGAGAAGTTGTTGCAGCAAGAATCCTTCCTTCAGCTTCTTTGACGCCTTCAAAGAGCTTGGACTAGCTCTGGTACCAATGTTGGAAATTTCTGATGATTTCAAACAGAACTGAACAAAGAGTAATACTCTGTTTTTAAATGCACAGGATCTTTAACACAATGGAAACTTAAAATTTATTTGCAGCGGACAGAGTTTTCACACACAAAAGATTTCTATTCATTAATAAAAACAATTGCTGTTACAAAATATGATCTTCCTCTCTCACAGAGGGATTTTCAAAAGATTCAGACTGTTGTGTCTGCTGTATATTCTATTTTGCTGTTGCGGCTTTCTTTTACATTCACGTGCTGCTGCGTGTTACAGATGCACTGCTGTGCTTTTTCACACTACTCACTCACTCTTACTCTATCTCTGTCTCTACTACTAACTAAAAAAAAAAAAAAACTAGAACTATATATCTTCCGGGTTATGCGTGAAGGGGTCAAAAATGGCCACCAACCGCATTTACAAAATGTTATGGACCTCTGATACTGTCTGCTGACAAAACTGGCCTTTTCTGGTACTCTATTGACCTGCAGGAGTTGGACGCAGTGGAATACGCAAGAAACCATACTCCTCTTAATGCACTTACCTGCTCGAGGCGCGTCCTTCTTGTTCTCGGCCATTCTTCTTCTTTAATGCTGTTGGTGAGCAGTTATGGCACAAAGCCTTCTTTCTTCTTTGGGAACACAAAAGATAGGTTAAAACATAAATAAGGCATGGCGGTGGCGAACACAAGCCAGAACAAATCTCAGCCATCGGATCTACAGATGAACGGCAGGATCGCATCGCAGAAAGAAAACGTTATCGGGGATGAGGCGAGATGAGAAGTGGCGATGTGCGATGTGCGACGATATTGCTTCACAATATCGCAATCGGCGGATACAAAGGCGGAGGGCTTAATGCACAATGGGCAAAAGTTTGCGATCTGCGATCGCATTGCATCACAGGATCGCTTCGCAGGAAAACAAAGAACATAGCAGGGCAACAGATTGTGGACGCGATTTGCGATATGCGATAATATCGCATCGTCGCGTCGGGAAAAAAATCAAGAGAACACACGTAGACAATGGTCATGAAATGCGATTTGCGATTTGCGATGCAATCGCGTCGCAAGGGAAAAATTGTGTTGCAGTTGAAATTAACATTTCAACAAAGTGTTTACTCAGAGCCTCAATGTTGTATTGAGCTATGATTAATATAATTGAGCCCTCAGCTCTGGGCTGGGCTTCCTGAACTTTCAGAAAAAACTACACAAGACTTTTAGTCTCATTTTTATTCGAAAAACTTCCAACGAGAAGAACTAATAGTTTCATATAAAACAATTATTTTATTCAACGTAAAAGTTAATTAATCCAACGCATACATTTAAATTTATTATATCTATATTAAAAAAATAGTATCACATAAAAATATGTTAATCAAAAACATAGCTTGTATTTATATTAGAAAAAACATAATTAGGTTAATGTGCATGCATCACATTGCAACCAACCCAAAATGCTATCCACTCTTCTCCATTAATAAATTAAACAAAAAAGCTCTTCACTTAAGTCACAAGTTCTGAATTTGACCCTTCACTTAAATAAAGACACACTGCAAACCTTTCGGAAGACCGCATTTCCTTTTCCTATTGCGAAGGTACAAAAGAGAGAGTCTCTTTACCTGTGACATTTGTTTCATCTAGCACACATATTGTCACACCCTTGTTCACATATACATAAAAAAAAATTAATATATGCCATACATATAGACTTCGCTAAACTATATGCTTTATGCTTGTGCATTGCCGCATGTTTAAACTCCATGCCGCATAGTCCAACACTTTATGCCATGCATCATCGTAATTATAAACTGTTTAGCCCAATGCTTAATACTTTGCAACCTTGATTACATATGCTACCATGGTATTATATCTACGCTGTAATTTGGTTTATGGAAAGCATTTGACTTTACAGTTGAAACCTAACTATTAGACCACCTCAGTACACGGTGTATATTAATTAGGCGCGGGGTTTGGTGGTCCGGCCGCAGCCCTTGCAGGCGCCAAGTCATCCGTTGCCTTAATGACTTCAGTCCACACCATGGCAGGTGGCATGACTTGCCCATCCGGCCATGTGACACCTCGGGTTCAGGTTTCTCGGCCTTTTCGCTCCAGTTTCCCGCTTTGCTTGAACGGTCGAGATCTCACCCTTGGAATGAAGGGCTGGGATGAGTTCGAGGGTTTTGGGTCATTACATAACCCTTCAGAGCAAGCTCAGAGTTTATTTGTTCGCACGGCCCTTCCGGCTCCGCCTTGGTGCTCAGGCTCTGGTTCGAAACCACCAGCGCCATCTTCACAACCTGCAAACTCTCCGGAAGCCGTGAAGTGCCCAGCATTAGGCCTACACAGGTAATGACCCTCTGCTCTAAATTTACTGGTATGCATTTAAAGTTTAATTGTTAATCGGAGCGATTCATGCTAATCTGTTTCTATTCGCTGGTAGAGCGTGCAGATGGGATTATTCAAACCCCTCCGACGGTGCCAAGGTGACTAACCTCGACGTCTCAACTCTCTCGGCGGCTACAGGTAAGCTCACATCTCTTATTTACTGTTCTCCTGCATACGAGAGCTCAGAGCTCCTTGACCTTGAGCTATTCGCATTATGTTTTGTTGCAGACCGTCGTTCGTATGCTGGTTTCTTTTGCTTCGATTTGCTGGGGTATTCTCCACAGAGGACCCTCACGGTTTACATATATGTTTTATTATCTGGCTTGAGTCAATGACCCGCCCTGATGAGTTGTAGTCCACGGCGGAACCCATGTGCTCGATTCCATTTTATCTATGGATTAATTTTTGTTATATATATCCGCCCTTGCGGCATATCCGGACTTTGGGTCTCTGTATTTAATATATGATATACTGCACAGGGTCTGGTCGTAATACCCAGTTCTGGGTTAGCGGAACCAGGCTCTGTTTTGAAGTTTTCCGTTTATCATTGTATATACATTTGTTACCCTTTCAAGATTATGCTATCTGGGTTTTGTTTTGTTAATTTATATATGAAAATGTTGCTCTGTCTGAACGCTTTGAGCAATTTGTTAATATATTCTGAGTACTTAGCAACATTAATATATTGCATGGTTGTTTGTTGTGTTTATCGCTGTTTTCCGCCTTCAACTATGGTTAAGCTGCTCGTCTCAGCGACAGCAGGGCTCATAAATTTACTCAAGTTATGCTACAGTTTTCCGAGTAAATCGTTCTGGTATTCCATGCGACTCTCGTCTTTACTAGTTTTGCAATGGATGTTCTCGGTTTAGTTATATCAGCAATACCATACTTCCTTCTTTCTTTTTAAGAATGTCGGAATATGTATATGTCTGGAGTTTTTCCTCTCTGAGGTAGCATGCACAGGGTTCTTGATTGGATATCTCGTTTTTCCTTTGTCGCTCTTTATTGAACTGATACCTCTGTTATTGTAACTGCGAATGCTGTTATTTGATAACGTCGGTTATAACTGATTACGGTATGGCTCTCTCTCTCCATCTCGTACAACTGCAGAGTATGTTTTCTTTTCTGAAACAGTATGTATAATCTTCGCGTTTCAACAGTTTTTCTTATAAATAGAAGTAGATTCATCTCCTTCCTGTCGAGGAGTTTAGAATCCGAACTACAGCCGGTATTCACTACCCAGGCCCAGAGGTTTCTAACCTTGTTCTTGTTGGCACATTACATTAACAGTTTGATTATATTCAAGGTGTTCGGGACTGCTTGTCTCATTAATAGCTTTTCTTTACTTGAAAAATACCTCTGTCTCTCTGATTGTTTTCGTGTCATGTCTATCATTTAATAATCTGTCTTTTAATTAAACTACACCTGTGCAGTTATAATAATAGCATGATAGTATCTAAGGGAATGAAACGCAGTTCTTAATTGACTACTGTAAGTTCACTGCATATTCCTCATTTAAATTCAACAAAGACTCTGCGGTTTGAAACCATACCTGATTCACCAGAGTCATAAATAGGTACTCAAGCAAGTCACCTGTACTTCGATTCTGCTCTTCCACCCAGCCATGAGATCCATCTATCAGACGGAATTCTCCCCCCGAGCCATCTTGGTGGCCTTCAGCCCTCAACAAGATTTGTGCACCTTGTGCTTGGTTATCTGGTCCTTACCAGACTTAACCAGTTTTCCTTTGTATTTTTATTTTTTCCTTTTTTTTCCTTGGAAAAGATTTCTTCTGTCTGTCCCAACAGCACAAAACTTCCTCCCTACAACCAGGACTTTTCCTGTTTGGGAGGGCAGTTTCAATCAGTTATAACAACTGATCTCTTTCTTTGAAATCCACCTCCTAGAGGCTGCCAGCATTTCAAGAAAAATATTTAAATTACTCAATAAAGTAGTTTATCAAAGTTTTGTTTTTTAAACATAAAACAACAACTACCATACTGTCTTTTACCATAGTAATATTTCATATTTACATCTTCTGGGGTCATTACATCTCCCCCTCCTGTGATTGGACATCGTCCCGATGTCTGTTTCCCTTAAACAAATTCGGGTAAGCTTCTTTAAGGAGTTCCTCATCCTCCCAAGTGGCCTCTTCAGGCCCATAGTGCTGCCACTGCACCTTAGCTTGGAAAATAACCCGCTTCCGCAGCCGCACCTCTCTCCGGTCGAGAATGTTCAGTGGTTCGACCAGAACCTCGCCTTCCGGCTCGACCTGCAAACAGCAACAGATCTAGTTATTTCCTTGTTTTAAGAACAAAGCTTAACTAGAACGACCAGATTAATTCTTACCCGAACATCCTGCCATTGGATCACATGTTTAGGATCGTAGACGTATTTTTTTAGTACAGATACGTGAAAAACATTGTGGATTTTAATATGACTCGGCAGGGCGAGTTGATAAGCTACTGGCCCCACTCTCGCCAGGATTTGGAAGGGTCCAAAATAGCGAGGGGCAAGTTTGACACACCCACTCCACTGCAAGGTACTCCTTCTGGTTTGAATTCTTACAAAAACATGGTCTCCGACCTGGAATTCTTTGAACCTTCTCTTCCGGTCTGCAAAACTTTTCTGTCTGTCCTGAGCGGCCTTTAAGTTGGTACGCACCTTTTTCACCATGTCTTCCATTTCCTTGAGCATTTCCGGACCAAATCTTAACCTATCCTCAGGTCCACCCCAACTTGAGGGTGTGCGGCACTTTCGCCCATACAGGACCTCAAAAGGACTCAGCTGTGTTGACGAGTGATACCCATTATTATATGCGAATTCAACCAGGTGGAGGTATTCCTCCCATTGGGTTGGTTTCATCATAACACATGCTCTCAGCATGTCCTCCACTACCTGATTCACCCGTTCCGTTTGACCATCGGTCTGGGGATGATAGGCTGTGCTAAAGTTCAGTTGTGTTCCCAGTTCAGCAAACAATGTCCTCCAAAAAGTTGATGTGAACTTAACATCACGATCCGAGATTATTACCTTCGGAAGTCCATGCAATTTGAACACATTTTGCATGAAAATATGAGCAATTTGCACAGCTTTATACGTGGATTGTACCGGTATGAAGTGTGCTGCCTTACTTAACTTATCCACTACCACCATAATGGAATCATTATTTTTCTTCGTTCGAGGCAATCCGGTTATAAAGTCCATGGAAATAGTTTCCCATTTCCATTCCGGA
Source organism: Pinus tabuliformis (assembly GCA_031772625.1). Taxonomy (NCBI): domain Eukaryota; kingdom Viridiplantae; phylum Streptophyta; class Pinopsida; order Pinales; family Pinaceae; genus Pinus; species Pinus tabuliformis. The sequence continues at coordinate 314,119,631 of CM062816.1, read as the reverse complement.
ATGGGTAAGGGTTGTAGCAGCCCGACTGGATGCAAATGCTCCGCCTTAATCTGTTGACATTCTAGACATCGCGCTAGATATTCAGCTACCTCCTTCTTCATTTTTGGCCAATAGTATTCCTTCCGAAGTGCGGTGACCATTTTCTGGTATCCTGGATGCCCGGTGTAATGGCTGATATGAAATTCGTCCAGAATCAGTTTTCTAAGACTATCTTCATTGGGTACATACAGCCTTTTATGGAAGTACAACATTCCGGCATCGTCTAATTCGTATCCCTGTTGTATTTCCTTATCAGAAAGTTGTTGTACCTGCTGTTTAATTTGCTGATAAACAGCATCTTGATCAGCCGCTAATTTTATCTTTTCAAGTAAGGTACTTTGCCATTCACTGACCGAAATTCTGCACACACATTGCACCTTTCGACTCAATGCGTCAGCTACCCGGTTCTCCTTTCCCTTCAAATGCTTAATTTCAAAATCAAACCCACTTAAGAAGTCCGCCCAACGAGCTTGTCTCGTATTTAAGGTGGGTTGGCTGAAATAGCTTGTTAAACTGTGATGGTCTGTCAACAACAGAAATTTTCTTCCCAAAAGGTAATGTCGCCACATTTTCAGTGCATGGATAACGGCTGCCAATTCCAAGTCGTAAGCAGAGTATTTCTGCTCATGTTCCTTTAGTTTCCTTGATTCGTATGCAATTACTCTTCCTTCTTGCATCAACACTCCTCCCACACCTTCTTTACTCGCGTCAGTACAGACCACGTAATCCTTATTAGGATCAGCTATACTTAAAATTGGCGCTGTGGTGAGTAAGTGTTTAAGCTGCTCAAAGCTCCGCTGACATTCTGAGGTCCACTTAAATACCTTCCCCTTCTTTTGTAAGGAGGTGATAGGGTATGCTACCCTTGAAAAGCCTTCCACGAACCTTCTATAATAGCCAGCTAGCCCCATAAAGGACCTAATATCTGCCACGTCCTTTGGTATGGGCCATTCCATTATAGTCCTTATTTTTTCAGGATCTACTGCAATCCCCTCCTTGGTGATTACATGGCCTAAGTATTGTATCTCCTCTCGAAAGAAATCACACTTACTAAACTTTGCATATAACTGATGTTCTCGCAAAGTTTGCAACACCACTCTAAGGTGTTCCTCATGCTCCTTCCTTGATCGGGAGTAAATCAGAATATCGTCTATGAATATCAACACAAATTTATCTAAGAACCTATGAAACACACTGTTCATCAAACACATGAAGGTAGCAGGTGCATTGGTCAGACCAAAAGGTAGCACCACGAACTCGTAATGCCCATACCGCGTTCTGAAAGCTGTCTTAGCGATATCTTCCTCTTTAATTCTAATCTGATGATAACCAGATCGCAGATCGATCTTAGAGAACACCGTTGCCCCCTTCACTTGATCAAAAAGTTCGTCAATCCGGGGCAAAGGATATTTATTTTTGATTGTGAGCTTATTCAGCTGACGATAATCAATACACATATGAAAAGTTCCATCTTTCTTTTTGACAAATAACACTGGGGCTCCCCAGGGTGATACACTGGGACGGATGTAATTTTTGTCTAGCAGCTCCTGCAGTTGCATTTTTAATTCTGTTAATTCTGGTACGCTCATTCGGTATGGTGCCCGTGACACAGGTGCTGCCCCCGGAATCAATTCGATGGTAAAATCCACATCTCTTTTAGGTGGTAATCCCGGTACTTCCTCTGGAAAAACATCTACAAATTCTTGCACCACCGGAATGTTGCCCAACATAGCAGTTTTATCTTTCTGATTTGCGTAACCCACCTGAATAGCGTAAATTTGACATTTCTTTTTGATGCATTTAGCTAACTGAGATGCTGTAATGGGTCGAATCTGTACGGGATGCTTGATTCCTTGTAGTTCCTGTTGCTCACCACGGTCATTCTTATAGTAAATGGTTTTTGTCTTGCAATTCACCAAGGACCAGTGTTTCTCCAGCCAATCCATCCCAATCAGGATGTCATATGAACCCAAGGGTAGTACGTTTAGATCCACCACTATTGGCTGTCCTGCTATGGTTAAGGAGCAATTATTTATTTTTGCCAAAACCCGTCTCTTGGCTCCTGTAGCTAATTGGACCTGTTAACACCCAGGTTGTTCCCTATGACTCCCAAGGGAATACGGCTGGGGTAACCACTAACCAATCTTTGGATTACAGTTTCTAGCCAAACTGTAATCAGAGAGGGCTCTCTCTTTATGATTTGTCTCTGTTATGATGGTGTTTTAGGCTAGCTATTTTGCTCAGGTTTTGGTTTATATTTTGGTTGAAGGATTTCTTTCAGGTCTTATGATATAGTGTTTAGAGAGTAAAATACCATTGGGTAATGGAGTCTGGAATTGTGAAATGATTTGATATGCAGGATTGGTGGTGTTCAAACTGCAGGGCCTATTGTGTATTTTAGACAAAAAAATTTAGCTTAAATGGTGATATATGTCAACCAATAGAAAGCAATTAAGAATTTTCTATTAAGCTGGTGAAGTGAAAGTGAACACGCTGCACAGGAGCAAAACTTGAATTCATGTGACAAAGGCCACTGTGAAAGGTGTATTCTGAAAGTGCAGCAATTAAGAATTACACTTATCTAGATTACAGCTGAAGAAAACATTCATTAACAACACAGATTGAACCCAGGGTACTCAGTGAATAAATCCTGAAAGTTATTCTTTTTCCTTGTTGGTTAGTATTGAAAATCAGATAACATATATGGATTTTAACAAAACAAGTAAATAACAGAGAGAGTTACAGAGACTTATTGTATGGTGAAATACACAGGAATCCAGCAGTTATCAACAGACACCAGAACGCATTCAACACCTCAGAAATCCGAGAAATTCCATCACTTTCTTTATTAAACCTCTGAAAGGATTACAGCATAAGAATTTCTTCAGGAGAAATCAACAACAACCCTTGCAAGCTCATGCGAAGGGGACTTTATAGGAATGTTTCTACAAAATATCTCAGGCACTGAGTCATCTGAGAGAGAAAATATCTTCATAAATTCGTACAGAAAGTAGAAAAGAAGTTATTACAACTTTGAATGTAGCATAAGTGCTCTTTAAGTTTGTCAGAGGATAATTTTGACCTTTGGAGGTCAGGGAGTCGGTTGAGCCGCTCTGCTTTAATGCTGGCGAACGCGTCTTTATGTTTGCTGTGCTGTATTTTCTCGGGTTTGCCATCTGTGACTGTGATTGCTGCTGTGGCGACCGAATAGCCCTACTGAGTTGGCTCAGCCTTTTCATCTTTGCTCTGTATGCTTATCTATCAAAATTCTACCTGTGTATGACTTACTTATAAACTGGAAAAATTAACATTTACACGGTTTGGCTTGATAATATTATCTGTCTCAAATTCTTCCAGACTTCCTGTGTGGGCAATTGGTGCTTCACAATTGCCTCTATGGTTTCATCTGCTTCTGTATACTTAAAAAAATTTGGAGGCACATCAAACAGATGATTGATCTCATTCATAATAAAAAATAGGTTGTCCACCCTATTGTATAAAGTTTGCCCTGATGCTGGCTCTGATTCTGCTGAAGTGCTGGGCTGTCTTGCAATTTGTCCTGTAGCATAGGCATCAACCCTCTTAGTGTAGTTTTCAAGGGTAAGCAGTCTTCCTACACTGCTTAATATGCTGGGGAGGCCTCTGTTCTGTAATGCCTGAAATCTGTCCATGAACTTGTTGATTTCAGTCTGCATATCCTGGGTTCTTCTTTCCAATGTTCCAACCAGGTTTCGTAGTGTCAGGACCCTTTTAACCATTGAGATTGTCTCAGTCCTGTGAGCAATTCCCATGGTGGCCAGTTGAGAGCTTGTCCTGTTATTTAAAATATTGATCATTCTGGTGGCAGCATCAGGCATGTTGCCAAGGCTTGCTCTAGCTCTGTGTATTTCCCTATTTTCCTTTGCAATGAGTACTGATTGTTCATCTATAGTCTCAATGTACTGCCACTGATTGGTGATAGACCGGCCAATATTGGCCCAAAGGACTGATTTTAGCTCTGCTGTCACCTTTTCTAGTGTGAGCTCCTTCTCAAGCTCAGTTATCCTCTTCTTTAGATCTTTTATTTCTCGTTCCTTTTCAGCTGCATTCTGTTTGCTCTTATCATATCTCTCGTTTACTTTAGCCAAAGATTCTTTGGCTGAATTGAGCTCCAACATTTGAGCTTCCAGGACTTGAATTTCATTTTGGAGCTTCTGCATATCCAGACTATGAGTCTGCTCTGTTGTTGGTACAGTTGTTGATGTAGTTGGTGCTGTAGGCCCTGTTTGCTGAGGAGGAGGGGCAGTTGTTGGAGGAGCTTCCTCAAGATTGATTATTTCAGGAGGAGGCTGGGAGGTTTGACCCTCTTCTCTTTGCTTCAATGCTGCCTGTAGTGCTGCCTTTGCAGCCTCTGATTCTCCTAGTTTTTCTTGAGTCCGGATTAGCTTCTTGTATAGAGATATCAACAGGGTCGTGGCCTCTTGATCATGCCTTTGCTGGGCCACCTCATCTGTTTGAGGGTGGATTGTGGCAGGGAGTTTGATCTTTCTCCTCAAGGCTGCCATGTCAGCATCCCTCAACTTCAATACCTCTTGTATCCCTTTGATATCTTTGGGATCATGTCCAATCTCAATGATTATGTCTTCCAAGGACCTTATTCTGTTGTCCTTTGCCTGGGATGATGCCCTCTCCAACTCCAGTTGAGAGGCTGTATTGTTAAGGCTATTTTGTAGCCTATATTTATCCAAGGTTTGGTCTGCCAGGGAAGCATAGACCATCTCACCCGTTTGCTTGTGCAGTTCTATCTTGTCCATTGGGTGGATATCCTTGGCAAGGACTTCCAAGTTAGTCCTCAAATAATCAGAGGCAGATTGGGGCTGTACTGCTGTTGGCATGAAATGACTCATGATCATTTTGCCTTCCTGCACATCATATGCAGACATGAGTCTTTGCTGATTGGTGGGAGCCAAGTTTAGCAGATGGTTGTACAGCTGTCTCTTGATGGGCTCATTTCTCATCTTAATATCGATGAACTGTTGTTTAATACTAGGCCCACCTTCCCTTTGCTGCCTAGAGGAACTCACTTCTCCTCCCATTGCTCTATCCTGTTCCTGTTGAAAGGAACTTGCTGATGTTTCCCTGCTGGGTGGGACCATGCCAGAAGACTGCCCCATTGGCATTTCTTCTTCAGAGAAGGGATTGACTCTCTGTCTTTTCTCCCCATGAGTTGCTGGTGTTGTAAGGGGAGTTTCTCTGTCCCTTTTTCTAAAAATAAATGTATCCTCCTTTTGAGGAGTTTGGAGGATTGATGCATCAGGTGAAACTTCTTGCCTTGGAGGCATATTTTGTTCAGTGGTCTTGGGGTTTTCCACTGTTTCTTCTTGCTGGGCAGGTTGTTCCTGCCTTTGTTCTTTCTGTTGTTGCTGTTCTTCTTGCTGCTTCCCTTCTTGCTGCTGTTCCATCTCTTCTTGTTGCTGCAGCAATGTTTCCACTTGTTCTTCTGTCAAAGGAGGTGGTTGTTCCACCTGCTTTTCTTTGCCTTGGTTGACTGTCTGTGGAGGATTCATGGCAGCTTGATGGTGCGTTGTTGAGGACGAGGCAGCTGCTCCAAGTTGTTTTTTGTATGAGAGGGGAACCTGTCCACAAGTTTCTAAGTCAGCTTTCTTTTGAATATTTCTAGCCTCTCTCTCTAGCAGCTCCTCACTAGTAATTTCTTCTTCTAGGGTACCTTCTTCCCAGCTTAATTTATTGGCATACCGCTTAATCTCAGGCTGCCTTACGTGTGAATAGCTGCCCAATTTGTATCTTATCCTCCTGAGGGAGACAAAGTGATTGGGATCATAGGGTATCCATTCAAAGCTAGTTTGCAGTTTGAGGGCCTCTAGGATACTGTTTGCCTCTTTCCACCCCTCCTCTTTTCTGTTGTATAGGAAAGGGCCCAGCTGGCTCCTTACCTTCAACTGTGCCTTCTTGTTCTTGCTTTGAAAGTGGAGGTAGTCGGAATTCCCAAATTGCCTGAAATATTCTAAGGCAAAAAGCCTCATGGGGACATACCTTGGCAACCTAAAAGGCTTCAACTCACAGCCATATACTCTGATGACTGTGTGGTTTTGGTAGAGGTACCAATTACCAATGCTGTAGGTTTTGTTCAGGTGGAGAATTCTCATCATGTCATCAGTTAACCTTGGAGGAGGAACACCGTACAATAATGTCATAGCCGGATGTATGAATAAGTCTATAAACTCACAGTATGTGTATGGTGACACAGAGGTGCAATGAAAGAGAGAGGTCCAAAACACAACTGATCTTGGGTTCCCCTGGGCATTAACTTGTTTGAGGGGAATGGAGAAACTGCCTGGTTGATTAAACAAGAATAGATGGTAGATGAATGAAGTATATCTGAACAATCTCTCCCTTGGCAGATTCATTAGCTGCTCATGGATCTTGTCTGCTATGTATGTGGCATAGTCATAATGTACAGCTGGAGGCTTTCCAGGAGAGAATATAGACATCATTGCCATTATGATTTCATCCACATCCTCCATTCCCTTGAACCCTAGGACATAGCTGATCAAATCTACTAGCATTCTGCCCAATTCATTCAAGTAATGATATCCAATAGGAGAAGTTCTGATGGCTTCAGAGCCTGACTGTACAAACAGCTGGTTGATTTTGATGACTTGGTCATTTGACAACTTATTCCCCTTCTTTATCAAGTTCTGCATGTGGAGGGGGGTCAATGGTTTTGCTGTGTGGAAATGCAGCATCTCATTTATGCTCTCTGGGGTGATATGGAACAGAATTGAGCCTGTAGGGCTGAGGACAGCTCTTTGGCCTGGATCATAGCACTCCTGGCATCTGTAGATCAACTCTGGCATAGAATTTACCTGGGGGAGGTTGTAGATGGGCAAGTTTGAATCCCAAATCCCTAGGATATCAGCTCCACTAAGGTGCTGGGCTTTCAACTCATTTAGCATCTGAATATTGTATTTGGAGCATAATGGAAACCAATCTAACATTTGGTAATCCATATCTCCCAGGGCTTTCCATTCTAATTCCTGGTGAGGGGCATTGAGAGGCTTGATGTTTAATGCAATTGGTGTCTCCATGGTCTATTAAGCTTTTTGAACTGTAATTGAACTGTTTGAAGTGAGCAGACCAACCCAGGGATGATTTCTTACAATGAAAGTGAGTTTCAGGTAGCAGAGGGAGATTTGATCCAACAGCAATTGAAATACTGTTTGAATTAGGAATAGGACCACTGTCAGGTTTCACTCTGTCTCTTGTGGCAGGTTTTTAATGGACTAACCCACTGTCTCACGATTGCGCGAGCAGTTTACAGTTTTTTGATAGGAACTCGGGAATTAAGGCTCAGCTAGTGTTTTTCGACCTTGCAGTTGTAAATAGAGGTGTTGCAGAGGGAAATAGCCGGTGAAATTGTGAGTTTCAGTGTTCCTTAAGCCTTCTGAATAATTTTACAGACAATTCCAGGCGTACGGAGGATAGATGATGAGAAATACCTGATAAACAGCGAGCAGAGGTCGTATATGCGGGCAGGATTGGTGCTCTGGAGATCTCCTGGTCGATTTAGCAGGTTGGTAGCAATTTTGACGTGAGCAGCATGCAGAAAACAACAGTAGAAAATGAACGAAAAGAACGTAAAATGTGATTTTTGGCCGAAATATAGACCTTTTGGCTGTTTGGCGCCTTTTTTGGGATGACGTCAGCATGACGTCATTGGTGGGGTCAAGGTCGGATGACGTCAGCTGACGTCATCGGGTGACGTGGCGAGCTGCTATGGGTCCATGGGGTAATGAGGTGGCAGGCACGGTGATGACGTGGGGATGGCGCTGGACCCGCAAACCGGGCGGTGAATGACCTAACGGTTACGGTTTAGCCCTAACAGTTGCGGTTTCTCGGGGCGGTTATGATACGGCCCCGCACTTGTCAGAGGTTGCTCCGAGAGCCCTCAATGGGCGATGCGTGGCCGCGCCCTGACGTAACGCAACGTCACTTTCTCGGGCGCTAAACCTCTGTCGCGGGGACCGCTCCGATATCCATAAGGACCGTCGGATCTCTTGGATCTGATCCGACGGTGGACGGGATGATGACATGATAGGTGGATACGGCCACGGGCGGAGGAATAAATATATATTTTTTAATGTTTTTTCAACATATTCCAAAAAATTGAATATATGCGCAAACTTTGGTTAAGCAGCGGAAAGTGGGTTTTTCGGGGTTTTTTGGTAGTTTCAAAGGGGTTTCATGGATAAAGGGGTTTTGTAAGGTTTTCCGATGCGCCATAAGACAGCCCCAATACTTTGGATAAGAGAACGAAGTGGGTATTTAGGGGTTATTTTTGTAAATGAAGTGGGTATAGGCAAAACCAGGTCATTTGTGAGGCTCTTTTATCAAATGAAGCTTTCCAAGGCGCAAAATGAATTGAGAGGAGGGGAGGGGGTTAGGGTTAGGTTCATCAAAATGACCAGATGCCATTTGATTCCTGACAGAGAACTTATTGGCTATAATGCGAAAGGGAGGGATATTTATACAAATTTTGGGGTTTATACACCATGGTGTTAATACTAGTAGGGGAAAGGTAATGTAGGGGGTTTACATAGTAGTGTTAGAGTTAATATGGATGAAGGGGTAAATGGAGGGGAAACCACTAAGCTTATTTGAAACTTACTTAGTTTAGAGAGTAGATCAAAATGAAAAGATTTTTAGACAAGAAATGTGGCTTCTAAAAGATTAAGAACCACTATGAAACCATAATCTATCCCATGAATCTCAGATGTTGAGGGATTGTTAGTAATGAAATGGAGAGGGGGAGAAGGGAGGTTAGACATGCTTCTTGATTGCTGTAACTTGATGAAGAGTAACTCCATCTGAATTTCATTAACTTTGCTTTGGTCAACCAAGTCAGCACACATGCAACTTGTAGGAAATGACCTGTCTGCAACTCCAACTGCCTACCCATCTATTTTCCTAGCATTTTTATTCCTTCTTGGAGGGTGCATTTGGACTTGCAGACCCTTACTTGCCTTTTCTTTTCTTTGGCTTTTTTCTTTTGTTTTCTATCTACTTCTGCCCTTATTTCTTCCAAGGTCCCAGATTAAGCTGTTGGGAGCCTTCTTTTCTCTACCTGAACTACTTTGTCTGCCAAGATTAGACAGTTTGGACAGACTTCCTTCTCTATTCTACAACAGAAAATTCAAACATGGCATGACCCAGATTATACTGTTGAATCATCCATCAAAATTTGGAACCATGTTGAGCTCTTTTCCTACCTTGTCTCCTTCAGGAAATATGGGATCTTTGCATAGCCAAAGCAGAGCATATTTGGAACTTCTCTTGCCAATCATGAAATATGAAACCTATTGGTATAGGTAGCTAACAGTGGCTCCATATGGGGATGGTTTTTCATTTGAAAGACCAAGAACAGTAGGTCAGATTGCCTTGCTCTTTGGCTGCTCATATCATTCTTGAAGTTTGCTGCTTTGAAGTGCCAAATTGTGTGCTTCTCTTCTTGGTAGACCTCTAATTCTATTTACCTTTCGCTGGCAGTCAATAAAGTAAGAAATTTGCATTTTTTACAGTTTTGAACAGAAAATAATATATACATCTGCATATTTACATGGGAGAATCAGGTTGCACTCATGGGTGATATTCAAAATAGTGCTTCAACATCCTGCCATTCACAGGACCTTCATCCAAATCAGTTTCATTGAGACTCTTAAGGAAGTAAGTGTCGTTTCCTTGTACTGCTTGGACAGCAAATGGTCCTCTCCAAAGGGAATCAAATTTTCCATGTTTTCCCTTCTCCTCTCTTCTTGCATCCCACTTGAGGACTTTGTCACCAATGTTAAAATCTTCTGCTTTGGTTCTTCTGTCAAAGGCCTTCTTTAGTTTTTCTTGTAATACCTGAACTCTGCTGAAAACTTGATCTCTAGTTTGCTGCAAACATATGATTTGATTTATTCTTCTCTGCATATCATTTGTTTCAGCTTGGCTTTCTTGAAGAAGTTTCATAACAGGCACCCCTAGTGATGAAGGAAATTTGGCTTCTAGTCCATAAACCAACTCATAAGGGCTGGTCCCAATTGATCTTTTGGTTGTTAGTCTATCTGCCCATAAGGCATTGACTAGTTTCTTGTGCCAGTTCTTTTTGTTCTCTTCTAGCACTTTCTTTATGATGTTTACCAGACTTTTATTTGATGACTCAGCAAGGCCATTTCCTTGGGGATAGTATGCAGTAGAATGGCCCAAAGTAATATGAAATTTGTGGCAGAAATTTACCATTTTCTTGGATTTGAAAGCAGCAGCATTGTCTGTTATTATCTTGTCAGGACAGCCAAATCTAGCCAATATGTTGTTCTCCAAGAACTGAATGATAGTGGAATCATTTGCTTGCCTGCATGGAATAGCTTCAATCCACTTAGTGAAGTAGTCTGTGGCTGTTAAAATCCATCTGTGCTGGCCTAAAGATGAGGGATGAATTTCGCCAATGAAATCCAAGCCCCATTGCTGAAAAGGTCTCTCTGTTGCAATAGGCCTTAAAGGAAGTGGCAGCAACTGTCTCTTTCCCTCAAACACTTGACATTTATGACATGAGGTGATGAATTTCTTGACATCAGAGAACATGGTGGGCCAGTAATATCCAGCCCTTAGTATCTTGTCCACAGTGGACTTCCAGTACAAGTGTCCACCACAGTCACCTGCATGAAATTCTTTTATGATATTGTCAGCTTCATTTTCAATTAAACAGTGCAGCAATATAGCTTCATGGTTTTTCCAAAGCAGATTGCCATCCATCACACAAAATCTTGAGGTTTTCATTTTTAAGAATCTACACTTAGTTCTGGACAGTCCTGGGGGAGCACACGGGTTTTGTAACACATAACAGATATCTGAATACCAGGGGGATTGTTCAAAGGCTACATTGATCTTTGGAGTCGCCAGCTCCGGTTCACTGTCCAGCTGATTGATATCTAAGGCTTGGAAATTTGCTTCTGTCATTAGTTTGGCCAAACCTTGTCCCTTTATTAGTTTTGTAGGTTTTATATCAATATCGAATTCCAAAATGTTGGCAATCCATTTTCCTCTTCTGCCCTCTAAATTTTCTTGGGTGAGAATGTCTTTGACAATAGGACTTGGTACATAAGCTGTAACATGTGAATAAAGGATATAAATCCTAAAGTCCTTAATGGCTTTGACCAAAGCATAGGCCTGTTTTTCCATGATTTGATATTTTAGGGGTGCATCTCTAAGAGCTCTGCTAAAGAAAGCAATTGGCTTTTCATTTCCTTGATCATCTTTCTGCAATAAAACGGCAGCAATAGTATGCTGGGAGGCAAAAGAGAAAATGATAAATTCTCTGTCAAACTGAGGATTAGTCAACACTGGGGTTTGGGTAAGGGCTAGTTTTATACCTTCAAAGGCTTGATTGGCTTCAATAGTCCATTTGACCTTTGAATCTTTCTTTAGCATGTTGTTTAATAATCTGATTAGCTCTGCTAGGTTTGGGATAAACCTTCTCAAGAAATTGATTTTTCCCAAGAATGCTTGTAATTCTTTAACATTTCTTGGGTGAGGCATTTGTAAGATGGCTTGGATTCTATCTGGATCAATCCTAATACCATCCTTTGAGATAATGTGACCCAGCAGCTTGCCTTCCTCCAGTCCAAACAGGGATTTCTTGGGATTTAAAGAAATTCCATATTTTCTGCATTTTAGGAAGATCTGTCTCAAATGTTTGAGATGTTCTTGGTCTGATTTTGAGAAAGGTGTAAGGTCATCCAAGTAAATGACTAAGAAGTCATGAATCTCTTTGGAGAAAGCAATGTCCATTGCTCTTTGAAAAGTTGCCCCTGCATTTTTTAATCCAAAAGGCATCTTTACATATTTGAAAGTTCCCCATGGGGTTGTAAATGTTGTTTTGTCCTGATCATCGGGGTGAACTAAGATTTGATTGAATCCTGAGAATCCATCCAGTAATGAGATCCTTGAGGCCCCTACCACTCTTTGAAGAATGTGATCCATCTTGGGTAAGGGATAGTTGTCTTTGAGGGATACTTGGTTCAGATTTCTTAGGTCCACACACAGCCTTATTTCACCAGTTTTCTTTCTTGTAGGGACTAAGTTGGAGATCCATTCAGAGAATCTGATAGGTGCTATGATGCCTGCTTTAAACATTTTTTGTACCTCTTGTTCCATCGCTGGGAGGAGCATAGGATTTATTCTCCTCAGTTTTTGTTTAAAGGGCTTTTGATCAGGCTTGAGAGGGATGGTATGTTGGATAACAGAGGTATCATAGGACTTTAGATCCTCATAACTCCATGCAAAGACATCCTGGAATTCTTTGAAGAGGTCAATGTATTTAGGCTTTTGGTCAGGAGGTAAAGAAGCAGATAATTTAATTATTTTGGGCTTGTCAATGGTACCAATGTTGCATTCTTCAATGGCTGCATTTAAGGGCTGCATTTTTGGTTTTCTAGGAATATCATTTGAATCAAAGATGTCCTCTAGTGGAGTTAGGCCCGTTGGAAGAAAATTGTCTTTCAGCTCTATGATTTCAGTTTCAGCATTGGCCACCTCTTCATAGTTGATTTGTTGAATTTGCTGAATGTTTTCCTTGTTGAAAATGGTTGGACTCAGCATTAGTTTTGCAGTTCTGGGTGATATTGGGTGAGCAATCTGTTGAAACTGTATTTGTGATGGACTTGCTCCATCAGGTATTTGTGATTGACTTGCTGTCTCAAGTATTTGTGATTGACTTGCTCTGTCATTGTCAATATTTAGTCCCGAGAATTCTTGCTGCAAAGTCAAGAAATTGTTTATTTGCTTGTCATCATCAAACACTTGCCAATCATTGACATTGTTTGGGACAGATGGTCTGTGTTTTACTTCGGCTGTAAAACAATGATGGGGCTCAAAAGGTAACTTGTAGGTACTTGCAAATGTGGCCAAGCTATGGGCATGAAGGTTCTGGGTCCTAGGGATTTTCGTAATCTGAAATTCCGTGAATGAATTTAATAATTCAGCAGCAGCAGACCTATAGGATCTCAGCCTTTTGTCATTGGTGACAAAATTACCCTTGACTTGTTGGATAACTAGGTCTGAATCTCCTAGGATTGAGACATTTATGGCTTGTAGGGATTTCATCAGCTTGAGGCCTAATAAGAGAGCCTCATATTCAGCCATGTTGTTGGTGCATCTGAAGTTCAATCTATAAGCTCTGCCTTCTGTATAATTGTTTTGCTTATTGTGTATCCAAATTCCGGCCCCTGCCCCTAATTTGTTGACTGATCCATCAAACTCCATGAACCATAGGATTTCTTGTTGTAGGGGAGTCTTAATAACTTGTCTATGGTCTGGGATTATGAGTTGGAGTTCTGGTTTTTTATTTAATTCATCTTTTAGGACAGTTTCACCCCTTGTTTGGACCATCTTTACCTCTAGAGCAGCTGTTTGTGCATTACAGCCCTGCTCTTGTTTTGGTGTCTTAGTTTCATCATTATTTGTTAGACCTGAATTGTCATTGAAGAGGATGTATGAATCTATGTCAGAATGGACAACATATATGGGAAAGTTCTGAGGTTTCTCTTCACTGCTGACCATGTATTTCATGAGGGATTCTCTATATAGTCTCTTGGGTTGACCAAAGACTGTGATTGTGGCATATGACATGTCTAACTGTAAGGAGCCTTGGAGTTTAGCCCCCCATGATCTTGATAACAACATTCCATACTTAGGTGGAATATCAGCAACTACCACATCCATTAGGATTGTCTTGTTTGGGTATTGAACCAAAGATAGACATAAATCTTTTATGAGACCTAGACACTTGACTTGGCTGGAATCAAAGGAAAACAGGTCCTTGTATGGTCTTGTTATGTCTAAATTCAGCCTCTCCATCACTGATTTAGGCATAAGGTTATGAGAAGCACCTGAATCAAACATTGCATTGTGCAGTATCTTGTCATGCACATGTAAGCTAACATAGAAAGGTAGGATCCCTGTGACTAGTGTTTTTCCATCAACCTCTGGACCAAATAACAATTCTGGTGTGTCATCTAACACATTGACATTGTCTTTACTATGAGTGAGTTGAAGGGATTTCCTGATCTGTTGTTTATAAATGTCATGTTTGGCTAATTCTGAGAGAGGAATGGCCACTTTCAGTTTGCCAATTTCAGCCTCCAAGTCGAAAGGTTTTTCAGTTTGAACCTTAGTGTTGTGGACAGCAACCCTTTCTTTATGTACTATGTTTTCTTCCTGGTTTTCACCTTGATCCTGAGGCTTGTCTTTCACACTCACCTCTTGAGGAAGGTCCCCTAGATTAGGCTGTAAAGAAGGCACAGCTAGTGGCTGGTGTGTTGAAGGAAGTTGTTCAGTGACTTCTTCAACAGTTACCTCTTTTGTAAGTGAATCAGTTATGTTGATTGGTTCTATGATTATGGCTCTTTTAGGTTGCAGCCTGTCCTTTAGTTTCTCAGGCTGTGTTATATTTACAGTTCTGCTCCTTAATTTGTACTGTTTATGAACTTCATAAACAGCAGTGTCATAGCCTTGTTTGAAATCAAACGATTCACCTGATTTGGTTTGGAATTGCGAAATGTCATCATCATTTTGATCCTCTTGACTAAGAAAGACTTGCTGCCCATCATTCAAACCCATCAGGTTGATGTGGGTGTCATCTTCTTGCTCATTTGAAGTAGATGTTTCAGCATAGTTTTCTTGAAATGGAGGTCTGATTTCTGGATCAGCATTGGGCTTGCCAATGTTTGGGTTTGGATTTCTCCTAAAATTTGGATTCCTAGGAGGATTGTTTTGTGGTGCTTCCCATGATGCTTTTCTCTCAACTGATTCTACCCTATCACCCAATCTCTTCATACCATTAAGTATTGCATCAAGTTTTTGATCAAAGGCTGTAGGTTCTTCTTTGTATATGCTTCTCTTTTCTAACCTTGCCCTGTTTCTTTTGGCAATCAGGTTTGCTTCTACTGTGACAGCAGCCTTTTGAGCATCTTCAGGGGTTTCAGGTTCTCTTTCCTTCAACTGATATGCCATGTCAGGATCAAATCCATCAGGGAATTTGTACAAGGCCAAATCAGGAGGTGGTCTTAGGTTTTGTGGTATTGCATTGTACACATTGTTGAATCTAGCACAATACTCCAGAACGGTCTCTTGAGGACCTCTCTTGATTGTTTCATATTCACCAAGTATGTGTAGGGGATCTTTCTTCTTCTCCCATCTGGTAGTAAAGGCTTGATAAAGCTCATCAGGGGTTGTGATAGTATTTGCAGGGATCGACCTGAACCAGGTTCTAACATCACCTGTTAGGCTTTGGACAAAGATTCTCATCCTCACACTGTCATCATCTATTTCATAGTTTTCAAAGTGATCTTGCATCCTCTTAGCATGTTGAATAGCAGAGTAAGGGCCAGTGGAGTCAAAATATGAGATTTTGGATTGGTAATCCTGGGGTAGAGCTGCAGGATTAGCCGGTAGCCGCAAGGGTGCATATCTATTAGCCATATTTACAGGGTTTAAAGGATTAACAGGGGTAGCTGGGATAATAGGAACGATGGGTACCACAGGGATAACAGGTAAAGCGGTACCAAGAGTATTGGTCAAGGGAATATGTTCAGTGGATGATGATGTGA
Organism: Pinus tabuliformis; assembly: GCA_031772625.1. Classification (NCBI taxonomy): domain Eukaryota; kingdom Viridiplantae; phylum Streptophyta; class Pinopsida; order Pinales; family Pinaceae; genus Pinus; species Pinus tabuliformis. The sequence continues at coordinate 314,103,945 of CM062816.1, read as the reverse complement.
GAGGAGGACTGTGAGAAGTGGATGGTGAACTAGGGGAAGTAGGGGTAGACCGGAAAAGAACTTTTATTGGAGTAGAAATGGGATTTGGATGAACTGTATGAGGGGTCAAATCAGCAGGTTGCTCCTGCCTTTGCTGCCTCCTAATGTTTCTTGGGATGCTATTTGGATTATCAACAATGATGGGTGGATTGGAGTCAGGATTTGCCCTAGTATACTGTGGATTTTTCTTAGGAGCCAGCTTCTAATTGTTTTTTAGGATTTTGTGGGAAGCTTTTATATCTGCAAGGACTGGATGGAGATTTTTGGAATGGTTATATATCTTTCAAGGCTAAGATGAAGATTCCCTAAAAGCTCTTCCCTAAAACTGTCATTGTGATGCAGAAACAGTTCTAAGGCCTCTTGGCTGATTTCAGGCTTGATAGTAGCTATGGGAGATAGATAATAATTGAAAAATCTTTAGGAAGTCCCCAGTGGAGTCGCCAATTATGTTAACACCCAGGTTGTTCCCTATGACTCCCAAGGGAATACGGCCGAGGTAACCACTAACCAATCTTTGGATTACAGTTTCTATCCAAACTGTAATCAGAGAGGGCTCTCTCTTTATGATTTGTCTCTGTTATGATGGTGTTTTACGCTAGCTATTTTGCTCAAGTTTTGGTTTATATTTTGGTTGAAGGATTTATTTCAGGTCTTATGATATAGTGTTTAGAGAGTAAAATACCATTGGGCAATGGAGTCTGGAATTGTGAAATGATTTGATATGCAGGATTGGTGGTGTTCAAACTGCAGGGCCTATTGTGTATTTTAGACAAACAAATTTAGCTTAAATGGTGATATATGTCAACCAACAGAAAGCAATTAAGAATTTTCTATTAAGCTGGTGAAGTGAAAGTGAACACGCTGCACAGGAGCAAAACTTGAATTCCTGTGACAAAGGCCACTGTGAAAGGTGTATTCTGAAAGTGCAGCAATTAAGAATTACACTTATCTAGATTACAGCTGAAGAAAACATTCATTAACAACACAGATTGAACCCAGGGTACTCAGTGAATAAATCCTGAAAGTTATTCTTTTTCCTTGTTGCTTAGTATTGAAAATCAGATAACATATATGGATTTTAACAAAACAAGTAAATAACAGAGAGAGTTACAGAGACTTATTGTATGGTGAAATACACAGGAATCCAGCAGTTATCAACAGACACCAGAACGCATTCAACACCTCAGAAATCCGAGAAATTCCATCACTTTCTTTATTAAACTTCTGAAAGGATTACAGCATAAGAATTTCTTCAGGAGAAATCAACAACAACCCTTGCAAGCTCATGCGAAGGGGACTTTATAGGAATGTTTCTACAAAATATCTCAGGCACTGAGTCATCTGAGAGAGAAAATATCTTCATAAATTCGTACAAAAAGTAGAAAAGAAGTTATTACAACTTTGAATGTAGCATAAGTGCTCTTTAAGTTTGTTAGAGGATAATTTTGACCTTTGGAGGTCAGGGAGTCGGTTGAGCCGCTCTGCTTTAATGCTGGCGAACGCGTCTTTATGTTTGATGCGCTGTATTTTCTCGGGTTTGCCATCTGTGACTGTGATTACTGCTGTGGCGACCGAATAGCCCTGCTGAGTTGGCTCAGCCTTTTCATCTTTGCTCTGTATGCTTATCTATCAAAATTCTGCCTGTGTATGACTTACTTATAAACTGGAAAAATTAACATTTACAGGTTCTGGCTTGATAATATTATCTGTGTCAAATTCTTCCAGACTTCCTGTGTGGGCAATTGGTGCTTCACAATTGCCTCTATGGTTTCATCTGCTTCTGTATACTTAAAAAAATTATGAGGCACATCAAACAGATGATTGATCTCATTCATAATAAAAAATAGGTTGTCCACCCTATTGTATAAAGTTTGCCCTAATGCTGGCTCTGATTCTGCTGAAGTGCTGGGCTGTCTTGCAATTTGTCCTGCAGCATAGGCATCAACCCTCTTAGTGTAGTTTTCAAGGGTAAGCAGTCTTCCTACATTTCTTAATATGCTGGGGAGGCCTCTGCTCTGTAATGCCTGAAATCTATCCATGAACTTGTTGATTTCAGTCTGCATATCCTGGGTTCTTCATTCCAATGTTCCAACCAGGTTTCGTAGTGTCAGGACCCTTTTAACCATTGAGATTGTCTCAGTCCTGTGAGCAATTCCCATGGTGGCCAGTTGAGAGCTTGTCCTGTTATTTAAAATATTGATCATTCTGGTGGCAGCATCAGGCATGTTGCCAAGGCTTGCTCTAGCTCTGTGTATTTCCCTGTTTTCCTTTGCAATGAGTACTGATTGTTCATCTATAGTCTCAATGTACTGCCACTGATTGGTGATAGACCGACCAATATTGGCCCAAAGGACTGCTTTTAGCTCTGCTGTCACCTTTTCTAGTGTGAGCTCCTTCTCAAGCTCAGTTATCCTCTTCTTTAGAGCTTTTATTTCTCGTTCCTTTTCAGCTGCATTCTGTTTTCTCTTATCATATCTCTCATTTACTTTAGCCAAAGATTCTTTGGCTGAATTGAGCTCCAACATTTGAGCTTCCAGGACTTGAATTTCATTTTGGAGCTTCTGCATATCCAGACTATGAGTCTGCTCTATTGTTGGTACAGTTGTTGATGTAGTTGGTGTTGTAGGCCCTGTTTGCTGAGGAGGAGGGGCAGTTGTTGGAGGAGCTTCCTCAAGATTGATTATTTCAGGAGGAGGCTGGGAGGTTTGACCCTCTTCTCTTTGCTTCAATGCTGCCTGTAGTGCTGCCTTTGCAGCCTCTGATTCTCCTAGTTTGTCTTGAGTCCGGATTAGCTCCTTGTATAGAGATATCAACAGGGTCGTGGCCTCTTGATCATGCCTTTACTGGGCCACCTCATCTGTTTGAGGGTGGATTGTGGCAGGGAGTTTGATCTTTCTCCTCAAGGCTGCCATGTCAGCATCCCTCAACTTCAATACCTCTTGTATCCCTTTGATATCTTTGGGATCATGTCCAATCTCAATGATTATGTCTTCCAAGGACCTTATTCTGTTGTCCTTTGCCTGGGATGATGCCCTCTCCAACTCCAGTTGAGAGGCTGTATTGTTAAGGCTATTTTGTAGCCTATAGTTATCCAAGGTTTGGTCTGCCAGGGAAGCATAGACCATCTCACCCGTTTGCTTGTGCAGTTCTATCTTGTCCATTGGGTGGATATCCTTGGCAAGGACTTCCAAGTTAGTCCTCAAATAATCATAGGCAGATTGGGGCTGTACTACTGTTGGCATGAAATGACTCATGATCATTTTGCCTTCCTGCACATCATATGCAGACATGAGTCTTTGCTGATTGGTGGGAGCCAAGTTTAGCAGATGGTTGTACAGCTGTCTCTTGATGGGCTCATTTCTCATCTTAATATCGATGAACTGTTGTTTAATACTAGGTCCACCTTCCCTTTGCTGCCTAGAGGAACTCACTTCTCCTCCCATTGCTCTATCCTGTTCCTGTTGAAAGGAACTTGTTGATGTTTCCCTGCTGGGTGGGGCCATGCCAGAAGACTGCCCCATTGGCATTTCTTCTTCAGAGAAGGGATTGACTCTCTGTCTTTTCTCCCCATGAGTTGCTGGTGTTGTAAGGGGAGTTTCTCTGTCCCTTTTTCTAAAAATAAATGTATCCTCCTTTTGAGGAGTTTGGAGGATTGATGCATCAGGTGAAACTTCTTGCCTTGGAGGCATATTTTGTTCAGTGGTCTTGGGGTTTTCCACTGTTACTTCTTGCTGGGCAGGTTGTTCCTGCCTTTGTTCTTTCTGTTGTTGCTGTTCTTCTTGCTGCTGCCCTTCTTGCTGCTGTTCCATCTCTTCTTGTTGCTGCAGCAATGTTTCCACTTGCTCTTCTGTCAAAGGAGGTGGTTGTTCCACCTGCTTTTCTTTGCCTTTGTTGACTGCCTGTGGAGGATTCATGGCAGCTTGATGGTGCGTTGTTGAGGACGAGGCAGCTGCTCCAAGTTGTTTTTTGTATGAGAGGGGAACCTGTCCACAAGTTTCTAAGTCAGCTTTCTTTTGAATATTTCTAGCCTCTCTCTCTAGCAGCTCCTCACTAGTAATTTCTTCTTCTAGGGTACCTTCTTCCCAGCTTAATTTATTGGCATACCGCTCAATCTCAGGCTGCCTTATGTGTGAATAGCTGCCCAATTTGTATCTTATCCTCCTGAGGGAGACAAAGTGATTGGGATCATAGGGTATCCATTCAAAGCTAGTTTGCAGTTTGAGGGCCTCTAGGATACTGTTTGCCTCTTTCCACCCCTCCTCTTTTCTGTTGTATAGGAAAGGGCCCAGATGGCTCCTTACCTTCAACTGTGCCTTCTTGTTCTTGCTTTGAAAGTGGAGGTAGTCGGCATTCCCAAATTGCCTGAAATATTCTAAGGCAAAAAGCCTCATGGGGACATACCTTGGCAACCTAAAAGGCTTTAACTCATAGCCATATACTCTGATGACTGTGTGGTTTTGGTAGAGGTACCAATTACCAATGCTGTAGGTTTTGTTCAGGTGGATAATTCTCCTCATGTCATCAGTTAACCTTGGAGGAGGAACACCGTACAATAATGTCATAGCCAGATGTATGAATAAGTCTATAAACTCACAGTATGTGTATGGTGAAACAGAGGTGCAGTGAAAGAGAGAGGTCCAAAACACAACTGATCTTGGGTTCCCCTGGGCATTAACTTGTTTGAGGGGAATGGAGAAACTGCCTGGTTGATTAAACAAGAATAGATGGTAGATGAATGAAGTATATCTGAACAATCTCTCCCTTGGCAGATTCATTAGCTGCTCATGGATCTTGTCTGCTATGTATGTGGCATAGTCATAATGTACAACTGGAGGCTTTCCAGGAGAGAATATAGACAGCATTGCCATTATGATTTCATCCACATCCTCCATTCCCTTGAACCCTAGGACATAGCTGGTCAAATCTACTAGCATTCTGCCCAATTCATTCAAGTAATGATATCCAATAGGAGAAGTTCTGATGGCTTCAGAGCCTGACTGTACAAACAGCTGGTTGATTTTGATGACTTGGTCATTTGACAACTTATTCCCCTTCTTTATCAAGTTCTGCATGTGGAGGGGGGTCAATGGTTTTGCTGTGTGGAAATGCAGCATCTCATTTATGCTCTCTGGGGTGATATGGAACAGAATTGAGCCTGTAGGGCTGAGGACAGCTCTTTGGCCTGGATCATAGCACTCCTGGCATCTATAGATCAACTCTGGCATAGAATTTACCTGGGGGAGGTTGTAGATGGGCAAGTTTGAATCCCAAATCCCTAGGATATCAGCTCCACTAAGGTGCTGGGCTTTCAACTCATTTAGCATCTGAATATTGTATTTGGAGCCTAATGGAAACCAGTCTAACATTTGGTAATCCATATCTCCCAGGGCTTTCCATTCTAATTCCTGGTGAGGGGCATTGAGAGGCTTGATGTTTAATGCAATTGGTGTCTCCATGGTCTATTAAGCTTTTTGAACTGTAATTGAGCTGTTTGAAGTGAGCAGACCAACCCAGGGATGATTTCTTACAATGAAAGTGAGTTTCAGGTAGCAGAGGGAGATTTGATCCAACAGCAATTGAAATACTGTTTGAATTAGGAATAGGACCACTGTCAGGTTTCACTCTGTCTCTTGTGGCAGGTTTTTAATGGACTAACCCACTGTCTCACGATTGCGTGAGCAGTTTACAGTTTTTTGATAGGAACTCGGGAATTAAGGCTCAGCTAGTGTTTTTCGACCTTGCAGTTGTAAATAGAGGTGTTGCAGAGGGAAATAGCCGGTGAAATTGTGAGTTTCAGTGTTCCTTAAGCCTTCTGAATAATTTTACAGACAATTCCAGTCGTATGGAGGATAGATGATGAGAAATACCTGATAAACAGCGAGCAGAGGTCGTATATGCGGGCAGGATTGGTGCTCTGGAGATCTCCTGGTCGATTTAACAGGTTGGTAGCAATTTGGACGTGAGCAGCATGCAGAAAACAACAGTAGAAAATGAACGAAAAGAACGTAAAATGTGATTTTTGGCCGAAATATAGACCTTTTGGCCGTTTGGTGCCTTTTTTGGGATGATGTCAGCATGACGTCATTGTTGGGGTCAACGTCGGATGACGTCAGCTGACGTCATCGGGTGACGTGCCGAGCTGCTATGGGTCCATGGGGTAATGAGGTGGCAGGCACGTTGGCACAGATGCGGACAAAAGTGTGATGCAGTGGCAGGCACGATGATGACGTGGGGATGGCGCTGGACCCGCAAACCGGGCGGTGAATGACCTAACGGTTACGGTTTAGCCCTAACAGTTGCGGTTTCTCGGGGCGGTTATGATATGGCCCCGCACTTGTCAGAGGTTGCTCCGAGAGTCCTCAATGGGCGACGCGTGGCCGCGCCCTGACGTAACGCAACGTCACTTTCTCGGGCGCTAAACCTCTGTCGCGGGGACCGCTCCGATATCCATAAGGACCGTCGGATCTCTTGGATCTGATCCGACGGTGGACGGGATGATGACATGATAGGTGGATACGGCCACGGGCGGAGGAATAAATATATATTTTTTAATGTTTTTTCAATATATTCCGAAAAATTGAATATATGCGCAAACTTTGGTTAAGCAGCGGAAAGTGGGTTTTTCGGGGTTTTTTGGTAGTTTCAAAGGGGTTTCATGGATAAAGGGGTTTTGTAAGGTTTTCCGATGCGCCATAAGACAGCCCCAATACTTTGGATAAGAGAACGAAGTGGGTATTTAGGGGTTATTTTTGTAAATGAAGTGGGTATAGGCAAAACCAGGTCATTTGTGAGGCTCTTTTATCAAATGAAGCTTTCCAAGGGGCAAAATGAATTGAGAGGAGGGGAGGGGGTTAGGGTTAGGTTCATCAAAATGACCAGATGCCATTTGATTCCTGACAGAGAACTTATTGGCTATAATGCCAAAGGGAGGGATATTTATACAAATTTTGGGGTTTATACACCATGGTGTTAATACTAGTAGGGGAAAGGTAATGTAGGGGGTTTACATAGTAGTGTTAGAGTTAATATGGATGAAGGGGTAAATGGAGGGGAAACCGCTAAGCTTATTTGAAACTTACTTAGTTTAGAGAGTAGATCAAAATGAAAAGATTTTTAGACAAGAAATGTGGCTTCTAAAAGATTAAGAACCACTATGAAACCATAATCTATCCCATGAATCTCATATGTTGAGGGATTGTTAGTAATGAAATGGAGAGGGGGAGAAGGGAGGTTAGACATGCTTCTTGATTGCTGTAACTTGATGAAGAGTAACTCCATCTGAATTTCATTAACTTTGCTTTGGTCAACCAAGTCAGCACACATGCAACTTGTAGGAAATGACCTGTCTGCAACTCCAACTGCCTACCCATCTATTTGCCTAGCATTTTTATTCCTTCTTGGAGGGTTCATTTGGACTTGCAGACCCTTACTTGCCTTTTCTTTTGTTTGGCTTTTTTCTTTTGTTTTCTATCTACTTCTGCCCTTATTTCTTCCAAGGTCCCAGATTAAGCTGTTGGGAGCCTTCTTTTCTCTACCTGAACTACTTTGTCTGCCAAGATTAGACAGTTTGGACAGACTTCCTTCTCTATTCTACAACAGAAAATTCAAACATGGCATGACCCAGATTATACTGTTGAATCATCCATCAAAATTTGGAACCATGTTGAGCTCTTTTCCTACCTTGTCTCCTTCAGGAAATATGGGATCTTTGCATAGCCAAAGCAGAGCATATTTGGAACTTCTCTTGCCAATCATGAAATATGAAACCTATTGGTATAGGTAGCTAACAGGACCAACCATGGATTTCTGAATTTTTCAGATTGTAACTTACACTGTTCTACTATCTTTGGGCTAATATAACTTAAAGTAGCTCCTGGATCAATAAGAACAGCTATAGAAAGGTTTGAAATTTTACCTTCAAATTCCACCATAGTCGGCTGGTATTCCGCTTGGCGGTCCACCAAGGCTGCGTTAATTCTTGGTACACTACGTGCCACGTCCCCAACGGTCGATGCTTCATGAATTTGGGGTATCTGGTCCGTCCCCTTTCGCTGTGGGCAGTTTTTAACATAGTGAGGTCCTCCACAGCCCCAGCATCGAACTGGGGGTCTGGTCATCCCTTCACCTTCTGGCCTAAGAGGCTGTTCACTTACTCTAGATTCACTTATTGGCCTAGCTCGGGGCGCACTTTTTGCTACAGTTCTGCTGTTTAACCCTTTACCGGCTCCCTTACCTCCATTACTGCGACCTCCTTTGTTGTTTCCAAACATCCGACTACTCTTTTTTTCATTCCATTTTTTATTTGAAGCATCCCCCTTCTGTTTATTCTGCTGGTAGCAGATCCTTGCTTTACGAATAGCCTCATCCATGGTCCTAGGATTGTCAAATTCAATCCTCTCTCTTATATATGAAGGTAAGCTGCTCACAAACCTTTGTACCTTGGCTTTTTCCTCTTTGATATAAGGTACATAATGTAGCAGAGAGGTAAAGCGATTAATGAACTCGTCCATAGTCTGCTGCCCCAGTCTTAAATCATGGAATTCTCTTGCCTTTTCATCGTAGAAGCGCTCGGTCAGGTACCTTTCTTTGAAGTATTTCTGAAACTTCTCCCATGTGATGGTCCGTTCACTTACCCCCTTGACAATCTTGATTTCCTCCCACCACAAGGTTGCCTTACCTTGTAACTGGAAGATAGCCAGTCTCGCCTTCAAGTTATGATCATACTCGTACAACTGAAAATATTTGTTCATATTTATTAGCCATGCTTCAGCTGCTTCTTCCTGTTCTCCATCAAAATGTGGGGGTTTAATTTTTCGAAATTCTCCCTGCAGTTCCATTCTCTGACGTTTTGAGGTTTGCTGTTCTGGTACATTATCAGAATGATCCTCCTTACCTTCTGAATTTTCAGGTCCAAACTGATAGTCTTGATCTTCTGTCATCCTCTGCTGTTCCGCGCTGGGGTTAGATAAGGGTGGGTTTTGCCTGTCCGACAAACTCTTCAGAATTCTCTCTTGTTCTACCGTCAAACGCGCGTTGTCTTCTCGCAATCGTGCCATCTCATTTTTCAACTCCTGAACAGTTTCCAGTATTGCAAGATTGGTACTTCGTGTCTCCTCACCCAACTGTACCCACAGCTCTGGGTTTTCCCGAGGGTTGCTGCCGGCTCCTTGCATTTCGTTACTTTTCCTGGCTCAACTATTAGCTGTTATAATTCTGTATCTCACCCCTAAATAGACAGAAACAACAGTTAATTAATTTATTAGCTTTCATACGTATGCATGGTGTAAGCTTCTGCACAGTGAAACATGTCAAGCTTGAGGCCACAGTGTTGAAACTGGGCTCTGATACCAATTTGTCACACCCTTGTTCACATATACACAAAAAAAAATTAATGTATGCCATACATATAGACTTCGCTAAACTATATGCTTTATGCTTGTGCATTGCCGCATGTTTAAACTCCATGCCGCATAGTCCAACACTTTATGCCATGCATCATCGTAATTATAAACTGTTTAGCCCAATGCTTAATACTTTGCAACCTTGATTACATATGCTACCATGGTATTATATCTACGCTGTAATTTGGTTTATGGAAAGCATTTGACTTTACAGTTGAAACCTAACTATTAGACCACCTCAGTACACGGTGTATATTAATTAGGCGTGGGGTTTGGTGGTCCGGCCGCAGCCCTTGCAGGCGCCAAGTCATCCGTTGCCTTAATGACTTCATTCCACACCATGGCAGGTGGCATGGCTTGCCCATCCGGCCATGTGACACCTCGGGTTCAGGTTTCTCGGACTTTTCGCTCCAGTTTCCCGCTTTGCTTGAACGGTCGAGATCTCACCCTTGGAATGAAGGGCTGGGATGAGTCCGAGGGTTTTGGGTCATTACATAACCCTTCAGAGCAAGCTCAGAGTTTATTTGTTCGCACGGCCCTTCTGGCTCCGCCTTGGTGCTCAGGCTCTGGTTCGAAACCACCAGTGCCATCTTCACAACCTGCAAACTCTCCGGAAGCCATGAAGTGCCCAGCATTAGGCCTACACAGGTAATGACCCTCTGCTCTAAATTTACTGGTATGCATTTAAAGTTTAATTGTTAATCGGAGCGATTCATGCTAATCTGTTTCTATTCGCTGGTAAAGCGTGCAGATGGGATTATTCAAACCCCTCCGACGGTGCCAAGGTGACTAATCTCGACGGTTCAACCCTCTCGGCGGCTACAGGTAAGCTCTCAACTCTTATTTACTTTTCTCCTGCATACGAGAGCTCAGAGCTCCTTGACCTTGAGCTATTCGCATTATGTTTTGTTGCAGACCGTCGTTCGTATGCTGGTTTCTTTTGCTTCGATTTGCTGGGGTATTCTCCACAGAGGACCCTCATGGTTTACATATATGTTTTATTATCTGGCTTGAGTCAATGACCCGCCCTGATGAGTTGTAGTCCACGGCGGAACCCATGTGCTCGATTCCATTTTATCTATGGATTAATTTTTGTTATATATATCCGCCCTTGCGGCATATCCGGACTTTGGGTCTCTGTATTTAATATATGATATACTGCACAGGGTCTGGTCGTAATACCCAGTTCTGGGTTAGCGGAACCAGGCTCTGTTTTGAAGTTTTCCGTTTATCATTGTATATACATTTGTTACCCTTTCAAGATTATGCTATATGGGTTTTGTTTTGTTAATTTATATATGAAAATGTTGCTCTGTCTGAACGTTTTGAGCAATTTGTTAATATATTCTGAGTACTTAGAAACATTAATATATTGCATGGTTGTTTGCTGTGTTTATCGCTGTTTTCGGCCTACAACTATGGTTAAGCTGCTCGTCTCAGCGACAGCAGGGCTCATAAATTTACTCAAGTTATGCTACAGTTTTCCGAGTAAATCGTTCTGGTATTCCATGCGAATTGTTGGAAATAATACTGAGAGGGGGGGTGAATCAGTATTATCAGATCAATAAAACTTTTTCAATGCTCAGAAACATATATGCTACTTCAGTTAAGTGAACCAGCGTGTACACGCTACTGTGTCTAAAGAAAACAACGTATAACCAGAAAACTTATAATTTAGTTAGTTTATCTTCAGTTAAGTGCATCAGGTCATTATTCACCATATTAAGAGTAAACAGTATAACAGAACAGATCATCACACAAAAGCCACACACATGAACACCATGATATAAGGTGGAAACCCAATGTGGGTGAAAACCACCTGCTGCAAGTCGTCTCTATCTTTCTTCAATAAGAACTTCAGTTTACAATCTTTTGTACTGGTGCAGCCTTATACCAGTTACGCAGGCTACAACCTGCAGAAGGCTTCAACCTTCTCTCGTTCTCCAAACTTCCTTGGAAGGGAGCTTCAACCCCCTTTGCTCTTGTACTAGCTAAGATACTAGTACGTAGGTGCAGGCCTACAATCTTCTTTCCTTCAGGTACCACTTTTCATACATTTTCAGACTGGATATTCCTGAAGCACAATATTACAATCTGAAGACCACAATTCATTCAACCTTCATAGCAGATTACAAAACAACCAATACTCACATCAACAATCTTTGAATCACTGAAGCACTGAAACCCTGTCAAACCCAGTCACCAGAACACAGAGCAGACTACAGAACTCTGCAATAACAGTCAGACCCAGCTGCAACCCAAAAAATCAAGCTCCAAAAGATATACGCTACTTCAATGAAGGCAACCCGCGTATACACGCGGTTTTACCGAAGACAACCTGCGTACAAATCTAAAAATAATTTTTGATAACTTGCAGCTGTACCAGACATCAGTTATACCCAGAACATAATATTGCGTCAGTCATGCGGATCTAGAAATACGCATAATCAGCTATATAAAGATAGTTCATTTCAAACCATTTGATCCGGATCTCTCCTTAGATCTTGTTCTCCATCAACCGATGAGATCTCTCCTTAGCTCAGATCAAGCAATACATCATCAACCAATAACTTGCATACTGGATCTAATACTTCATCAGATATTCAAGACATTTCAGATACACTTGCCTAATGATTTCCTTCTCCTTATATAGCCTTAGGCCTTGTTCAATACCAAGAGCCAAAACCATAGAAATCCAATACCATCATTTTCAAAACTAGGGATCAACACGTCCGTCGAGACACCAAGGTCCAAAACCATAGGCACAACTTCCAAGGAATAACCGCGTGGACCAAAGATAAGATCTCCACATACACGCAATTTTACTGAAGCCACCCAGCATGTACACGTGACTTGGTATATAGCGAACCTGCGTATACGCGACTTGGTATATAGTGAACCTGCTTGTATACGCGACTTGGTATATAGTGAACCGGCGTGTATATATTTTTCTTCATACTTGTAGACTGATCATCAATTCCTTGCTGCTATCCTTCTGCACTATGATTTGTTATCAGTGTGATTTGCCATCAAGGACAACACTTGTCTCATAATGCCAACAATCTCCCCCTTTGGACTTGATGGCAACAATACCACATCAAATCACTCTCCCCCTTTGTCATCAAGGGCAAAGGGCTGTGCTCCCCCTGAGTACATGCTGATATCTTTGCTTGGCTGTGGTGAAACATGCTTCCTCTGACTGTAGGCAAGATCTGCAAAAGATGTTCTTCAAAGGAACCAAGACTTATACACCATAAGGGACCTTCCTATTACCAAAAGACTCAATACATACATCCATACTCCCAACCAAGAGGGGATACATCAGAAACAACCAATTATATTACATCATTCATCCCAGGCATAGTGGGGAAACCAACATAGGCCGTTACATGACCTTGACACCATAAAAGAGATATCACAGAAGAGATACATGACATAGAGACAACAAATCTAGACCAAGACTTATGAAAGTCACAAGCAGCATCTGATACACATCTTTTAGATCAGCAACCAAGATTTCCTTCTGAGCTCCTTCTCCTGAAACCAACAACAGTTGTGTACTAGTACCAAAAGCATCTAAATGCCAACAATGCTTTATGAGACTTTAATCTGCTCCCCCTGAACCTGTGCCTGCTGCTCCCCCTGAACTTGTGCCTGAAGAATTCTGGCATACCCATCTCAGACTTTCTTCGACCAGAGTCTGCCCTTGCTGTTCAGAACTCCATAAACGCGACTTCTCCTCCAGAAAACGGCGTATGCACGCGGATATGCTTTCTGCAACACGCGTACACCATACACGCAACTTTTCTAGCATAAATCGGCGTATATACGCGGATATCCCTTACGTAACTTGCGTATACCAAATTTTCTGTAGAACAGACAAGCTTCAACAGCAGGATGAAGCATCAACTACTCCCAGCTTTCGTCTGAGATATTCAAAAGCTTCCCTGGGCAGTGGTTTTGTGAGAATATCAGCAACTTGTTCCTTAGAAGGAACATACTTCAACTTGACCTTCTGCTCAAGCACTTGTTCCCGAAGAAAATGGTACTTGATTGGTATGTGCTTGGTCTTTGAGTGCATGACTGGATTCTTTGAAATGTTGATTGCACTTGTATTATCACATAAGATAGAGACTAGTGAAGTGCAAGTGATTTAAAAATCCTGCAAGGTCTGCATCATCCAAAGAAGTTGTGTGCAACAAGATGCCGCAGCCACATATTCTGCTTCAGCTGTAGATAAGGCAATCGAACTCTGTTTCTTGCTGAACCAAGATACTAATATGGAGCCCATAAAGAATGCACCACCACTTGTGCTCTTCCTGTCATCCACGCTTCCGGCCCAATCTGCATCTGTATAAGCATGAAGTGTGAGATCTGTATCTCTAGGATACCATAATCCATAATTTTGTGTCCCTTGAAGATATTTGAAGATTCTCTTCACTGCCTGAAGATGAGTCTCCTTTGGATTTGCCTGAAATCTCCCAACTATTCCGACTGCATGCATGATGTCTGGTCGGGTACCTGTCAAATAAAGCAAACTCCCAATCCATGATCTATAAGTTGGTTGATGAACTGCTGCTGATTCATCATTTGCACTGAGGCTGCATCCTGTAACCATGGGTGTACATACTGGCTTTGAATCTTCCATGCCATACTTCTTCAAGATCTGCTTGAGGTACTTGGTTTGAGACAAGAAGATGCCTCCTTCATTTTGTTGGATTTGCAATCCAAGAAAGTATGTCAATTCTCCAAGTAGTGACATTTCGAATTCTTTCTGCATAACCAAGGCAAAGTTTTGACTCATAGTCTCTTCATTGCTGCCAAAGATAATATCATCTACATAAACAACAAGTATTAGCAATTTGTTATTTTCAATTTTTATATAGAGATTGCTATCTGCTGATCCTTTTGAAAAGCCTTGTTGGTGAAGATATTTGTCCAATCGATAGTACCAAGCCCTTGGAGCTTGTTTGAGACCATAGAGAGCCTTTTTTAATTTGCATACAAGGTTTGGATCATTCCCAAGAATGAAACCATCTGGTTGCTCAATATATACTTCTTCTTCTAAGTCTCCATTCAGAAAGGCTGATTTCACGTCCATTTGAAATACCTTGAAGTTTTGAAAGCTTGAGAGAGCAAGGAACATTCGGATGGCCTCAAGTCTTGCTACAGGAGCAAAGGTCTCTTCAAAATCTATCCCTTCTTGCTGCGCATACCCTTTACAAACAAGTCTGGCCTTGTTTCTAATTACTTCTCCATTTTCATTCAATTTATTCTTGAAGACCCATTTTGTCCCTATGACATTCTTATCTTTTGGTCAAGGAACTAGTTCCCAAGTGTTGTTCTTTTCGATCTGCTCAAGTTCTTCATCCATTGCTTTGACCCAGCATTCATCTTTGCATGCCTCTTTTACATTTTGTGGTTCAGTGGAAGAGAGTAATGCCAAATAGCTTGAAGCTTCTGCAATTCTTCTTCTTGTTTGTATTCCTGCTTCTTTCTGCCCCACAATCTGAGATTCTGGATGATTCTTTTGAACATATCTGGATGGAGTCTTCTCTTCTATTCTTGCCTGCTCCTCTGGTTCTTCTTGAGGTTCTTCTTCTTCATCATTCTGCCTTTGAGTGTAGCCTTCATCTTCTTCAATGTCTTCATGATGAACTTGCCTAGGAATATATCCCTTCTCATCAACCACTACATCAATGCTGTCAACAATTCTGCCAAGTCTTTTATTGTAGCACTTGTATGCTTTGCTATGTGGAGAATAACCAAGAAGAATGCCTTCATCTGCTCTTGGTTCAAGTTTGCCAAGTTTCTCATCAGTATTCTTAATATAACATTTGCTCCCAAATATTTTGAAGTGCTTCACCGAAGGAGTCTCACCACTCCAGAGCTCATGAGGTGTTTGAGTGCTGTTTACTCGGACATTTGTTTTGTTAAGAATAATAACCGCAGCATGTGCAGCTTCACCCCAGAAAGTTGCGGTAATACCTGATTCATCAAGCATAGCACGAGCCATTTGTTGGATTGTTCTGTTCATTCTTTCCACCACCCCATTTTGCTGAGGAGTTCTAGCTGTAGAGAATTCTCTTCTTATCCCATGTTCTTCACAGAAATCGAAAAATTCGTTTGAGGTAAACTCCCCACCTCTGTCAAATCTGAGGCACTTAATTTTGTGTCCTGATTCATTTTCAACCAAGGCTTTGAAGGATTTGAATTTTTCGAATGCTTCATCTTTGTGCTTCATAAGTCCTAACCAGACAAACCTGGAGAAATCGTCAATGAATAATATCAAGTATTCTTCTCCTCGAGGTGTTATTTTTCTGAATGGACCACATGTATCTGTATGTACTAGCTCAAGAGGCGTGCTAACTGATCCTTCCTTCTCTGGAAAGTTAGTTCTGGTTTGCTTTCCAAACTGACAAGATTTGCATATAATGTTGTCTGGAATTTTGATATCTGGAAGACCACGAACTGCCTGATATTTGTATGCTTTCCTTATTTGTGAAAAGCTTAGATGCCCCAACCTTCGATGCCATAGCCAATGTTCATCATCCTTGCTCAAATAGCATTGTTGTGGTCCTTCTTCAAATATGTATAGATTATTTGGAGTCCTTCTTCCTTTGATCACTGTTTTACCTGTATCAAGATCACGAACACAACATCCATTTGATCTAAATATTACCTCTGTTCCTTGATCGCACATCTGACTGACACTCAGAAGATTATGCTTCAATCCATCAACATACAAAACATTTCCAGCTTTGACCTTCTCTTTCAATGGAGCCACACCTTTTCCTTTTATGGCTGCAGAGATATCGTTTCCAAAAGAAACTTTCTTCCCCTTTTCTAATGCGGTATATGACTCAAGCTTTTCTTTGTCCCCTGTCATATGCTTCGAACATCCGCTGTCAATGTACCATAGACTTTCTTGACCTTCTGCATAAAAGGCTATCCCACATCTTTCTGGTTGTGGTTCCTTTATTCTCCATGTTCTGACATTTGAGTTTTGCTCCTTCTGAATTGTCTTCCGGAACCTGCTCCTGCATTCAGAGTCTTCATGGCCAAAGTTATTACAAATAGAGCATTCAACTTCATTTTCAAGAACCGAAAAGTTGTTATAAGTCCTTTTCATGGTTTCAGTCATTCTCCCTTGCTTTTGAGCTTCTCTAGTCATGATTGTCTTGTATGCAACACATTGAGCTGCTTTGTGACCGAAGTTATGGCAAGAAAAGCATTGGCCATTAAAGAAAATTATGCAATAATCAGATCTATCATCCAACCGATTGTAGCTTTTATTTATTCTTGGAGCAAATTGGGAAGATTTTACCCGTGGCTGATTGTAGCTTCTGTTTGTCCTTAAGGCAGTTTGTCCCCAAATTTCTTGATGGTCTTTATCTGTTCTTGAGGTAAACTATCCCTGATTCACCTGATTACTTTTATTTGGCCTTTGCTCGCTTTTCCTTGCTGCATCAAGATAACTTTTAGAGGTAGAGGCTTGAGATGTTTCTCCATTATATCCAAGACCTGTCTTGATCAGAGGAGATCGCTGCACATTGATAATCTCATCCAAGGTTTCAAATCCTTTAACAAATTTAAGATTAATAGCTTTTGTTTTCTCAATCTCTTTTCTAAGACCAACAATTTCACCTTCTAGTTTTTCAAGATGTTTTTCCTTTTCATCAATTTGAAATTGTAGAGTATCAATGATCATATTCTTTTCTTCTATACATCTCTTGAGTCTAGTAATTTCATCATAAAGGTTATCCACATCTATAGCATCCATATAATCATCATCTTCAAATGCCATTAACAACTTATATTCATTACCTCGTTCATCTTCATCACTATTCGATAGACCATCACTATCTTCATGAGTGTAGTAACTTTTCTTATTTGCACTCTGTTTCTTGTTCCATCTAGCAGGTTCCTTTCCTTTATCCTTATAAGGACATTTTGCAGCATAATGACCTACTCTTCCACAAGCAAAGCATTTAAAAGGTAACTTACCTCTGAACCTTCCAGAACCCCTTTGAAGATTTCTGACAAAATTTGATTCTTCTTCCTCTTCTTCTGGGACGTGGCTTGCTTCATAATAATCTTCTTTGCCTGATGCCTTGAGAGCAGCTTCTCTTCTATCTGATGGACCTCCCTTTCTCATTTCATAAGCAGTTAGAATTCCATGTAGCTGAGACATAGTAAGAATTCGTAGATTTTCCTTTTCTTCTATTGCAGATACTTTAGATTCAAACTTGGGGGACAATGATCTTAGAACCTTTTCAACCACTATAGCCTCTTTTATTTCTTCACCCAAATTTTTCATACAATTAACGATCTCATCTACCCGAAGAAAATAGTTAGCCACACTTTCATCATTATACATCTTGAGAGTCTCATACTGAATCCTGAGAGATTGAAGTTTAGCACGCTTTACCTGTTCATCTCCTTCATAGCTCGTGATAATTTTGTCCCATATCTCTTTTGCGGATTTGTAGTGCATTACCTTCATGAATTCCGTTTGGGATATACATCCTAATAGGGTACTGACTGCTTTCGCATTTGTTTCATACTTCTTTTTCTCAGCTGCATCTCTAGGAGTAGCTGAAGGAAAAGCATAGCCTGTTTCTACGATGTCCCAAACTTCTGTACCAAGAGATTGAAGATAGGCAGTAACTCTTACCTTCCAATAATTGAAGTTTGTCCCATCAAAAACCGGTGGCCCGATTGATGCTTCTCTCTCGTAGTTGCTCATGATGAACGATCTACCTTCAAGCGATCAAGCTTCTCTGAAGGACCTTCTCTGATACAAATTGTTGTAAATAATACTGAGAGGGGGGTGAATCAGTATTATCAGATCAATAAAACTTTTTCAATGCTCAGAAACATATACGCTACTTCAGTTAAGTGAACCAGCGTGTACACGCTACTGTGTCTAAAGAAAACAGCATATAACCAGAAAACTTATAATTCAGTTAGTTTATCTTCAGTTAAGTGCATCAGGTCATTATTCACCATATTAAGAGTAAACAATATAACAGAACAGATCATCACACAAAAGACACACACATGAACACCATGATATAAGGTGGAAACCCAATGTGGGTGAAAACCACCTGCTGCAAGTCGTCTCTATCTTTCTTTAATAAGAACTTCAGTTTACAATCTTTTGTACTGGTGCAGCCTTATACCAATTACGCAGGCTACAACCTGCAGAAGGCTTCAACCTTCTCTCGTTCTCCAAACTTCCTTGGAAGGGAGCTTCAACCCCCTTTGCTCTTGTACTAGCTAAGATACTAGTACGTAGGTGCAGGCCTACAATCTTCTTTCCTTCAGGTACCACTTTTCATACATTTTCAGACTGGATATTCCTGAAGCACAATATTACAACCTGAAGACCACAATTCATTCAACCTTCATAGCAGATTACAAAACAATCAATACTCACATCAACAATCTTTGAATCATTGAACCACTCAAACCCTGTCAAACCCAGTCACCAGAACACAGAGCAGACTACAGAACTCTGCAATAATAGTCAGACCCAGCTGCAACCCAAAAAATCAAGCTCCAAAAGATATACGCTACTTCAATGAAGGCAACCCGCGTATACACGCGGTTTTACCGAAGACAACCTGCGTACAGATCTAAAAATAATTTTTCATAACTTGCAGCTGTACCAAACATCAGTTATACCCAGAACATAATATTGCGTCAGTCATGCGGATCTAGAAATACGCATAATCAACTATATAAAGATAGTTCATTTCAAACCATTTGATCCCGATCTCTCCTTAGATCTTGTTCTCCATCAACCGATGAGATCTCTCCTTAGCTCAGATCAAGCAATACATCATCAACCAATAACCTGCATACTGGATCTAATACTTCATCAGATATTCAAGACATTTCAGATACACTTGCCTAATGATTTCCTTCTCCTTATATAGCCTTAGGCCTTGTTCAATACGAAGAGCCAAAACCATAGAAATCCAATACCATCATTTTGAAAACTAGGGATCAACACGTCCGTCGAGACACCAAGGTCCAAAACCATAGGCACAACTTCCAAGGAATAACCGCCGTGGACCAAAGATAAGATCTCCACATACACACGCTTTTACTGAAGCCACCCAGCGTGTACACGCGACTTGGTATATAGCGAACATGCGTATACGCGACTTGGTATATAGTGAACCTGCTTGTATAGCGACTTGGTATATAGTGAACATGCGTGTATATATTTTTCTTCATACTTGTAGACTGATCATCAATTCCTTGCTGCTATCCTTCTGCACTATGATTTGTTATCAGTGTGATTTGCCATCAAAGACAACACTTGTCTCATAATGCCAACACGACTCTCGTCTTTACTAGTTTTGCAATGGATGTTCTCGGTTTAGTTATATCAGCAATACCATACTTCCTTCTTTCTTTTTAAGAATGTCGGAATATGTATATGTCTGGAGTTTTTCCTCTCTGAGGTAGCATGCACAGGGTTCTTGATTGGATATCTCGTTTTTCCTTTGTCGCTCTTTATTGAACTGATACCTCTGCTATTGTAACTGCGAACGCTGTTATTTGATAACGTCGGTTATAACTGATTACGGTATGGCTCTCTCTCTCCATCTCGTACAACTACAGAGTATGTTTTCTTTTCTGAAACAGTATGTATAATCTTCGCGTTTCAACAGTTTTTCTTATAAATAGAAGTAGATTCATCTCCTTCCTGTCGAGGAGTTTAGAATCCGAACTACAGCCGGTATTCACTACCCAGGCCCAGAGGTTTCTAACCTTGTTCTTGTTGGCACATTACATTAACAGTTTGATTATATTCAAGGTGTTCGGGACTGCTTGTCTCATTAATAGCTTTTCTTTACTTGAAAAATACCTCTGTCTCTCTGATTGTTTTCGTGTCATGTCTATCATTTAATAATCTGTCTTTTAATTAAACTACACCTGTGCAGTTATAATAATAGCATGACAGTATCTAAGGGAATGAAACACAGTTCTTAATTGACTACTGTAAGTTCACTGCATATTCCTCATTTAAATTCAACAGAGACTCTGCGGTTTGAAACCATACCTGGTTCACCAGAGTCATAAATAGGTACTCAAGCAAGTCACCTGTACTTCGATTCTGCTCTTCCACCCAGCCATGAGATCCATCTATCAGACGGAATTCTCCCCCCGAGCCATCTTGCAGGCCTTCAGCCCTCAACAAGATTTGTGCACCTTGTGCCTGGTTATCTGGTCCTTACCAGACTTAACCAGTTTTCCTTTGTATTTTTCTTTTTTCCTTTTTTTTCCTTGGAAAAGATTTCTTCTGTCTGTCCCAACAGCACAGAACTTCCTCCCTACAACCAGGACTTTTCCTGTTTGGGAGGGCAGTTTCAATCAGTTATAACAACTGATCTCTTTCTTTGAAATCCACCTCCCAGAGGCTGCCAGCATTTCAAGAAAAATATTTAAATTACTCAATAAAGTAGTTTATCAAAGTTTTGTTTTTTAAACATAAAACAACAACTACCATACTGTCTTTTACCATAGTAATATTTCATATTTACATCTTCTGGGGTCATTACACATATATAATAATATATAGAAAACCATCTTTGTGAACAGTTTTTGTCCTCACTATTTGTTGGAGTCCGTGAAACTATTGATTTTCTTTGACAACCATTTTTGTCCGAAAAAATTGTTTGTACGAGTTCTAATCTGTGCATAAGAATATCGGGTAGGCACTTGTGAGAGTAATAATTTAAGAAATTTTCCATGGTGGCAGGTCTGGAGCCGAGGGGGTCCATTAGCTGTAGGATAGTCCGCTCTTCATCGCTCTCAGTTCTCTTGCAACAACATCCACGATAGAAGACGATGCAAGAAACCACTACATGAAAAATGCACATAACTCTCCAATAAATATCACTGAAAGAATGTTGAACAAGGGAATGAGAATATCGAATATAAAAGATAATAAAGTGCAATGCATGGATCAATATGAGATGAGATATAGACCATGTAATTTTGAATCCTCCAGGAACCCTAGAAACATTGAAGAATCCAACGTCGGTTAGCCAACCGTACATGAAATGGGCATCACCATCCTGAGGGCTCAAGGTGATTTGAAGGGTTCGGGTAGAGTATGACGAATTTGTGATATCCCCTACCACTCGGGCATAAAATTGTGAGTTGTATAATTGAGTGGTCTGGTTGTCAAGGCAGTTATAATATAAAAGGCCACATGTTCCTAAGGGATATTGGATGATGGAATTGCCACAACTGGTAGGATTATAGTCGCTGTAAGATGTATCCGCAGAGCTGTTAAGGTTGTTATAGAAGGAGAGTAAGTAGGCGAAGGCAGCAATATAGGCAACCAGAAGCAAAGTAGAAATAACAGGGATGATAATTGAGGAGCTCATTCTCTCCAACCCAATCTAACAGACAGAAGATAAACAAAGGAGTGAGTAAAATAGAGAGTAGTCGCAAAGAGAGAAGAGATAAGTTGTTAATACTCTTAGTCCATTCATTTCTATGTATCTGCTTAAATAAATTGCTATAAAAGGTTGTTGATTCACGATGTGTTTGATTTATTTTTTTAATTATTTGAGTATCGTATTTGAAATGTCGACAACGTTAGCAAACATGAAGTCAGGGCACTAGTGTTTTATAATATAGAATCGCGCGGTCAGAGAACTTGTGTTTTAGAATATAAATTCGCGTGTAGCGCATGATGCAGCTTTCTCATCAATAGCCAATGACAACTTTCGTTCCCAAACGATGGTTATGTGTAGCGCAGCATTTGTTTATTTGTTTTAATTCTTTTTTTTAATAAATTATGACAAGTATATAAATTCAATTGTTAAATAAAATTATATTTTAATTTTCAATTAATATTATTAATTATAAAAGTAATGGATAATTTTTATAAAGAAATTATTTATTACTATATAGAATCTCCAAATGTTATAGATAACTTTGAAACCTTGCTCACAATTAAAGAAGTTTTCTCATTAGAAGACATTGATTTTGGGGTTAAGCATCTTGCAAATGGGAAAGCTAAGGAGATTGAAGGTTACTAGGTCGAAATCTTAAAAATTGGAGGTCGTGTCGTCATCCCCACAACCACAAGCTTTTCAATCAAGTGGTCAAGTAAGGGTTCCCTAAACCATGGAATGAGAGCCTCATTATCCCTATTTTTAAAAGTGGGGATACAAATAACCCCTCTAATTATCAGACAATTATGATCAGCCCTCTCTTAGCCAAGTTATATGGTATTAGTTTGGAAAAGAAGTTGAGCATATGGCTTGAAAGTGAAGGTAAGCGGGCTAAAGGCCAAGTGGGTTTTAGAAGACACCACTCAACAACATACCACCTCGTTATGCTTAGGATCATTGTGGAGGAATGCCGCAATGATAAATCCAATCTCTCTTGTTGCTTTGTGGACTTTAGAAAGACTTTCGATACGGTTCCTAGAAACAACCTATGGAATAGATTAGAAGAGCTAAAGGTTTCTTTCGAGTTGAGAGCTGCCGCTATAAGGTTATACAATAATGTAATTGCCAAGTTAAAGAGCAATGAGTGATGGTTGAAAGGTATTAAGTGTAATATCGGAGTTAAACAAGGTTGCCCCCTCTCCCCTACCCTATTTGACATTTACATCGACAAGCTAGAAGGTTGTTTAGAGGAAGCAGGTTGTACTGGCATGATCTTAGTTGGGATAGTCATCATCCTTCTTCTCTATGCTGGCGATATTGCTTTTCTCGCAAGGTGCCCATCTGATCTTGATAAGCAACTTAGACTTAAGGATTTCTTCTCTACCATGGGTATGACTGTTAACGCTGATAAAACAAAAGTTATGATTATCAAATCCTAGAAGTTCACTTCTGTTAATTTTACGTATGACAACAATAACTTGGAGGAAGCGTCTTCTTACAAGTACCTTGGAATTGATATTCATCACAAGCTCAACTAGAACTATAACATTGAGAAAATGATTAATGGGGGGTGGAAAGCTTATTTTTCTCTTGAAAATAATTGTAAAACGACAAACCTCGTAATGTGGGATAGTTGAAACTTTAGTCACTCCTATTATCTTATATGGATGTGAGGTTTGGGGTTGCAACATCTGAAAAAAGATGGAGCAAATCCATAAGCCTTTTATAACGTATAACCTCAAAATTAAAAGCAATACACCCTATTCTATTCTCCTTATAGAAGTGGGTCTTTCCCCTATCGAGAGCCTAGTTGCTATGACTAGGCTTCTGTTGTACAAGCACAAACTCAATATCATAGGAGACCATAGACTTCCTAAGCTAGCTTCAAATTCCAGCCAAAACCATCTAAGGCTCAAACGAGGTTGGTATAAAGACACGAGGGCTTGGTTAAACCATTCAGAGATCCATGAGAATGTGGCATTGCAAAACATTAATAACATTAAAAATATTGTTACTTCTAAGTTCAAAGATAAAATGTGGTGTGAGAAAGACTTAGAACCTAAAAGAAAATTAAGATATTATAGTGAGCTCGGGAGGCTTCTCTCCAATCTTTTTGAGCATGGGAATAAAATATTAAATCAAACTAAATAATTGGTTTCTTTAGGTATGATAGACCAAAATTTGGTCTCAATGGATGTTAACTACCACCATCATCATCATCATTAATATTATTCTTAATTTATAAATTAAATTGGTTAAAACATTATAAATCAATACCATATTTTATTAATATTAAGTGAGAAAAAAGATTTCATTCATTTTATACTATATATATATATATATATATATATATATATATATATATATATATATATATATATATATATATATATATATATATATATATTAATTATAATTTAATTTTTTAATTAAACTCAAAAGTAAAATAAAACATAACTTATTTTTAGATAAATATAATATATATATATATATATATATATATATATATATATATATATATATATATATAATATTTTTTTAATTAAACTCAAAAGCAAAATAAAACATAATTTCTTTTTCAGATAAATCAAAATTTCTTAATTTCATTATTACTAAAATATTTTATCAATATTTTATAAAATTTAACTCTTTACTATATTTTTATAATTATTGATAATTAAATTAAAATTTAGAAAATTATATTTTAAAATAAATTTATTAATTTTTTTATATATTAAAATACTTAAATAAATTTTTTATATTAAATTACTTGTCAATTAACTATAATGTCTTTAATATCTTTTTATAAATTTCTTTAATGTCTTTTATAAAATCTTTAATATCTTTTTATAAATTTCTTTAATGTCTTTTATAAATTTATAGTTAAAAATTTATTTAATTAATAATAAAGTAAAAATAATTATAATACATCTATTAATTTTTAATTAGAAATGAAAACTGTTCTCATATACTTATTTGAATATAACTACAATATTTTTTTACTCGTAACATTTATTTGAATATACTTGCAATATGTTTTTACTCGTAACATTTATTTGAATATACTCACAAGATTTTTTTACTCCTAATATTTCACACACTCTTACGTGAAAACCATGTTCAAGAGATTTCGAAATAGTTATCAAGAAATACTCAAACTACAAGGAAATATTATAACAGTAAAATCAAAATTTTCAAAGTTAATTTTTTTATAGCATAATTTTGATTTCTAAAGTAGGTGAAAGGAAAAAGAACATGCTATGAGGGGAGAACCATGCTTTTGACAATTCGAATTAATTATTTAGTAATAAGTAAGAAAATATTATAACAATAAAATCGTATTCTTGGAAGTTAATTTTTTATCAACATAACATTGCGGATTTCGCATTTCACAAGTAGGTGAAAGGGAAAAAGGAATGTCAAAATAAATTTGATGATTAAATGTTTACAAATAAGCTGATTAGTAAAGAACTTATTTAATTTTATATATTTGTTAATAGATTGTAGTGGAGTAAGATTAGATGAATTAATTATTAACGAAAATAGGGTGAGAGAAATATTGAGTTAAAGTAGAATTGAGGGTGATATGTATTTGAGTATTTTTGTGTATAAGTGTAACAATTTAATTAAAGAAATAAAGAAAAATAGTGAGATGAGAGTTAGGATAAGAAGATGTTACTCTTAGTAAAAGTAAAAAGGATAATGCTCTTTGGCGTATGGGTTATAATTTGGTTATTTGAGCTAATTGATCTCAAACAAGAAATTGATTAGTCTATAAGGTTTACGTGTAAGCATTAAATAGTAATAATGTGACATTTTTAGAGAACATTTTTTAACTAAAATTTATATAGTATTTATGTGATTGTTAGGTCACTCTCCAATAATAAAATTTAAGAATAGTTGACTAATTATAACACCATAAAGCAACAAATTTATATCATTTTAAAAAAGTCATTTATTACTATATAGAATAATAATAACATAATTTGTAGTGAAAGTATGAAAGTGATTGCTTTTAGAGGCACATTCTACATCCAATATGAGTGAAATATCTTCGTCCATGCTCAACATGAAGTTCACATGTGTTCTTTTTCAAATAAAAACAAAACATTTCTAAATACAAATACAATGTATGTTATAAGAAAAAAATGAATATACATCTTTAGTTAGTTATTAATATCACAACCCAACGTGCTAAAAATGTTTCACTCACTCTTTCTCATAAATAAAATTAATTTAGTACTAATTTAAAAAAAGAATAATGTAGTTAGAACTAAAATGAGTATGAGTAAAATGCTTAAGCCTTACTTTTCAAAAACATTTCTACATAGAATTTAAATAAAATATTTCAATATCTATATTAACTAATTGATGTTGATATCAATTTCATGTATATCTATATATAAAGGAAAATGTTTTAATGTTGTGTATAGTAAAATATTCAATGTTCAAAGAAAAAATTAATAAAAAGTTAAAAAATAAAATAAAAAATATCAAGTAATTCCTACTAATAATAAAATGGAGATGTGTTATTTTTTTGAATGCTTAATATAAAATAAATATGTGACATTTAAAAACATTCATAGTAATAAAAAAATTCAATATGGGCCATCAATAAAATATTTTAATATGCACGATTAAGTCTCACTATTTTACATTTTGGTTCTTTTTTAGGTCTTTTTGTTGTCAATTTTCCCAATCCATAAAATGTTCTTTTGGACTTAAAATATTATGTTATGTACTTTATATAACATTCAAAAATATAACTTAAATAATGAAAAATTGCACATTGCCTATGTATAAAAAGAGAACCACTACAAATTCACTAGGATCTATCAAACGAAAGAGATTTGATCCCACTTGAGGCATGCTTGATTGGTGGCTAAGGTGGTTCTAAATATATACATATATTTGTGCTCAATTCATATGGTACACAATCACTAGATTAACATGTGATTCCCCTAGATAAATACCTTTGATATCACTACATTTTATGAAATTTGTATTAAGTTTTGCAAAAATTCATATATTGTGAATTTAACTATTTAAAAAACTATTGTTATTTTGATATTTTTGATAAATATGACTTTATACTATGTTCATATTTTATTTTTCCAAAGTTCTCAAACCACTTTTCCTTTTTAGTTATATATATATATTCAAAACAACTTTTAGTGTTCACTTTCTCCTTATTTCAAAAGTACTTTATCCTTATTAGTCCCTACCATCTGGAAATGGAATGGGACTATAGTAATCAGAATCCTCTGATAAGCATTAGTTGGCTCATAATTAACCTAATGTTTTTAAGTTTTTAGTCCCTGCATGTTTTTTGATGTGTACCTTTTACAGTTCAATGGATTTCACATCTTATTTGGCCTCTTCTCGAGGCGAGGAAGCCAAAACCATAGGTTAGGTTGATCGATTTAATTTCTATTTTGAAACTATTGAATTAATGCCGGCATTAATTTAAAACATTAAATGTTATGCAAATGTTTTGCAAAGCCAGACAGAGTGTTTAGTCAGTTGGGTGGGTGTCTAAGTCAT
The DNA here is from genome assembly GCA_031772625.1 of Pinus tabuliformis. NCBI lineage: Eukaryota > Viridiplantae > Streptophyta > Pinopsida > Pinales > Pinaceae > Pinus > Pinus tabuliformis. Next base: position 314,076,533 of record CM062816.1, on the reverse strand, counting down.
TTAGAGTGGCTAAAGTCGCTACCTGTGAATGCATGTTACTTCTGTGTCAGGATACGAAAGCTGAAGCTAGAGAGAACTAGAGGATTCTATAGCTGGCAAGAACGAGAGGATAATACCTGTGTTTCTAGTTGTGTTTCAAGAGGAAAATCGACCGAGGGAACAAGAGAGAACAACAGAGATCTAGAACCAGGATCGAGGGAACAAGGGAGATCTGGAACCAGGAGAAGCTAAGTTTTGTGTTTCTTCACGTTAGAAATTTGACAAATCTAAGTGCTTAAGATATATTAAAATTCCAACAAGTCCAACAGATTCTGGTGAAGATTAAAAGTCCAACAGATTCCGGTAATTCCTTCAGCTCAGTACAACCACAAAGCTCCAGCCTTATGAGGGATGTATGATTGCTTAAATCTAGAAAAACCTAAAGATTTGTACAGTAATTCAGCTTCAGTACTTTTAGATTGTGGGGACCCTGCAAAAGCATTGTCCATTAACCAATTTAGTAGGTATTTCCCAGTATTTATTTTTGGTAATATGAGAGCTTTTATTCATAGTGGAAGTGGAAATTACATGCAAGCAATACAAGCTTTATTTTTTGTTTATATTTTTCTTTCCTAATTACCTTTTCATTAGACAAAGTTGTCAAGACTGCCTCGACCAAATTGCCTTAATGTCTTTGCTGAAACTCAAATCTAGTACAGCTAGTTGCTGCATCTTCCATTCACATGGTAAGCATTTCAGTGGGCAGTTTTCCCATCTCAGCCATTTTATTGCTTGAGCCATTTGTGCAAAGTCTCCCTCAATGAGAGCTCCATCCAAACAACCAGTTGAAAATTACTCACTCAATCACAGCTCCATCCAACAACGCAGGTGCAAGTTACACATTATTTTCAAATTGTTGGTTTGAAATGTAACTTCTTGCTAAAGCTATGTTAGACATCGTACCCTTTTTGTTCGCTACACATAGAAGAATTCATACAATTTCATTAGCATGAATCCCAACCTGCATGCAACAATAATTTAAAATTATCTACTAAAATTGATATCTTCTACATTTTCAATCAAAGTTGAGACTCAGATCACGCAAACAACTTTGGAGCTAACCGAGACTCGGATCACACAAACAACTTCAGAGCTAAGTGAGAGTTCCACTCGGACTTGGACAATAGAGGGTCGATCAAAGGTCGCCGACAGCCACGGGGCCAGAGGAGGGCCAAATTTCGATTCTGTTTAGCCCAAATTCTGGGCATTATTGAGACAGAAAACCTGCTACAGTAGCATTTTTGAAGACACAAATAGGGTTGATTTTTTCAAATTGCAATATTTGAATTGATAGCTTCTACATTATTCTACGCATTTCTGAGACAACAAACCTGCTACAGCAACATATTTGAAGACACAAATAGGGTTGATTTGTTCAAATTGCAATATTTGAATTGATAGATTCTACATTTTCAATCAAATTTGAGACTCAGATGACACAAACAACTTCGGAGCTAAGTGAAAGTTCCACTCAGACTTGGACAATGGAGGGTCGGTCAAAGGCCGTTGACAACCACAGGGCCAGAGGAGGGCCAAATTTTGGTTCTGTTCAGCCCAAATTCTAAGCATTGCTGAGACAGTAAACCTGCTACAACAACATATTTGAAGATTAAAATAGGGTTTGTTTGAACTTTGATGAAGTAACCCCATCCAAGAATTTGGGACAGTGTTCTCTTCAACAACTAATGATATTAAAGAATCAGGAAAACCAGTAACCAAGATCTTAAGCTTAAGTTCTTCTTGAGAACCACTGATTATAGATGCAAGACTAACTTCAAATACAAGATAGAAAAATGATAACAAATCATAGTATAGTATATGATACAAGCATGCAACAGAAGAAAGGAGAGAGTGAGTCATATTGTCTCCAAAACTATGTTTGTATTAGCCATGAATGCATACTGTTTTGTAGCATCCTCTTAAGCCTTGAAGGCGTTCCTCCATTCTGCTATGGACCTTTGTTCTACAACCATTTTCAGTTTGCTACTTCCTCCAACAACTGATCTTGTGTGTTGTGTAGTTTCTTCATCCGGTGGTTGACACCCTGCAAATCCATCCAGCCTAAATAAGGTAGGTAATCTCCAATATTAAATGAGTCGAGTAACAGAAGACTTTCTCTAACAATGGAATTGAAACCTTTTAGGTCTGTGTCCGAATACTTTTTACCAACTACCATCCTGCAAGTTATAGCCATAACCAGGGATGCCATGGCTTTCCTAATGTTTAAGGGACGAGAATCATTTTAATTGATAATAGAGCGATTCATAGCTGAAACTTCCTCTTCTCTAATAAAGCAGAAGTAATCTACCCTACTGGAGCTAAGCAAATCCAAAGCACGGAGCTTACGTATTTTCACCCAGTAAGGGACAAATGGAGAAAATGTGAAGTTCGCAAAACTATATGTCAAATGCTTAGTAGTGGTAGATTGCCATTTGTTTGCGAAAAGATGATCGTCGATTTTGAGAAAATCGGTGGCCATGTCTGGAGAGGAGACCACCAAGGTAAAGGCAGAACCGAGGCGAAGAGACATAAGAGGCCTATGTTTCATAGATGGACCTGCCATCACTAGGTGGGGAAGTGTAATACATGCAGATGAGGTCACTGCTGGCACACTCTATGATCCACCCTAGCCACAAGTAAAAAAACATAATCGAAAACCTTGTTTGGGGTGGGTCTGAGCAGGCATGCTCCATCTGGGTTCTATCGACAATCACTCCCGACAATAAAAAGTCTTTCATTGCAGGAAATAACAAGTCTTTCGTGGTTGGAACTTGCTACCTCCGCAACCTTTCTTGTTTTAAACATGTTTAGAAATTCAATTTTCCTACTAATATTATCATATACTTCTCATCAAACACTATGTCATCTTCTATAGAAGGATGTAAGATATAAACTATATATAAATACAAATACAAATAAAAGTGATAATAAACTTGTGAACTTCATACTTATATAATCCAATTAAAAGAGGGAAGAAATCATTCAATTAATAACTATCGGTGAATTTTGTAAGTATTTTGGATAAAAATCTCTTCTGTGGAACTTTTTATTCGGATTCAATGAGTGGTTATTGCTTCAAATGGTTGAAGCTATGCACTTTGCATGGTGGAACTTTTCATTATGGAACTTAGTTGGACTGACGGTTTTAAACCTCTAATTATATTGTATTGATGATCATGAAAATTATGATATATAATGATCATCTATTTCCTATTACTGCAATAATTATTAGGAAGTTTTTTTATATCATCATTATTATATAATTTTTCACAATTTTGTTAAAAACATTAATTAAGTTAATGATAAAAAATATTTAAATTTCCTATAATTATTTCCCTTTTATTAAAAGAAGCTATTTAAAATATTTATTTTAATTACAGAACAAATTCTCAATATCTAAATAATATAGCATACACCATAAAAAAATATCATGGGATGGCTAGCTAGGAACCGATTATCATTGTTGTTATTTTTTCTTTGCTCTACAACCCTAATGGTCAGGCGGCCATGAGTTAGGCGATGCTTTGAAGAAATATAGACTGCAACAAGAGACAAACCCAGACACTAAGAATTATAGGAGAATGACTGAGGAGGAGAGGGGGGGACAGCTCCCCTCCTATCGAGATGCAGCGGCAGGGCAAGGTCAGAACACCAGTAACCAGGCAGGAGAAACAAGAAAACCAAGACCAATCCTTGGAGCAAGATGGCAGGCAAGCAACAGAGGCAAATGTTTACCATGTGCGATAGAGAAACCAAGATTCATAATCCCGATGAACAAACTGGAGCGATATAGAAGTTATATGAAAGACCATGCGCTTATATGCAAGTTCATTGGAGTATGGCTGACAGAAAAGGACCTCACCAAATGGATTCAGCAAAAGTGGCAACCCCGAGGCCACATCAAGCTAAAGATAGGATTAAGAGGCCTATTAATGGTAATATTCTCGAACCTGCAAGATAAAGAAAAATTTTTGAGAACGACCCTTACTTTCATTATAATGTTGGATTGTTCATGAGATACTAGGAAGAATGTTATGACCCAGACAAGGAAAAATTCCTAGCAGCCCCGGTGTGGGTTAGGTTATTTGGCCTTCCAATGGACTTCTAGGACCCGAAGATTCTAGAGGGCATAGGAAACATGATAGGCAGATTTGTCAAAATAGCAGAAACGACAAAAAAAGGAAGATACACCTCATACGCTAGAATTTGTGTTTACATGAATATAGCTGACCCTATTCCAGATACAGTAGAACTAGAGTATCATGAAGAGGTCTGGCAGCAAACCCTCGACTATGAACATATTTCATTCAAATGTAGAAGATGTCATGAGTATGTACATCTTTTTAAGGAATGCCCACTCAACATAGAAGAAGAGGAGCACATGCATCAACAACAAAGGAAAAACCAAGAAGAAAAGGAAGGGTTTCAAGAAATAAAAAGCAAAAGAAGACAAATAAGAGAGAACACTAGTGGGGGAAAGAAAGAACAACAAGCCTAGCCCAGTAGAACAAACAACTTTGAAGTACTACAAGAATAAGAAGAAGATAACAACGAGACTCAAACAATGGACTATCAGGGGGGGAAAGGAAAGGAAAGCAGCACAAGCCAAGGTAAAACAAAACCCAAGAAGAAAACCCAATGCTGTAGGTTTTAACCTCGTACAGAAATTACCTACATATGAATTCTAAAAACATAGAAAATAAACAATGCGAGAGCATAACACATATAAAACACATATACACAGAGATTTTCCCCTGGATCCCAAAACTGGGACTACTAGTTTGATTTTTCATTATGTTCCTTTCAGCATTACAATACATATTTATACATGATGAAGCATCCAATACCATGGACCGAAAACCATCGCGTCCAAAACCATGTGCGAAAATCATGTGCAAAACCATAGGTAGGTCCACCCAACCTAATATAGGGTCCAAAGAAAAAAAATTATGGGGCGCTACCCTGGACCCCAAAGAGGGGGGTTACCTGCATGCCTCAAACCCCCTATGACCCCCCCCCGCTACGTAATCAGCACAACGAAGGGGGGCTCCACCGCCCCTCTAACCCCCCGGTTAAGTACTTGGGCTAGTCATGGAAAGAATATAACATAACCCGACAAAAGAGAGTCGACAGAGAAGGAGGAAAAGGAAGAGAGGGAGAAGATGGATAATGCTATAATGGAAATAGATACAAGCAGAGGAGAAGAACTAAGCTTGGAAGAAGAGGTGCTGAGGAAACTACTAAATGAATGGAGACACCTAGATGAACGATTCATTCCAGAAGAGCAAAAACGACTATACAGAGAAACATTTCAGCAGTACCAAGCGAAACAGGGACAAGGGAAAATGGAGATGGCAGAACAACTAGGCCTTCAACAGGACAGCACCCAAGACTACCCTAGCAAAGCAAAAGGTGGAAAGAAAAGAGGTCGAAGAAACCTACAGGAATCGATACAGATCATGGGAGAAATGCTAGTAAATACAGGGAGGGTAGTACCGCTATCGGTGATATTCCACCAAATTAACCAAGCAACCCAATGATAATCACATCTTGGAATATAAGAGGCCTTAATAGTAAAGGAAAACAGAGACACTTAGTGGAAAGGCTAAGAAAAGAAAAACCTCAACTCATGCTGATACAGGAAACAAAAATTTCAGGAAGGAAAATGGAGGAAATCCTAAATAAAATAAAACCGAAATATGAATGCATGTCAATAGATGCGAAAGGTAGTGCAGGAGGCATAGCAATACTATGGAACCCTACAAAGATTACTGTAGATTACTGGATAGGCATGAAAAGAATCCTCACGAGGCAATTCCAGCTAATCGGAAATAGAGAATGGTTTCTAGTCTCTGCAGTATACGACCCTCATATCCCAGCGGAAAGAGGAAGTTTCCTCCTTCAATTACAATAGCTTGGAAAACTCCACGAGGAGAAACTGTGGATGATAGCAGGGGACTTTAACTTGACAACATCAATAGAGGAGAAAAAGGTAGGTCTGCAAAGAGAAGAACTAGAGATGGAGATGTTCAGGGACATTCAAGCATAACTAAAATTGGCAGATATTCCAACCATAAATGGAAAATACACGTGGAACAATCGAAGGGGAAGGAGCAGACAGATAGCATCCAGGTTAGATAAATTCCTAGTAACATAACACTTCATTAGAAAAGATATTTTCTATGAAGCAACAATCCTCCCATGTTTAGGGTCAGACCATTGGCCTATTAAACTATAAATAACTATGAATATTCAAAATCAGAATAGACCCTTTAGGTTTGTGGAATTCTGGCTAAGAGAATCCACCTTTATTGATAAAATGAAGGATTGGTGGAAATGGATTGAGAATGTGATGGAAGGAAGGAACCAAACGCACACCTTTCAACTTAGACTAAAAGACCTAAAAGGGAGGATAAAGAAATGGAACAAAGAAGAGTTTGGAAGGAACAAGAAACAATACATATAAAGATGAAACAAATACAACATAAAATCATAGAGGAAGGAAGAAGTGAAGAGCTAGCAGAAGAGGAGGGACTGGTGCTAAATAACTTGGAAGAAAGGAGAAAACAAGAGGAAATCCTTTGGAAACAAAAGTCAAGAATTCAATGGCTAAAAGAAGGAGAAAGAAACATGAAATTCTTCCATAAAGCAATGGTACAACATAGACAACAAAACAGAATTTTCTCCCTAAAGAACTAGCAAGGCAACAGGCTAACATAGAAGGACAAAATGGAGAATCTGTTGGTTCAACATTTCAAAGGGCTCCTGACAAAACCAAATATCAGAAGGGAGGACAACATTCACAAAATTAGTCAACATATCCCCAATCTAGTAAGTAGAGATCAGAATTTGGCTCTCCTAAGAGTAATAACGAAAGCGGAGGTGGAGGAGGTAATAAAAAATATGGCAAAGAATAAAGCACCTGGGCCTGATGGATTCACTATAGAATTATTTCAAGCTACGTGGACCTTCATGAGAAAAGACATAGTGAATGTAGTAGAGGAATCCAGATGCACCAAAAGAATGCATCCAGCCCTGAACACCACATTTCTAACCTTGATACCGAAGATAGAGCACTCAGAAGAACCACAAGGATTCCGACCTATAGCTCTCTGCAATGTTATATATAAAATATTAGCTACAATAATGGTGAACCGACTGAAACCAATACTACTTGGGTTGATATTCCAAGAGTAGACAGGGTTTGTTAAAGGCATACAAATAACAGACGACATAGTGGTGGCACAAGAAGAAATACACTCATTGAAAAATTCAAAAACCAATGGGATGCTGCTTAAATTATACTTAGCCAAAGCTTATGACAGACTAAATTGGGGATACCTCCAAAAAATCCTAAAGGGATTTGGCTTTGATGGAAGCTGGATAAGTTGGGTAATGTCAATGGTAACCACTCCAGTTCTGTCAATACTGCTTAACGGATCACCTACAGAAGCTTTCAATGCGAGCAGAGGGCTCTGTTATAGACATATTTGGGCACATCGACGCCAAGCTTATATGTCGGTGTATTAGGGCTCATCAACCCCTAAAGGAGTTGTTTCATACCCTAAAAGAACATAGTCATCTAAATACATCATTCCCTAAAAGTTCCATCTGAGAAACCATCCAGAAATTGCCTAAATTGAACCATACTGACTGCTCCACTGGCAAAGTGCGATGCATACTGAGTGGTACACTACCAAGGTGCGATGCATACTGATTAGGACTTCTATAAGGTGCGATGGGCGAGGATGGACAAATGTCCGAGACAGTTTGCTAGGTGGTTACTCATGGAATCTTCTAGAAACTTCTCCTGTGCCACTTGCCTCTTTGAATTTGCCCAAGGATGAGTAAGGGATCTAAGAAATCTCCAATCCCTTCTCTTATGGAATCAACTGTAACAAGTGGAATGACACTAATCAAACCCCATGGATGACTCACACCCTTGCACATATCTATAAATGGATCCCTCATCTAAGAGATCTAGAGGCTGGAATGTTGTGAATTGCAAGGAAGTGTTGATAGTTTGTAATTGAGGAAAGAGCATTGTATTGTTGGTGTGATCTTGTTATTTAATGAGGTGAAGAAGGATTGAAGCTGGGAGGATGATGCTGGATCAGACAACTAGGTTGTAATTCTCCCTTCTATTAATAAAGTTCTTCAAGTTTTCTTCCATATGATTGTGCAATTGTGAATGTTATCATTTGTGAATGCTATCATTTGTTCATTATATATCTGATTTTGAAATGTTTATGTTGTAATAGATCATGTTGCTTTGATAGTTCTTTGTTGTTGTACTTGTGCAGGTACACTCCAAGCGTGTTAAGTATGGGGAGGAGTTGCAAGCTCTGTCAAAGGGGAGAGAGATCAAGCAAGGGATTAAGCGGAAGTTCCAGGTTGGTTCCATTATCTTTCTCTTATCTGTTACACATAGAAGAAATTGTTGGATTGCTTTAAACTGTTTTTTATAGGGTAGCTACTAAACCTAGAGGGGTAGCATTCTTTAGGAATACTAGTTTTCGTAGAAATAGGCTCAAGTAAGGTGACCCACTATATCCTTTCTTGTTTATCCTTGTAGCCGAAGGTCTAAGAAGACTCATTAAAGCTAAAGTATACAATGAAAAATATAAGGGCCTAGGACTCTGGGGGAATGATCTCCCTCTAACCCACTAGCAATTTGTTGATGACGTTATGTTGTATGGATAGGCAACACTCAAAGAAGCCAAAAAAATAATGGAAATTCTCATAGACTTCACAAGTTCCTCTGGGACAGAGATAAATAAAGAGAAATCAGATATATATTTCTTCAACACCCCAACACCCTCCCAAGCTTTCCTAGCAAGATCCATGGGATTCAAAATTGGGAATTTCCCCACAAAGTATCTAGGTATCCAGCTAAATGACCAGCAAAACAGAGTGGCCAACTCGAGTACCCTGATGGGAAAGATTCAATAGAAAATGAAAAACTGGACATTCAGAGCGCTAAACACTTCGAGCCACATCATTATGCTAAAATCAGTGCTTCAATCCATCCCGATATACCAACTTACCAGTCAATCCACCCCTAAAATAGTCTACCAGAAAATGGTAGACATGTTCAAAAAATTCCTATGGAAAGGGCCTAGCACGACAAAGAAATGGGTGCCTCTATCCTGGAGCTGGCTGAGCAAATCCCTAAAATATGGAGGACTTTGACTTCAAGATCCTTACAACGTGAATCAGGTAATGGGGGCAATGTGGTGGAGATGGAATCAGGGAGGGGTAGACCTTTGGAAAAAACTATGGGAGAGAAAATATGATATGCCTAGGTCCCTAAAAGGAAAGCTAAGAAACCAAAATGAGAAGAAAGGCTCTACAATCTCGAATCTTGCCAGTGTCAACAGGGACATGATCAGAGATCGCAGCTTCTGGGAAGTCAGAGGAGGGGATAAAGGCAACTTCTGGGAAGAAGCATGGCAACAGAGAGAAAAACTCAACAACCAACCGCAGCTCATAGAGATCCACCAATTCACCAACTTACACAAGGGCGATACAGTACAAAATTATTGGTGCCCGCAACCAGAAGGTTATTGGAGAAAATGGAAACAACAACAAAATTGGCCAGAAGCGCCAGCAACACCCCAATAAGAACTCTATGAAAAGGAAATGGCAACAAGGAAAATAGCAATAAAAGAAGGTTCAGACACTCTAAGATGGGACCATAGAATCGAAGGCATGTTTACAATAGGAGAAGGCTACCAAATAAAAGCAAGACACAACAGACATCCAAAAACAAAAAAATGGAAATATATGGAAAACAAAAACATGGCCGAAGATAGCCTTCTTCACCTGGATCTTGAGCAATGGGAGAGCACTAACATGGGACCAACTAAAAAATAAAGATAATAAAAAAATAAAAATAAAAATAAAACAATAAAACAATAAAACAATAAATAAATAAATAAAAACAAAAATAATAATAATAATAAAATAATAAAATAAAATAATAATAATAATAATAATATAAAAAATAAAGATAAAAATAAAAATAAATAAAAAAATACAAAATAAATAAAAAAATGTAAGGCCCATCAAGATGTGCCCTCTGCAGAGAAGAGGAAGAGACAATGGAGCACCTAACCAACGCCTGCAACATTAGCGAAAACCTATGGAAACAACATCAGCAAATTTTTGAAATTAGCAACAAGAATCTAAATAGCATGCAAACAACAATAGAGAACTGGAGGAAAAAACCATACCAGAACACGATCCTGAATAGGGCATGGAGACTCTCGCTAGGATTTGTTTTGTGGAATATATGGAAAGAATGAAACAGATTGATCTTCAAGGAGGAAGGTAGAACAAAAATAGAAATATGGAACCAGATCATCCAAAACATCAAAGAGACCATTCTAACCGAGAATTGGTTTGAGGAGGATTGGAAAACTAACCCAACGGAAACAAAGATAATGACATGCCTAAACCTAAAACCAAGCATGATGCACAAGCTAGCCAGGAAACACCAAACCAATGAGGTGGAGGAGGTCAACCACTTCAGAAGACCCTAGAAGGAGTTCATCAATCTAAACTTCGACAAGGTTGCGAAAGGGAATCTCGGTGAGGCAGGGACTGGCGGAGTATTCAGAGATGATAGGGGGAGGACCCTCAGAATCTATGTGATGGACTGTGGTAATGCTACAAACAATGAAGCAGAGCTTCACGCATTGAAAAAGGGCTGGAAATTGCAATAAGAGAGAAATACCAAAAACTATAGGTTGAAGGAGACTCGAAAATGGCAATTGATATAGTCAAACAGCTACAACAAGGAACTCAGTGGGAGAAGATCAGCCGAAGCTGGAGAACCACTTGGTTGGTGGAGGAAATTGGAAAATTTACCAGACAGATAGACTATGTCCTCCCCACCCATGTAAGAAGGAAAGGAAATGCACCAGCTGACAACGTGGCAAATTGGGGGAGCAGTCATGTAGGAAGAACCTTAGATGCAAATGAGGAAGAGTTATACCAAATGGAGGAGATGGAAAACTTAGTAAAAATCCTAGAACATGACAAAGGAGGAGAGGGGAACCCTCGATCGGGGGGTAACACAGGAAATCCAGAGGGACCGGGGTGATGGGACCGGGAAGGGAGAGGAAGAGGACAAGTGGGGGAATGGATAGATGACAAAAATGAAGTGAGCAGACAGGGAAGAAGGCAAGTGGCTGAGCAAAGTAGAGAAGGTACAACCCCCAAGAGAATGAGGGTGGTGACGGATGAGCATGACAGCGAAGAGGGTAGGGCAGTAAGTAGGGGGTGGCCAGAAGGATGTCAGCAAGTGGCAAGACAAGGACAACATGTACATGGAAAGAGCAGCCGGCAGTAAGTGAGGATTAATGTGAGGAGGTGGCATCCAGGACTGGGGGTCAACATTCCAAGGTGACGATGTAAGGATTAGTGTAGGTAATAATGATAGACAGGTGGTAGTAAAGGCAAGTGATAGGAATGGGAGGGGCATAAACCTTAAGGAAATAAGGGCATAGTTAGACACATGCAGAAGATGGAGATGAGAGCTAGAGAGAGGAAAGGTGGCCGAAGAACGATGATCCAGCCTGCAAATGGAAGCGGTATCAAACCTACAAGCTGGTATGTAGTTCCTCTATTCCCCAACCTTGCAAGGCTCAGGATTAATATATGTAGGAATATAGCAAATCTAATATGGAAAAAGAATGAGTTAGTGAAGTAGGAACCCAGACCCTCCTGCAACCCTGGTTTAGACAAAATAGTAGAAATGATTGGGAAAACACGGGGTTGGAAGCTAAGGTAGGAGGGTCTAGAACCCTGGATGGGAGAGGTCTATACCATGGCAAAAGCTCGAAATAAATTCAGACAGAGTGTGACTATAGTCACCCCTGTAGGAAACTATGCGAGAGATCCAAAAGGTATCAAGGAAGCACCTCGGGGAAGAAAAAAACAGAGAAAAAAGAGAACCAGCGAAATAAGAAACCTCTAGGGGAATAATTTAAGGCCAGCACCATGAGGGAAGACATAGCTAAACCAAAGAGACCCTGGGAAGAGAGGAATAGAAAACTGACCTTACCTGGGGAAGAATCCATGAGGATGCCCAGAACAGGTAGGCCACATGCCGACTGTTGTCGTGGAGGAAAAATGGAAAGAGAATCAAGAAAGGAACGAACCCATAACATGGAGAGGACTGGCGACATTACGACAGAAATCTTGAAGGAAACAAACTCTAGAAATGGAAGGGATAACAAAAAGGAAATAGGTAAATGGGAAATTGTTTTGTTTTACTATTATAATTCTGATAAATGTAATGGCTATGTGATAGGTCTCACCTCACACCACGCCCAACACAGTGAGGAAGACAGAGAACAACGAGAAGAAGACAGTCACAGGCAGGCAGGGAGTAACATGGTGCCCAGGAGAGGCAAGAGAGATAAAAAGATGGAAGAAGGAACAAGCGGTTCGAGCAAAGATCAAAGGAAAAGAGGGAGGAAGCCGGGCAGTGAACACATGAAAACCCTTATTGACACCTATATGGCAGGGAACCCGCCAGACATCAGAGCCCAAATTGCTGGTTGGGAGAGAGAACTTAATGATAGTATCAAGAACTAGGAAATCCCCATGGAGGAGTGGGAAAGTATGGTTCCTGATCCAGGGAATTCTCGAGACCGCCACTTTGATGCAAGAGCATGAGGCTTGAAGGAAAAAAGCTTCGAACTTATTCCAAAAATCCAAGGAAAGTTTATAAGCAAGGGAGTGGGCTCCTTTAGCTGTCATTTTTGCAAAGCTTTCTAGTTAGGATTTGAACTAGAATTTAGGATTTGGATTATCATGTAATAAATTCTAGTAGTTAGATGTAGTGGGGATTCTCGAGGAGAATATTATGCAGAGTAGATAGGATTAGTTAATGTTATCCTTCGATTTAGGATCTGGTTGTTAATGAACTAGTACTTATGTAAGTTATGAATCATTGTAAAAGGATTTTTACTAATTCGGCTTGTTTGCCATATAAGATTTAGTTGCAGAAAATATCTCTCTATGTCTTTTGGTGTAGATTTGGTTAGTCTCGGAGGTGTTGCATCCCTCCGTAATATCACTCTGTTTATTTCAATCTCCAGTTTAGTTCTGAAACTTTGAGTATTGTATGATCAAGTTTAGTCACTTTTCATGTGTATAAATCATTACGACGGTTGAAATGTACGAGTTCCTTGATCTGGCTTGAAGTGCCGCACTCATCCTTAGTCATTGATTTTATTTTCAATACTTTACAATTAGTCAACTACGGGGGTTAACCTGGGGTTAATTCGTGATTAAAATTGAAGTCCCACGAGTTGAAGGATCTCATGGCCATCGTTATCTGATGGACATCGGCTCAAAAGATGAGTGGACGTTAACTCAAGAAGCGGACCCAACATCAATTAAATTATAGTTTATAAATCCCATCAGATCTGCCCAAAAGAGTTTAGCATGTGATAAAATCTATAGCTGAACTTAATTAAATTGAGGATTTATAAATCTCATTGGGTCTATGAGGTCAGATGAACGTCATTCAGATCTCTGATCGATGCCATGGTAACCGTCAGATCAATGTGGATGTTGACTGTTAGATCATTAGGTAACATCGCATCACAAGGTTCAATAGTGAAAGACCCGGCCTGGAAAAGTTGTGAAATGCAACATGCTATACAAGTGCACTGATAAATATCGCATCACAACTTTTTCAGCAAAGGAACCTGCCAATGAGCTATGATTGCGATATGCGATGGTTAAAGAGTTTTAGTAGAGTTTTTGCTAGTTGCGGCTAAATTAGCGGTTCTACTAATTTAGAAGAGTTCTAATTTGATAGATAGATGAGTGATACTCCAAGAGAAATTGAAGAAGAGATTGAGCCTGAATTAAAAGAATTTGTTTCCGGTATTGAACGTTTGTCTCTTACGCCTCCACCCCAGCCACCATTTGTGGTATTGGAGCCAGGTTCTGACATTGAACAGGGTCTCAGGGATCAGAGGAAGAAATCCATCATGGCTTTCAGAGTTGGAAGAGGATGTAGGAGAAGACGAAGACCTATTTCAAGTGTTGAAGTGATGGAAGTTGTGCAACAGTTGCAATCTAGATTGGAAGTAATGGAAACAGGGAGAGATGCAGATGCTGGTGATCTCAGTGAACTTGAAGTTGAAGCTATATAAGAGGAGGAACTTGTAGAAGTTACTCCTGAGATGAGGTTCTTTTGGTCAGTGTTGAAATCCACATCTAGACCCAGAACTGAGGTTTCAATTTATGCAGAGGGATTAAATCCTGAAGAGCTGATAGATTGCATAAATGACTTGGAGAAATTCTTCGATTATGAAGAAACAGAGGATGAAAAGAAGATGAAGTTTGTTGTCACGAAGTTGAAAGGACATGCAACACTTTGGTGGGATGGAGTGCAAATGGAAAGAAGAATACTTGGCAAACAACCAATTAAGAATTGGAATAAGATGGTGGAAAAAATGAAAGGTAAGTTTCTACCAAGTGATTACCAGCAAACATTATTTAGACAGATGAAGAATCTTAGATAGAGGTTTATGATAGTAAAGGAATAGATAGAGGAATCATACAAGGTGAGCATAAGAGGTGGGAAAATCTAAGATAGAGATGAGAAGGTTGCTAGATATGTGAATGGTCTTAGAATGGACCTTCAAGATGAGATAAGCGTACTGTCTCCTAAAATAGTAGAAGTGGCTTATTAGATGGTACTGAAGGTTGAAGAAAAACTCATAAGAAAGCAGTCTGCCAGAAATAGAGGTACTATCCGAGGAAGGGGAAGACAAGGTGGTAGAGGAATATCTACAGCACCTGGAGATGGAGCTAGCAGCAGCTTAAGTCAGCATGCACCCACAAGAGGTGATGCAAGTGGCATAGGGAGTTTTTCCAGAGGAAGAGGAGGCATAGGTAGAGGAAGAGAAGTTAGATGTTACAGATGTAACAAGTTGGGATACAAAGCCTACGAGTGCCTAGAAAATGCAGGAACATCTCAGAGAAATGAAATTGTTGCTCAGATTGAAGAGGAAGCAACAACGATGACAGAAGAAGAAAATATACCAGAGAGAGGAGAATCTTCGGTAGTTAACAAAGTATTGCTGAAGCCAACAAAGGAAGTTGTTGAACCAGCACAAAGGAAGGCCTTGTTCAAGACTGTGTGCAAGGTTCAAGGAAAATGTTGTCATATGATAGTCGATAGTGGCAACACTGATAATTTGGTCTCTATAGAAGTGGTGGAGAAGTTGAAATTGAAAACAAAGAAACATCCAACACCTTACAAGGTGTCATGGCTACAAAAGGGACATTAGTTGGTAGTAAATGAACAATGTGAAGTGGAGTTACAGTTGGGAAAGTATAAAGATAAAATTTTGTGTCATGTGATGCCTATGGATGTATGTCATATATTGTTGGGTAGACCATGGCAGTATGATAGAGGAGCTATGTATGATGGATAAAAGAACACCTACAAATTCAGTAAAGATGGTACGAATCATACATTGCTGCCAATAAAAGAAGAATAGACATCAAAGAAACATGAACCAAAGACCCTTTTGTTGAGTGGCAAAGAGTACTTACAACAAATAGAGGAAAATGAGGTAAGTTTTGTGTTGGTTTGCAAACCAAAGGTAATAATTACTTCCACAAAAGTTTCTGATTTACCAGTTGAAATTCAAGAGATGCTGGACAATTATTGTGATATCAGCGTAGATGATTTGCCTGATGATTTACCACCCATTAGGAAAATCAGTCATCACATAGATTTGATTCCAAGAGAAAATCTACCTAATAAAGCAGATTACAGAATGACTCCCACAGAGAATGAAGAGATCAGGAAATAGGTTCAGGAATTGTTAGACAAGGGACTGGTAAGAGAAAGTTTGAGTCCTTACAAAGTGCCAACAGTGTTGAGGCCAAAGAAGGATGTAGACTAGAGAATGTGCATTGATTCGAGAGCAATCAATAAGATAATGATCAGGTACAAATTTCCTTTACCTAGAATCAAAGATTTGATGGATTGTTTGAGTGGAGTTAGATATTTTACCAAGTTAGATTTAAAAAGTGGTTATCATCAAATCAAAATTAGAGAGGGAGATGAGTGGAAAACTGCTTTTAAAACTAATGAATGATTATATGAGTGGATGGTAATGCCTTTTGGATTGTCGAATGCCCCTAGTACATTTATGAGACGTATGAATGAAGTTTTGAAGGAATTTAGTGGTAAGTTTGTAATAGTATATTTGGACGATATATTAGTTTACAGCAGGTCTAAGGAGGAACACATAAGACATCTGAATTATGTATTGCAAAGGTTGCAGCAAGAGAAGTTACTGCTAAACTTAAAGAAGTGTTCATTCATGAAGGAAGAATTGGTGTATTTGGGTTTTGTTGTTTTTGTGGATGTGTTAAAGATGGATCCAAAGAAGATCAAAGTTATCATGGACTAGCCTTCTAATGGAAAGAGATCTGGTACAAGCCCAAAATCCCCTTTCTTATATAAATTCTCAAACCTTAGATCTGTGGATATGGCCACAAAGTCCTATCGGAAGCTTAGGTTCTAAGCCTTTTATGAGTC
The DNA here is from genome assembly GCA_031772625.1 of Pinus tabuliformis. Lineage (NCBI taxonomy): Eukaryota > Viridiplantae > Streptophyta > Pinopsida > Pinales > Pinaceae > Pinus > Pinus tabuliformis. The sequence goes on along the minus strand of CM062816.1, from coordinate 314,059,906 downwards.
ATGGGCTTATTTAGAATCACAGCCACCTTTTTATCGGCGCTTTATAATCAACCATCGGAAGCCATGACCGAGCCTTTAATCAACCATCACGTAGGCTTTATATATATATATACCTTAACCCCCGCTTCCTCTGGACTTATCTTCTTGCCATTTACCTTGGCATCCTCTTTCTTATGTCTTCTACTGTGGCTTTTTCTGAACCTTGGCTATCTCCTTTACGACTTTCAGTAGTCATCTTCTTCGCCATGAGTTTCTCACCCATGAGTTGCATCAAGCCTCTACAACAGAAAAATCTCTTGCTGCCACTTACCTCACCAATCCTTTCCTCCGGATCTGGTCTTTTGGTAATCACCGGTCCTCTGCTGGAACCTTTCGAGCATTCTCCACTGCTCTTTCAGGCTTCTCTCATCTGCAACTTTCTTCAACCTTTGTTAATTCTCCTTTGCAACAAGCCTCTGCAACAGCTTTCCTTCTGGCTGCAATCTTACCTCACTAAGCTCTCCTTACTTAGTCTTTTGGTAAGCACGGTCCTTTGTCTGGAACCTTCTCCTGAGCAACACCTTTGCTCCTTCTAGGCTTCTGCAATCCTCTCACTCTCTTCTGAGAACACTTCAGTTGTCCTCTCTATCCAATTTCTTATTGGATTCTTCAGGTTCACTGCCACTTCTCTATAAGAGTATTCTCCTTACTCTGTCTTTAAGAACTCACTTGGTTCTTCTCTCACAGCTTCTCTTGCTATTACCTGTGCATTAGCATAAAACACACTCTTAATTTAAAACAAAGCATAACGTATTACCTCCATTCTTCTGCACCTTGAATGGCTTGTACTCTGCTTGAGAAACCAACCAGATCTTACATTAAGCAATCTTGCTTTCGCCTTCCTTTAAGGAATTACCTATTCCTGTTTACTCCAATCCTCTGTTGGACTGCTACATCTCCCACTGTAGTCTCCCATCATTCAGTGCATTGCCTTTTCCTGTGTGCATGCTCTTCTTCACAGAAATCTCCCATGCTTTATTTTTGTTCTGCCAGTAGTGCTGCTTTTACCTCAATATCAACTTTTCCTTTTTCTGGAATTCTTTCCCCCGCAGGAAACTTTCCCTGCTCTGATACCACCTGATGGAAAGAGATCTGGTACAAGCCCAAAATCCCCTTTCTTATATAAATTCTCAAGCCTTGGATCTGTGGATATGGCCATAAAGTCCTATCGGAAGCTTAGGTTCTAAGCCTTTTATGAGCCATGGGCTTATTTAGAATCACAACCACCTTTTTATCGACGCTTTATAATCAACCATCGGAAGCCACCACCAAGCCTTTAATCAACCATCACGCAGGCTTTATATATATATATACCTTAACCCCCGCGGCTATATATCATATAATATATGTCGATACATAGAACTAACCATAACCCGCTCTAACTCCAACGCTCGGACTTCAAACCTTATATATCCGCCTTCAGAAATTTCGGCGGGTCCGGATTTCGCAACCACAACAAACTCTTAAGGCCTGACCTCCGATGAGGTGCGGACCCGATGTACTTTTATACTCCTTTATATATCGGTTTTGGGTCCGATATATATCGGCACTCACTGTAAATAATAGGTTCAGTCCTCCGACGGAACGCGGACCCGATGCCTCCTTACACTCCTTTCTAAACTGATTTCGGATCCGTCGTATCGGCGGATTCCTTATCGGCCACTTGACGGGGTTGCGGACCCGATCTCCTTTAGGGTGCTCTTTAATATAAATTCGGCTCCGGATTTCGGAACACTGCTAAGGCTTCTCTTCAGACCCGACGCTATTTATATGTTGCGCTTCATAATAATTCGGCTCCGGTGTATTGGAGCGTTCACAAGGTTAAGGCCCTCTCTCCCTTCTGACGCGATATGGGTTTCGGACCCGATATGCTTTCCATTCTGCTTTATAAGATTTCGGCTCTGGTAATTCGGGCTTCCACTTCAGTGATGCCAAAGGCTCTCTTCCGATCCGATAATAGGGTTCGGACCTGATAAGGGTTTAATTGGCCACTATAATAATTCGCGTCCGCTACAATGCCACTTAAGGAAAAATATCGCAATTCTCTATGTAAACAGAGTTATACGCAAAACATTATAAAAAGGACTTAGAGAGTCCACGGAAGCAGCAGTTAAATGGAAACGCCATGAAGGCTCCAACCAAACATTATGCAGGGAAATAAACTACTTCCAATACTTTCAATTTACAATAATTAAGTTGTCCGATACATGCACATTAACAGAACCATTAATTCTCATCCATACCATAAATAATCACAGGCAGACACTTTATACGTGCTCTTCATCAGAAACTATGCATATATTAATCTGAAAGCAATAAATCTATATTGAGACTTCGGTCTCATACATACACACACATATACAGGCACGCAGGCCTAACAGTCAATGCTGCACTCTCTCATAGGCCCGACTATCAATTATGGTGCCTCCCCTCTCACAAGCCAAATTCTCTCCTCTAGTGGCTCTCCCCTTGCCCGTAGGCTTACATTCATATATATATAATAAACATTGGTATCAAAAGCCTAAAGCTTTTGCATGCATGCATATATGGAAAAAAGCCTCTTGAGGCTTTATTCTATCTTTTCTCTGTTTTAAAACAGAAAAGCCTCCTTATCCCACATTCATTGCTTTTATGCCTAAAAGCTCTCCCTTACTTCTAAAATCATGGAATACTCATGCTCTTATTTATTTATTTGAGAGCATCTAATTTAAATCACATTTAGAAGTCTAAATATTAAACTAACTTGAAACTTAGGAAAATAATTCTAAGAATGCATGACCCCCTATGTCTACTATTTACAATAGTTTCCCTTGGTTGAATGCTCCTACATCACCTTCACCAAAAAGTGTCTTTGAGGTAAGAAGTTTTCATGGTCTTGCTAGTTTCTATAGGAAATTTATAAGGAATTTTAGTAATATTAATGCTTCAATTATTGAAATAATAAAAAAGGATAGGCAACCATTTAAATGGACTATTGAAGCGGAAAGGAACTTTCAGCTATTGAAAAGGAAGATCACTAAAAAACCTATTTTGGTTTTGCCTGATTTTAATAAACCGTTCCAAGTGAAGTGTGATGCCAGTGGAGAAGCCATTGGAGTTGTTTTGAGTCAGTAGGATAGGCCTGTAGCTTATTTTAGTGAAAAGTTGAACGAGAACAGGAAGAAATATTCTTCTTATGATAAGGAGTTTTATGTAGTGGTGCAGTCTTTGAAGAAGTGGAGACATTACTTGGTGTCCAAGAAGTTTATACTGTATTCAGATAACCATGCATTATAGTACATTATGCAATAGCCACAGCTTAATTAGAAACATGTCAAATGGGTAGAGTATCTTCAAGGTTTTAATTTTGTCCTGAAGCATATAAATGGCCAATCAAATAAAGTAGCAGATGCCTTAAGTAGAAGAAACATAATACTTCAAGAAAGTCAATTTCAAGTGTTGGGTTTTGATTTTCTTAAGGAATTGTATGAAAAAGACTTAGATTTTAAAGAGGCATTTGAAGCTTGGAAAAATCCTATTTTGTTAGACATAAGTAAGTGGCTTGATTGTTTCTTACAAGAGGGGTTGTTGTTTAAAAGAAATCATCTATGGATACCAAATTGTTCTATGAGGGAAAATTCAATCAAGGAGAAACATAATGGTGGACTTGCAAGACATTTTGGTGTAGACAATAGTTATGAGCAGTTGAACAGGTTTTATTTCTGGCCAAAGATGAGGACTGAAGTGGAAAATTATGTGAAAAATTGCAAAGTATGTCAGTATACAAAAGGAAGAAGCCAAAACATAGGGTTGTATGCTCCATTACCTATTCCAGATAGACCTTGGGATATGGTAAGCATGGATTTTGTTTTGGGCTTACCAAATATTCAAAGAGGAAATGATTGAAGATATGTTGTGGTTGAAAGATTTTCAAAAATGGCACATTTTATTCCATGTTATAAAACCAATGATGCTACTCACATTGCTAATCTGTTTTTCAAAGAGATTATAAGATTGCATGGGTTACCTGAGAGTATTGTCTCAGACAGAGACTCCAAATTTGTTGGACATTGTTGGAGGACATTGTGGAAGAAGCTTGGAACTAAACTAAGCTTCAATTCTTCTTATCATCCTCAGACAGATGGACAAACCGAAGTTGTAAGCAAAATATTGGGTAATCTTCTGAGAAGTCTTATAGGTGAACATCCAAATCAATGGGATCAAGTATTAGTGCAAGTTGAATATGAATATAATGACTCTCCTAACAGGAGTATATGAAAGAGTCCATTCCATATAATTTATGGAATGCACCCAAGAGGAGTGTCTGAATTAAGAAATCTAGGAAAAGCTGAGATGAGAAGTGTAAGCAATACATGAATAGGTAAAACAACAACTACAGGACAACAACATCAAATACAAGGGCAAAGCAGATTTGAAGAGAATGGAAATTAACTTTGAAGTTGGAGATTTGGTTTTAGCACATCTGAGGAAAGAAAGATTTCCAAAAAGGGAGTATAATAAACTAAAGTTTAAGAAAATTGGACCATGCAAAGTCTTGAGAAAATTTTCTGCAAATGCATATGAAACTGAATTACCCTCTGATATTGGAATATCTCCAGTTTTTAATGTTGTTGACTTATATAGGTATGAAAAGGAACGGGAAAATGACACAACAGAAGATCGAGAAGAACAAGAGATTGATTGGGTAAAACAATTACTTACAACAAAAGAATTACAACCAGAGAGGATTCTAGACAAGAAATTGTTAAAAAAGTCAAGGGGACAGGAGCATTTTCAATATTTGGTCAAGTGGAAAGATCAACCAATTGTTGATGTTACCTAAGTAACAAATGACATGTGACAGAAAATGGGCGGTTTTGTAGAAGAACTCATGGACAGGAGCCCATGAAGAATTTTCTCCTCAAGAGTCTGATGTAGGAGCATGAGGCTTGAAGGAAAAAAGCTTCAAACTTATTCCAAAATCCAAAAAAAAATTATAAGCAAAGGAGTGGGGTCCTTTAGCTCTCATTTTTGCAAAGCTTTCTAGTTAGGATTTGAACTAGAATTTAGGATTCGGATTATCATGTAATAAATTCTAGTAGTTAGATGTAGTGGAGATTCTCGAGGAGAATATTATGTAGAGTAGACAGGATTAGTTAATTCTATCCTTTGATTTAGGATCTGGTTGTTAATGAACTAGTACTTATCTAAGTTCCAAATCATTGTAAAAAGATTTTGACTGATTTGGCTTGTTTACCATATAAGGTTTAGTTGCAGAAAATATCTCTTTGTGTCTTTCAGTGTAGATTTGGTCAGTCCCAGAGGTGCTGCATCCCTCCGTAATATCACCGTGTTTATTTGAATCTCCAGTTTAGTTCTAAAACTTTGAGTATTGTGTGATCGGCTTTAGTCACTTTTTGCGTGTATAAACAGTTACGGGGGCTGAAATGTATGAGTTACTTGATCGGGCTTGAAGTGCCACACTCGTCCTTAGTTGTTGATTTTATTTTCAATGCTTTACAATCAATCAACTGCGGGGGTTAACCTGGTGTTAAGTCGTGATTTAAATTGAAGTCTTGCGGACTGAAGGATCTCATGGCCACCGTTATCTTATGGACATCAGCTCAAAAGACAAGTGGATGCTAACTCAAGAACCGAACCCGACATCAATTAAATTACAGTTTATAAATCCCATCGGCTCTGCCCAAAATATTTTAGCACGTGAGAAAAGCCGGATCTGAACTTAATTAAATTAAGGATTTATAAATCTCATTGGGTCCATGAGGTCGAATGAACTTCATTCAGATCTCTGAGCAATGCCACGGTAACCATCGAATCAATGTGGATGTTGGTCGTTGGATCATTGGGTAACATTGCATTGCAAGGTTCAAGAGTGAAAGACCTGGCCTAGCGGAGTTGTGAAAATACAAGCGCACCAATAAATATCACATCGCAGCATTTTCAACAAAGGAACCTGCCAGTGAGGTGCGATTACAATATGCGATGGTTAAAGAGTTTTACCAAAGTCTTTGGCGGTTGCGACTAAATTAACGGTTCTGCTAATTTAGCAGAGTTCTAATTCGAGAGATAGATGAGTTATACTCCAAGAGAAATTGAAGAAGAGATTCAACTTGAATTAGAGGAAATTGTTTCTAGTATTGAACGTTTGTCTCTTACACCTGCACCCCGACCACCACACTCTCACTTCAAGCAAATAATACAATAGTATTGGGTAATGAATAATGTGGTGGCATGGTCATGACCATCAATCGAGAAAAAGCAGTGGGTGGCGGAACAGTGGTAAACCAGAATACCAAGGAAAAGGATCCAGTGAGGGCTAAACTACTTAGGGAAATAGCAACAATTCAGATACAGACCTACAGAAACAACTTGGCCTTGGGAAGAATTGAGCAGACACTACAAGATATGAAGAGGAGAAACATGCTTGGCTCCAGTGCCAAAGTGCCAGCCCAGTAATATCCTCAGATGAGGATTGATGCAGTGATCGAGTTCAAATATGATAAAATTTTGATGAAATGCTTTTACTTGTTTAATTTGTTTTATCTGAGCAGTAGTATAGATAGTAAAGAAAATGTCGCTAGATGGATGGAAAAAAACGTTTTTAAATTTTGGACAGGTTTTAATGCAAATATGTGGCTATCTGGTTTCCTTCGGGCACGTAAGCCACCTAGAACAAATGGAATTCTGTGATTTTGGAAAATTAATATAAATAGAGGAAGCACCACCAAGTTTACAAAAAAAACAATATCATGGTACATGCATCCAAATGAAATTAAAATCCATTGGAAGTAGATCTCGATAGGAATGGTTCTCATGAACGAAAAAATAATTTTAATTTTTAATTATTATTTATGATAATCACAATATTTGCTTGGTTCACAAAATATCTTCCTTTGTCTTGAAATATTTAATCTGATTTTTAATTATTATTATTAGTCTTTTCCATAAGGCAAAAAGAAATATAGTAATGGATGGATCATTAGTATTAGTCCAAATAAAACAACAAACCTAAAGTTTGAAGACAAATGTTACAATATGCATTCCGTTCACCATATTAAATGTTAATAATGTTTTTCATCGGAAAATGAACAATTTGTACATCTTATTCAGCCTCTTTCCAAGGCAAAGAGGCACATATGGTATGAAAAACTTAATTTAAAAAGCATATGGTAATGATTTTTTTCATAATGAAGTAATGGTATCATTATTCTAACATTACTTCATTGACATTAATTGCTTGTTTTAAAACGCTTGGTTGTTAGCACTACCATCAAGTCTTTCCATGATCCTTTGACTTTTGCCACAATCCCCTAGACCCTCTGGTACACACAGATTGTCCAATTGTTTGCTCAATTGCCTAGATTGGGAACATATCCTTCTTGAAAATTCCTCGCTATGTTTTTTTTTACCTTATGCTCAGGCTATCTCTGAAATTTGGGAGATGGAAAGTAGAAGAAGCATGAGCATTGTATGAAGAGAAGCCATTGTTACCTTATGCTCAGGCTATGTATGAAATTAGGGAGATGGAAAGTGGAAGAAACATGACCAATATATGAATAGAAGCTATCGATTTTATACAATTGATGACAATGAAAAAGAAATTTTTAAAACCTCAACAAATGATAGTGTGGGGTAGGTTTTCTAAAAAAAATAAAAAATTTCAAATATCATAAAATTCATCAAAATTTATTTTCAGATATAGGAATTACTTCAAATAGAATATATGCTTATTGATGCTCGTTAACCCTTTGAGTAATTTATTAATTATGTAATTAATAAACACATACATCGTTGATGATTAACCTTCTTTCTACTCATTTCCTATAGATTCATGTATACTTCATATTTTGTAGTTATAATTCCTATAATTTTCATTTCATTTCTATGGTTATGCCGAGAATTACATTATTTCATTTCAAACATTGTTGTGTAACTATCAACAATTTTAATCATACTCACTTTCTTGGAATGGGAATTGGGTTTTGATCTAAATCTAGCATTTTAATTGGCTAAGTCAACGGAAGGTGGTTGTTCCCCTTTACATTGCTCCTCAATAGCCTCGACCAAAGTTTAAAAGTTTTCTTTGGCTTTCGAATATTTTATTTTTTCGTGGGAAATAGGAAATTCTTGAGATAACCTCTTGTTCATCCTCCTTATCTCTGAGTAATTTTCAATAATGTAGCATAAGAAGGTTTATTTCGAAATAAGGGCTTAATGTGATGTGTCTTACCTTGTAAGTGGCAAATACCCTTCTTATTCTTAACTAGTTAGGTTCTTGTGGTGGTTGCTTCTGCAACATCGACCTGGTCAGTTTCCTCAGTTGCTTCTACGACCTACTCTAATTCCCCTGCAACCTTTGAAACATTCTTCTATTTTTTCCTTCATCATTTACTATTTTTAAGTAAGTGGTCGATACATGTATTCCTCTTCTTAAGCGATTTGGTTTCCATATTAGTTGCTTAGGATGGTTTTTTGGCTTAGGTTGGTTAGTCCAAATTAGATAAACTGAGAAAACCTACCAAAAAAAACCATTTCATTAGAGATAAACATATAAGGATAATAGGTTGGGGCAAATGCAGTCTCAAATTAATAGGGTTGGAATACTAGTCATCCCAATTTTCTTCCTTATTCTTTTTTCTAAGACGCTTGAAATGAAAAATCCCTTATCTATTAAATGATACAACATGTTGATTCTTACCTATTTTGAGGTAAGATATTTCTGACGCATATTGTTACAACAAGGTCTCATAGCAAATGATAAAATACAAAAATGAAACTCTTTCTAAATAAAGTCTCATAACTAATGGTAAAGTACACAGATGAAACTCCATCCTGCTTGTGCTCAAATATTTGTATCCAAACAATTTATTGTTATAGAGATGTAGATAACATCAATCTCTAGGAATTAATCTATCCCTCTTCCATATATCATATACAAGTAATCCCATTGCTCCTCTTGACACATAAGTGTCAGTGGGTTTTTTTGTTTTCAAATAAATCCATAGTCAATCATGTGCGAAATTATAGAAATTTTTAGTTGCTTGGACACCTCGTAGGTTAAGTGTGTTTGCGTGCTAGAGCTCTGATATATGTATAACCAATGTACTAGTGTTTTTAGTTTTTTTTTCCCTCATTTTCTTTGTGTTCTATGCATACACTGCACCATAGAGACCTATATTGGAGTAATATATATCACAACAACCATTCCTTGCTCACTAAAGGTTTCCTATGATAAACCCCTTCTCTAGGGATCATCCATTGTACAGTGAATATGAAAATCATTGTTACTGTAAGTCGAAGAAGAAGGTGCTTCGTAATGGAGTCATGCTTTGTAGAGGAGTAACGGTAAAAAAAATAAACCATGACATAACCTTCAAGCTGCATAATTTGCTGCAAAGGTTAAGTGGAAAGAAACACATATGATGACAAATACATTTGGCGTACATGCTCTATACCACGACACTATTTTCAAACTTTTATACATATCGATAGGTCCTATGAATGGTGGTAGGCAAAAGTTACATATTTTTATATTATGTTGTTATTAATTATTGGAATAATGGATTTGAACAAGTGGCCAATGTAAGTAGGATTTAAGTTAACATGTTCAATGCAAAATTCCACATGTTAATTTTTGTTGAATATTGAACCAGATTTAACTTTTTAATCTTTTTACTCTATTAACTTATATGAATCTATTAAGTTTTCATAAATTATAAAATATATGCTAACAATCGTTATTTAAATGTTTATTTTATTATGTAAATTAAAATGTTTTTTGATTATCGAGACACCAGATCAAGCCAAAAATAGTTCATTTACATTATTTTCATAACTAAAATTCCATCTCAGATGTCCACTAGAATACAAAGAAGTGCTCAGACTAGTTCGATTTGGTCTAATTCCATGCCATGGGGTACCTGCTATTGTTATTGTTGAGGTCTCTGAGCTAGAAGAATTTTATTAATAACAATTTTGGGACTCCGAGTTAGATGAATTCAATTACTAACAATTTTAGGCCTTTGAGTTTGATGAATTTGATTAACGAAAAATTCATGATAAAGTCAAAAAAAAATCCATTTTGTTTTATGAATTTGGGATAGCCTTGTGTTTTGGTCATTTTGTTTTTAAAATTTAGGACAGGTCATAGTGGTGCTAATAAAAAAGCAGTCTAAATTGGGTTGTGATTTCCATTGTGCAAGATAAATTCTATGACAAAGAAACCCAACCCTCTAGATTGGCGGCCGTTCAATGCCAAAATCCAATGGTGGAACTGGTTTTTCCTCATACTTCTGAGGGTAAGAAAACTTAAATTTCACACTCTAATTCATTTTGATTATTAATAAATTTAATATTACAATAGATATAAGATTAAAAACAATTTCATGATTTAATAGCTAGCATGGCATCAAGGCCGGTCGAGTTTTAATTCTGAAGGGGGATTTCGAAGGAAACCACTCATAGTACATGGACAACCATGATCTATCATGGCCCTCCCTCTCCCATTCTAGCTTACAACTATGACACCCTCATCCTGCACCCCAAAAAAAAAAAAAAAATAGAGTCTTGCATTGAGTTAGAGCTTCGACTCATTAGCATCTATGACAAAAGACTGCTACATATAGCCACAAATTCACATTAAATCATTCACATAATATAAACTTATAACTACTTTCATCTTAAATGGGTGATTATTAATCTATCATTTATGATGAGATAAAATATTTTAATGTTTAATAATGCATGGTTAAATAACATAAAAAATTAAATGTTATATATTTACGAATAAAAAATAATTTTTGCTTATAATTTTTTCAATAAATTGACATATATTAATTGCCAGAAATTATTTAAATAGTTAAGTTATTCTCTTTTTATTAGGAATAGGATTGTGTATCATGAAAGACGAGTCCTGGTAAAATCTAGTAAATAAAAGTATTCGTAAGTGTGAGACTTCTCGTTACATTAGTTGGGTGTGATTCAAAAGCTTAAAACATAAAAATTTCATAGAATGCAGCAACATCAATTTCAATATTATGTAGAGCCAAATCACTTAGTTCAAAAGTGGTGATTATGGTTTTTCAAAGTGTTATTTTAAAGACTACTTATTTTCAATATCTAACGAATCTAGTCAAACAAACACCTGACATCCATTGTTTAAGCCATTTTTAATAGACTAGAATGAGCTTCAAAATATTTACTAAACAATAATAAGAAAATTTCTTAAAAGGTGCTTTTATCTATTCAACAAACTGTACATGAGTTTTCATTCACAAAAACTATTGCATTAAACAGTCAAATAAATCTTGAAATATTAAGCAACATTGATATTAGATAGAAAACATCGTAAGTTTCATTGTAGGTAAAATTATATAGAAGGAGTCTCACAACTTTTCAATTAAAAAAGTGAAGCCATGCAAAAAAATTCAACTATGTTTTGGGATAATACTAGTAGGAAGTCTAAGTTTTGATTCAATTTTCATAATGATTAAGAATTATATTAAGGATATGGATGGTTTTATGAGGTAAGTTCAAATTGATAAGCAATAATTGAATAGATCGACGCATCCGGGTCAAGTTTGAACACCTTATTGAAAATGTCCGTTGGATTGTAGGGTTTTTAACGTGATATCTCAATCCATACGGTGAAATGTTCAATTTTTATAGTTTTGTTTTACTAATTGAATTCTCAACCTGAAATTTTGGGTTTGGAAAGCCTAGATTTGTGGTGAATTTCCTATAAACTCGGGCACCACGGATCCATATGTCCTGCCCCGAAATTAGACATAGTAAGAACATTAGAAATTTCTTGAATAGGGAGTGGAAAAAATCGATTCTCCCGGTGTGTGGCGACCAAAGAGAATTTAATGAAAAGACTTATTGGGTGTGGCACATTTGGATCTATTACCTCTCAATTCGAATGTGCAGACTCAGGTAGAGGTATTGTTTATGATTTTAGCATTCCTTAAATTGAAGTGAAGGTGCAGCCATAAACCATTATAGGGTGGTCCCTCTCTACCTACCTTTAGGATTCCTATCTCATCGTTCCATCGATGCTTCAATTTTTTTCATAATTTTTCTATATGGTACCAGATTACGAACTTCTCAAGACGTGAAACTAGTTCTCTGATTTCCTATTAGTTTCATCGACCACCATGAGAAGTCTTCTATGTAAAACACTATCAGGCCAAAAGAAAAAGGTTACTGGTGTTTGAGTTAGGTTTTTTTTTCTTTTTCGAAAGTCAATGCATTAATACAGGTCACTTTGTTTCTTGTGTTGTGTTGTTTCCACATTATGCAATTTTTTTACATTAATATGTTATTGCAGACTGTAGAGTTGAGAATTCACTAAAGCATGTCGTGGTGATGTAATTCAATAGAGAGAATTCAATTATCCCATCATGTACAAGAAACATACTAGAAGAAATAAGATTTCTTATGCATAAATTGTATTCAATGGAGTGCCTGATATAATATTTCAAAGCTTGTATTCTATTCATTTTGCCTATGTTTTTCACTGAATCTTCTTTTTTATTTTAGTTAATGTTAGGATATGAATGAAACCAGTCTCACGTGACTGTTTGGACCATTTATTTTGCCTATGAAAGGGTTATCAATTCGTAATGCCCCTTATGAAACAATATTACTTATCACATTATAACATATGAAAGTTTCTCTTATATTTTCATAATGTTAGATTACTAAATAAAGACCAACATAATGTTATATTTTATTAATTCATATTAAACAATTACTTGTTCTTACTTGCAGTTGGCCATAGTACATAGTTGTTTGACGACATTTCTTGTATGGAAAACAAACTGCCTTGATTTGGTTCTACAACTGCATTGTTTCAATATTGGAAATGTCTATGTTGAGTTACATGTTATAGAAGTAAGTTTTTGGGCCTTGAATTTGAATGAATTATGGAAAGTGAACTTGGATAATATATATCGCTTGTGCTTCAGAAAATGTATGGTTAACCAGGGCCTAATCAAAGAATTTGTTTTATTATGTTCCAATTCAAAGGTGTGCCAATGTAATGAAACCTCCAACAGGATTACAAAGAGGATTTAAAAATTCTTACACAGAGAAATGGAATATCAACTATTTTCCTTTTAAAATTATTATTGTATTGTTATCTCTTACAGCTCAATTTAGATGGGGAGGGAATTGCTACTTTGCAACTCCTCTTCCTCAAATAAACATTTATGTCACATATCTATCATTTTAACTCACTTCAAAGCTTAATACAAAATTCTAATTACATATCATATCCCTGAAATCTACCTATGATTCCACTTGAATATCTATTAATATCTACCTATTTTATATTTTGTTTTACGGTAATAATAAAACCATATTCTAATTTTAAGCATGGATATTTGGTCAAGAATAATGTTTAGGAAAATAAAATATATTTTTATTTATGATAAATTATATGTAAACTAAGTTGTCAAATACATATAAACTAAGTTATCGAATAAATATTCAATATTTTTAATTTGAAAAAATAGATTATTAATTATTGGTTTAGGGTAATTCTTATTCATTATTAATAAGGTAAGTTTCTTTTAATATTTTGTTTATGTTTTTTTGTTCTTATTTAGAATTTCATATATATATATATAACACAAATGAGTAGCAATTGTATTAAAATTTGCGTCTAGTCGCAACGAATACATAGGAGATTTAGTACATTGCATCTTCTTTCATAGGGCCTTCCAAGGAGGAATTGCCTTCTCTACCAAAAATACTATGATGGAAAAATACTACAGTAGCAACTCAACATGCATAGACATTACAAAATTGTTCTAGCAGAAGGATGCATTTACAATAGGAAACCATTAATAAAGAAAGAACAAAGCCTACTTTAGAGGCTTGTTGAGATCTAATTGAAAATTTCCTTTGGGAGGGCTTGAAGCAATACTAGTGGTGTTATGGTTCTCTGGACTCTGAGGCATTTGCTTTAGCTCCTCTATTTGCCACCAAAATGCATCAAGTTCTTCACCCTAATGGGAGAGCTTGTCCTTCAGGAGCTAGATTTACTTTGTGAGAAATGTAAGAGAATTCATTTTTTGATGAAGTTTCCATTTGATATCCATGTTTTCCTTTTAAAGGGCCTCAATTTGTTAATTAGAGTCAAAACAGACACTAGTGCTTCCAATAGTAGTTTCCTTTCCTTTCCTAGTTAGCATGATTGATGATGTGGACAGGAAGGCCTAGATGATAAAGAAGTTTGGGTTTGATGAATTCAAATGGGAGGTGATATAGTTTTCAAAAGGAGTATAGGAGACACCAACAGGCATTGAGCTAGTAATAGTTATAGGAGTAGGAAGGGAAACGTAAAGGGAGGCAAGCCTACCTTCAATGCTTCCACAAGGATTCATAGGGATGGGGATTGGGAAAATTAAACAAGCTAATGGAAAAGGGAATTTCGAGAGAAGGATAATCGAGAACCAAGGCTGAAAAAATGCCAGGGGAACTGAGGATTTTTCCATAGAGAACAATGGAAACCAAATAATAGTAAAGCTTAGGTAAATAAAACATATCTGATTATTTCACCCATTTTCTTCAACGTCCATACTTTTGAGGCATCCATGAACCTGAAAACTATTGCTTCTCTGTCCATATTGAAAAATATCATTTTCCCGTGAGAAGATATTTCTCCAATTAACCTTGCTGCAAGAACGAGAGAACATATATTCACACAGAGCATATATCCACAAAGAGCCAACTATAGAACCCAATGTCACCAAGAGTGGCGAACAAGGAAATATTTTTAGAATTAATTGATGCAAAATGCGCTTGGGAATAATTGGGAGGATTCACCCACTATAATTGCACCTTGTCATATATATGAGGGTGTCTATGAGCCCCTGTATTGCAGCAAAAACATTGCAACTACTAAGGGCTTCTCAACTCAAATTATCAACCCAGGGTTTGTACAAACTTAGAGGTGACAATACTATATGTGTAGTAAGTTAGATTCTACTCATGTCACCCTTAGTCATGAAATCAGATCAAGGTGTTTAGAGACAATTCCTCCAACTAAGGACATTAAAAAATTCTTATGAAAGCATAATTTAACGTGATTCTAACTACAAAAGTTAAAGTGCCATTCATTCAATTGTAAATTCTAATTGACATTGCATGAAAGAGAAAGGGCTAGTCTATTTACAGAAATAAATCATGATACTCTACTTTTCACATTGAATCAAATCTGTTACCTATTTGTATGAATCATTGATCTACTTCACATTTGCTGGAAAATGAGAAATCTAATTTTTAACATGTCTATGAGTAAAAATACTAATTCTAACTATGTTTTTCTATCTGATGGTTGTGTGAGGAAACCAAGAGCTTGGATTTGTCTTCATTAATAATAAAATCACAAGTTGGGGGCATTATTCCACTTTACTAAGCTAGGATCAAAGTGGGGATAAAAATTGGTTGAAGAGAACATAGCTATAGGGATGCTACAGGAGGTGCTAGAGGAGTGCTTGTATTATTGCATGAGGCCTTGTTTTCTATTGCGGGGGGGTGGCAACAATGTTTAAATGATGGAAATGGTGTCTTAGAGGTGGAGAAAGGTGGATGAAGGTAGAAGGCGATTAACGGAGGGTGTGGGAGCCCCTTGGCCAAGCCTAGTACCCCTCAGAGGTTTATCTTGCACCAAAGTTGATGCCCACAATGTCCTTTATTTTCCTGGACAAAGTGACTTTGGAGACATATGTTGGAAGCTGCGTGAGGTGCCTAGGAGGAGCATAGAAAGGTCCATGTGAATATGGAAAATTACGCCCACCCCTGTAGATCAACACAATCCCTGCAACTAGCCAAATGCATGCCTCAAGCGACCAATAACACAGGAAGATAAATTAACATGGAAAATATGAGTTGAGTTTGATTAAAATATGTTCTATTCCACAACACTACTTTAATCACTAAAATAATGACATTAACTCCTAATTTGCAGAGAATAAGAATGAGAAAGTATCAAAAACTAACATCTATTAATTTCCAAGAAATCATAAACAAATATTTTTTGATCGTGATTGTAAATCTTTCCAATCACTCTTCCCACAAGAGAGGTGATAGGTGCGATCACAAGTTTTTATGATATGAAATCTACTAAAACAAGAGGATTGCAATTCTTTGAAACAAGAACAAGAAGGAAATACAAGGGAGGGACTAAAGCCTATGGTTTGGGTCCAAACCCAAGGGTTTCAACTCTGTAAAACCAACTCAAATGCAGATCAATCGTAAAATTCTCATTAACAAAAAATAATAATATCATACATCATACAAAATTTAAGAATAACAATGTCAAGCACTAGGCTCTCAGTATCTACTCTTAGCTGCAATGAAAAATTGAATTCTAAAGAGCCTTCCAGATGGTTTATTTATACAAAAGGGTAGCTAATGGAGACTCCCTTGAAAAGAGGAGTGATTCCCTCCAAGATCTCGATAATTGTGGCCCTAATCCTCCTTGATCATCACATGTATGTGGATTCCCTCGGCTTCTTATGAATTTGAGCTATGAGTGAGGATTCTATGATCTCAAGCCATGTTAGAGAGCTAAGGAGGTGGAAAATCACCCTATATTCTCTCTTAGTTGTCTCCATTAAGCCCATTGCATAGTAAATGCCTAAAGAATACTTCCTTTTCCTGAAAATCAATCACATTATGTTGTACAATATGACAAGCACATTTTATTCTTCTTACTAAGCATATAATGGATAAAAATGTGAATTAATGTGAGAAAAGGATAGTTTTAAGGGTTGGAGGATATCATACTAAACTTCAAAATTTACCTATTGATGGGACCCATCATCGCCCCTCTGTGTAATGTGTTTCTCATCCTACAAGGAACTTAGTGATACATATGAAGCTCATTCATGGCCTTGGTGACCTCTATGACATCCTAAGGCACCTCAGATGGCATTCCTTCCTATGGATAAAAATATGAATTTGCCTCTATCTATGTCCATACCTTTTGTTCCTTTCACTGGTTTCTACCTTCTTGTAAGCCCACTAGTAAGGGAGCACTGAGTTTGAGTCCTATCCATTTTATCTTCAACCTTTGCGTGATCATTTTGTACAATGAGGTTCTTTCCAAGGCATTCCTTAGTCTTTCTAGAAAGTGATACTGTATGATTTCAAAAATGTGAGGTAAGGCATGCTTCCTTCTCTCACAAGCTTGTAGATTCTCTATTCCCAACATCCTAAAAGTGTCCTAAAAATTTAGAATGGATTGTTGTTGGGTTGCTATGTACCTAGGTGATAAATTATCATAAGAGGAGATGAGATTGTGGTTGCTGATAACAACTATGGGGCTTACTAATTATGTTATGATGTATAATGGAGACATTTCTTCCTTTTCCATCACCTTATTTACTTCTTTCACTCTTTTCTCCTCATGTGTCAACCAAGGTGCTAATGCCATGAGCTGCATGTTTCCAAATCTTGAATTCGGGTCTCAAAAATTTAGATCTATTAGGATCAAATTGTGCATATAAAACTCTGTTAGTTTTTCCTTATCCTTTTTACGTACCTTTTTTCAAAACTTAATAAATTTATTTTAGTCTTGGAAAGGTAAAGACCCATATTGTGCTACTGTCTTTATCTGGAATTACATCCATTGCTGCTTGAGGAAATTGGCATATGATTTGGATGGTTGCTTGCATTGTATGGCTTCCATAGATAAACTTGCCATAGTAGCACATTGTGTTTCATTTTCTTCCAATTTTTCTTTTAGCCTTGTGTTCTCTACCTATAGTTTCTCCCTTATGGTTGGCTCCCTTTTTTTCAGGTCACTTAATTCATTGTTGATTTCATTTATCCTTTCCCCCATGAGGTCCACATATTCTACATTTTTGGATTTGGAAATTTGCATCCATCTATGTGTTCTTCCTCTTTCCTTCTCCAAATCAAAGAAGAGTGGGATAGTGATATTCTCAGGTAGAATCTTACCTCCCTAAACAAATTTGTAGTAAGATTCTAGATTGGGTTGTGTGTTGAAAAAGTGCAACAAGAAATGCTAAATTTAGAAAGTGCTAAAAATAGAACTACTAAAAATCGCACCTCTAAAAATAGCATTTTGGCCAATGAGAATTTTGGCCACCTTGGGTGAGAGGTGAAACTCCGAAAAATAGCATCTTCTAAAAATAGAATTTCTGGGTCCCTTCCTATTTATAGCAATCCCTGGTCTATCTATAGGAATTAAATTCGAATTTGGTCTTACCAGCAGTTTGGAATATTAATTAATTAATTCTCCATGAGTTAATTAGTTAAGGAAAAAAAACTTGAAGTCTTTGTGAGAACATGCAATTATTTCTCCACTAATTGGGGAATGTGTCCTTGATTTTCTCCACTGATTGAGGAATTAAGGATGAGTTCTATATTGAGAGGATCAGTTGACTTAGTTTAACTTAGTCAAGTTCAGTTAGATTAATTTAACAAGTTGTTAAATTAATGAGATATAGTTTGTTGATGCTTGCATGCATGTGACAACTATTATTTTCAGATAATTCTTATTCACTCATGGATAATTGATGCATGTCAGTTCTGTCAGAGACCCAGTTGAGATTAAATGTGGGAAAATGTACTATCAGATGCTAGGATATTTCTAGTAGGTATTCCTTGCATGGGGAAGGAAATAGGAACTTGGACCTGAGGTGCAGCATTTATATAGAAGGCTAGGTAGTCCATGAGCTACATCTTCAGAGTACAAAGAGAGCATGATAGCTTTTGAGTTGATTCTTTTTGTATGTTGTTGAGGATTTCCACTTGATTGATAATACAGTGTTGGGGTTTTATGCTGGTGCTTTCCCCAGTGATATATTCTATGTTATGTGTGATTGATTCCTTCTTATCAGTTATATGTGTTCATGCTTGATGTTGCTCATGGTTGATTAGCTTCCGCAAAGTTTATGGTAGATGTAGATCTAGTATTATGCTTTAGTACATTGCATGTATCAGTTTGATCTGCAGGTAAAATTTTGTACATGATATCAGTGAGCTAGCTGATTTGTAGTGAAAATTCTACATCGTATCAGAGCATAAGTGATCAAGGAAGAACAGTATACAAGAAGGAATTCGAAGTTTATTATTCGGGATATATATATCTCAAGTTCTGATCACATCTATTTCACCGATGGCATCTATGGTTTAAGGCTTGAGTATGCCCTTGATGGTAGCTCAAACTATATAGCTTGGAAGGATCGCATGGAGGTAGTATTGGAAGATAATGACCTTTAGGACTTCATTGATCAAGAAGTCCCTAAGCCTACTAATGCTACTCAACTGGTTGCATGGAAGAAGTGTGTGGCTAGAGCTAGGAGAATTCTCTTGGAGGGAGTGTGAGATCACATTGTCTCAAGCCTCCATGGGTAGGAGACTCCATTTGCAATGTGGAAAACATTGAAAGATTTATATTAGAATAGCAGTGATCAGAGGAAGTTGGCACTGAAGGACAAAATTCAAAAGATCAAGTGTGAAAAGGATGAGACGTTCTCTATGTATCTGACCAAGCTCATCACATGCAAGGATGAGCTTGCAAGTGTAGGGGTCATGACATTTGATGATGATATGGTGAGTCTAGCACTCCTTGGCCTTCTTAAGAGCTAGCATAGCTACCAGGACTCAGTTAATGGAAGGGAGAAACTGCCAGATTGGGAACGACTATGGTCGGATTTGATGCAAGGGGAGATCAGACGGAGCACCAAAGACAGTTCTTCATCCATGGAGGATGAGGAGAATTGTGCCTTAATGAGTAAGGCAAGGAAGGGGAAGGAGAAGGTTTCTCTTTCTGAATCCAGTTCTTCCAATGGTGGGAAGAAGGTTGACAAATCGAAAGTGCGATGATTTCGTTGTCATGAGGTGGGCCATTATGCTGCAAATTATCCACGGAGGAAGTCCAAGAAGGGATCCGGGGAAGGATCTGAAGGTGAGGCACTTGCTTCACAGTTTGAGTTGGATTTCACACTCTTCACATGCATGGTTTCATCCATGGTGGGAAGTGGTTGGTTTCTTGACAGTGGAGCTTCTTTCCACATGACCAGTGACAAGAGTTTGTTCGGTACTTTGGAGGAGAAAGATCTCCAGATGCTCATAGCGATGGGTAATGATGAGAAGTATAGTGTCTCAGGTGTAGGCATGGTTAGTTTTCAGAGGGAGCATGGAGCTCACCTTACCTTGACCGATGTCGAGTGTGTACCAGGACTGAAGAGAAACTTGGCGTTGATCACGATGCTGGAAAACAGAGGCTATGATTTAGTCTTCAGTAAGGGAAAGGTTTTCCCTAGACACATCATCACTAGATAGGTGAAGCAGATTGGTTCACGGGTCAAGAACCTATATGCTCTTGAGGTTCAAGATGCATGCAAAGCCTTGAGCAGCAAGGCAACTGATGGAGACTTGGTGGTTGAGAGGGAGGGTATGTTACCTCTCAACATGCAGTGCCAGAAGAAGTCTCACACGATTGTGTAGGAGCCACGATTGGTGCAGCAACTTCAGGAGGTTATGGAGCAGCCACAATAGGGGAAGCTGAGTGGAGATCGAGTAGACACATCTACTCATGCAGAGACCTCCAGTAGGGGGAAACTTCGATCCAGGTGGGCTGAGGGATCACATGCAGCCATACCTCTAAGTAGGAGGTGGGGCGATGTAGAGTGATTGTCCCAAGGAGGATGGGCAAGATCCTTGAGGTACCTAACCTCTTTGATTCAACTTTGCTACGGGAGCCCCGATGAGGAGTAGCAGGAACTGACTATTTGGGTAGAGACAGATGTGGATGGAGTGGCAGAGAGAGATACAGTGCAGGGAATCCCAGGACAGTGCAGAGCATGCAGGCTACAGCAATACGAGAGGCACAAGTGTATTTCACAGTGTAGGGTAGCATAGAGAAGGACGCAACAATGCGAGATGCATGGATATGTTGCAGTAACGCAAAGGTTAGAAAGGGATCACTTGTTAGCAACAGGTAGAGCTTCAACATCAGAGTATGTTTCTAGCCCAATAGAGTGGTCAGTTGGGAGTTTTTTTTGTTCCGAGTGTTGCTGGAGCAACCACACTTGGTAGATGTGTTGCATGTAGAACATTCCAAAGTTACAGGATTAGGTTCGAGAGGAAGCCTTTCTTGTTGAGAGGGAGTGTTGAAAAAAGTGCAACAAGAAATGCTAAATTTAGAAAGTGCTAAAAATAGAACTGCTAAAAATAGCACTTCTAAAAATAGCGTTTTGGCCAATGAGCATATTGGCCACCTTGGGTGAGAGGTGAAACTGCTAAAAATAGCATCTTCTAAAAATAGCATTTCAGGGTCCCTTTCTATTTATAGTAGTGCCTGGTCTATCTATAGGAAGTAAATTCGAATGTGGTCTTACCAACAGTTTGGAATATTAATTAATTAATTCTCCATGTGTTAATTAGTTAAGGAAAAGAAAAATTGAATTCTTTGTGAGAACATGCAATTATTTCTCCACTAATTGGGGAATGTGTCCTTGATTTTCTCCACTGATTGAGGAATTAAGGATGAGTTCTATATTGAGAGGATCATTTGACTTAGTTTAACTTAGTAAAGTTCAGTTAGATTAATATAACAAGTTTTTAAATTAATGAGATATAGTTTGTTGATGCTTGCATGCATGTGACAACTATTATTTTCAGATAACTGTGTATTCACTCATGGATAACTTATGCATATTAGTTCTGTCAGAGACCCAATTAAGATTAGATGTGGGACAGTGTACTATCAGATGCTAGGATATTTCTAGTAAGTATTTCTTGTATGGGGAAGGAAATAGGAGCTTGGACCTGAGGTGCAGCCTTTATATACAAGGCTAGGTAGTCCATGAGCTACATCATCATAATACAGAGAGAGCAAGATAACTTTTGAGCTAATTCTTTTTGTATGTTGTTGAGGATTTCCACTTGATTAATAATACAGTGTTGGGGTTTTATGTGGTGCATTCCCCAGTGATATATTCTATGTTATGTGTGATTGATTCCTTCTTATCAATTATATGTTTTCATGCTTGATGTTGCTCATGGTTGATTAGCTTCCACAAAGTTTATGGTAGATGTAGATCTAGTATTTTTTCCCCTAGGAAAAATCATAATTTTATTAATAATAAGAAAATTAGATTTTGTAGATGTTGAAGTGCATATTCATAAGCAGGTCAAAACTATTTTTCAAAGAAAAAACTAGAAAGAAAATAACTGTAAAAATAATGTACAAATGGGGAGAAAATTATGCATTTCTCCCCTTTTTCTTCTCAACCTTTCACCACACCCCTTGAGTTGGCAAGGATGAAAACAGTATGAGTGAGGTGTCATCCTCTGGGCGAGGATTATCCTTGTCTGAATCAGAGTGGTCTAAAGAATGGAGTCTTTTGGCTCCACTGGTATCCATTGAAACTAGTACCTTCTCAAGCAAAGACTCCATTAGATCATGTGGGATAGATTCCACAGTTTCTGGCTTCTTGTGAATCTCATTGTTCTCTTGGGAATGTGGTGTTCCTTTTCTATTTCTTCGTCCTCAACAGGGACATCTTCAAGGGATAGTGGAGGGAATTGCCATTCCTGGGGCTGTTTTCCTGCTTTCTTCTTCCTACGCGTATCTTTTTTGGCTTCTGGGCATGTGTTTTGAAGATGCCCTGTTCGGCAGCAAATTCTACATCTAAATTCAGTATTTTCATAATCTGGTATTTATGTCCAGCAGCTCTGTTTATACTTGAGTTGTATTTGGTCAGGAAGCCCTTTACTGAGGTCTACTTCCACACACATGTGTGCGAATGTATAAATTCCTTCCTCCATTCTTTCTGTATCCATTTTAATGGATCACCCAATGGTGTTTCCTATAGTAGATAGGACTTGAGGGCTTCAGAAGCGTAGTGGTAGGTTGTGAAGACGAACCCAGACCGATGTCCGAGATATAACAATTGTGTTTGGATCAAATTCTGGGCATCATGGAGTCATGAAGAGACCTGTGGACCCATAACCATGGTCCCGCCCTCATAATGATGTCTCTTTCCTCTGTTGAACGAAATTTTACAATGAAGAAGCCTTTGGCACAGAGCCGAATGTCACATGTATCGTTCCAGGTTCTGAAAACCCAAAGGTAAAGGTCCATAGACTTGGGCCAGAAACAGTTGAATCTGCAGATTACTGTTTGTTTTTTGAATGTAGAATAGTACTCGTCTATTTCTGGTATATCCATATTTATTTCTGGGGTGTAGCTCAGTTGTTCCACAATGTATGGGGCGGGTGCTGTGCCAGCTTGTTTTGTTGTGTTTGTGGCTAGTTTGTTTCCTTCAAGAATGTCTTTGAAGGATAACC
The DNA here is from genome assembly GCA_031772625.1 of Pinus tabuliformis. Taxonomy (NCBI): domain Eukaryota; kingdom Viridiplantae; phylum Streptophyta; class Pinopsida; order Pinales; family Pinaceae; genus Pinus; species Pinus tabuliformis. Next base: position 314,036,530 of record CM062816.1, on the reverse strand, counting down.
CTGCATTTTTTTTTTTTTGATGTGTTTCTGGGGTTTTTGTTGTGCTGCTACCTATGCCATTGCCTGAGGGATTCATTTTGTGATGGTCTGCCCCACCTTCCCTCAGCCGCAGGTTGAGAGTGATGGTAGACTCAGGTAGGATTTTGTAATCCATAAGGGTTTTGTAGTCTTGGAGTACTTTGCCTCCAAAAATTAAAACCTGTGATCCTGTAGGGTAACCAGTGTGTTGGTAGATGTTGTTCTTCAAAAGCAGTATTGATTTGGTGATCTGTACCCAGGCCAGATGTGTCCTCCCAGATGGGGTTTTTATAAAAACTTGAAAAGGAAGAGGGCTTACCAGCGATTCCAGTTCTGGTTCTATCTGAGGGGGCGAGATCTGGTCCCGGCAGGGTTGCTCCTGATGCTCTGTTGGGAAAAATCCTATTAGTCGTGCTTTTTTCCTCATTGTGGTTTCCGCAGTCTCCTTTTTGCTGTCTGCATAGCTCCGAGGGTAAATATCAGTATGGCTGACATCGATGGTGTAGTCTCCAAAAACCCTAGAAAATGAGCCCTAATGGCTGGCATTCTGTTCCATGATGTAGACAAAGTCTTCCTCTGGAATTGACCTCAAGGGCAGCACGTTACCCACTGTCAAAATGGTCTTCTTTCCGTAGTAAACAAAATGTCCCGGGTACAATGGGTGCCTGAAGATCACCTTGCTGAGAGGAGCGCCGCGGCCAGGATCGTGTATGACGCCCGTGCCATTTCCCCTGATAAAGCCCTTGTGCTCACCAAAGTTGAGGCTTCTGAAACGTGCAGGTCCCTTCCTGCGATGGATGTGGGGTTTGAATGAACCTGCTCCCTTTCCCTTTCCGTATTGTTGACCCCAAGGACATTCCGCAACCTCTTCAGTAACAGTTACCCTGGCCTCCACCGCTAGTTTAAATGCCACATCAACGTCACCCGTCTCCAAATGGAGAATCACTGAGGTGCCCTTAAGGGCCACCGACGATTTCACTTCTGCACCAGCCTCCTCGATCTCATCACAGACCATAACCTCGGCAGCACCGAACTTCAAATGGGCGTGAAGGATGAGAGGGAGCTCATGGTCAGCCTTACGCTTGGGATGATGAGACTTCGTAATTTCTTCAGCCCCATGTGGAGCCTCCACAATCATATGGGGTTTCAGAATAGAGAGTGTCTGTAGCTTAGCCGCAGCATTATTTCCTTTATCGTTCTCTGTTGCGTCTACCACATTCTCCAGAGCCATTTTCCCCCCTTGTCGTTAGATCTAGTATTATGCTTTAGTACATTTCATATATCAGTTTGATCTGCATGTGAAATTTCTACATGATATCAGTGAGTTATTTGATTTGTATAGAAAATTCTACATTGTGGATCAGGCTCCTAGAGCTCTTGGAGGCCTTTTTCTTCCTTTCATAAGGTGGTTTCTCCTTCTTAGAGCACCTCCTTCTGCTCCTATAGCATCCCCTATCTCTCCTATAGAAGCCCCTATTTCTATTGTAACTTCTATGTTTCCTCATGTATCTCTTCTTTCTCTTGTTGTAAAATGGAATTTTGTGTCTTGAGTCTCTTAAAGGTGACTACCCTAGTGGTGGGCCTACCCACAAGTATCACAGGTTGCTTGGTTTTGGCCTTAGGAGAGGAAACCTCCTCAATTTCTCCCTCACTAGGTCCCACTTCTTTCTTTTTTCTTATTGACTCATCAATAGTGATAGAAATGTTTTAAGCAGGAAGTGGTTTCCCTTGCTTTATCTTGGTGCTCTTCCTTGTTTTGAAGTTATGGGGACCTGTTGTGCCATGCAACAACCCCACCATTTCAATTTTTAAACTCTTAGTCTTAAAATGGTAAATAAGAAATGGGTCCCCTTTTGAATATAGATAAAAGCAATAAACTCTTGAATAAAATAAATTTTCCATAGAAGTCATATGAAAATTTATTTTAGAGTAGTTAGGACCACTCATCACAAACTGCATTTCTTTAGAACCCGTGAAAATCCATTGGAAGAGCTTGCGATGTAATCATAGTCATAACAAAACCCTCATTGCAAAGTTTATCAAGGTAAGCCTTTTATACACATGATGTAATAAAACTATCGCATCTCACGCAATGTTAATCCCATGGGATGATTTAAAGCGACATTGAAACTTTGTGATGCAATAAGGCTATCGCAAATCGCAGATCGCTGATTCATAAAGAAGCATCCAATATACCGCATTAAAGATTCGTGATGTGATTTAATTATCGCATGGCGTGCTCTCGATAAAAAGAAAGTGACAAATATTATGAATACATGAGGTAAAGGGATAAATTGATTACAAAGAAATAATGTGATTTTCCAAGATTAAAACCCACTTTCTCCCCATGCTAGCTCAGCACTCATCGCAATCGCAACTATGCAAACAAATCTTTTGAGTATGGCACTTGTAACTCTCGATTTTTGATACGTGATTATTACACAAATATTAAAATAACACAATCGTTGATCGCAAATCGCGGAGTCACGACACCTATTCTACAAAAGATCGTTACAAGACTTGCAATGCGACATATGGTTTCAGCATTAAAGTTTCACGTTGGAAGTTACGGCAAAACATTAAGGAGCAGTTATGGGTACGTCCTTTGAAGATTTCATCTGAGATAGCTAAGTACAACATAACATCTCATGCATCTAATGCACTTAACTACATTTGGTTTGTAATTTGTATTATCTCTGTTCAAGTTTTTTGACTGTTATGCTCCTCTTTCTTATTTTGCAGAGCTGACTGAGAATCACACAATCAGGAAAGATGTCTAAGAAATCTTGGAAGGCAAAGGCCCCTGTTGTAGTGGAAGAAGCACCAGCAAAATTGGTGGTAATTGCAGATACTACCTATCTAGGACTCGATAAAATCTCGTGGGAAGGAATCTATGCTTTACTCGAAGTAGAAGATCCAATGGAGATAGAAGAAGAAGCAACATCGGATGGAACCAATAAAACAGAGAGCACGCTCAATGACTTGGCTAGCTCCTTCCTCCATAAAATAGCCACCCGAGCCAAATTTTTACCATATAATGATCTAGTGAGATGGGTGATCTAAAGTATTAATATAACAGATAGAGCCTTCTTCACAGCCGATGGGAAGATGTTCAGGACATTCAAGTCTAAAGATGTTAAGGAGATGTATCATTTTCCAAATCCCCAGTGGCGCTATAACAAGGCATTTCTAGAATCTTTCACTAAGGAGAATGACCTAGAGTCAGACACTATCAAACAGTGGAGACATTTTCCAAAGAAGCATAAACATGAATCTTTTGTTATGTACTCTGTGGACACTTTAGGATCCCTGTATTGTTATGCTGCTGCAATGGTATGTAGGCTCTTTGGAAGCCCAGATTCTGCTAGGTTTTCTATAGAAATGGTCCCATTAATAGAAGTAGCAATAAACTCTTTTATTATGGATTGGGCAACCATTCTATCAGATAAAATGGCCAATCAAATATTAGATTATAGAAGAAACAGATTTGTCACCACCAAAGTCATGCCCCCATTTTATATGAGCGCCTACATAATGGACACTATCTATTTCAATTCTGACTTTCCCATTCTGGGTTGGAAATGGACTGTTCAAGATCCAACCCCTATTCATATTTATCATAAGTATCTATGGAAGTATGAATATAAGAATTACATATACAAAATTTGCCATGGTTTCATTTTACCTGTTCATCAAGGCATCTTTAACAAACCTGCTCCTCGGGTCTCTGACGAAGCTAGCATTGACTTAACTTCAATAATAAGTTGGTTTGGGGAAGAGAACTTCACCTATATTATGGTTTTTGGGAGTATAACAGACCCTCATTTCCTTCCACTCTATATCCCAGACAAGCTATTATCTAGGGAAATAGTATACCAAATAGTGGAGAAGGGAATGACTATAAACGTTAAAGACTCTAAAAAAGAAGAGTGGCCTCCATTTCTACTTTGCTGTGGCACTTACACGTTGCATGACTTTAAACATGCTAAGAAAGAGGCAGAGAAAACTAAGGACCTGAGTCTAGCAGTAATTCCTAAGAGACAGTATGATCCAAACAAGGTCGCTTACAATTTCACCAGTCAGGTGAAAATTGCTAAATTTATACATGAGGATGAGTTTGATGATTTATTTGCTTCTGTAGAGTTATTTTGACAAGTAACTCACCTGGAAAGATTCAAACTAGGACCCGCAAAGATGGATAAATTCATGGAATATAGGACAAGGAGGTTACAGACATTACCTCTAGATTTATTAAATACTATCCCTATTTTTCAGCAAGAAGAACACAGTGGGGAGCAGACTACTGAAGTGATTTCTGGGAAAAGGGAAACATTTGAAAATACCAGTGAACCCGTTGGCACAGATGTTCATATTGACCCCATCTTGATAAAATAATGGGAACAATTTGATCAGTAGATCAAAAGCCAGAGCATCCCACAAAACAGTATTGCATCAACATCGCTCGCAACTCAACAACCCATCGTTTCTGAGAGCGCGATTTAAGGGACACACAGTACAGACATAACTTAGAAAGAAGTTGAAATAATCCATGAAAATGCTTCAGCTGAAATTAAATTAAATATTGAGGAGATACCACCTTTGGATGTCTTTTACAGTCCTAAGAATAGAGTTGTAGTCAGGAAATAGAGAAAAGAAGGAAAATTGACCAGACATCATCCATAACTCCTCAATCAGAATTTCTGAATGTTATATGGAAGGATTCAAAGGTCAATCCTTCTAGGGGTTTGACTAAGCTATCCCAATATGCAGGGGCTTACACGGCTACCACAATTGATAAGGCCACTAAGGTTAATCTATTAAGCAAAGAAAAAGATCGAAGGATTGCTAAGCTTGAAGAATAAAAAACAGAAGATTAATTGGCTTGAGGAACAATTGGCTGAAGAAAAACAAAGAAACGAGCAGCTCAAAGTTAAATTAAACCTGGAGAAACAAAAGATTGACCAGCATGCCATCCAAAAACAACAACAGTTGTCCTAGCATCTCGAACAACTTCAATTGACACATCAACAAGGAATGAAGGCAAAATAGGACGAAATCTCACAACTTCAACTATATACAGAACAATTTAGAGATTATCCTAAGGTCGAGGAATTCAAGAAGGAAGCCCTAGAAGAAAATAAGGCTTTATCGCAACAGCTCAATCTCCTTTGCCATAAAATATCGCCCGTCAACCCATTATGCATCATAACTGCATCACTGACCAATCAGGCAGTTAATACCATATTAGAATTTGAGGACGCAGATGACAAGGTCACAAATTTCCTCAAATGGCAAAGCACAGTGGAAAGCATAGCTGCTAACCTACTGAAAATTCAAGAGTCACATAAAGAAGTATTATTTTCGGAATGGGAAACGCAGTTAATAAAGGCAGAAAGGGCTACTTCCAGGGCCAGAGCTATAATGAACAATGTGATAGAGCTGGTAAATGATAATTTATATGGAGTAAATTTGATTTCTGATTGTTCCCCTGGAAATCTCCCAAAAGCGAAAATGTTAGAAAATCAATGGAAGTAGGATTTGGCCACCAAAGAAGAACAACTCAGCAGAGTACAAAGCCTTACTTGGGATGCATTTTGGTCCTTTTTGGTCAATCCACATAGTCAACAGATGACCATCAAATGCCTTACCAACATTGTTGATCGCATGGTGCCCGAGCTTTTAGATGCCACATACATGGGACAACTACACTCAAGGATGAGTCATCCTCTGGAAATCCAAAAAATTCTCTCAATTTTTCAGTTGTGGGTACACGAGAAGAAATAGATACAATGAATCCTTTTCAAAGGCAATCACACAATTATTTTTGCAATGCAAATCCCAAATTTGCATATTTACAATTCCAACAACTCTAAGCGATTTATGTTGATAGTTTGTTTTAGTTCTATTATATAAACCCTTTCAATTTATTGAAGAAGGGGTCCTCAATTTGTACAAAAACTAGACTTGAGAAGTTGCACTTCTGCGCTTCTAAATTTACTTTTTTATAAGCAGTGGATCAATGTTTCATACTTTTGTGAAAGAACTTTTTCAAGACCTGCATTTTTGTATCTCCTGGAAGTTTTTGAATAAAGAGGTGGAACCGGAATGTTATTTACAGATCAAGACTCAAATGCATGCGGTATTTCTATCACTGTTCTTTTTGTCTTGATTTAATTGGCATTTCATTTAATTTTTCTATTGTTGATGTATTCATACGCTTCAAATAATTCTATATTGAGTCATTTCTGAACGATTTAGAATTGTTACAATTAGAGATATATATCAGCAATAAATATTACGATGTCATGCGATATGTTTTCATAATTACTTTGTTTAATTTCTTAAACAAAGTAATCATTATTTAAATGCACCTTTCTATAGATAAGTAAATCATCTATATGATTGTTTTTCTATTAGGAATTATCAAGAATCGCATTGTTATTAGATTACCCAGGTTATGTAGGTATATTTGTATATTTTAAAGTCATAGATTAAACCACCTACCATCTCCGATATATATTTTAAAACATTCATTCATTAAACCACACATTATTGGGAAACTGGTCCCATAACCCCCAGTCAGAGCCACCATCCCAAACGGAAAAGGAGTTGTACTAAGGTCCGGACCAGGTGGTTATCCCCCAATGTTGGTGCTATGATTTTAGAGGCATCAACATTTTTGGTGCTAGAAGGAGGGCCTAACTATGAATGGTGAGTAAATATAAAACCACAGACCATTCTAAGAGTACAACTCCCTGACCATCTCCTCCAACTTCTCCTTTTCATTCAAAGTCTCCTATTCCTAAGCGAGATGTTGAAAAGAATAATACAACACTCACTGCTGAAATCCTAAACACACCAGATAATTCTTCTCTTAAACCCCCTGAAGTATAGTCTTTGATTCATAAACTACAAGGGTTTTCAATATCCCAAGAACAATCTGAGTTATCCCAAGGCAGTGTAACTTCACAATATATCCCATCGCAACTTCTTACCAGATCGAAAAGTGCAAAACTTGGTATTCTAGCAGTCGAATTTCCTCTACCAAGTCAAAAAAGGGCTAGGAAAACACCATCTGAATCTAACAATGAGACTCTGTCATCATCGCCATCTATTCCATCCATACCATTACAAGAGCATTCATTCCTTTCCCAACTTCAAATCATAGTCCAAACAGGTACAAGAACTGCAACATCCTCTACCCAATCACTTTCTACCCCTTCATCGACCTCTTCTATTGTTATCTCCACGATGGCACATAACCAACCTCAACCAAGGCCATGGACCAGCCCAAGAGCGGTCAGAATGCCTGCACCTTTAAGCCAATTGCAAACTCATCCTGAAAAATGGTTACCAAAATTTAACCCTAACATTGGCTTGTTAGCAGAAGAAAATATAAATAATTTCATGTTATCCATCAACTTGAATGGAGTGACGAAATAAGATGTTGTTGTTAGACTATTTCCATACACTCTACAAGGAGCAGTAGGATCGTGGTACTTTTTGTTACCACCAGGTTCTATCAATAGTTGGGATGCTTTCCAGGAGCAATTTCTAACTAAGTTTGGAGATGATAGGTCTACAAAAACTCTAATCAATGATCTCTCCAATCGTAAATCTGAATCAAAGGAATCCATCAAAGACTTCAACTCACGCTTCAATAAGTTGTTGAGTAAAATTCCCGCAACATCCAAGCCTAGTGAGGAAGTCTGAAATGAATGGTATATCTCTACCTTGCCTTCAAACATAGTCATTTTCGTTGATAGAGGTGCTAAACCAACATTAGTAGAAAATATGAAGGAAGCAATCGCTGTTGAAAAGAGTATCCTAGCTTTGGAAAAGAAAAATGCTATAGAAGAAAGGAAATCCAAAAAAGTTAATTTTAGAGATGATTCAAAGAAGAAAACACTCAAGGATCCATATGACATGGAAGGTTTACAAAAAGTTCTTAAAACTATGACTAATGAAATGGTTGAAATATAAAAACAGATAGCTAAGACTTCTACCAAAAAACCTTCTAGGAATTTTGAAAGAAATCAACCGACTAAGCCTAAACCACCTAGTGCGATATCTAATGCTGAATCTGATCTGGAAGATGATGAAGATGAAGATATAGTTTTATCAGCTAAAGAAACAGATGAAGATGAAACAGTTGAATGTCATGGAATGTGGGACATTATCTTAGCCAATTCTGATAATGAAATTGAAAAGGAAGCTCTCCCAGTAAATACCAGAAGCAAAATTATATCTAAGCCTAATCAAGTAAATTCTAAGAAGAAAAAATCAAGTCCTGTTACTAAAGAAAAATCCCCCATAAATAAAACTCTAGTTGCACCTCCCCACAATCAACCATCATCTTCCAATCCTCCCTTATCATCTAAAATGCTAGTAGTTTCAGACTCCATGGATTATAATATTGTAGAAGATATGAAGAAGACTCGAGAAAATGTTTCTTTGCATGAACTCATAAAGCTCAACCATCAACAAAAGTTGTTCCTCAAAGAATTAAATTCCATACCTTGTTCTCCTCTTCCAACTAGTGTATTGTCCAAGGCTGCTAAAGGATCAGGTAAGCCACCATCTGATAAGGTAGATTCTACTAATGACGTTTTAATTGGGGACAGGTCAAATTATCATACTCCTCACTTTCTCTTAACTTATGAGATCTACAATAGAAATTTTCATAAGTGCTTGATTGATTCAGGGGCTTCATCAAATATTATGCCAGCCTCAGTTTGCTCCAAATTAAATATTGAGCGCCAGAAGTCCACAGTTCACATTGTTCAATTAGATCGAACTAAGGTACAAGTTTTAGGAGAGATAAATTTAGTTACTATCATATTAGCCGCTGGTCCTAGGGTTATCCAAAGAATTGATATATTAATCGCTGACATCCCTGAGTTTTATGGTTTGATTCCGAGCAAAGATTGGTCCGAAAAACTTCACGGTTATATTTCAACTAATTGGTCTCACATGTGGCTTCCCTATAATGGGAAGCCAAATCAAATCAGAATAGATCGCAAAAATCATTTGACTCATACAGTAACTGAGTTTGAATAAGAGAATCAACCTGTAGCCTTCAATAATAATATTCTCAGAAACTATTCGGCTGAGTCATTTTTTGGGAATTTTAATGCTCAGCAATCTCCTTTTCTTGTTAATAATGTCATATCACAAATTGAAAATTTCTCGCATGCTGATACCTCAAAGTGTGTTAGTGTTGTAGGTGAACTTGTAAATAAGCCTGTAAATAAGCCTTTTTTTTGGTCTTTGTATTTCGATGGATCAAAATCCAATGATGGTGCAGGAGTAGGACGTATTTTAGTTAGTCTAGAGGGGGAAAAACCATGTTATCATGTAGATTCGAATTTGAGTGTACCAATAACATTGCAGAATATGAGGCATTGATTCAAGGGCTCTATAAAGCAATAGGTCTGAACATCCAATATCTAAAAGTATATGGTGATTTTGAGATTGTTATTAAGAAAGTAAGAAATACAATCCATTGTCTCTCGAGTCATCTCAAACATTATCAATTACTTGTTCAAGATCTCATAACTCATTTTCTAGCATTTGGTATATCTCCTATTCCTAGATCATAGAATGCAGCAGCCAACCTTTTGGCTAATGTGGCTTTGAAGCTCCTTCCATCTGAGGATTATAGTCCAGATAGATTTTCAATTGAATTAATTTTTTGACCATCTGTCCCAAATAATGTCACCAATTGGCGTGTATTTAATCATGATGAGGATATCTTAAATTTCCTGACTTCTGAAGGATCTTATGATGAGCAGATTATCGATGAAAGCAATCATGATATTCAATTAAAGAAAAGACTCAATGAAAATCCTATTCCTAGATCTGTGGTCAAGCTAGAAGATCTTTATGATATTAAGGATAGATTCAAAAATGTTACTAATGCTAAACTTCAAACTTCTACTTTAAAGTTTGAATTAGTAAATCTTGGCACTGAGGCCAAACCCTAGAACTTCAATCTAGGACTTGGACTTTCATCAGAGGAAAGATTTGCTTTCATCAGACTATTATAAAAATACAAAAATGTTTTCACTTGGAATTACGAAGATCTAAAAACTTATGATACCTCTATCATTAAACACACAATTCCAATGATTTCTGATGAGAAACCTATACAATAGAAGCTAAGGAAAATTCACCCAAATCTTGAAAGTCAAATCAAAGCAGAGTTGAATAAACTCCTTAAGGCTAAAATAATCTTTCCTATCAGACATTCTAAATGGGTTTCAAACTTAGTACCTGTAAGGAAAAATAACAATGACATTAGAATTTGCATAGATTTTAGAAATCTCAACAAAGCATGTCTGAAAGATAATTTCCCATTGTCAACCATGGAACAGATACTTCAATCAGTTGCTGGCTCAGAGTTAATGTCTTTTCTTGATGGTTTTTTAGGATATAATCACATCTAGATGATAGATTAAAGACTACATTCAGAACTAAATGAGGAACATATTCTTATCAGAAAATGTCTTTTGGTTTGATAAATCCTGGAGCTACTTTCCAATGAGCCATGGACATAGCCTTGAAAGGTTTGATCAATAGAACAATTTTTGTTTACTTAGATGACATAACTATCTATTCTAAGAAAAGGACCAATCATCTGCATGATTTAAAACAAATCTTTGAACATTGTAAAAAATATGGGATTTCTTTAAATCCCAAGAAATCATTCTTTGCTCTTAATGAAGGTAAGCTCTTAGGGTTTATTGTATCCAAATATGGCATATACATTGATCCAGACAGGATAAAAGATATTTCTAATATTCGTTTTCCACATAATAAGAAATGTATGCAATCATTTTTGGGGCAGATAAATTTTGTGAAAATATTTGTTCCTAATTTTTCTCAGATAGTTTTACCCTTGCAATCTATGATTAAGAAAAATTCAGTTTTCAAATGGGGACATAATGAGAAAGAAGCTTTTGATTCAATCAAACAAGCAATCATTAATGCTCCTGCATTGAATACTCTAAATTTTTCTAGTCATTTTATTTTGTATACTCTAGCCACTGAAACATCTTACGCTATTGTTTTAACACAAATCAATGACCAGCAAGTAGAAGCACCCATATCTTTCTTTAGTTCTAATTTGCAAGGTGTTGAGCTCAATTATTCAGAAGTTGAAAAACAAGCTTTTGCTGTATTTAAATCTATTAAACACTTTAGACCATTTCTCCTAAAAACACACACTAAAGTAATAGTCCCATTCTCTGCAGTGAGACAATTGCTAGTTCAAAGGGAAGTAGGAGAGAAGAGAGCCAACTAGGTAACAACTTTACAAGAATATGATATTGATATTAAACCAGTGAAAATTGTTAGAGGGAAAGGTTTTTGCAGGTTATTGGCAGGAGCTTCCAATATTCTAGACCATGAAGATTCAGATAATACTGCACAAGTAAATGAGATAAGTATCACTAATTTGGAATCTCAATATGCTGATCTAATATTTTACTTGAAAAATTGATATGCTCCCCCTGAACTTAGTTACAAAAAAAAAACATGTCTTAAGATTAAAAGCCAAACACTTTTAAATCATTGATAATGTGTTATTCCGGAGAAATTATGATTCAATTTTATTAAGATGCCTTGAAAAAGCTGAAGCGCAGACCGTTTTGCAGGAATTACATGATGGCCCAGCAAGTGGACACTTTGGAGGAGACACTACAGCTCACAAAATACTACATCAATGCTCTCCTGTAGCTTCTTCTCAGGCCTCTTGTAGCAGTTCAGATCCTCCTGTATCTCCTCCTATAGCTTCTCTTGTAGCACCTGTAAACACAGTTCGAAGAAGCTCAGTGGCACCCTAGGAAGTCTCTAATAGCACTAGCTCGTCCTTCTCTAACTATTTTTTGGCTAGAAATGAGCAATAACGAAAATGGAGTTGAGTCTTTTACTTAATATTCCATTTTTTGGTAAAGGCTTAGAGTGCTTTGGTGACATGGCTCTTACATGAACCTCCCTCTTTTAACCATTTTTCCCACTCCTTGTAATCATCATCTCACTCATAATCTCCCCCTCAATTGAGTTGACTTTTCCACATTGCATGTGTAACTAAATGAACTTTATTTTACCAATTGTGTGACCAAGTTTACAGGCCACCTCAAGCCCATAAAATTTTCTTTCTCGGCCATTAACAAATTTTAGCATTATATGCATAGGGAAGAGGTGAGGGTTGTCATACTTGAGCCTACTTGTGGGATCAAATTGCTGGAGATGCCTACATGCTAGAGTTGGACCTCATAACATGGTTTTCTTGAGGATGTTGATTTTCTTTTATTGTTTCCGCATGTCTTCAAAACTTGATAATTCTTTTATGGACAAATTTGTTGTGTGCACAGGTTTATTCCTAGTGCCTAATCTGTTTCTAGTAGAGTGAATTAATTGCTTCCTAAGGAGGGTGCGCCTCTTCTCCACTACAAAAATGGCTCAATGATGCTCAAGGTGGTTGGACCTTCTGCTATGTGCGTGAAAATAAAAAAATCACAAGGATTTGTGTTGTGATTGTATTGGTTGATACAAGAGAGGTCTCTTCCCTATAACAGTCCCTTAATCCCTATTTTGAGACCTTATATTGCATGTAAGATTGAGGGAAAGTCATGAAAGGTATGAGGATAGGATTAAGATCATGAGGAAGTGGTGTAGGTGGTGGAGCAATTCAAAGAAGAGATTTTTTGTGTTTTTTTTATATGCATGGTAGAGTGGAAATTGAAGCTAACTTTTGGCTAGATGGAGTGGATGGGTGATGGAATTGATATTGGTGGACCTCTCTCAAAATTAAATAAGGAAGACATGACCTTTTGGTATCTCTCTTCACTCAAACCTTCATCCTGTAGAATTTTGGGCTCCTCCTGTAGGATTTCAAGCTCCTCTAGTAGCATTTCATGCTCCTCCTGTAGCATTACATACTTCTCCTATATCATTACATCGAGGAGGAAAAATTTGGTTCTATTACTTGCTGGATGATGGAGATAGGTATGTATGTAAGTGAAGAGAGTGAAAATGCAATGGATGGTTGAAAACATAGAGGGATACACTTTTAGAATATGTCATGTATCAATGGTTTTGTTGATTTCCTGGAGTCCTCCAAAAGAGATATTAGCAAAAGTACTGTAAGAACTTATTCCTTTTATTTTTTTCCTTTTTTCTTTTTTCTCTCTCTTTTTTTAGACATGCATGTTGCTTCTAGAGAAGTTTTCGACCTTCATTCCTACCCTAGGCACCTTAGAGGAGGTTTTCACTTGGGGATCTTTTCATCTTTTATTTTCTTTTTCTTTTTTTTCTTTTTCTGCTCCTGGGCCACCTCAAAGAGGTTTTCAACCCTGGAGTTGGCCTCAGATGACTCATGGAGGTTTTCATATAGGCCCTCTTATTTTTTCTTGCTTTTGTTTTTCTTTATAACTTTTGTGAACTGAGGGTTGTGAGCCTCCCAATAACATTGAATTCTCTGTTGCCTGAACTGAAAATCTCTTCCTTAAACAAAGGTATTTTATACAACTTCAACCTATAACTATTTACAAGTAAGGGAATACCTTCCTCGTCAATGGTTTTAATCTAGATAGACCCATTCTCATGACATTTCTCTACTAGATATGGACATAGCCATATTGTCATTAACTTTCCCTTGAGATCCTTGAATATGGAATCATACAACCTGGCCCAATATCCTTCTTGAAAATTATTCTTCCTAATGTGTTTGTCATGCCAAATATTCCTCTATCGATGGATTACCTCAACGTGTAGGAGAGCTTGCAACCTGAATTCATCTTAGCCATTAAGTTGGAGAAGCCTATCCTATTGTGTTATGGTGAATTCTAAGTCTAACTGAGCTTCCATCCTTAAGTTGTTGTATTCAAATTCAATAGAGCAAGGCCTTCTTCGCATAAACTATTTCATATGGAGTGAACCCAGTGGTGGTCTTCTAAGTGGCGTTGTAGGCCCAAGTGGCTTCTACCTGTCTATCTGCCCAATATTTTCTGTTGTTGCTAACAACCTTGGTTAGAATGTTCTCGAATGCCCTTTCTATGACCTTCACCTACCGATTGCTTGAGGGTGATAGGAAGTGGATGTCATATGCTTGATGTGGTGCTGCTTCATGAGAAATTCAATCACATTTGATGTAATTGTTTCTCCTTGATGAGTGACTAAATCTCTAGGAAAACCAAACTTGTAGAAGATGTTCTCCCTTAGAAACTTAGCCACCTTCTGCTCATTTTATACTTTAGCTTGCTTTGTTTCAACCCATTTGGTCAAGTAATTAGTGCACACAATGATATACTTCTTTTTTCCCGATGGGGGATCAATAGCTCCAATGAAATTCATGCCCCAGTTATCAAATGGCTCTGGGGTCACTTGAGATTGTAAGGGCATTTTTTCCTTAGGTGTGAGCTTACCCATACTTTGGCATTGATCACACCTTTTGGTGTACCTCATTGCATCTTGATGTAAAGTGGGCCAATAGTAACAACCTTGTAGAACTTTTAAAGATGTCCTCTTAGAAGCAAGGTGAATCCCACAAGGTCCATCATCGCATGCTGAGAGGATGTCAAAGGCATCCTATTCCCTCACACATCTCCTCGAGATCTGATTTGGTCCCAATATGAAAATATTTCCCCCAATCCAAGTGAAAGGGGAACCTTTCCTGATACTCTTGCTTTTCTCCTTGAATGACATATTAGGAGGTAACCTCCCAAAAACCAAGTAGTTGGCTATGTTAGAAAAACATTGAGAAAGCGCCAAGATGGAAAATAGGTGTTCATATGAAAGTTGATCATCCACCATCTCCTCATTATCTGTAGGAAGGGTTAGTCTTGACAGGAAATCCGCAACCACGTTTTCTTTCCCTGGTTTGTCAATAATAATCAAATCAAATTGTTGTAATAATAAAATCCATCTAATTATCCTAGCATTGACATTGGGTTTATTCATCAAATACTTAATGGATACATGATCAGTGTGAACAAAAGTTTGATAACCACTGATATAGTGCATAAACGTGTTCAAAGAATGTACCACTGCCAAGAGTTCCTTTTCAGTGACTGTATAATTAAGTAAGCTTTAGAAAGGTTTTGACGAATTAAATAGATAACATAAGTAAATTTATATTCCACTTGTCCTAAGGCTACCCCTACAACATTATCTGATGCATTTCTGTGTATATGGAAAGGTGATTCCCAGTTGCAACCCTTAAGGATGGTGTAACACCCTCCTCACACATCTACCCAAGTAACAAACCAACCAGGATAAACATGTGACAAGAAGTTACTATGATATGATTTGACCTCCTAAGTCACCATAAGGAGGTGTAACTAAAAAAAAAAAAAAACAAACAAAAAAAAAATAAAAAATAAAAAACAAACAAACAAACAAACAAACAAACAAACAAAACAAAACAAAAAACAAAACAAAAAAAGAAAACAAAAAAACCAAAACAAAACAAAAAAACAAAACAAAACAAAAAAAAAATAAAAAAATAAAAACAAAACAAAACAAAACAAAAACAAAAACAAAAACAAAAACAAAAACAAAAACAAAAAACAAAAAAAAAAGCAAAAAAAACAAACAAACAAACAAACAAACAAACAAACAAAACAAACCTTCCACATTAGCAAGAAGACTTTCAAGAATAGTCCCAATTGCTCAGGTAACAAGCCCCTAGGTCCCACTAAGTTTTTAGACCATTACCCTCCTAGACGCTCCCTTGATATAGGAATGCATGCATCTAGAAGGATTTGTACACTCCCACAACATGGTATACCAATGTCCAGTGATTTTTCTACTTAATGTTGTGCCAACGTCCCCAGGATTTGAGCCATTTTTTTAGGCCCAGAGCCCAGGTCCCTACCGAAAACTGATCTAAGAATAGGGGTCTCATACTCATCTGAGAATCGATAAGAAGAATTGAAGATTCAACACATTAGCTGTAGTTCCATCCATTAGGCCATAGATACATTTTTCATTCATTTACAAGTGAAAACATGATGAGACACATAGATAGCTTCTCTCATAATACATATTCATAACTAGCATAATAACAACAGAAATAGTAAAGAAACAACAACCATATAATCCACATATAAACCAATATAATATTCATGAAATAACAAGGAGAAATAACCTCATATTAATGATAAAAGGCCAACCACTTGTTCGAATTCCATGAAGCACCCAACCATAGACATCGCTAAGCCAGATGTCTCTTCAGCCAGTCAACCCCATGCCATATTCCAATCATGAATGTGGGATCTCATAAAACACATCAATCCAAAACCATCCAATACTTCCATAGGCCACCCACCTCAACCCTAAAACAATGATTCCACCTCACTTTACATCACAAAACCATCATCAGATTGGTCTCTACCCAAGCCTTCTAGGGCTCCAAAGCGTTTGTTCCAACTAAGGATTCCAAGACTAGTAACTCAACCCACAGTTTTCATCGGGCTTCCAGAGCATTTTTCCAACCAGGGCTTCCAAGACTAGTAACTCAACCCACCAAGGGCTTCTAGAGAATTTTTACAACCAAGGTTTCCAAGACTACTAACTTAACCCAAGTTGTTACAGAGCTTCTAGAGCGCTTGTCCAACCAGGGCTTCCATGAACTAGTAACTCCACCCAAGCTAGAGGAAACATGAGACCCGACCAGAAAAATATAGAAATGAACCCACACGACCATAGCTATCCATGAAATGACAAGGCTAGGAAAATCTACTATCAGTCCAAGAAATCCTCCATGCAAGTGACAGATCATGACCAATAAACCACATGCATATGCCATGCATGCCAAAACTAGTGAGGAAAACATACATGCAACTCAGTACCTACAAGAAAAACATGTTGTAGTTATTAATCCCAATGTCCTCTTGTGCTTTCCTACTCTTCCTTTTCCTTCTTGCTCCAAAAATCCAAGTATGCCACACTCTCCAAGAGTGCTCCAAGGAAAATCTATGTGACCAAGAGTATGAGAGAGAGAATAATGAGAGAGCTCCAAAACTGAACTGAAAAATGTTTGTGAACTGATCCTCAGAAGCCTTTTTATTAATGACGCCTCTTTTTTTTTCATTTTCCATTATTTTCCTGCATTTTCCTCCTCAAATGCAACTTGTGACCTTTCACCTACATTTTGTACTAATTTCCATAATTTTCATAAATAAATGTGCCAAAATGACACTTTTCCTTTGGAAAACCTTTTCCATTGCCTTTTCCAATTTCATTAGACATTAATCAACCACAAGTGATCCCCATCGCTATGTTTTTTCCCAACATTTAGCTTGGAATAAGTGTCCCATCAACCGTGGTTATTATTTTTCCTTTATTAACTCTTATTACATGGAATTTTCACCAGGCTGTTATAGAACCCCCCCCCCCCCCCCCCCCCTCCCCCCCTTGGGGGAACATCTTCCTCGGTGTTCAAAAACACCTAGATCCAACAAGGCTGCTACAAAAAAAACGTATTGCACATGGAAATTTATAACTTAGCTCATTGCAGTATTTACAATGCACATCCTACTGAGAAGAAAACCAACATGACAACATAACAGGTATAACATCATAATGAAATGAAACCCATACCGCTTATTGGATATTTCTTACATATCTCATGGAATTATTTACATCCATGTACATATGTACATATACCAAACATCACAAAAAAATGTACCAAAGACATACCAAAACATCCTCTCAACTAGCGAAAAAGGAAGGATACATAGCCTGCATCTGATCCGCCATCTCTCATGTAGCTTCATTTGGCTAAAAGTGCTTCCATTGCACCTTAACCTACTTGATTGCTCAGTTCTGGAGCACAAAAATCCTTCTCTACAATATGTACTACAATTTTGGGTGTAATTCTCCTTCTGGTTCCACCTACAATACATACTAGCCAATCACATGATCAACATCTTTAACATACTTCTTAAGAAATGACACATGGAAAACATCATGGACTTTCACTGTCACAGGCAGTGCAATTTGATAGGATATTGGCATAATCCTCTCAATTGATCCAAAAATGGATCTTGGATAAACCTCTAAGTCTAAAAGACTTCATGCAAGAGGTGAAAGGTGCCAAATGGCACATATCCATTGTAAATCAGAGGAAAATGAAAGTCGCAGGCTGCTCTCAGAAATAGTCTCATGGCAGGGATCCCTCCATTCTGAATCCAACGCAACTTGAATCGGTGAAAATCGATTTCAAATGGGAAAGCTATCATAAAATTAAGCTTCCCTTTTTCAAAGAAAAAAGAGGCAAAATCCCTTACTAAATGGGTCTAAAAACCCTCTAAGTCTTCCAAATCTCCCTAAAGCGAAAGACCACCGAAAAAGTAGAAGTTATAGAGAAGGCGGATACACTATTGGGCCTTAAAAACCTGAAGAAAGCCTTAAAAACAAGGCAATCGAAGGCTTCAAAAGTGGTTGCACACAGACCGTCGGATTTGGCCAATCAATGGTCCAAATCCGATCGACATATCACATCGGCCTTGATCGGTGGGTCAAAGCGAAGGCATGGCGCGATGGATTGGGGCAATGCGATGGAGCGATTGCCGAAATCGGCGGATCCCCATCAACGAACAATGGAGCAGCCATATTATATATATATATATATATATATATATATATATATATATATATATATATATAGATATATATATATATATATATTTATATTTATATATATATAGATAGATATCTATATATATATATATATATATATATATATATATATATATATATATATATATATATATATAGATATATATATATAGAGAGAGAAAGAGAGAGAGAGAGAGAGAGAGAGAGATATGCGCAATAGCCCGACTGTGATCGTTGATATTGGCAGATCAATGTCGGCGATACCAAAAGGGAAGGACCCCGGGCCTAGTGACATGCGATATGCAATATAAACCAAACCCGAAAGGGTTACGGAATGGAAACATATATATTTTTAAATCCACCAAATGCGATTTTTAACGTATTTCGCCTGTTTCATTTATTAAATGAAAAACGAAGGGGTAGGCCAATTGTTATTGTGATAAGCGATCCCCAAGCAAACCCAATAGGGATATAAAGCAATATTATAAAACTTTGAAGTCTGGAACTATGTGTTCTACGAATTTTTCCCGTGTGTTTGCAGTGTTTTCCTGTGTAGCAGAAAGCAATTGTTTCAAAGGAATTTTATGCGTTGATTGCCCTGTCTATTACCAAATAGTCGGCATCCATCCCAGGAAGTGTTTAGCAATGACTGCTAACGCTCAGGGGAGGAAAATCAAGGGACAGCAGCCTGAAGATAGAGAGCCCGAGAGGGGAGATAAACAAGCAACACGATTTGGCTTAAAAGCCACAGAACGGCAGAGAACAATGGCTGCTGAGTTGTTGAACGGTGGCCGAGCTGTTGTTGAAGACTGTTGGCTGCTGAGTCATTGTTGTGGCCAAGTTGTTTTTTATTGCTAAATGCTGAAAGTAATAGTAGCAGAGGAGCGAAAAGCAGCTGAGGGAGCCATTGGGGTCACTTGAAGTTCAAGTGAAAAGCCAGAGAGAATGAAGGTTGCAGAAGGCAGAAAGAAGCCAGAGCAGGAGAGCCAAAGAGCCAAGAGCCTAAGCCAAAGAGCTAAGAGTCAGAGCCAAGAGCCAAAACTAGAGCCAAAGAGCCAGAGTCAGAGCTAAGAGCCAGAACCAAGAGCCAAAGAGCCAGAGCCAAGAGCCAAGAGCCAAAAGCCAGAGCTTCAAGAGCCAGAAGGGATAAAAAGGTGTCTGAACCCATTGTTCATGTGTAGAACAGCAGGAGTTGAGCCAAAGGGCTTGTAAAAGGACTTACACCATAATCCCAGAGAGCCAAGTCAAATTGGCAAGAGCTCATGGAGACGTAGCCCAAGAGTTGTGGGTGAATTCTAAATTAATTTGTTGTCTTATGTGTTTGATTTTACTGCTGCCTTATTCACTGTTATATGCATTTATCTATATGTTCAAGCACATTTAAATATCAACATGCACAACAGATTTTAAAGCACATAACAGCCAACAATAAAAGCAAGCATATGCCTACAGTTTAAAGCATTTCTTAATTCTGCATTGGTTAATCAAATAGACTTGGGACAATTTCAATCTTTGGAAGTGGGTGAGGTTCTTGTAAGCTAGACAAGAGGCTTAAGAGCCCCATTTTTAGATCAGGTGGTATCAGAGCTTAAGTTTCGTTAACCACACCTTCAATGAAGGACTATATTAGAATTCTTGATTGACAAAGCAAAGACTACTTGTCTGAAAGGTGTTTGAACAACAAGAGGCTGATTGTATGCTTGTTTGCAGACTAACTATTTGCTGAGTTTGCAGAGGTGAATGCAAAGCTATTGATAGCTCAGTCTAGGAAGGACAAGAAGGAAGAAGAGCTGAAGGCATTCTTCTATTCCAAAGGACCTCAAGGCAATCCAAAGCATAAGAGGTTTGTTGCAAGAGGTTGCTTGAATAAGCTCTTTATTTATCTTGTTGAAGTTTTTTGTTCATTGGCATGATGAAAACTTCTACAAGTGGGTCCTCAAATTCTACACTCTTCACAAGATTGTTTGATGACAGCATGAAGCAAGAATTGTCCACCATGATGGATATGGTGAGAGAAATGTATGAGGATGGAAGGAAGAGCAGCATGCTTAGAAAGTAGCTGAATTCCATGAAGGAAAAGAAGTAGTTGCTTGCGGAAAAATTGCAGGAAATGGAGAGGCAACTTCATATTGCAAATATGAACCTAAAGGGGATGCATGAGTTGGAAACACAACTCTTTGTTTCCCAAGAGGCCTTAGTCAAGTATCAGCTTGAAGAAGAGGTAAGCCATTCTAGTTTGTCTTCAAATTCTTCTGAGAATGATTGTATTGGTTCTTTTGAAAAACATACTAAAGGCATAGGTTCCAAGCTAATGACCAAGATGGGCTACGAAGGAAAGGGCTTGGGAAAGCATGCACAAGGTATTGTTGAACGAATAATGGTTGAGGAAAGGCCTAAATATTTGGGTCTTAGCTATGGATAGTCTTATGGATATAATTCCAAAGCTTCCATGAAAGCCATTGAAACAGTCCCAAGAAGGAGTTTCATTTAATGTCCTCTACCTCAGAAGTGTGAAGGTTGTATCCAAGAGGAATACAATAGCTTGAAACATCAATTGCAGGATGTGGGTGTTCAGAAGCACACACTTGAACCAGAGAGTTGGGGAGACTCTAACAACCTTGAAGAGTTTGATGGTGTTCCAAAGGGAGCCACTTCTTCATTTGTTTCACCTCCTCATGAAGGCAATAAAGGTGAAAGAGGCAGGTATAAATCTGCTTCTAATCATATTCCTTTTGATTTTACAAAGCATGAAAAATTTCCACATAAGTATGGGGAAAGAGTTGCATGTTCCTTTTGCGGTTTGTATAACCATGATGTTTCTAGATGTTGGAAGAGAATGGCCGCATATAGGAAGCAAAAGAAGGAAAAGAAGAAAGAAGCCAAAGGTCCATTGGACAAGGCAAATCATGCTATCAAGAGGATGCACATGCACTGCACTTATTGCCATAAGCAAGGACATCTTGCCGCAAAGTGTTGGACACTGAATCCAACAATGCTTCCACCAAAGCTGAAGAAAGTGCAAAGAGAAGATGGTAGAAATGGAAGTGAAGATTCCATGAATGATGTGTATCAAAATGATTCACATGATGATGCTGATGTGCAGGCAGAGGTAGTACCTTTGAAAGGGATTGGTAAGGAACAGTTAGGGTTCTTATCCGATTAATATTGCATGCCTATTGATGCATCTACATTATATTTCATTTTAGCTTCGAAAGTATAGTGTTCTTAAGTGAAAGTTGAGGGATGAAATGCATGCATTGCATGTGATGCCATGTTGGCTTGAACTTGGTCTCCAAATGGAGATGATGATGAAAGTTTCATCTTTTGAAAAAGAGTCCTAATGGTCTTTATCTACATGCTTGACTTGAAGGGTCATTGTTTAAAGGCATGTTTTGTGGGCTTGTTATCTAGTCCATCATTTGTATGTAGATATAAGGCATGGAGGTGTTCAAAAGTTGTGAAAATATGTTTCTTTTGTTGAAGCAGGAGTTTAGTCCATCCAGTTGTTGTCTGTATGCCTATTTTTGTTAACAGTTGTTGTTGGCAGCTTGTCAAACAGGTACAAATGAAAGTTTTGTGGAGCAGATATACTTCACATTTGTTGAGCCACCTTGGATCAATGATCAAGGCAAAGAAGCTCAAACTACCTTCTATGACCATTTCAGTAGAAGTTTTGTAGAAAGGCAAGGAGGAAGACAATTCTTCTCAGGAAGACCAGCCCATCCAGAGAAGGGAAGTGGTCAGAAACTTTGGTTCAAAGTCACTATGCAAAGGAAAGTGTAGGGAGGCTGAAAGAAGAGGGTGAGTCACTCTCATTTACTATTCATATCATTATATCAGTCTTTTGGATACCAAAATTTCTTTTGGTGGGAAGGCATGATCCAAAAATGGATCCTGGATAAACCTCTAAGTCTAAAAGACTTCATGCAAGAGGTGAAAGGTGCCAAATGGCACACATCCTTTGTAAATTAGAGGAAAATGAAAGTCGTAGGCTGCTCTCAGAAATAGTCTCATGGCAGGGATCCCTCCATTCTGAATCCAACGCAACTTGAATGGGAAAAAATGGATTTCAGATGGGAAAGCTATCATAAAATGAAGCTGCCCTTTTTCAAAGGAAAAAGAGGCAAAATCCCTTGCTAAATGGGTCTAAAAACCCTCTAAGTCTTCCAAATCTCCCTAAAGGGAAAGACCACCGAAAAAGGAGAAGTTATGGAGAAGGCGGATACACTATCGGGCCTTAAAAACCTGAAGAAAACCTTAAAAACAAGGCAATCAGAGGCTTGAACAATGGTTGCACAGGGACCATCAGATCCAGCCGATCAATGGTCCAGATTCGATTGGCATATCGCATCGGCGACAAATGGAGCGGCCATATTATATATATATATATATATATATATATATATATATATATATATATATATATATATATATATATATATATATATATATATGCGTGATAGCCCGACTGCGATCGCCGATATCGGCGGATTGCTGTCAGTGATCCCAAAAGGGAAGGACCCCAGGCCTAGCGACATGCGATATGTGATATAAACCAGACCTGAAAGGGTTCCGGAATGGAAACATATATATTTTGAAATCCGCCAAATGTGATTTTTAATGTATTTCACCTGTTTCGTTTATTAAATGAAAAACAAAGGGGCAGGCCAATTGCGATTGCGATAAGTGATCCCCAAGCAGACCCGATAGGGATATAAAGTTGGATTATAAAACTTTGAAGTTCGAAACTATGTGTTCTGTGGATTTTTCCCATGTGTTTGCAGTGTTTTCCTGTGTAGCAGAAAATGACTGTTTCAAAGGAATTTTAAGCGTCGATTGCCCTGTCCATTACCAAATAGGTGGCATCCATCCCAGGAAGCATTTAGCAATGGCTACTAATGCTCAAGGGAGGAAAATGAAGGGACAGTGACGTGAAGACAAAAAACCCAAGAGGGGAGATAAATACGCAGCACGATTTGGCTTAAAAGCCACAGAATGACAGAGAACAAGGGCTGTTGAGTTATTGAACGGTGGCCGAGCTGTTGTTGAAGACTGTTGGCTGCTGAGTTATTGTTGGTGGCCAAGTTGTTTTTTGTTGCTAAATGCTGAAAGTAATAGCAGTAGAGAAGCGAAAAGTAGCTGAGGGAGCCTTTAGGGTCACTTGAACTTCAAGTGAAAAGCCAAAGAGTGTGAAGGTTGCAGAAGGCAGAAAGAAGCCAGAGCAAGAGAGCCAAAGAGCAAAGAGCTTGAGCCAAAGAGCCAAGAGCCAGAGCCGAGAGCTAGAACTAGAGCCAAAGAGCCAGAGTAAGAGCCAAGAGCCAGAACCAAGAGCCAAAGAGCCAGAGCCAAGAGCCAAGAGCCAAAAGCCACAACTTCAAGAGCCAGAAGGGATAAAAAGGTGTCTGAACCCACTGTTTATGTGTAGAACATCAGGAGTTGAGCCAAAGAGCTTGTAGAAAGACTTACACCATAATCCCATAGAGCCAAGTCAAATTGACAAGAGCTCACGGAGACGTAGCCCAAGAGTTGTCGGTGAACTCCAAATTAATTTGTTGTCTTATGTGTTTGTTTTTACTGCTACCTTATTCACTATTATATGAATTTATGTATATGTTCAAGAACATTTAAATACCAGCATGCACAGCAGATTTTAAAGCACATAACAACCAACAATAAAAACAAGCATAT
Organism: Pinus tabuliformis; assembly: GCA_031772625.1. NCBI lineage: Eukaryota > Viridiplantae > Streptophyta > Pinopsida > Pinales > Pinaceae > Pinus > Pinus tabuliformis. The sequence continues at coordinate 314,012,197 of CM062816.1, read as the reverse complement.
GCCTACACTTTAAAGCATTTCTTAATTCCGCATTGGTTAATCAAATAGACTTGGGAAAATTTCAAGCTTTGGAAGTGGGAGAGGTTCTTGTAAGCTAGACAAGAGGCCTAAGAGCCCCATTTTCGGATCATCAATAATATTGAAAGGTCCACAAAACTAGGGTGCCAGCTTCGTACATGATCCAATCCACAAGCATCTCTTCTTCGGTTTGATGCACAAGTACACATGTTCCCCAAATTGTAACTCCTTGAAAATCCTATTCCAGTTTTCATAGCTCTTCTACCTATCCTGTGCTACTTTGAAATTCTACTTGATCAACTGCATTTCCTACTCCATGTCCACCAACATGTCTGGTCTTATCAATACCCTGTTAGTTGGATCACTCAAACTGATGGGAGTATTACAACTCCACCCATACAATGCCTCAAACAGCCTCATCCTCAATGACTCCTGATACACATTGTTATAAGAAAACTCTATCAGTGGAAGGTACTATTCCCACTTCCACTGCTGATGCATCACATACATCCTCAACATGTCCTCCAATATCTTGTCAACCCTCTCTATTTTTCCATCTGTCTGCGGATGATAAGCAGTATTGAGCCCCAACTTTGTGCCCAAACCTAAAAATAACTCCTTCCAAAATGTGGAATTGAACTTGAGATCCCTTTCTAACATAATCTTCTTCGAAACACCATGCAATCTAACGACGTCTCTTATGAACACTTGTGCTACATCTCTAGCTAAGAATGTAGACTTCACTGGAATGAACTGTGTTACCTTTTTCAACTTGTCCACCACTACCATGATGGAATCATGCTCTCTCACTGTCCTCGAAAAACCTGTGATAAAGCCCATGGAAATGATGTCCCATTTCCACTCTAGAATCACAATCGGCTGTAGCAGTCCACCTAGATTCTTACACTCTACCTTCACCTTTTGACAATCCAAACACCTTGCCACAAAGTCTTCTACATCCTTTGGTCCAGGTGGATATTGGTGGCCACCCACCAATTTCACTTGGACCCCCACCATTGTTTCTTTCAATTTTTTAGTTTCCTTAATTGTAGCAAAGTTTACTATTTTTAGCAGTTTTTCAGGTCCTAAACTTCCAAAGCCGTTTTGAGGCCCTAAACGATGTTTTTTTGGAAATCGACCGCCAACGATTTTATAATTAAAATCGTCTTTTCCGTTGTAGTCCTCAAAGAGATCTTTCTAATGGGTTATCATGTGTGTCAAATGGAGATAATATGACCAAGTCGCGACCCCGGGAAGTTGGCTGTCCAACTCGACCCAACGAGGCCCATAAACTCTTGGTGTTACATCTCCTAGGGTTAGTTTTTTAGTTGTTTAGGATTTTCTCTTATTGTTCAATAATAAAAAGGCCCTTGAGCCTCATTGTAACGTAGTTTAGAGGCATGTAGCCACTACATCTCTTCTCAGATATAAGCTACCATCGCCCTAACTAGTTTACTTCCATTTCTGTTTGTAAGCATGTTTCAGTATTTTACAGTAATGAAATGAAGTATTATTTCTACTACATCTCTGTATGTATGGTTATATCTGTAATTTTTTGCATTCCTATTTAAATCCAGATCAGTGGTATCAAAGCGGTCTGCTCTTTCTCTGTCTTTCTTTGCATGTCCCCAACAAGGTCGGCATATAAGGAGTTAGGGCTTGAACTAGTCGAAACTTTACAAGACCAGCCTCGCAAATCCCCGCGGCCTCTCATGGCGGATGAAGAGAAAGATGAGGGGGCAGGATATCCTATCAAAATCTTACTCGAAGAGGCCCTCGAGTGACAAAGGAATGCAATGATGGACGACTTTGACTAGATCCTTCAGCGACTACATAGGGGCGACACATCTACTTCTAGTAGCTACTCTGGAAGCACCACACCCTTTAAGGTACAAGTTAACTTTGACATTCCCAAATTTGAGGACCAAATAGATGCAGATGCCGCAGATAAATGGTTAAATCTGCTAGAAGTGTTATTTTTTGTTCATGATTTTTCCGGCTCGGAAAAGATTACTTTTGCTCTTCTCAAAGTTGCCCCCCACGTCAAGGATTGGTGGGAAACATACTCCGAGCAGAAGGATGAAAGTATGGCCTCACTGTTTCCAGCCGCACCCACTTGGAATTCATTCTGGGCTGCCATCAAGGAGTAGTACTACCCTATGGAAAGCTATGAGGATCTACATAAAGTGGACCACACTGCGGTAGGTAAGGGACCAAGACGTCCCAGAGATCACCAATATTTTCCATACCCTTCACACAAAGTTTGGTATCAAGGATTTAGAGCATCATTTGGTACTCAAATACCGTGGCTACCTGCACAGGTACATCCTGGATGAAATAGAATTTTCTGAACATCTCCTCGCTCGGCATGGCATACCGATATGCGGTCAAAATAGAGAAAAAGTTTAAACAGAATAAGCAAGAATTTGGATCTGCGAATCCGAAGCACGGGAAAGGTACCCCCAAACCATAGAAAAATGGACAAAGCCAAGGTGGGGTAGCCCAAGACAACCCACCAAAGCCACAAGAAAAGAACAAGTGAGTGTCGGGCCAAGCAATAATTGGTGGTTGAGCTAAATGTTTCAGAATCAAATGCATGTTCCGACTCTGATTGAGGCCCCGACAAGGGGAATGACAAAGGGATGCAGATTATTGATGTGGAGCCCAATGCCACCATTGCCACCACAAAGATCTAGAAGGAGGAACCCAAAGATCCATAGGAGAAGGAGTGCCTCTTCCACTCCCATATGTGGGTATAGGGCTCCCCGCTACAGTTTATTATTGACAGCAGGAGCGAAAAAAACCTCATTTTGGTAGAGGTCATGAAGCAGCTGGGCTTGCAGACCACAACACATCCACATGCGTACACAATCGGGTGGCTTCACCAAGGAGAGGATCTTCACGTGAGCCAATAGTGTCGCCTTCCATACACCATCAAGCCCTTCACGGATGAGGTATTATGTTACATTGCTCCCCTTAATGTTTGTGATGTATTATTAGGCCAACCATACTTTTGGAAGCAACATGTTGTGTATCAATCAATTCCTCTTGCTGTTATTGTTACTTTGGGAAATAAGTTGTACAGGATATTGGAGGTAGCACTGCCTGCCACCATCTCTTTGGTTATTGCAAAATAATGCAATAAGCTCATTTCCAAAACCAAATTTTTTTTTTCTGATGATACGTCCTCAAGTAAAGAAGAAGACGGTGGCCACAACCTCCAGACAGGGACCTTCTACACGACAACTACAGATGGACAAGGTCATGGAGGAGTACAAGGACATCTTCACCTACCCCACATGGGTTCCTCTGCACTGTCAGGTCAAGCACTCCATCAGTCTAACCCTAGGTGCGTCACTACCCAATGGACCAATCTATCAATGCTCCGTTCTGGAGAACGATGAAATCAAGAGGCAGATTCAGGAGCTGCTACAGAAAGATCACATCCATCCAAGTTCATCGCCCTATGGGAGCCCGATCTTATTGGTATAGAAGAAGGATGGGACTTGGAGACTCTGTATTGACTATCAGGTGTTGAATGAGATCACTGTTTGGAATAGGTACCTGATCCCACGGATTGATGACCTCCTGGACCAACTAAAGGGGGGAAAATATTTTAGCAAGATCGATTTGAATTTATGATATCATGAGGTACCAATCGAACCCTCCAATGTATGGAAGACTACCTCCAAAGCTAGGGAGGGCCTTTTTGAATGGTTGGTTATGCCTTTCAGGTTGACAAATGCTCCTGGAACCTTCATGAGGCTAATGTATGACATCTTGTGGCCATTCACCAACTCATTTGTAGTGGTATACTTGGATGACATCCTGATCTTCAGCAAGAGTTGGGAAGAGCACCTCCACCACATCCTGCAGGTTCTCCAAACACTAGGGCAACACAAGTTATGTGCCAATATAAAGAAATGCACTTTTGGCATGACCCAGGTTCAGTATCTTGGATACGTTATTGATGAATTGGGGGTGCATATAAATCCAGCCAAGATCCAATTCATTTAGGATTGGCCATCTCCAACCACTCTGACAGAGCTCCACATCTTTCCGGGTCTTGCCAACTTCTACCGCAGGTTCATGTTGGGATTTTCTCATATCACTTGGCCCTTGAGTCAAGTCACCAAGGGGAGAGCGAAAGAAAAATTCTTTTGGTTTGAATCTCAATAGAAGGCATTCACATAGTTAAAACATCGCCTCTACTCGACACCAGTGCGCACATTACCAGACTTGCAACAACCATTTGAGATCGAGACAGCTGCCTCTGGCTATGCTATTGGGGTAGTCCTTACTCAACACGGGCATCCAGTGGATTATCACAGTGAGACACTTTCAGGCACAGTCTGGAAGTATCCCACTTATGACAAAGAGATGTATTCCATTGTGCAAGCTTGCTGACAATGGAAGCATTACGTTTTGGGGAAGGAAACGGTCATCCACACAGAGCACCGCCCTTGCAGTTCATACAGACCCAAGGGAAATTTCAGAATGATTTCCATCAGAAGTGGTCCACATACCTGCAACAATTCCATTTGAATATCAAGTATAAGAAGGGCGACACCAATAATGTTGCAGATTGCCTCAGTCGACCACCGATCATAGCGTTAACCACTGTGCTCAACTCTTGTGGGCACGAGACTTCAGATTGGCCACTTCTCTACAAAAGCGACCCAAAATTCAGCCACACATACCAAACACTCTTGGAGGGTTAGAATGTTCCACATTTTCACCTCTAGGATGCCCTATTATGCCACCTGGGTCACCTTTGTGTTCCTTCAAGCGAGCATGCCAAGATGATTTGGGAAGCACACTACAATCGAACTGCTAGACATTTTGGGGTCGATAAAATGGTGGTAGTACTGCAGAAATATTTCTATTGGCCAAATCTTTGATGGGATATCGGGAAGTACATTAGATCCTACACTGACTGCGCCATTGCCAAACTGAACATCAAGAAGCAAAGCCTTTATACCCCGCTTCCAACCCCTAGTCGCCCTTGGGAATGCATCTCCATGGATTACATGTCGGGCCTTCCCTATACTAAGCATGGAAACAACTGTGTTTTTTTCGTCGTTGACAGGTTCTCGAAGATGGCCATTATGGTGGCCTGCAAGAATAATATCACAGCCAAAGCCACTGCTAAACTCTTCTTTGAATGAGTGTGGGTACACTTTGGGATCCCACAGTCTATCATCTCAGATCGAGACAACAGGTTCCTTAGTACATTTTGGTCTAGTCTCTGGTCGATGCTGGACACCAAACTCAATAAGTCCACAGCCTTCCATCCCCAAAATGATGGCCAAACAGAGGTTGTCAACACAATGATCATACACATTCTGCACATGTACAACTCAAAGCATCCATGCTCATGGGATGATATCCTCCCTTATGTTCATCACAGCGATAACCAGGATCTCCATAGCTCGACTGACCATAGCCCTTTTCAGGTGGGCTTGGGATTCCAACCAATATGTCCCATTGATGTGGCCATGCCATTTGTAGCTACTCAGACAGATTTGGCTAATGTCCAATCCGAAATAGATAAGGCAAACAACTTCATTGAACACATCCAACATATCCTCCAGCAGGCTACTACATTCTGGAGAAATCAAATGCCAAGTACAAGCAGCGACATGATCAACATCGGGTGCCACACAAGTTTCAGGTGGGCGACAAAGTCTGGTTGCATTTGTAAAGGGAACGCCTTACTATAGCCTATCGGAAACTCAGACCACTCTGATATGGTCCTTACACCATTACCAAGGTTGTGGGAGATAATGCATTTGAGCTCCACATTGCCCCATTCCTTGGCCTGCAACCAGTGTTCAATGTGGACCGCCTTCTCCTATACTTTCCACCATTACTAGACACATCCAGCATTGGAGAATAGCTCACACCAATAGAGTTAAATCAAGATTGCATGGAACAAGCTGCAACTGATTGGATCATGGACACACACATCAAGCACAGTCGCCAGCAACAGATCGAACTGTATCGAGTTATCAAAGCAGGCCAAATCCTTCACCAAGGCAAGTGACTCACCAAGGACCAAGTTCAACAGATTTTTCCTCATCTCATGGATGAACTCAACGCAATGGGGACCATTGTGTAGGTTTTAACCCTGTATAGAAATTACCTGCATACGAATTCTAAAACATAGAAAATAAACATTGCGAGAGCATAACACATAAAACACATATACACAGAGATTTTCCCTTGGATCCCAAAACCAGGACTACCAGCTTGATTTTTCATTATGTTCCTTTCAATGTTACAATACATATTTACACATGTCGAAGCATCCAATACCATGGACCAAAAACCATCGTGTCCAAAACCATGGACAGAAAACCATCGTGTCCAAAACCATGTGTGAAAAACATGCACAAAACCATAAATAGGTCCGCCTAACCTAATATAGTGTCCAAAACCAAAATTTTCCAAGGTGCTACTCCAAACCCGACAGAGTGGTATTACCTCCACCCCTCAAACCCCCTCTGACTCCCCTCGCTACGCAATCAACACAACAAAGGGGTGGGCTATGCCCCCCTTCTAACCCCCCTGTTAACTACGTGGGCTAGTCGTGGAAAGAAGATAACACAACCCAACGCATTGCTTCCTAAGGGGGGAGGAATGATCCAAGTGGATATTGGTGGCCACCCACCAATTCCACTTGGACCCCCACCATTATTTCTTTCAGTTTTTCATTTTCTTTAATTGTAACGTAGTTCAGGTCCTAAACTTCCAGATCAGTTTTGAGGCCCTAAACGACATTTTTTTAGAAATCTACTGCCAACGATTTTTTTACAAAATCATACTTTCCATCATATTCCTCAGAGAGATCTATCCAAAAAGTTATCATGCGCTTCAAACAAAGATAATATGACCAAGTCATGACCCCGGGAAGTTGGCTGTCCAACTCACCCCAACGAGACCCATAAACTCTTGGTGCTACATCTTCTCAGGTTAGGGTTTTGGTTGTTTAGGGTTTGCTCTTATTTTTTAATACTAAAAAGCCCCTTGAGCCTCATTGTAACGTAGTTTAGAGGCATGTAGCCACCACGTATCTTCTCAAAGATAAGCTACCATCGCCCTAGCTAGTTTATTTCCATTTCTATTTGTAAGTATATTTCAGTATTTTATAGTAATGAAATGAAGTATTATTTTTGCTGCATCTCTGTATGTATGGTTATATCTGTAATTTGTTGCATTCCTGTTTAAATCCGGATCATTCTTCTTCATATTCGGCTAATAATAAAACTTCTTCACTACGGTCAATGTCTTCCGGTAGCCTGGGTGACTTGAATATGGTTTCACATGAAAATCCTTCAAGATCACCTTCTTGAGCTCACTGATATCTAGCACATATATCCTGTCTCTAAATCTAACCAATCCATCTACGTGAGACGAGAGTCCACATCCTATGTACACGCATCTATAGCTATACCTATACTGCTACCTATACCTATACCACCACCTATACATGTACGTGTACTCTGCTGCACCCTGTGCACAATCCCCACATACCTGACATCCTTGTAACCTACCTTCAAGATCCTATCATGTAAGTCTATCCCATAGGATCTCATAGCTTCGAAATTATTTACCTATATCCTCTTGCTAAGGGCATCTGCCATGCTATTTTCCTTACCTTTGATATACTTGATCTCAAAGTCGAATTCACTGATCATGTCAGCCCGCTGAGCCTGCTTGCCATTCAAATTCGGTTGGTCAAATAGATACTGCAAACCACTATGATCACTCATCAATACAAATCTCCTACCAAGAAGTTAGTGCCTTCACATCTTCAATGCATGTATGATCTCTCCCAACTCAATATCATGCGTTAGGTATTTGTTCTCATGCTCATTCAATTTTCGTGACTCATAGCATATTACTTTTCCATCCTACATAAGGAATTCAGCAAGTCCTCTCTTGCAAGCATCTGTACATACTACAAACTCTTTGATCATATTTTCAATCTCTAACACTCGTGCATGTGTGAAAAGCTTCTTGAGTTGCTTGAAATTGGTTGCATACCCTCTATCCATTCAAACTTCTTCCCTTTCCTCTGCAATGACCTAATAGGATAAGAAATCTGCGAGAAGTTCCTAATGAACCTCTTGTAATAACCTGCTAACCCCATAAAATATCTCACCTCATCCACATTCCTGGGAGCTTCCCACTCCATGATATATCTTACCTTTTTTGGGTCCACTGCTAAACCATCCTTAGAAACCAAATGTCCCAAGTAGTCTACCTTAGTATGAAAGAAGCTGCACTTGTTGAGCTTAACATACAACTAATGCTCTCTCAGCAATCTCAACACTACTGCTAAATGCTTGTTATGCTCTTCTTCATTTTTAGAATATACCAATATATCATCAATGAACACAATAACAAACTTATCCAAATACGGGTGCAACACATTATTCATAAAGTACATAAAGGTAGTTAGAGAAATATTTAAACCAAATGGAACTACAACAAACTCATAATGCCCATACTAGGTTCCGAAGTTCGAGAACATTGTTCGAGAACATTGATCAATGTTCGAGAACATTGTTGCTCCCTTCAACTGATCGAACAAGCAATCAATCCTTGGTTGCAGATACCTATTTTTGATGGTCACTTTGTTCAAATTCTTGTATTTAATGTATAGCCTGCGAGTACCATCTTTCTTCTTCATGAATAGTACTGGTGCACACCATGGTGATACACTTGGCCTAATGTATCCCTTGTCCAACATTTCCTTCAATTGCAGCTTCAACTCTACCAACTCAGGTGTACTCATCCTACAAGGTTCTTTTGATGTTTTTGTCTCCCTTGGCACCAACTCAATAGAAAATTGTACTTCCCTATGAGGTGGCAACTCTGAAATCTTTGTGGGAAATGAATCCTAAAACTAATGTAGAATGGGGTACCTACTCAAAACATTTGCATCCTCAACTTCCTTACCTTTATGACTAGAGATATGTACAACAAATGACACACACTGTTTTCTGCGACTGCCTTTTCGTGCATAGTTATCACCATCCTAACTGATGTTGCTTTCTTCTTACCTCGAAAAACCATTTGTTTCCCATTTTCATCCAAACACTCAATGGATTTGTCATAAAAATCCACCTTGGTTCTATGAAGGTACAACCAATCCATGCCCAACAACATATTGTATGATCCCAACGGTAATAAATTCAAAACATGTTAATGTAGGTGTTGGGACAAGATCACCTAGGGTCAATTTTGGGGTTAAAAGCCCAAGTTTTTTGTGTAAACGTGTAAAGCCTCCACATTCTGTGGTTGCAGAGCATGAATATGTAAAGTGCTATAAATGGTTTTCTTCTTCTGTTATGTAAGTTGTGTCGGCTTTAGGAGATCTACCCGTGGTCTGCGGACATGGGATTGTATAAAAAGGGGAGTCTTAGAAGAGTCTAAGGCATGTTTTTGAGGTGGTGAATAATTTATGAATGTAATGGGTCTGTCAGAGCTAAGAGCGAAGAGTCTTAGCATAGAAAAGAGGCTCTGTAGCTATGTGCGTAGAGGCCTAGGGTAGAAGTCCACAACTGAGTGCGCAGACCCCTACAACTGAGTGCACGGTGTAATTAGAGTCTGTAAGAAGATCCGTAGTGTTAATAAAGAATATTATTCTGGAATTATCTGTGTTTTGATCTATTGGCTTTTGTTGTGAATGCATGCAATTATGTTATGCTAAATACTGGGTTTATGATTTAATGCTATATTGATGCGTGAACCTATATGTTTTACTTTGTTATATGAACGAAAGTAATAATATCTATTTACGCGAAGAATATATAAATTCATGTTGAAATGATTAGAAACTTAAGATGATCAGGGTCAAGGATAATTTTAGGGGCGAATGTTCGCCCTTTGGCGAAATTAAGGGGTTTTAAATTTTTAGTGGGCGAATATTTTGTATCATGGTACATTTTTACAAATCACCTCAAATAGCCCACCTTATTTTAAGTGTGAGGGTAAAAAAGGTAAATTTATCCCTTGAAATTAGGACTTACAACCTTCCATTCGCCCATTTTCAAGAATAGGTTTTATTTAAGTGAATCCATTCGCCCATTTTCAAGAATAGGTTTTATTTAAGTGAATCCTATGGGCCAAATACCATATTTATAAAAGAGGTATGGTAAATTAATAAAAATATAAATAAATGAGAGGTATGGTAAATAAATAAAACATTTTTTATATTTACTCCATAAGTCACCTTATATACATGTAAGGGTGTAAACAAATACAAATATAAGTAAAGTGGAGGTATGGTAAATAAATAACACGTCTTTTTATACTTACTCAAAAGGTATGGTAAATAAATAAAAATATAAATAAACTAGACGTATCGTAAATAAATAAAACCTCTTTTTATATTTAGTCCATAACCCTCATTCTATTTATGAAGGCTCAAGAAAGAGGTTTTATTTAAGTGAATCCTATGGGCCAAATACCATATTTGTAAAAGAGGTATGGTAAACAAATAAAAATATAAATAAACGAGAGGTATGGTAAACAAATAAAATATTTTTTTTATATTTACTCCATAAGTCACCTTATATTTACGAACACTCAAAAAATTGGTTATATTTAGGTGAAACCTATGGCCAAAATACTATGGGACAAATACCATGGACTAGATTGTTATTAATACCATGCAAAAGACCATTATTAACCCTAATATTGGAATTAATAAAAATAAAAATGGCACATGGTATTGACCCATGGTATTCACCAAAATGGCACATGGTATTGATCTATGGTATTGACCCATGGTATTCACCAAAATGGCACATGGTATTGACCCATGGTATTCACCTGGAATGTAGCCTATTTAAATGGGGGAATTAAACCAGCATGTAGCCTATGCTAAGATTCACTAGGACTTTACAAAGTTTTATTATTTAGTGAAAGACTCGCCAAGATCTTACAAGATTTTATAATTGAGTAAAATATTCTAATAAAAATAAAAATGGCACATGGTATTGACCCATGGTATTCACCAAAATGGCACATGATATTGACCCATGGTATTCGCCTGGAATGTAGCCTATTTAAATGGGGGAATTAAACCAGCATGTAGCCTATGCTAAGATTCACTAGGACTTTACAAAGTTTTATTATTTAGTGAAAGACTCGCCAAGATCTTACAAGATTTTATAATTGAGTAAAATATTCGCCATGCCTGGTGAGAGACTCGCCAAAAAATTATATATACATATTATATTATTGATAAAATCGCCTTCCATTTTTCCTATATACCATGGAGATTCACCCATTTATTATATTTATAAATTTGGGGGGGTTCTTAAAATTTTCACTGATCAGGGTAAATAGAAAGGTAATAATAATTGCAGAAGCACCTAAGTAGATCAAACACATGTTTAAGGTCCGCGAAGGATGATCATAGACCTTCACGAAATTCTAGAAGCCGAATAATAGAAGTATATCGATAATCCCTAAAAGGCTTATTGATCTGCACGAAGGAAGGTTTAAGGTATAAAATGAAATCACTACCATCTCTGGGTGCAGAAACATGGTTCCTGCATCCCCCCCATATTGCTTCAGGTGAGACTTCAGTCCGTGCTCTATGGATTGATGTTCAAAGGGCTAGTAGTGCAGGGATTTGCTTGGCTAATTAATGTTGAACTTGGGTCAGGGCCCACTAAGCCAAAAAATGGTTTCATTGTCGAGACCAGGATCTACATAAAGAGATGTGCGATATCGCATCACTGGAATCCAACTAAGAAGGAAATTGAAGATTGGTTGGATAGAAAGATCCATGAATTTGTGGGGCAAGAAAATAGGAATCCATGACTGACGAAAGAACAGTGGTTGGATAGATATATGTACATAGAGATACACGAAATTTTCTTCTGTTCCTTCCCAGTTGCATTATATGAGTGGATCGCTAAATTGGAAAATGGCTAAGGAATGTGGAGGCTTGACGGTCCGATAGTCTACACCCTGGAGTTAGTGTGGAAAGTGGAAGCTCTGAAGATAGGATCGCACGCATTGTCGATCACTGGCTCGATCATATCATAGGAGGATTTGTGACAGATTTCATGGTCGATACATCAGTTAGTTACAATGAAGCAGAGCGCCTCTTCTTGAAGGGACCGTGAGGTAATTATTTAAGATCTTTAAATACTTGGAACAAGATGCTCTTGTGTAAAAAGAGGGTTATACAATTACCTTGATGTTTGGAGCTATGCGAATTGGAAAGATCTTTAGGGATAGAGGGAAAATAAGCCCTAAATATAACCCATTGATTGGACCTCCTCTAAGTGACAACGAGGAAGCATCATAGGATTCTCTGCATAGCATCGTTCAGTTGATAAGACAGGGGTTACCGAGAATACCCCATCCACCCACACCACCTCCATGTTCACCTCTACCGCATACACCTTCGCCCACACCACTGCCACCTCTGCCACCATTCAATATGGAGAATTTAGTAAAATTTCCTATGTTCAAGGGGTTGGGAACTAAGGACCCGGACCAATTTTGGTTCGTCGCAAAGGCCTTATGGGAGGCTCAAGGTATTATAGATGATCATATGAAGAAATAAAAATTGGTTACTACTTTACAGAAACGTGGACTAACATGGTACATTAAGTATTGCACTGATTACCCAATGGCTTCATTAGCAAATATTTAGACTGCGTTGAATAAGGAATTCAGTAGGCCCAAGTCTGAAGTGCAATCAATTGTGGGATTCAAGGAGATCATGATGAAACCTAGCGAGACACCATGGTACCTGGATTAGAGATTGAAGTGCACAATCCGCGAAGCCAACATGAATCTTACAGATGGGAAGCACCGTGAATAGTTCATGGCTTCGCTCTTGCCTCATCTAAGGGTTGCTCTATCACAACAAAAGATTAGGACCCAGGCAAAATCCCTGGATATTTCAATGAGATTGCACGAGACATTGATGCAAGATGCTAATTTGGGGGTTCAGCAGATTCACGTGTAGTTGCAGAACTTATGCCTAGAATTTTAGAGTCTGAAGAAAGATAGAGAAGTACGACCAAAGGTGCGCGAAGAAGTTTGGGGCCTAAAATGAAAAATTTAGGGGCATGACAAAGATCATTGTCTAGTCATCACGAATTATGTTGCGGTATGAGGGTTGATGCCTCTGAGGCCGGAAGCTCAAGCAGGGCCAAGTACAAGGACCGAGCTATGGTGTGTTATCTATCAGGTAGCTGGAAAACATGTGACAGACAATTTCCATTTGTTGCAGAAATTTGTATAGACACCACAACATCTCTTCCGTAACTTATGTTAATCAGTGGGTCACGATGAGCACAACTGTCATAGCTATGAGTTAATGATGGATAGAATGCCCACATATCGGGTACAAGAAGAAACTCGGCCTCCTGATCAAGGCATAGGGGGAGCGCGAGGAGAATATCAGGTGAAAAGACAAGGCCGATGTGGAGAAGGACCTGGCAGAAGTCAGGGACAGGTTATTTGTTACAACTATGGGGGACCAAGACACTACGCATGAGAATGCAAGGACCTGACATGTCTATCATGTCAGTATTGTAATCACTTTGACCATGCCATAGAAGATTGCCATGTATTATTAGCTAAGATCCATGAAAAGGGGGTGCAACCTCAGCAGCTGACTCAAAACCTGCAGATGATGAGGGTTGAGCCTCGCGAAGAGGATCCTAATGTAAATATTGTGTTGTGGAGTGGAGTGAAGACTGCCAAAGGTAAGGGGAAGTACCCTGAATACAGTGAATGGGTCCATAAAGCTCTAGAAAAGGAGTTCAATATGATCTAGAGTGCATGAGGGAGATGTTTATGGAAGCAAAGAAAATCTTTGCTGAGGCCTCTACCTTACGAAGTTAGGATAATCTAGCTGAAGAGATGGACCCTTCTATGCTTACTAGTTTCTTGGAGACCTGTATGAAGATGTTGCATGATACCAAAGTTGTGAAAGGATTGCAGGAGATGATAAATAAGTGTGCCGAAAAGGAAAATTCTCCTAACAGACTGCGTGTATTCATGAAGATTGGTAAGAATAAGGCAAGAACGGGTCATTAGATGAGACTCATTGAGCAAATAGGAGAAAATGAGATGGATTAGGTTATACTGGACATGGGGTCAAACGTGAATGTTTTTCCTAAATACATGTGGGAGAGAATGGGGAGACTTGCACTGTAGTGGTATCTGATTCAATTAAGGATGGAAAATCAACACAAAATCATCCCCATGGGAATATTGCAAGGAGTGACAGTTGATATTCAGGGTGTGAGTGCATTGGATGATTTTGAAGTGATAGAGATTTTGGATGACAACAATCCATACCCCGTGCTCCTTGTGATTGATTGGGACACTGACATGAATGAGGTCATCAATTTGAAGAAGTTGAAGATGATATTTGAGAAGAAATCTCTCCACGTAGTAGTACACCTAGACCCTGTAGAAGGACTGTGCTATACTGAACTAGTCTGTGATTATGAAAGTGACGATGATTTGGACTAGATTTATAATATAATGGTGTGAGATCAGGATTGGCTGAATCCAACAACATATGGGCACATTTCCTGGGACCATGAAAGTTCTTTCACATCATATTCAAATGAGGAGTTGGAACACTGGAAAAATCGATTGCATGAAGTATCTACGCTGCACTGTAATATGATGACCAATTCATTGTGTTATGTATCATCAGAGGTAAAAGTATGCCTTATTATGATGGTTTAACCAATGTTGATAAATTTCTGGATGCATTTGAAAGGGAAGTGCACAAGAAGCATTGCTTCCAGGTCTTGGATTGGGTGTTGCATGCTACGCAGGCAAGATGGTGGGGTATGCACAAAGACAGTTTCGATGATTGGCACGTATATAGAAAGATGATGAAATTGCAGTTTGTTCACCCAAAATTTCGTCTAATAGAGAAATATGATGGAAGGGATGATCCACACGATCACTTGGAAAGGTGGACTAAAGTCTATGGAGTGGAGCCTCAGCCTGAATGGGCACATGCATCCATTTTTCCATACTTTGGATGTAATGCCAATGAACTGGTACTTGGAAAAAGAACTCCGTCATGGCACTAAAGAATGGGAAGTTTTCCAACAGGGATTCCTGATGACATTCAGCATTGAAGATGGATTTGAATGTATTGATGAGGCATTGTAGGAGGTCAAGGCATCGATCTTCAGAATATCGCAAGATCCCTTGGATTTAATTCAACCAGTTTGGACCACCCAGCTGCGCCATGCACTGGAGTGCTACAATGTGACTATTGAGGAAGAGGATGACGATCCGAGGAACATTAATATCCTGGAGAGTGAAGGTCACCGCGAAGTCTAGGGACTGCAAATTGAAAATACAGATATTACTGCATTGTTGAAAACAAGACAAGTGAACATTAGGAGAGAGGCGAAGCCAAAGTTTGTGAAGATAGGGGACTATTGGGATGATGCTACAATGGATAAGGTTGTCGAGTTTCTCCATGAATACAAGGACTTGTTCCCTACGAATTTCTCAAACTTAAAAGGGATAATAGGGGACCTAGGATTTATGAAAATCACGTTGAAACTGGATGTGAAGCCGATCAAGCAAAGGCCTTACTACCTCAACCTAAAATATAAAGAAAAAGTTTGTTTAGAGTTTGATAAAATGATTTCCATATGTATTATTGAACCTATGGAAGAACCTGATTAGGTGAACCCAATAGTAGTTCAGGAAAAGAATCAGAAGGATGAAATAAGAATATGCGTAGATCATAGGAAGTTGAATGACGCCTGCATGCATGATCCCTTTCCAACTCCGTTCACCGACGAAGTGTTGGATAATGTAGGAGGACAGGAAGCATATTCGTTCACTGATGGGTTCTTGGGGTACCATCAGATCAAGATCGTGCCTGAAGATAGAAGTAAGATGACCTTCACAACTGAATGGGGATACTTTCAATATACTGTAATGCCTTTTGGACTGAAGAACGCGTCAGCGATCTTTTCACGTGTAATCATCACGGCATTCAAGGACTTCATTCACAAGTTTCTGGAGGTATACTTCGATGATTGGACAGTGTTTGGACTGGTAAAGCGCCACGTGGCTAGTCTACGCTTGATGCTGGATACATGCCGAAGGTATCAGATCACGCTAAATTTGAAGAAATGTCTGTTATGTGTCCCTTTCGGAATCTTGCTGGGTCATGTAGTGTGGAGACAAGGCTTGATGGTAAACGCTAGTAAGATCATGGTTAGAATTAATTTGGAGGCACCAAGAAGTGTAAAAGATTTATGCACAATGTTGGGGAATATTGGATACTCAAAAGTTCATCAAGAGTTATGCCCATATTACCACGCCAATGGAAAAGTTGCTCAAGAAGGATGCTGCATTCTGCTGGAGTGAAGAATGTCAGCAAAGCCTGGATGTGTTTAAGGAGAAAATGGTCACCGTGCCGATATTAGTCTTCCCAGATTTGAAGAAGGAATTTCATGTGCATGTGGATGCATCATGTATTGCTCTAGGGGCAGTACTAACACAAGGCAGTGAGGGAGGTTTGGATTACCCTATAGCATTTGCAAGTAGAAAGTTGTCTAAAGCTGAGAAGAAATATTCAATGACAGAGGGAAAAGGGTTGTCTATGGTGTACGTGCTCCAGAAGTTCAAACATTACTTGTTAGGTAGACACTTCAAGATGTATACAAACCATTCCACATTGAAGTACCTAGTTAACAAGCCTATGTTGGGGGGGGGGGGGGGGGGGGGGGGGGGGTGCAAATATGTAGATGGTTGTTGTCGTTTCAGGAATATGATTTCAAAGTAATTATGAATCTAGGACGATTGAACGTAGTGCTAGATCATTTTTCACGCATTGAAACAGGAGAGGATCCTACTAATTTGGAGGAATGACTTCTTGACACACAGCTCTTTGCAGTGCGTGTCACGGAAAATCACTTTGCAGATATCATACACTTCCTAACAACGGGAATGGATCTAGAGGGGTATACTAGTCAACAAAAGAAGGAGTTGGTGGTGCGTGCGACAGACTTTTCTATCACTGTAGGACATTTATATAAAATGGGTTTGGATGAAATATTGTGATGTTATGTGCCTGAATTTGAACGAAACAACATCCTCAGTGAAGCTCATGGAGGAGCTGCAGGAGGACATTATGCAAGAAAAGAAACAAAGCAGAAGAGTTTATGCACTGTGGTGGCCGACACTGCATAAGGATTCCAAGGCTTATTGTAAGGCATGTGATGCATGTCAAAGGATGGGCAGGCCATCACAGAGGGATGAGTTGCCCTTGAATGTGCAGCTGTCATTACAACAATTTGAGAAATGGGTGATTGATTTTGTAGGACCAATTCAACCTCTATGAAAGAAGATGGGTGTGTGGTACATCATCATTGCGACTAAGTATTTAACCATATGGGCAGAGGTGCCTCCTATGAAGGATTGTACAGGGGCAATATTAACGCAGTTCCTCTTTGAGTATGTGCTCACTAGATTCGGTTGCCCAAATATTTTGATGAGTGATCATGATACACATTTACTTAATGAAACGATCAACGTGCTGACAGAGGAATTCCAAGTTTATGGTCAAAAGAGTATACAATACCACCCGTAGGCTAATGGGATGGTGGAATCATTTAATAAGATATTGGAAAAAGTGTTGATGAAAGTTTTCAATGCACAAAGGAACGATTAGGACATGCGCGTACCCGCGGTGTTATGGGATTACAGAACTACTTGCAAAAAGGTGACTAGACAAACACCTTTCAGGTTGGTTTATGGCGTAGAAGCTGTGGTGCCGATGAATTACATTGTACCTAGTCTATGCATCATGGCGTTCACAGGAATGGCAACTCGTGGAGCCCTGGAGGATCAGCTCACGTAGCTGACAAAACTTGAAGAAGACAGACTTTTTGCTAGATTCCATCAGCAAGTTCAGATGGAGCGCGAAAAGCCATGGCACGATCGGCACATCAAACTGCAAACCTTCAAGGTAAATGATTTATTGTTATTGTATGACAACAAGTTTGATAAATTTCAAGGAAAATTTTGAATGCATTGGCTCGAGCCCTATGTCATCAAGGAAATTACAGATGGTGGAGTAGTTCAACTGGTGAAATTGAATGGAGATCCATTTCTAGGGAAGGTAAATGGCAGTCGATTGAAGCCATACACTAGGGATCCAGCTAGATGACTATATGATGGAAGCATAGTCTTAGTGCTCCAGGCAACTGAAAGGAGGCACATCACTATAAACTACACTACTCGGATTGTAGAGCTACGCGACTGGGGGACTGCATGGAAAGGAGGAATGTCAGAGCAATAGCAAAAGCACGAGGGGAGCTATGCTATAGGAGGAGCAACTGTACAGGGAAGCTAGAAAGTGACTGTTACGGTCACTGTTCATGATTTGACAATGAGAAAATGGTGTGCGCGCTGCAAAGACCGAGTTGGCCAAGGTTTAGTTTGAGTTGTACCTTAAGATTACAGAGCTTGAGTTGAAATCTCAGCCTTCGAATCCACCAGAGGTCAAAGAAAAGCGCGAGGCAGCTATCAAGGATGTAGTCACTCCAGTAGACATCGTGGTAACAAATTGCACTGCACTCTTCAAGCAGTTGTTGGAGGTACTTACCAGTCTGTAGGAATATCCCAACCTACAGAGGTTAGAAACAGAGGCGAGGGAATTACACTATCGGTATGATGAGGTAAGACTGATGGCATGCACCATCGCTATCACACAGAGATTGGAAAAGCTGTAGGAAGAAAAGGAACTGAAGGTACAAGCAGACGCGGCACAATGAAAAGAGGTAGTACTGAAGGCCAGATTGCGGACTTGACTAGAAAAAACTTATGTTTTCACCACCACCATCGAGGGAAAGCTGGCCAACCTGCAGACGGTACAGTAGAAGATCCAAGCGGATTGCGCAGGACCAATAACGAAGCAGCTGGTGGAGTAGGTAAGCAGGAAGCAACGCAATGTACTGTTGAAGTTGCAGTGGTGGAAGTAGAGTTGCGAGGTCTTCGTAACAAGATCCCCATGCTAGAAGAGTGACACGGGGGCAAGTCACCATATTTGTGTTGGGGGCCTGTTGGGACAGGGTCCCCTAGGGTCAATTTTGGGGTTAAAAGCCCAAGTTTTGGGGCAGAAAACCCAGGTTTTGTGTGTAAAAGTGTAAAGCCTCATCATTTTGTGGTCGCGGAGCATGAAGATGTAAAGTGTCATAAAGGGTTTCCACCCTTCTATTATGTAAGATGTGTCTACTTTAGGAGATATATCCATGTTCCGTGGACATGGGATTGTATAAAAAGGGGAGTCTTAGAAGAGTCTAAGGCATGTTTCTAAGGTGGTGAATCGTTGATGAATGTAATGGATCTGTCAGAGCTAAGAGCTAAGAGTCTTAGCATAGGGAAGAGGCTCTGTAGCTATGTGCACAGAGGCCTAGGGTAGAAGTTTGCAACTGAGTGCGCAGACCCCTGCAGTTGAGTGCACACGGTAATTAGAGTCTGTAAGAAGATCTACAATGTTAATAAAGAAGATTATTATGGAATTATCTGTGTTTTAATCTATTGGCTTTTGTTGTAAATGTATGCGATTATGTTATGCTGAATAGTGGGTTTATGATTTAATGCTATATTGATGCGCAAATCTATATGTTTTACTTTGTTATATGAACGCAAGTAATAATATATTTTTATGTGAAGAATATCTTGATGCATGTTGAAATTATCAAATACTTAAGCTAATCAAGGTAAATACAGAGGTAATAATAATTACATAAGTGCGTAAGTAGATAAAACACCTGTTTAAGGTCCGCGAAGGATGATCACAGACCTTCGCAAAGGTCTAGAAGCCAAATAAGAGAAGTATATCGATAAGCCCTAAAAGGCTTATCAATCTACGCGAAGGAAGGTTTAGGGTATAAAACGACATCACTACCATCTTTGGGTGCAGAAACTTGGTTCCTGCATCCCCCCCATACTGCTCTGGGTGAGACTTCAGTTCGCGCTCCACGGATTGATGTCGAAAGGGCCCGTAGTGTAGGGATTTTCTTGGATAATTAATGTTGAAACTGGTTCAGGGCCCACTAAGCCAATAGTAGTCATACAATTTAAATCAAATTCACAAGCTCTTACCTAATGGTGAACTCACCTCTTTGTGTCGGTAGCTAGCTACACTAACCATGACTCTACATGCACTTCTTTATTCAAACAACACTTATCCACCAAGTGATGACTAACATAATTATAATTAGATCCAAGGTCAATCAAAATAAAAACAACTTGCTCACAAATATTACCATCCATCTCAATGATAGATGCCTAATGGCCTGCCTGTTTGTTATCCAATGCTGCATAGATACAAGGAATGCTTTAACCAACATCCCCAGTAGTCCGCGCCTACTACGCACTACATACTTGATGCCTACCACCTTGATTTTACAGACAATATCTCCTGCAATGATATTTTCCACAAGTCCAATGCTCTATAGGCTTCCAATATGCATTCTCGTTCTGCTACTGAGATCGATGTCTCTATCCTCTGTCAGATGCATTGAAGTTCATAGATGGATCTGCATTTTGTTTATCACCTGAATCATGAGGTCTTTCTTGATTCTTGTCCCATTTTCCTTTTTTATTTGATTTACCTTTCCAATCTCCCTTAGTCTCAAATCCACACTTTAGTTTTTCATAGTATCACTTTAGGTTTCAGACGAAACCCTCCAATGATCTAGGCTCATCAAATTCAATCATCTCTTTGAATGAAATCAGTAACCCACTAGTGAATCTATGAATCTTGGCCTTCTCCTCCTTGAGGTAAGGAAGATACCTCAGTAGCTCAAAGAACCTGCTAGTGTACTCAACATATGTCATCGATTCAATCATTAGCTCATAGAATTCTTTTTCCCTATCATCAAAGTATCTCTCTGATAAATACTTCTTGAATATTCTCTCGATCTCACTCAAAGTCAATTCCTCCTCATGAATACCTCTGACAGTATTCACATCTCCCCACCAAATATTTTCTCTACCTTTGAGGCCGAATGTAGTTATTCTTGCTTTCATGTTCTTTGAGTAATCATGCAACCTAAAGAATTTCCTCATACAAAGCAACCATGCCCCTGCATCCTGTGATTTCTTCATCTCTCCATCAAATGTAGGTGGATTTGATTTCTTATACTCATCTGGTAAATATCTCCCATCACTCCTCCTGTAAGGATGATAACGATGGTGACCATAATGCCTATCAGAACTAGAACTAGAGCAGTAACTATGTCCATCACTTCTCCCATTCAGAGAATCCAACAACTTGTGATCTCTCACTGTATCATCTCTATACGACCTGTGACCACCATGAGACCTATTTCCATACGACCCATTAGTTTTCTCCTCTTGCTCATGGCTGATCTGAAGTGGTCCCTGTCGTTGCAATTATGAAAAACTCTTAAGTATCACTACACTTACCTCTTCTTATTTCTCTTGTGCCTGTATATGCTTCCATTGTATGCTTTACAACTCCTTATTTCTTCCTTTAAGCTTCTCAATGTGTTTTCCAATCCAAAAGAGTGCCCAACAACACACTTCTCATCTGATCCATAGGGAGAGTCTCGGGAACTGTAGTCTACCATCTTGCTAGTCATCTTTGACATTTCTTACTCAAAGGTAAATCATGTTAGCTAAACCAAATCACAAGTAACAAACATACCTTAGTATAATTTGGGGAGCATACCTCATCTGCAAGATCAACCAATAAGTGTAATACATGTATAAAGTATTCATGACAACATATAGAAATCTAACACATACGCACATGACCGTATAACCATCATTTTAGCTAGAGTCCAGTCATCAATGCATGACCATGTCAACTACACATACCATGAACTCATGGGTGAAAACAACCACCACAACGATGTACACTTGACAACATGTGAATACTAATGTTTATAAATAGTGCATAATCAACCATACACTCATGATGACACACTCCAAAACATGACCATCAACTTCCCATGGCAACATCACTAAAAGCATGACCCATACCATACAAATGCAACAAGAACATGGTTGTACAACATAAGAAACACATATGAAATTGACATGAATGCATGACCAACACACAGGCCATCTAGTCCGAGGGGTGTACCATGTTCTTATACCACTCTGTAACACCCTCCTCCCAAATCTACCCAAGTAACCAGCCAACCAGGGTAAATGGGTGACAAGAAGTTACTATGATATGACTTGACCTCCTAAGTCACCTTAAGGAACTCATACTGATGGAAACACACCATACAGACCCTCCAAATCAACAACAATACTCTCAGGAATCATCCCAATATCTCAGGTAACTAACCCCTCAGTCCCGCAAAGTTTTTAGACCATTACCCTCCCAGATTGTCCCCTGATATGGGTAAGCATGCGTCTAGAAGACTCTGGATGCTCCTACAACATGGTATGCCATCGTCTTGAGAATTTTCTTCTCAGTGTTGTTCCTACGTCCCTGGGATTTGAGCCACTTTATCGGGCCTTGAGCCCAGGTCGCCACCCAGAACTGAATGACACCTTCAAAACAAAAATATAACAATTGAATGATGATACGAATGAAATCAATTAAATAAGAGCTTGACTGGACCCCTACTAGCCATGACATACATTTCGTCAAACATATCACAAATATGTAACCTACAGGTTTAAACAATAGATCTAAGCATAACGATCTCATACTCATCTAAGAATCACTAAGAAGCATTGATGCCTTAACACATTAGCTATAGTTTCATCCATTAGGCCATAGATACATTGTTCATTCATTTACAAGTGAAAACATGATGAGAGCCATACATAGCTACTATCATAATACATATTCATAACTAGCATAATAAAAACAAAAATAACTAGGAGACAAAAACCATATAATCCACATACAAAATAGTATAATACCCTAAATTAATAAGAAGAAATAACTTCATATTAATGATGCAAAGGCCCACTAGTTGTGTGACTTCCATGAACCACCTAACCGTAGACATGGTTGAGCCAAGTATCTCTTCAGCGAGTCACCCTAGTGCCATATTCCAAGCATAAATGTGGGATCTCATAAAACACATCAATCCAAAACCATCGTCGTTGTGACAGTGTTTTTGTGTCAATGGTCTACCAAAAGACATCTCCTTAGTAGTTGATTGTTCCCTCAAAAAGATCATAGTCACAATTGGTTTCTTTAGTGGATAGAATTAAATAAACACAACATTATAAATAGTGGAAACAATGCATACATAAACATAAACTAAACAAAGAGGTAAATAAACAAAAATGCTCAATGGAGAAAACAAGTCAACAAAATAATGTAAAATCTCCCTTTATTGAATTCTAGTAGTAGAGGTTGGATACAATAAATGAATCTTAGATACTTGAAGAGAATTCTTTGAGCTATGGTGCTAAAAAAATCCTCAACAAGGGGATTTCTTTTCCTCAATCTCTTTGCAAGTTTCTTCTCTCTCTCAAAAAAGTATGAAGTCTCTCCAATGGTGGATTCCTCTTTTCTCACTAGGATGATGCTTAGAAGCAATATGGATAGCGTGCTAGTGCTCTTCCCTTCTTTGGCTTCAAAAATGGAATGGTGGTTTCCTCTGATAGCAATTTTGCCAGCATAACAATGTCTCATATTTTGGCTCTCTCGTGGCCTGTTTATACAGAATGTTTTGAATCCATCTTCCCCCTCTTCATTCATGCATGATAATGACACATGAGTAGGACAAGGTGATTCCATTAAGGACTACATATCTTTTTGGCGACTCAAATTCGGATGTCCTAGACTAAGATCATGTCATAGAATTGACTCGAATTATGTGGAGTGGTCCTGAATCACTGAGCCATCCATTTTTTTGACTGTGCAGATTTTGAAGGATATTCCACACACATGCGTCTATCAAAGAAACAAACACGACGACTTCAATTTTTCATCTTTGTAAAATTTGGACCTTAGGAGAAATTTGATTTTTTAAAATTCATGATGTATTCATATGGAATATATTCACCTATGAATTTTTCTAGATGCCTGTTAGCATCTTATTTATTGTGCAAACTTGTGTAATATTTTATGGTGCTAATAGTTTCCCCATGATGTATGAGGTTAGGAGAAAATGGATAGCTGAAATACATCATGGTTTATTTTTTGACGAAGAGTTTGATCAAAGTTTCAAGAGAGAGGGTAACTTGTTATGGAGATGAGTAGAGAAATCCCATGACTAAGTATAAATGGTAACCATGCTCTAGTGAAAACCTAAAGAGTGAAAAAAATGTGTCTATATGAGGGTGACATGTCCCATGATCGTTATGATGACTAATCTTACATTATTACAATCAGACAGGGAGTGGTCATGTACATTCAACGTTATGGTGGTTGACGTGCTGATGGATGATGATGATAAATGTTGATGCCCTCAAGGGTGATTCTGGTCAAATAGACTGAATTTGGTTCCCCCATACATAACAAAGGTGAAGCACTATTGAATGAGGTGTTTTAGTATGCATGGGTCTTTGACTCCGAGTACCTCCCCCGTATCATGGTGTAAGCACTCAAAAATGAGGTGCTTAGTGATGCGAGGGTCTTCGACTAAATGAAAGAGCTATAGTGGTAACTAAGTACGTCATCACCTTGACATGAAATATTGTGTTGGTGTCGAATGTCAAGGGGACCAATGAAATTAGTGGGAAATAGTGATTCCCCATTCTTCTACCCTAGGATATCCCTTCAAGCGGGGAGTATCCAAGGTACTACCCCTATCCTAGAATACGAATGTTGAAGTCAACAGAAAAGGAGCATTAACCATCTCACATGTTGCGTTAGGGAATCAATATGAGATATAAACATAATGTAATAGTTTGGATGAAATAAGGCATGATAGTGAGAGATGACGATATAAGAGGATATTGACAGCTGGCCCAAGTTCAGAGCTTTTCTGCAAATGGCAACAATCAAAACATGTTTACTGATAGGGATGGCCCTGGATTCATTAGGATTTCCAATGTGGATGTGAGTATTTTCTAACTCACGTGAAGATGGGAAATTACTATTGGTTATGTGCAAGCTCTGACCAAGGGTGACTAGAAACTACCGTCGAGTAAAAGACATAAAAAAAAATATGGGTGGGAGTCTTTTTCCTAAAAAAACATTTGTACACTTTCTAAAAGAATATGAGGGTGATTTGGATGTACAAACATGGAGATGTGTGCCCCATAATAATGGTGACATGTATGGAGGTGTGGTGATTTTTGGTAAGGGCGAGGGCCCCATTAGTTGGTCTCCATGTTGGGTTGGTGACGTGGATGAAGTGACACAGATGGGCTATGTAATATGGGTGAATGATAGTCCAAATGTAGGACACGGAGGTGCATCCATCTTGATCTTCCATAAAGTACCAGTGATTTCTTGGGAAATGGGATGCATGTGTGACGAGTGTAGCATAATGATGCTAAACTTCAAGGCATGTAAGTGGAGTGGTTCTCAGGTTGAGGTAAGTGTTCATGGCTCGTGATAGTGAATAGGGGTCTACAAAGATGAAGCGAGCCATGAGTGGGAGGGCTCTATTAACCAGTGTGGATGTTTATCATATGCCAAGGAGAGATTCTCTTGGTTCTCCTCTAGGTTCTTGGTCGACTCACTGCTCACTCATGGTGATAAACATGGTCAAGATGATGGATAGTATGGTGCATTTTGGAGAAATGATATCAGGATATGCAAAGCATAGGAGGAAGTCTATCATGTTAAGTGGAGAATGATACCTGCTATGTTTTTTTACTGTGGGGGTGTTGGTCGAAGAAGATCGGGTGTGATGTACCAGCAATATACATGGCCAATACCCCAAATTAAATTATTTGTTTAAAACATACATATAATATGTGACTGATTGAACGCTATGAATTAAATAACTAGAGGAGTACTTGACATGAATTTCTAAGTGTGTGACGAGCCCAAAAATGAGTTTTGGCATTTACTAGAATGAAGAGTTCCATGATGAAGATGGTGTGATACTGATCCTTTTGTCTCTTTCAGTTTTGTCAATGGCTGGACCAAGATTTTGTAATGGGCTCCAAAAAATGGCAAAGAGGGTGATGTATAGGGCTAAGGGGGTCAAATATCACTTCATTTTTATTGTTGAGTTGGATAGGTCAAAGCAAGGTTTTGGAGTGTTTCTTGCCTTTGCGTTCAGATAGATCACCAAGATGCACATGAGGAGACTCATGTAACAGCTTGTACCCTACGCTTTGTAATTTTGGTAAACTTAGGGTAGACAGGACATACAGGGGTCCCTTGTATGACCTTTTAGGGTTGTTTTTTCATGGCCACGTGAGCAACTCCTATGGGGTCACATGGTCACCGCACAAAAGTGAGCTTTAGAAGCATGATCTGTGCATCTAAGGTAGGATATTCCACGGTGAAGTTTTGTGGGGGTCACCATGGCTTGGCCATCAAAATGCGCATTGTTTGTGCATTTGTGTGAAATACAGATGTGTGGACCATGCACCTGTTTTGAGAATAGGCGCGGGGTCCTTGGAGCTTTGGATGCCATGACAAAGGTCTTGATAAACATGTGTCCGCACATCTATTCAAGAAATAGGTGCAAGTCAGCATGTCTGTCAGGCTCATAGGCACGTGACTATGAGAAAAATGGTTTTTCATTGTCCTTTGGTTTTTTTTATAGCCCAAGGAGCTATAAATTTGATGCATGGTATCCTTGGTAATAGGATGGTTTGGAGGGAACAAGACTGGTCACACCTACGGTAAGATGTGGCGGGGATCCAGTGAATAACCAGTTGCTACCATGGTGGGGGCTTGTTGGCTTGATGGGCCCTGACCCAGGTTTAGCGTTAATTAGCCAAGAAAATCCCTACACTACTGGCCCTTTCAACATCAATCTATGGAGCGCAAACTGAAGTCTCACCCGAAGTAGTATGGAGGAATGCAGCAACCAAGTTTCTGCACCCTAAAATGGCAGTGATGTTGCTTTATACCATAACGCTTCTTTCACGTAGATCGATAAGACTTTTAGGGATTATTGATATACTTCCCTTATTTGTCCTCTAGACCTCCGCAAAGGCCTATGACTTTATTTCACGTACCCTAAATAGGCGATCCAAACACTTACGCGCCTATGTAATTACTCTTACTGTTGTGTTTACCCTGATTAGCTTAAGTAGTAGATAAATTCAACATGCATTATGATTATCTTCGCGTAAACATATATGTTTACTTGCGTTTATATGATAAAGTAAAACACGTGATTCGTGCATTAATACAACATTAAATCATAAACCCAGTATTCAACATAACATAGTCGCATGCATTCATATTAGAAGTAAAATAGCTCATATACAGGTTATTCTAGAATAACTTCTTTATTCATTTTCAGATCTCTCTTACAGACTCTAACTACCCTGTGCACACAGCTGCAGGGGTTCGCGCACTCAGCTGCAGACTTCTACCCTAGGCCTCTGCGCACTCAGCTGCAGAGCCTCTTTCCTATGCTAAGACTCTTCGCTCTTAGCCCTCATAGACCCATTACATCAATCAATTGCCAAAATCTACCAAGAAATTCCTTAGACTCTTCTAAGACTCTCCTTTTTATACATTCCCATGGTCCACGGACCAAGGGTGGATCTCATAAATCTGACAAAGGTTACCTAAACTAAGGGTGGAAATCCTTGATGACTCTTTACATCTTCATGCTCCATGACCACAAAATGTAGAGAATTTATATTATTTATACAAAACTTGGGCCTTTAGCCCCAAAACTTGGGCTTTTAACCCCAAAATGGACCATAGGGGACCCGTTCCAATTAGGCCTCCAACACAAATCTGGTGACTCACCCTCGAGTCACTCTGCTGGCATGAAGATCTTGTCACAAAGACCTCCCAGCTCCATTTGTACTGCAACCTCAGTGATACACTACGTCGCCGCCTGCTTAACCAGATGCTCCGTCATTGGTCCTGCGTTATCTGCCTGTATTTACTACTGTGTTGCCTGAAGACTAACTAATTTTCCTTCAATGGAGGACATGAGCACATAGGCTTCATCGAGCCAAGGCCCCAATCTAGCCTTCAGTACTACCTCCTTGCACTGTGTTGTGTCAACCTGTTCCTTTAGTTCCTTTGCTTTTTGTAACTTGGCCAGCCTCTATGTGATGGAGATGGTGTGTGCCATCGCTTTGACCTCGTCGTATCTCTGCTGGAGTTGCCTTGCTTCTGTTTCTATCCGTTGAACATTGGAATCTTCCTGCAGGCTAGTAACTACCTCGAGCGATTGCTCGAAGAGCGAAGTTCACTCCTTCACTGCGGCAACTGCATCCTAAACAGTTGCCTCGCGCTTCCCTCTAACTTCTGCTGGAGTCGAAGGCTGGGTCCTCAACTCGAGCTCCATGATATTAAGGTTCATCTCAAACTAAAACTTAGCCATCTTTGTCCATGCATCGTGCACACCTGTGCTAAGCTTCCGAATTCTTGTGTCGACTGGCACATCTTCTCGAATATTCAGCTCTGGAACAGTTCGACAAGCCTCAGCTACTACAGTTGTGGTACACTCATTCTTCTCTGTGATCTTCTTTAGGAGATCAAGCGTAGATGTCTTCTCAATTAAAATTTTGGAATTGTTTACCTTCTTCTCGCTGATCACATTTAGCGAGCACTGCTCTCTGGTCCGAAGTTCTGCAAGCACACCATCTTGAAGGGTGTATAGGGCTTCACTTGGTAGCGCAGCCAAGTTCAATCCAACCTTGTTCAAAGCACCAACTGTGGCCTTGTCAGCTTCCACTTATTCATTCAATGCTCCGTTTAGTAGCACGACGACCTGGGAATCCATGGAGCGGACTAGCTACACTGTGTCTGAGGTCCTAGGCACCATGCTAGTTGACACCGCGTTGCGCTGTCCCACACTGGTGTGTACTTGAGTGGCCTATATCTGCAACTCGAGTAGACCCATTTGGATGGCGACGAAGGCTTCTTTATGTTGTTGCTCGAACTGCTGCAGTAGTTCCACGGTCGCATCTGATGAGCACCAGTATTGTAGCAAGGATGCTGCAACTCCTGGGCTACCAACCTTACTTATCAACCCAGGGTTCGTACAAACTTGGAGGTGACAGTGCTATATGCACAAGTAAAAGTGATGGTCCTGCATGTTGTCACTATTCAGCTGGTGAGAGACCACTAGGGTTCCAAGCCAGACTTCTATAGAGTTAGAAGAAGCTTGATTCTTTGATTGAAGAAGGGAAAATCTACTCTAAGAGAGCTACTCTACTGCAGTAATAAAAAAACAACATGTAATGCTAAATCACACCATACCCTAATTAACCATTTAAGAAGCTATGCTAAGAATAATTGTTAAATCAACACAAAACAAATGCTACTATTTAAGTTGCAGAAGTAAAGAGCATCAAACCATACTAATGTGTAAGAAAAAAAAAAAACTAAGTTTGTTTTCACTTTTATTGGTTTTTTAGGCAAAATCAAGTATGCAAACTAATTGTTCTTGTGGATGTGACAGGTGGATGGAAGGTGTTTGAGGATGGATAGAAGGTTTATAAAGTGGTTGGATGGTCTGGAGGGGTCCTAGGAGGCTTTTTGTGACTTCTTAGAGGTTTCCCATCAATTCGCCCTTGAAACAGGTCGTTTCAGGAAAACCTCTAAGATGTACTAGAAACCTACAGGATGATCTTGTAGGAATTACAAGAAACCTACAGGGTACAACCGAGAGCTAATTGTGAGGTTTTGGAGGTGTTGGGAAGCTTGGGAAAGGTGTGTGGTGAGTGGAATGGGGTGTTAGAAGGTCTAGTAGCACTCAGGAGTCAATATCCAAGATAAGAGATGGTTAGATTCGCTCAATGTATCTAAGGGAATTTTAATGAAAATTGATGAAAAAATCTAGTGAGGGTGATGATGAAACTAGAGATGGCTAAGGTCGATGAAGTTGAAGGTAGTTTTTGGTGATGAATTCTGGGTCTCCTCCTGAAATACATGTTCTTCTTAAAACATGTGTGTCTCCCAAGAACTATGCAACAAGATACATTTTCATAAACTAGAAAAGCATGAATCAATTTCCTATATTATGCATGAAGAAAGTTTCTGAAGGAAATGAAATCATGAGTGAGATCATATTGTAGAAATGGAGATGGAAAAACATGACAATGAAATCTTCCTTACAACATGAACGAAATACTGAATCAAGGACAACAAACTCCAAGGCTCATACAAGAACTAGAAATCTATGTTTTTAGGGCTACTGAAGGGTCCCTTCCTCAAGTCATGGTCCCAAAGGGAGGAAGTGAGGCTGAGACACCTGCTGACAACCTTGTGGTGATCCTTTTTCTCCTTGCTAAGCTATGACTTGAAATAGGGCACAAATGGAAGCAAACTATCACACAACCAATCTAATCTATAGTGTTGTAATGGAAATGCATCTACTAAGAAAATGAACAAGTAAGCTATGAATCTATACTAGCATACATGTACAATAAAGAGGAGCCTTGGCTATTAGGCTTGGGCCCTACCCCAAGAGATTAAGCCCTCTGAGTCAACTCAGTGTTGGCTCAAAACAAAACTCATTCTTATTGCCAAAACAATGGATTACATCAAAAACTGTCACAAGTCTTGCAGCTTGAAAATAGAGTAGAGTTTTGCAATCAAAAGTATGAATCCTACTGAAGTCCTAGGCCTCTCTACGTATACATCTGAAGTCTCCAATGACCTCCTTAAAATTACAGAGGCTCGACTCCCAAACTCGAGATAAACTGGTGCTTTTTCTTTCACTCGCTCGACTACCTTCTAGTCCTCATGATTTGGCAGTTTCCACTCCAAGCTGATGGAGGAATATTCAAATGGAGGGGTAGTAAATGAGGAGGATTTAGCTCCTATAATCCCTCTCCCATGTCAAATTCAAGTTTTTACCTCGGTCTTTGCCAAAATTCCTTGATTTTATCCTTTAATCCTGCATCAAATACACATTAGACCACAAAGCAAAATATCCAACTCTAACTCATCTCATAAACAAAATATAATCAAAAGTATGCAATAAGTTATGAGAATAGTTGGTTTGACTAAGCTAGGAGGTGAATTCAGGCCCATATAATTACCCAGTGATGAGGTTCATCATCACCCCCTACTGAAAGTGTTGCTCATTGTTTGAGAAACTTAGTTAATATCCATATCCTTCATGGATCTAGTAGCCTCTCTGACATCCCATGCCTCTGTTGTGGTCTCCTCTTCTTGTTCATAGAAACCTACTTTCTTTTATACTTCTTCCCACTACCTCTTTTCTTCTTCTTCTTTTCTCCCTTCTAGCATCCCTAAGAGTAGTGGTGGACTGAGTTTTAGAGCTATCCAATTGACCTTCAACCTTTGCACAGATTGCTTATACATAGGTGTCTTGTTGAGTGCCTCTCTCAACCTTTGAGGGGAGTGATATTATATTATCTTTAAGCTGTGTGGTAGTGTGTTCCATCTCCTTAGGGAAGCACATATACTATCATCTCCTAGTAGCCTAAACATGTCCTCAAAATGTGAAATTTCTTGCTCTTTGGAATCAAGATATCTATATGCCATCTGAGGATAATTTGCAATCAAATTATGGGTACTGATGATGGCCATGGGATTTGATTGTTTAGCTCTAATCAAAAGAGGTTCGTTTTTCTCTCTGGCCAATATCCTTTTCATCTTTACACCTCTTGACACCTCATGGCTCAACCATGATGCCAAAGCCATTAATTGTATATCTCCTAGCCTGGCATTATGGTCCTAAACATTCATGTCTGTGTGGGCCATGTTGTGCAAATAAAACTCAGCCATTTTGGCCATATCCTCTAGTGTACTTTGATCACAAAGATCAATAAACTGCCTGTAGTCCTGAAATGGCATTGTTACCCTCTGTGCTAATGTCTTAATCTAAAACTGCAGCCATTTTTCTTTGAGGTAAAGAGAATAGGATTTAACTAGCATCCTACACTGGATTTCCTCCAAGGAGAGGCTAGCCATACATGCTAGTTGGTTCTCTCTTTCCTATAGTTGTACCCTCAGCCATGCAATTTCTCTCTCAAGTTGATTTCTCATTATGGCTTCTCTGTCCCTTAAGCCACTTAGTTCTCTGCCCATTTCTTTGAGTTTCTCTTCCATGTGCCCAATGTCTTCCACCCCCTTTGATTTGGCGATCTACATCCATCGGTGGGTTCTGACCCTTTCCTTCTCAAGCTTGAAGAATAGTGGGATGGCAAATTTTTGAGGTATTACCCTGCCTCCTACAATAAACTGGTAATAGGAGTCCAGGTTAGGTTGGGGGCTGGGTTCCTTTGTCTTTGGGTCTTCCTCATTAGCTTCTTTGTGCTCCCCTATCTTTCTTTCCAATTTCTGTGCCTCCTGTAGATTCAGGAGAGTATCCTGCAGGACTATTTTTTCTTCCTGTAGATTTTCTTGTGAATCCTATAGGATTTCCTTACCCTTTAAGGAAGTTGATCTACTAGTAGGCCTCCTTAAATAGGTGATAGAGGACTTAGGGGAATGCATTTTGTCTTTTTGTGTAGGGGAATCTTCAATCTCATTAGGAATATTTTTTGATGTTTGTGGCTTCCCCTATTTTATTCTTGTGCTCTTTCTTGTTCTGAAATATAGTGGGGTTTGCCTCCTCCTTTTTCCTTTTTACTTGACTGGGGTGCTAAGAGCGGTGAGGGAAGTTGTTGGCTCTCTCACAATGGCCTCTGGAGACACCCTAGATGACTCCTCCTTGTGTTCATTCCCTTCTATTTTATTACCTTCTTCCTCTCTATTGTTCCTATCTTCTTCCTCTTGTAGATCTTAATCATCTCTATCAGTTTCCTCCTTAATTTCCTCCTTTTTTTCTTCATCATCCTCCTTCTCTTCTCCCTCTTCTTCTTCAACTTCGTCATGTTCCTCTGTGTCAACTCCTTCTTCATTCATCTCATCCTTATCTTGCTCTTTGTCTTCCTCTTCCTATTTTACCTCCTCTAAACTAATAGTAGGACTAACATCATAAGTGAGGGCTTTTATGTCATCCTCTACTTGCAAATCTCTGAAGACTAACCATGTTATAGGGGTTTTGAGTTTTTGGAGGGCATATTCAAAGAGGATCCTAATCAACCCATGGTGAGCCAACTTTCGGGAATTCCCCTCCTTCACTTTGTTGCTTGAGTCTATGAGTGATTGTAGCAAGAAATATGCTATGATGAGTCTTTGGTGAGGTGGTGCTTCTACCCCAAATCTTAATTCCTCAAGGATCCTAAAATGATAGCCATAAACAACACTATATCTACCCTCACATGAGATGAATTTGATGATTTGGTAGCCTACCTCACTCCATGGGTATGGCAGACTTTCCTTCCTTACTCCATTTTTGTCCTCAGTGGGTTCTTCACCTTCTAAAAATAATTTTCTTTTTTCCACCTGGTTGTCTCCTTTGTCTTCTTTCCTCCATGGGATTCCTAAGTGTGGTGACCCTACTGATGAGCTCTGGGGTGAGATATATAGTGAGGCCCCTTACTATAACAGTGGCATGGATTCTGCTCTATGGAGTGAGGGAGAGAGAAAATTCTTGAGCCACCTCATCATCATAACCTCTGAATTTTTTGGAAAACCCCATCTAGTTGTGTCTTGTAAAGATTTCAAGCACTTGGGGGTGTTGTTGGATTCTCACAATGTTTTTGGGCTCTCTCCTATTAAACCCTCCAGTCATCTTGATGGTGAAGCTTGAGGAGAAAATGACAGGTTTGACACAATTTTTCAAATGCAGGAGAAAAACATAGTTGATTGTGTATTTAATTCACTTCACATAGTTGCTAAATTCACTCAACTTTAGAGTATCCCTAGTTCATTTACTTGCAAAGGGGGATGAAATTTTAGAGCCTACCTCTTTAGACTGGTTGCAATGGCCAATTCCCATGATATCCCTTCTGAACTCTTCTCTACCACCTGTACATTGTCTCTGTGTATCCTGTAAATAGCGTCTGTGTATACTGTATACTGTATCCTGTAGGAATTCCTGTGCATGCTCCTGTAGGAATTCCTGTGCAGAACGATGGGTCTTTTCTTTTGGTGGGTGGCTTGGGTTATGAGAGCGACTTGAGTGAGGGAGTTTCGAGGAGGTGAAATGCATGAATGCATGGGAATGATATTTTATTTCCTCTTATGGTAATTCAGGGTGAGGTGGTGTTCTGGTAGCAAAGGCACGTTTCCATTTTTGGACCATTGGTTCCCACTACCACCTCATCATTTCCCACTCCTTGTAATCATCTCCCACCTTGTAGATCCGTAGTTTAACCACTTTTTGTCCTACTCCTTCTCTGTCCTTGAGATGACTATAGCCACGTGTGAGAGGACACCCGGTTGTGCATGTGCTAACTAAATGAAGGTGGCCAAGCTAATTGGCCACCTTTTCACTTATAAACCTACTATCTCATAACCCTTACAAATTTTGACTACATGATGCATATGAGTGAGCGAGCAGGTACTTACCTGTGGTTTCGACGCTATGTTGCAGTTGTCGAAGACCAAAGGTGTTGCATTGTATATTTGCTACATGCCATTCTTCTTTCTCCTCTTGTTGCCTATTAATTGTTTCTTTGCTTTTGCAGGTATCTGTGGCTGAAGATCTGATGTTGTTGCTGCTGTCGCGCTCTTGGATCATCCTAGTGAAGACCTGTTGCTGGTGTGATTGGAATTCTGTGGGATAAGTTGCTACAGGATTTCCTACAGCATGTCTCGTAGCTGCTTGTCCCTTAGAATTATTTAATCATGTTGCTGGCTGGGGTTGTGAGGATGGTGACATGGATGGAAAGAAGGAGTAGAAGTGTGTAGAGAAAAGGATACTCAGGTAATGCTCTTACTCCTCTATATTTCCCTTCTTTTTTTTAAGACTGACAGAAACTGTTGAAATTGATTTTTTTTTGTTTTGAATGGTGAAGTGCTAGATCATGCATAGGGTGAATTTTAGGGACCTAAAAACTCCATCTTGTGCCTTCAGATTGCTTCCTGTAGGATTTCCATATCACTGTAATTCCCACAGGATCATCCTGTAGGTTTTCAGCGGATCCTATAGGAATACAGGGGATCCTGTAGAAAGCACAATCTTTGCATAAATCAAAGCAATGGAGTGGAAATGTGACAGAAATGATGGAGGGATGCATGGTAGGGAGTGGAGGAGATGAATATGTGGGAGGCAGGGGTCTCTTTGGGATCCTCTTTTTCTCCTTGACTGTCTTTCTCGCCCACCCGCAAATGGAAATTTCATGACGAATATATATATATATATATATATATATATATATATATATATATATATATATATATATATATATATATATATATATATATATTGAAAAACAACTATGCTGCCTCAGAGAGGTTTTCACCCTAGCGGTTTGCCCTAGGCACCTCAAGGAAGGTTTTCATCGAGGGATCTTCTTATTCTCTTTTTCTTTTTTTTCTTTTTTCTCTTTTTTCCTTTTTTTCATCATTGGGCCGCCTCACGAGGTGTTCAACCCAAAGATGGGACTCAGGCGCCTCATGGAGGTTTTCACCTGAGTCCTTATTCTTTTTTCTTTTTTCTTTTTCAGTGATTTGATGAGGGAGGATCTGGAACTTGCTCCACCATCATCACTATTTAATTGATATTATCAATGAACTCTGGTTTTAATAAAGGTCTCTTGTACATTTTCAATCAATGCCCATTAACAAGCAAAGGAATGGCTTCTTCATCTATAGTTCTGATTTCACTGAACCATTATCTCAGTGGCCAAGGAGACCTCTCACTTCTGTCAGAGTCACACTCTTCCTCTTCTTCTTCCTCCTCTGCCTGCTTTTTAGCAGCACACTCTGCTTTAGCTTTTTCCTTGACCTCCTTCTTCCTCCTTTCGGCCAACTGTTCCATCTTTAACCTAGCCTCTTCCTTCTTCCATTTTTCTATAGACTTACTGGACCTAGCTAACAAGTTTGAGGTCGTGCGCCAATCTGCTGGCCAACTCTCAAGGACCTTGGTGATTGCGTGATTTGTCACCAGGTATGGAAGATCATACCATTTTTGCTCAGGGTCCTTCCACGCTTTGATGGAAATGCAGTGGAAGTTCTCCTTGAAGTCCACATATTATGACAACTGTTCAAAGACAATTGGTGAGAGCCTCGGCTTGGAGTTGATTCCAGCACAGATGCTTGCCTCTATCAACACCCAAAATATCTTGTTGTCTTTTACCCTCGTGGCATTCTTGGTGGCTCAGAGTGAAGTGAACTTCTCTACTTCTGGTAAATGTGACTCGACAAGAGGAAACTGGTTATCCTCCAGTAGCTCCCATGCAACCAGCACAATTAATAGTAAGAGCCACACGTAATGGAAGGTCTTACTCTCGTCTTGTGCCTCTTTGCAGTTTGTGAGGAACTCACCGTAGAGATAGAGCACCCAATTAAATTGTACCACCTCCATGCACTGGGCCGCTAATGACACAACTGTTGCTGGAACCTTGTTTGCGCGACACTTTCACATGATTTTCCCAGCCAAAATTTGGGTGGCGACCTTAATCGCAGGGTCAGTTATATTGGAGATTGAATATCCTCGTTGATTCTTAGAGAGCTTGAATTTGTCCTTCATTCGCACGGCAAGGTTGCGCTCACCTATATTTCCACCAAATTCCATGGTCAGATTCGATCCTAAATGCAGGAGAAAAGTGATCTTATGGATCAACATTTCTGTGATTGGTATCAGTTCTCCCAACCACAGTCATCCATTGAGCACCAAGCACATCAATTGCTCGATCACCATCAAGGTTATGGGCGTGTGGTGGTAATGCGACACCCATAGCAAGTTTAGCAGTCCTACTTTGTCCACCCCTCTGATCCACTTCTTCAGCTCCAGTGCAGTGACACTGGTTTCTTTGTAGAACACTCGGGTCATAAAGGTGTTAGTCACCAAGTGGGGGAACTGCTTTATGTCTGCCAAATCCAAATCCTCTAGCTTGAGAGAGCAGATGTGCACCAAGTGTGAGCCTTCAAAGGTAATTTGGTCTGGTAGTAATGGGGTATTCAACATAAATTTTCCCTCATCTGGGTCCTTTGGGGCCTTCATCTTGCCTCGACGTGGGGGAATGTACTCAAGCAACTTGGAAATAGGGTCTATGCCCTCAATGTCAATTTCTTCAGCCCCCATATCCACATCTTTGACGCCCCCCTCAGATTCGAGCTCTACCGCCTTTCCTTTCTCCTGTGTGATGGGATTTTCTTTCTGCGGATGTCTCCTGGGCAACAGGCGCACTGGCTATGCCACTTTCTATTTCTCCTTCTACACTTTAAGCCCCTCTGTAGTCAGCATAGACCTCGGCTTGGGTGACCATGATGACTTTAGCACTTCTGTGAGTACTTCTACACTTGAAATCTCAGAGGAAGCTCCATCCAATGCCATCGATCCCTCAACAGTTGTGGTTTCCATGAGTGTCGAGATGATGCTAGTCAAGAGCTCCTGATTTCCCTTGGGCAACTTCTCAAACACTGAACTCGTCACCAAAGCCTCAAATAGTCAAGGTTCATGTGCACCTGATAGCTCAACAACTCAATTCTCAAAATGCCAAGTGTTTTTTGTTGGGTAGCCATCTGTAATTTATATGTAATTTCGAATTTGAATCTGATTGTTCCCTCCAAAACCTATTCATAAATGCTAGATTGGCGACATATTTTCAAAGATCTTGCTCTTAAATTATGACTTAAATGTTTCCCCCCCACTCCATTTAGCCATTTTCTCACTTTCAAATCATGAACACTTACTGTAATGGTCACTTCCTGGGAGCCCTGCACGGTCTCTCCTCCTATAGTGCATGTCCCTTCATGGTTATGCTAATACTGTGACATTCCTCCCTTTCGCGCATTCCCCCAGTCGCGCAGCTCTACAACCTGGGCAGTGTAGTTTATAGTCCCACACCTCCTTTAAGCTTCCTGGAGCACTAAGACTGTGCTTCCACCATATAGTCATCTGGCTGGATCCCTGGTGTATGGCTTCAATCAGCTACCATTTACCTTCCCTGGAAATAGCTCCCCATTCAACTTCACCAGTTGAACTGCTCCACAATCTCTTTGACAACATAGGGCCCCAGCCAATGCATCTGAAATTTTCTTGGAAATTTATCAAACTTCCAATCATACAACAAAACCAAATCATTTACCTTGAAGGTGCGCAGTTTGATGTGTCGATCGTGCCATGCTTTTTCACGCTCATTTTGAACTTGCTGATAGAATCCAGCGAAAATACTATCCTCTTCGAACTCTATTAGCTGCATGAGCCTTTCTTCCAGGGCTCCACAATCCACCATTCCTATAAATGCCTCTATCCGTAGACTAGGTACAATGTACTCCATTGACATCATAGCTTCTATGCCATAAATCAACCTGAAAGGCATTTGTCTAATCAGTTTTTTACAAGTCATTCTGTAAGCCCATAGCACTGCGGGTACGTGCACATCCCAGTTGTTCTTCTGTGCATTGCAGACCTTCATCAACGCGTTCTCCAATATCTTGTTAAACGCTTCCACAATCCCATTAGCCTACGGGTGATATGGCGTACTCTTTTGATGATAAACCTGGAACTCCTCCATCACCACATTGATCGTCTGATTAAGCAAATGCATACTGTGATTGCTCATCAGAATCTTCAAGAAACCAAATCTAGTCAATACATAATCGAAGATGAACTTTGTTGTTTCCCATGTATAGTCCTTCACAGGCTGTGCCTCTGCCCATCTGGTCAAATACTCAGTCACAGTGATGATGTACTACACACCCATCTTCTTTCTTGGAGGCTGAATTGGTCATACAAAGTCAATTGCCCACTTTTCAAATGGCTGTAATGACATCTATTGATTTAGAGGAAACTCATACCTTCGTGATGGCCTGCCCATCCTTTGACATGCATCACATGCCTTACAGTAAGCTTGGGAATCCTTATGAAGCATCGACCACCATAGCCCAGTGCGTAAAATCTTCTGCATTGTAGCTTTTCTTGCATAATATCCTCCTGCGGCTCCTCCATGAGCTTCAGCAAGGATGTTGTTCCATTCAAAATCAAGTACATAACATCACAGAATTTCATTCGAGCCCATTTTATATAAATTCCCTACAATGACAGAAAATTTTGTCGCGTGCACCACCAATTCCTTCTTTTGTTGGCTAGTCTACCCCTATGGACCCATTCCCATCATCAGGAAGTGTATAATATCTTCAAAGTGACCGTTTGCGATGCACACTACAAAGAGTTGCGTGTCAGGCAATCCTTCCTCCAAATTACTAGGCTCCTCTCCTGTTTCAATGCGCGACAAATGATTTGGACCCACATTCAATCGTCTTGGCTTCACAATAACTTCAAAATCATATTCCTAGAACAACAACAACCACCTACATATTTCCCCCCCAACGCAGGCTTGTTGACCAGGTATTTCAATGCAGAATGGCTTTTATACATCTTAAAGTGTCCACCTAACAAATAGTGCCTAAACTTCTAGAGCACGTACACCATAGCCAACCCTTCATGTTCTGTCGTTGAATATTTCTTCTTAGCCTTCGACAGATTCCTACTTGTGAATGCTATAGGATGTTCCAATTCTCCCTCCGCGCCTATGTCAGTACTGCCTCGAGCGCAATACATGATACATCCACATGCACATGGAATTCCTTACTCCAATCCGCGAAGACTAGGATCGGTGCGGTGACCATCTTTTCGTTCAACACATCTAAGCTTTGCGTACACTCATCATTCCAGCATAACATATCATCCTTCTTTAGAAGCTTCTCCATCAGCGTGGTAATGTGGGCATAGATTTTGATGAACTTCATATAATATCCATTATGCCCTAGCATTGCACGTAGTTGTTTCACACTTCTTAGTGCCTCCAAATTGATGATGACTATGATCTTAGCAGGGTATACCATTAAGCCTTGTCTGCATACCACATGTCCCAGCAAGATCCCAAAAGGGACATAGAACAAGAATTTCTTCAAATTGAGCGCAATCTAATACCTCCGACATGTGTCCAACATCAAGCGTAAGCTAGCTACATGGCACTTTACTAACCCAAACACTGTCCAATCATCAAAGTATACCTCCATAAATTTATGGATGAAATCCTTGAACACCGCAATGACTACATGTGAAAATATTGTCAGCGCATTCTTCAGTCAAAACAGCATAATAGTATACTAAAAGCACCCCCATTTAGTCACGAAGGTCATCTTTCTTCTATCGTCAGGCACAATCTTGATCTGATGGTACCCTAAGAACCGATCAGTGAATGAATATGCTTCCTGGATGCCAACATTATCCAACACTTCATCGGTGAACAGAGTTGGAAAGGGATCATGCATGAAGGTGTCATTCAACTTCATGACGTCTATGCATATCCTTATTTCATCATTTTTCTTCTTTTCCTGAACCACTATTGGGCTCATCCAAACAGATTCTTTGACCAACTCAATAATTCCTACAGTGAACATTTTATCCAACTCTAAGTGAGCCTTCTCTTTATACTTGGGGTTGAGGCGATAAGGCCTCTGCTTAATCATCTTTGCACCTAGTTTCAATGTGATCTTCATGACTCCCAGGTCCCCTATTATCCCTTTCAAATCTGAAAACTTCGTAGGGAACAAGTCTTTATATTTGTGGAGCAATTCAACGACCTTATCTACTATTGCATCATCCTAGTAGTCCCCAATTTTTGCAAATTTCGTCTCTGCTTCTGACCCAATGTTCACTTGTCTTTTTTTCAACGGTGCGGTGATATCTAGATTCTCAATTTCCGGTCCTTCAACTTCACGGTGACCTTCAAAATTTGGAATATTAATGTTCCTTAGGTCTTCATGATGAGCTTCATCATTGGGTAACTATATGGGCCTTAATTCACCTCCTATCTTAGTTAAACCAACTTTTCTCATAACTTATTACACATTTTTTATTATATTTTGTTTATGAGGTGAGTTAGAGTTGGATATTATGCCTAGTAGACTAATATGCATTAAATGCGGGGTTAAAGGAAAAAATCAAGGAATTTTGGCAAAGACTAAGGTCAAAACTCGAATGGGACAACGGACTCCCTCAACCATTTTTCTGCAGCAGTTCTTATGGACTTGCATCATGAGTTCACCTTTCTCCAAATAGCCCATATTTTTGAGATTTTCCTTCCTCGAGACTCTTACCTTCCTAGTAAAAATCCCGCTTATCCAGCTTTTATGTTCCCTGAGAAAGCCAAGCAGATAATTGCCTTAGTTTTTTTCCTTTTAGGGTATCCATCAGACTAGTGGGTAGATGAGTCTATCTTAGGCTTTCTATCAATTTTCTCCAAATATGAGCACAAGAGAGCATTCATGTATAATTTTACCAATTTTTGGCTGATATGATGATGAAGGTTACTAGATAAGGCATATTTTTTTATGCATCTGTACTAATCTACATGTTTCTTTTTTAGTAGGGAGATAAGTTTCCAATAAATCTACACAAGCAAGATGATCAGGGCATCAATCAAACAGTGACACAATGGACTTTTTTAGTTAGGAGGAACTCAATAGAGTTTAAGTTTGCAGACTTCATTGACATTTTTGTTCATACAATTGCAGGGCTTCTTAGGAGTCAGAATGAGCCAAGGATTAGTGCAAAAATTAAAAGGGTTTTACACTTAAGTGAATAGAAAAAGACTGGAGACTGGTATTTATACCATAATTATATAGAAATAAGAGTATATGGATGTGCGCTAGCTCCCTATAAACTACCTAATTATGTTCTAATGAGGATTTTCTCTCTGAAATACATAAGGCAAATGATCAACATGGATGAAATCCATTTTGTTTCAGGGAAAAGGAAATCACGATTCAAGATCAAAAATCAAGTGGGACTTTTCATATGCAACACTAGAATAATAGGAGATGAGGCAGACTCAATCCTCAAGCAATTCAACTTTCATCCTAGTTTCACCTGGTCATATCATCCATTCAACATTATTTCTATGTTAAGGGTGGAGCTCAAAACCACACCTTATAATCACAACCCCATACCAGAAATCTAAAAGTTTATGAATGAGGACCAGGGGGAGGAGAATTCATTAGAGGAAGCAGAAGAGAAAATTATGTCTACAGATAGCGTCCACACTCCACTACCTAAAGATAAACAAGGAAAAAGGCCAAGAGAAGAAACTTCATCTCCAACATGTAAATAAATAAGTGCTCAAGAATTCATTATTTAGCAAAAGAAGCAGAAGACACAACTCAAAGATGTCACCATTCAAAATGAAGACGGGCATCAGACTATTGTCATGAGTGGTTTATAGTTTTCTACAGGGTGAGAAGAACACCTCCCTGACACCCCATCCTCTTCAGCCTCACATAATCCTTAAGACAAATGACAGTCAACAGAATTAGGTGAACTGATGATCCCAATATCTTCAACAAATTTTTGCAAATTAAACAAAAAAATGAAACACTAAAGGCTAGCACCTATGCTCAGTTTTGGAACCAGACTCATACTTCCTATCACAGGTTGCTAATAACATTTTATAGTGAAAAGGGAAGAATGAAAATCGAATTCTTA
Source organism: Pinus tabuliformis (assembly GCA_031772625.1). Taxonomy (NCBI): domain Eukaryota; kingdom Viridiplantae; phylum Streptophyta; class Pinopsida; order Pinales; family Pinaceae; genus Pinus; species Pinus tabuliformis. Next base: position 313,969,562 of record CM062816.1, on the reverse strand, counting down.
CAGGCTCAAGTACCATCTCGAAAAACTTATGCAAATTATAAGAAGGCTATTTTCTCATTTTATGCAAAGTTAATACATCCCATTGATCAAATGGATATGCATAGACAATCTGGAGAAACGATTTTCTCCACCATGAAAAATAATGCCATAGAGCTTCTTAGGAACCAAATCTATGTATCTTTTCCTTATATTTTTGTATATCCTATCATCCTTTTTGCACCAATTGATATCCATTAACTGTGCTAAATCTACAAGGTAACCCTTCTTTCTAACGTCTCTTGGAATATTTAATTGATGAAGTAAGATCACAGGGGTTTTGCCTATGCGAACTATTAAACCTTATTATTTTCGCAGTTTCCGATGAACAGGTCTTGCCTTCAGAGTTCGCAGCAGCAGTCCTGTGTTTACATCAACTGATCGATAACGTCGCAACAACATAACCAACTCGCAGTTGTTTCAAGCCTATTTTGGATCTGTTATGTTCTTGCTCTCGCGGAAATTAGTTGTTGTTCTGAACTATTGTATATTTCGGGCATTAGTTTCCAAGTTTTGGGGAATATGTCATTCCCATGTATTTGTATAAGAAGGGTTTTATTCCTATGCGAAGGGTTAGTTGTGCAGAGACATATATTGTAACAGTTCTTTACATATTAATTGAATATAAGCAGTTGTTGTTCTCTTCTTAGTTGTGAGTTAGCGCAGCCCTGATCAAAGAGTTGGGCCCACTCTTCTGATCAGGTGCTGCATATTTCTTTTATGTCTTATGTTTCCATTATTGTGTGTTAATTCCTTATTTTTGTTACAAATATTTATTGGTTGTTGTGAATGCCTTTTAAGTTCTACAGTTTATTTTTAATTATTGTTACAGTGATGCTTTGATTCTTAGCTGCGAATCCTTGGTTGATATAAGATTGTAACCTTGCCCCTGCATATACCTTGCGTGTTACCTTCAAAATTTTATGCACTCGGATTGATGAATGAATGTGGAAAATGGTGTAATAGTTCATTCACACTCGGACACCAACATTTTGGCATCATTACCGGGGAGATGGTGGGCACAAAATTTGCCTATCTTTTCCTTATATTTTCACTTATCCTATCATCCCTTTTGCACCAATTGATATGCATTAATTGTGCTAAATCTACAAGGTAACCCTTCTTTCTAACGTCTCTTGGAATATTTAATTGATGAAGTAAGGTCAAAGGGGTTTTGCCTATGCGAACTACTAAACCTTATTATTTTCGCAGATTCCAGGGAACAGGTCTCACCTTCACAATTTGCAGCAGCAGTCCCACGTTTACAGCAGCTGATCGACAAGGCCGCAACAACATAACCAACTTGCAACTACTTTCAAGCCTATTTTGGATCTTTTTTGTTCTTGCTCTCTCGGAAATTAGTTGATGTTCTAAACAATTGTATATTTTGGGCATTAGTTGCCAGGTTTTGGGGAATATGCCATTCCCATGTATTTGTATAAAAAGGGTTTTATTCCTATGTGAAGCGTTAGCCACACAAAGACATATATTGTAACAGTTATTTACATATTAATCGAATATAAGCAGTTGTTGTTCTCTTCTTACCTTTGAGTTAATGCAGTTCTGATTAGAGAGTTGGGCCTGCTCTTTTGATGAGGTGCTGCATATTTCTTTTATGTGTGATGTTTCCATTATTGTGTGTTAATTCCTTATTGTTGTTACAAATCTTTATTGGTTGCTGTGAATGCCTTTTAAGTTATGCAATCTATTTTTAATTACTGTTACAATGATGTTTTGATTCTTCGTTGCGAATCCTTGGTTGATGTAAGATTGTAACCTTGCTTGTACGCACCCGGATTGATGAATTAATATGGAAAATGATGGAATAGTTCATTCACACTCGGACACCAACAAATCTTTCAAAGTTAAGGACATCTCTCACAAATGTCCAAACTCAGTTGAAATTGGAGAAAACTTCTTCATTATCAAAAGAATCCAGAAAAAAAACATTAGAGGATTTGGTGATAAAACTAGGATATGATCACAGTGATGTCAAAGCAATGGAGAAGATCATCAAGACAAAGAATGTAGACATAGTAGCACTCAAAAAACAACTAAAATTTCCTTCCACATAAGATCCATTGGCAAAAGAGATTGAAGAAAGTGAACAACATAAAGACGACATGCTCAAACTAATCATTGAGAAAAATATAAAGATGAAGGAGATGGAGGAACATATTGAGAAACTCCTTAAGAAAAAATAATAGGTTGTGTAATTAATTATAGTTCCAGTGATAGAAGACTCAATATCAACACCTGATGATTTAAATAAAGTTGTGCAGGACTTGTCTCTTCAGAGACAATAAACAAAAGCTCAAGCATATAGAAGCACAAAAGATAAAAAATGATTCTCTTTTGGTGGAAGAGATGCAGAAATCTCACCAATTGGCCAAGAAGATTGACCAATTGGAAAATCAGTCACTAATGGCTCACACCTTGGCCCAAGCCAAGGAAAGGATCTGACTAGATATAAATCATGCCATAACCGAGGTTTGGCGACCTATCCAGATTATATTTGAGCAAGAAGAGTTAATCGATAGATGCAAAACAACTATTGAACAGGTCATAATAGAAGTGGGACAAAAACCAACAGAGGCTACTTCCATGATTAGAATATTGAATTCAAAGACTAGGTCAGAGTTGGAACATATTCAAATTGCAGATAGAATAGAGACCATCCTAGAGATCAAAAAGGTATTACAGAAAAGGAATTTAATGACCCAATTGGAGACTAAGTATCAAGCTATGGAAAATGTTCTCTAGAGATTTCACAATAAATTCAATTTATTGAATCAAAGAGAACTACCAAGGCTAGTACCACTTAATGACATGTTAATTTGCTTGGCAGATTACTGTGTGAAAATCTTTACAGCATTGCGAGAGATACATACAAATTTGTAGGTATCAAAGGATATATCACAGGCAAAGCTTTCATAGAACCCTTGGAATTTGATTTAACTATCAAACATGAAATCAAGCATATCTTCATTAACAAGCCAACTTTTGAGAAGTACATTGAAGTAGATGAAGTCTATAGAAAGCTAATAAATATTTCTATACCAAGTGATGAAAGATGGGATGAGTTATGTGATACCATGAAGTAAAAGTTTTATCTCCAATAGATAGACAACAAGACAACATTTTGGGGGCCAAGTCATCAACAACTTCCTCGAAGATAGTGCCAGCATCTCAGCAGTTTAAGCAGTTCTACATTTTTGTACTATTTTTGTAAATTAGTTCAGATGTTTCTAGAGTCTTATATTTTTGTATAAATAAGCAGTGATTCGATGTATTAAGGGTTGAACCCTTGCATGAGTTTCTCTAAAGCAGAATTGTATCAAACTAAAATTACTTCACATTAATGAAAGGATTCTGGATTTGCTTCAAATAGCTTGTTACTTTGTGAGTTTGTATTAATGTTTTCAATTCATTTTTGTTATTCTACATGTATTTAAGTTTTATGAAGATAATTAGGTAAGATAAAACTGAATATTAGTCTATCTTAAAGCCCCCTAAAGTTATAATCTATTTTAGAGAATAGTTTATTAGATTGTTTGTCTTTATAAGCCCCTCTACATTTATAAATTGTCAACCATCTTCATAAGATTAAATATACTTTGTTGGGCTGTAAATATTGTTTGCTTGCATGCTTTGTTATGATTAACTAAAAATTCAACTATTTCTTAATATGCAGTACTAATAAGGTTTAAGCTCCTGCCTTAACCTGCTCATCGCATTGGTCATCCGAAAAACTTTTAAAACAACAAAACATTTTAGATGCTCTGGGGTAATTAATTAACGTGGAATTATTAGAGGACAACAATATGCAAAATGCATAGAAATTTAAAAAAAAAAACACATTTTTTTCCATTTACACAAAGCCCCTCTACAATTCATGAGGAAGTCAATGGGAAATATTAATAGATTGAGAGAATAAAAAATCATGGAAAAGATATAAAGAATGTTTGGAGAATTTCAAAAAGGAATAATATGAAGTCAATGGGAGATATTAATAAATTGAGAGAATAAAAAATCATGGAAGAGATATAAAGAATGTGGGGAGAATTTCAAAAAGGAAAAATATGAAGACAAAATATGTGGTAGCCTATGGTCGTATCATTCCACCATTAGAAAGTTTTGTGTAAATGCCAAGAAATCCTAGCAAATTCTTACTAAATATATAACAATTCTCCCTTATTGCAGAAAGATCTCAAAATATTTATTGAGAAGTTATCCTCTTCGCAGTGTTGAATTAGGCTTGCAATTTGACGTCCTACAATATTTAGTTTTCCAGGACGTATTTGAAAGTTGGCGTAAATTTGTTCACTTGCCTTGAAAATCAACCGACGTTCAATTTGAGATTTAATTCATAAATATCATAAATCTATTGATACAGTGTTACTAACTGGTACCCTCGCATGGAATTACAGTGGTTTTTACGTTCGGTGTAGTTCATGGTTTCTTCTGAGATTTAATCCATAAATATCATAAATCTATTGATACAGTGTTACTAACTGGTACCCTCGCATGGAATTACAGTGGTTTTTACGTTCGGTGTAGTACATGGTTTCTTCTGTGGCACTGGAAATTTAAAGATAAAGCTGGGAATATTCTAACATCTTTCCCTTCCGAGACGAAGATGTTTTTTGATACCCACAGAGTGACGCAACTAGACGAATCTATTGATAATGAATAAGTGGTATAGCGTCGAGGCTGGATGTCGGTAGTGACTAGCGACTATGCCAACTGTTGGATGTGATGTGCGCCACAAAGTTAAGATGACTGCAATCAAATTGAAAAAAATATGTAATCATCTCCTTTTGATCATTTAACCATGTGGGACAATTATAATTTATCATCCAACCATAGAAAAAATTAGAATGGAGAATCGAAATTCTTAGTAAATGATAAAATTTGATTGTCGAATTGTATTTTGTACATCGAATACGATGAAAAATTTAAACATTTCTATTATCAAAACGAAGAAATGTTTAAACAACCATTGAATTTCCGAAGAAATGTTTGTAAACATTCCATTCATCTTATAAACAAAGGATTTCAAACAATTTTGTTTGTCGAATACGATGAAAAATTTAAACATTTCGATCGTCAAAATGAAAAAACGTTTAAACAACCACCGAATTTTGAAAGAAATGTATGTAAGCATTCCATTCTTCTTATAACCCAAAGTATTTCAGAGGAAACTATAAATATCATCCCATAAATCGTTGACGGTCAGTAAAGGGAGTGCCGAATAATAAGAGGCTAGGCAGATGATGATGAGAAATGTCAGTGTTATATGTAGTAATGTCATGTCAGTTCAATGAATTGACCCAAATCAATGTTATAGGTGAAATGAAAGGAAAAACCTGTGAAAAGGAAGCCACATGGTAACTTCATCTTCTTATGTTTATCGTCACCCATTTTTTATTATGCACATTGATCCAGCGATCTCTATGAACCTCAATGGGTTTGCTAGTCACAGAATCATGAGACATCTTAGATATTCCAATTTATTTTTTAAAACTGTTTGTGGGACGAGATAGGATAGCTTATTATTTCAAAGTTTATAATTATTTAATTTGAAATCATATTACGGACATAGTTTGAAAGTTTAACGGTTATTTTTAGGATTATGTGAGACTTGGTTTAATCTGGATACGGACATAGTTTGAAAGTTTAACGGTTATTTTTAGGATTATGTGAGACTTGGTTTAATCTGGATATGCAGTGAGATAATTGAGTCTACATATAAAATGAAATAGACTCAACCTTCTCTATGAGATTTAAATTTATAATTTGATGAAACTAAACTTCACACAATTATAATTTACATTTAATACATCATTCACACAATATAGCTCTATAAACAAATAGGTAATATTATCATTAAAGGTATAATTTTATGAAAATAAACTTCACAGAATTAATTGAATATATCACTCACAATTTAATTATATAAACAAATAAGTTTACAATTATTTTTCAAATTAATATAATTAATATTAACATAATCATTAAATGTATAATTTGATAAAACTAAGCTTCACATAATGTTAATCTACACTTAATATATTATTCTCACAATCTAATTATATAAACAAATAATTTTACAATTATTTTTTAAATTAAGACAACCAATTTATATGATTGGGATACCCGAGGAGTTTGAAATACTAAACATGGTGGTGGGCTAGTCTTTTCGCTGTTACAGGTAGTTAATCTCATCGAACCGGGTTACCGGGTTATTTTCATAAACAAATGGTTTTATGAATCGTTTAATCTTTGGTATTTGTCATTTAGTAGTCGGTTGCCTCCATTGGTTTTCCCTTTTGTTGGGTTTTTCGGATAGCTGGAAGTTCGTGCTCCATTGGCACCTATTTCCAGTAGGTTACCTAGTTTTGTGGATGATGTATTTTCTAACATCTGAATATGGTATATTAACTTGAGAATTCCCCTTGTGCACGTTTTTTCGTTGATTACTTGGGTTTTAAATGAAAAACTATTCTTATCCAATGGTCTTTAAGCTGGAGGCTGAAGATCTAATGCAGCGAGAGTCTAGTTCAGTTTATGAGCATGAAATGTAGTTTATTGGCGTAAAACGTAAAGTGGAACGCATGAAAAATGTAAATAATGTCATCGAACGATTTTTCAGTTGGAGGCGGAAGATCCAATGTAGGAAGAGACTAGCTGAGTTTATTGGCATGAAAGGTGGTTTGTTGGCATAAAATGTAAAGTGAATTGCATGAAAAATCTAAAAAATTTATCCAACCATTTTTCAGCTCAAGGTCGAAGATCAGGAAGAGGCTAATTCAATTTATTCGCATGAAAGGTAGTTTATTGACGTATAACCTGAAGTAAAAGGCATGAAAAATGCAAAAAGTGTCATCAAATTTTTCCTTTGACCGACAAAGGGGATTTTAAATTTTGAGCCTCGTCCGGATGACATGACAAGAAGACTCGAGATGAGAGATTCTATAGCACATATTTTTTTGGCACATTTTTTTGTTCTGCAACAATCGTCACCATCAGTGACATTTTTTTTTTTCTTTGACAAATTGTTTGCTTCTGGAATTCCAACGCAACTAAGTTTTTAAGAGATTCTCCACACTTTATTTCACTTAATGAATTCCCTCACAACCAAGTCAACTGTAATGAAAGGATATGCGTTGGCAGTTGCTTGAAGGCTTGGCCAGGTTTTCCCATCGCTAAAGATTTCTGCCTTTATGACTTCTATCAGTCAATGCAACGGACTCCATTCCGCCGTTGCTTGAAAATTATGTTTTTCAACCCATTTATCAGTAGCTGCAAATTCATATCAGTTTACCAAAAAGACCATAGGAATCCCACGTATTTCCAATGAAACACCCATGGGTTTTGACCCTGTCACAGTGTCATCGACTCACCGAGTCCCATCATTGGCTTGTGTAGCTTGAAAATGTTGGAAAAAATATGATTTGTGCTATAAACTTCAAGGAAGGTCTAACACTATATTTCAAATTAAAATGATACACATTCAAGTATGAGACAGATCACCCCCTAACAACCACGTGCTGGACATGGCCATGGAGAACAAGTATCCCCACTAACTTCGATTCCTTATCTTATTTTGAATCTTCATTACTAAATAATACTCAATCAGAAGATCAAGCATTGTAATACTGAGTGCTTAGAGAGCTTTCGAAAGTATCTCCAAAGACTTGGACCGCTTATTGTAAGGACTATGGACACCACATATCTCCACAATGGTATGATATTGTCCACTTTGGGCCTAAGCCCTCATGGATTTGTTTTTGGGCTTTACCCCAAAAGACCTCATACCAATGGAGATATTTGTCCATCCTTATATACTCATGATCCTTCCCACTTCTAGTCAATGTGGGACTTTGTTCGTATACCCAACAATCCTCCCCTCAAACAAAGGACCATCAAACCTCCCCTCAAACTATTATCCATCCATAGGATTCTCCCCTCTCTACCAACCAGGATTCTCCGCTCCAATGCGTTGGAAGGACACGCCTTACATGGTAGCACAACCTGTCTCGAGAGCTTGCTCTAACCGAGCTCATCCACGGATCCCATTGTGATATTACCGGGGCTCACCACCTTCGTTCGGCATTCCGAGGATTTGGCTAACTTCGAACTTGGCTCCGATACCACTTGTAAGGACTCTCGACACCACATATCTCCACAACGTTATGATATTGTCCACTTTGGGCCTAAGCCCTCATGGATTTGTTTTTGGGCTTTACCCCAAAAGGCTTCATACCAATGGAGATATTTGTCCATCCTTATATACCCATGATCCTTCCCACTTCTAGTCAATGTGGGACTTTGTTCGTATACCCAACACCTATCTCATTATGAATCTTCATGTATAAATAAAAATCGATCAAAAGATAGGCCACTATAACACTGTAAGTGCTAAGATATGAGGATCACTTGGTACCTTTTGTGAGTGCAATTTTTAAGCTCTCTCATTATTCTCTCTCTCTCTCTCTCTCTCTTGGACACTTAAAGTTTTCTTGGAGCACTTTGTCCTTGGATCAAGAAAGGCAAAGGATGCAAAGAGGAAGTAGAGATCAAGCAAAGAAGAGTAGGCTCAAGCATCTGCAACAGGATTCTTTAAAGGTATCAATTTGCATGTGTGATTTCCTTGCTAGTTTTGGCATGTATCATATTGCAAGTGGTTCTTTGTTGTCATAGCATGGGTTTTGCCAAGTGTGACCGTGTTTTTAGCCTAGAGTTGCCATTTTAGAATAGCCATGGTGTGATGGGGTTCTCATATTTTGGTTGAGCTAGATTTTCAAATGGATTCGAAGCTCAGTAATGTGCAATGAATAAAAGAACACATGACCTAGTAACCCCTAAACCAGACTCTGGGTTGCAGAAAAGCCATATTTTATGTTGCCTCAGTGGGTATAGGAATCCTCAACCGGTGAATGGCAGGATATACGGAAAATCCTAGAGGTGGGTGCTCTCCACCACACATAGAAATCACGGGATCCGATGTACAGTAAATATTGGAGAGTGGACTCCCAGTTTAGGTCCTAGTGATCCACTATGGATTGCGATAAAGCCTGAAAGATTAGAAGACAGGGAAAATCCTCGTTGTGTAGGTGGAGAAATATGGTGGCATTCGTGCTTGTTTTGGACTAGTGATCTGGTGGAGATAATGGTAAATCCTGTTATTACATGTTTATTGTTTTGCCTACTGATCAGGTGTGGATTGTGGTAAATCCTAGTTTCTATTGATGAGGGTGAGGTGGTTTAGCCTCAGGAGGCCTTGGTTGGTTCTTTTGGTTTGAGTCCCACATTCATGCGTGGAATATGGCATGGGGGTGAGTGGCTAAAGATATATCTGGCTCAGCTAATCTATGGTTGGGTGGAACATGGTAGTCCCATACCGGGTTGGCTTTTGCATTCATTAATAAGAGGTTCTTTCCTTGGTATATTATGTGTAAATTTATTGGTTTATATTTGGATTTTATGGTTGATGTGTTCTTCATATTTATATTGTTATTATGTTGGTTATAAACATGTATTATGACAGTGATGATGTATGGATTTCCTCGTGTTTTGATGTGTAAATGAATGAATAATGTATCTATGACCTAATAGATGATAATGCAGCTAATTATATAAGAGAAAAATGGTTCCTAACAATTATTGAATAAGTGTTAAATTATGGTATGTTCTATGCTTATAACAGTTTACTTCTTCTTCTTATTATATTCCATCGATTAGCAATCACATGTACATAAAGTAAAGTGCAGATAGAACATTAAATGATGGACAGAAAACAAGCCAAGACAAGAGACACAAGATGTGGCGGCTAGCAGGGACAAACCCCACAATGTGTGGGGAAACCCTTTGATTAAATCTTCTTTTATCTTCAATAATTCAGCAGAGAGAAATAGTACAATAAATCTGATTCATATCAGCAGTAGCAAACCCTAGATCAGTAGCATCAGCATTAGCGGCTTCATTATCAAACTAGGGCAGACCATATCTCACAAACCGACAGTCGGATTGACTTCATTCCACCACCAAAAGTTTCGACTTCCAAAGGAGGTTCAGATGAACCTACAACGTAGTTTAGATGAGGAGATATTCTAGGCCACGCAAGTCAATCTTTACTTCTACAGTTACAGCTTCAAATTCAACAGCTTCCGGTTTCACATGTGTGAGAGAGAGAGACCCATTTCAGCGCAGTAGAGAAGAGACTCATATCTGCGCAGTAGAGAGAGAGAGATGTGATGAAATGAGTGAGTCCAAATGAGGAAAATTCCTCTTATATTTATACACAACGTTGGTGGGTGAATAGATGCGACTGTTGGGCTTCTGAGCCTACATGAGTTGTAGGTCGGCTTGATAATAATTCCATAATCAAAATAAATTCATATCTCCATGAATACTTATCGGAATTGGATGATCTTTATATCAATCCGACACCTCTCGACGAGAGGAATCTAATAAAAATATTATTAGCCATAAATAAGATGACCCACATGAAGTTTTTCCCTGGTTGCCAATTTTAACACTCCCTCTCAACCATGGAGAACTTCATCTGCAATCTGTCTATCGGTCATTACTATCCATCAAATGCACTGCCTTGTACAGCCTGACCCTTGCCCTGCTCTGCTCTATTTTGCCTGTTCTGCTTTGTCTTGTTCTACCCTGCACTGATCTGTACTTTTTTTTTGTTCTGTTCTGCTCTGCTCTTGCATTGTTCTATTCTACTCTGCTTTTGTCAGAATTATGAAGAAGAAGAAATGATCGAGGATGTATCATACTGACTCAAAGTCAGTCTCAGAGTATGTACCACTGGTCCCAGACCAGTCTCAACCAACCCAAAGTCAACGTCATAGTGAGTACAACCCCAATGGTCCCAGACCAATATCATCCTCCACTGACTCAAAGTCAGTCTCAAAGTATGTACCACTGATCCGAGACCAGTCTCAACCGACCCGAAGTCAGCGTCATAGTATGTTACAACTCCTGCCACTTGTCCCAGACCAGTATCATTGATCCCAGATCAATGGAGGTCATCCTAATGTAGGGAGTACGGTAGTTACAACGATGCATCCATCGGTACTACTATGGTCCCTAACTTCATTTCCCTACTCGTTGATCAGATGAGAGGTACTTCCCATGAGTCCCAGACTACATGGGTAGGATGCCTCGACAGGAGAACTAATCAATCCTGTCCTCACAGGAGAACATATCAATCCTACTACAATTGCCATGGAGAACACATCAATCCAGGCCTCACAGGAGAACACATCAATCCTGTTACAATCGCCGTGGAGAACACATCAATCCAGGCTACCATGGAGAACACATAAATCCAGGCCTCACAGGAGAACTAATCATCCTGCTACACAGGGGAGCGAATCATCCTGTTCCACAAGAGAGCGAATCATCTTGTCTCACAAGAGAGCGAATCATCTTGTTCCAGTGTGCACCACCAGGGGAGGGTGAGTCACCCTGTGGTACAATGTTGCTCCAGTAGGAACCACAAGCCCTCAGAGCTCCCAGAGCTCAATGTATGCAACATGCAGGACCCTTGTACAAAGGTTTCTTGCCGACTCCAAGTCATTTGGGAAAATCACAGATTAGATCTTTCCTCGGGGATTTGACAAGGTGTAACAACCTGTACATCATCTTAATGTGATGGAGCTTCCTTGCTCATCGACTTACCATATCCGAGATGATGTCTATCTGCTAGAGCAACTGACGAATATGGGATTCCTCAATAATCGAATCCCACCTCTGGTTGTTACAGAGAATCACAGTGGTATCCAATGTAAATCCAAACAGCTCACTGAAGAGCTTTCGCAACCAGACTTCCTCACACGAGGTTATGCTAGTAACAATATATCCTACGTCGGCAGTGCTCAAAGCCACCAACTTCTGCTTCCTGCTCATCTAGGATATCGAAGCAGATCCCAAGGTGAAACAGTACCCGGAAGTGCTCTTACGGTCCACCACACTGCCTACCCAATCAACATCAGTATATCCAAGTAGTCTCACAACTCCGGCAGTGTATCTTAATCCATGAGAGATTGTGTCCTGAAGACATCTCAGAAGATTCCTGGCATCAATCCAGTGAGGCTCAACCAAATATGAGCTCAAACAATGCTAACTGCAAAACATATGTTCGGACGGAGGTTCACCAAGAACATCAATGCAAATGAGTTTTTGAAACTCAGAGGCATTTCCCAAGTCTAGTCTGACATCACTACCATATAACTTCTAAAAGTTAAGATCCTCGAGGTAGTCACAGGCTTGCAGTCCATCATACCGGATCTTTCCAATATATTTACCACATATTTTCCTTGAGATAGGACAATTTCCCTTGGCTTCTGCCACACTTCAAGTCCTTGGTCCTTCATTTCAAATTCAGAAGCCATCTCCCTCTTACATTTGTGAATGAAAGGGTTTGCACCTGTTAGAAAGAGGTCATCCATATACAACACCAGTATGAGAGGCTTGTCATCTTCAACCTTAAAGTAAAGGTTAGGATATCGATCCTCTCATACCATGCTCAGGATGCTTTCTTCAGCCCATAGAGAGCCTTCTTCAACCTGCATACATGAGATTTTCAATCATAAATCTCAAATCTTTCAGGTTGCTCCACATAGACCTCTTCTTTGATCGAGCCATGCAAGAATGCAGTCTTGACATCCATCTGATGTAGGTTCCATCCTTGTGAAGCGGCAAGGGCTATGATCGAGCGGATGGTCGTATATCTGGCAACAGGTGCAAATATCTCATCATAGTCTATACCTTCCTTTTGGGAGAAACCTCGAGCAACAAAACAAGCCTTATACTTTTCCGTGCTTCCATCTGCTGCATGCTTTATCTTGTAAAGCCATTTGGAAGTAACAACAGTCTTGTCCTGGGGTCTAGGAACTACTTCCCAGACATCATTCTCCATAATAGACTCATATTATATGGTCATAGCATCCTTCCATAGTTAATGCTTGATGACATCTGAGAATGATGAAGGTTCATTTTGTATGATTATGCTCATGATGGTCAGGTATCCCTGATACCTGTTAAGTTTCTTACTTTGATGGAAGGTTCCTCAAGGTGCAGCATGTCCTTCAGCATCATCAAGTATCCCCCTAAGCCATGAAGGCCTCTTCCTAGAAGAGGAAGGCCCATGTGGATGAGGATCAATCAGATCCATGGGTTCTTCTACATCAGGCATTGGTTCATCATCCTTTTCTTTCGGTTCCCTAGTGTCAGCTTCTTGAGAGCTACTCAAAGTCAGTAGATTGTCCACCTTGCTGAGAGCCATATCTTTGTCAAAGGTGACATCATGACTAATCATGACTTCCCTTTGACCGGTGGTGAAAATTTCTTTAGGAGTTTAGGAACCCAATGTTTGATGAGGGCATCGATTTTGTACATATACGGCGGTGATTGTAGTTTCAGCCCATAGAAACTTTGGAAGTCTTTGATCATGTAGCATGGCCCAGACAGCTTCCATCATCATGTGGTTCTTCCTTCCCACCACACCATTTTGCTCAGGAGTATGTGGTGTAGTAGTCTCCCTCTTAATGCCAACCTCAGGTATGCCTGAGTAAACCAATTGTAATATATCGGAGGTCTTGCTTTGGCTTGAGGGGAATGGTCCCCTTTTGAGCTTTCCTTTGGCACATCCCGGACATACACCTTCTTTCTCTACTTGGAATTCGGACATCCCTGTTACCATCTGTCTTACATCGAGTAGAGCTTTGTAATGAAGGTGGGTAAACCTCCGATGCCAAAGTTCGGACTGAAGAGATGTGTCATAAGACATGACACCTAGTAGACTTCCATCGACCTGATATAATGAATCAAAACTAAACCCAAGTGTAAAGGCATATTTAACATTATTTTTCCATATACGTACCTTGCCATCGCTGAAGGTTACCTTGTAGCCTTTGTCTTCCGTTGCCGAGATGGACACTAGGTTCTTTTTTAGGTTAGGTGCATTTCATACATCCTGGAATTTTTAGCCTTTTTGAATGCTTGTCCTCTTCCTTGATTCCCAGCTCTCCTCTTACCTTTGCTATTGAATTTGTCATTCCTTTGATTGCCATCAGAGGGATTTCGAGTTGCACCACTGCATACTGTACCATGCTTCTCTAATCATGATTATCATCATGCTGCCCATGTCCATGATTTTATCCATCATAATGCTGCTCAAACTAGTGTGCATCATCATCATGCTATCCTATATGTCCATGATCTCATGTTTCCCTTTATGTCCATGATCTCATTTACCATGATGCTCATGACCTCATACATAGTGACTTGCTTTATCGCAAATGTAACATCGTCATTTTCTTCTAGCCTTAGGTCCAGCCTTTCCTTTTGATTTAGTCCCGGAATTATTTCTTTTCTTTGCATGAGAAGAAAAGGCAGTGGGAGGACCTTTAGGCATGGGCATTTCTTGCACTTCTTCCCTTCTTTCTTCTTGAATGCATCTAGCCATTAATTCCTCAAAACTAGGAATTACATTATTGTTCAGAAGAGTAGTCCTGAACACATACCATTCAGATGGTAATCCTCCGAGAGTTGTGAGTGCCATTTCTCTGTCAGTAATGGTTTCCCCAATAGATAGGAGATCGTTCTTGATCTCGGTGATTCTTAAGAAGTATGCTTCCATACTTTCATATTTACCCTTCTTGATTTCCCTCAACTTATTTCTAAGAAACAAAACTTGATTGCATCATTAACTTTAAATAAACTCACCAGTCTGTCATAGATTTCCTTGGAGGTGTCTAGATCAGAGTTGTAGGCCACCAAGCGCTTGTCGATAGAGTCCCGAATGATCTTCTTTGTTTTGACTTCTCCATTTTTCCATTTGTTCCAGGCAGCAGCAGATGCATTTGTTGAAGGCTCAACAATATTGCCTCTTACATGGTCCAGCACTCCTTGATCTTCAAGGGTTAGATCGATAGACATCTTCCATCCATGATAGTTAGCTTTCTCACAGAGCTTGTCTTCGGCGGGAAAGAGTGTTGAGGACCCCATAGTTCTTTTAGGATAGCCTTGCCAATCTTCTCTTCAATGATTGCTCTTGCTCTTGCTCGGGCTTTGTCTTCTCCTCCGCTCTGATACCATGTTAAATTATGCTATGTTCTATGCTTATAACAGTTTACTTCTTTTTCTTATTATATTCCACCGATTAGCAATCACATGTACATAAAGTAAAGTGCAGATAGAACATTAAATGATCGACAGAAAACAAGCCAAGACAAGAGACACGAGATGTGGCGGCTAGCCAGGGACAAACCCCACAATGTATGGGGAAACCCGTTGATCAAATCTTCTTTTATCTTCAATAATTCAGCAGAGAGAAATAGTACAATAAATCTAATTCATATTAGCAGTAGCAAACCCTAGATCAGTAGCATCAGCATTAGCGGCTTCATTATCAAACTAGGGCAGACCATATCTCACAAACCGACAGTCGGATTGAATTCATTCCACCACCAAAAGTTTCAGCTTCTAGAGGAGGTTCAGATGAACCTATAGCACAGTTCAGATGAGGAGATCTTCTAGGCCACGCAAGTCAATCTTTACTTCTACAGTTAGAGCTTCAAATTCAACAGCTTCCGGCTTCACATGTGTGAGAGAGAGAGGACCATTTCAGCGCAGTAGAGAAGAGACTCATATCTGCGCAGTAGAGAGAGAGAGATGTGATGAGATGAGTGAGTCCAAATGAGGAAAATTCCTCTTATATTTATACACAACGTTGGTGGGGGAATAGATGCGACTGTTGGGCTTCCGAGCCTACATGAGTTGTAGGTCGGCTTGATAATAATTCCATAATCAAAATAAATTCATATCTCCATGAATACTTATCGGAATTGGATGATCTTTATATCAATCCTACACCTCTCAATGAGAGGAATCTA
The DNA here is from genome assembly GCA_031772625.1 of Pinus tabuliformis. NCBI lineage: Eukaryota > Viridiplantae > Streptophyta > Pinopsida > Pinales > Pinaceae > Pinus > Pinus tabuliformis. Next base: position 313,953,606 of record CM062816.1, on the reverse strand, counting down.
ATAAAAATATTATTAGCCATAAATAAGATGACCCACATGAAGTTTTTCCCTGGTTGCCAATTTTAACAATAAGCATGAGATCCCTATGCTTAGAGTTATTGTTTAAGACCTGTAGATTACATATTTTTGACATGTTTGACGAAATTATTGTCATGGCTAGTAAGGGCCTAGTATAGTCCTTGTCAATGTTTCTGCAAATGTATCTTTGTTATGTTGTGTAAATTCATTTCTGAACTTGTCAACGAGTTCTCGGCGGTGACCTGCGTTGTGGGCCTAAAAAAGTGCCACAAATATCGAAGTCTCTGGCATAGATTTGAGTATAAAAGTCCCCAAACGCATGCATACCCATGTTGTGGGAGCATCTGGAGCCTCCCAGACGCACCCTTGTCCATATCAAGGGAGAATTTAGGGGTTTGATGCACTAAAACTTTAGTTGGTCTCAGGGGTTGATTACCTGAGTGGTTGGGATGGCTCTTGGGAGTTCTTTTGATGATGTGGAAGGTTTGTGTAGTGTGTTTCCATCGATTTCTCTTCCTTAAGGTAACCTAGGAGGTTAATCCCATTATAGTGGCCTCGTGTCACATATTTACCTGCTATTTACTTGGGTAGATATGTGATGAGGGTGTTACAAAGTGGTATCAGAGCATGGTTCACCCCTTGGACACAATAGGTTATGTGTGTTGATCATGCATTCATGTTGGTTGCACATGTGTTAATAATATGTGTGGTCTATATGCTTGTTGCATATGCATGGTGTCGGTCATGGTTGTAGTGATGTCACCATCTGAAAGAAGATGTTGTTGTTGTGAAGTGTGTCGTCATGAGTGTATGGTTGGTTACATGTTGTTTATTCTTGTGTATTATTAGTGTAGATTAGTATGGTTGTTGTAGTCATGCATTATGTGATGGTATGTGTAGTTGATATGGTCATGTATTGATGACTAGACTCTAGCTAGAATGATGGTTATATGGTTATATTCTTATGTATTATATGTATATATGATGTTATGATTATTTTATACATGTACTACATTGATTGGTTGATCTTGGAAATGAGATATCCTCCCCAAATTTTGTTAAGATATGTTGGTTTATTGTGATTTGGTTTAGCTGACATAATATGCCTCGGAGGAAGGAGATCAAAATGACTAGCAAGATGGTAGACTACGAAGCTTCTCCCTATGAATTAGATGAGCGATGTGGCGTTAGGAACTCTTCTGATTTAGCACACACATTAAGAATCTTGAAGGAAAAAATAAGGAGTTGTAAAGTGGACAATGACAAAATCATGCAAGCACAAGAGAAATAAGCAGAGGTTAATGTAATACTCCTTCAGAGTTTGTCATAATTGGAGGAACAAGGGCCATTTCATATCAGCCATGGGAAGGAGGACAAAACTAATGGAGCATATCATAGTAGGTCTCATGGTCGTCAAGTCAGATAGAGATGACACAGTGAGAGATGGCAGGCTATTGGATACTCCGGATAGGAGAGGTGATGGACACAGATACTACTCTAGTTCTGGTTTTGATAGGCATTATGATCATTATCATTTTCATCCTTACAGGAGTGATAGGGAATACTTTCCATATGAATTTAAGAAAGAAAAGCCACCTACCTTTGATGGATAGTTGAAGAAGCTTGAAGATGCAGAAGCTTGGATACTTAGGATGAAGAAGTTATTTGAGTTGCATAATTACAGAGATAATATGAAGACTAGAGTATATATCTTTAGCTTAAGAGATAAAGAAGATATCTAGTTCGAAGATGTGAAGTGTGTCAAGTACATTAAGACAAAGGAATTGAGTTGGCATGAGTTGAAGAGGCTTTTAAGGCAGAAGTACTTTTTAGAAAGGTACTACAATGGTAAGGCGAAATAATTCTTTGAGTTAAATATTGGAAGAATGATAGATGAAGAGTACATGACTAAGTTCTTGGAGCTATTGAGGTATGTACCATAACTTAAAGATGAGAATGCTAAAGTTCAATGATTTTTTAGTGGTTTTCCATTAGAATTTAGAGATCAAATTGAGTATGATGAGCCTTGATCACTTGAGGAATTTATTATGAAATTGAAGCATTTCTATGAGCAGTTGAAGCATAAGAATGAATCTTAGAAAAGATGGAAAGGGAAAGAAAAGGTGAAAGGTAAATGGAAACCAAAAAGAGCAAGGCCTTAGAATGAAGAAGAGAAAGAAAACGTGGCACCACAAAAGAAATTCAATGCATCTAGACAGGGACATGGGTCACAGCAGCAACATAGAGGTGATGGTACTGGACAGTTGGAGTGTTGGAAATGCAGTAAGGAACACCTTAAGAGAGATTTTCCATAGAACTAGGGTGGTAGGACTCAGATATATAGTGCACATGAGGCATATATTGTTGGGGATGTTGGCTAGAGTGTTCCTCGTATCTATGGAACACTGGATAATTGGAAAGCATACCATCAGGAATCTATCATTGAGATGGGTGGTAAGTTTTATGGTCAATTTGTTTCTATTTTGAATAACCTTGGATATAGTTATAGTTATGTTAGTCCTTAATTGTTGGATAAGTGTTTCTTGAATAAGTAAGTGCATGTAGAATATTGGTTACTGCAGTTGGCTATAGGTAAAAATAAAATTCCTCATCATTGGGTAAGAGCTTGTGCATTTGAGTTGAATGGCATGTCTACATCAGTGCACTTGAATGTATTTCCATTGGGATCATATAGTATGCTATTGGGTATGGATTGGATATACCTTCATAAGACCAAGGTGGATTGTTATGAAAAATCCATTGAGTGCTTGGATGACAATGGGGAACCATGAGTCTTACAAGGAAAGAAGAAAGCCACATAAGTTGGGATGGGGATAACTATGCAGGAAAAATGTAGTTACAGGAAAGGGAGTATGTTATTTTCATTACATATGTCTAGTGATAAAGGTAAGGAAGTTGAGGATGTAGATGTTTTGAGTAGGTACCCAGTTTTACAATGGTTTCAAGGTGTGTTTCATGTAGAGATTTTAGAGTTTCCACCTCATAGGAAAGTAGAATTTTCTATCAAGTTGGTACCATGGGAAACTCCAACATCAAAAGCACCTTACAAAATGAGCACACCTGAGTGGGTAGAGTTGAAGTTGAAGTTGAAAGATATGCTTGAAAAAGGATACATTAGGCCAAGTGTATCACCATGGGGTGCACCGATATTGTTGTGAGGAAGATGGATGGAACTCTCAGATTATGCATTGAATATAGGAAGTTGAACAGAGTAACCATCAAGAACAGGTATTCTTTACCAAGGGTTAATTACTTATTTGATTAGCTAAAAGGAGAAGTTGTGTTCTCGAAGATTAATCTGAGATCCGGGTACCATTAGGTACGCATTAAAGAGAAGGACATTTACAAGAGAACTTTCCAGACTAGGTATGGGCATTATGAGTTTCTTGTAGTACCATTCAGTTTGACTAGTGCTCCATCTACCTTTATGTGTTTGATGAATAGTGTGTTGCGTCCCTATTTTGAAAATCTTGTTATTATGTTCATTGATGACATATTGGTATATTTTAAAAATGAGGAAGATCATGTCAAGCATTCGGCAGTAGTGGAGGGAGAATCAATTGTGTGCTAAGCTAAGCAACTGCAGTTTCTTTCAAACTAAGGTACATTAATTGGGACATGTAATCTCCAAGGAGGGCATAGCAGTGGATCCAAAAAACATAAGAGCTATCATGGAGTGGGCAGCTCCAAGAAATGTAGATGAGCTGAAATCCTTCATGGGATTGGAAAGTTATTGTAGGAGGTTCATCGGGAACTTCTAAAATATTTCTTATCCTATTATATCATTGTAGGGGAGAGGTAAGAAGTTTGAATGGACAAAGGATTGTGAGGCCAATTTTAAGCATCTTAAGTAGTTTTTGACACGTTCCAGTGTTAAATATTGTAGATCCATACAAAGAATTTGTAGCATGTACAGATGCTTGCAAGAGAGGACTTGGTGGAGTCCTTATGCAAGAAGGACAATTGGTATGCTATCAATCACAAAACTTAAATGAACATGAGAAGAACTATTCGACACATGATATTGAATTGGCATTGACCATTGATGCATTGAAGATGTGGAGGCATTATATTCTTGGCAAGAGGTTTGTACTGATGAGTGATCATAGTGGGTTGAGATACTTGTTTGACTAGCCAAATCTGAATGACAAGAAAGATAGATGGTTGGCCACGATTAGTGAGTTTGACTTCGAGATCAGGTACATCAAGGGAAAAGAGAACGAGGTTACAGATGCTCTTAGTAGGAGGATACAAGTGAATCATATAGTAGCTATGAGCTCCTATGGGACAAAATTACGTGATAGGATCTTACAGGCAGGTCAATAGGATGATAGGTATATGGGGATTGTGTACAAATTGCAATAGAGTATAGGTCCAGGTATAGGTAGTGGTACAAGTACAAATGCAGGTGCATAGGATGTGACTATTTTCTTACAAAAGATGAATTGGTTAGGTTTAGAGATAAGATATACGTGCCAGACATCAGTCAACTCAAGAAGGTGATCTTGAGGGAGTTTCATGTGAAACCATATTCCGGTCATCAAGGATATTAAAATACATTGACTACAATTAAAAAGTTTTATTATTGGCCAAAACTGAAGAAGGATGTGGTAGTTTTTATGGCTAGATGTTTGGATTGTCAGAAGGTAAAGGCATAGTGTGGGAATTCAGGTGGACTGCTACAACCCTTTATGATTCCAAAATGGAAATGGGAGGTCATTTCCATGTACTTTATCAGATTTTTTTCAAGGATAGTGAGACAACATGATTCCATTGTGGTAGTTGTGGATAGGTTGACAAAGGTTCTGCACTTCATTCCAGTGAAGACTACATATTCGGCTAGTGACATGGAACATGTGTTCGTTAGAGATGTGGTTAGATTGCATGGTGTTCCAAAGATGATTGTGTCAGATAGGGATGAAAATTTAACTTCCAACCTTTGGAAAGAGTTGTTTACAGGTTTGGGCACAAAGTTAGCCTTTAGTACAACTTATCATCTATAGATAGATGTGCATACTGAGAGCGTCAAGAAGATATTGGAGGACATGTTGAGCATGTATGTGGTGCATCAATAGTGAAAGTGGGAAGAGTATCTTCCATTGGTTGAGTTAGCTTACAACGATGGGTATTAGGAATCCTTGAAAGATGAGTCTATTTGAAGCATTGTATGTGTGGAGTTGTAATACTCCCATCAATAAGATTGATCTAGTTAACAGGGTGTTCATTGGACTAGACATGTTGGCAGAGATGGAGCGACAAATGAAAGTAATCAAGAAGAATTCGAAAGTAGCACGGGATAGGAATAAGAGATATGCATATCGGAATTGGTTGTTAAAGGAGTTCCAGGTTGGGGAATAGATGTACTTTCACATCAAATGAAAGAAGAACTCCTTGTGGATTGGATCATGTGCCAAGCTGGTACCCCAATTTTGTGGACCTTTCAGGATTATTGAGAGGATTGGGCATGTAGCCTATCAAATTGCACTTCCTCCGACATCAAAATTCCATGATGTTTTGCATGTGTCATTGCTTAAGAATTATGTTAAATATGTTGATCATTTGATTGACTAGTCTGTATTGCGGGTGGAGCTAGATGGATAATTTCAGTCGGAACCTCAGTGTATATTACAAAGAAAGTTTATCATGCTCTGGAACTGAGAAACTTAATAGATTAAAGTGTAGTGAAAGCACATTGGGCCAGATGAATCTACATGGGAGATGGAGGATCTGATGTGGGCCATGTATCCTTCATTGTTTGTTGGTTGAGGCAAAGAAGTTTTGGTATGATGTTTGGTATATGTTTGGGTGATGTTTTTATATATGGATGTAAATACCACCATGATTTATGTTGTAAAGCTCCAATAAGCGATATGGGTGTCATGTCATATAGTTGTAATGTTTCTATGTTTTCATATTGGTTTTCTTTTTAGAAAGGTGATCATTGTAAATACTGCATTGAGCTATGCTATAAATATCCATGGGCAATATGTTTGATTTTTATTGGTATTTCTAAGGTGTAGGTGTAGTTGAACAATGAGGATGGTGTCCCTCAAGGTGGGGGGGTTGTAACATCCCTGGTGAAAATTCCATGTAATAAAAGTTAATAAAGGAAAAATAATAACCACGGTTGATGGGAAACTTATTCTAAGTTGAATGTTAGGAAAGAAATCCTAGTGTGGGTGCTCATTACTTTATTATGGCTAAGGAAATCATCAAAGGTAATGGCCAAGGCATTTAGAAAGGAAAAATAGCATTTTTGGCACATTTATTTATGAAAATAAAGGAAAATAGGAGAAAAGGAAGATGAAAAGTCACAGGTTACGTATGAGGAGGAAAATGAAGGAAAATAATGGAAAATGAAGAAAATAGGGACCTCATTAATAAAAAGGCTTTGAGGATCGGTTGGTACCTTTTTTCAGTTTAGTTTTGAAGCTCTCATTATTCTCTCTCTCTCTCTCACTCTTGGACACTTATAGTTTTCTTGGAGCACTTTGGAATTGGATCAAGAAAAGAAAAGGAGGCAAAGAGGAAACAAAGATCAAGCAAGGAAGTGAATGATCAAGAATCTACATCAGGATTCTTTGTAGGTATTGATTTTCATGTGTGATTTCCTTGCTAATTATGGCATGCATGCTATTGCATGTGATTCTTTGTTGTCATGGCACATGATATTCTAGGTGTGACAAAGATTTCAACCTAGCCTTTCCATTCCCAAATAACCATCATGTGATGGGGTTCTCATGTTTTGGTTCAGCTGGATTATTGGATGGATTCGAAGCTAGGTGAGGTGGATCTCTAAATAGAAGAACAGATGGCCTAGTAACCCTATAAATGAAAAATGGATTGTGGTAAATCCAAATATGTGTTGCCTCGGTGGGCCTAGGAATCCTCGACAAGTGAATGTCATGATATATGGTAAAGCTTATAGATGGGTGCTCTCCATCAGGCCTAATGATCCTGGGATGGGGTGTACGGTAAAGACTGGAGAGTGGAGTCTTGGTTTAGGGCCTAGTGATCTTGTGTGGATTGTGGTAAATCCTAAGAGACTAGGAGAGAGAAAAATTCCTCACGATGTAGGTGGATAAATTTGGTTGAATCCATGCTTATTTTGGCCTATTGATCTCATGGAGATCATGGTAAATCATGTTATTGCTTGTTTATTTTTTTGCCTAGTGATCTAGTGTGGATTCCACTAAAGCCTTGTTTCTATTAGATGAGGGTGATGTGGTTTAGCCTCAGGATGCCCTGGTTGGTTCTTTTGGCTTGAGTACCACATTCATGCTTGGAATATGGCACAGTGGTGATTGGATGAAGAGAGATCTGGCTCAACCAATGTATGTTCAGGTGGAACGTGGTAGTCCCATACTGGATTGGATTTTTCATTCATTAATAATAGGTTCTTTCCTTGGTAACTTATGTGTAAATGTATTGTTTTATATCTGGATTATATGGCTGATGTATCCTTGATATTTTTGTTGTTATTATGTTGGTTATAAGAATTTATTATGAAAGTGATGATGTATGGCTATCCTCATGTTTTGATTTGTAAATGAGAAAATAATGTATCTATGACCTAATAGATGATAATGTAGCTAATGATATAAGGCAACAATGCTTCTTAGCAATTCTCAGATAAGTATGAGACTCCTATGCCTAGAGCTATTGTTTAGGACCTGTAGATTACATATTTCTGACATGTTGGACGAAATTCTTATCATTGCTAGTAGGGGTCTAGTATATCCCTTGTCAATGTTTCTAAAAATGTATCTTTTTTTGTTGTGTAAATTCATTTTTGAACCTCTCATTGAGTTCTGAGCAGTGACCTCGGTTGTGGGCCTTAAAGGTTGCACAAATCCTGGAGTCGCAGACACAAGTCTGAGGAGAAAATTCCCCATACGAATGCATACCCATGCTGTGTGAAAATATACAGCCTCCCATATGCACGCTTGTACATATCAAGGGAGCATCCAAGGTTTTGATGCACTAAAACTTCAACTGGTCTCAAGGGTTGATTACCTGAGTGTTTGGGATGGCTCATGGGAGTTTTGTTATTGATGTGGAAGTTTTGTATGGTGTGTTTACATTGATTCTTCTCCCTTAAGGTAACCTAGGAGGTTGAGTCCCAATATAGCGGCATCGCGTCACATATTTACCCTGGTTGGCCAGTTACTTGGGTAGATATCTGATGACGGTGTTAAAATTTCTTTTTTTTGTTTTCTTGCAGGTCTACTTCCAAATGAAGACTTTGAATTTTCTCTTAAGCCCAAGGAGTTATTGTCGTTGCAACAACACTCTCCAAAAAAATTTCTACACTCAAATTTTGGAGCCTACTTGGGATCTTGTGATCGATCATTCTGTAGTCATGTCTTGGCTAGTGATTCTATGTTAATATTTTAAGCTCCCTTCTTGGATTTCGAGTGTTAAAGTCACTTGGTCATACATGCTCAACCCCTAATGAATCCATGAGCACATTTGTTTATGCAATATTGAACATGTCTGGTGTGGTCTGACAAGACAGTGGCTACACCATGCTCAACCCATGTTGATAGCTAGTGCACATGTTCATTGACAGTCTCTCACTTTCAGTTGTGTTTGTACTTCTATTTTGGTGAGTTTTTCAAACTGTCGCTTTTGTGCATCTTCATTTTTGTGAGTGTCATTTTCATGTTTTTGACTATCACTTTTTCTTGCTTTCACTTTAATTAGTGTCATTCTCATGTTATCTTCTCTCTAGCATGTTTCACTCTCACCGTCATTCACATATTGCAAGTGTCATTCACACTTTTCTTTCCATATCACATGTGTCGTCTTCTAGCATGGGAAGTGTCACTCATCACGTAAAGTGGAGTTTTGGTTTGTCTCAAGGGGTAATATTTGTGATAATGAGTTGTTCTTATCATGTAAACATGTATCGCACTCATTCCCAAAGTTTTAAGCATTTTCACACAAGTGTCATCACTATCGTCACAAAGTGTATCTTTAGTGTCACACTTGTTTGGTGACATCGTAATGTTGTTGCAGTGAGGAAGGTATGTTTTTCATACATTTTGAATGTTCCTTTTTTTATCGCTAAGTGATCTAAGTGTGTGATCATTCTTAGAGTATCTCTATTACTCATCTTCTGCTCATTGATCCAACAATTAATATAACTGTGAAAACTCCCTAACCGGGCCACTTAGCCTCATTCTTCACAACGTGAACTACGCATTGTGTAGTCTTAGCCCTCAGGTATTACCCTTGTCACTTGGAACTATGAAATTCATATTATCTTCCTTCTAGAACTGTGCACTACACAATCTCAGTGATTAAGCCCAACCCATGAGCTCTAGAACTATGCAATCTTTCTCCGTAGCCCAACGTGAATTGTGTAACTTTGGAATTGTGTAATTACTTGCTCTCCCTACCTCCTAGAATTATGCAGTGGGAAAACTCAAGGCTCAAGCCTCCATCTTGAGCCCTTGAGTCGTTCAAATTCATAATCACTCTACGCTTGTCCCTTGGAGCTACGCAATATAGAGTCTCTTCCTTCTAGAACTACACACTGCGCAATCTCATTGATCAAGCCCAACACATGAGCTCTAGAACTACGCAATATTTCTCCCCAGCCCAACGTGAATTGCACATTGCATAGTCTTAATACACAAGAATTATCCTTGAGCTCTTGAACTGTGCAATTATGTAATTACTTGATCTCCCTGCCTCCTAGAACTACGTAGTTGAAAAACTCAAGGCTCAAGCCTCCATCCTGAGCCCTTGAGTCCCTAAAATGTACAGTTTCTCTACCCATGCCTCCCACAGCTGCGAATTGCACATTCTCAAGGCTCAAGCCTCCATACTGAGTCCTTGAGTCCCTTAACTGGGCAAGTCCTTGGCATCTCTCCTCCCGTAACTATGCAGTGTGCATATTCAAGCCACAAGCCCCTTCCTTGAGATCTTAACTCCCTCAACTGTGCAATCTCTTGAACTTGGCCATCCTGAACTGTGCATCATGCAATCTCAAGCTTTAGTCCTGGACCTTGGCCTCTGGAGCTATGCAATCCCTTGAGTCTGTCACTCAACCAGTCACTAGTTCTATCCCTAATAGATGAGTTCTTGAAATATGTTAGGTTAGGGGTTCTTCAGACTGATGATGGCTTGTCATGAAATGTTTTTAGTTGCAGGTACTCTATCTTATCATGACAATATGATGATGGAGGAAAAGGAGAGGAGGACCATGCTACAAGACACGTATGGATCCAAATAGATAAGATAAACATTAGCTGACAAGACCAAGGAAGACCATACTATAACAAAAGATCAAATATCAGGACAACATGAAGGATCCATCTGATTTATAACCCTTTGGATGGTGGATATGAAGAACAAAGCATATATGTAATGAAGATGAAGCATTGCACATCTTTTATTGAATACAAAGTAGCAACAAATATTAGCTTGACATTTCTATGTCATCATCCAATCCATGTCATCAGTGTCATGTCATGTCACGAGTCATCATGTGCCACATCATTTGTGGATTATGTAAATTGGATATTGGAAAATTTAATGTAAATTTGAAATCTAAGAGTCATATATGTAATTCGAAGAGTCATGTGGGAGTTGAAAGGTTATAGAGAAGTCAAACAATCATGAGGGTAGTCCAACAGTTACATGGGAGGTGAATGATCACCCCACTTGTTATATATACACCCTCATTGTACATGCAAATGAATTTTCACCTCCGCTCCTCCTACCAAGCATTATATAGGAAGATAGTTATTTCTGAAGAGAAAGTGACTGCTCTAAGGCTCCACTATTATGGCCAGTGGTGTTCATTGTCTTGATGTATCTTGGAAATTTTACTTAATTCATAAGCTCTTTGAGCTAACACACTTTCATGCATATGTTGTGAATATTGTAAGACTTTTCTTTGAATATTTGTGATGTATGTTGTTTCTCATATGTACTACGGAAATTGACTATTTCGGTGGCTTTGGTGCTTATCTTGTTAAAATTGTGTTGTATTTGATTTAACAATCGTGGCTTACTCATCAACTATTTCACTAGTTTACCAACAATTCATTCTTATATATGTGCTTGTGTGTCTTTTATAGATTAGTACTATTACTTGTCCCTAAAGGGCCCACTTTTCTCTCCCCTTTCAGTAGAAGGACCTTGATACTTTCCACAGTTAAACATTTCACAAGGCATACTCACTTTCTCATCCGAAGATACCTATGCATTACTCTCTTGTGCTAAACTTTGTAGCCAAGGAAAATCTACAACAATACGTGGGAGTCGGGACTATACTCCAGATGGGCCTCCTACTCCGAACAATGTGAGGTATAATTGGTACTTCACATCAAGGATACCCCTTGGTTGATGGATTTCCAACACCATCAACAAAATGGCGCTAGAAGGAGGGCTAGATGACAAGTTGTGCCCTTTGAGTCTATTTTGAACCTCTTATTTAAAATGGATCATCCTCAAATCATACTCCCAAGGTGTCTTTCTAACCTATCCCCTGGTAAAATTTTAATCCCTGATGACCCTCTTTATCACTTATCTAAATTAAAGTTTGATGGTCAGGATGGAACATCCATAATCAAAAACAAAAACCTCATTTTCTCAATTTTTGTGAATATTACAAAATTGATGATGAATATTTTGCATGTATCGCTTTCTTCTTCACCCTTGATGGTTATGTTGATCGATGGTTTCATACCTTTCCATCTACCTCCATCCATTCTTTTCATCATTTCCTCCAGGAGATTTATCAAGCATTCGATAGGTATGATTACCGGGATGTTCTTAAAATAATTAATCAGTTAAGAATGAATCCTAATGAATCAATTGATAATTTGTCTAATCGATTTGTTCACCTTTCTTATGAATTTCTTGAAGAAGATATGTATTGGGATTTATCTAAACAATATGTTGATCCTTTGGTTTATATCTCTTTGCATGGTGAATCTAGACCACTTGATGTTTCCTCATCCCCAACTCTTGTAAACCAAGAGACAATGCTAATTTTAGATGCAGAACCTACTATTCCTTTTGTTCCTTTTCCTCCTCCTTTTTCAGTTCCGATGTGGTTGCCTCCTTGAAATGATCATAAATTTTCGAAATATGCACATCAAATTCCTAATTCATCTTCTCATCCTCCTTTCACTTTTCATGGGTGAAATTCAATGGAGGAGATGCAAAAATGGCTCATGAAACCTATGATGAAAACCAATTTTTCTATTCCTTAAGATGGTATTAACACTCATAACTCTAGTCTTGAAATTGATTTATATTTATTTTATCCTCTATCATATACATGTAGTGACTCTTTGTACCATGATCCACCTGATCAATCTGCTTCATCATCTTGTTTTTCACACTCTCCAAATTTTCAAGTTTCTGGTCCAAATTGCGATTAGGTTCAAGGTAGTCACATTACATAGGTTGAGGAGCAAGATGGTGAATATTTTTTCAATATTTCTTCTCTTTTTGAAAGTCCTCCATGTGAAGATGGTGTCTCCTCATTCTTGGCTGATATTGAATTTGTTAATATCGGTAATGAATTAAATGAAATCAGTTTTTTTTATTTCCATAGTATTGGGAAACAATCATTCCGATGATGACCATTCTATTGATGTAAGCAATGATGAATACCCAAGTGGACCAGTTGATATTTCGATATCTCGTGAAGATTTTAATTTTAAAGCTTTTGATCTAGAATCTATTTCAGTTGAAGAATATGTTATTATGGAAACTTCCTCTTCGTCTCATTATCCCTTGTGTCCCACTATTTGTTATGCATATACATGCAATGAAGATGCTACATGCTCTTCAAGTTCTTCATCGCATGAGTTCACTTCTCAATTCAAACAAGGTAGTGAAGTTTTCCATCATGAAATAAAAAATAATCACATCATTGAGTATCATTCACATCCCGTATCATATCTTGTTTTGCATGAAGACAACTCTTCAAATCAGGTTGCTCATGAAATTTCGTCAATTCACACATCTCTAGATTTACGATCATAAGAACCTTTCTACTTGAGTAATCTAGATATCGAAATTTTAAAATATGTTCAAATCAATGACATAGATGGCTTCCATTCGGTCAAGAGTGATCTCATTGAAATTAGTGAAAGAAACTATCCTCACACCATGCATGATCAGGTCCAATTTTCAAAATGCGATTTTACAGTCCTTGAAAGTTCCAGGAATTTTTAGCGAGTTGAGGCACTTCATATTTCATTTATGGTTATGTGAGGATCTTGCAACCATGGTAAAATCCCCAAAATAAGTCAGGATTGGTTTTATGGGCAAAATTATTCTTTCTACATGGATTTTCTTGATGCAAATTCCTTCTTGAAATATGTTTGGCATTGTAGATATAATCTTTCAAACTTTCAAGATTTGGTTTCTAATCAGATTCAAGCTTCTATTTTAGTTGATTCATCTCCATGCAAAATTATTATTCTTAACTCAGGTTTGGAGAGCATATCTCTCACAAAAGCATGGAACAATGAATTTGATTATTCTAAAGATTATTTCTGGCCAAGGGAGTCATACCTATCACATTATTTTGAGAAAAATCAACTCCTAATACTTGTTGTGAATATTCTGATGTTAATCCTTTTCTTCATTACACCTGAAAGCCTCTTGAGTGCTAGTGAATGCATGGATTATTTGACAAATCAAATTCTTCTTCACTCATTTTATCCTCACTAGTTTCATTGGTTTGTTGTACTGGCATTCCTTTTTACTTCTTTCAATGATTGTGATGCTAGTGCAGTGCGTAACCAGTTAAAAGAAAAAAAAAATTACACTCACCACATGAGGAAGGTGATTCTATTATGTAAAGCATTTGAAAAATTGTTCAAATTAATTAATCTTTAGTAATTAAAAAATGGTAATCTGATGCTTTAATCAACCCATCTAAACATGATTTTCTCTCTAATGACTATCATTCAACCTAATATTTTCCCATCAGCACATCCAATGGTAGTTGTTTTACACCATTTTATTTTTATGGTTTAACATCTCATTATTCGGGTACTTGGCAAGAATTTGAGGTACCTTTACACTTTTTTATGGTTATGTCAAATCCTCTATGTATTTACATGCCTGTTGAATATGATCAGATCTATTTTCCTTCTCGAGATTCTCCTCATAATCCCATGACTCTAATTCAAAATTCATCTTTTCAAATATTTCAAGATTTTCAAGAGGGTTTTCACGAATTTTACGATCCAATTACTGAATGGTTGGAGCAACCCTACATGGCAAGCTCCATTTGAAAATAAAAGTTTTGATATTTCTGTGTCCTTTCTAAGGAGTTCGTTGTGGTTGAAGACACATTCTCAAGAATCTTCCGAGGTTTTTTTAATGCTGGTTTCCATCGAAAAGGTAAGAATGTGAACATGTTAGAAATAGTGGTTATGGCCTTTCTTTCTGCTAACAGGAAATACATTCAAATTTTTGTGCAAGGTATTCAAGTTCTCATATGTTCGTTGCACATTAATTTATGTTAGTTTTAGACGATCATATCTTTGTGCACATAGGTCGGGAGAAACTACGGTGGCTACATTGTAAATTTCATTATACGTGACCCAACCTTTTAGCCTGTTAAATTAGGAGTATGTCTAGTTGCATATTATTTTTCCCGCACATCCATCCTACATTTACTCTCTATAGTTTGTCTTGTGTTTTCTGATTTTGGTTTTGCATCATGTTTTTGTTTAGACTCCTTTTATTTCTCCTAGTTTTATTTTCTTTTTGTGTGTTGCATTTTCTTTAATTTTGTAAGACCTTTCATGAAGATTCTTTGTTGGATCAAAAGGAAATGTGGAAAAATAGAAAATGGCTCCGTGACACTACAACATTTGGCTAACATCTTGTCTGTCTTCTTTGTCTTGGTCACATCTTTTCGTCAGTGACGTTCTGATAGAAAATATGATCCTTGCATAAGGAAAGCCTTGTGTTGATCCATGATACATGTGTTTATCCTGGAAACCTTACACCTTCACCCGATTCTTTACATTTCAGTGTTTTCAAGTTGACCTAATCAAGTATAGAAGGACAAGGGGAAAATCTAAATGAGAAAACCAATATCCTAGGTCTTATATATGCTTCTCTAAATGGACATCCTCTCTTGCTCTCAATAAGTCAGGATCCCTCTTCCTCCCATGAAATAGATAAGTTTCGATGTACAGTCCTATATAAAATAAATAAATAAAGGAGAAATAAGAGTAAGGATTCCTGTGTAGAGAGGTAAAGCAAGCAACTTTGTCGAGGTATTGTCCATTTCTACTAGAAAAAGAGAAATTTTTGTGTCCCTGAAGTAACTCCTCCAGGGTACAGTCTAAGCCTACTGGCAGCGGAGAAAAACCAAAGATGAAAATCTACACTCTGAAAATCTAAATATCATAAATTTCATTACCCTTTTCCTGATTCAAAACATTGTGTGATCGTTGATCTTATGTTTGTGTTCAAACAAGCAAAGGAATAAGGGGGACTATGTTCATGCACAAGGTAAGTGGGGAAGTTATGGTAATCTAAACAATGAATTAGTTCTTCTTGAAGAACTAGACCTTGGATAAATGATGTACTGGGGCAAAGAAGCTAGAGTTCTATCAGTGTCTCACCAAGTGGTTTTGTTGTGACAACACCCTCCAAAATTTTGTCTACACTCGAATTTGGGAGCCCACACGGGATATTGCGATCGATTGTTTCGTAGTCACTTCTTGGTTAGTGATTCTTTGATAAGATTTTGGGATCCCTTCTTGGATTACAAGTGTTGAAGTCACCTACTCACACATGCTCAACCCATAATGAATCCATGATTGCATTCTTTTATGTAAGCTTGAACACGCCTGGCGCAATCTGACAAGAAAATTCATATGCCATGCTCAGCCCATGTTGAAAGTTAGTGCACATTTTCATTAGTAGTATCTCACTTTCAATTGTGTTTGTACTTCTATTTGAATAAGTTTTGCAAACTGTCACTTTTACGCAGCTTCATTTTTCACAAGTGTCATTTCCATGTTTTTTGTTGTCACTTTTTCTTTCTTTCACTTTAATTAGTGTTGCTCTAATGCTATCTTCACTCTAGAATGTGTCTCTCTCACCATCGTTCTTGTATTGCAAGTGTCACTTACACTTTTCTTTCCATATCACATGAGTCGTACTCTGCCATTTGAAGTGTTATTCATCACGTAAAGTGGATTTTTGGTTTATCTCAAGGGATAATCATTATGATAATTATTTTTTCTTATCATGTAAACATGTATCACACTCATTCCCAAATGTTTAAGCACTGTCGCACAAGTGTCATCACTATCATCGCAAAGTGTATCTTTAGTGTTGCACTTGGTAGTTATCGTCACAAAGTTGTTGCATTGAGGAAGGTATGTGATCTAAGTGTGTTATCATGCTCAAAGTCTCCTTCTTACTCATCTTTGGCTCACTGATCCAACACTTCATCCAACTGGGAAAACTACCCAACTGGGCCACTCAACCTCATTCTTCCTAACTTGAACTGTGCATTGCACTGTCTCAGCCCTCAAGCAACACCCTTGTCCCTTGGAATTATTAAATGTGTAGTCTCTACTATCTAGAAATAGGCATTACGCAATCTCAGTGCTCAACATAGCCCGTGAGCTCCAAAACTACGCAATATTTCTCCCCAACACAACCTGAATTGTGCATTGTGTATCCTCAGTCCTCAAACCTTGGCCTTGAGCTCCTAAACTATGCAATTACACAACCGCATGGTCCCCATGTGTCCCAAAACTGTGTTGTGGGAAAACTCAAGCCTCAAGCCTCAAACCTGAGCCCTTGACTCCATAAACTGTGAAATCCCTCCGTTAAGGCCACCCTCAACTGCGCATTACACAATATCAAGGATAAAGCCTCTAGACTGAGTCCTTAAGTCCCTAAACTACATAATACCTTGGCCTATGTCCTCCTTGAACTGCACAATGGGCATCTTCAAGCCTCAAGCCCCTACCTTGACTCTTAAGTTCCTCAACTGCACAATCTCTTGAACCTGGTCATCCTGAACTGTGCATTGTAGAGTCTCAAGCCTCAGTCTGAGACCTTGGCCTTTGGAACTATGCAATCCCCTTAGCAAGTCACTCAGCCAGTCATGAGTTCCAATCATAACAGGTAAGTTCTTGAAATATGGTAGGTTAGGTGTTTTTTCATACTGATGTTGGATTTTCATGAATGGTTTTTAGTTGCAGGTACTCTTTCTTATCATGACAGGATGATGATGGAGGAAAAGGAGAGGAGGACCATGCTAGAAGACACATATGGAGCTAAAGGGATAAGATGATCATAAGGAGAGAAGACCAAGGAACACCATAATATAATAGAAGATCAATGGTGAGGACCGCATGGAGGCTCCATTTGATTCATAACCCTTTAGAGGGCGGATATGAAGAACAAAGCATATCTTTCATGAAGATGAAGCATTGCACATATCTTATTGAAGACAAAAAGATAAAAAAGAGTGGATTAGCATTGTCATGTCATCATACAGCCCATTTCATCAGTGTCGTGTCATGTCATGAGTCATCATGTGCCACATCATTTGTGGATTATGTAAATTCTATATTGGAAAATGTAATGTAAATTGAAAGTCCAAGAGTCATTTATGTAATGTGAAGAGTCATGTGGGAGTCAAAAGGTCATAGAGAAGCCAAACAGTCATGAGGGTAGTCCAATAGTTACATGGGAAGTGAATGATTACCCCATTTGTTATATATACACCCTCATTGTACATGAAAATGACTTTTGACCTTGGCTCTTCCTACTAGAAATTAGAGAGGAAGATAGTTGTTTTGGAGGAGAGAGTGACTACTCTAATACTCCACTACTGAGGCGAGTGGTGTTCGATGTCTTGATGTATCTTGGAACTTTTAATTAATTCAGAAGCTCATTGAGCTATCACACTTTCATGCATATGTCATGAATATTGTAAGATTGTTCTTTGAATTTTTGCGATGTATGTTGTTTCTCATCTGTACTAAGGAAATTGAACTATTTCAGTGGCTTTGGTACTTATCTTATTAAAAGTGTGTTGTATTTTCTTTAACAATCATTGCTTCCTTGTGAACTATTTTGCTGGTTGATCAATGATTCATTCTTATGTATGTGCTTGTGTGCCTTTTCTAGATTAATACTATTACTTGTCTTTAAAGGGCCCACTTTTCTCTCCCCTTTTGGTAGAAGGACCTTGATACTTTTTGCAGTTGAACATTTCACAAGGCATACTCACTTGTTGATCCAAAGATACCTATGTATTACTCTCTTGTGCTGAACTTTGTAGCCAAGGAAAATCTACAACAATACATGTCATCAAGGTCCATACTTCAGATGGGGCTCCTACTTTAAACAATGTGAGGTCTAATTAAGACTTCACATCGAGGAAACCCACTGGGTGACAGATTTCCAGCACTGTTAATAGGACCTCAAAGGCACAGTCCTTGTAGGGTGTAACTCCTTACAAAAATTGTGAACCAAAGGTTTTGTGGAGTTCATAACATCTGGACATCATCAACACAATATGTTAGTGGCAGTCCCCAAAGGAGCCCACATTGTGAGACTGGGAAATGAGGCATCCATGAACAAGTAGGAAAGTCACAGCGCTTAACACATGAAATCTTCATTAAGCATATAAAGGGTTTCAAAATTAAAATAGTGCCACTAAACTTGAATTGTTGCTACAACAAATTTATTAATAAGCATTGAATTATGGAGTAGTTTATGAGTGAATGAGATAAATGGTAAAGTTTTTAAGTCTGCCATAACAAATTTATTAATAGGCATTACATGTGGACCAATTTATGAATAAATGAGATAAATGATGAAGTTGTTAAATATACTAATTTTTGAGGCTTGGTGATAATGTTAGAGGATTTATGTAGTAATGTTTCAGTCTTGGTAATTATCTTCCACGATTTATGTCATCTTTACTATAGCATTTTCCCTTGCAATGATTGATCTCGGGTCTAATCTTATTGTTCTTAAATATTGAACCAATATATTCTTCCAACAATGTTGTATTAGGGGGGCTTGAACTTATATATTTTCATTGCACAGAATTCATGGTAAGATGTAATATCTGAAGCATAATTGAATATATGCTTGGGCATAGTTTTTTTCTCTCACGAATTATCCTTCTCCTTCACCAATGCCTAATTCCATCACTATAAAACTTGGCTTAGCTGCCTCTACAACTTGTTAAATAAAGTAATGATAATTGATTAGTAATTTTTTAATCAAACCTTTTTTGGTGAATGGTTAATTTATTCAATTTATTCTCAAAACATCACCCTTGAAAGACTTATGTAAAATAATGTAAAATAAAGTAATTGATTGGTAATTTTTAAATCAAACTTTTATTGGTGATGTTAGCACTCCAGGAAACTCTCCTTGCTTGCAGCTCAAAGATGCCTGGTAACATATAATCTTCAATGTTGTTCTCAAAACTATTGGAATGGATGATAGCTTGAATCAAGTTAGATGACTATTTCAGCTCTATTCCCACTCAAGGCATGCATAAACACCCTCAACAACACAAGGCTTTAGACCACTAATGCTCAATAGTTTGTAGATTTAATTAATAGATGGACAATACTGACAGTACCAACAGATTGCATACATGAACATAGATGAATGGCTAGCTACAGGCAGCAAATGAACTTACTGACTATACTTGCATATGCATATATAATAACACATATAAATGGCTAGCTACACGCAACAAAGAAGCTTGCAAATCTAATATATCAAATCAGAGATAAGATGACAGTTATCTGGCCTTAAACACAAAGAAAACCCAAACAAATTGTTCAAGTGCAAGCATAGAACAGAAGAGAAATGGACATTGAACATATAACAGCAAAAGAAGCTTGTATTGCTAAAGAATGCAGATGAGAAGCTTGAATGAATAGAGGAGGAATAATCTCCAAAATTTGAACCTTTATTACATTTAGTTTTCTACATTTTATAGGTCCTTTACAATGCTCCTGAGCTCTCTAGAAGGCTCTGAGTCTTAATCTATTCGATCTGCATAGTTAACTGCTTTGATTCCATGAAGGCAAGCATGGCTCGACGATTTCTTCTTCTGACAGAAGACTAACCATATTCAGATATTTTGGGTGGTTTTTGCCTTGTCTGGGAGCTCTCTCATGCCAGAGATGCCCCACAATTGATTCTTCTATTATGGATGAGCTGCGCTATATTTTGATCATTCATGGCCGATTCTGTTCCAGGCTAGCTGTGTGTACTTAGTGATGCTTCTTGGTCGATTCCGTTCCAAGCTAGTTGTGCGTGCTCCATGATGCTTCTATGTTGCATTGTCTATGTGGTGGAATGGCTCTTCTCTTTCCTTTTTTAGGCTCTTGTTTCCGGGCAATATGTCTCCCGAGCTCTGTTATATGGTGCAATGGGTCTTCAGGCCCGTATATCCCTCTAAATACCCCCTTTCTGTCAATACAGGACTGTTTTCTATTTAAAACAAAAAACATCGTGACACTGTGAAAATCCCACCTATTCCTATCCTTTTGAGACTTAAAAAATCATTAGATACGGCTTATCAGTATCTCGGGTCCACCCTTGTTGCTATCGCAAGTCGCAAAGAAGCCTGCCCTGTGTATTTCTTTGTATTTCTGAAATATGCGAAAAACATTAAAAACAATGAAAAACGACCTTTTCGGACTTCAAAAATTATTAAATTCCCTTCCCAGACCCTTTCGGGTCTGGCCTTCATCGCAATCGCAAGGCTCTCAGGCTTCCTTTGTAATTTTCATTATAATGAAAATATACCAAATACATTAAAAACTGATAGCGCACGGACTTGAAATTTTATAAGAAATCATTTGTAGTGTCGTCGGGTCTAGCCCATCGGGTCGCCCATATGTATGTGCGGAGGTCCCGCCCCATGCTATTACACCGATGCGATACAATGATGGGAACCGATTGTAATCATTGATTACTCATTCCCCAAGCCTTCTAATTATATATATATCACTGCATATGTTCCTCGCTGATGTGACCCACTGATCCAATCATTGGCGATCGCTGATCGGCAGTGTCATGTACCCTCCTGTAAACTGTCCCCTCTGCTTGGCCGATTGCAATTAGTTGCCTAGATCTGGGCCGTTGATCAGCCAGATCTAACAGTGGCTGTTCCTTCTCTGTTTAAGCCTGCGCTTGC
This sequence comes from Pinus tabuliformis, assembly GCA_031772625.1. Lineage (NCBI taxonomy): Eukaryota > Viridiplantae > Streptophyta > Pinopsida > Pinales > Pinaceae > Pinus > Pinus tabuliformis. The sequence continues at coordinate 313,932,365 of CM062816.1, read as the reverse complement.
GGGTTTTTCACTGTTTTCCTTTGGTTTTCGCTTCCTAATAGTGATTTTCAGCCCTTCCAAGGGCTTTCCTCCCCTGCTCATTTCAATCGATGGATGTTTTTTGATCATTTTTTAAGATTTTTGGGACATGTATGGATCCATTGGCATCCTTTTTAAGCAATTTTGGAGGATTTGTGGCATATTTGGATCCATTTTTGGGCCATTTGCCTTCAAGGCTAACACTGGCTCCTTCTGGGGATGAAATCCTCCCTGTGAGGTTTCAAGAACCATAGATCAATGCCTTTCCTGTAAAACCAAAATTAAATCTTCCTCCTAGTGTTGCATTGGGCATGGAGTCTTTTTAGCATAAAAATAAAAACTGAAAGAAAAACATATTTACAATACCAAGGCTTTAAGGCCTTAAATGAAATAAAGTTTCAAGAACTGCCCATTTACTGGGCTACCAAAAGTATCTCCTCCTTCCAGACTGTGCAGAATGAATGTATTGTTCTATTGAACTTGAGCAATGACAAAAGGACCTATCCATAAGGAGTCAAACTTGCCATGATTACCTTTCTTTTCTTTAAATGCATCCCATTTAAGCACCCAATTCCACACTTGGAAATTGTCCACGATTACCTTCTCGTCAAAGGTTTCTTTGATTGCCTTCCGATGAGCTTTTGACTTCTCAACCAACTGTTCTCTGATCTGTTGTAGTTCAACTAGGTTGTTCATTCTTCTTACCATATCATCTCTTCACCTTGTTCTTCTTGCAAGAACTTAGCCATAGGTAGAATGAGTTGGATGGGCAAAAAAACATCAGCATCATAAACCAATTTGAATGGAGAATTCCCTATGGATTTTTTTATGGTAACTCTGTCAGCCCATAGTGCAAATTTCAGCTTGGAATCCCAACTCTTTTTGTTGTCCTCTAACAGCATTTTGATGACCCTTATCAAAATTTTGTTAGATGATTCTGCTAGGCCATTTCATTGAGGATAATATGAGGTAGAATTTACCACTTGAATACCCATGGATTCATCCATGTCCACCAATTCTTTTGCTTTGAAAGCTGCTGCGTTATCAGTGACTAGTTTGGTTGGGCAACCAAATCTAGTGAAAATATTCTCATTTAAGAACTTTATGACAACTTGATGATTGTCATTCTTAGTGGGTATAGCCTCAATCAACTTGGTGAAATAATCAATGGCTACTAAGATCCATTTGTGTTGGCCATTGGAATGTGGGTTGATCTCCCCTATAAAGTCCAAGCCCCACTGTTGGAAAGGACGATTTACATGTATTGGCTTTAAAGGCAGGGATTTTAGCTGTTGTCTTCCTGCAAACCTTTGGCACTTGTCACAAGCTTTTACAAAGTAAAACACATTGGAGAATAGAGTAGGTCAATAGTATCCAGCCCTCAAGATTTTGTGAGCTGTGGTTCTCCAATAATGATGCCCCCCATAGATGCTAGAATGGAATTGGTGTATAGCCTCCACATCTTGTTCTTTATCTAGACACCTCAAGAGGATTCCCGATGGGTCTTTCCAATAAAGAAGATTCTTATTAATGCGGAATTTTGTTGATCTTAGTTTAATGGCACGAGCTTGACTTGAGGTAGGCGCTGGAGGGACTTCTAGCTTTTGCAAAAAATGAACTATGTTGTAATACCATTCACATGTGGCCATATTTTCAGCCAAAGACTAATTCTGCCTTTGGTCTTCTGCTGCTCCTGATATCTGCTCATCATCTGAATTTAAACTCATGGAATTTATGTCTAACAAGTTGCAATTTTCTTCAGCCATAAGTTTAGCCAGACCTTGGCCTTTGAGAAGCTTAGTGGGCTTCACCTCTATGTCAAATGCTGAATTTTGCAATCCATTTTGACCTCTTTCCATTTATATCTGGCTGAGTTAAAATATCCTTTACCGAGGCTGAAGGTACATATCCAACTACTTTGGAATGCAGAATATAAATTATAAATGCTTTTAAAGATTTAATGAGAGCATAAGCTTACTTTTCAATAAGGTCATACCTTAGTTCAACATCCCTTAGAGTTTTGCTGAAAAAGGCCACGAAATGCTCTATGCCTTCATCATTCTTCTACAACAGAACTGCTACAAGCGTATCATAAGAGGCAAAATTGAAGATGCAAAAATCCTTAGTGTAATCTGGGTTGATTAGCATGGGAGCTTTCATGATAGCTTGCTTGATGGCTTCAAAAGAGCTTCTTGAAATAGTTGTCCATTTTATTTCTGAACCTTTCTTCAGCATGGAAGTGATGTTCTTAACTAGCTCTACAAAGTTTGGAATGAACCTCCTTGCAAAGTTAATGTTACCCAAGAAGGATTGAATGTCCCTCTTTGACCTTGGGATGGACAATGTCTGAATGTCTTGAATCCTTGCTGGATCAATCTTCACACCTTTAGCAGAAATGATATGCCCTAGAAGTTTTCCTTCTTCTAGAGCAAACTATGACTTCTCTGGGTTTACTGAGATTCCAAACTGTCTGCACTTTAGGAAGACCTTCCTTAAATGTTGTAAATCATCTTTGTGGCTACTGGAAAAGACTGTTATGTCATCAAGATACATAAGGACAAACTTGTCCTTTTCTCCCACAAAGGTTATGTCCATGGCCCTCTGAAAGGTAGCCCCAACATTCGTCAATCTGAAATGCATCTTGGAGTGCATGAAAGTGCCCCAAGGAGTAGTGAAGGTGGTCTTTTCCTGATCTTCAGGATGTACAACTATCTGATTGTAACCTAAAACTTGAACTAAGAAAGACATGACTTTAGCCCCTCAAACTCTTTGCAGCAAGTGTTCCATCTTGGGCAGGGGATAGTTATCTTTTTTTGAGCACTTGTTTAGATTTTTGAAGTTGACACAAAGCCTTATTTCTCGACTTTTCTTTCTTACCAACACAAGGTTGGCTATCTACTTTGAATACCTGAGGGGGACTATGATTTTGGCAGCCAACAACTTCTTGATTTCTTTCTCAATCAAAGGCAATAGGAGAGGGTTGATAGGTCTTAATTTTTGCTTAAAAGGGATGGTGTTCTTTTCCAGTGGGATCTTATGTTGAATGATGTTTTCACCATAGGTTTTAAAATCATTGTATTCCCAAGCAAAAATATCAGCAAATTTCTTCATGAGGGTGTAATAGTCAGAATTCTGGGCAGAGGATAAATGCGTGGATAGATTTATGTTTTTTGGACAGACTGAGCTGCCTATATTGTGTTTAGAGACAACAGACTCGTTCTATGTTTTGGCTGCCTTATAGGGCATGTCATTATGATCGAATGGCCTCTCAAGAGGCACCAATCCCTTTGGTATGTGATTACTGGGTAGCTGGACAATGCTTCTTTGGTCGATTTCACTTTTGAACTTGGACTGGCCGCATTCTTCCATGGTTTCGTTTTCCTAATCGATGTGCGTTTTAGAAAATTCCTCCACGACTTGCAAAAACCTATTACTTTCGTTATCATCCTCAAAAACCCTCCATTATTTGACATTGTTAGGTAGAGACGGTTTGTATCTTATATGAACTTCATATGTCAATTTTGGAGGCAACAGAGGAATAAACATGCTAGCAGAGACAACAAGGGAGTCGGCAAACTGGTTCTTTATTCTTGGAATATAAGAAATTCTAAAATCATTGAAGGAAACCTTAAGCCTCCATACCTTATCTTTGTATGCCTTTAGCCTTGGATTCTTCGCTTGAAAAGTTTTATTTACCTGCTGAATAATGAGATCTGCATCTCCAAACACTTTCCAGCCTTTGATACCCATTTTTTTAGCAACGCTTAAGCCTAGAATCAAAGCCTCATACTTTGCGATGTTGTTTGTGACCTGAAAGGTTAATTTGAACAATAAATGAATATATTCCTGCAATGGGGACACAAGGACTATGCCTTCCCCTGCAGCGTCTTTAGAGCAAGCCCCATCAAAAAACATATCCAAAACTTGTGGGCTTTCTTCCTCTACGATTTGGGAAACTGGTTTCCTGAGCTGCGTGGAGGCCAATTGAGAATCTTCAATATGGAGAATACATGCTCCATGATTGGTGTTAACAACATATATGGGATATTGGTGGGATTCCTTTCATTGCTGATTATATAAGCCAATTGTGCCTCTCTGTATAATCTCTTGCTCTCTCCTCTGAAGACTGGGATAGTAGCATAAGATAGATCATTTTGTAATGATCCACCTATTCTCTTGATCCAACCTATAGAAAGTAACATACCGAACTTGGGGGGTACATCCACCACCACAATATCCATTATCATGTTTTTCATAGGCAGCTAAGACAAAGTGATGGCTAGGTCCTTGATTAACCCCAGACATTTCACTTTTCTAGAGTCAAAAGAGAAAAGGTCGTGATAAGGCTTTGTGATGTCAAGACCCAACTCATCTATGATAGCCTTGGGCATTAGATTATGGCTGGTTCGAGTGTCCAGAAGGCAGTTGTGAAGGATTTTATCATGGATAGTCAGAGAGACATAGAATGATGCGGAGCTGTCTTCACAATTTTCAATCATTGGGATAAGAATAACAGCTGGCTTGTCATCTTGTAGATTCACACAATTAGTGGAGGCTTGGATGGCTTTAGGCTCAAGGGCCTCGAGGATGGATCTTTTGAAGGACTCATTCTTCAATAGTTCAATCAGAGGCATGGGTATCTTTAGCTTTTGAATTTCTGATTGAAAATTGAAAGGAGGAGAAGACTTTTCAAGACCTCTAGCCTCATGAGCTGGAGCTTGGAGAATGATGGGATCAAATGTCAGTTGTTTTTGTTTATTAGCTTTTTGTGCTGTAGGGACAACAGATCTTTGAACAGGAGTTTCCTTGGCATCATTTACCTTTGACCTTAGATTATATCTTTTCTGATCTACAGTTTGTAAAGCAGCTTCACCATCCCATTCTTGTTAATCTGGTCATTGAATAATGACCTTTCATTGGCAGCTCAGGTCAAAAAGGAGGCATTGCCTTTGTCTTCCAGAAAATGGATCTCATCCTCTTCTTCAAATTGCTCTTCTTCCATGACTGTATTTTGAAAATGGGCCTTCACCCTTTTGTCTTCATTAGCATCTTTGTCTCTTTGCAAAATCTGCAACTGCTCATTAGTTCTTCTATATGGATTTGGATTTGGATTTCTAGGAGCAAAGGTATTAGGAGTTCTCCCTTTCCCTGGGTGCTGCTCAACCTTTAGTTTGGAGATTTTAGAGGCTAATGACTCTATCATTTTGGTCATTTTATCTATCTTAGGATCAGAGGATGATGAAGAATCGCCTCTCTGGCTTCTTCTATCAACATTTCCCTTAAGCTTTTCCGCAGCCATGATGTTTGATTCCACTTCCAAGGCTGCATTTTGCATGTCAGCCAAAGTAGCACATCTCCTCTCCCTCAATAGTAGGCAGAAGTCAGAATCAAAAGCGCTGGCATAGGTGAGTTTAGTAGAGGTAGTAGTGGGTTTTACTTCAGCTGGAATCTTGTTGTACATACAGTTAAACCTCTTATTGAAATCAGACAGCACCTCACCATTTTCTCTCTTTAAGTTGCCAAACTCAGTGTGGTAGTAGAGGAGGTCCTTTTTATCCCCCTAATTCTTTAGAAATGCATCATCTAAGGCTTCAATATCTGCTATAGATCTTGGGGTTAGTTCTCTGAACCATTTTCTAGCCTCTCCATCTAGGCTTTGGGCAAAGACTCTCATCCACACATCATCTTCACTAATGTCTAGATTATCAGCATAGCCATACAATGACTCAAGGTGTTCTTCAACAGTAACACCTTCAGTCCCAGTGAATTTAGGCCTATATTTATGATATTCTCCAGTAGGCATGGAATTTAAAGGAGTGGGTAGTATTAGAGGCCCATACCTAGTAGCTATGATTCTTTCCATTTGGTAGGTGCTTGTGGACATGCCATAGCTGTGGTAGCTAAAAGAGTACTGGCAGTCTGAATGATAGAGGGCTGAGGGGTGACTAACGGGACTAAAGGAGTATGATGGATAGGAGGTAAGGTTTCCTTTGGGATTACAACAAAAGGGGAACCTAAAGAATAATGAGCTTTATGAATTCCTCAGAGTTTTTATTCACTGCTAGTATTAGAATCTATACTCTCAACATGTATTTTTTCTATTGCAGGATTTTCTTGAAGAGATATGGAATATTGTTTAGGTTTACCTAAACCTGATGCTCTTTTCTACAATACCTTTCTCTCTTTAATGATTTTTTCAGGGTCAGGCACTGGGTCAGCTTGTAGCTTTTGAGGATTTCTCCGAGTATGCCTCACAAACTAAGCCAAAACTATGAAGTGGAGTCACCAAGAGGTTCGGCCCTTCAGTAGAGTCGCCAGATAGATGATTACAACCAAAAATGTGCCCAGACTTTGTCTATCATCAAATTTGGATCTATGTCGTTTCCCGGGGAAAATGAGCTTTAGTTTCCTCTCCCCGGCAACGGCGCGAATTATGTTAGCACTCCAGGAAAATCTCCTAGGTTGCAGCTCGAAGATGCCTAGTAACATATAATCTTCGATATTGTTCTCAAAACTATTTGAATGGATGACGGTATGGATCAAGTTAGATGACTATTTCACCTCTATTCCCACTCAAAGCATGCATGAACACCCTCAACAACACAAGGCTTTAGACCACTAATGCTCAATAGTTTGTATATTTAATGAATAGATGGAGAATACTGACAGTACCAACAGACTGAATAGATGAACATAAATGAATGGCTAGCTACAGGCAGCAAAGAAGCTTGCAAATCTAATATATCAAAGCAGAGATAAGATGACAATTATCTGGCCTTAAACACAAAAAAAAATTGAACAAATTGTTCAAGTGCAAGTATATAACAGAAGAGAAATGGACATTGAACATATAACCGCAAAAGAAGCTTGTATTACTAAAGAATGCAAATGAGAAGCTTGAATGAACAGGGGATGAATAATCTCTAAAAGTTGAACCTTTATTACATTTAGTTTTCTGCCTTTTATAGGCCTTTGCATGCTCCTGAGCTCTCTAGAAGGCTCGGAGTCTTAATCTATTCGATCTGCATTGTTAACTGCTTTGATTCCCTGAAGGCAAGAGTGGCTCGGCGGTTTCTTCTTCTGACAAAAGACTAACCATATTCAGATATTTTGGGTGGTTTGTTGCGCTGTCTGGGAGCTCTCTTGTGCCAGAGATGCCCCACAATTGATTCTGCTGTTATGGATGAGCTGCACTGTCTGTTGATGCTTCATGGCCAATTCTGTTCTAGGCTAGCTGCGCATGCTCCATGATGCTTCTATGTTGCATTGTCTGTGTGGTGGAATGGCTCTTCTCTTTCCCTTTCTAGGCTCTTGTTTCCCGGCAATATGTCTCCCGGGCTCTATTATATGGTGCAATGGGTCTTTGGGCCCATATATCCCTCTAAATACCCCATTTCTGTCAATACAGGATTATTTTTTGTTTAAAACAGAAAACATCATGACACTGTGAAAATCCCTCCTATTCCTGTCCTTTTCGGACTTAAAAAATCATTAGATGCGACTTATCAGTCTCTCGGGTCCGCCCTTGTTGTTGTCGCAAGTCACAAAGAAGCCTACCGTGTGTATTTCTTTGAATTTATGAAATATGCGAAAAACATTAAAAACCGTGAAAAACGACCTTTTCGAACTTCAAAAATTATTAAAGTCCCTTCCTGGACCCTTTTGGGTCTGGGCTTCATCGCAATCGCAAGGCTCCCAGGCTTCCTTTTTAATTTTCGTTATAATGAAAATATACCAAATATATTTAAAAATGATAGGGCGCGGACTTGAAATTTTATAAAAAGTCATTTGTAGCGTCGTCGGGTCCGGCCCATCGGGTCGCCCGTATGTATGTGCGGAGGTCTTGCCCCATGGTAGTACGCCGATGCAATACAACGATGTGATCTGATCGCAATCATTGATTGCTCATTCCCTGGGCCTTCTAATTATATATATCACTGCATATGTTCCCCGCCGATGCGACCCGCCGATCCGATCATCGACGATCGCTGATCGGCGGTGTCATGTACCTGCGTGTAAACTGACCCCTCTGCTTGGCCGATTGCGATTAGCCACCTAGATCTGGGACGTTGATCGGCCAGATCTAACAGTGGTTGTTCCTTATCTGTTTAAGTCTGCGCTTGTGGGTTTTTCACTGTTTTCCTTTGGCTTTCGCCTCCCGATAGTGATTTTCAGCCCTTCCAAGGGCTTTCCTTCCTTGCTCATTTCGATCGATGGATGATTTTTGAGCATTTGTAAATATTTTTGGGACATTTATGGATCCATTGGCATCTTTTTTAAGCAATTTTGGAGGCTTTGGGGCATATTTAGATCCATTTTTGGGCCATTTGCCTTCAAGGCTAATAGGGGAAATATTAATTTATTCAAAAAAAATCACTTTTGAAGAACAAAATTTTGAAAAATACAATTTCTTGAGAGAAAATATAGAGAGCCAAAACACCAAATTCTTTTTGTTTAAAAAATAAAGAGGAATTCAGATTCCAACCTCAACCGAATAAGATTGTAAAATTAAAAAAAATTAAAATAAGATGAATAAGAATAAAGTTTAAACCTGTGAACTTTAGCATATGAGATTCTGAATATTCAGATTCATGGATAAAGATAACCCAACCAAAACACGTAATTCGTATTCATCCTGCGTGATTGGTACTGTCGTACGATGACCCAAAGGCAGAAATATCTCTCTTTTCCCCTGCTGCTGCTGCCAATCACATTACCCGAAGTTGGAGCGAATAATCTTCATTCCCATTCACTAGTCAAGTCATTCGAAAATCCCATGATTTCAATAGAAGTGAGTTAAAAGTGGTTATATTTTAATTACTTCCATTTATTTATTTTATTTTATAATTTGATTTATTTTATAATTTAAATTTTTTGAAATATACTAAGTAAATTTTTATTATTCAAATAAAATTATATATTTTTAAAAAATAATTAATTATAATTATAATTTAAAAATTAATTAATTAATTGAATACATTGTTCCAACATTAACTATTTATATACATTTGCTCGGGATGAGTTTTCCTTTGATTTTATTTTATATTGATGTGAAAATCTTAATGTTTAAAGCAAAGGAATATTCATATATAATTTTAATATAATTTTAAAATTTATTTAAATTTTAATTGGGTTAATATTTTTTAAATTTTATTATAGTTAGTTGAATTGAGGCTTCTGTGATCCATAATATTTGAAAGAATAACTTCGGCGTAAATCACATGCAGGCATACATTTGTCGACGCATTTCGAACCAACTAGTGTGGTTCATCGTCAGGACAAGTTGGTTCGAAACGATGAACCACACTAGTTGGTTCGAAACGCGTCGACAAATGTATGTCTACATGTGATTTATTATAGTTCTCATGTGCTTCAATATTTGGCATTGATGTTATAATTAATAAAAATTGAAAAGGTTAATATAAATAAGTCTAGTCTAATGTTTACAAAAAGTTGATTTTTCTAGCAGATTTTTGGTTTAATTTAGTTGAAATTTAAAAAAAACCAGGCAATAGTTGTCAAGTTGTGGAATTTTGGTTCCTTAAGGGCTTTTGATGGTGTTGAATCCATTTTTAGTGTTAAAATCGTGGTTGAAACACTAAAAATTTAAGATTTTGCAATCCCAAAATAATTCGATTCCAACGAAAATATTTAAGATGAAATTATCGCCTCGATAAACAACACTATATAAATATGTTAGTATTATCTCATTTGTACAAAAATAAAAAATAAAAACACAATACCCTTGCACCTCGAAGATGGTGACCATAGTGTGTAATTAACTCAAGGTCTTGTATTGTATTTGCATTCAACCTTCCTACCCTTCCACCTCGAAAATGTTGATGGAAGAATGCAATTAATTGCGAGTCCATTATTGTACTTGCACGCAATTCCTACATGCAATTCTGGTGAAATATTTAGTCATTTGTTTATGAATGGGAAGTACGTAGCAATAGCTTTGTAGTGTGGTAATTGACTTGTTAACATTATTGACTAGTAAGCTATGATTCGATAATTTTATTTTTTATTATGGAAAAATTTACAAATTAATTTTAACATAAATGTCATAAATATCTAATAAATTGAAAGAAATATCCTTCAACACCAAACTTTCACTGTGATTAATGGTAACATAATTCGATATTAATGAAACTTAGCATGTCATTGCCAACAATTCCAAGAGTTAGCATACCCTGATGTGCCATTAAGCATATAAATATGACAAGGTAGCACCTTTCAATAGAGAATTTAACCTTCCCATGACGAATTAGTGAAGTTAATTTGTCACTATTGCAAGATCTTATAGCCAGTAATCAACATAAATCAGGATGATTTATTTCGAAAACTTGGATACAATGATTTCTATAGTTTGTTTGAGATCCTAAGCTAGGGCTAGAAGCTCTATTGAGAGTTTCAAAATTTAGAGGATAGTACCCTTCCTAGTATTGGAATAAGCCTATCGAGACTTATTGAGATTTGGGAATAACCATTTCAAAATTCAAGGACAAAAGTATTTATCTAAGCCCCTAGTCATAGGGCCATAGGGAGTTGTGATCAAGAGCTACCAGGAAAGGGACTATTGGGTGGTTAAGTCTCTAGGATTAAATTATTGGGCTATCGGTGCCCCCCGGTATCATTGAATAACCTTGATCGGATCTCCCCGATACCAAAAAATCCAGGCATATCCATTAGTTGAGAGAGACAGTTGCATTTATTTTGTTTGTCAGTAGTAGATTGAAGAACTTGGCAATGTAACCCAAATTTTGGAAATTGGCGACCCTTGGGGTTTAGGGTCTTTGGCCCGAACCCCTAGTCGTATGGCCGAAAAAATAGGTCGTTACTAAAAGCGTAGCCCAAAGGGCACTTAGCTTCGGGAGGATAGACTTCGAAGCACTAAGGGATTATGAAATGCACTAGGTAACCATAAATGAAAACTCTTGATACTGATAGATCCGGCATGTTCATTAAATTCCATGTAACATTTTTGGTTGATTGATAAGGGAGATAGTCAATTGTTGGCATATTCGGTTTTGATTCTTGGGCATTGTACTACAAATAGAAACCCAAGATGAACTTGATACTAACAGGGCCTAATGTATTTATCAATTAACAAAGATGGATGGTTCAGGAACATAAAATTGTGGATATAAGCCTTTGTGTATTAGGAGTTTAGAAATTTTATATTGAAAATTTCCCTTAATACTACCAAAACTTGATAAGAATCTAATGTGGTGAAATCTAACATGGTTAGTCAACATGGACCCAATGAGTTGCCACATGTCGTCCATGTGGAAATCGACTTGGCTTGCTGACATGTCATCATGACAAGGTGGCTTGATGATGTGGCATGTTGGCATGATGCTAAAGTGGCAGGTTGAGATAGTAGGATGTCATGGATTATAGAACTAATGTGGAGGTAAGGTGACACCTTGATTACTAGTGAAATGGATTCCAATGTGATAGACTATTTGATATTAGGAGATTTGTAAAGAGTTGTCGACGAATATCTCTAATAGTATTAGAATACAATAAGCTTGTAAATTGTCCGAGAGTGTTCATCATCACATGACAATGATTTGTCATCCCATTAGCATATCAACTATCAGGTATTAGGGAAGTTAGTACTTATTTAGACCTACCCAAATTTGTTAAAACATGAGAGGTTCATCAATGATGATAACATGGACATGGATTGCCACCTATAAACCATGTGCAACTGACATGGTAGTTGTATGGTGGTGTTACACTAAGGAATATTTATTTGGAAAACTTGGATATGAGCTCTTCTACAACCAATTTTAGATCTTGAGACGAGCTTGGAAGTTCTATCGAGAGTTCCAAAAATGTGAGATCACCCTTTCAACTATAGGGAAAATCATATCATCACTTATTGAATTCTAGGGATGACATTTTAGAATTTTAAGGGTAGAGGTATTTGTATTAGTACTTGGTCATATGGTCGTTGGGAGTTATGACTAAGAGCCAATAGGAAAGAGATTCTTAGGTAATTGGGATATCAAGATTTAAGTATTGAGCTATTGGACCTTGGGGCATCTCAAGATTATTAAATAACCCTGATTGCAACTCCTCTATATTGATGCATCCCAACATTTATGTTGGATGAAACAGATAGTTTCATTTATTTTCGTCTTCCATCGATGGGATAAAGGTTTCAACAACATAATGAAAATTCTTGAAAATTTGGTTTGTTGTCCTTAGCTATAGCCCCTAGCTATATGGATGACAAGGAGGCTATGACCACAAGCTTAGCCGAAACGGGGCTTATCTTGGGGAGGATCAATATATTGCAACAAGGGATTAGGAAATGTACTAGGTAATCATTGACACAAACCCATAATACTGATAGACCTAACATGTCTACTCATTGTAATGTAACTCTTTCCATTTATTGACACGAGAGTTAGTCAGTTTTTGGCATATTTGATTTTCGCTATTGGACATTACTCCAAACAAAAACCCATGAAGATCTCAATACTAGAAGGACCCAATGTATTTGTTGGTTAAGAAATATAGATGGTCGAGGAATGTCAAATTATGGATATTGCCCTTCAACTATTGGGAGATTAGAACTCGCACATTAGGATTTTCTCCTGATGCTACCAATGCTTGATAATTGTTTGATGTGGAATAATCTAATGTGGTGGGTCAACTTGGACCCAATGGGCTACCCTGTGCCAGCCATTAGGAAACTAACCTAGCATGATGACATGTCATCATGACAAGGAAAGTTGATGACATGACAATGATGTGGCTTGTTGAGATGATGCTAATGTGGGAGGTTGATGTGGTAGGATGACATGTATTGAAGTATTCAAATGGTGTTGTGGTGGAAGCTAGATTCCACCTAGGTTATCAGTGACATGGATGTTGGAATGTCAAATTATCAAGTGACAGAAGATCCATAGAGTGTTACCAACAAATACCCCCGATAGTATCAAAACCTAATAAACCTATTAGTTGTTGGAGATTTGTTACTATCATATGATGATGACATATTGTCCCATCATCCTATCAAGTATTAAGTATCAATGAATCTGGAACCTATGATCAGATCTACCTGAAATTATCAAAACTCAAGAAATTTGTCCATGGTCATGACATGGATGTGGACTACCACCTATCAACCATGTGCATTGACATGGAAGCTATAAAGTGGTGACATATTAACAAGGAAGCCACATGATTTCCATGTGGATAATATAGATGTTGATGTGGCACTTAGAAAGGAAATCCTCCTATGGCCATAACTTTATGTCCTAGAGTCAGATTTGGATGAAATTTATGTTATAGAATTGTACACATGACTAGAATCCTTTGTTGATATGTGAGTCGAATAATAATAAAGAAATTCCTAGATTAATTTATAGATTTAGTTATAATGGATAATATTGTAACATTAAATATTGTCCCAAATTACATTGATGGGTACAAAGTTATAAAATCTCAGTTTTTTTACAACTACGTGTTATGTTACTGACATATTCATCTATTTTATAAAATGCATTGTTTATTTAAAATTATATGGAGGGGTAATTTCTTGGATTCTTGGTTATGAAACTTAATTTAGAAATTTAAAAAGACTTTATCTCCACCTGAAATTACTTCTAAATCTACATGTCAATATAATAACTTATTGGCCAAAGTCTCGACATTAATTCCAACCACATAAAATAGCCTCCATACAAGGATTCAACTAAATGAAAAACCTTCTTAATTGGGTCATGGCCATTGTAGTGGCACTTGTTTACATATTTTAAAACCATTAAAATTAATTGAATTGATATACATTTTACTTAGGTCACATTAAATTTTCCTATCCATTTATTTAATGTGTAGTCTAACTATTAGGGGTAGTGGTTAAATTTGACTGGTATTTATTTGTATTTAAATAGACTCCTAAATCAACTGCACATTCCTCAATACTTGACTCTATCGACTGCAGTTCCCCTGAAGCCATTTCAACTTGTTTAAAATATGTTTTTGTACATGCTACCAACCCACATTTATCTAATCCATATGAAGAAATGAAGGAATTAGTTTCCAGAATCAAATAAGATTTTGGGTTTTATGTTGTTAATTGTACCTATTGACTCCACTACAGTGGAATGATGTTTTTCTTGGTTGTTATTGACTTGTACATGGATTTTTATATTTCCTTTGGTATTTAATGATGATTCTTTTTCTTCCCTATGCATAACATTTGATGAATTCTCTGGGAATAATGTTGGAAATGAGGTCCTCCATATCTCCAACAATTAATCATTGATGTACCCCTCACACTATTTTGTGAGTTTCTAGACAAGAAGCTCCCCCCATCACACTTCTTCCTATACTAAAAGTTCCTTGAGAGTTCCATCCATTCACATTAGATCCAGATGAGGCTATAGATATAGCATTAAATCCCATTGGAATCCTTTCTCCTACTCCCCTTGGAGTAAGACTACCACCATAAGGAGGTGGCCTTGGAATTCCTCTCTTGAAGTTTTGGGGGGTCTTCCATAGAGATCTTGGTTATGGGTGTCATATCAGTTTGATGCATCCTTCGATACATAGATGCTCCTCTGCATAACAGGCACATTTAATTGCCTCTGTAACTGACAATGGCCTCCACATCCTAACCATGGCCCTAATTCATGGATTTAATACCTACACAAAATTCTCTGCTTAACATTTATCAATATCCATATATGGAACATATTTTACAAGTTCCATAAATATTATCTCATATTATTTCACCATTTTATTCCCTTGGACTAGCACATGAAAAGCTTCTACTTGTTTTGCTTGAAAATAAGGTGGAAAGTACTTTTTCACGAAATATTTCCACGAAAAACTCTCAGGGAATGCTGTCTAATTTGAGATAAAATTGTTTTTCTATATTTCCCCTCCAAATTAAGGTACTTCCTCTTAGCTGGGATATAGTGATCTTCATCTTGGAGGTAGAGGCATATTCCTTTAGTGAAAAACACCTTTTCATTCCTTCCATCCATGCTTCAACATGTTCTCCGGTTAGCCCTCCTCAATATTTTTGGAGCTTAATATTTTGCATCTCCCTAGAAATATTCTCACGAGGTTTTCTATGATATTATCCCTTAGATTCTTCGAGGTTCCCTTCCTCAAAATGAGCTTGTTCTTCCTTAGTACTAGATGTTGGCATCCCTTTCAGTGTTTTCAAGATTTATTTAATGAGCACATTATACTGGCTAGATTAGGTGCCAAAGTGGTTGGTGATGGTGGTGATGGTGGCAGTGATGGAAACGACAATGTTGTTTTTGATCTACCTCGTCATTGATGTGTCTCCACCATCACAATTTGTTCTAGTCACATAAAATGATTATGAATACCTAGGGTGAAAACTTATTTTAGAAGATATTACATCATAACTCAAGCTCACATGTGGGTATAGGCTTTTACTATTATTACCTACAAGCAAGTGTTAATGTTACTAAGGTCAACAAGGGTGGTGTTGCTACCTCCTTGTCATGATTTAAAAGAATATTATTTCTTTTTAGCCTCGTTTATGCCTAAGGTCACAAAAAGGAAAGAAGATAAAAGAATAAATCAACAAAAAAAAATTATCTTATTAAAGTGAACCTTTACCTCAAATTACACATGTCGTAATTTTTTTTAAAATAATTTTACAATACTTTGTCTCTATATAATTTATAATAAAATGCACTTTATTTATTTATAAATAAAAGTTTCACTTTATTTTTAATCAAAGGTCAACATGAATCTTATGTTTCTTTACCTTAATACGCATTTTAAAGGTGTCAATTATCTTCTTGAAAATTTCTTCGTATCTTTCCTTTTAATATGTCCTCAAAGGAATTTCTTGAAAGTTAGGGATGTATGTTATGAAACTAGCTCACAAAAAGATAGAAAAGAAAGATCAATGCCTTAGAAAACAACCTTTTCGAGGGGCAACCTCATTTACATTACACAAATGAACAATTCTTGGATGATACAAATGACAAAACCTCCTTTCTATATATAGGAGTCTAAGTGGTCACAATATAATCAAGTACGATATAACAATCATAATATAAGGGCACAACAATAACAATAGTGGGCTTCTATGGGGCACAATAATAACAATATGGGGATCATAGAGGCACCACAATAAAAATAAGGGCTACAATGACAATAGTAATGGGGGAATCACTAGTATTATAGGGACCTAACATGACTATCTCCTTCAAAAAAGTGTTTTCCTCAATGCTTGAGTAGTTTTTGATGATTTTGTATAAAATTCTTATCCTCCCATGTGGAATCTTCGTGGGTAAGTTCTTCCACTTGACAAGATACTATGGAATTGATCGATTCTATAGCTGTTGAGTTCTTGTTTCTGTGACTGCTTTAGGTTCCAATATGATTTTTCCTTCCTTGTCAAGTTCTAGAAATATTGTTTGAATTGGGAGCTTGTCACAAATAACCTTCTTTAAGCATGAAACATGGAAAACTGGGTGCACTCAGGAAGCTGTAGGAAGCTCCAATTTGTATGCCATAGTACCAATCTTTTGCAACACCTTGTACGGACCATAATACTTTGGTGTAATTCATTATCCTTCTTATCTTTCTTGAGGGACATTTGTTTATATGGTTGTATTTGTAGAAATACCCAGTCACCTACATCAAAAATTCTTTCGCTGTGATGTTGATCTACATGTTGTTTCATTCTATTATTTGCGAAAGTTAGGTTATCCTCTAAGAGTTCGAGAACTTGTTGTTGATGCTCGATGTGATCTTCCACTACTTGAACCTTATAATTTTCTCTGAAATATGATGTGATGGATGGTAGGTGATATCCATAAAGTGCCATAAATGGGGTCATTTTTTCCACAGTATGGAAGGAAGTGTTATACCACCATTTAACCAAAGGCAACCATTTGACCCATTGTTTCTGTTTATTAGATACAAAGCAATGAAGATATCTTTCCAAAAAATTGTTTACTATCTTAGTTTGCCCATCAGATTGAGGATGATAAGATGAGTTATGAGCTAACTGAGTACCAAGACAAGAAAATAATTTTGTCCAAAAATTTCTAGTAAAAATAGGATCTCTGTTGCTTACAATAATCTTTGGGTTTCCATGTAGCTTTTGAACTGTTTCCATAGATGCAGTAGAAACTATACTGGCTTTAAATGGATGAGATAATGCACAAAAGTGTGCATACTTGGTAAGTCTGTCAACTACCACCATGATAACACTCTTTCCTTCGGACTTGGGTAAACCTGTGATGAAATCCATTGAAACCTCCTCCCAAAGTTAACTTGGAATGGATAAAGGTTGTGATAGACCCGAGGTCTTAATTTTTTCAACTTTATCCTATTTGCAAACCAAACATTCCACCACAAACTTTTGAATATCAGATTTAAGGCCATCCGAAAAAAACTCCTTCTTAACCCTGTGGTAAGTTTTTAAAAATCCCGAGTTCCCTCCTAAGGGAGAGGCGTGCAATTCCATAAGAATATTTTGTTTGAGTTGGGAATTCTTACATAGGTATAAGCGATCATTGTACCATAACGAATAATTTTTCCAGCTAAATGTATCAGATGTATTGGGATCTTGTTGTTTTGAATGAGTGCCCACACTTATTCATCATCCTTCCATTCATCCCTTGCTTCATTTATCTAATCTGGTTTGATAATATAAATGACATAAAGCAATTCTTCCACATCCTCATCCTTTCTTGAGCGTGCATTTGCCACAACATTTTTCTTCCCTTTTTTGTATATGATTTCAAAGTCATAAACCAACATCTTTATGACCCATTTTTGTTGTTCTTCTGAAGATACTCTTTGTTCTAAAAAGTATTTCAGACTATCATGATCTATTTTTACCTTGAAGTGTCTTCCCATTAGGTAGGGTCACCATTTCTTAAGTGCATGTAGTATTGCCAACATTTCCTTCTCATAAATATCTTTGTATAAATACTTTCCTTTGATTGGACGACTTTCAAAAGAAACGGGTCTTTCTTATTTCATTAAAACAACACCAATTCCATTTCCTGAGGCATCACATTCAACAGTAAAGGTTTTTGTGAAGTCCGACGTAGCCAAGATCAGTGCTTGGAACATTTCCTCTTTAAGATTTCCAAAGGCCTTCTTTGCTTCCGGAGTCCATAAAAATGAATCTTTCTTCAATAATGTTGTTAGAGGTGCTGTTATTCTCCCATAATTCTTAACAAACTTGCGATAATACTATGTCAACCTGAGAAATCCTCACAGATGCTTTATGGATGTGGAAATTTTCCATTCCTTAATGGCTTTAATTTTTCTAGGGTCTACATTAACACCTTCATGAGATACAATATGACCCAGATATTCCACCTCTTGCATTCCAAAGAAACATTTAGAGCTTTTTTCATATAAGTGTTTCTCCTCCAATAGTTTTAGCACCCTATCAACATGTTGAACATTATCCTTCCAAGACTTTCTATAGATTAGTATATCATCAAAAAATACTAACACAAATTTTTAAAGGAAGGGTTTGAAAATTGAACTCATCAAACCTTGAAATGTAGAAGGTGCATTGTTAAGGCCAAAAGGCATGACCAAAAATTCATAATGACCCTCATGAGTTATAAATGTTGTTTTTGGAATGTCTTCAGTCTTCATTCTGATTTGATGATATCCCGAACAAAGATCCAACTTGGTGAGGTAAATTGATCCATGTAATTCATCCAATACTTCATCAATGATAGGAATGGGAAACTTATCTTTAATAGTGAGCCTTTTGAGCTCCCTATAATCCAGACACATGCACCATGATCCATCCTTCTTATGCACCAATACTACTGGAGCGGAGAAATAACTTTGACTAGGTTGAATTATGCCAGCCTCTAGCATTTCTACAACCATACATTCAATTTCACTCTTTTGGGCATAGGCATATCTGTAAGCCCTAATGTTTGGAGGAACACTTCCTAGAATCAAATGAATAGCATGATCATGATCATGAATAGGTGAGAGACCTTTGGTAGTCTCAAAAACCTGGAATGATTATCTAATACCTTTTAAAGATATGGAGAAATAGATGATTTTGATGTGGGAACCTCTAGCGAACATAATTGTGCAATTATGCCTTGTTCTTATTTCTTTAGAAGCTTTGTCATTCCATTAGAGTTGATTATCTTCCCTGGTTTCCCTGCGATACCTCTTAATTTTACTTCCTTTCCTTTTGAAGAAAATTTCATGAAAAGTTCTTGAAAATTAGAAACTATTGTACCCAAGGATTGTAGCCATTGGACTCCTAGTACAACATCAGCATCACCCATTAGAACGGAAAGCATTGGGCTATTCAATACATATTCTCCCATGAATAGCTTGATATTATGACACTTTATAGAGAAATGTATAGTTCCTCCACTTGCAACCATCACTTGACTATCTTACAATTCCTTCATTGTCTTACAATGAATAAAATTATGGGTACTACTCGAATCAATCATTAATATTACCTTTTTCTTCTTCATATGTCCTTCTATCTTGATATTTTGTGGAGTGGTAATTCCGTCCAATGCATTACAAGATATGGTCAGATTCATTTCTTCTTTCTCTAGGATTTGTTCCTAGCGTATATCCTCTTCTTTTAACATTTCTTGTTCCTTTTCTTCCTCCTCTTCACAATCTATGTAAAATAATTTCTTCTCAGCACACTTATGACCTTTAGTGTATTTTCTATAATAACTATAACAAAGCCCTTTTGCTCTTTTTTCTTCCAATTTTTGGGGTGTCAACCTTGTAGGTTGTGGAAAGCTAGGGGAAACAACACTTCCATCCTTATAGTTGTGAGTGATATGCTTCCTTGTTGCCATAATTTTTCATTCCATTTTTCTTGCCAAGATGAATGACTTCTCCAATGAATCAGGTTCCCAGAGGTGAAACTCATGTTGGATGTTATCCTTTAAAGTACCTATGAACACATCAATCTTATGCTCCTCTAGAATATCTTTTACCCTTATATTCAATTTTTGGAAGTCCTCAATGCGGTACATCATTGAACCCTTTTGTTTGAGGTTTATCAATTGGCTAAAAAAAGGGTTTCTTTTTGTATCCTTATAATGTGCTATCATTTCTTCCATAAAAATTGCCCAAGTGACAATTTGTTTACGAGAGAAAATCCATTGATACCATACAAACTTATTTGGTTCCAAATATAAAGTTTTAATGCATACCTTTTGTGTGTTTTTTACATTATGGAGATCGAAATATTGCTCCATCTATAGTATCCATGTTACGGGATCCTTGCCATCAAAATTCCTCATATCGATCTTTGGAACATGGTGGGTCTTCAATCCAACATTAGATTCTATGAAATCATGATTAACATTTTGTTTTTTCTTATCATGAATTTCCTTTACTACCTTTTCACCATTAGTAAGCGTTTCTTGTAGCAACATAGTCAAATCTATCTTCAAATATTTCATCTTAGCGTCCATGCCATTCATCTTAGCTTCCATGCTATCCATCTTAGATTCCACTCCATCCATATTAACTTGCGCACCATTCATATTAGCTTCCATTTCATTCATCTTAGCTTCAACGCCATTCTTTAAACCATCAATCTTAGCTTCTGTTACCTTTTGTGAGAGTGAAATTTGTTGCACTTGGTCTCTTAATTTTGATATATCATGTTGTATTTCTTCCTCTTCTTCATGAGTCATGCAAGAGCTTTTAAGTTGCTTACTAGGTGTTTCCATTTTCTTTGTCCATGGAACCAATTAATGATAATTATTCTTCACTATGCCTTTTGCAATTCAACCTAAGTTTTCAACCAAAAATTATGCAAAATTTTAAAAAGACTACACACCTTTTCTCACTTTGTAGAAGCTTGATATTGAATCTATTGTATCTCTATAATTGTGGATCTCCAAGGTCTGAAATTGTTTCCTGCAGTAGCACTTTGAGTTTGCTCTCCAATGTCACCACTCTAATCAAAATTGGATTCTCCAAGAAAGATTTATGCCCAATATCCCACGATGACCTAATTATATAATTTTTCAGTAGAGCGAATTTGTACAACGTGCCATGTGTCATTGTTTCAACCTTCGGATTTGAAAAAGATACATAGAAAGCTACAATCCATCCTATTTCTGTAACGTCTTATGAAATGTTAATATGATACTCAGATAGAAAGGTATGACAATTTTCCCAAGGTCACCTGTTTAGAATGTAATTCGAGAGTCTACAGAAACCTTAACTTCCTTAAGCAGCAGACCTTAAGCATAGGAGAGCTAAGTCTTCCGCTTTAGTTGAACATGCTGAGAAAACCAATCATCATGTTTGTATTGAGGAGGCTAGTGTTATTGCTAAGGTTTCGCATTTCCATCATCGAAAATTTAGGGAAGCGCTTGAGATTGAAAAGAGGCCATGCAATCTCAGTAGGGAGGATGGCTAGAAAATCAGTAGGTGTTGGGTCCCAACACTCTTTTCCTAGTCATTTTTCCGCCCCCTCTTTAGGTTTTTTTTTTTATATATATTTTATATATATATATATTCTTTTCTTTTTTTCTTTTTTTTTATTTATTCAATTTTTTTTTTAATTTATTTATTTATTTTATTTTTTGTTATATATATATATATATATATATATATATATATATATATATATATATATATATATATATATATAGAGTGTGTAAATTCCCCTATTTCCTATATTTATTCTAACAAATTAAGGTCCGTTATGACTATGTTCCATTTGAATACTAATTAGCTTATAACTTTAATAATACTTCTAAATGAACACCCATTTCAATTATTTTTATATATTTTATATTACTTCATATATTTATATTTATGCATATAATTTATTCTTATATTATAAACTAATTTCCTTCAAATTCTAATCAACTTATACTTTTTAAATAATTTTCTAACTAACCTAACATCCTTTTGATATTACTTTATTTTATACAGGTCCCTTATGTAACTAATTTTCCATTTAATTATTAATTAACTTATAATTTTTAATAATATTTTTAAATAAAATTTTATATATTTGTATTTATTTAATTTATTCATATATTATAAGGTCTTTTATTTAACTTGATTTCCTTTTAAATACTAATTGACTTATAATTTTTATAATATTTTTGAACTGAATACCCATTAATAAATATATTTTATATATTTTTAAGATATTGGTCCTAGGTATTACTAATTATATTATTAAATAATTTTGACCCCGGTCCTTGAGTCAAACTAGCCGTTGGTCAAGTTAGCCGTTTGAGGCTCTGCTCAGACTATTTAACTTGCTAATTTGGATCTGTTTCTTCAACTTGTCTTGACGATGAACCACACTAGTTGGTTCGAAACGCGTCGACAAATGGTATTCCATGTGATTTTCACCAAAAAATCTCTCACAAACTTGATATGGATCACAGAAGCTTGAACTCTTTAACCTTAACTTCCTTAGATCATATCTCAGAAAATATAGCGAGACAAGATCTAAAATTCGGACCCATTGTTTAGAACGATTGCGGATCAAATGGGTTTTGTTTTTATCTTCTTAAACGACGCAGAAAAAAAAGTTATAGCGAAAATGCTACGATGACCTTTTAGAGTAGCGAAACCCTAGAATCCAAAACTTTGATACCAAATGTTATGAAACCAGCACACAGAAAGATAGAAAAGAAAGATCAATGCATTAGAAATCAGCCTCTT
Organism: Pinus tabuliformis; assembly: GCA_031772625.1. Lineage (NCBI taxonomy): Eukaryota > Viridiplantae > Streptophyta > Pinopsida > Pinales > Pinaceae > Pinus > Pinus tabuliformis. The sequence continues at coordinate 313,909,655 of CM062816.1, read as the reverse complement.
CGAGGGGGAAACCTCCTTTACATTACACAAATGAATAATTATTGGATGATACAAATGACAAAACCTCCTTTCTACATATAGGAGTCTAAGGGCTCACAATATAATCAAAGCCGACATAGCAATAATAATATAGGTGCACAACAATAACAATAGTGGGCTTCTATGGGGCACAATAATAATAATATGGGGACAATAGGAGCACAACAATAAAAATAAGGGCTACAATGACAATAGTAATGGGAGAATCACTAGTATTATGTGGACCTAACAATGTACTTACAAGATAACAAATAGTTCAAATTTCCTTGTTAATTGGCATGTTTACTTTATTACAAGGACCAGGAGCTCTTGGATAAGTAACATAAAAGCTATTTTTTAATTTTTTTTTTGGGTTATAACATGTTGGTAACATATATCACTGTATCGAATATTAAGAAACAAAATCTATACATATAAAATGAGAATTACACTGAATTTAATAAATTATAATAAGTATATAATTCATATATCAAAATTATATATAAGATAAACTATATATATATATATATAATAATTATTTAAAATAATAAAATATTATGATATAATACTATATTTATTATATATCAAATATAAGTATATAAGATATCAAAACATAAATGAAATATATGAGGCCATTGAACTCTTCATCAAAATTTTGGCCTATGGATTACTTCATGTTATTATATTGTAGTACATGGGCTTGAATCCATGAGAACGCAAGTAATGTTTGGATTTTATTCAACTCTCTTCTACATATGATCTATTAATTTTGAAGTAATGATCAATTTGGTGAATTCATATACAACATGCAAATAAAATTTTATACCAATAACCCAAAGCAGCGTAACATGATTAGCAAGAGTAATAGACAGCTTAGGGAGAAAATCATCGAGTTATCGAAACTAGATCTACCCTCTACATGAACAAAAGTGACAACAATCCTAGCACTCCTCGTGCTATTCCAAAAATATGGATTTTTGCTTACTTATCTCCCAATGTGGAAACAAATTGGATGATATAGTAATTCATAAGTTTAAACGATATCATATTGCATGAATGATCGATCTAGATTGTGTGATACCTTCTAATTGAATCAATTACTCAGTGGATGTTATTTCACAACTATACCATAGATATACCTCTTTTTATTTGTAATTGTGATGTGATTGTTAAATTTAAATCGAAATGAAGTCAATACCAACTCCGCCATCCACAACCAACAACTAACCGACACCATCTTCAGCCAAACCTACCACATCACCCATTGAATTTCTAGAAGTCATTGTGTAGTCATGTACTCCACATGACAGAATTAGAAATTCTAGAGCTTCTCCCCTCATCTATAAATTTATAATATTACCTTTTCCTGAGCAATGAAAGTAAGGCCAAGTCCTGTTATGCAATGTTAAGTGTGACTTTTTGTTCTCCATTGTTAATTAAAGTAAGGTGAAGTCCTGTTTTTAATATTTCTCTCTGGATTTTGAAGTCTTGTGTTCTTTATGTGCTCCTCCATGCTCCTCTTAATCCAATCAATCGATATCGAAGCTTAATAACTATGTGTGAAATCTGATTTTCTTCGAAAGTGTTGTGTATCTCCTAAGCGTTGCAGTGGAGTATTAAGCTGTTGGACGAAAGTCACGTATAATGTGGATTGGAGTCATGCTGCTAGGAATAATCGTTGTGTGCATAATGTGGAGAATCTTTCTAAAGGGAGTGGTGATATGAGAGTTCATTTTTGTTTGAGTTTGAAGGAGCTTGTATCATGTGTGTTATAAAGTCTTTAGAGGAACGTTATTGTATGAGATATATACATGAGTAGCAAACCATGTATCATATTCATGGAGAGAAGTGTTGAATGGAGCCATTAATTAATCCATGTTGACCAGTTTTGAGAGTGTTTGCTTACCACATTAATTAATCCATTCTTAATTTCTTTTAAAAGTAATGTAAATTGTGGTATAAATTTTATTTAATGAGATTTACAATTGGAAAGTAAATTTCCCATGGAGGGATAAGACAAGAGATAAAGATAAAGTAGTTGTTAGTATGAATTTTAGGGTGATCCTTGTTATATAATTTTTTTATTAAACGAAGATTAATTTTTGGCCTGTGCAATAATTAAAGTCTGATTTTATAAGTGGAGCTTAATTTCTGGGGCGTCAATTTTATTGAGAATGGAGACAGCAACATCCACTGATATGGAGAAGTTGAGTGAGGATAATTTTTCCCTAAGGAAATCACAGATGTAGGATATACTGATTTTAAAAGATTAGTATTTTCCGATTGAGGGCACAACAAAGAAGCCCTCATCGATGATAGATGAAGAATGGAATAAGCTAGATCAGAAGGTGATTGCAACAATTCGCCTATATCTAGCAATGAATGTGTATTTCAATGTTTCGAGAGAAAAGATGTTTGAAGGATAATGGAAGAGGATCCATGATCTATATGAGAAGAGCATGACATCAAAAAAGGTGTTCTTGATGAAGAATATTTACAATGTCAAGATAAAGGTGGGTGCTTTAGTTGCTGAGAACTTGAATGAATTAAATATGATTACAAGTCAACTTTCCTCTGTTAAAATTATTCTAGATGATGAAATTAGAGATATTTTGTTAATGTGTTATATGCCAAAGAACTAGGAAAATTTAAATGTGGCTATGAGAACTTGAACACCTGCAGGAACCCTGAAGTTTGATGATGTCAACAATAGTTTAATGAATGAGAATCTATGATACAAGTCAATTGCAAAAAACCTGGGAGGAGAATCTTTGGCTCTAGCTAATCGTCATAGGAGAATTGATGGAGGCTGATAAGGGAAATCAAGATCAAGAGGGCAATCGAAATAAAGGAAGGGAAGGCTCATTTTCTTTCATTGTGGCAAACCCGGGCACGTGAAGAAACAATGTCAAGTCTGGAAGAAAGGACACAAATATCAAAGACCAGCAAATGCAAATCACAAGTCATCTAGCACAAATGAAGGTGAGACTATAGCTAGAGTCACAGATGGTGATGTGTTGTTTACCATTTCATTAGAGGATGCATGTTTACATACTTCTAGCAGTGGCTTTGATTGGATCCTTGAAATCTCACCATGTAACCCCATGCAAAGATAGTTCTGTTGCATATAATCCTGGTGATTATGGTAGAGTGCATTTGGGGAATAACCATTTTTGCAGTGTTGTTGGAGTGGGATATGTATAGATCAAGATGAAAGATGGATAAGATATATCGTTGAAACAGGTCAAACATGTACCATAAATGTGCATGAGTTTGATCTCTATGGGATGGCTAGATGATGACGAATATTCCACAAGCTTTGGAAAAGGAGGCTAGAAAATTAGCAAAGGAGCATTGATTGTGGCCAGAGGACCCAAGACAGGAACATAAATACATTGAAGGAAACGATAGGAAAATAAAATTTGGCTGATGTCACAAAATAAGGAAATTCAACAGATATGTGCATAAGCGTTTGGGTCACATGAGTGAAAGGGCTTAAAAATCATTGTTGGTAAACATTTACTGCCATGTTTGAAATCCTATAATATTGATCTTTGTGAGAATTGTATATATGGTAGAAAAGGAAGGGTTTCATTTCTTAGAGGTGGCCATGATCAGAAAGAAAAAATTATTAGAATTGATAGAATCAAATGTGTTTGGGCTTGTTAACATCAACTCATTAGGAGGAGCATCATCTTTTGTAACATTTATAGATGATGCAATGAGGAAGGTTTGGGCTTATACAATGAAAAGTAAAAGTGAAGTGTTTGAAATATCTCAAAAATTCAATGTGTCTATTGAAAGAGAGACTAACAAATTTCTCAAGTGCCCAAGAACAGATAATGGTGGAGAATATTGCTCAAATGCATTCAAGGAATATTGTAACAGGTTTTGCATAAAGCATGAGAACGTTGTGCCTGGTACTCTTCGACAAAATGGTGTTGGAGAAAGGAAGAATCACACCATTCTCGAATGAAATAAACAAGAACATAACAAATTACAGATATAACCATAAATACAAATATGTAGCAAAAATAACACTTCATTTCATTAATATCAAATACTGAAATATGCTTACAAACATAATGGAAATAAGACTAGCTCGGGTGATGGTAGCTTATCTCTGAGAAGAGATGTGGCGACGACATGCCTATGAACTGTGTTACATTGAGGCTCAAGGGCCTATTTATTATTAAAAAACATGAGGAAACCCTAAACAACCAAAACCCTAACCCCAACAGATGTAACATCAAGAGTCTGTGGAACCCGTTGGGGTTAGTTGGGCAGCCAACTTCTTGGGTCACTTGGTCATATTATCTCTGTTTGGCGCATACGATACCTTCTTGGAAAATTATGTCTAGGAAATACAATATTTTCCATAGGACCTTTCCTTTGACGATGGGTTGCAGCGGGCCTCAAAAAAATTCCCTTTATAGGGTCAAAACTACTTTAGAAGTTCGGGACTTGAAAAACTACTAAAAATAGTAAATGTTGAAATAAGCAAGGAAAAAAATGAAACCGACTGGAGATCTAGGTGGGATAGGTGGGTGGCCATCAATATCCACCTGGATCATTCCCCCCCCCAGAAAGAAATGGTCTCCATTGCGTGCAGAGTCTACATGAGGTGAGGAAACTTCTGTTGAACTTGGTCCCTAGTGAGTCACTTGCCTTCGTGGAGGAGTTGGCCATCTTTGACAACCTAATATAGTTGGATATTTGCGAGTGTTCTTGACCTATGTGTCCATAATCTGATCAGTTGTGGCCTATTCCATCCATCCTAGGTATAACTATGTTGGTGTGAGTTGTTCTGCAATGTTTGATGTTTCCAACAATGGTGGGAAGTATGGTCAAAGGCGGTGCACATTGAACACTAGGTGCAGTCCAAGGAATGGGGGAATGCTGAGATAAAAAGCATTGTCTCCCACAACCTTGGTATTGTTGTAAGGACCATATCGGAGTGTTCTGAGCTTTTGATTGGCTATAGTAAGGCGTTCTTTATACAAATGCAACCAGATTTTGTTTCCCACCTGAAACACGTGTGGCACATGATGTTGATCATGTCACTGCTTATACTTGGCATTTGAATTCTCCAGAATGTCATGAAACTGCTAGTGAATGTGTTGGATGTGTTCAATAAATATGATCACTTTATAAGCCTCAAACAGTAAATGTGTGGATTTTGTATGTGTAGTCGCATGAGGCATGGCAACATCATTAGGTAGAATGGTTGAAATCCTAGACCCCCTTGAAAGGGATTGCGACTAGTCAATCTATGGAGAGATCTATTATAACTATGCTACACATATGGAAGACTCTTATCGAAGGTTCGAGTATGCTTGGAGTTTGACATGTGGAGTATGTGCACTATCATCCTATTGATGACCGTCATCTGGCAACTAGTCTGGGGACAGAAGGAAATTGATTTGGTGAGCTTGGTGTCCAATAGTTTCCAGAGGCTTGACTAGAATGTGCTCACAAACTTGTTATCCCAATCTGATATAATGGTCTATATGATCCCAAAATGTACCCATACACATGCAAAGAAGAGTTTGGCAATGTCCTCTTCTATGATACTCTTCTTCCAGGTCACCAATATAACCATCATAGAAAATTTTTCCACAACCAAAAATACACAGTCATCACCATGCTTGGTAGGCTAGACATATAGTCCATGGAGAGGGAATCTCAAGGCTGTTTGGGAGTAGGAAGAGGAGTGTACAAGACTTTCTTCTTGATGATTGGTTTGGAAATGGTGTAGGCAGTGCAAGATATGATATATTTACCAACATCCAATGATAGTTTGGGCCAATAAAAGTACTTTTGTAGTACAACCACAATTTTCTCCACACCAAAGTGTCCTGTAACCCGACTATAGTGCACCTCCCAAATCAGCTTGGCACACTCACTTGAAGGAACATAAAGGTGGCATAGGTAGCATAATAATGCATCATGGAGGTGGAAATCGGGAACTTGCTTTCCAACTCCCAGCATATGGTATGTCGAGGAAAATTATAGATAATTTTTGTATAGTTGTGACCATCCAGAGGTCTCAGGATGACAAGAGTTGAGAACAATAGTCAATGTTGCAACTAAGGGTTCGCTGAGGAAGTCTGCGACATGATTGATGCTTCCCTTTTTGTATTTAATGTTCAAGTGGAATTGTTGCACATATGTAGACCACTTTTGATGGAGATCATTTTGCAACTTCCCCTATGTCTATATAAAGGGAAGAGGTGAGTGATCGTTGTGGATGACTGTCTCCTTCCCCAGAATGTGGTGCTTCCATTGTTGGTAAGCTTGCGCGATGGAATACATATTTTTATCATAGGTGGGGTGGTTTTGAATTGTATTGGAAAGTGTCTAACTAGGATAGGCCATAGGATACCCGTGTTGGGTGAGGATTGCACCAATAGCATAGTCTGAGGTGTCTAGCTCGATTTCAAATGGATGTTGCAGTTCTAAAAGTGTGAGTACTGGTGTAGAGCAGAGTCGATGCTTCAACTCAATGAATGCCTTTTGTTGGGACTCGGGCTAGGAAAACTTTTCTTTCACCTCGACCTGAGTAATCTAACTCAAAGACCAAGTGATATGTGAGAATCCCAACATGAACCTTCGATAATAATTTCCAAGGCCCAATAATATGCGAAGCTCTATTAGAGTGGTCGGGGCTAGCCAATCCTGAATGAATTAGGCTTTGGCCAGGTCCACAAGCATGCCATGCTAATCTATGATGTAACCCAAGTATTGGACCTGGCTCATTCCAAAGGTGCATTTCTCCAAGTTGGCAAACAATTTATGTTGTTGAAGGGTTTCAAGGACTTGCCAAATGTGTTTCAAGTGTTCTTACCAACTCTTGTTGAAAATGAGGACGTCGTCAAAATAAGCCACCACAAACGTGTTAGTGAAGGGCCACAAGGTGTCATCCATTAGCCTCATAAAAGTAGCAGGGGAATTTCTCAACACGAAGGGCATAACCAACCATTCAAAAAGGCCTTCCTTGGATTTAAAGGCATTCTTACATACATTTGTGGGCTCTATTGGAACCTAGTGATAACTAGACTTTAGAGCGATCTTGCTGAAATACTTGGCCCCTTTGAGTTGGTCCAGTAGGTCATCAATCTATGGGATTGGATATATGTTCCTGACAGTGATTTTGTTGAGTGCTTGATAATAAATGAAGAGTCTCCAGGTCCCATCCTTCTTCAATACAAGTATAATCAGGCTCCCACAAGGCAGGGAAATTGGTCAGATGTGCCCTCTTTGTAGCAACTCCTAGATTTTCTACTTGGTCTCTTCATTTTCCAGAATGGGGTGGCGACATATCATCCTGTTGGGTAGAGGTGCTCTAGGAGTTAGATCGATTAAATGCTTGATTGGACAATGCAAGGGTATCCTTGTGGGTGAGGAGAAGATGTCCCTGTATTTTTCAATGACCATATCCACCTACTTCTGCTGGTTGGAGGAACCCTTCGTAGGGGCCATGGATGTGGCTACAACCTTCCCCTTACTTTGAGAGTGAATCAAAAGGAAAACAAATATCCCAATCTCAGAGATGGCCTTACTACATTACTTAGCAGAGATAAAAGAGATGGAGGTAGGTGGGGCTACCTCCGGTATTCTATATAACTTTGATCCAGGTTGATATTGGTGGCCACCCACCTATTCCACTTGGACCCCCAACACTGTCTCTTTTAGTTTTTCAGTTTCCTTAATTGTAGCATAATTTACTATTTTTGGCAGCGTTTCGGGTCTTAAACTTTTGGAGCTATTTTTTAGGCCTTAAACAATGTTTTTAGGGAATATGGAGAGACTACATATTTCCCAAAATAGAAAGCTGGTTTTCTTTTGGCCTTCTCTTCAATATCTTCAAAACGAGGTATTATGATAGCCAAAGGGAGATCATATGCGAAAGCCATGACCCCAGGAAGTTGATATCCCAATTTACCCAAACAGAGTCCATAGTTTTAGCGCTTCATCTCCTAGGGTTAGGTTTTTGGATGTTTAGGGTTTTCCATTGTTTCTCAATTATAAATAGGTCTTTAAGCCTCATTGTAACACAATTTAGAGGCATGTAGCCGCCACATCCCTTCTCAGAGATAAGCTACCATCACCCAAGCTATCTTATTTCCATTTTGTTTGTAAGAATAGTTAAATATTGATTTTTCTATTAATGAAATGAACTTTTTTCTGCTGCATCTTTGTATTTATGATTATATGTAATTTGTTTCATTCCTGTTTAAGTTTGGATCAATGGTATCAGAGTGGTTTGCTCTTTCTCTATTTTTCTTTACATGTCCCCAAGGAGGTCAAGGTATAAGGAGTTAGGGCTCAATCTAGTTGAACTGTTGCAAGATGAGCCTCACAAAACCCGACGACCTCCCATGGTGGAAGTAAACAAAGATGAGGGGGCAGGAGATCCTTTAAAAAATTTTCTCGAGGAAGCCCTCGAGTGATAGAGGGATGCGATGATGGATAACTTTGCCCAAATACTTCGACAGCTACCCATAGGAGATGCATTTTCATCTAGAGTCCACTCTGGAGGTGCCACTCCTTTTAAGGTACAAGTTAAAGTTGATATTCCCATATTTGAAGGCCTCATAGATTGAGACATCGTAGATAAATGGTTAAATCTGTTGGAAGGATATTTTTCAATTCATGATTTTTTCAATTGGGAAAAGATTACTTTTGCACTTCTCAAACCTGCCCCACATGTCAAGGACTGGTGGGAAACCTATTGTGAACAAAAGGAAGAGAGTGAACCCTCATTATTTTCAGTCGCACCTGCTAGGGATTCTTTCCAAGACGCCATCAAGGAACAATATTACCCTATCAAGAGCTATGAATATAAATACATAAAGTGGACCACGCTACTGCAGGGAAGGGACCAAGATGTGTTGGAGTTCACAGATATTTTCCATAGCCTTCACATGAAGCTGGGTATCAAGGATACTGAGCAACATTTGGTGCTCAAGTACTGTGGCTGTCTACACAAGTACATCAAGGATGAGATGAAGTTCCTGGACATTTCCTCACTTGACACGGCGTACCAGTACACTGTCAAGATTGAACATACGTTTAAATAAAAGAAGCTGGACTTCGAATCTGTGAATCCAAAACAAAGAAAATGTGCCCCCAAACTACAGAACAGAGGACCAAGCCAAACCAAGGCTACCCAGGATAGCTCGCCGAGGCCAAAAGCAAATAACAACACCATGAAGACAAAGAAGGACATGGGAAAATGGTGTGAGTTCCATAGGAGCTCCACTCACAATACAAGTGAGTGTCGGGCGAAGCAATCACTAGTGGACGAGTTAAATGATTCTGAATTAGACACATGTTCTAGCTTTGAATCGGAACCCAATAAGGGAACTAACAAAGGGAAGAAAATCATTGATGAGGATCCTAGTGCCACCGTGGCCACCACCAAGATTTAGAAGATTGAACTTGATGATCCAGAGGAGGGTGAACACCTCTTCCACTCACATATGTGGGTGAAGGGTTCTCCGCTGTAGTTCATTGTCGATAACGAGAGTCAAAAGAACCTCATTTCAGCAAAGGTCATGAATCGGTTGGGCCTAAAGAATACAACACATCCACAACCATAGACCATTGAGTGGCTTCACCAAGGATGAGATCTTTACGTCAGCTAGTAGTGCTACCTTCCCTACAACATCAAGCCCTTCACCGATGAGGTACTGTGTGATGTTCTTCCTCTTGCAGTTTGTGATGTATTGTTAGGAAAACCATACTTGTGGAAGCGAAAAGTTGTCTATGAGTCTAGACCTCACACGATGATTATTACCTTGGCAAACAAGTTGTACAAGATACACGAGACAGCCCTGCCTACCACCATCTCTTTGATCATTGCAAAGCAATGCAGTAAGATCATTTCCCAGACCAGGAAAATTGTTTTCGTTATGATTCGCCCTCAGGGCAAGAAGAAGGTTGTGGCCACAGCTTCCAGTCAGGGCTCCTCTATACAACAACAACAGATGGACAAGGTCGTTGAGGAGTACAAGGATATGTTCGCCTCACCTACATAGGTACCTCTGCACTGTTAGGTCAAGAAATCCATTAATCTAGCCCCGGGTGTGGCGTTGCCCAATTGTCTGATCTATCAGCACTCTATTATGGAGAACGATGATATTAAGCGGAAGATTCAGGAACTTTTGCAGAAAGGGCACATCAGGACAGGATCAACACCTTGTAGGAGCCCGATTGTATTGGTACAAAAGAAGGATGGGACTTGGAGGCTCTGTATTGACTACAAGGCGTTAAAGAAGATCATTGCTTAGAATAGGCACCCAATCCTGTGAATTGATAACCTTCTTGACTAGCTCAAGGGGGCTAAATATTTCAGCAAGATTGACTTGAAGTCAAGTTATCACCAGGTCCCTATCGAACCCTCTGATGTGTGGAAGACTATCTTCAAATCCAAGGAGGACCTTTTCGAATGGTTGGTAATGTCATTTGGATTGACAAATGCCCCTGCAACCTTCATGAGACTGATGGAGGACATCTTGCGACCCTTCACCAATGCATTCCTGCTAATGTATTTAGATGAAATCTTGATCTTCATCCAGAGTTTGGATGAACACCTCCACTATATTTGACAGGTCCTTAAAACCCTGCGACAACATAGGCTGCATGCTAACTTGGAGAAATGCACCTTTGGCCTGACCCAAGTTTAATATCAGGCGCACATAATTGATGAGCAGGGTGTACATGTGGACCCATCTAAGATACAAGTCATTCAGGATTTCCCCACCCCAACCACTCTAACAGAGCTTCGCAACTTTTTGGGTCTTTACAACTCTTACCGTAGGTTTGTGTTGGGGTTGTCTCCTATCACTTGGCCTTTAAGTTAAGTCACCAAGGGCAGAGCAAAAGAAATTTTTTTTTGTCTGAAACCAAACAAAAAGTGTTCTATGAGTTAAAGAATCACCTCTATTCTTCACTAGTTCTCACATTACTAGACCTACAACAACCATTTGAGATTGAGATAGATGCCTATGACTATGCTATTGGTGCAGTTCTTACTCAGTATGTGTTGGAAATAATACTGAGAGGGGGGGTGAATCAGTATTATCAAATTATTTTCAATATATCTTCCTTATTTATACTTTGAATAATTCTTCAAATATTGATCATTACTTTGTATGTCAGTAAAATAATGATCAGGAACAAGAAAAGCAAATAGTCACACAAAAGAACACCAGATATAAGGTGGAAACCCAATGTGGGTGAAAACCACCTGCTGCAATATGTCTCTATCTTCTTTCAATTAGAAAATTCCTTTTACAATGATTTTGTACTGGTGCAGTCCTTTACCAGTACGCAGGCTACAACCTACAGAGAGCTACAACCCTCTCTCATTCTCCAGCTTCTCCTGGAAGGGAGCTACAACCCCCTTACCTCTTGTACTAGCCAAGATACTAGTACGTAGGTGCTGGCCTACTGAAGGCTACAACCTTCTCTTTCTTCTAGGTACCACGTTTCATAAATTTTCAGACTGGATCCATGAACATCAATCAATCATCAAGTATATCTGCATCAAACAATCTCCTTTCCCAATTAGCACTGAATCAAGTAAACACTTCTCTGACAGCTGTACCCAGAACACAGTAACAGTAACCACACACCAAATTCTGAACCCAGAATACTGCAGCAATAGACAGAGGCAGCTAGATCATAATTTAAAGATGTACGCTACTTCAACAACCTGAAACCTGCATGCAGATCTATAAAGGATAATTCCTTCTTTCAAATATTCAGACACTAATTAACCCAGATTGTCAGATTTATAGATCAAGCATGCGCCTCATATAACAGATCAAAATCATGCAAAGATACTATTATTCAAGCATAAAGATTATGACCCATCAAAAGAACTTATCCTCCTTTATGCGCCAAGGTTCCTCCTTCATTCAGATCCAGATCTGCACCATAACCCAATCACAAATATTTCAGATCTAGCACTCATTAGATATTCAATTCATTCGATAATGCTTTGCCAAATGATCTCCTTCCTCTTTTATAGTCTTAGGCCTTCCACAATACCACGGTCCAAAACCATAGGATCAAAAAACTGTTGGACTAATACCATGAACCAACTATGAAAGTGCGTGAGATCAAGACTTTTGGATGCAATACCACGAGCCAAAACCATAGGATCAAAAAATGTCGGACTAATACCATGAACCAACCATGAAAGTGCGTGAGATCAACACTTTTGGATGCAATACCACGGACCAAAATCATAGGATCAAAAACTGTCGGACTAATACCATGAGCCAACCATGAAAGTGCGTGAAATTTTCTCTTCATGAAAGGAACTTTTCTCTGCATGAAAGTGCGTGAACTTTTTCTCTACATGAAATAAACTTTTCTCTGCATAAAAGTGCGTGAACTTTTCTCTACATGAAATAAACTTTTCTCTGCATAAAAGTGCGTGAACTTTTCTCTACATGAAATAAACTTTTCTCTTTATAAAAGTGCATGAACTTTTCTCTACATGAAATAAACGTTTTTCTTCATGAAAGAAACTTTTATCTTCAGGAAAGTGTGTGAACTTTGCTGCACTATAATTTATCATCTGAGATGAGTGGGTTGCCATCAAGTACAACATATGTATCATAATGCCAACAATCTCCCCCTTTGGACTTGATGGCAACAACAACCAATCATTCTCCCCCTTTGACATCAAGGGCAAAGGGTTATGCTCCCCCTAAGAACATGCTCCCCCTGACTATAAACCAGATCTGCAAAGAAGAACCATAATCCATCAAACACCATAAATGACCATGAAAGAGATAGAGATGTATTGCAGCAATATTCAGACCAACATCCATGATCTCCTTCTGTACTTCCTCCATAATGCCAACAATGTATGATATGCTCCCATTGAACATGTGCCATTCGATCTTTGACCAATCCGCAAACCAGCACATGTGCGCATATACTTCAGATGAACCTTGCGTACAACCAACGATCAGAAGAGATTCAACAACAAGATGATGCATCAACAACCCCCAGCTTTTGCCTGAGGTATTCAAAGGTCTCCCTAGGCAATGGTTTGGTGAGTATATTAGCAACCTGTTCCTTAGAAGGAACATACTCCAACTTCACCTTTTGTTCAAGCACTTGTTCCCGGAGAAAGTGATACTTGATTGGTATGTGCTTGGTTTTTGAATGCATGACTGGGTTCTTTGAAATGCTGATTGCACTTGTATTATCACATAAGATGGAGATGGGTGGTGTACAAGTGATTTGAAAATCCTGCAAGGTCTGCATCATCCAAAGGAGTTGAGTGCAGCAAGATGCAGCAGCAACATATTCTGCTTCAGCTGTAGACAAGGCAATCGAACTCTGTTTCTTGCTGAACCAAGATACTAATCTGGAACCCATAAAGAATGCACCACCACTTGTGCTCTTCCTGTCATCCACGCTTCCGGCCCAATCTGCATCAGTATAAGCATGAAGTGTGAGATCTGTATCTCTAGGATACCATAAGCCATAATTTTGAGTCCCTTGAAGATATTTGAAGATTCTCTTTACTGCTTGAAGATGAGTTTCCTTTGGATTTGCCTGAAATCTTCCAACTATTCCCACTGCATGCATGATGTCTGGTCGGGTACCTGTCAAATAAAGTAGACTTCCAATCATAGATCTGTAGGTTGGTTGATGTACTGTTGTTGATTCATCATTTTCACTGAGGCTACATCCTGTGACCATGGGTGTACATACTGGTTTTGCATCTTCCATTCCATATTTCTTCAAAATCTGCTTGAGATACTTGGTTTGAGACAAGAAGATCCCTCCTTCCTTTTGTTGGATTTGCAGGCCAAGAAAATATGTCAATTCTCCAAGCAAGGACATTTCGAATTCTTTCTGCATCACCAAGGCAAAGCTTTGACTCATAGATTCTTCATTGCTACCAAAGATAATGTCATCTACATACACAACAAGTATTAGCACTTTGTCATTTTCAATTTTTATATAAAGATTGCTATCTGCTGATCCTTTTGAAAAACCTTGTTTATGAAGATATTTGTCCAAACGATAGTACCAAGCCCTTGGAGTTTGTTTAAGACCATAGAGAGCCCTTTTCAGTCTGCATACAAGATTTGGATCATTTCCAAGAATGAACCCATCTGGCTGCTCAGTGTATACTTCTTCTTCTAAGTCTCCATTCAGAAAGGTTGATTTCACGTCCATTTGAAATACTTTGAACTTTTGAAAGCTTGAGAGAGCAAGGAACATTCGGATGGCCTCAAGTCTTGCAACAGGAGCAAAAGTTTCCTCAAAATCTATTCCTTCTTGTTGCGCATACCCTTTACAAACAATTCTTGCCTTGTTTCTAATTACTTCCCCATTTTCATTCAACTTATTTTTGAAGACCCATTTTGTCCCTATAACATTCTTATACTTTGGTCTAGGAACCAACTCCCAAGTGTTTTTCTTTTTGATCTGCTCAAGTTCTTCATCCATTGCTTTGACCCAACATTCATCTTTGCATGCCTCTTTTACATTTTGTGGTTCAGTGGAGGAGAGTAATGCCAAATAGCTTGAAGCTTCTACAATTGTTCTTCTTGTTTGTACACCTGCTTCTTTCTGCCCCAAAATCTGATATTCTGGATGATTCTTCTGAACGTACCGGGATGGAGTCTTCTCTTCTATTCTTATCTGTTCCTTTGGTGCTCCTTGAGGTTCTTCTTCTTCATCATTCTGTCTTTGATGGTAGTCTTCATCTTCTTCGATATTTTCATGATTTACTTGCCTAGGAATGTATCCCTTTTCATCAACCACTACATCAATGTTGTCAATAATTCTTCCAAGTATTTTATTGTAGCACTTATATGGTTTTCTATGTGGAGAATAACCAAGAAGAATGCCTTCATCTGCTCTAGGTTCAAGTTTGCCAAGTTGCTCATCAGTATTCTTAATATAGCATTTGCTCCCAAAGATTTTGAAGTGCTTTACCGAAGGAGTCTCACCATACTAGAGCTCATGAGGAATTTGAGTGTTGTTCACTCGGACATTTGTTTTGTTGAGAATAACAACCGCAGCATATGCGGCTTCACCCCAGAAAGTTGTGGGAGTTCCAGACTCATCCAGCATAGCACGAGCCATTTGATGGACTGTTCTGTTCATCCTTTCCACCACTCCATTTTGCTGAGGAGTTCTAGCTGTAGAGAATTCTCTTCTTATCCCATGTTCTTCACAGAAATCGAAAAATTCATTTGAGGTAAACTCCCCACCTCTATCAGACCTGAGGAACTTAATTTTGTAACCTGATTCATTTTCAACCAAGGCTTTGAAGGATTTGAATTTCTCGAATGCTTCGTCTTTGTGCTTCATAAGTCCTAACCAAACAAACCTGGAGAAATCATAAATGAATAATATCAAGTATTCTTCTCCTCGAGGTGTCCTTTTCCTAAATGGACCACATACATCTGTATGGACTAGCTCAAGAGGCATGCTAGCTGATCCTTCCTTCTCTGGAAAGTTAGTTCTGGTTTGCTTTCCAAACTGACATGATTTGCATATGGTGTTGTTTGGAATTTTGATATCTGGAAGACCACGAACTGCCTGATATTTGCATGCTTTCCTTATTTTTGAAAAGCTTAGATGCCCCAACCTCCGGTGCCATAACCAGTGTTCATCATCCTTACTCAAATAGCATTGTTGTTGTCCTTCTTCAAATATGTATAGATTATTTGGAGTTCTTCTACCCTTGATCACTGTTTCACCTGTATCAAGATCACGAACACGACATCTGTTTGATCTAAATATCACCTCGGTTCCTTGATCACACATCTGGCTGACACTTAGAAGATTATGCTTCAATCCATCAACATACAAAACATTTCCAGCTTTGACCTTTTCTTTTAACTGAGCAGTGCCTTTTCCTTTTATAGATGTAGGAGTATCATTTCCAAAAGAAACTTTCTTTCCCTTTTCTAAAGCAGAATATGATTCAAGTTTTTCTTTATCACCTGTCATATGTTTCGAACATCCACTGTCAATGTACCATAGATTTTCTTGTCCTTCTGCATAAAATGCTATCCCACATCTTTCTGTTTGTGGTTCCTTTATTCTCCATGTTCTGGTGCTTGAGGCTTGTTCCTTTGTCTGCTAAAACCTGCTCCTGCATTCAGAATCTTCATGACCAAAGTTATTGCAAATAGAACATTCAACTTCATTTTCAAGAGCCGAAAAGTTGTTATAGGTCCTTTTTGTAATCCCGATCATACTCCTTTGTTTTTGAGCTTCTCTAGTCATGATTGTTTTATATGCAACACATTGAGCTGCTTTGTGACCGAAGTTATGGCAAGAGAAACATTGCCCATTGAAGAAACTTCTGCGATTATCAAATCTACCGGCCAAATGATTGTAATTTCTATTGTCATCCATTCTTGAAGCAAATTGAGAAGATTTTACCTGTGGCTGGTTGTAGCTTTTGTTCATCCTTAAGACAGATTTCCCCTGGTTTACCTGATAGTCTTTGTTTGTTCTTGATGTAATTCGTCCCTGCTTTACCTGGTGATCTCCATTGTGCTTTTGCTCATTCCTTCTTGCTGCATCAAGATAACTCTTTGAGGTGGATGCTTGAGATGTTTCCACATTATACCCCAGACCTGTCTTGTTTAGCGGAGAACGTTGTACATTGATGATCTCATCCAGAGTTTCAGATCCTTTGACAAACTTAAGATTAATAGCCTTTGTTTTCTCAATTTCTTTTCTAAGGTCAACAATTTCACCTTCTAACTTTTCAAGATATTTTTCTTTTTCATCAATTTGAAATTGTAGAGTATCAATGATCATATTCCTTTCTTCTATACATGTCTTAAGTCTAGAAATCTCTTCATAAAAACTATCCACATCTATAGCATCCATGTAATCATCATCTTCAAATGCCATTAAAAGTTTATAGTCATTACCTCATTCATCTTCATCATTATTTGATAGACCATCATTGTCTTCATGAGTGTAGTAGCTTTTCTTATTTGCATTATGTTTCTTGTTCCATCTAGCAGGTTCCTTTCCTTTGTCAATCTTATCCTTATGAGGACATTTGGCAACATAATGACCTACTCTTCCACAAGCAAAACATTTAAAAGGTAGCTTACCTCTGAACCTTCCAGTACCCTGTTGAAGATTTCTGACAAAATTTGATTCTTCCTCTTCTTCTAGCACATGACTTGATTCATAGTAGTCTCCTTTGCCTGAAGCCTTAAAAGCAGCTTCTCTCCTGTCTGATGGACCTCCTTTTCTCATTTCATAAGCAGTTAGAATTCCGTGTAGCTGAGACATAGTAAGAGTTCGTAGATTTTCCTTTTATTCTATTGCAGATAATTTAGATTCAAACTTGGGGGACAATGATCTTAGGACTTTTTCAACCACAACAGCCTCTTTTATTTCTTCAGCCAAGTTTTTCATACAATTAAAAATCTCATCTACCCGAAGGAAATAGTTAGCCACACTTTCATCATTATACATTCTGAGATTCTCATACTGAATCCTGAGGGTTTGAAGTTTTGCACGTTTTACCTGTTCATCTCCTTCGTAGCTCAAAACAATCTTGTCCCATATTTCTTTTGCGGATTTATATTGCATAACCTTCACAAATTCAGATTGAGATAGACATCCTAGAAGAGTATTAACCGCCTTTGCATTTGTTTCATATTTCTTCTTCTCAGCTGAATCTGTAGGAGTAGCTGATGGAAAAGTATACCCTGTTTCTATAATGTCCCATACTTCTGTACCCAAAGATTGAAGATAGGAAGTAACTCTTACCTTCCAATATACAAAGTTTGTCCCATCAAAAATCGGTGTCCTGATTGATGCTTCCCTCTCGTAGTTGCTCATGATGTTAGATCTTCCTTCAAGCGATCAAGCTTCTTCAGAAGGACCTGCTCTGATACCAATTGTTGGAAATAATACTGAGAGGGGGCGTGAATCAGTATTATCAAATTCTTTTCAATATATCTTCCTTATTTATACTTTGAATAATTCTTCAAATATTGATCATTACTTTGTATGTCAGTAAAATAATGAGCAGGAACAAGAAAAGCAAATAGTCACACAAAAGAACACCAGATATAAGGTGGAAACCCAATGTGGGTGAAAACCACCACCTACAATATGTCTCTATCTTCTTTCAATTATAAAATTCCTTTTACAATGATTTTGTACTGGTGCAGTCCTTTACCAGTACGCAGGCTACAACCTGCAGAGAGCTACAACCCTCTCTCGTTCTCCAGCTTCGCCTGGAAGGGAGGTACAACCCCCTTAGCTCTTGTACTAGCCAAGATACTAGTACGTAGGTGCTGGCCTACTGAAGGCTACAACCTTCTCTTTCTTCCAGGGACCACGTTTCATAAATTTTCAGACTGGATCCATGAACATCAATCAATCATCAAGTATATCTGCATCAAACAATCTCCTTTCCCAATTAGCACTGAATCAAGTAAACACTTCTCTGGCAGCTATACCCAGAACACAGTAACAGTAACCACACACCAAATTCTGAACCCAGAATACTACAGCAATAGACAGAGGCAGCTAGATCATAATTTAAAGATATAAGCTACTTCAACAACCTGAAACCTGCGTGCAGATCTATAAAGGATAATTCCTTCTTTCAAATATTCAGACACTAATTAACCCAGATTGTCAGATTTATAGATCAAGCATGCGCCTCATATAACAGATCAAAATCATGCAAAGATACTATTATTCAAGCATAAAGATTATGACCCATCAAAAGAACTTATCCTCCTTTATGCGCCAAGGTTCCTCCTTCATTCAGATCCAGATCTGCACCATAACCCAATCACAAATATTTCAGATCTAGCACTTATTAGATATTCAATTCATTCGATAATGCTTTGCCAAATGATCTCCTTCCTCTTTTATAGTCTTAGGCCTTCCACAATACCACGGTCCAAAACCATAGGATCAAAAAACTGTTGGACTAATACCATGAACCAACCATGAAAGTGCGTGAGATCAACACTTTTGGATGCAATACCACGAGCCAAAAGCATAGGATCAAAAACTGTCGGACTAATACCATGAACCAACCATGAAAGTGCGTAAGATCAACACTTTTGGATGCAATACCATGGACCAAAACCATAGGATCAAAAACTATCAGACTAATACCATGAGCCAACCATGAAAGTGCGTGAAATTTTCTCTTCATGAAAGGAACTTTTCTCTACATGAAAGTGCGTGAACTTTTTCTCTACATGAAATAAACTTTTCTCTGCATAAAAGTGCGTGAACGTTTCTCTACATGAAATAAACTTTTCTCTGCATAAAAGTGCGTGAACTTTTCTCTACATGAAATAAACTTTTTTCTTCATGAAAGAAACTTTTATCTTCATGAAAGTGCGTGAACTTTGTTGCACTATAATTTATCATCTAAGATGAGTGGGTTGCCATCAAGTACAACATATGTATCATAATGCCAACAGTATGGGCATCCGGTGACTTACCACAATGAGACACTTTTAGACATAGTCTAAAAGTACCCCACTTACAACAAAGAAATGTATTCCATTGTGAAGGCCTGCCGTCAATGGAAGCTTTACATTCTGGGGAAGGAAATGGTCATCCACATAGACCAACAACCTCTACAGTTCATACGAACACAAGGGAAGTTGCAAAACGATCACCATCATAAATGGTCCACCTACCTGCAATAGTTCCATTTGAACATTAAGTATAAGAAGGGAAACACCAATAATGTCATTGATTTCCTCAGTCAACCACCGTTCATGGTGTTGATCACTGTGCTCGACTCGTGTGGGCATGAGACATATGGGTGGATGCATCTTTACAAGAGCGATCTAGAATTCAGTAGCACATACTAAATACTCATGGAAGGGAAGAAAGTTCTAAATTTTCACCTTCAGGATGCATTGTTATGCCACCTGGGTCACATCTGTGTTCCTTCAAGTGAGCATTCCAAGATGATTTGGGAGGCACACTACAATCAGCGCGCTGGACATTTCGAAGTAGAGAAAATAGTGGCAGTATTGCAAAAGTATTTTTATTGGCCAAAACTTCATCAGGATGTTGGGAAGGACATTAGATCCTGCACCGCCTACACCATTACCAAACCAACCATCAAGAAGCAAGGCCTATATACTCCTCTACCTACTACTATTCGGCCTTTGGAATCTGTCTCCATGGATTACATGTCGGGCCTTCATTCTACTAAGCATGACAACGATTGTGTTTTCGTGGTCATTAACAGATTCTCTAAAATGGCCATCATGGCAGCTTGTAAGAAGAGTGTCACAACAGAGGCCACTGCTAAGCTCTTCTTTGAGCGAGTGTGGGTACACTTTGGGATCCCAAAGTTCATTGTCTCATATTGGGACAATAGATTCCTGAGTGCATTTTGGTCAAGTATCTGGTTGATGTTGCATACAAAGCACACTAAGTCCATGAATTTCCATCCCCAAATTGATGGTGAAACATAGGTTGTCAACAAGATGATTGTACACATTATACGCATGTACAACTCGAAGCATCCACTCACATGGGATGAAAGCCTCCCCTATGTCAAACACAGCTACAAAAAAGCTCTCTACAACTCAACGAGCCACAACCCCTTTCAGATAGGGCTAGGATTTCAGCCATTATGTCCCATTGATGTGGCCATATGATTTGTAGCTACTCAAGGAGATTTAGCTCATGTCCAGTCTGAAGCCAATAGAGCTAACAGCTCCATTAAGTGCATCAAATACATCTGCGAGTAGGTCCATGATATATTGGACAGAGCCAATGCTAAGTACAAGTAGTGTCATGATTAGCATGGGGTACTGCACAAGTTCCAGGTGGGCGAAAAAGTTTGGCTACATTTTCAGAAGGAGCGCCTCACTGGACCCCACCGCAATCCTCGCCTGCTCCGATATGGGTCATACACCACCACCAAGGCTATAGGGAACAATGCCTTCAATCTTAGCATTCTAACGTTCCTTGGTCTGCACTAAGTGTTCAATTTAGATTGCCTTCATCCATACTTTCCACCATTGCTGGACACATCTGATGTTGCAGCATAACTCACACCAATAGAGCTAAACCCAAACTGCATGGAATATGCCACCACTAATTGGATCATGGACACATAGATCAAGAACACTCACCAACAGAAGATCCAACTATATAGGTTTGTCAAAGTTGGCCAACTCCTTCACCAAAGCAAGTGGCTCACCAGGGACCAAGTTCAGTAGAAGTTTCCCCATCTCATGTAGACACTCAATGGAATGGGGACCATTGGGTCCTAAGGTGGGAGGAATGATCCAGGTGGATATTGGTGGCCACCCGCCTATTCCACTTGGACCCCCCATGTTGTCTCTTTCAATTATTTAGTTTCCTTAATTGTAGCACAGTTTACTATTTGTTGTAGCTTTTCGGGTCTTGAATTTCTAGACCCATTTTGAGGCCCTAAACGACTTGTTTAAGGAAAACAGAGAGGCCAACATTTCTTCAAACTAGCTTGTCTCTTGTTTCAAGCCTTCTCTTTGAGATCTTCGAAACAAGGTATTATGATAGCCAAACGGAGATCGTATGCCAAAGTTATGACCACGGGAATTTGATGTACCAATTTATCCAAACGAGGCCCACAATTTTGGCACTTCATCTCCTGGGGTTAGGTTTTTGGATGAGGCCTTTGAACCTCATTGTAACACAGTTCAGAGGCATGTATCTGCCACATCTCTTCTCAAAGATAAGCTACCATCACTTGAGCTATCTTATTTCCATTCTATTTGTAAGCATAGTTCATTATTTTTCTATTAATGAAATGAAGTGTTTTTATGCTGCATCTCTGTATTTATGATTATATTTGTAAGTTGTTGCATTCATGTTTAAGTTCATATCAAACTTAGTACCTAAAGAAATAAGAACAAAGTGAGTTCTAGACACATGTAAAACATGTCACTTCCATAAGTATGGTTGTCCTAATAATACATCACAAACTTCAAGAGGAGCAACATCACATAGTACCTCATCCATGAAGGGCTTGATGTTGTAGGGAAGGCAGCA
Organism: Pinus tabuliformis; assembly: GCA_031772625.1. Taxonomy (NCBI): domain Eukaryota; kingdom Viridiplantae; phylum Streptophyta; class Pinopsida; order Pinales; family Pinaceae; genus Pinus; species Pinus tabuliformis. The sequence continues at coordinate 313,887,572 of CM062816.1, read as the reverse complement.
CTACTGGATGACGCAGAGATCTCGTCCTTCGTGAAGCAACTTGATGGTGTATCGTCGCGGATCTGTTGTAGTCGGTAGGTCCATCTGCTTCATGACCTCTGCTGAAATAAGGTTCTTTTGGCTCCCGTTGTCGACAATGAACTGCAAAAGAGAATTCTTCACCCACATCTTTGAGTGGAATAGACACTCTCCCTCTTCTGGATCTTCAAGATCAATCTTCTCAATCTTGGTGGTGGCCACACTGGAAATGGGCTTGGCATCAATTATATGCTTCCATTTGTCATTCCCCCTGTCAGGTTCTAACTCAGAGTCGAAACATGCGTCGGACTCAGAAGCCTTCAGCTCGGCCACCAGTGGCTTCTTGGCCCGACACTCACTTGTGTTGTGAGTAGAGATCTTATTGGAACTCACACCACTTTCTTGTGTGCTTCCTGATCTTCGTGCTGTTTTTCTTTTCTTGTGGCTTTGGTGGGTTATCCCGGGTCACCCTGGCTTGGATTTTCCCTTTGCTCTATAGTTTAGGGGCGCCTTTCCCATGATTCAGATTCGCAAATCCAAAGTCTTGTTTTTTTGTTTAAGCTTATGCTCAATCTTGACAGCGTATCGGTACACTATGCCAAGAGAGGAGATGTCCAGGAACTCCATGTATTCCTGGATGTACCTATACAGATAGCCATAGTACATGAGTACCAAATGATTCTCATAATCCTTGATAGCCAACTTCGTGAGAAGGGTATGAAAAACATTGGTAAAATCTGACACGTCTTGGTCCCCTCCCTGTCATGGTACTGTCCACTTTATGTATTTATCCTCATAGCTCCCGAAAGGGTAGTACTTCTCCTTGATGGCATCCTAGAATGAATCCTAAGTGGGTGCGGGCGAAAATAGTGAGGGCGTACTTTCATCCTTCTTCTCATAGTCGGTTTCCCACCAGGCCTTAACATGGGGGGTGGCTTTTAGAAGAGAAAAAGTAATATTTTCCCAACTGGAAAAATCATGAACAAAAAAATGTTGTTCTAGAATATTTAACCATTTATCTATGGCATCTGCATCTATCATACCCTCAAATATGGGAATTTCAAAGTTAACTTGTACCTTAAAGGGTGTGGTGCTTCCACAGTAGCTACTAGAAGTAGGTGCATCACCCTTCGGTAGGCGTTGAACAATATGGTAAAAGTTGTCCATCATCGCATTCCTTTATCGGTCAAGGGCTTCTTCGAGCAAGATTTTGAAAGGGTCTCTTGTCCCCTCTTCTTCTTTTTTCATCTGCCATTAGAGGTCGTCGGGATTTACGAGGCTCATCTTGCAATGGTTTGACTAGTTGAAGCCCTAACTCCTTATATCTTGACCTTGTTGGGGACATGCAAAGAAAAATAGAGAAAGAGAAAACCACTTTGATACCACTGATCCAAATTTAAACAGGAATGCAATAAATTATAGATATAACCATAAATACAAATATGCATTAGAAATAACACTTCATTTCATTAATATAAAATATTGAAATATGATTACAAACATAATGGAAATAAGACTAGCTTGGGCAACGGTAGCTTATCTCTGAGAAGAGATTTCGTAGCTACATGCCTCTGAATTGTGTTAAAATGAAGCTCAAGGACCTATTTATTATTGAAAAACATGACAAAACCCTAAACAACCAAAACCCTAACCTAAGGAGAGGTACTGCCAAGAGTCTATGGGCCCCGTTGATGTTAGCTGGGTAGTCAACTTCCCCGGGTCATAACTTGGTCATATTATCTCTGTTTGGTGCATACGATACCTTGTTGGAAAGGTCTCTCTGACTACTACAAGATTTGCTACAAGCCCTTGCCTTTGGCTATGAGCCTACAATGGACCTAAAAAAAAACACTATTTAGAGGGTCAAAACTGTTTCAGATTTTTGGGACCTAAAAAAATGCTAAAAATAGTAGATGTTGAAATAAACAAGGAAACAAATGAAACTAACTAGAGGTCTAGGTGGGATAGGTGGGTGGCCAACAATATCCACTTGGATCAATTGGTCGTGGCCAGAGGACCCAAGACATGAACATTAAATACATTGAAGGAAACAATAGGAAAATAAAAATTGGTTGATGTCACAAAAGAAAGAAATTCAATAGATATGGGGCATAAGAATTTGGGTCACATGAGTGAGAAGGGCTTAAAAATCCTTGTTGGTAAAAATTTACTGTCAGGTTTGAAATCCTTTAATATTTATCTTTTTGACCATTGTATATATGGTAGAAAAAGAAGGGTTTCATTTCTTATAGGTGGCCATGACAGAAAGAAAGCTTTGTTAGAATTGATACAGTCAAATGTGTGCTCTACGTGGATATTAGTGGCCATCCACCTATCCCACCATTCATTTTTGATTTGTTTACTTGTTTATTTCAGTATTTACTATTTTTAGCAGTTTTTCGAGTCCTAAACTTCCAAAACATTTTTGACCCCATAAATGGTGTTTTTTTTGAGTTCTGTGGTAACCCCATAGCCATAGGTAGGGGATTTCAAAAATATTATAGTACTCAGAGAGACCTTTCCAACGAGGTATCCTACGTGCAAAATAGATATAATGTGACCAAGTTATGACCCTAGGAAGTTGGCTACCCAACTAACCCCAACGGGGCCCACAAACTCTTGGCGTTACATATCCTGGGGTTAGGGTTTTGGTTGTTTATGGTTTTGGTCCCTTTTCAATAATAAATAGGCCCTTGAATGTCATTGTAACATAGTTCAGAGACATGTATCTACCATGTCTCTTCTCAGAGATAAGCTACCATCGCCCGAGCTAGTGTTATTAACATTCTATTTGTAAGAATATTTCAATATTTGGTATTAATGAAATGAAGGGTTATTTTTGTTGCATCTTTGTGTTTATGGTTATACCTATATTTTTTTGCATTCATGTTTAAATTCATATCAGTGGTATCAGAGCAATGTGCTCACTCTCTATTTTTATTTGCATGTCCCTAATGAGGTTAGGATATAATGAGTTAAGGCTTGAATTGGTCAAACCTTTGCAATACTAGCCTCGAAAATCCTGATGACCTCCCATGCCAGAAAAAAATAAAGATGAGGGGGTAGGAGATCCTATCAATTATTGCTCGAAGAATCCCTCGAGTGACAAAGGAATGTGATGAAGGACAACTTTTCCCAGATCCTTCAGCGACTATCCAAGGGTGACACATCTACTTCTAGCAGCTACTCGGGAAGCGCCACACCATTTAAGGTACAAGTTGACTTTGAAATTCCCATATTTGAGGGTCAGATAGATGTGAATACCATAGATAAATTATTAAATATTCTAGAAGGATATGTTTTTTTCATGATTTTTCCAACCGGGAAAATATTACTTTTAATCTTCTCAAAGCCACCCCCCACGTCAAGGACTGGTGGGAAACCTACTACGAGCAGAAGGATGAACATACGCCCTCACTATTTTCGGTTGCACCCACTTGTGATTTTTTTTGGGACACCATAAAGGAGAATTACTAACCTGTTGGGATCTATGAGGACAGATACATAAATTGGACCACAATGCAACATAAAAGAGGCTAAGTTGTGACATATTTTACCAATGCTTTTCATACCCTTCACACGAAGTTGGGTATCAAGGATTCTGAGAAACATTTGGTACTCAAGTACCATGGCTGCCTACATAGGTACATCCGGGATGAGATGGAGTTCCTGGACATCTCCTCACTTGGCACGATGTACCGATACGCTATTAAGATTGAGCGGAAGCTTAAACAAAAAAAACGAGACTTTGGATCTGTGAATCTGAAATAAGGGAAAGGCACCCCCAAAGCACAGAGCAAAGGGAAAAGCCAAGGTGGGGCAACCCATGATAACCCACCAAAGCCACAAGAAAAGAAAAACACCATGAAGACAAAGAAGGGCAGGGGAAAGTGGTTTAAGTTCCATAAGAGCTCCACTCACAACACAAGTGAGTGTCGGGCAATGCAGTCACTCGTGGCTGAGTTGAAGGCTTATGAATCTGATGCATGTTCCGACTTTGAGTCATAACCCAACAAGGGGAATGAAAAAGGGAAGCATATCATTGACGGGGATCCTAGTGCCATTGTGCCCACCACCAAGATCTAGAAGATTGAGCCTGAAGATCCAGAAGAGGGGGAGTGCATATTCCACTCATAGATGTGTGTGAAGGGTTCTCCGCTACAGTTCATTGTCGACAACGAGATCCAGAAGAACCTCATTTCAATAGAGGTCATGAAGTGGCTAGGCCTACCAACTACAGTACATATGTAGTCATACACCATTAGGTGTCTTCACCAAGGAAAAATATCTCCGCGTTAGCCAGCAATGTCGCCTTCCCTACAACATCAATCCCTTCATGGATGAGGTACTGTGTGATGTTGTTCCTCTTGAAGTTTGTGATGTATTATTAGGAAAACCATACTTATGGGAGAAACATGATGTATATGAGTGTAGACTTCACTATTTTATTATTTATTTGGGTACTAAGTTATACAGGATACCAAAGTTAGCCCCACCTACCATCATCTCTTTGATCTCTGCTAAGCAATGCAGTAAGGTCATCTCCCAAACTGTGAATTTTTTTTCTTTCTGATTCTATCCCAAAGTAAGGGGAAGGTTGTAGCCATGTCCAAAGGCCCCAAGAAGGATTCCTCCAAGTATAAAAATATGGTGGATGCAGTCGTGGAAGAATACAGTGACATCTTCTCCTCACCGACATGGGGTACCCTTGCATTGTCGGGTCAAGCATTCAATTGATCTGACTCCTGGAGCACCTCTGCCTAATGGGCCAATATATCATCGCTCCATTCTAGAAAATGAAGAGACCAAGTGACAAATCCAAGAGTTGGTGCAAAAAGGGCACATCCGACCAAGTTCCTATCCTTGTGGGAGCCTGATTGTATTGGTATGGAAGAAGAACGGAACCTAGAGGATTTGCATTGATTATCGGGCATTAAATAAAATCACTGTTAGAAATAGGGATCCAATCCCATGGATTGATGACCTCTTGGACCAACTCTAGTGGGCCAAGTATTTCAGCAAGATCGATCTAAAGTTTGGTTGTCAACGAGTTCCAGTAGAGCCCACAAATGTATGGAAGACTGCCTTTAAATAAAAGGAAGGCCATTTTGAATGGTTGGTTATGCCCTTCAGGTTGAAAAATACCCCTGCTAATTTTATGAGGCTAATGGATGACAACTTGTGGCCCTTCACCAACTCGTTCATGGTGTTTTATCTAAACGACGTCCTCATCTTCAACAAGAGTTGGGAAGAACACTTGAAACACATTAGGCAGTTCCTTCAAACCCTTCGGTAGCACAAACTATGTGCCAAATTGGAAAATGTACCTTTGGCATGAGGGAGGTAAAATACTTGGGGTACATCATAGATGAGTGTGGCCTGCATGTGGACCCAACCAAGATCCAAGTCATTTGGGATTGGCCAACCCCGACCACTCTAATCGAGGTTCGCATCTTTTTGGGCCTTGCAAATTTTTATCATAGGTTCGTGCTAGGATTCTCCCATGTCACTTGGCCTTTGAATCATATTTCTAAGGTGGGGCAAAAGAAAAATTTTCCTGGTATAAGTCCCAATATAAGGCATTCATTTAGTTGAAGCACCTCCTTTGTTCTGCATTGGTATTCACATTGTGAGAACTACAACAACCATTTGAAATCGAAATAGACGCCTTAGACTATGCTATTGGTGATGTCCTCACCCAACATGGGCATCCAGTGGCCTATCATAGTGAGACACTTTCTGAGACAATTTAGAATTTCCCTACCTATGATAAAGAAATGTATTTCATCATGCAGGCTTGCCAAGAGTGGAAGCACCACATTTTGGGGAAGGAGATGGTCATCCACACCAATCACTGACCCCTTTAGTTTATACAGACACAAAGGGAGTTTCCGAACGATCGCCATCAAAAGTGGCCTATATATATACAACAATTCGACTTGAACATTAAATACAAAAAGGACAACACCAATCATGTTGTAGACTACCTTAGTCGGCTCCCAGTTGCAACACTGACTACTGTTCTCAATTCTTGTGGTCACTAGACCTATCAATGGCCACAACTATACAAAAATAATGCAAAGTTCGCCCCCACATACCAGATGCTAGTAGATGGGAAGAAAGTTCCTGATTTCCACCTCTAGGACGCATTGTTATGCTACTTAGGCCACATTTGTGTTCCTTCAAGTGAGCCTACCAAAATGATTTGGGAGGCTCACTACAATCAGATCGCATGACCCTTGTGGGTGGAGAAAACTATGGTTATACTAAAAAAGTACTTCTATTGGCCCAAACCCCAACTGGATGTTAGGAAATATATCAAATCCTTCACTATCTATGCCAAGCCTTGGTTCTTGATGGGTACAATATATCAGATCAAGAAGCAAGGCCTATACACTGCTCTACCTACTCCCAGCCACTGGTGGGAATCCATCTCCATGGAATATATGTTTGTCCTCCCTTCTACCAAACATGGTAATGACTGTGTATTTGTGGTCATGGATAGATTTTCTAAGATCGTTATATTAGAAGCTTGCAAGAGGAGTATCACTACAGAAGACACTGCCAAACTCTTATTTGAAAGAGTATGGGCATATTTTTGGATCTCATAAACCATTATATCAGATTGGGATAGCAAGTTATTGAGCACATTTTGGTCAAGCCTATGGGCACTATTGGACACCAAGCTCACCGAATAAACTACCTTCCATCCCCAAACTGATGGCCAGACAAAGGTCATCAATAGGATGATAGTGCACATACTCTGCATGTACAAATAGAAACATCCTCGAACATGGGATGAGAGTCTTCCATATGTGAAACTTAATTATAATAGATCTCTCCATAGCTTGATTGGTCACAGTCAATTTCAAGTGGGTCTAGGATTTCAACCATGGTGTCTGATTGAGTTTGTCATGCCTCATGTGACTACGCAGATAGAATCCACAAATGTAACATCCAAGGTTGATAAAGTGACCATATTTATTGAACGCATCCAACACATTCGCTAGCAGGTTCACGACATCCTAGAGAATTCAAATGCAAAGTATAAGAGGTGACATGATCAACATCAAGTGCCACCCAAGTTTCAGGTGGGTGAAAAAGTTTGGTTGCATTTGTAGAAAGAACGCCTTAACGAAGCCCATCAGAAGCTCATACCACTCTGATATGGTCCTTACACCATTACCAAATCTATGGGAGACAATGCTTTTGAGCTCAGCGTTCCCCCATTCATTGGCTTGCACCCAGTGTTCAATGTGGAGCACCTTTGACCATACTTCCCACCATTGTTGGACACATCAGACATTGCTGAACAACTCACACCAATAGAGGTAAACCCAGACTGCATGGAACAGGACATAATTCACATTACGGACACACAAGTTAAGAACACTCGCCAGCAAAATATCCAACTTTATCGGGTTGTCAAAGCTGGCCAACTCTTACACCAAGGCAAGTGGCTCACCATGGACCAGGTTCAATAGAAGTTTCCTCAGATCATGGAGGATCTGTACACAAATGGGAAAAATTTCTTCCTAAGGGGGGCGAGGAATGATCCAGGCAAATATTGGTGGCCACCCACTTATCCAACCTATATCTCCATTCAGTTTCATTTGTTTCCTTGTTTATTTCAGCTTTACTATTTTTAGCAATTTTTTGGGTCCTGAACTGCCATAGCACTTTTGACCCCTTAAACGAAATTTTTTTGATATCTGTGGAAAGACCATAGCTAGTGTTATATAGAAAAATTACCCCCTCATCAACTCAAAGGGGAAGACATGATAGTTGAAGCAAAGACCAAGATCACAAGCCTTGTTTCCACACTAATGTTGGCTAAACACTAACATCATGCTTTATAAATCTTCTCTATAAGCCTAAGGGATCATTAGTGACCCTACTAACTCTAGTTGTTGGTTCAAGAACAACGTTAGTGGATCCTAATGAGAATATAGAGGTCAAAGGAGCGAATTGACTCATAAAGATCTCTATATTCCATCCTAAATCCACTCAGAAAAGCAAGGAGACATCTCAAGTTCGACCTATTTGTGGGATTTCTAAATCCTAATGAAGGAGGCAAAAGGGAAAGAGCTAAAAAGCATGGCAACATCATTGCTTTTACCTTAAGAGACTCATGGAGGAACTTGGCAACCCTAACTCAATTGCTACATAAGTGTAGGTTTTAACCCCATATAGAAATTACCTGCATACAAATTCTAAAACATAGAAAATAAACAATGTGAGAGCATAACACATAAAACACATACACACAGAGATTTTCCCCTGGATCCCAAAACTGGTACTACCAGCTTGATTTTTCATTATGTTCCTTTCAATGCTACAATACATATTTATACATGTCAAAGCATCCAATACCATGGACTGAAAACCGTCGCATCCAAAACCATGGACCGAAAACCATCGCGTCCAAAACCATGTGCAAAAAATCATGCACAAAACCATAGGTAGGTCCGCCCAACCTAATATAGGGTCCAAAAAAAATAAAATCCAGGGCTCGACCCAGAACCCCATAGAGTGGGGTTACCTGCACCACTCAAACCCCCTGTGACCCCCCCCCTTGCTACGCAATTGGCCCAATGAAGAGGGGGCTCCACCCCTCTTCTAACCCCCCAGTTAAGTACATGGGCTTAGTCATGGAAAGAATATAACACAACCCAACAATAAGCAAAGCTAGGCCTATGGTGATAGAGGTCAGATCATTTGAAAGGATAGCTTACTTGATTGTCGAGCATAGTCTCAAATCTAAGCATAAGAAGTTGGTAAGAAGGGAGAGAGAGAGAAGTTGGAGGGGTAAGGGAAGGCTGATGCAACATATGGTTGTAATCACTCTTCTGACATTAATATAGAACTGCAGTTGTATTGTCTACTTCATGGTGTTGGTACTATCATTCATTTAGTTTTTTGTCCAATACCTTTTAGCATGAGTAGCTTAGTTATGTGTAACTAGATGTCTTTTATATATTCATGTATTAGTTATCAAGGTTGTATGTTGTGATTATGCTTGTCTCTTCTATGTGCAAGACTTGATCTTGAGTTGGCTCAGGGGATCTCCACCTAGCTTCATTGTGCTCTCCAGCAAATCTACACGGAGGCTTGAGGTAATGAATCTATTTTGCTTTGATAGTTAGTTATTGTTTATGGACATGCATGTAACTTTGTGACAGCTGCAGATAATCTTACAGTCTGCCAAAGGTCCCGGGAAGACCTTTGAGGGTATCTCCATTCTCCATACACCATGCATTTTATCCTATAGCAAAATTTCCGACTCCGTTGGGGACTATACATTTAGTTCCCAGTTCACCCGAACAGTTCTCAATTTCCTCCTCCTTCTAGACCTCCCTATATTTCTACATTACTTTTCTGGCCGATCAAGACCCTGTTGCATTCTTCCCTCATATGTTCAGCCCTAGATCTGATCCCCAAAGCCTTGTTTTGAACCTTTTGCCCACACTAACGTAGGTTAGTAGAGCAAATAGAACTTTATAAACCTCTGTGTCTGCACAAACAGTGCATTAGTGGAACAAGTAACTCTTTGTGGCCTCTGCTACAGAGTGTTAGTCACCCAAATTTTGACATGCAGCAGTGTCTGTAAACTCAAACAGATGGGAAACCTACTCATGGACTGAAAAAGGATCTATAGTTGTACTTTGTTAGCAAGATCTGTGTCTTAAAAAAAAAAAATTAGGAATAAGTTTTTTTCTTTCTTAAAAAAACATTATCAAAGAAAAATCAACATTTTTTCTGTTCATTCTTCTGCTTAGCTAGTTAAAATCTACTTGATTTTGGTTTCAAATAGTTGTTAAAAAGCATTGGAAAGATTTCTGTTGCTTATGTGTATTAATGACTAGGAAGACTGTCACTCATAGAATACAACTTATCTCATCGAATTGAATATTTTCAAGCATTGTATTTTGCATAATTTTTGAGCCAGAGTCCCACCACACATAATATGTCAACACCCCTATCGAAGACACTAAAAAAGTACACATAAAATTTAACTAAAATCAATCAGTAACTATTTATAGAGAAAACAAACATTAGTTCAGGCTAGGATCTTGGGATAGGTAGTGTGAGTAAACTGCCCAAGATCAGAAACCAAAACTAGTGTCATTAATAGAGAGAAAATTCCTTCTGCACTCATACTATCGGGACCACTCCAATCAAATCAAAGCTAAATACGATACAACATCGGATTGTAAGTGAAGGTAGCCTGCCTTCGCTTGCAACTCCTTTGGGTATTCTGTGTATTGGGGATCCCTTCAGGGATTTCGGAGCTGAGTCAGGGACTCAGGTATCCTGCCCACACAGCGTACTGTCTGCGACTATGTCCCCCCCCAGTAATGTCTGTGATCTTAGGTATCCTTAGTGGCCATACTTTTAGGGACTTACATAAGGTGATTGGGATGGGCTGCCCTGGTACCTAACACAGACGAACCTACTATGTCTTAAGTTTTTGGGAGGGTGCTCATCTTCATGAGAGTATTTGGCCCCTCAATCTGAGGTTCGGGCGAAGCTCTAGAGTAACCGTAACTGTACAATTGGCCAGCCCTCTCTGTTATTCATTGTGATACTGGCTTTCATCTCCAGTGATTGGTGCTTACCAGACAGGGTCATTTCCTCTGTTTTTTGATTGTGTCACTTAGTGTATTTTTTATCTTTATTTTTTATTTTTTAGGCACTCGAGTGGTATCATTGAGACTTTAACAAAGATCACGATAAAATTTATCGATAAAAATTAATGATCACCATGGCTACATCCAACCCTCATCATCAATCTAGACGATTGTTAAGACTTCCTCCACTTAGTGTGGAAGATCTGCCAAGCTCTAGTGAACCAGATTCCCCATCTTTGGGAAATTAGTCTCCAAGATCTCACACAGAATCTGTTTGGACAACCGACGATTCAAGCTTACTGGAGGATTTCTTTACTGTATTTCTTCCTCCCTATAACCCTCTGATCATGAATCCATTAGACCCACTCTTGGTTCGTGTACCCCCTATGTCTTCCATTCGAACAATTCCATCCATCCCATCGACGAATAACGGGTCATGGAACTTTGTGGACACTTTTGGTCCTCCACCACTTCCCCAATCGATAGTCACTACAACACCATTGATGGCGAACCCTTCTATCCCATTTGTCCCAAGTGTTATGCTCCTATACCAATAGGTGTCATGTTTCATGATTGACTGATAAAGTCCCAAATATGTTCATCCTTTCCATGCTGCAAAGGTTTCATATTTTGAAAAAGAAATCAAAAAATTAAAAAATGAAAAGAGGGTATGCCCTAAAATAAATATTAAAGGGAAAAAGGAATGAAATGGTCAACAAAAAAGAAATGAACCCCAAATCAAGAAGACCAGGAAAGTGTGCTAGTCCAAAATGCCACTACTATTCTATTTTTGAAAAGAATCTCATTGTGTGCAATTAGTTGACTCTTGTCACAGTTGATGGATGGAAAAACAACTTAATCTTTGCCAATTCATGTTTTAAATTTCTTGTTTTAGAGATAGAGAACAAAATCTGTCCAAACTGTTCAAGCTTGGCTGATAAGTAGTTAGGTAGAGAAGCAAAGGAGTTCAACAGCGAAATATGAGCCCCTGGAAGAAATAAGGGCATACTTAGATAGGATGGTAGTTAAAAGAAAAGAGTAAGGGTTTGCTAGTTTAAATGCACCCAAGGAAAAAGGAAGAAAAAATGTTAGGTGTAATAGGCTGGGTAGGCAGTTTTGATGTTGCAGAAGCAGGCTTATGAGTAATTTTGTCTCTCAAAGGTGATTCATCTTATTATTATCATAAATACCATGGAAACTATGTGGTCACAGATCAAATGAAGCATGTCTAACTTCCCCTCACTCTTCTCCCAAAATCACTTACTAACCTCCCCTCAAAGAGATTGGGATCTGCTCAATACTCCTAGTTCACTCCATTTCATGAAAAAGTTTAAGTGAAGTCACAACTTTGCTTAGGCACAAAGCCACATTTCTTGTGTAAAATCCTTTTTCTTTCCCTTTTGCCTAAGTTGTCAAACTTTATGCTTAGCGCATTCAATTTCAAAATCCATATTAACTCCTAACCTATACTATTTATCTCCCTAGACCTATTCCCGCTCCCGTATTATATTTATAATAAAAACCCCCCAAATCTTATTATTCTCACCCCAGCTAAATTATAGCCATATGTCAACATTTTACAGGGGATTAAAGGTTTATCATAAACCTTGTAATAACCCTTTGCGCGCGACCATGGGATTTATTTAATCTTTGGTTAAATAAATAACCAAACCCGCCCGATAACCAAATGTAATACCCCTCAATACATCAAAAAATGTTGATTTCATTGATGGGCCCCACGCCGTAGCCCTCCTCCAACTCCACCAACCGCTAGCCGTTGGACCCGGACCCATTGATCGGACGGTTTGTGATCATATCACTGCACCCTCCGCATCCAAAGATTACCGCCTGGGGAGCCGGTGGTATTCCCTTCCTACCATGGATAGGTGGCACCCTCCCAGTGGGCTCGCTACCCTCCCCACCAAAACCACCTCAGCCCAAAAGTGGTGTGAGCCGGTACTGCTTACTGCCCCCACTGCCTCCCCGCTGATGTCATTGCAACCTCACCCGCTGATGTCACCTCTACTTCCCGACAAACTACCACGTCATGCTGACATCATCCGAAAAAGGGCACCAAAAGCCCGCGAAACCAATTTTTGTCAAAAACCTGTCATGTGTCATTTTCGTTCATTTCTATTGGTTATTTTCATGAGACTGGTGCATGTGAATTACATCAAAGCTGCTACGAGAGCTCCAGTCCACCACTCAACCAACACAGTCCAGCATCCCGCTCTGCAATTTGTCGTCCAAACCTGCAAATTACCCCCCTGCACATCCAAAAACACAGGTATTTACCTATTTCACCTCCCAAAACCATGTTTTTAGTTTTCCTCTGCAAAATTTTCCAAAGAGGCTAAATTCTAGTTGAATTCACCGTATTGCCTTCAAATAAGCGCACCAGAACTACTACTCTTTACCCATTTTTACCAAAATACCTTCAAATTTCGTTTTTCTATAAAATTCATCAGTGAGCTAAATTCAAATCGACTTTGGTCTGCAATTCCCAGAGAAGAGCCCCATAATTTTTTTTTTGCCTACTTTTGCTACAAAAAACCACAAAAACCAAAAATGGAGGCTCCCGTAGCCCTCAATGTTTCTCCTCTCAATGCTCCTCATACTGACCAACATCATTTGCCCTTAGCTGACAGAGATTTTCAGATACAAGACCCAATTGGTATACAAAATCATTTGCAAACTTACTGCCTAATCAGAAACACTCATTTGAACAATTTTGATATCTATGGAGTATGGGAATCCAATCTCCCTAGGTATTACCTGCCTTAGTAAATATATTCCCTGATATCATTCGCCACTGCTGTGCAAATTATGACCTTGTCACTAAGGCAGTCCTTTCTCCATCACAAGATATCATTTTATACATAACTGTTGATTCTATCAATGAAATGCTACAATTCCATCTAGTTCAACCTCTTGCTCCTCTGTCCATGGGATTTCTACTTGAGCAAGGCTCTCAACTATCCACTGCAGAAATAGGCCAGATTGATAAGATGTTCATGAAACCTGATTGCCAAACCCGAAGTCTTCCTCCATATTTACATGTCTGGTTCAATGAAATTGGAAGAATTATTCTAGACATGATAGCAATAATCTTTGGATTCAGGACTAGTGAATTTGTGGATGAAATGGTCCTAGTTCTGCTATCTACCTTCATTCCTGGATAGCCCCCTGCTATTAAGTATGACTATGCCTCTTTCATTGCTGACAAAATCCATGGTAAATTTATAATTTTGGAAAGAGAAGGAGTGTTTAAATACACAAGTTTCATATATCATCTGTTGTTGTACTATCATCCAGACATTTTTATATTTCCCATTAGGAAATTGGATTCCAAGGGAAAAAGGAGGTCTGTAATCTTTTTGACCTCTATTTTCCACAAAATTGGTGAAACTCCTTACACCTATTGTGAGTTCATTGACCTGTTTATAAATCCTGCTTCCTCTCTATTAATAAGAAATTCTCCTCCTAGGCTCTCTGGTGACATGAGGAAGATTTTACAGCTCTCCAAGAACTACAGGATAGGTGACTGATACTTCTACCAAAATCACACTGAGATCAGGATATATGGTTGTGAGCTATGCCCCTATAAACTTCCAAAATACGTGCCTATGAGACTGTTTGCTCTGGAATATTTCAGGCAACTAATAAATTCAGATCTAACTCATTTTTACAGTGAAAAAAAAAGGCCCAGCTGAAAATAAGAAATCAGCTAGGCCCTTTTATCCTTAACAAAAAGGAAGCATGGGAACATGCTGATAAAATGTTGGGGGAACAACTCAAATTAAAGAAGAGCTTTTGGTGGGTACCCTATGACCCAAAGGGCTTTATCAGTGAAAGAAAAGTGAAAAAGAGACTATCAGCCTATAAACATTGTAGGATCCCTGAAATAGAGAAATTTGCTAATCAAGATGAGTGGGTAGAAGGCACACTGATAGAAGAGCTTACTGAGAAAGAGAAAATGGAACAAGCTATGAAAAATCTAGAAAAGACTCTTCACCTGGACTCTTTTGGACAGGTATTTTTCAAGCTATTTGAAAAAACCGAAGTTGGTACATCATCTGCTAGCACTTCACAACAACCTGCCCAAGAAAGCACTACACCAGCTGCAAGGACATCAAAGAGAAAAGAAGTGCTAGATACAGAGAAACACATAATGACAGGTCAGCCAGAAACATCAAAAGAACAGGGCCAAGGGAAAATTCCTCCTGTCCAGACCAAAGCACTAGAGATACCAGCATTACAAACTCCTCTAAATGAGGAAAGGGGCAAGAAAATAGATAGAGAAGAGGCCACACCTGTAAGTGGACCAACAAAGCAACCAGGGGGAAAAGGGCAAAGAATAAATCCTCCACCTAAAGAGGAAATTATTGAGGAAACCTTAGAAAGCCTAAGAGGCGAGAGGGAAACCAGCCCACAGATCTCCCCGGTAATAGAAACATCCACTAGCTCTCATAGGCAGGACCTAGAAAGGTAGCATAGTGTGGAAGTTTCATCCACAAGACCATCAAGTAAGCAAGCCTCAGATGTCAAAAGAACATTCACAGAGATTAAGGCTAGAAATGATCCATTGAGGCTGCAACTTTCTGACCAATTTCTCAAGATGACCCCGCCAACTAGCAAAGGTTAATGACTTCATATGAAATTAAAGAAGGAAAAATGATCTTGAGCCACTTTAAGCCCAAAGTGCAACAACCACAGTCAACAGCTAACTACATTAGAACAAATCTGGAGGTCCTTGCCAAATATATTCATCTGATGGACCAGATTGAGTTGCACAAGCAAACTGGAGAGATGGTCTACTCCACATTGGCAGATAAAGCAATGTTGGCTCACAAATTGCAGAAATCATTGAACAACACATCTGCCCAACTGGACTTGGAGAAGGCATCTTCTTTAGCCAAAGACAATAGAAGAAGGTCCTTGGAAGAGATTATCATCGAGCTGGGACATGATCCCAAGGATGCCAAAGGAATAAAAGCACTGATTAAGAAGAAGGAAGAGGACATTGTTGCCCTCAGGAAACAATTGAAGCTGCCTACTACTATGCATCCACAAACTATAGAGGTTGTACAAAAAAAAGCAGAGGAGGACATGATGGACCTGCTTATAAAAATGAATAAGAGACTAAGTGAGACGGAGCAAGCATTGGAGAAAGCATTACAAGAAAAGCAAGGAGAGTCGACCTCCCAACCATCTCAAATAGCTCCAACGGTCACAACTTCTCCTCCTACAGGTACAATAGCAGTGCCTCCCACTGTCCTAGCATCAGCAACAGGTACTTCAGCAACAACAACAGCAGTAGGCAGCGCCACTACTATGACCACAAAGGAGTTAATAAAAGCCATGGAGGAGCTAAAACTCCAAGTGTCAGAATTAAAAGAGGCCAAAAAGAAATTGGCAAAGTTAGAAATAAGCTATGATAAATCCAAAATGACTGTGGTTGAAAAGACAAGAGAGTTGAAAACATTAGAGAACAAGGTGAAAGCATTGGAGAAGGATCTCTCTTTAGATAAGCATCTGGGAGAAATCAAAGGCATTTTGTGGGCTAACATCACTCAATCCATTAGTGATGTATGGAGCTCTATTCAAACCATTTATGAATAGATTGACTTGATAGCAGTAGCACAAGTGGAAATTCAAAAGGCCAAAAATTTATTGGGACATATGCCCGAACAGGCCAACAGATTAATACATTTTTTGAACACTAAAACCAGTGAAGAACTAGCAGCACTGGACATCAGAGACAGGATAGGCACCATCCTAACAATCAAAAGAGTTCTGACCAAGAGAACCCTGATGTAGAATCTAGAAAGGAGGTGCCAAGATATGCAGGTAGAGATAGATTCTTTTATAGAAAGATTTGCAATTTTGCATGAAATGGGCTTGCCAAGTCTGTTGGGAAGCAATGAGTGCCTGTTGAGACAAGTTGAGTACATGCGTAGGTTGGAAAAACATGCTATTGATCAAGTAAATGCATCATCAAGTACATCAGCAGAGAAGGCCCTTCCATCTGGCCAAACTCTCTACAACAACTTGGAAAATCTATTTTATATTGAGCATGAAGTGAAACATCTTTTTATAGTCTAGCCTAACTTCTACAGGTACACAGACGCTGATGAGACTTTGATAAAACTACAAAGACATGTTTTACTAGAAGAGCAGTGGTGGCAAAGCATGTTGGAAATCCTATAGGAATGTTTCAGCTTTTGTTTTACCCAAGATACAAAAAATACCATAAAGCAGAGGATAGAAATGCATAAGAGTCGTGCGGGGCAACAGTCTATCAAATCAAAGTTAAAAATGCCTGGAAAAGCTGAGGCAGTAGTGCGGAATATCAGTGGCAGTAGCCACCGGCCAACTCACCGAGCTTACAATCAACACATCTCACCAACTGAGTAGCCAGTACAACAACATTTACTTCTTCATTTATTTCTCACTGTTTCCAAGATCATTTATTTCTCCTGTAAAGTAGGTAGAGTGAGTTATTGCTAGATATTATCTGGTTGAGATATTTTGTAAACATTTTTGTACAAATACCTCCCCAAGCAAAGTATTCGGGGTTAGTGATACATTTCTTAGACTGCGTTGTAACTCTGAAAACCTTTTGAATACAAAAGCTACTGGAATCCATTGTTGCTGGACTCTCTAGATGTGGAATTGATAGTGAGGACCATGTTACAGAATTCCTGAATCATCTTGTGGATCAATAAGTCTCTTTTACTTGTGTTTTCAGTTTCTGTGTTTATCATATCATATATCTTTCATAATCTAAATAATCGAGAAAAAGAATAACTTAGAATTTTCTTGTTTGCACTCTGTGTTCAATCTCTATTATTATTAATGTTTTCTTCAAAATTAGCATAAGAAGGAATTCTTAACTGCTCCTGTTTCCCCTGGTTCTTACATCCTGAATATAGCTAAGGAATTCTTAACTGCTCCCTAGTGATAATCATCCACTGTCCCTCTGTTTGCATGATGAAGGATTCTTGATTTCCCTTCACCCACTGACTCCATCCCATCTGATTCCAGCTTATAAATTGTTCCATAATTGATTACCTTGCTCTGTAGTACCACCCTCTGTTAAAGAAACCATATTCACCAGTTCATCCTCATGAATTCCATTATCCCAATGGACTGAACTTCTAAAATTTACACCCCCATCCTATTGAATGTCACCATCCAAAAACCAAACAGACCCTTGTTCTTCATAGCTAGCCTAATATACCTAAAAACAAAGCTAAATTATAAAGAGAGAGCCCTCTCTGGATGCAAATTGGCTAGAACCTGCATCTAAAAGATTGGTCTGTGGTTACCTCGGCCGTATTCCCTTTTCTACAACTTTTGGGGAACAACCTGAGTGATAACATCATTGGTGACTCCACTGGGGACTCTGAATAAATTGTTTGTTACTGCTGTTTATTTTTAAAGCTACAGATGGAGCCTGAAGTTAGCCAGCTAGCCTTTGAAACTACTTTTGCTATGCAATTACAGGAGTAAATAAAAGTTGCTTCAGTCTATCTCCAGTCTAGTTTTAGGTGTTGAACAACTGTCTCAAATATTTGATCAATTCCTTGTTTCAACATATCTAAAGGAAAATTCAAAGCTCCCATATTTCAAAAGCTTCCTTCAAGATACTGTCAAAAGTTGTCTCCTTCACAATATTTCAAGAAAACACCAATATATATATATATATATATATATATATATATATATATATATAGATATATAGATATATATATATATATATATATATATATAGATATATATATATATATATATATATATATATATATATATATATATATATATATATATATATATATATATATATATATATATATATATATTCAGAAGTTGGCTCCAAAGAATAAAATCCATTATACCAGATCAAATCTAGATCGAAATCCTCCACCTATCTTTGAAAATCCTAATTTGATCCCTAAGAACCTTAGAAGCCGAGATAATCAAGAATGTTCTGCTGATTTACACCTTGACACACCTTAGCAGAACCCTATCCAAACTGAGCTTACTCCTGGAAAAGCACCAGTCCTTTCTGCCATTACTGCTGCTTCTCCTAGTTCACCGTCAACACTTCAAAATATCTTTTCCACTCCCCCATCCACAGCATATATTTCCATTGTTATCCCTGTTCTTCCAGCTGTTACACTTATCTCTGTAAATATGGCAAACCGATATGCTCCCTTGCAATTACCTGCAAATCCAAGGGCTATGCCCCAAGATTATCAAAGCAAAATTACCTATTTTGATGGTGTTTGCACTTATACATCTCAACAACATACCAAGAAAATGATAGATTATTTTGAAAACTATGAAATTCATGTTGATGATGTGAGAATGAAAAATTTTGTCCAAAGTTTAACTGGAGATGTAAGGACCTGGTTTAGGGCACTCCCTGTAAACGCTATTGATGACCCATATGCCCTTTATCAAACTTTCTTAAATAGATGGGAAAAGAAGAAGGACCCTTTACACATCCTATCAGAATATGAAAGCTTGAAAAGAGGCCCACACGAAACTGTTCAAGATTACTGTGCCAGATTTAATAATGTATACAATTCTATCCCTCAAAATCTTAGAGCTCCACCAGACCTAGCCTTGATCAAATTTCCTGATGGATTTGATTCTGACATGGCATATCAGCTTAGGGAAAGAGCTCCTCCAAACTTAGAAGACTTGCAGAGTATAGCTGTCAGTGTAGAGGCCAATCTGATTTCTAAACGAGCTCGAGCTAGAGCTGAAAGGAGGACACCTTTCAAAGAAGAACCTTTTGCATTTGAACAAAAATTAGAAGCAATTATTAAATGAATGGATAGACTGGGTGATAGAGTAGAAATAATTGAGAGGAAATCCTCTTGGGATGGTCAACTGAATAATACTAGAAGAAGCCCAAATTTCAGAAAAAATCAGAATCCCAATATGGGAAAGGCTAGTCCTGACCAAAACATTAGACCTCCATTCCAGGAAAACTATGCTGAAACTTCAACTTCTAGTGAGCCAACAGAGGACACTCAAATTAACTTAATGGGTCTCAACAGTGGACAACAAATTTTTTTGACCCAGGATGACCAAGAAGCTTATACTTTTAATCAATTCCAATCCCAATCTGGGGAATCATTTGATTTTAGGGAGGGATATGATGCAGCTGTCTATGAGGTTCACAAGCATTACAACCTAAGAGGCAGAAAGATAGATGTCCCTGAAAGCAGTAAGCAGAAACAAATCAAGCAACCTACCAAAGCTAAGGTCAAGAACCCTCTTGTGCAAACTCTTCCCAAAACAATTTCTAACCCAAGACATCCAATAGTTGAACATATATCAGACGATGAACAACCTAGCAAACAACCTTCAACCTCCATTCCTCTCAAAGGAACTGTGGAAGAGCCTCTAGAAATAGACTTGGAAACTGATTCATCTCATAACAACGCTCCTGAAAAGGAGAAGAACACACAAAACGTAGCAGAAAAAGAAAATCTTGCTACCCGAAATACAAAAGTCCAAATAGAAAAACCTCTTAACCCTGAAATTGAAATAGGAAAATTAAAC
Source organism: Pinus tabuliformis (assembly GCA_031772625.1). Lineage (NCBI taxonomy): Eukaryota > Viridiplantae > Streptophyta > Pinopsida > Pinales > Pinaceae > Pinus > Pinus tabuliformis. The sequence goes on along the minus strand of CM062816.1, from coordinate 313,867,341 downwards.
ATAGCCATTCCATTGTCTGAATTGGCTAAACATGATGTCTATAGAGAACAAATCAGCAGATCACTTCAAATTTCAGAAAATAGAGATGCAGTAAATGTCCTAGATGACCAGCCAGAATTAATTTTTGGCCCTAAAGTAAATGGAAAATCAGTAGATGGAGGAGTTCCTCCTTTCTATGTAAGTCTGAATATTCATGAAAAAGTACTTCACAATGCAATGTTTGATTCTAGACCTTCCCATAATTTAATGCCCAAATCTGTGATGGAAACGTTGGACCTAGATATCACCAAGCCATACAAAGACTTGTTCTCTTTTGATTCTAGCCAGGTCAGATGTCTAGGCCTAATCAAGGATTTATGTGTATCACTAGTTCAATACCCTACCAAGACAATCATAATGGATGTAGTAGTAGCTGATATCCCACCAAAATATGGCATGTTACTATCCAGATCTGGGGTGCTAAGCTCCAGGGATATTTATAGCTGGACATGTCCTATTCTGCCATTTCAGTATTTCGTCTATTAACACTCAGGTTGTCCCTAAAGCTCCTTAAAGGGATACGACGAGGTAACCACAAACCAATCTTTGGGCTGCTGGTCCTAGCCTACCAGCGGTCAGAGAGGGCTCTCTCTTTCTGATTTAGCTTTGTTGATAATGATTTTAGGCTAGTTATTGAGTTCAAGGGATTTTGTTTGTAATTTGGTGGGAAGGAGGATGCTTTCAAGTAAAGAGGCAATGCATAGTGTGGTAAGTTTCAAATCATTGGGCATGGAGTCATGGAGTAAGACTGCTGGTGCATTTTCTTGGTCACAAGAGGAATATGGAGCAGGATAGCTGCTCATTAAACAACATTTAAGCTTAAAAGGATGGAATGAGGGCTAAGGAATGAGAGGCAACAAAAAATCTCTCACTCAGCTTAACAGAGGGAAGGTGAATGAGCTCTATCTATGAGCAATTAAGAATCCATAGATAACTGTCAGACATGGTGAATCAGGGGAAATATGAGCCAAAAAGGAATCCATATTCATTACCAATTCAGAGGAAAACATTAAGAAACAGAAGATATTGAGCATAGAGTGCATTCAAGCAAGTTCTAAGCTAATCTTTCTTTCTACTATTTAGATGGTGATACATGTATAATATCAACATATATCAATGAAAACAGAGGTAAGAGGCACTTATTGGATCATGTAGCAGCACAAGAATTCCACCATTCACTCTTCAAAACCATTAACAACACATCAAACAGTCCAGTCTCCAAGCTTTCAGAAATCTTTGATTAAGTAAAACATATCAGATACAGAGCGAGTCTCTCTTGGAGTACATTCACCAACCAACCCTTTAAATAGTGAATCAGGGTGGTTTATATAGGGAAAATATCCAAAAATATCTATTACAGCAGATCTTAAACAGATCTGAGGGAAATGAGTGCTTTCTAATCTAAGTTATCCTGAAATAAATGCATAATGATCTATCTAAGTGCGCTGGGGGCAACCGCCTCAAAAATGAGCTGAAATCTGTCCTGGTGGCTCTGTGCTGTTCACTTGGCCATAACTGCGCATTGGTCTCTGATCCATTGCTGTTCGGTGGCTTTAAATGCTTTAACTGTGATCGGAGAGCCTTGATGGGCTTTCACCGCTTTCTTTGACTTTGTTGGAGGCCATTCAATGTTCACTTGCTTTGGGAAATAAATATTTCCACTAAAAACACTTAACTGATACTCTTTGCCGCAACATTGATACTCTTTGACATGCATTTAGGCTTTATCTTTCCTCTGATATACTTTAACACCTGAATCGGGCCACTTTCTCTCCCCTGATATTCTTTCAACTGTCAAATAGCCCCTTTATGGCCGTTGTTTGGCCCAAATAATTGTTGCGAGGCCATCTGCGATCCTTGGGAACTGCTATCAGCACTTTTATTGATTTTCTGCTTGCTGGGAAGGCTATCGGCCCTGGCCGACCAAAAATAGTCTTTAAAATCTGAAGAAATGCCGCAAAAGGGAGGAATTGAATGTTGTTGACTGTGCTGAGGCCGAAAACTGGCCTTCTGGAACAAAACCGGGCTTGGAGCGATCCAAAAATGACTTGAAATGCATGAATTCCCTTATCGGGAGCGCGTACAGGCATATATGCGAAAAAATGAATGAAAGCCACCTTTTCCTTTATAACAGGAAAAATTCCCATTTACACGCAAAAATCACAAAAAACCGGGGCGGGAGCGACACTGTTCAAATGATTAAATCGTAGCCGTTGGATCCGGCGTGGGCCGATCCAACGGCTGGCGCTAACTCGGCGATCGGCAGATCGGCGGTCCAAGCAACATAAACCTCTGATGAGCGAAATACCATACGGACTCGAAATTGCTTTGAGGCCCTCTTTATTTTATTTCGGGTCTGGCCCATCGGCGAAACCCAAATCGGCGGTTTTTATAATGGAATGGGTTCGCGGACCCGAAATCCTTTAAGCTCTGTTTTATTTGTTATTTCGGCTCCGCCATATCGGAGCAATCCCTTTCACTGTACGAAGGCCCCTTTTCGGACCCGAAATATATATATGCCGTGCTTTGTAGCTTTTCGGCTCCACCAGTTGGAGCCATATGGGAACGTTGCGATTAATCATGAGCCGTTGGATGAGCGGGCCTGATGGACGGCTGAGATCATAATGGCATTTCGACAATCGGTGGGGCAGGGGGTATACACATATGTGCGATCGCCGAAACGATGCGGACCATTGATTTGGGCGGGATGATGGACAGCCATGATTTGGTCGCTGCTCCGCTATCCGAAATTTGCGATAGGGCTTGTGATAGATGAAATGCGAGGTTTTTATGATAAACTTAAGTTTTATGAAAACTTAGGTTTATGCGGTAAAATGCGATATATGCGGTGAAACATGAAATTGCGATGCGGAGGGCTCCCGATAGCGATATCGCATCGGTGGAGAGGTCGGGGGCTTATATACATGGCACAAAACTTTGCGATACGCCGATGCGAAGTCGCGATCGGCGATAAACCATCGGGGGAACATATATATGGGCCAACATTGATCGCTGCCCCCTCCCGACTGCGATATCGCATCGGAGGGGGTCCCAAAGGAAACTTTTTGAATCGGAGCAAGGCTTTTTCACTAAAGGTAAGTTTTGTGAAGTCGGAGGGGGGTTTCTTCATGGAAAGGAGGGCTTTTATGATTCGGCAAAGGGTCTTTATGGCCTTAGAATGATTTTTGGGTGTTTTAAAAGGTTTTTAAGGCATCGGAAGGGGTCCGAAAGCCTGGAAGGATGGATTTCATGCCTTGGAAGCAGTCCAAAGGCACTTAAGAGGAATTTTATGCAGTTTGAGAAGGATTTTAAGGCCAAACAAGGGGTTTATGCCTTGAGAAGGTGAAAACAAGGCAAAAGGGATGGTTTTTATACAGATGAAGGGAATCTATGCTTTGGGAAGGAGTCCAAAAAGCATGAGAAGATGGTTTGAGGGTGGCAATGAGGGTTCTTGCTGAGTTTCAGATAAACTTAGCAATTCCCAAGTGTACTTATGGTTATTTTTCAACCAAGGGGAGGGGATATGTATTTAGGGGAGCTATTAACATAGTTTTAGTAGGGGGGAGGGGAAACAAATAGGGATTTACATAATAGAGTTAGTAGTTAACATGAAAGTGTGAAGAAAGCGCTAAGTATGTGAATCTTAGGCTATTTAAGGGGGAAAATGACTCATAGAGGAAGTATGGACATTTCTTGAGTAAAGCAGATCTTTACCAAGGCAACTGATATGGAATATGATGAATCTAAGAGGTATCAAGCAGATCTTGACCTCTTTAGGGGAAGTTAGTGAGTGATTTGGGAAAAGAGGAAGAAGGGGAGTTAGACATGCCTCGCTTGAAGTCCTCCAACTGAAAAATTGCCTCGTGCATGTGACTTGAATAGATATGACACTTGAAAAGATGAAATGGATCAGAAGCCATGATTCTGCAACCACTAGGCTACCTACCCAACCTACTCACCTAGCATTTTCTCTTCTTTTTGGTTTGGGTGCACTTGAACTAACATACCCAGCTTTTCATTCTTTTCTTTCGGCTGTCCTCCTATCTAAATCTACACTTATTGCATCCAGGGGCTCAGATTAGGTTGTTGAGCACCCTTGTTTCTCTGCCTATCTACAAATCTGCCAAGATTAAGCTGTTTGGACAGATAATGATTCTCTATATTCTACAATAGGAAATTGAAACCTAGGGAGACCAAGATTAAGTTGTTTGGACCTCCTTTAACTGAAAACTCATCAAAAATGGATCAACTCATCGAAAATGGAACACAGCAGTGGCACTTAGACTAGCACACTCTCATGGACACTTCATTGGCTTCTTCAGGAAATATGGAACATTGCAGCATGCAAAGTATGACATATTTGGCATGTAAAAAGGTCGATCATGAAAGATGAATACCTGCTGCAGCAGGAGGCTAACAGTGGCTCCACTTAGGGATGGCTTTTCCTTGTGAAAAGCCAAGAACAGCAGGTCAGACTGCCTTGATCTTCTATTGTTGCTGTGGAACTGAAAACAATTCTTTGTTAGCTGCTAAAAGACTGGAATTTTGAGATCTGAACAGCACTCTCCTCAACTGAATTACTGTGAACTATATAGCATCGCCTGCTTTCTTCTGCGTGCTTAATGTTATGTACAATGTTACCTGAGCACTGCCCTTTGAAATAGTCTCAAAACATGGATCAAAACTGAGGTATTTTCCTTTAACTCTGTCTTTGAAAAGGTTGCTGATGTAAAACCAAAAATGTTCCTCCCTTTTGATGCTATTGACTAAAGTTGTGGAAGCCTGATTGCAACATTTTTAATTGAATTCGTTGTGATATACAGTAGCGCTCTTATCTTGTTCTGATTGCTCTAAATATCCAAAACTGCCCTGAGTGCCGATCTCCAATATGATTCAAAACAAAGAACATAAGGAGCATTCCCTTTTGCTGGTTGTCAGATGATTGAAGTTTAGAATTCTGAACGCAGCCTCCCTTTAACCGAATCGCTGTAAAATACAGCGCTGCCTTAGATTATATCTCAATTGGCCCTGAGCATCCTTCTGTCATTTGTTTGAAAACAGGGATCGAATATGGATAATTTCTCTTTGAAATCAATTTCACAAGAACAGAGAGCTGGGTGCTACATTCTATTGCTCCTTTCACTCAAAATTGCGCTGCGCACTTATGCTGAAACCAATGCAAAGACAGAGCCTTTAAAATGGATGATTTGCATGGGCTGTGCCTTATAAACTTTATTGCACTGTTCTCCTGAGAATGATGTTGTGACTGATCGTTAAAATGGAGGACTACCTTGCTCTGTCTCCATAACTTCGCTGCTCGGTTCCAAGCAATCGGATTGCTTATACAAACATAAAAAGGAAAGCGCTGACATATATACAAACACTAATATACAAATATATACACAGGGGCATTGTATCCTTTAAAAGGGATCTCGATAATGTTTCAACATTCGGCCATTTACAGGGCCTTCTTCAACTGCGCAAGCACCTCTAGATTTGAGAAAATATGTGTTATTGCCCTGCACAGTGCTGATGACAAATGGGCCTTTCCATAGAAAATCGAACTTGACATGCTTTCCCTTGTCTTCTCTTCGTGAGTCCCATCTTAACACTTTATCGCCAATATAGAAATCCTCAGCCTTAGTCCTTTTTTCAAATTCTTTCTTCAGCCTCTCTTGCACAATTTGAGCTCTGTCATACACTTGCTCTCTGGTTTGTTGAAGATGAATGGTCTGATTAATTCTTCTTTGAACATCATTTGGTTCAGCTTGGATCTCTTGTAACAGCTTGATGATAGGAATACCCAAGGAAGATGGAAATCTGGCCTCCATGCCATACACCAGCTCATAAGGGCTCATCCCAATGGATCTCTTTGTTGAAATTCTATCTGCCCATAGGGCATTGGTGAGCTTTTTATGCCATTACTTCTTGTTTTCTTCTAAGGTCTTCTTGATAATACTGATCAGGCTCTTGTTAGATGACTCAGCTAAGCCATTACCTTGAGGGTAATAGGCTGTGGAATGGCCTAAAGTGATATGGAATTTATGGCAAAAATTGATCATCTTTTTGGATTTGAAAGCAGCGGCATTGTCAGTGATGATCTTCTCAGGGCATCCAAATCTAGAAAGGATATTGCACTCAAGGAATTGGATAATGATGGTGTCATTGGCTTGCCTACATGGGATGGCCTCAATCCACTTAGTGAAATAGTCGGTGGCTGTTAAGATCCACTTATGCTGGCCTGAGGAAGAGGGATGGATTTCTCCAATGAAGTCAAGACCCCATTGTTGAAAAGGTTTCGCAGTTGAAATGGGTTTAAGAGGCAAAGGGAGCAGCTTTCTCTTGCCCTCAAAGATTTGGCAATTGTGGCATGAGGTAGCTAACTTCTTTACATCTACAAACAAAGAGGGCCAATAGAAACCAGCCCTTAAAATTTTATCAGCAGTGAACTTCCAATATAAATGTCCTCCACAGTCCCCTGCATGGAATTCTTTCACGACATTGTTAGTTTCATTCATGGTTAAACAGTTAAGCAGTATGCCTTCATGATTTTTCCAAAATAAAGCACCATCTAAAACACAAAACTTTAAAGCCTTCATTTTTAAAAATCTCTTCTTGGTCCTGGAAAATCCTGGGGGAGCACACAAGTTTAACAATACAAAGCATATATCAGCATACGATGGGGATTGCAAAAAGGCGTCACTGATCTGTGGAGTCGCCAGCTCCTATTCATTGTCCATTTGGTTAATGTCTAAGGCTTGAAAGTTTGTTTCGGACATCAATTTAGCTAAACCTTGTCCCTTTATGAGGTTGGTGGGTTTTATCTCAATGTCATACTGAAGGATATTGCCAATCCATTTGCCTCTTTTTCCTTCTAATCCCTCTTGAGTTAATATGTCTTCTACAACAGCATTTGGCACATAAGCAATCACATGTGAGTATAAAATGTAAATTTGAAAGTCTTTGATTGCTTTGACAAGTGCATAGGCCTGCTTTTCCATGATTTGGTACTTCAGGGGTGCATCTCTTAAGGCTCGGCTGAAAAATGCAATCGGCCTTTCATTTCCTTGGTCATCCTTTTGCAAAAGTACAGTAGCTATGGTGTGCTCATATGCAAAAGAAAAAATCATAAAATCTTTGTCAAATTGTGGACTTGTGAGGACTGGGGCTTGGGTTAATGCAGTTTTTATGCCCTCAAATGCTTGCTTGGCTTCTAAAGTCCACTTTACCTTGGACTCATTCTTTAACATGTTATTTAGCATTCTTATCAGCTCGGCCAAGTTGGGGATAAATCTCCTTTGGAAATTGATCTTTCCTAGGAATGCTTGCAACTCTTTGATGTTTCTTGGATAAGGGATTTGCAAAATGGCTTGGATCCTTTCCCGATCTATTCTAATTCCATCTTTTGAAATGATATGGCCTAGTAATTTGCCTTCTTCTAGGCCGAAGAGAGACTTCTTGGGGTTTAAGGAAATGCCATATTTTCTACAGGTCAAGAATACTTGCCTTAGGTGTTTAAGGTGCTCTTGATCAGATTTGGAGAAAGGGGTAAGGTCATCAAGATAGACAACCAAGAAATCATGGATTTCCTTGGCAAAGGCAATGTCCATTGCCCTTTGAAAGGTGGCACCAGCATTTGTAAGTCTGAAAGGAATTTTGACATATTTAAATGTTCCCCACAGTGTTGTAAAGGCTGTCTTGTCTTGGTCATCCGGGTGAACAAGTATCTGATTGAAACCTGAAAAGCCATCTAGCAAAGAGATTCTAGATCACCCTACTACTCTTTGTAGGATGTGGTCCATCTTTGGCAGTGGGTAGTGGTCTTTAAGGGAGACTTGGTTTAAATTTCTTAAATCTACACAAAGCCTAATCTCACCTGTTTTCCTTCTTGTGGGAACAAGATTGGATACCCATTCAGAAAATCTGATGGGTGCTATTATACCTGCTTCAAACATTCTCTTCACTTCCTTCTCAATCAAAGGGAGAAGCACAAGATTGATTCTCCTAAGTTTTTGTTTGAAGGGCTTTTAATTCGGTTTTAAGGGAATGGTATGTTGAATCACTGATGTGTCATAGGACTTCAAGTCCTCATAACTCCAAGCAAATACATCTTGAAACTCTTTGAACAAATCCACATACTTTGGTTTTTGATCAGGAGGCAAATATTTAGAGAGTTTGATCATTTTGGGCTTCTCTGTTGTCCCAATGTTGTATTCTTCTATGGCAGTGTTTATGGGCTGCATTTTTGGCTTTTTGGGCACATCATTAGTATCAAACATGTCTTATAATGGGGTTAGGCCAACAGGTAAAAATTTATCTTTTAAGTCAATGAACTCGTCCTCTGTTTTGGCTATTACCTCCAATTGCATTTGTTTCAGCTCTTCTATGTTTGTATTGTCAAAAACAGTTGGGTGTAGGATTTGTTTTGTTGTTAGAGCTGTTACAGCCTGCTGATTTTCGCTTAGTTGCTGTTGGGAATCATCCATGGCATCTTCATCAATTTTTATATTTGAAAACTCTTGCTGCAAAGTAAGGAAATTGTTTATTTGTGCATCGTTTTCAAACACTTGCCAGTCTTTAATGTTATTTGGGACAGCAGGCCTGTGCCTTATTTCAGCTGAGAAATGGTGATTGGGCTCAAAAGGAAGCTTGCAAGTGCTAGCAAAGGTAGCTAGGCTGTGTGCATGAATGTTATGATTTCTTGAGATCTTTGCAAGCTTGTATTCAATGAATGCATTAAGAATGTTAGTGGCAGCAGTCCTATAGGCCCTCATCCTATTGTTGTTAGTAACAAAGTTACCTTTCATTTGTTGGATTACTAGGTCGGAGTCACCTAGAATGGACACTTTGGCAGCTCCTAAAGCTTTGAGCAGCTTAATGCCTAAGAGGAGTGCCTCATACTCGGCCATGTTGCTGGTGCATTTGAAGTTTAGTCTGTAGGCATGGCCTTCTGCATGATTGTTATGTGTATTGTGAATCCATACCCCTGCCCCTGCTCCTAACTTATTAACTGAACCATCAAACTCCAAATACCATGTGATTTCTTGCTTGTGGTTAGTATTAAGAGTTTCAGTCATTTTAGGATTGGGCAGATGTGAGTTTTATGTTTTATTGAGTTCCTCTTGTATGCAGGTTGCATTGACTGTTTTGTCAGTTTCTTGGGTTTGGGCAACCGATTCCTCATTTATGCATGTTTCTTGTTCTAAAGCCAAAGGCTTATCATCAGTTGGAGGACTTGTTTCATCATTAAACAAAATAAAAGAATCTATATCATAATGGATTGAGTAAATTGGAAAGTTTTGGGGCTTTTCCTCACTACTTACCACATACTTCATCAGTGTTTCTTTATACAGTCTCTTTGGTTGCCCAAAGACTGAAATAGTGGCATAAGAGAGGTCTAATTGGAGAGATCCTTGGAGTTTTGCTCCCCATGATCTTGATAGGAGCATGCCATACTTTGGTGGAATGTCAGCAACCACTACGTCCATTAGGATTGTCTTGTTGGGAAATTGGACTAAAGACACACAAAGGTATTTGATTAAGCCTAAACACTTGACCTAACTTGAGTCAAAGGAGAATAGATCTTTGTAGGGTCTTGTTACATCAAGGTTTAGCTTCTCCATTACAGCTTTGGGCATAAGGTTGTGTGAGGCACCTGAATCAAACATAGCATTGTGCAAAACTTTATCATGTATGTGCAAACTGACATAAAAGGGTAGAACAGATCCATATGTTGATTTTCCATTAACTTCTGGACCAAACAGCAGCTCAGGGGTATCATCTAAAACATTTACATCATCCTTGACCTCTGGCATTTGAAGTGATCTTTGAATTTGCTGCCTATAAACATCATGCTTGGCAAGTTCTGAGAGGGGGATGGATATCTTAAGTTTGCCAATCTCTGCTTCTAAGTTAAATGGTTTCTCCAATGGAGTCTTTATGTTAGCAGTAGCAGATTTCTCCTTTTCAAGTGTATTTTCTGCGTTTTCCTTTTGATTATCAGCGTTATGGTGAATGATACCTTGCGGTATTTCTGTTTTGGGAAGGTTTTTAGGAGTGTTGTTCAAATCTTCTTTTGAGGAAGAAGGTGGCAGAGGCTGATCAATAGAAGGCTGCATGTCTGTTATGTCCTCTACAGTCACTTGATGCGGGTTTGGGATAGTTTTGTCAGTTGGTTCTGTTATAATAGCCTTGCCTTTAATCTTGTTGGGCTGTTTGGTTTCATTTGGCTTGCTAGGTTCAAGAATATCAATGGTTCTAGTTCTCAGCTTATATTTTTTGTGGACCTCATACACAGCAGAATCATAGCCTTGTTTAAAATCAAAAGACTCTCCAGACTTGGTCTGAAATTGATTAATCTCCTAGTCATCTTGGTCTTCTTGGGTTAGAAAAATTTATTTCTCACCCTTCAAATCTATCAAGTTCATGTGAGTCTCCTCTATTGGCTCACTGGATGTAGATGCTTCTGTGTAGTTTTCTTGGAAAGGAGGCCTAATATCATGGTCGGGACTAGCCCTTCCAACATTTGGGTTTTGATTCTTTCTGAAATTTGGGTTCCTTATGGTATTTGGCTGTTGTCCTTCCCATGATGATTTCCTCTCAACACTCTCTACTCTGTCTCCCAGCCTATGCATGCCATTGATAATAGCATCTAGCTTTTGATCTAAGGCTGAGGGTTCTTCCTTGAAGGTGGTTCTTCTCTCCATTCTAGCTCTGTTTCTTTTGGCAATTAAATTTGCCTCCACAGTAACAGCCACATTTTGCATTTCGGCAAGGCTGTTAGGGGCTCTTTCCTTTAACTGGTAGGCCATATTTGGGTCGAATCCATCAGGGAACTTGTATAAAGCAAGGTCGGGTGGAGGCCTTAAGTTCTGTGGTATTGCATTATAGACATTATTGAATCTTGCACAATAGTCCAAAACAGTCTCTTGAGGGCCTCTTTTAATTGTATCGTATTCAGCTAGTATGTGCAAGGGGTCTTCCTTTTTCTCCCATCTGTTGATAAATGATTGGTATAAGGCTTCTTGGTCTACTATGGAATTGGTTGGGAGTGCTCTAAACCAAGTCCTGACATCGCCTGTCAAACTTTGGACAAAAATCTTCATTCTCACACTATTATCGTCAATCTCATAGCTTTCAAAGTATTCCTGCATTTTCTTTGTATGCTGAAGGGCTGTGCAGGCACTTGTGCCATCAAAATAAGTTATTTTAGTCTGGTAATCCTGAGACATGGCCCCAAGATTAGCAAGCATCTGTAAAGGTGCATATCTGATAGCCATATTCACAGGGATAAGTGGAACAACAGGGATAAATGGAACAACTGGAACAACTGGAACAACTGGGACAATAGAAGTAGTAGTGGTAGTATGTGCAGTGAATGGAGGTGTGGAAAAGGTGCTTGGAGAGGTGGATGATGAACAAGGGGAAGTAGGGGTTGAACGAAATAAAACTCTAACAGAGGTTGTAAAACAGCTTGGCTGAACTGTTTCAGGACTAGGATCAGCAAACTCTTCTTGTTTTTGTTTGCTAAGGTTTCTTGGGATTAAATTGGGATTTTCAAAAGCAGCTGGGGGATTTGGGTCTGGATTTGACCTTGTATAACGTGAATTCTTTTTGGGAGCCAGCTTCTAACTTGTTTTTTGGAATTTTCTCAAAATGCTCCCCAACGGAGTCGCCATTATGTTAACACTCAGGTTGTCCCTAAAGCTCCTTAAAGGGATACGGCCAAGGTAACCACAAACCAATCTTTGGGCTGCTGGTCCTAGCCTACCAGCAGTCAGAGAGGGCTCTCTCTTTCTGATTTAGCTTTGTTGATAATGATTTTAGGCTAGTTATTGAGTTCAAGGGGTTTTGTTTGTAATTTGGTGGGAAGGAGGATTCTTTCAAGTAAAGAGGCAATGCATAGTGTGGTAAGTTTCAAACCATTGGGCATGGAGTCATGGAGTAAGACTACGGGTGCGTTTTCTTGGTCACAAGAGGAATATGGAGCATGATAGCTACTCATGAAACAACATTTAAGCTTAAAAGGATGGAATGAGGGCTAAGGAATGAGAGACAACAAAGAATCTCTCACTCAGCTTAATAGAGGGAAGGTGAATGAGCTCTATCTAGGAGCAATTAAGAATCCATAGATAACTGTCAAACATGGTGAATCAGGGGAAATATGAGCGAAAAAGGAATCCATATTCATTACCAATTCAGAGGAAAACATTAAGAAACAGCAGACATTGAGCATAGAGTGCATTCAAGCAAGTTCTAAGCTAATCTTTCTTTCTGCTATTTAGATGGTGATACATGTATAATATCAGCATATATCAATGAAACAGAGGTAAGAGGCACTTATTGGATCATGTAGCAGCACAATAATTCCACCATTCACTCTTCAAAACCATTAACAACACATCAAATAGTCCAGTCTCCAAGCTTTCAACAATCTTTGATTAAGTAGAACATATCAGATACAGAGCGAGTCTCTCTTGGAGTCATTCACCAACCAACCCTTTAAACAATGAATCAGGGTGGTTTATATAGGGAAAATATCCAAAAATATCTATTACAGCAGATCTTAAACAGATCTAAGGGAAATGAGTGCTTTCTAATCTAAGTTATCCTGAAATAAATGCATAATAATCTATCTAAGTGCGCTGGGGGCAACTACCTCAAAAATGAGCTGAAATCTGTCCTGGTAGCTCTGTGCTATTCACTTGGCCATAACTGCGCATTGGTCTCTAATCCATTGTTGTTCGGTGGCTTTAAATGCTTTAACTGTGATCGAAGAGCCTTGATGGGCTTTCACCGCTTTCTTTGACTTTGTTGGAGGCCATTCAATGTTCACCTGCTTTGGGAAATAAAGATTTCCACTAAAAACACTTAACTGATACTATTTGCCACGACATTGATACTCTTTGACATGCATTTGGGCTTTATCTTTCCTCTGATATACTTTAACACCTGAATCGGGCCACTTTCTCTCCCCTGATATTCTTTAAACTGTCAAATCGCCCCTTTATGGCCGATGTTCGGCCCAAATAATTGTTGCGAGGCCATCTGCGATCCTTGGGAACTGCTATCGGCGCTTTTATTTCTTTTCTGCTTGCTGGGAAGGCTATAGGCCCTAGCCGATCAAAAATAGTATTTAAACTCTGAAGAAATGCCGCAAAAGGGAGGAATTGAATGCTGTTGACTGTGCTGAGGCCGAAACTGGCCTTCTGGAACAAAACCGGGCTTGGAGCGATCCAAAAATGACTTGAAATGCATGAATTCCCTTATCGGGAGCGCGTACAGGCATATATGCGAAAATATGAACGAAAGCCGCCTTTTCCTTTATAACAGGCAAAATTCCCATTTACATACAAAAATCGCAAAAAACTGGGGCGGGAGCGACACTGTTCAAATGATTAAATCGTAGCCGTTGGATCTGCGCGGGCCGATCCAACGATTGGTGCTAACTCGGTGATCGGCGGATCGGTGGTCCAAGCAACATAAACCTCCGACGAGCGAAATACCATACGGACCCGAAATTTCTTTGAGGCCCTATTTATTTTATTTCGAGTCCGGCCCATCGGCGAAACCCAAATTGGCGGTTTTTATAATGGAACGGGTCCGCGGACCCGAAATCCTTTAAGCTCTGTTTTATTTGTTATTTCGGCTCCGCGATATCGGAGCAATCCCTTTCGCTGCACAAAGGCCCCTTTTCAGACCCGAAATATATATATGCCATGCTTTGTAGCTTTTCGGCTCCGCCAGTCGGAGCCATATGGGAACGTTACGATTAATCATGAGTCGTTGGATGAGCGGGCCTGATGGACGGCTGAGATCATATCGGCATTTTGGCAATTGGTGGGGCAGAGGGTATACACATATGTGTGATCGCCGAAATTGGCGATCGCCGAAACGATGCGGACCGTTGATCTAGGTGGGATGATGGACGACCATGATTTGGTCGCTGCTCCACTATCGGGAATTTGCGATAGGGCTTGCTATAGATTAAATGCGGGGTTTTTTCGTTAAAGTTAAGTTTTATGAAAACTTAGGTTTATTCGGTAGAATGCGATATATGCGGTGAAACATGAAATTGCGATGCGGAGGGCTCCCGATAGCGATATCACATCGGTGGAGAGGTCGAGGGCTTATATACATGGCACAAAACTTTGCGATACGCCGATGTGAAGTCACGATCGGCGATAAACCATTGGGGGAACATATATATGGGCCAACATTGATCACTAGCCCCTCCCGACTACGATATCGCATCGGAGGGGGTCCCAAAGGAAACTTTTTGAATTGGAGCAAGGCTTTTTCACCAAAGGTAAGTTTTGTGAAGTCGGAGGGGGGTTTCTTCATGGAAAGGAGGGCTTTTATGATTCGGCAAAGGGTCTTTATGGCCTTAGAATGATTTTTGGGTGTTTTAAAAGGTTTTTAAGGCATCAGAAGGGGTCTGAAAGCCTGGAAGGATGGATTTCCTGCCTTGGAAGCAGTCCAAAGGCATTTAAGAGGAATTTTATGCAGTTTGAGAAGGATTTTAAGGCCAAAAAAGGGGTTTATGCCTTGAGAAGGTGAAAACAAGGCAAAAGGGATGGTTTTTATACAAATGAAGGGAATCCATGCTTTGGGAAGGAGTCCAAAAAGCATGAGAAGATGGTTTGAGGGTGGCAATGAGGGTTCTTACTGTGTTTCAGATAAACTTAGCAATTCCCAAGTGTACTTATGGTTATTTTTCAACCAGGGGGAGGGGATATGTATTTAGGGGAGCTATTAACATAGTTTTAGTAGGGGAGAGGGGAAACAAATAGGGATTTACATAATAGAGTTAGTAGTTAACATGAAAGTGTGAAGAAAGCGCTAAGTATGTGAATCTTAGGCTATTTAACGGGGAAAATGACTCATAGAGGAAGTGTGGACATTTCTTGAGTAAAGTAGATCTTTACCAAGGCAACTGATATGGAATATGATGAATCTAAGAGGTATCAAGCAAATCTTGACCTCTTTAGGGGAAGTTAGTGAGTGATTTGGGGAAAGAGGAAGAAGGGGAGTTAGACATGCCTCGCTTGAAGTCCTCCAACTGAAAAACTGCCTCGTGCTTGTGACTTGAATAGATATGACACTTGAAAAGATGAAATGGATCACAAGCCATGATTCTGCAACCACAAGGCTACCTACCCGACCTACTCACCTAGCATTTTCTCTTCTTTTTGGTTTGGGTGCACTTGAACTAGCATACCCAGCTTTTCATTCTTTTATTTTAGTTGTCCTCCTATCTAAATCTACACTTATTGCATCCAGGGGCTCAGATTAGGCTGTTGAGCACCCTTGTTTCTCTACCTATCTACAAATCTGCCAAGACTAAGCTATTTGGACAGATAATGATTCTCTATATTCTACAACATGAAATTGAAACCTAGGGATACCAAGATTAAGCTGTTTGTACCTCCCTTAATTGAAAACTCATCAAAAATGGATCAACTCATCGGAAATGGAACACAGCAGTGGCACTTAGACTAGCACACTCTCATGGACACTTCATTGGCTTCTTCAGGAAATATGGAACATTGCAGCATGCAAAGTATGACATATTTGGCATGTAAAAAGGTCGATCATGAAAGATGAATACCTGCTACAGCAGGAGGCTAACATGGTCAACCAAAGAGATTGTACCGGGAAACTTTGATGAAATATGTGGTCAGCAGCCAAGAGAAACCCCAAAATTTTCCCATCTATTCCATGCATTCTGATATGGACTCTTTCATCTTATACAATGCTGAAATTTGCCCTCCAACTAATGTCAAGGTTCTAGCATCGACACAACAAAAAGTCATAAATGAAAGATCTAGTGTTCAGATCTAAGAAATTTCTATGGCCAATGATACAACAGACGCACAAGGGAAACCAAATGAAACTGAAAATCCAAATCTGCCTATTAAGTAAATTTTTAAATCTCCTAAGGCTAGCTGTAATCAAGAAATCCTATGGTATCTAGAGTTTGATGGATCATTCAATAAACTAGGAGCAGGGGCAGAGATTTGGATACAGTATATGGAAAATGATCATGCTGAAGGACATGCATACAGATTAAATTTTAGATGCACGAATAAAATGGCCGAATATGAATCCCTCTTATTTGGACTCAAATTGATCAAAAGTTTAGGAGCAGTTAGGATATCCATTTTGGGAGATTCTGATTTAGTTATTCAACAAATGAAAGGAAACTTCCTCACAAATGACCTCAGGTTAAGATCTTATAGAGGGGCAACAATTGAAATACTCAATACCTTTCTAGAATCACAGCTTGCCAAAATTCCAAGGAATCACAATTTGCATGCTCACAGTTTGGCAACATTTGCCAGCACTTGTAAACTATCGTTTGAACCTAATCATCATTTTACAACTGAAATTAAACAGAGGCCAACTGTACCTGACAATCTTAAAAACTGGTAAGTGTTCGACAATGACATTCAGATTAATAATTTCCTCACTTTAAAAGAAGAATTTTCCAGCACAATTATAGACACAGGCACTGTTTGTGAAGTTGACCAAATAAACAAATCTGAAACACGCATTTCAGCTGAAATAGCAACTCAAATACTACATCCAACAAAATTTACCAGCAAAGAATTACAAGAGCTAAAAGAAACAGACCTTGATGAAGCTGTTGAAGGAGAGTCTAAAGTCATTGATTTAAAGGACAATCTTTACCCACAGGATTAACTCCTCTAGAAGATAGTTTTGATTCTAATGACATTCCAAGCGAACCCAAAATGCAGCCATTAAACGCTGAAATTGAGGACTATAATATAGGCACTGAACAAAATCCTAAAATGATAAAATTGTCTAAAACTTTGCCTCCTAACCAAAAGCTGAAATATGTTGAGCTGTTCAAAGAGTTTCAGGATGTTTTTGCATGGAATTATGAAGATCTCAAGTCCTATGATACTTCTGTAATTTAGCATACAATACCCCTCAAAGAAAATCAAAAGCCTTTCAAGAAAAAACTCAGAAGAGTCAATCCTATACTCCTCCCTCTAATTGAAAAGGAAGTCAAAAGAATGTATGAAGCAGGGATAATCGCACCTATTAGATTTTCAGATCGGGTCTCTAATTTAGTGCCCACTAGGAAGAAAACAGGAGAAATCAGATTGTGTGTTGATTTGAGGAATCTAAACAAAGTCTCTTTAAAAGACCACTACCCCTTACCTAAGATGGACCACATTTTACAGAGGGTAGTAGGTGCCTCTAGAATTTCACTGCTAGATGGGTTTTCAGGCTTCAATCAGATCCTAGTTCACCCTGATGACCAAGATAAGACTGCTTTTACAACACCTTGGGGAACTTTCAAGTATGTAAAGATGCCATTCGGACTCAAGAATGCAGGGGAAACTTTTCAACGGGCCATGGACATAGCTTTTTCTAAAGAAATTCATGATTTCCTGGTCATATACCTAGATGATCTCACTGCCTTTTCCAAATCAGATCAGGAACACCTAGATCATCTCAGACAAGTGTTTTTAATCTGCAGAAAATATGGTATATCACTAAACCCAAAGAAATCATTATTTGGCCTAGAAGAGGGCAAACTGTTAGGTCACATCATCTCCAAAGAAGGCATTAGAATAGATCTAGACAGAATACAAGCCATTTTTCAAGTTCCTCACCCTAGAAATATCAAAGAACTTCAAGCTTTCCTAGGGAAAATCAATTTTTTAAGGAGATTCATACCCAACTTGGCTGAATTAATCAGACTGTTGAACAACATGCTGAAGAAAGATTCCAAAGTCAAATGGATAATAGAAGCTAAACAATCCTTTGAAGAAATCAAAATAGCTTTAACCAAAACATCAGTCCTTACAAGCCCAAAATTTGACAGAGACTTTATAATCTTTTCATTTTCATCTGAACATACTATTGCTGCTGTTTTATTACAAAAAGATGACCACGGGTGTGAAAAACCCATAGCTTTTTTTAGAAAAACACTTAGAGATGCACCACTTAAATATCAAATCATGGAAAAACAGGCTTATGCACTAGTAAAATCTATTAAGGACTTCAGAGTTTATATCTTATACTCTCATGTAATAGCTCATGTGCCAAGTACTATGGTCAAGGATATTCTAACTCAAAAGGGAATCGAAGGCAAAAGAGGCAAATGGATAGCTAACATATTGGAATATGACATTGAAATTAAACCAACAAAGCTAATAAAAGGACAAGGATTAGCTAAACGTATGATTGAGACCAACTTTCAAGCCCTTGACATCAATGAACTAGATAATGAACAGGAGATGGCGACTCCACAAATCAATCAAGCCTTTTTACAATCACCTTGGTATGCTGATATAATTTATGTATTGCTAAATCTGCAGACACCTTCAGGGTTATCCAGAACTAAGAAAAGGTTTCTGAAAATGAAAGCTTCAAAATTTTGTATTTTAGATAATGTTTTATTTTGGAAAAATCATGAAGGCATTTTACTGAGTTGTTTAACAAAGGATGAAACTGACAAAGTGCTGAAAGAATGTCATGCAAGGGACTGTGGTGGACATTTGTACTGGAAATCAACTACTGATAAAATCCTAAGGGCTGGATTTTATTGGCCCACCCTATTTGCTGATGTCAAAAAGTTTGTTACTACTTGCCATAAATTTTAAATCTTTGGAGGCAAGAGAAAGCTTCTACCTCTACCCCTTAGACCAATTTCCACTAAAAGACCTTTTCAACAGTGGGGTTTAGATTTCATTGGGGAAATTCACCCTCCCTGTTCTGGCCAGCATAAATCGATTTTGACTGCTATAGACTACTTCACCAAGTGGATAGAGGCCATCCCTTGTAGACAAGCCAATGATTCAATGATCATGTAATTCTTAGAGACCAATATCCTGTCCAGATTTGGCTATCTTGAAAATATTATAACTGACAATGCTGCTGCTTTTAAATCCAAGAGAATGATTAATTTTTGTCACAAGTACCACATTACCCTAGGCCACTACACAACCTCTTACCCTCAAGGTAATGGTCTAGCTTAATCATCCAATAAAAGCTTGATCAATATCATTAAGAAAGTGTTGGAGGAAAATAAGAAAAACTGGCATAAGAAGCTTATCAATGCACTTTGGGTAGACAGATTGACTACAAAGAGATCCATTGGAACAAGCCCCTATGAATTGGTTTATGGCATGGAGGCTGTATTCCCTACATCTTTCAGAATCCCTGTGATAAAGTTGCTACAAGAAGTGCAGACAGAACCCAATAACATTCAGAGAAGAATAAATCAGACTATACATTTGCAACAAACTAGAGAAGAGGTATATCATAGATCTCAAATTCTACAAGAAAAACTTAAGAAGATATTTGAAAAAAGGACTAAGGTAGATGATTTCTTCATAGGAGACAAGGTTCTGAAATGGGATTCTAGAAGGGAAGATAAAGGGAAAAATGGGAAGTTTGGCTTCCTATAGAGGGGACCTTTTATCATCCAAGCTATACAAGGAAACAACACCTACTTTTTGAAAAGCCTGGATGGCACAGAAATAGAAGATGGACCAGTTAATGGTCGGATGATGAAGCATTATTTTGATCTAGTCTATTGATATGTTAGGGCTCTAACTTGTACATAAAAATGTTTACTTTCTGCAGTTTATTACAACGAAAAGATAGTAAGGAATATGTAGCAATTTTTGAGGAAAAGTAAAGGAATTGTCCCACTTTTTTGTCTTACCTTTTTAGTTTCCAAAAAATTGAAGAAGAAGACTTGGGAGCTGCAAATATGAGAAAAAACAATCAAATAAACTATCCAAAAATAGAGTTGCAATTGTTGGAATGAGCTCATGAGAAATGTATATATGTTGCAAAGGTACAATGTTGTTTTCTTACAGCGAAAGGGAAATTTCAGAATGCAGCAAGAACTGACTATAAGGCCATCTGACCTGCTATTATTGTCTTGTCACTAGGAAAAGCCATCCCCAAGTGGAGCCAGTGTTATTCTCATATACCAATAGGTGTCATATTTCATGATTGACTGGTAAAGTCCCAAATATGTTCATCCTTTCCATGCTGCAAAGGTTCCATATTTTGAAAAAAAAATCAAAAAATAAAAAAATGAAAAGAGGGTATGCCCTAAAAGAAAGATTAAAGGGAAAAAATAATGAAATGGTCAATAAAAAAGAAATGAACCCAAAATCAAGAAGACCAGGAAAGTGTGCTAGTCCAAAAAGCCACTATTATTCTATTATTGAAAAGAATCTCATTGTGTGAAATCAGTTGACTTTTGTCACAGTTGATGGATGGCCAAACAGCTTAATCTTGGCCAATTCATGTTTTAAATTTCTTGTTTTAGAGATAGAGAACAAAATTTGTCCAAACAGTTCAAGCTTGGATGATAAGTAGTTAGGTAGAGAAGAAAAGGAGTTCAACAGCTAAATCTGAGCCCCTGGAAGAAATAAGGGCATACTTAGATAGGAGGGCAGTTTAAAGAAAAGAAGAGAGTAAAGGTTTGCCAGTTTAAATGCACCCAAGGAAAAAGGAAGAAAAAATGTTAGGTGTAATAGGCTGGGTAGGCAGTTTTGATGTTGCAAAAGCAGGCTTATGAGTAATTTTGTCTTTCAAAGGTGATTCATCTTATTATTATCATAAATACCATGGAAACTATGTGGTCACAGATCAAATGATGCATGTCTAACTTCCCCTCATACTTCTACCAAAATCACTTATGAACCTCCCCTCAAAGAGATTGGGATCTGCTCAATACTCCTAGTTCACTCCATTTCATGAAAATTTTAAGTGAAGTCACAACTTTGCTTAGGCATAAAGCCACATTTCTTGTGTAAAATTCTTTTTCTTTCCCTTTTTCCTAAGTTGTCAAACTTTATGCTTAGTGCATTCAATTTCAAAAATCCATATTAACTCCTAACCTATACTATTTAGCTCCCTAGACCTATTCCTGCTCCCATATTATATTTATAATAAAAGCCCCCCAAATCTTATTATGCTCACCCCGACTAAATTATAGCCATATGTCAACATTCTACAGGGGATTAAAGGTTTATCATAAACCTTGTAATAACCCTTCGCACGCGACCATGGGATTTATTTAATATTTGGTCAAATAAATAACCAAACTCGCCCGATAACCAAAGGTAATACCCCTCAAAACATCAAAAAACGTTGATTGAATTGATGGGTCCCACGTCGTAGCCCTCCGCCAACTCCACCGGCCACCAGCCATTGGATCATGGCTCGTTGATCGGACGGTCCACGATCATATCGCTACACCCTCCACATCCGAAGATTGCTGCCCGGGGAGCCAGCGGTATTCCCATCATACCATGGATAGGTGGCGCCCTCCCTGTGTGCTCACTGCCCTCCCCACCAAAACCACCTCAGCCAAAAAGTGGTGCAAGCCGATACCACTTACCGCCCCCACTGCCTCCCTGTTGATGCTATCGCCACCTCACCCGCTGATGTCACCTCCACGTCATGAAAAATACCACATCATGCTGACGTCATCCGAGAAAGGGTGCCAAAATCCCGCGAAACCAATTTTTGTAAAAAACCCATGAAAGTGTCATTTTTGTTCATTTCTATTGGTTATTTTCATGAGACCGGTGGATGTGAATTACGTCGAAGCTACTACTAGAGCTCCATTCTGCCACCCAACTAGCATAATCCAACATCCGGCTCTATAATTCGTCATCCAAACCTGCAAATTACCCCCGTGCACGTCCAAAAACACAGGTATTTACCCATTTCACCTCCAAAAACCATGTTTTTAGTTTTCCTCTGCAAAATTTTCCAAAGAAGCCAAATTCTAGTTGAACTCGCCATACTGCCTTCAAATAAGTGCACCAGAACTACTACTCTTTTACCCATTTTTACCAAAAACCCTAGAAATTTCATTTTTCCTATAAAATTCACCAGTGAGCTAAATTCAAATCAACTTTGGTCTGCAATTCCCTGAGAAGAGCCCCAGAACTATTGTTTTACCTACTTTTTCTACAAAAAACCACAAAAACCAAAAATGGAGGCTCACGTAGCCCTCAATGTTGCTCCTCTCAATGCTCCTTATACTACCAGCATCATTTTCCCTTAGTTGACAGAGATTTTCAGATACAAGACCCAATTGGTATACAAAATCGTTTGCAAACTTACTGCCTAATGAGAAACACTCATTTGAACAATTCTGATATCTATGGAGTATGGGAATCCAATCTCCCCAGGTATTACCTACCCTCAATCAATATATTCCATGATATCATTTGCCACTGCTGTGAAAATTATGACCCTGTCACTAAGCCAGTCCTTTCTCCATCACAAGATATCATTTTCTACATAACTGCTGATTCTATCAATGAAATGCTACAATTCCATCCAGTTCAGCCTCTTGCTCCTCTGTCCATGGGATTTCTGCTTGAGCAAGGCTCTCAACTATCCACTGCATAAATAGGCCAGATTGCTAAGATGTTCATGAAACCAGATTGCCAGCCCCGAAGTCTTCCTCCTTATTTACATGTCTAGTTCAATGAAATAAGAAGAATTATTATAGACATGATAGTAGTAATCTTTGGATTTAGGACCAGTGAATTTGTGGATGAAACGGTCCTAGTTATGCTATCTACCTTCATTCATGGACAGCCCCCTGCTATTAAGTATGACTATGCCTCTTTCATTGTTGACAAAATCCATGGTCAATTTAAAATTTTGGAAAGAGAAGGAGTGTTTAAATACACAAGTTTCATATATCATCTGTTATTGGACTATCATCCAGACATTTTTATATTTCCCATTAGGAAATTGGATTGCAAGGGAAAAAGGAGGTCTGTAATCTTTTGGACCTCTGTTTTCTAAAGAATTGGTGAAACTCCTTACACCTATTTTGAGTTCATTGACCTGTTTATACATCCTCGTTCCTCTCTATTAATAGGAAATTCTCCTCCTAGGCTCTCTAGTGACATGAGGAAGATTTTACAGCTCTCCAAGAACTTCCGGATAGGTGACTGGTACTTCTACCAGAATCACACTGACATCAGGATATATGGCTACGAGTTGTGCCCCTATAAACTGCAAAAATATGTGCCTATGAGACTGTTTGCTCTGGAATATTTCAGGCAACTAATAAATTCATATCTAACTCATTTTTAAAGTGCAAAGAAAAAGGCCCAGCTGAAAATAAGAAATCAGCTAGGCCCTTTTATCCTTAACAAAAAGGAAGCATGGGAGGATGCTGATAAAATGCTGGGGGAACAACTCAAATTAAAGAAGAGCTTTTGGTGGGTACCCTATGACCCAAATGGATTTATCAGTGAAAGAAAGTGAAAAACAGGCTATCAGCCTATAAACATTGTAGGATCCCTGAAATAGAGAAATTTTCTAATCAGGATGAGTGGGTAGAAGGCATACTAATAGAATAGCTTACTGAGCAAGAGAAAATGGAACAAGCTATGAAAATCTAGAAAAGACTCTTGACCAGGACTCTTTTGGACATGTATTTTTCAAGCTATCTGAGCAAACCGAAGTCGGTACATCATCTGCTAGAACTTCAGAGCAAGCTATCCAAGAAAGCACTACACCAGCTGTAGGGACATCAAAGGGCAAAGAAGTGCTAGATACACAGTAGCACATAATGACAGATCAGCCAGCAACATCAAAGGAACAGGGCCAAGGGAAAATTCCTCCTTTCCAGACCAAAGCACCAGAGGTATCAGCATTACAGACTCCTCTAAATGAGGAAAGGGGCAGGAAAAGAGATAGGGAAGAGGCCACACTTGTAAGCACACCAGCAGGGAAACCAGGGGCAAAAAGGCAAAGAATAAATCCTCTACCTGAAGAGGAAATTATTGAGGAAACCTTAGAAAGCCTAAGAGGCGAGAGGGCAACCAGCCCACAGATCTCCCCAGTAATAGAAACATCCACTAGCTCTCATAGGCAAGACCTAGAAAGGCAACATAGTGTGGAAGTTTCATCCACAAGACCATCAAGCAAGCAGGCCTTAGATGTCAAAAGAACATTCACAGAAATTAAGGCTAGAAATGATCCATTGAGGCTGCAACTTTATGACCAATTTCTCAAGATGACCCCTACCAACTAGCAAAGGTTAATGTCTGCATATGACATTAAAGAAGGAAAAATGATCTTGAGCCACTTTAAGCCCAAAGTGCAACAGCCACAGTCAGCAGCTGACTACATTAGAACAAATCTGGAGGTCCTTTCCAAAGACATTCATTTGATGGACCAGATTTAGTTGCACAAGCAAACTAGAGAGATGGTCTACTCCACATTGGCAGATAAGGCAATGTTGGCTCGCAAATTGCAAAACTCATTGAACAACACATTTGCCCAACTAGACTTGGAGAAGGCATCTTCTTTAGCCAAAGACAACTGAATAAGGTCCTTGGAAGAGATTATCATCGAGCTGGGACATGATCCCAAGGATGCCAAAGGAATAAAAGCACTGATTAAGAAGAAGGAAGAGCACATTGCTGCCCTCAAGAAAGAATTGAAGCTGCCTACTACTATGCATCCACAAACTACAGAGGTTGTACAACAAAAAGCAGAGGAGGACATGATGGACCTGCTTATAAAAATGAATGAGAGACTAAGTGAGAGGGAGCAAGCATTGGAGAAAGCATTACAAGAAAAGCAAGGAGAGTCGACCTCCCAACCATCTCAAATAGCTCCAACAGTCATAGCTACTCCTCCTATAGGTACAACAGTAGTGCATCCCACTGTCCCAGCATCAGCAACAGGTACTTCAGCAACAACAACAGCAGCAAGCAGTGCCACTACTATGACCACAGAGGAGTTAATAAAATCCATAGAGGAGCTAAAACTCCAAGTGTCAGAATTAAAAGAGGCCAAAGAGAAATTTGCAAAGTTAGAAATAAGCTATGATACATCCAAAATGACTATGGTAGAAAAGACAAGAGAGGTGAAAGCATTAGAGAACAAGGTGAAAGCATTGGAAAAGGACCTCTCTTTAGATAAGCCTCTAGGAGAAATCAAAGGAATTTTTTGGGCTAACATCAGTCAATCCATTAGTGATGTATGGAGCTCTATTTAGACCATTTATGAGCAGATTGACTTGATAGAAGTAGCCCAAGTGGAAATTCAAAAGGCCAGAAATTTATTGGGACATATGCTCGAATAGGCCAACAGATTAATACATTTTTTGAACACTAAACCAGTGAAGAACTAGCAACATTGGACATCAGAGACAGGATAGGCACCATCGTAACAATCAAAAGAGTTCTGACCAAGACAACCCTGATGCAGAATCTGGAAAGGAGGTGCCAAGATATGCAGGTAGAGATAGATTCTTTTATAGAAAGATTTGCAGTTTTGCATGAAAGGGGCTTGCCAAGTCTGTTGGGAAGCAATGAGCAACTATTGAGACAAGTTGAGTACATGCGCAGGTTGGAAAAACATGCTGCTGATCAAGTAAATGCATCATCAAGTACTTCAGCAGAGAAGCCCCTTCCATCTGGCCAAACTCTCTACAGCAACTTGGAAAATCTATTTTATATTGAGCATGAAGTGAAACATCTTTTTACAGTCCATCATAACTTCTACAGGTACACAGATGCTGATGAGGCTTTGAGAAAACTACAAAGACATGTTTTACCAGAAGAGAAGTGGTGGAAAAGCATGTTGGAAATCCTATAGGCATGTTTCAGCTTTTGTTTTACCCAGGATACAAGAGATACCATAAAGCAGAGTATAGAAACGCATAAGATTCATGCGGGGCAACAGTCTATCAAATCAAAGTTAAAAATGCTCGGAAAAGCTGGGGCAGCAGCGCGGAATATCAGTGGAAGTAGCCACTAGCCGACTCACTGAGCTTACAATCAACACATCTCACCAACTGAGAAGCCAGGACAATGGCATTTACTTCTTCATTTATTTCTCACTGTTTCCAAGATCATTTACTTCTCCTGTAAAGTAGGTAGAGTGAGTTATTGCTTGATACGGGGTTGGTGATACATTTCTTAGAATGCGTTGTAGCTTTGAAAACCTTCTGAATACAAAAGCTGCTGGAATTCATTGTTGCTGGACTCTCTGGATGTGGAATTGATAGCAGAGGACCATGTTACAGAATTCCTGAATCATCTTGTGGATCAATAATTCTCTTTTACTTGTGTTTTCAGTTTCTGTGTTTATCATATCATATATGTTTCATAATCTGAATAATAGAGAAAAAGAATAACTCAGAATTTGCTTGTTTGCACTCTGTGTTCAATCTCTGTTATTATTAATGTTTTCTTCAGAATTAGCATAAGTAGGAATTCTTAACTGCTCTTGTTTCCCCTGGTTCTTACATCTTGAATATAGCTAACAAATTCTTAACTGCTCCCTAGCGATAATCATCCACTGTCCCTCTATCTGCATGATGAAGGATTCTTGATTTCCCTTCACCCACTGACTCCATCCCATCTGATTCCAGCTTATAAATTGTTCCATAATTGATTACCTTGCTCTGTAGTACCATGCTCTGTTAAGGAAACCATATTCAACAGTTCATCCTCATGAACTCCATTAGCCAAATGGACTGAACTTCTCAAATTTACACCCCTATCCTATTGAATGTCACCATCCAAAAACCAAACAAACCCTTGTTCTTCATAACTAGCCTAATATACCTCAAAACAAAGCTAAATTATAAAGAGAGAGACCTCTCTGGATGCAAATTGGCTAGAATTTGCATCTAAAAGATTGGTCTATGGTTACCTCAGCTGTATTCCCTTTTCTACAACTTTTGGGGAACAACCTAAGTGATAACACCAAGTACAAACCCTCACATGACACCCTCCAGGAGTGGAACCTAGCCAATGTTGGGTTCCACCCCTTTAGTGTCAAACTCTATACCTTCGACAATAGCTACATATAGCACTCCTTATAATGCTCAATATAGCATGATTAGCGGAGGTCCCTTCAACCAACAATATGGTTGGCACCCATTCTATAGTTCTAACCCCCAAATTCAAGTATATGGGGGCACTCCCAATATGCATATACCGGTAGGCATGCATGGTCAATCACTGATTGACATGAGCACTCCTTATGTCAATCAAGGACATATGGTTAGTTCTATGGCGGGTAGAAATCCTCAAGGAGGTCCCAACCAATCCATGGGGGCACCCTACTCACAACCTCAAATGAGTCAAGGGGGCACTACTTAGCCTAGGGGCAATTATATACCCCAATATCACATTCCCCATGGAAATCCACATTACAATGCCATACCCCAAGGAAACTACTATACCACACAACCTATGTATAATATTGGGGCTAAAACAATGGGAGGACCGCAATGATCCTCAAGTCATATGTCATCGCCTTGGTCTGAGTTGAGGGCATTGCACGCTCTGCCTTTTTTGGCAACGTTGGATATCTCTGACTTGTAAAAACTTAGAAATGACCCCATCTATCATAACTTACTCTGGCTGCCAATCCCACATAAAATACCGATAGACATCCCCAAGTCAAAGGGAAATAAAGGGAGGATTTGGGTACCCATATCACCACCTATCATCTTTGGTGTGTTTCTAACTCCATGGTGGATGATACTATCTGGTTACATCTTTTTCCCTGCACCCTTACTGGCAACGCAACCAAGTGG
This sequence comes from Pinus tabuliformis, assembly GCA_031772625.1. NCBI lineage: Eukaryota > Viridiplantae > Streptophyta > Pinopsida > Pinales > Pinaceae > Pinus > Pinus tabuliformis. The sequence goes on along the minus strand of CM062816.1, from coordinate 313,839,701 downwards.
TACATCAAGTTACCACGCATGTCAATAAATACCTTTGATGCCCTAGTGATGGAATTCTTAAAGCACTTCCAGCTACCCATCTACTATGAGATTGGGACGAAACTCCTCACTTCATTATGTCAAGATACCGCCACCCACATCTCTGATCATATACATGAATGGAGACATAGGTGGAGGTTAGTCAAAGCTCCCCTCCTAGACTATCTCTTAGCGGATTGGTTCTACAAGTCCCTACTCCCCCAAATCGCTAAGGATTTTTCCTTAGGTGGTGCAGTCACAAAAGACCAATCCATACGTCGTGCCCAACACTTAGATCTGATATATTCATAGTCTAGCACTCTTTACGATGTAATCCCCAATTCCCCTCGCAACTCCAATGCTTCTGCTACTCAGCACCTCAGAGCACACGCTGATGGGATTATCGGTGCAACCTCTGGGGCTGCTGTAAAACAACTCAGCGGTCACATTTCCCAGATGTCAGTGGACCCCTCTACCAAATCGACTGATCTTCCTACCACCGCGATAAACTCTATGCAGTCTATGCAAAAACCTAGTGGTAAGAACAAGAAGAATAAGAAAAAGATCACTCCTTCTGAGGAGTAGTCAATAAAGGAGCAAAACCTAAAGTAGAAGGCTATTGCGCCTCCTGACGATGGAAAGGGTAAACCCACCCAATTCCCTTGCAAAATCTGTGCGCAAGACCACATGACATATTTGTGTCTGCGTCTTCAGGAATGCACAGATTTCATTACTAAAAAGGATATTGGTAGGACCCCCGTTATCCTTAATAATCCTTTCCCCGCTCAGTAGTAGCAACACCTTATTGCAAACCAACCCCAACCCCCACAAGGGAGCAATGGTGGTTCGCAACATCCTTCAGCTAGTGAAGTCTACCATTTACACCTTTGAAACAGTAGATCTACAAACTAGAGCCAAATCATATGGAGCTCCTATTGCTCATGCAGAGGAACCTTCCTCAAGTCAAAACCCACTGCCACCTAAAGATTTACATATCAAAAGGCTAGTTCCAGACCTTGTGATTCACCCCCCTAAAGGGGCACTTTAACACACAACGCACAATACATCTGCACGTGCTGCCCAAAACTACAACATTGTAGAAGACTTGGTGCAATTGTCGTCAGCTATGTTGGTGCTCAAAGTATTACAAACATGTCCAACACAAAGGAAAGCTTTGCTTTCAGTTATTGGCGGTATCGACCCACAGGATTCCATGCTTGCAATTTTTGACATGGAAAAGTGCAAACCTCCCCTTTCTCACCAGCTTGCATTTCAGGTGCAAATGTTTTTGAAAGGTAAAGGTATACATAGAACTATCATCAACGAAGGTACTTCTACCTACGTCATGTTGGCTTCATGTTGGCTCGCTTTGGGTTCTCCAACCCTATCCACGCCATCGAATTCCCTTAAAGCTTTTGATGGCAACACTTTCATCCCAAAAGGTTACCTAGCTAGCTACCCCATCACCTTGAGTGGGAAAATGGTAACGGTTGATATTGAAGTCGTGCATCATAAACTCTACTATAATCTGCTTTTGGGCCGCGATTGGACTTATGCCATGAATTCCATTGTGTAATTAGTCTTCCGCATCATCCTATTTCCCTTGGATGGACAGATAGTTATAGTGGACCAGCTGTCCTTTTGCACCCAAGATTGCTCCCCATTACCTAGCGGCTCTGTACCCTTAGTGGGTGGTGTACCTGACTCTTATGTTAGTATCGGTACTGTTCTATTGAAGGGCTCTTCCCTGTTGGGTTTTTTCCCTCTTCCGCCACCCGTGGTTCCACAAACAATCTCTATGGTTTCTTCCATTCCTCATGAACCAACTAATCCTTGGATCCTCATGGCCCCTTCAAACATTGACACTTACGGAGAAAAAATGTCGTTGTCACCAGCTAAATTGGCCTACTAGGCCATTCAATCTACATCCGAGTCTCCGGTCACTTTGGTCATGGCCAGCAGTACCACCGCCCCTCCCATAAATGCTCCTTCTTTCGATCCCCTCAATCAAGTCCTACCTAAGGACGAAGTTATTAGAGAGATCATGATTTTACAAGAGCGACCTTGGGAGGACTCGCACCATCGTGTTTCAATATCTAATTCAGACACGATGCTTCTTCAAATCCAGTCCTATGACACACCTGAAATCGTTTCCTCACCTTATAAAACTATCCAAACTTTGGACTTGGAAGGGAACATGGGAAATCTTTCAATGACATTGCTCATTGATATTTCAGTGAAGACATGCATCATGGTAAATATATAGATTGGAGCCAATTGCAATCCTGAGGAAATTGCGAGCTTCACCTATCCTTTTAAGGACTTCTGTGATGTTTTCTCTTGGTCTTATGAGGAAATGCATGGCATGGACCCTTCTATTGTCAAGCATGAGATCAAGAAAGATTGAGCATTCTTTTTATGGTATTTTTCTTGCCCATTAATCCAAAAAAACCTCGAGTCTCCTTCTTCAGCTCGTTAAACTACCAATAAGAATATCAAGTGTTCTTTTTATGGTATTTTTTCTTGCTCGTTAATCCGAAAAATCCTCGAGTCTCCTTCTTCGGGCTCATTCAACTACCACGAAGAAGATTGAGCATTCTTTTTATGGTATTTTTCTTGCTCGTTTATCCAAAAAATCCTCAAGTGTCCTTCTTCGGGCTCGTTAAACTATCACAAAAAAGGTCGAGTGTTATTTTTTATGCTATTTTTCTTGCTCGTTAATCCGAAAAACCTTGATTCTCCTTCTTTGGGCTCATTAAACTACTAAAAAAAGATATGAGCATGTTCTTTTTTGGGACTTTTTCTCGCTCTAAAACTGAAAAATCCCCAACTTTGTCATTGTTGGACTCGTTAAACACATACAACGACGGTTCGAGCAACTCTTTTTCGTTCTTTTTCTAGCTCATTAAACTGAAAAATATCATTAGAGTATTCTTTTTAGGCATTATTTTCTCACTCATAAAACTGAAAAAATCCTAAGTTTTTTCTTTAGGCTTGTTAAAAATTTATAAAGATAACTCGAGCATTATTTTCAGTACCTTTCTTGCTCGTTAAACTAAAAAATCCCGAGTTTTTGTCATTGGGATCATTAAAAATCTATGACAGCAAGCAGAGAACTTGCTTTTTTGGGACCATTTCTCGCTCTTAAAATTGAAAAAATCCCTGAGTTTTTCCCATTCTTCGGGCACATTAAATCTAAGAAGAAGGAATGAGAAGTTATTTTACCTCTTTTTCCTTGCTCAATAAACTGAAAAAGATACCTTGAGTTTTCTTCATTTGACTCGTTAAAATTTGATGAAGGTATTCAGTTTGTCGCCGCATGACTCATTAAAAATTCACGACAAAAGATGAGTTTAGTTTGTCTCCTCATACTCATAACAAAATGAGGTCAACATCTATTGAACATAGGTTTCTCTTTATCTGGATTCAATAGATTAACTCACAGAAAAGTAACCGATCCAGGTATACTATTAACATTTTGTTGCACCTAGTTAACAACTATGCCAAAGGTACCACCCTGGAGTCATTCTTTACGATCTTTTTAGACTCTCTAAATATGAAAATACCACTGAGTTGTCTCGTCTAGACTCATTAAATTAAACAGACAAGATATAGATTCGCTCTTTTTACGATCCTTTTCAAACTCTCAAAACATGAAAAGATTGACGAGTTTTCCTATCTGGACTCATTAAACTAATCAGATAGGGTATAGAGTCACTCTTTTCGTGGTCCTATTCAGACTCTTAAAATATGAAAAGATCGACGAGTTTACCCGTCTGGACTTACTAAACTAATTAGATGGGGAAAGTAGTCAATATAATTGCATTCAATATGAGAAAGCGTGGTTTGGCAATAGTCATTCCCTTGAACATGGCACTCCCTCAGATAAACCTTCCTTGTGATGACCTCTCAATATGAATCCTACCATCCTATGAGTTTAGCCTAAATACCCCGATGTTCTTGCATCTCTGAATCCTAACACTCTTTGGTGTTCATGAGTCTAGTGCTGCATGTTTAAAACTATTGTTGTGCATTTTATTGTTCAAGGGTTAACCTTTTTTTTCCTCCATCAACCCATCAAGCATATCCTTTCATCATGCCCTCTGTCATTTAGACCCAATGCTCAAAGATTCCTCAAAAATCAAATCATTCTTGTCCCGTTTCGTGTCGATTGATGTAGGACACATTATTTCCTACCTTTCGACAAGTATCTTCCTATCAACTTCAACACCCTATCTAGGAAGACAACCCAGAAAGACATTCAATGCCTTGGTACTTGCAAACATTAATGGCAGGTCGCCTTATGTTTGATCAGGGGTTCTCATTATTAGCTCCTAGTTAAGAGATTCTACGAGTGTTCAATGACAAGAACATTTTTCACACTTGCTAGATTGTACTGTGCATATTGGAGACCATCACCATTATTGGTGGCCTTCCTCGCGTCTGTTAACGGTCTCCATTATTGACTGGCAATCAAAAAAAAAATTGCATGTTCAACATCAACGCATATATTCACATGTATCGATCTATGTTGTTCGGTGAAGCGAAAATCAAGACCTTGGGCAGAGGCTTGCATCACTCAGCCTTTCTTCCTCTCCCAAGTTGCGTATATTTTTTTTTGGAGATAGCTCATCAGAATGATCCTATTATGACACCGGATCCGCATTGTGCTTATCGGTAGCCAACATCGTCATATCTCTTTTATGAGAAAATCACTCTAACATAGCTACTGAGCGTGGGAATGCCCAACTCAGGACATGATTTTAGTTGTTATCTATATATATATGTGTGTGTGTGTTGTATCAGGTTTCTCGTACCGCCCGAAGCTCTGATCCTCTCTCTCTTTTTATCGAAGAAGGAAAATTACAGTTAATTAAAGTATTTCGACCATTGTAGTAGCCTCTAATCTCATACTTTAGGGGGCATCTGTTATACAACAAAATGACCCCCTCATCAGCTCAGAGGGGAAAGACATGATAGTTGAAGCAAAGACCAAGATCACAAGCCTTGTTTCCACACTAACGCTAGCTAAACACTGACAACATGCTTTATAAAGCTTCTCTGTAAGCCTAAGGGAGCATTAGTGACCCTACTAACTCTAGTTGTTGGTTCGAGAACAACATTAGTGGATCCTAATGAGCATCTAGAGGTCAAAGGAGCAAATTGACTCATAAATATCTCTATATTCCCTCCTAAATCCACTCAGAAAAGCAAGGAAACATCTCAAGTTCGACCTATTTGTGGGATTTCTAAATCCTAATGAAGGAGGCAAATGGGAAAGAGTTGAAAAGCATGGCAACATCATTGCTTTTACCTTAAGAGACTCATGGAGGAACTTGGCAACCCTAACTCAATTGCTACATAAGCAAATCTAGGGCTATGGTGATAGAGGTCAGATCATTTGAAAGGATAGCTTACTTGATTATCGAACATAGTCTCAAATCTAAGCATAAGAAGTTGGTAAGAAGGGGGAGAGAGAGAGAGAAGCTAGAGGGGTAAGGGAAGGTTGATGCAACAATTGGCTGCAATCCATCTTTTGACATTAATATAGAACTGCAGTTCTGTTGTCTACTCCATGGTGTTGGTACTATCATTCATTTAGTTGTCTGTCCAATACCTTTTAGCATGAGTAGCTTATTTATGTGTAACTAGATGTCTTTTATATATTCATGTATTAGTTATCAAGGTTATATGCTATGATTATGCTTGTCTCTTCTATGTGCAAGACTTGATCTGGAGCCAGCTCAGGGGATTTCCACCTAGCTCCATTTCTCTCTCCAGTAAAACTACATGGAGCCTTGAGGCAATCAATCTGTTTTGCTTTGATAGTTAGTTATTGTTTATGGACATGCATGTAACTTTGTGACAACTGCAAATAATCTTATAGTCTGCCAAAGGTCCCGGGAAGACCTTTGAGGGTATATCCATACTCCATACACCGTGCATTTTATCTTATAGCAGCTAGAGATAGGGGCATGCAGAAAATCTTGTAGTGCTTGAAGGTACCTTACCAACAAGGTATCGTACATGCCAAACAGAGATAACGTGACAAAGTTATGACCCAGGGAATTTTGGTTGCCCAACTAACCCTAAAGGGGCCCACAAACTCTTGGTGTTACATCTCCTGGGGTTAGGGTTTTGGTTATTGTTGACAGTGCTGGACCTGCCAACATTCAAGGGATCACCCTGGTATGAAGTCCCAACTAGACCTGACACTGTTTGGTGTGGGAGTCCCATCCGGTATGATGGCCCGGTTACCATTATCTTAAGGATTTGCCTCAACTCTTGCTTGTTAGCATAGGAGAGTGGTCTGCTTTGTCTTCAATAAGTGAGGTTCATGTTCCTGGTGAGTGTAAGTGTTACTTGTGTCAATGGTTGTTTCACTGTAGAGGGAGAGAGGATGAAGGTGAGCCCCAAGTCGGTTGGGATAAGTCTCAACTCTACTAGGAACACATAACACAACATGACATGCACAGCTTACAGTGAAACAATCCACATGGATGCGACAGTCACAACACATAAGGGAAGATAACACGTATAACACTCAGCAAATTAGTACTCACGAGTTCAACAATTGTTATAGAAAGTTTTATGTGAAAGGTTTGTCTGGTGTCTGGGAGAGTATTCTACACGGGTGAGACAACATTAACAACATATACAACACATTTTCATTAACATATGTGTATTACAACAAGCGAATTAGTCCAAGTGTTAAAAACGGGTTCAAGCAACATGCATTACAAGTGTTAAAGATTAGTCTTACAATAGATATAATACATGTGTGAAAACATGCTAGCCTGTTAGCGGGCTTCTGCATTAAGCGAAATTTCCAAGACACATCATTACACCATACATCACTAACCCCATGTGAGGGGCATTGGAGCAACTAATTACTCCTCAAAGAAAATATAACAGACTCTCTTAGCTATGTGGAAGGAGCTGAGGTGAAAACGTCCTTTGCATGTACAAATGAGGGAGTATTTATAGCCAAGGGTGAAACTGACCCTTGTGTCCATTCGACTACCCTCATGACTGTTTGACTTCCATGACTTTTTGACTTTACATGACTCTTTGTAAAACAAGTTGGTATCTTGGACTTCCACATTACACTACATTGATTGACAACATGGCCTATAGTAGAGATGTGGATGACATGACAATGCTAGTACATTCGTATTGCTGCTGGAGTGCATGTCGAGCTGTAGTGTTGCTGGGTGTTGGATGTCTTCATGGTGTGTCATAGTTTCACCTCCACATGGCAAGGTGCATGGAGTCTATGATGGTCATTGGTTCGATTAATGTTGCTTTGTCACGTTGCTCCTTTCTTGTATGTTGGAAGGATTGACAGGTTCTTCTGTTTGCGAAAGGTCCATGTTCATCTGCTCATCTATCCATGATCACATATTTCATGTTTTCTAATTCATCCATCCGCGAACACATCTGTGCATGATCATCCATTCACGAGCACATCTCTTCACATGCATTTTTCATTCATTTGTTGGTGAACCTGTCCTTCTACATGTTCTCCCTTCGTTCATCCCATTCATCGTCACACCATGTTTGTTGGTGTACCTGTGCCTACAATCACTCATGATGAGAGGACATCAAATCCAAAAACATCCTAGTCTACCATGACACATGATCATTTCAGATACAGGTTACTGGGAGAGGCAATAAGGTTGCGAGGCAGGATGATGGCTTCGGGCACTGCTGATGAAAACTGCGCAAGGGTCGCTTGGTGATGAAGATGGGAAATCTAAGTCGACAATGACTATCCATGAAGTCTAGCTCGGCTAGAGGGAAACACTGCGCAAATTTTGGAAGGAATAATCTGGGCTACGAGAAGGTAGGGAAGACTAAATCTGTGCATTTTTCGGAATGAACGGGCAGGGGGGGTTTGACAGCAACATTTGTGCAATTTCTTGGAGTAACAGGTCAGTCTATAGGGAGTATTGGCAGATAGGATTTGCATAGTTTTTTGGAGGAACTAGCCAAGAGTCTAGCAGCTAAAACTATGCAATTCCTGGAGGGAATTGAAAACTAGTTGGTGGGTCATTCGCAGAAAAAATTGCGCAATTCCTAGAGGGAACTGGTAGTTATCTACTGGGAGCTTAGCAGCAGAAACTGTGCAATTCATATAGGGAACTTCCAGTCTGCTACTGCGAGCTGCTGGTGAGTGAAATTGCACTGATGTTGGGAGGCTAGCGTGTTTATCATCTCTCCACAATTTTTGAGCTGAGCGGACTGCTAGGTAGCAGAGGGCCTGCTCATGAAAACTACAAATTTTCTAGATGAGCAGCCGTTTGACTGTTGGGAGGGCTAGCTAGGAAAATTGCACATTTTTCTGAGGGAGACAGGGACAAGCATTGGGTTTTTGTCTAACCTGTCTGGGCAATTTCCATAGTCAACAAAGTGGGCAAGCTCAATAGCCTCTGCGCAATTTTTGAGGGGAGTCAGTCCTGGGGTGGTTGGCAAGTCCAACTCTCAGGGTGGCCAACATGAAGGTTGATTGAATTGCTTGTGGGTAGTGCAACTTGAAATGACTTGTTTAGTGCTCGTGTGTTATTCTTGGTGACAGTCGATCAAGTCGATTGTAGAGTGATGGTCCGATTGTCCGAGGGGAGTCCGGACATCAGAACTTTAGCAAATGACTAAGTGTGTGAACAAGTGAAATATGCATATGTTATCTTACAACACACACTTGCATGACTCGACAATGAGACAATTCAAACCTTCCAGACACATATGTGCAACATGACAGACCAACGGTGTAGGCGACAAGCGTGACACTTGTGATTGATCATTGGTCAACTGTGATGATGCTTGCATGACAGTGAATGTGAGCCCATGAGTGAGTGCGACAGATGTTTTCATAGTGAGCACAACAAGTACCCACGAAGCGAAGACTTTAACCATAACAAGAACATGGTCGCAAGCATGACTTTGAAATCAACATGCAAGACTTGATGAAATGAGGAAACAAGAGGAATGTGAAGACTCACACGAGCTCACGAAGTGAACCTGAGTGTGTGCAATCATCAAGTGAAACTCTCAAAGGAGGCTCTGAAATTAGGTGTAGGCCAAAATTTTGGAGGGTGGTTGTAGCCACTACAACGCATGGTGACACAATGGTAGAATTCCAGCTTCTCTGTTTTGGTTCATTGACAACACAGGGCCTTGGTGTTTTGGGGAGTATTGAATCCCCATTTACCCCATGGACATACATGTTTCACATTTTTCCAACTTAGTCAAACACAATAAAAAGTTCAACTTGATCTTAATGTTTTGAAATTTTGAAGGGTATTTTAGCTCGCAAGCTGAAGATTTTTCATAGTATAAGTTTTCATCTTTGGTGTTGCTCCACTGCCAGTAGGCCTAGACAATACCCCAGCAGAGTCACAGAGGACCACGCGCATTGCTCCACTGCCAGCAAGCCTGATCAGTACCCCGGTGGAGTTGCATGGTTCACCTCTTTGCGCAGGAAGCCTTTCTCTTCTTTCACCTTCAAATTTTTCAAGAGGATTGTGCATAGGCACTTATTTATTTTTGGGGTGGAACAGGGGTCCTGACCTATTAAGAGCAAAAGAATTTGTTCTTTCAGAGAAGAATGTAAGGCCTCTGAAATGGGTTTTCTCATTTAGATTTTCCCCTTCTTTGTTTCTACTAGTTGGATGAGCTCGAACACAGAGCAGAAGGCTGAGTATAGGCATGAAGTTCCCAGTGTGGATGCAGGCTCATGGTTGGACCAAAACTCTTCTCGCAGATGGCTCATATTTTCTGTTAGAACTTCATTGGCTGAAGTTTGTAACCAAGCACAGAGAAGCCAGACAGAATATTGGCCAAGTGCTGCAATGTCACAAGTCTCTTCATATTTCAACCATATACTCTATTCAAAATCCAGAACGTAGTAGTTGGCATCATTTATTTTTGGAAACAAAAATAGTAGCTACTCAAGAGACCTCTTGCTAGCAACCGTTTCCATTTTCTGGTTGGAAACTTGATAGAAATGCACTAGAAACTAGAGACTTGAATTAGGCGCTTTTTTGTGGTTCATTTTTCTTTTCTGGTAACATAGATCATGTCTTTGTATTAGTATATGCAGTAACATGTGTACATGTTGGTTTCCATGTTACTATATCTTTTGCTTTTGATCACATTGTTGGATGAATGACTTTTCTCCACGTACTGGACAATAGGGAGGGAGACAATGATTTTTTTAACTGGGTGGTGAGCTTTGACATGTTAATAGATGGATTTTTCATAGACAAATATTATTACCTAGATTTAGTTTTCATACAAAACCTTTTGGACTAATTGTTTTGATTCATTTTGAAAACTTATTTGATTTAACTATAGTTTTTTTTTAATATTTGTACCTAGATTTTATATGTATATAAAAAAATTTGAGAGTGGAAAGTAAAAGAATTCCCAATATGAAGTTGGGGTAATTAAAATTAAACAAGATACTACAACTATGTTGAGATACATCTATAAAGTGGTTTAACTTCTAAAATGATAGTAGTGGCAAGTGCGACCAGACCAATGATCGAATCGTCTCCACATCATATAATATGGAAACAACGACGTCAATGGAGGATGAAACAACCCTGGCTCTGCATACTGTCTTGCATCGTGTACAACAAGCTATTGAAAGATCCAATAGACAACTGTCTCAAGTGAGGGTTGCTGCAGTGAGCAAGACAAAACTAGTGTCCTTGATCAAGGAAGTTTATGATGTTGGCCATCGTCATTTCATGGAAAACTATATGCAGGAGTTCCTGGACAAGGCACCAAAGCTGCCCACAAATATCCAGTGGAATTTCATTGGGTGCCTTCAAAGAAACAAGGCAAAGGCTATTATAGCTGGTGTACCGAACTTATATATGGTGTAAAATGTGGATAGCTCTCAGGTTGCAAAGGCCCTTGATCGTCTTGTATCAAGTATTAGGAGGAAGCCACTAAAATTTTTGGTACAAGTCAACACAAGTCGGGAGGAATCAAAATATGGCATTGTGATTGTGACTTCAAAATGTGTGGAACTTGCAAAAAATGTCAAGTTTCAGTGCCCTAACTTGGAATTCTCTAACCTAGTGACAATAGGAATGTTTGACTACTCATCTAGGCCCAACAATTTTGAGGCACTATCAGGTTGCAAAATCAAAGTTTGTAAATCTCTTGGAATATAAGAGGATCAATGTGAACTGTCAATGGGCATGTCAGGAGACTTCAAACAAGTGATTGAAATGGGAAGCACAAATGTAAGGATTGGTTCTACTATAATTGGAGCAAGAGAGTATCCTACAGAGAAGTGAACTTCATTGAAAGTCGTTTTGTAAGAGATTTACTAGGCAATGTTAAGTAAATTACTAATAATTAATGAGCAACTCAGCTTAATGCATGTCACATGTAGTATATGTTGTCTTTCAATAGTTTCTGGAAAAATGGGTGGATACTGGGATCTCGAAGAGTTTCTTTCACTTTTATCCCATTGAAAAATGTTAAAATGTTGGGACTAACTACAATTGTAATTATGTATATTTTAGATGGTAATTTCTCACTATTGTGATGGCAATTAGGGAAGATCTTAGTTAAATATTTAAAAAAAGGAGATACACATATAAACATAAGTTCAAATGAAATTTAAATCAAAGATGGATAGGTTTCATATTATAGAAAACATAAACAAATGTTGATGAAATATGAATGTATAAACAATATCTATTTCAATTGTGTCGCCATTGCAAATATCTTATTGTCATTTTTCAATCTTAATTCAAGGAAACTCGGAAAATAGGCAAATTCAGGTTGATGCTTCAAATATTAAATTTACATTGAGTGATTACAATGTTGAATTTTGATGTTCCAAATATTAAATTTAAATTGAGTTATGAAAATGTTGATAATTAATTCCACGGTTTTAATTCTTAAAAATAAAGAAAATAACTAACCTTAGCAGAATTATTAGATGATCAAACTATTGATCTTATCACTAGTTTGATTACAAAGAAACATAGGAAATTTGAAGCACCCTACCCATTCCTCATTAGTATACATCGTGATAACAATGTTATGATTAGATTGTGATAACAATAACACTATTTAAATAATAAAGAATCATGTATTGTTATGTGCTTGTAGTTAAAGAATTCATAGTCATTTATATTTTACCGCTAATGGCATGTCAAAGTTGAGTTGTCAACTAAATGTTTATAGTATTTAATAACATAGAATTAAAGATGTTATTTATATATATTTATATCGTAGGAAAATCTAGCATAACTCGATCACTAACTCAGTAGTGGGGACAATCACTATTGGCTTCTATCTAGTGGTGGAGGAGCATATTTTTCCCTTCATCATTGATAATCTGAAGAAGTTGGAAAATTGCCCCCCTAAGTTTATGAGGGGGTAATTTTACCCATCTACATTCCTTAGTTTCAAAACTTGAGAGTTTTACACTTGTGGGAGTGTGGCCAACTTAGGGAGCTTCTAGCGTGCAAAATTGGGAATGGAATTGTGGACAAGGCCTTCCCAATGTCGAAGGGCTTGAAACTTTGTGATCTAAGAAAATTAGAAAGACTGGTGGGATCGTCAAGTGAAGAAACAATGCCCAAAATGTTGGGAAGTGTTATATTCTTTCTATGACTAGCCCACATAGTTAACCAGGGGGTTAGAAGGGGGCAGAGCCCCCCCTTCGTTGCACCGATTGCAATGCAGGGGGAGTCACAGGGGGTTTGAGGGGTACAAGTAACCCCATTCTATGGGGTTAGGGCAGTGCCCCGGAAAATTTTGGTTTTGGACCCTATATTAGGTTGGGCAGACCTACCTATGGTTTTGTGCATGTTTTTCGCACATGGTTTCAGACATGATGGTTTTTGGTCCATGGTTTTGGACGCAATGGTTTTCAGTCCATGGTATTTGATGTTTCAACATGTATAAATATGTATTGTAACATTGAAAGGAACATAATGAAAAATCAAGCTGGTAGTCTCGGTTTTGGGATCCAGGGGGGATTTTCTATTTATATGTGTTTTTGTGTTATGTTCTCACATTTTTTATTTTCTGTGTTTTAGAATTTGTATGCAGGTAACTTCTATACAGGGTTAAAACCTACACAAACTCAAATATATAGATATATGTTCTTGTAGTAAAATGAAGGGGTTGGGATCAATTTTTACCACATGGGGAGCAACGAGGGAAGCGAGCTGAACTAGGGTTTGCAACAGGAATCAGTGTTGGTTACCATGGAGGGGCGAGGAGGGGGGAGTTCCACTCCCTCCTACAGTCATGCAGTTTCGAACTGATTCAAGAAACCTATGGAGGTAGAAATTGGGAGTATCAACATAGAAAAACAGAAAAACATCAGAGCACAGGAACAGGAAGAGAATCATGAGGAAGTCAGAAGAGAGAAGAGAACAGGAGGAGGTAGTCAGAGAGTTGAGCACAAGAATATGATAGGAATCTATAAACCTAGGTCAGCCATCACACCCCGGGTTGTTTTAAGTGATCCAGCGCTACAGGTGCACAGGGATCACATGGCGGCGTATGCAATAATATGAAAATTTATGGGGATATGGCCAACGGAGAAGGATTTGCATGCATGGATAAAGAACCACTGGAAACCTAAGGGAGAAATAAATCTTCACCTTGGGTCCAAGGGTTTCTTCATAGTAGTGTTCACAAACTTAGAGGACAAAGATAGAGTGTTCGAAGGAGGACCATATTTTTATGCTGCTGCAGGACTCTACATGTGACCATGGGTGATGAATTTTGTCCTGGAACGAGAGACATTCACATCAGTGCTGGTATGGATTAGACTCTACTCCCTACCTCTAGATTATTGGCTGCTAGAATCCTTAAAAGCCATAGGCAATAAACTAGGTCATTTTTTTAAAATATCATATGTGACTCTGCGAGGAAAATACACCTCCTTTTCCCGCATACGCGTAGAAATGGACCTATCTGGAGCACTTACGAACGAAATTATTCTAGAAGTATATGATGAAGAATGGGTGCAGGTGGTGGACTATGAACATGTCCCATTTAGATGTCGTAAATGTCATGAACATGGGCACCTCTTCAGAGACTGCCCATTAAACAAAATGGAGAGCAATATTAAAACCAACACAGGAAAAGATACTGAAGGCTTTTCTAAGGTGGGAGGCAGAGGGAAAGGAGGGAAAAAGAACGAGAAGAAAACCAATGAGGAGAAGCAACCAAGTCATAACAAATTCAGGATATTATAAGAAGAAGATGGGAACAACGGAATGAACAAGATACTGAAGGATAGTCCTGCAGAGAAGGAAAAAGATGATAGCATGGAGGATATACTTGAAAATAGTAAACTAAAGGAGGATTTTCCAAGAATTATGGAACTTGACAGGGACCATGAGATGACCCCTAGCGAGGTTGGAACGGATGACCATGATCTGCAGGAAATTCTTGAAAGGGAGAATCTCGATCTAGAAACGTTCCTAGACCAGGGAACCACCAAAGGGGGTTTATTCTCTACCACAAGAGTTTGACAGAGTACAACAGCTTTTCCTTTGGAGATATCAAAAAAAGGGTTTTGGAGTCAAAAGAAACCATGATAGCTAGGAAAACAGAGGGGTAAAAATGATGGAGGCAACATCGGGACACGCTCCCAAGAACCCAGGTAGGAAAAGAGGAAGAAAAAGACAGAATGAGTTGCTGATAGAGTGTGGGAAACTCATGATCAACTCAGGTAAGATGAAAGACCTTACTAGTTACTCATTTACAAACCTTTCTTAATGAAGCTTACAACCTGGAATATTAGGGGTCTAGGAAGCAAAAGGAAACAAAGAAATCTTAGTAATAGAATAAAGGAAGAAAAACCAGATATGGTGTTTATCCAAGAAACAAAATGTTCAATAGATAAAATAAGAGAGATACATAGCAAATGGCTCATCAAGTATGAATATCTAGAAGTAAAAGCAGACAACACAGCTGGAGGGATTCTCACACTTTGGAACCCCTAGAAACTTGGAATACTAGATGTTGAAGCATCCAGGAACTACTTATCAATGGTGATCCAACCTTTGGGTGATAAGGAAGTCTATTTGATCACAAATGTCTATGGTCCTCAAAAACTTGAAGACAAACTCAGGCTTCTTAGCTCACTGGAGGAGCTAAGAGAAAGATATCATGTTATGCCCTAGATTCTGGGAGGGGACTTTAATATGATCAAATCTCTTTTAGAAAAAAAAGGTGGGACCAGAACACTAGGCAAAGACTCCATAGCCTTTCAGAACTTCCTAAACGACATGAGGCTAGTGGATACAGAGACAAAAAATGGTACCTTCACCTGGAATAATAAGAGGGGAGGGACTTCTCAAGTTGCTTCTAAACTAGATAGATTCATAATCTCTGAGGACCTCATTCTCACAGGCCTTGACTTGTCTACTTTAATCCTCCCTTTTGGAGGCTCAGATCACTAGCCTATCCAACTTGAAGCTTCTTTTATAGGCACTCCGAGAAACAAACCTTTTAGGTTTGAAAATATTTGGCTCACCCACCCTGACTTCATCAGCAATATTGGAAAATGGTGGGACGAAGATATGGCCTCTCAAGGAGCTAATATGTTCCTTCTGCATCAGAGACTGAAACACATCAAAATAAGGCTTAAAGAGTGGAACACAAATGAATTTGGCAATATCTTCAAAGCCAAAAAGGAAGTTGAATAGAAACTACAGGGAATTAACCAGGTCCTCATCACAGATGGCTTTACCAAGGAAAGGAAAATACAAGCTGACTCTCTTCAACAGGAATGGGAAGACAAATGCAAGCAAGAGGAGATCTTCTAGAGACAGAAATCGAGAGTGCAATGGATAAAAAAAGGAGAAAGAAACACAAAGTTTTTTCACAAGTCAACCATAGATCACAGGTCTCATAACAGGATTTCAAAACTCAAAGATACTCAAGGAAAACAGCTCAACACCCACAAAGAAATAGAATTTTCTCTGGTACAACATTTCCAAAGCATAGCAGAGGAGCCTCTCATAGACAAATCACAATATATCAACAACTTCACAAAGTACATTCCTAAGCTTGTAACAAGAGAGGACAATTACAATCTCAACAGGCCAGTGACTGAAGAGGAGGTCAACGAAGTCATCAAAGAGATGCAAAATGGGAAAGCTCTAGGCCCGAATGGGTTCAATATAGACTTCATCAAAGCATGTTGGGAAATAGTCAAACAAGATATCCTTGATGTGGTGGAGGACTCGAGGAAAAGAAAAACTGTTTTGAGGGCGCTTAATGCCTCTTTCATAACTTCGATTCCAAAGCAGGAAAAAGCTATGTCAACAAATAGATTTAGGCCCAGCTTTATGCAATGTGGTGTACAAAATTATATCCAAAGTAATTGCAAACAGGCTCAAGCCCCTTCTTCCAACTCTGTTGTCTGAGGAACAAACTGGATATGTGGAAGGAAGGAAAATTCTAAATAACATCATTCAAGCTCATGAGGTGGTTCATTCTATCAAGAGCAATAAACATGCAGGTATGATCATACAACTTAACCTAGTGAAAGCTTATGATAAGCTAAGTCAGGCTTACATCAAGGAAGTACTAAAAGCGTATGGATTTGACCACAACTGGATAAGATGGCTAATGGCCCTTGTCACCACAGCTAGTTTTTCAACCCTGCTTAATGGTTCTCCATTGAGAACCTTTAGGCCTTCGAGAGGCCTCAGACAAGGAGATCCGCTCTCCCCCTTCCTCTTTATTCTCATGATGGAAGGTTTAGGCAATGCGATCAAATCAGCCAAAGAAGAAGGAAAAATCCAGGGTCTCAAACTCACCCTGAATGGGGATGCCTTGACTCATCAACAATTTGTAGATGACACCATGCTATAGGTGTTGAAAATGCAACAAGATGATGGAGTTTAGTGCAAAGGAGTCACCTTCACTAAGTGGGCCTGCAGGCTATTTTTGGCGCAAAGCCTATTTTTAGACTATGTCTATTTTTAGACATATGGATCATGGTCTATGAGTTGCAGGATGCTATTTGTGGATGATTGGTCATGTTGGTAAAAATAGATGGACTTCTATTTTTAGACATATGGGCGGAGTCTATTTTTAGACTGCCAGGCTAAAAATAGAACAGTCGAATATTATTAGCTCTTAATAATATTTGGACTATAAACATTATCTTATCCTCTTGGAGCACTTCAGTTCGAGCTACGGATGTGGCACATGCAACTGCCAGAAGGAAATGTGCTTTTCTTATGGGTCAGCTGAGCTATTGCATGATGGACTTCAGTTAGAACTCAAGTGATTGAGTTTGGTGGAGTTGATTGAGGAGTTAATGGAGTTGTGTTCAGTTTGACTTAGTTGAACTAGTTGTATTTAGTCTAGCTGCAGAATACACTAGTGATGAGTGATGTGAATTAATTGTCAATTAATTCACTAATTATTAACTCATAAAGAAACTAAAGAATCATCAGTTAACTCAGTGCATGGACAGTTCAGTGGAGACAAGTGTTAGAGGTGAGTGAAAGGGCAAGACAGCTATCAATTGTGACTATAGTTTTGCATGAGATTTTCACAATCAATGGATTTAGTATTGCCAATGAGGATTGCATGGTTTATCCAAGGAAATATGAGTCTGGATCAACCATTTCTCATCCATTCTCATGTAGGATTGCGCAGTGGAGGCAGGCAAGCAGCGGAGGAGATTTGAACCTGTGATTGATTCAGATCTGAGCGAGTTTGTGTGTAACAGGTGGAGATAGTACTGAGTACTTGCGAGGAGTATTGTATAATGTATTGTTACATGTTCTCAATCAATATAATATATAGATAGTTGGGGGTTTTTAGCTGTATGCTTTCCTCGTGATATACTGTGTTGATATGTGTGATTGATGCTTCAATGTGTGCATGCAATTATTTCTTAATACTGCAAAATTGATGATCAACGTAGAGGAGGTTATGTATTATGCATGCATTCCGCAATAGTGTATAATCGGGATAATATCTATGAATAAGTGTCATATTATTCAAAATTTATACAGTAGGGTACACCCATGGTCAAGGAAGCTAAAGCGTTCAAGCAAATTTTGAACGACTTTTCTATGGCTGCTAGTACAGAGATAAGCCTTACCAAATCAAAGATTTTCTTTTTTAATACTGACATTGCTATTCAAAGAAACCTCACCAGAATTCCCGGCTTTCAAAGAGAGCAGTTGCCTGCAAATATCTGGGAATACCTCTAACAAAAAAACCTCTAAACAAGGCAGTTTGTGAGCCAATCACTAATAAAATCCAGGACAAAGTGTGGAAATGGACAAGTAGGTCTTTGAATTTAGCAGGAAGGCTAGTGCTAACAAAATCTATCCTACAAAATATTCCCATCTTCATGTTTTTATCCCTTCCTGCTCTTAAAGGAGTTGTTCAACACATCAAAAATATCCAAAGAGACTTTCTTTGGGGCAAAGGGGAAGAGATAAATAAATGGTCTTTGGTAGCATGGGATAAGATCTGTAAACCTAAGACACATGGACGTTTGGGACTTCATGACCCTGAAACCCTAAGCAAAGTTTCGGGGGCAAAACTATGGTGGAGATGGCTAAACGAATCGGTAACCCCTTGGGCCAACGTCTGGAAACAAAAGTATGCAAATAACTGGCAAGAAAGAGATCACATTCGAATCTCTGGGCTCATTAAAGGCTCCCACATTTGGAACAAAGCTTGGGCGAATAGAGCCATTGTTCAGAAACATATTTTCTAGGAGATCAGAGATGGAAACCTAGCTTGGTTTTGGGAGGACAACTGGCAACAAGAACCTAACCTGTTAAGAGAAGAAATAGCTGATCTCAAGAATGACACTGACAAAAAATGTTTACTCAGGGTAAATGACTTTTGGGATCAGGCTAGGAACAAGGGAAAGTGGAGAATATGGAAGGACCTGGTATATAGTGAAGAAACCCTTTTGAAGGCCCAGGGAGAACCTCTTGCATTGATCTTGGAACAGAGAAAGATTTTGACTTCAACTTCATCAGACCAACTGAGATGGGGAAGAAACAACAAATGCAATTTAAACCTCAAAGAAGCCAAGAGAATGGCCCTTGGGCTTGACTTTCCAAACCCTGATAAGGTATGGAAGGACCTATGGTAGAACCAACACTGGATGAAAATCAAACTGTTCATGTGTTTGGTGCAACATAAAAATATTTTGACTTGGGAAAACCTTCATAAAAGAGTTGTAGCCGGTCCATCTAGATGCCAGCTATGCGAACTACAAGATGAAACAATGGAACATCTACTCAACCTCTACCCTTTCACCTCCACCCTGTGGAATTGGGTGGCTTCAATCTTCAGATAAATAGATAGGAACAATTTCAGCATTACTGGAACTTTGAAGAATTGGAGGAGAAACTTCTATGAAAATGAACTAATCAACAAAGCCTGGACTCTGGTTCTAGGCTTTCTAATCTAGGATGTCTGGAAAGAATGCAATAATAGGATTTGCAAGAACAGAATTGGCTCAACCCAGAGTATCATAGCTCAGATCATTAGACAACTGAAAGAGACTGTAGGAACCCTTCTAAAGAAACCCCCTGAGAACCCACCTAGAGACCACGATGCACAAATACTATTACATTTGGGTCTACAAGTGCCTTTCCCCCATGGCATAAGCAAGGTTGTAAGTCATATAATAACAGATAAGGACTTCTGGCAACCTCCTCCTCATGGTTTTTCGAAATTCAATATAGATGGAGTCTCTAAAGGAAACCATGGGATGGTTGGGTATGGCAGAGTCATAAGAGATGAACAGGGATACATAAAAGTCATATTTCACAGTCATTTGGGGAAGGCCACTAATAATATGGTGAAACTCATGGCCCTAGAGCAATGCCTAGAAATCTTGATTGAATCAAATTTATATAATACTATCATTGAAGCTGACTCTGAATTGATAATTAATTCGGTCAAGAAAATATGCAATGGCACAACACCAAAAAAAGTGTCGAAACACTGGAGGTTATTGCAGGTCTATCAATGTATACAATCCCACCTGAGAGCCCTGAGAACCCTCAATTTTGTTCATGTGCATAGAACAACCAACAGGTTAGCGGATCATTTGGTGAATGAAGGAGTACTCTATTCAAAAAGTAATAGAAGATATGACTGGATGTCGACTCCCCCAGGGAGATTGCGGGAAGATTGTCACAGACAGGCTACCAAAGACAAGGAATACTTTCAAAGCATGAGAAATAAGTAGAGAGATGACTAATGGGAACAGAAGAAAGTGGACCAATCACAGGGAAGTAGCAAGTGGTAAAAAGCAAGCAGGAGGACAGGCACCTGATTAAAGTTTGCCCTGAACTCCATCATCCTATGGATTTCGGGTTGGATACTGCATGTAGGTTAATTCTACAGATGGACCCGAAAAATATAGAAAGATGGCCTATTTAAATAAGTCGATATATGAGTGTTCTATGTAAAGACAAAGTATGGTAGAGAAACTGGGATTTAAGCATATTTCCATCGATAAGCAAAAAATCAACGACATAAACAGAAAGGACCTGAAACCGTTGGATCTTTTAGATCGACGGACAGTATTCGTGAAAGAGCACAGAGTTAATTCACAGGGAAATGGTATTGCAATAGTAGAAGTGGTATTTTGAGCACCCTCAAACCCTTAAGCGATTTTGTAGGGTGAGCACTCGATGCCACTCATCGAGTGACATGTATCAACGAGGAGAAGAGAGGAAACCACTTTTCAAGTGGTTAATCCTTGGGCTACTAGTCCACCCGAAATCCCTTACAGTCGTTGGATCTAGCGCATGTAGATCAACTGTTGTGGTTTTTCGTGCAAGTTGGTTGATCTGGCCAGCGACAACCGTCAGATCGAGCGCCAGATCAACAGCCAAGATCTAATTGCAAATCACATTAGAGTGAGGTCAAGGGACAACGAAGATAGCATTGCGATATGTTGATGGGCGATTTA
The DNA here is from genome assembly GCA_031772625.1 of Pinus tabuliformis. Taxonomy (NCBI): domain Eukaryota; kingdom Viridiplantae; phylum Streptophyta; class Pinopsida; order Pinales; family Pinaceae; genus Pinus; species Pinus tabuliformis. The sequence continues at coordinate 313,818,709 of CM062816.1, read as the reverse complement.
GCGATGCGCCGATAGCCACTGGATTGGAAACTGGAATCGACGGCGGAGATTGTGCTGATCGGAGATTGGTGATTGGAGTGCGCAACGGAATGCTGATGGATCGAGAGTGTGGACCCACTGATATTTATTTTCGTGGGTGTAAAATATTTGAAGCTCGGCCATTTGGGTGCCGTGCGGGAATTCCCGTGTTTTCCTTTGTCTTTCGATATCATGATTGGTCTCGATTTTTAAAGGAAACCCGATAAAGTGTTGTGGTCAGGTTTTAAGGCTTAATGCCTCTTTTGAACGCTTCCGATAGGTTTTGTGGGCCATAACCCACAGGCAGATGTTTTGTTTACAGCTCCTTTGTAGTTTTGTTCGGGCTTTTCACAGTTTTTTGGAGTTTGGTTTGGGTTTTGCCAGCCCAGCTGCCTGTTAAATTTTCTCAGAGATGGTGCTTCTCTTTGTACATTATATATTTTTCTAGATTAATGGAAGGTCCCACTCTTACTTGATCAAAAAAAAAATGAAGAGTTTGGGAACAAATAAATTACCTCATCTAAAGAAATTGAAGATCCACTATTTCTAGAACTTTAAAGCACTGGAACTTGATAGTGGTGGTCTTCCAATGTTAAAGGACTTGAGGTTTCTTCAACTATACAATTTTGAAAGTATAGTGGGACCCTCTAGTGTGATCAGTGACAAAAGAATGCCTAAATTCAACACTTTTGCATACAAACTTGTCCATTCTTGAGAAGATTGGTATTGGAGAAGCTATCCAATTTAAGGGACATGAAACTATGGGACTACAATGAGCTAAGAGAGTTAGAGGTTAGAGCTATTGGAATGTTAGAAGGTAGAGAATACAGTAGGACCCCATGATGTGTGGGATGAGAAAACAATGTTTAAACTTCAATTGTTGAGGATATTATAGTGTCAAATGTTCATAAGATTTCTAAGAGGAATGGAAAAACCCTCCAAGGTACAAAAAATAATTGATTGAGTGGTGAAAAAATCTAACTTAGGGAGATAAGAATGTGAAAATTATTTTTCTCCTCTTCTCAACGTTGAAAGCACATTATAAATGTTTTTGTTATATATCATATAACTTGTAATATTATTTTTTAAATATATTTTTTCCTTTTTGTGTAATATTTGAATACTATTTTTATATTATATTTATAACACATTATAAACTATTTATAAATTTATTAAATTTAATGTTTTATAATTTTTATAATTTGATTTTTATTTTTAATTTTGAAAAATATTAATAATATCATATTTGATTATATTATATTTGCATAAATATAAGAATTCTGTATATCAATACACAGTGTTTAATATTGGTGATTCTGAGTGGTGTCAAAATTCAATTTGGGAAGATGATAATGTAAAAATTAATCTTTCTCATAATGCAGAATAAAAAGGATTAAAACACACATTCCAAACTAAAAAGTTTATATTTATATAAATAAAGATAAGATACATGTTACTATTAGAAGACTCGTCAAAATTCAACATCTACATAGCCACTTCCCTAGGATTCCAAATAATCACTATAATTAAGACAAATTTATATTCGCCATTGTTATTGACAAAATATGCATTTCAACAAAGAGATATTGAAAATGATGAGCTACAAATAATCATAACCAGAAATGGAACTCCATGATTTCCATCTCCTAGCTATATCAATACTCATACAAACCAAAAAGGCTAGGCTATAATTCCAAAGCTTCCTGTGATAATTCATCTACCTTTTGATTCAACCTTTGCAGTTATGCTTAAAATATTTTGGATTTCCTAAAGAAGGGGGGCAAGACATACATTATCCAACACAACATTTTTACATGTCCAATCTATCACCAATTTAGAGTCATCCATGACCTCTAATTTGGATACTCCCCACTTGCTTGCAAAATGAAGAAAGGTCCATAAAGCTAAGAACTCAACCTTTGTGTTTGAGCCTTTGCATGAACAATGTTGAATGTGATCTATAAATTGCTATAGATATTCAATTGGAATAGTTTTTCACAACAAATTTGAAAAAAACAATAAAATATTTACTTTTATTTTTTCTTTAGATTCCAAATTCTTTAGTTGATTTTCTACTTGATTAAGAAAAAAAAATCCAACACAAAAAATTTCCCTAAGAAACCCTTACAAGGAATACCTAGCTAGAAGGTGAGGCTGATTTGTTATTTTTTATTTCATAATTTAATTCATATCATTTTAAAATACCCCAAAGAAATTGAACTCCTCTGCTATGTACCTTGTGACTGCAAGGATTGTCATTTTTCTTAGACATTTATGTTTCATGTAACTTTCTTCTTATATTTAACCACCTGCTACATTATTTATAATATATATAGAATCTCAAACTTCAATTGCATTTTATTGTCCATATATTTTGCTTGACTATTTACTTCCACATTCCCCACTTCTCCTCTCACGTTGGTTTGCACCTCTGGGTGCAATTGGTAGTTGTATAATAATGTATGATTAGTTTATCATTATATAATTATTTTATTTAAATTTAAACATTTTAAATTAAATAGAACTTAAATTATTAATATTTTTTCTTGATCATAGTCAATTATAATCTACACACACACACAGATATATATATATATATATATATATATATATATATATATATATATATATATATATATATATATATATATATATATATATATATATATATATATATATATAATCATTAATGTAAATAGTAAACATTAAAATTAATATCAAGGTTTCATGGTTTGGAGACATTAATGTAACAATGCTTAACATCGATATAACAAAAATACACATAGAAGGAGTTGAGGTCAAGCGATGGAGACACATATTATGTTTCTAGTCGTGGGGGTTCAAATCTCCTAAGTTGTATGAAGAAGGGTTCAAAACTCCAAAGTTGTATAGAAAGAAGTTCCTCTTGGTAGTGCCATAACCATTTAGCCGAAGAAAAAAAGCGTAAATATATTATATTAATAGTCAATCAAGATCAACCATTGTCAATCTATATATAATAACTACATTATATTAATATTCAACCAATATCTACCATGGTCAATCTCTTCAACTTTTTTCAATCAACCATAAGCAACTATAATTAACCATTTTTAACAATAATCAACTCTTGCCAATAATTTTTAAGCACGATTAAACAATATCAACCATAATCTACTAATCCGCCCATAAGCCCTTACCATCAATTAAAACAACCACATAATAATTGACATATGATGATGGACTTAATTTATACCTTTACTATACCATTCAAAATAACACCTATAAACATATATTAACTATTTTATCAATATAAATATGCTAATACATTTTTAAGAGAAAATCTTCTGCGAAAATCACAAGATAAATCATTTGTCACACTTTTCGAAGCAGCGAGTGTGGTTCATTGTCAAGACAAGTTGAAGAGACAAATCTAGCTTAGCATGTTAAATAGTCTGAGCAGAGCCTCCAACGGCTATCTGAACTAATGGCTACTTTTGACTTTAGTACCATAGTCAAAATTATTAAAATTTAATGGCAATTAGTTATATTAGGTGACCAGTAAAAATCTATAAATATATAAAATAATTTAAATGGTGTTAATGGTTAGTTAAAAATGTATTGAATGATAATTAAAAATTATAGGTTAATTAGTATTTAAAAGGGAATAAGTTATAAATACGACCTTTTCTTATAATATATATATATATATATATATATATATATATATATATATAAAGTAATATACATAAAAGTTAGTTAAAATAATAATAATAATAATACTATCAAGTTAACTTAAAAAATAAATAAATAAATAGATAAATAAATAAATCAATCAATCAATCAAGGGAGAGCCACCAAAGGAAGAAGCCCGAGGAGGAAGGAATAGATAAGGCTCCAAGGAAAAATATCCTTGGAGCCTTATCTCTTCCTTCCTCCTAGGGCTTCTCCCTTTGGTCGCTGGCTTGATTTATTATTTATTTATTTATCTATTTATTTATTTATTTATTTATTTATTTTTAAGTTAACTTGATAGTATGTCCTCGTTATTTATTTATTCATTTTATTATTATTATTACTTTTTATTTTTTATTTTTATTTTTATTTATTTTTTAAGTACCTTTATATCTTTCTATATATGTTATTATTATTACTTTTATTATTTATTTATTTTTTAACTTTACTTTCCATTCCAATATTTTTATTAATTCTAACTTTTATGTATATTACTTTATATATATATATTAAAAGAAAAGGTCATATTTATAGCTTATTCCCTTTTAAATACTAATTAACCTATAATTTTTAATTATCATTCAATACATTTTTAACTAACCATTAACACCATTTAAATTATTTTATATATTTATATATTTTCACTGGTCACTTATTATAACTAATTGCCATTTAATTTTAATAATTTTGACTCAGGTCCTAAAGTCAAAAGTAGTCATTAGTCCAGATAGCTGTTGGAGGTTCTCCTCACACTATTTAACGTGCTAAGCTAGATCTGTCTCTTCAACTTGTCCTGACGATAAACCACACTAGCTCATTCAAAACGCTGATTTATCTTGTGATTTTAGCCGAAAATTTTCTCTTAAACTTGATATGGATCACAGAAGCCTCAATTCAACTAATACATTTTTTTACTTAAATCATAATAATCCGACAATGGAAAGTTAAAAATTAAACTTGATATGGATCACAGAAGCCTGAATTCAACTAATACATTTTTTTACTTAAATCATAATAATCCAACAATAGAAAGTTAAAAAAATCACTAAACATATCAAATTCAATGCTATCCCAATATTCAATATCACTATTTTATCAATATAATTATGCTAATACATGTTTTTAATTAAATCATAATAATCCGACAATGGAAAGTTAAAAAAATCATATGAAATCCAATGCTATCCGAATATTCAATATCAAATGTTTCGGCTTAAAGTGAGGTTTTTTGGATAACTCTCGTGAAACTCAGCAAAGAAAATCAAAATATACTGTTTTTGTAACTGTTTGCTCATATTGAATCTAAATGGCACATGTGTCTACTTAAATGACAAAGATGTGTAGATAACTCTCCTCAAGTAACGAGGTGAAAATAGAGTCCTGCTTTTACAATGGCCTCATATTGATTATATTTAAAAAGGGTAACATTCTTCATTTCCCATTTTAAAATAATCAGAGACAATATAAATTATTTTTTAGAAGACAAACATTTTACGAGTCAATCCACGAACATACAAATAAATAAACATGTTCTGTGACGCATGCACAGTACCTTATCCGCAAGTGTCGGCGATCTGAGTACTTCTCGGATCTGTCACTTCAATCTCCAAAACATAACTTGAACATTCGTTTGAAGAAGATGATTGATTCAGGGTGTTAACAGTGCTTTTGGGATCTGTCGTTTGAACCTCCGGAGCATAGATTGAAGAACATTGGTCAGAAGCAGATGATTGATCTGAGCAGGGAATTGGAGGTGTATCAACAGGGAATGGATAAGGAGGAGTTGCAATCTCATCCTCTCCCTCTAACATCTGGATCACTTTACTCATCCCGGGACGGCGAGATGCATGAAATTGGATACACCATAATCCCACTAAACATAACTTTTTGGCTAATTTATTATCTTCCTCTGAGATGTATCCTGCCCTAAGATTCCCAAATTCACCTTTCTCTACCTGCTTAAACGCCCACTCTGCATAGAAGTATTTACTTGATCTACTCTCTCTATTATCAAAGTCAATGTTCTTCCTTCCTCCCACCATCTCCATAATCAACATGCCATAACTATAAACATCACTCCTGTCAGTAACAGGTCCATACATTCTTGACCACATCTCTGGCGCAGCGTAACCTAGCGTTCCTCCATGAGCTGCTGAGATGTGGCTTTCTTCTCTCTTCGATATTTTTGCCAGACCAAAGTCTGCAATTTTGGGCAAAAAGTTGGCATCCAGAAGAACATTGTGGGGCTTTATATCACAATGTAAGATGCGATTTCTGCACTCTTCGTGTAGGTATAAAATGCCCCGAGCTGTACCAATAGCTATCGAATACAACTGTTCCCAATCCAAGTGGTTTTGATGATTTCCATGGATATACCTGTCGAGAGAACCATTAAGCATGTATTCATAAACCAAAGCTCTTTTGGTGCCCTCGGAACAAAAGCCTAACATACGCACCAGGTTGACATGATATGTGCTCCCCACTGTACCAACCTCAGCAATGAATTGTTGTTCACTTTGTTTCGATTCATCCAAGATCTTTACAGCTATCAGCCGCCGGCTGGGAAGCTTTCCTTTATAAACTGTCCCAAAACCTCCTTTTCCAAGCTGCTCTGCTAAATTATTTGTGTAACTTCTAATTTGTGTATAAGAATATCTTGTAGGAACTTGTGAGGAGTAATAATTTAAGAAGTTTTCCACGGTGGAAGGTCTAGAGCCGAGCGGGTCCATAAATTGCTGGATGGTCCGCTCCTCATCGTTCTCATTTCTCTTGCAACAACATCCACGATGGAACACAATACAAGAAACCACTACTATGATAAATGCACCCAACTCTCCAAAAAATATCACTGAAAATATGTTGAACAAGGAAATGAGAATATAGAATATAAAACTTAATCAAGTGTAATGCATAGATCAATTTTAAAGATCAACAAGTTACCTGCCATGAACTCTGGACTTATTATATCTTGAGGATAAAATCCTGGAAAGGAAACAGAAACAACTCAGTACAAAGATAAGATAAAGTAAATAGAAATCGGGGAAGACAATATGGTCAAGAAATGAAGTTTTGGATATCCTCACCATCAGAGCAATTCCGGAAGTGTAGCTCATTGTTAGGACAAATGCATTCTTCCTGATAATGAATTTGGCTGTAGGAATGAGAATAACATCTTCCCCCGGTGGCTAGACAAGATCGGCAAGTATCAGATATAGACCATGTAATTTTCAATCCTCCAGGAACACTAGAAAGATTGAAGAATCTAGTCGCGTTTAACCAAGAGGACATGAAATTGGGATCGCCATCATAAGGGTTCAAGGTGATTTGAAGGGTTCGGGTAGAGTAGGACGAATTTGTGATATCTCCTGCCACTCGGGCATAAAATGCTGAGTTGTGTAATACAGTCTGGTTGTTAACGCAGTAAGCAGATAAAATGCTACATGTTCCGAAGGGATATTGGATGATAGAATTGCCACAACTGGTAGGACTACAGTGAGTAAAAGATGGAGATTTAAAGCCTTTCATGAAGGAGAGGAAGCGGGCGACAGCAGCAATATAGCCAACCAGAAGCAAGGTAGCAATAACAGGGGTGATAATTGAGGATCTCATTTTCTCAAATACAACCTAACAGACAAACAGAGCTACGAAGATTAAAAAACAAGTAGGGATAATGTGCAGAGCGAGGAGGAGAAACTAAAGAGGACAAAATCCACCCGCAAGTTGGAGAAGGATGGAAAAACAGATGGATTTAACGAACGGATGACCCGAATGAATGAATGGAGTGGAGTGGTGGAGAATAAATAAGCATAATGCTGGGGTGTTGGACGGGCAGCGGTAAAGTCGAAGAGGAAGGAACGGGGAGTATGCGTTCGGACCTTCCGGGTGGGTAACAGCAAGGTATGCGTTTGGTAAATGAAAGTCAAGGAGTAATAAACGAGGATTGTGCGTTTGGGTCATCGAACGACAGTCAAGGAGGTCCCTTTCAGCAGGCCGGAAGAGGACTGGTGGAATAAATCAGGGATATTTCAAAAAAAATTGCAAGAGTAAAGTCAAATATCAAATTACAGAGAGAATTTTCGAAATTTGCCCTACCAAAACACATAATCCTCAGTCATTCAGCGCAACTTGATAATGCCGTCCGATGAGCCGAAGTCATAAATCCCTATCCCTGCTGCTGCCATTCTCCACTCACATAACCCGAAGTTCGAGCGAATAATCATCATTCGTTCCCATTTACCTTAATGTCATTTCTATCTTAAAAGCCCACTCTGCATAGAAGAATTTGCTTGCGTTACTGTCTATATTGTGGTCAATGTTCTTCCTTCCTCCCACCATCTCCATAATCAACACGCCATAGCTATAAACGTCACTTCTGTTAGTTACAGGTCCATACATTCTTGACCACATCTCTGGGGCAGCGTAACCTAGTGTACCTCCGTGAGCTGCTGATATGTGACAAAATCCACGCGTAAGTTGGAGACGGATGGAAAAACAGATGGATTTAACGAACGGATGACCCGAATGAATGAGTGGACTGGAGTGGTGAAGAATAAATAAGGATTATGATGTCCGATAGGGTTGTTGGATGGGCAGCAGAAAAGTTGAAGAGGAAGGAACGAGGAGTATGCGTTCGGACCTTCCGAGTGGGTAACAGCAAAGTATGCGTTTGATTAATGAAGGGTTGGCAGCAAAGTCAAGGAGTAATAAATGAGGATTGTGCGTTTGAGTCATCGAACGAGAGTCAATGAGGGCCCTCTCAGCAGGGATAAGAAAAGTACTGGTTGAATAAGTTAGGGATATTCAAAAAAACAAAAACAAGACGAGTAAAGTTATATATCAAATTACGGAACACTATATTGTGGTCAATGTTCTTCCTTCCTCCCACCATCTCCATAATCAACACGCCATAGCTATAAACGTCACTTCTGTTAGTTACAGGTCCATACATTCTTGACCACATCTTACAGGTCCATACATTCTTGACCACATCTCTGGGGCAGCGTAACCTAGTGTACCTCCGTAAGCTGCTGATATGTGACAAAATCCACGCGTAAGTTGGAGACGGATGGAAAAACAGATGGATTTAACGAACGGATGACCCGAATGAACGAGTGGACTGGAGTGGTGAAGAATAAATAAGGATTATGATAGGGTTGTTGGATGGGCAGCAGAAAAGTAGAAGAGGAAGGAACGAGGAGTATGCATTCGGACCTTCCGGGTGGGTAACAGCAAAGTATGCGTTTGATAAATGAAGGGTTGGCAGCAAAGTCAAGGAGTAATAAATGAGGATTGTGCGTTTGGGTCATCGAACGAGAGTCAATGAGTGCCCTTTGAGCAGGCATAAGAAAAGCAATGGTTGAATAAGTTAGGGATATTCAAAAAGAAAAAAAGAAAAGACGAGAGTAAAGTTATATATCAAATTACAGAACACTATATGTAAATTAATTTTAAACATTTGTTGAAGATAATGGAGAATATTTTAGAATTGGTAGAATTGGTTCACGTAACTTCAGGTTAAGAATTAGTTTCTATTTCTTAGGATGCTGTTGTAACTTCTCTAAAACCATGTTTTCTATTTAATGTGTAATGTGCATGAACAATGTAGAGTGTTCTGCAGAGCCATACTCTCCTCTTTCAGACTCTCTTTCGTAGAGCTAACCAATGGGTTTTATTCTTTTAATACAAACATTGCCATTTTTATCATGGTATCAGATCGTCAGGGCTGAGGAACCTGTACGCTCGCTAGTGGATGGTTCTTTGAACTGAGATCATCACAGTTGTAAGGTGGATAACTACGACGATTCTGAAATTGTCGTTGGTTATAAGTGTACCTGTGTGACGAGGTCACTGTAGCACCTTCACGAATATTTTATTCCTTTTTCGTCGCAAAAAAGTCGTGTACCGCTGCAACGATCGTGGAAGCCAACAACAAGGCTGTGGATGCGAGGGGAAGCCAAGAACAAGGCTGAAGCTGTCAGAGAAGCTGCGTGAGGAAGCCAATAACAAGGCTGAAGCTGACAACAAAAGGTTGTCTGGAGGCTGAGAAGGAAGCCACAGTGACCTACGTGTGTGCTGCAAGATCAAAGAACATTGAAGAACAATGACCTGTCTCTATCACAGATCTGGGGTAAATTTAACATCTTTTACCTATCGATTTTTTTTTTCTAAATCAGCAAGGTGAATAACAATATATTTGAAGCATGCATGAATGAGCATAACAAGCACAATGGTTCCAATTATGCAAATTGGAAGTTCAAGATGCAGACTTTGCTAGAAGCGAAGAGTGCTTGGACAATTGTGAATGGGGATGAGCCGAGGCCCGCGACTAGATCAGCATCGGTCCCAAATTGGGAGAAACGAGAAAGTAGAGCAAGGACAATGTTAAAGATGTCAGTGAAAAAATGCGTTATACCACACATCAGAGAAGGTAAGTCAGCTAACGAGATCTAGGGAATTTTGAAGGAATTGTACGAGATCAGGAATTCAAATCGTCTTCTATTCCTCAAGAGTAAGATCCTATCCATGAAGATGGAGGAGAATGAAACAATTGCTTCATTCGTAGCAAGGATTAAGGATCTAAAAACCAAATTATTAGACATTGGTCATACAATGGACAATACAAATCTTGTAACCATTATAATGAATGGTGTCACTGATGATTATCAAATGTTCATCACTGGGATAAATGCCAAAGAGAAGATCCCACACTTTGAAGAGCTGACAGGTATATTGATGCAGGAAGAAGAGAGGAGATCAACTCTGAAGCCCCAGAGTGTCGATCTTGCATTGATGGCAAAGAAGAACTTCTACAAAGGGAAAGGAGGTCCACAACAACAAAACGGAGCAAGTTCACATAAACGGCCAAATCTGACTCAAGGTATGCATCCCAATAAAAACTACTCTGAAACTAAATGTTTTTATTGCGGAAAATTGGGTCATATTGCCAGGGAGTGTAGGAAAAAGAAATATCATGAAGAACAACAGAAGCTGAAAAGACATGCAGGTCATCTCGCGAATGGTGATCAAGTGCAGAATTTAAGATTGTTCATGGCAAATCGTGATGAAAATGTTGATGCAGATATCTGGCATGTAGACTCAGGAGTGTCAACACACATGACACGGAATAAGCACTGGCTGGTGGATTTTAAAGAAATCAACGAAGGCGCACAGATTTACATAGGTGATAACAGAAGTCATCAAATCAAAGGGAGTGGGAAAGTGTCTGTTATTCTACCTGATGGTAATATCAAACAAATTTATAATGTAATGTATGTGCCTGGCATAACAAAGAACTTGATTTTTGTATCTATGATTATAGACCAAGATTTGAAAGTTGAATTTTAAAATCTAACTACTACATTAAAGATCTGCTAGATGGCATGAAGACAATTGCTACACGAATCCGAACAGGAGGATTGTACAAGTTGGATGTGAGACCTGCACCAGTTCGAGCATTGACAACAGGGAGCTTGACTACAAAAGAGGTTTGGCAACAGAGATTCGGCCACATCAACCACTGATTTGCTGTTACTACAAAGGAAGGAAATGGTAAGAGATATTCCTATGCTAAAGTAAGTACATAATGACTGTGATGCTTGTACTTTAGGAAAAATGCATAGAGAAGAATTTCCCTGTTAGAGTAGAAACGAAACAGAGGGATATACTAGAATTAGTGCACACAGACCTTTGTGGACCCATGTAGACAAAATCATTAGGAGGTACACTGTATTTTCTACTGTTTATTGATCACTGTATGAAGTTTTCTTTGGTGTATTTCTTAAGTAAGAAGAGTCATACATTCGAATACTTTAAGCAGTTTAAAAATATGATTGAAAGACAAACAGGGAAACGGATAAAAATTCTCCGCTCTGATTAAGGGGGAGAATACAGGAAGGATGAACTCATCAGATATTGTGAAGACCATGGAATTTTGTAGCAGTTTACAGTACCCCATACTCCACAACAGAATGGAGTAACAGAAAGGAAAAACAGAACTCTGGTGGAATGTGCTAGAAGTATGCTTAAAAGTAAGAATCTTTCGAATGGTTTTTGGGCTAAAGCAATGAATACTGCAGTTTATTTAAAAAATAAGAGTCCTACAAGAAGTCTTGAGTCTAAAACTCCTTTTAAGGCACTATATGGATATAAGTCTGCAATAAAACACTTAAGAATATTTGGATGTAAAGAATTTGCCCACATACCAAAGGAAGATAGAAGAAAATTAGACTCAAAATCCATCAGATGTACTTTTATAGGGTATTGTTCGTTGTATAAAGCATACATATTATTTAATCCCTCTACTCACAAGATCTTTGTTAGTAGAGATGTTAAATTCCATGAGCAGGATCATGAAGAACCTAATGAGCACTATGATGGATGGGACATTCCGTACTTTGAGGAAGAAGAAGGAGAGAATAGTCAGGGTCAGCAGCAAACAAAGGCAGAGGATGAACAACGACAACAACAACAACAACAGCAACAACAACAGAAAGAAAAAGTAAATGGTGATCAAATAAGGTTTGAAACCACTACCCCACCACTTAGGATATCAGGTAGGAAAGCTCAAATGCCTGTAAGATATAGGGAAGATGCTTTTATAACTAGTATGATGAATGTGGTTGAACCGTCTAGTTATAAAGAAGCAAATGAAAGTAGTGAATGGAAAACAACCGTGGAACATGAATATGATTCAATAATCAGAAATAACACTTGGGAATTGGTTGAACTTCCTAGAGGAAAACAGACCATAGGTCGTAAATGGTTATATAAACCTAAAATTAATGCAGATGGAACTATAGAAAAAATAAAAGCTAGGTTGGTAGCAAAGGGGTACTCACAAAAAGAAGTGATAGACTATGAAGAAACCTTCGCCCCTGTAGCTAAATTGAACACCATCAGAATGTTAATTGCTTTAGCTACTAAGAAACATTGGATGATGCACCAACTAGATGTAAAGTCTGCATTTTTGAATGGAGAACTAAAAGAAGAGGTTTATCTAGAGCAACCGGAAGGGTTTGTCTAGAAAGGGAAAGCACATTTAGTCTGTAGATTGAAGAAAGCACTTTGTGGACTAAAACAAGCTCCTAGGTCGTGGTATGTGAAAATTGATTCATTTTTTCTACAAGCTGGCTATAATAGAAGTAAGAATGACCCTAATCTTTACACCATGAATGATGAACAAGGGTGCGTAGTGCTGATTTAATTATATGTAGATGTTTTGATAATTACAGGTAATGCTATATATCTAATTGATGAAATCAAGCAACAGACATCACAGATGTTTGAGATGAAGCACCTTGGTGAACTCAGACATTGTCTAGGTCTTGAGATCTGGAGAGATTCAGGTCAAACATTTCTCTCTCAAGCAAAGTATGTCAAAGGCCTATTAGAAAAGCTTAGAATGGATCAATGTAAGTCTGCACTGGTACCATTGCAGTAGAACATCAAATTGCAGTGTGAAGATGGCTCAAAAGCAGCGGATGCAACACTTTACAGACAACTGGTTGGGAGTCTGATCTATCTAACCACCACTAGACCTGATTTGGCTTATGCAGTCAATGTGCTAAGCCAATTTATGTCTAAACCACTTGAAAGCCATTGGAATGCAACGAAGAGTATTTTGAGGTATCTACAAGGTACTGTAGATTACGGTATTATTTACAGTGACTCTTCTGATGTTAGATTCGCAGGATTTGTAGATTCAGGTTGGGTAGGAAATGTGGATGATCACAGATTTATAACAGGCTATGAATTTAGTCTTGGATACGGGGTGATCACATGGAGCAGCAAGAAGCAGAACACAGTCTCCTTATCTTCAGCAGAAGCAGAGTATCAAGCCATGTGTGCAGCAACGCGTGAGGCGGTTTGGTTTCGGAGACTTCTCTAGGATGTTGGGGAAGAACAGACAATCGCAACAACAATCAAATGCGACAATCAAAGTTCAATCAAGCTGGCCAACAATCCGGTGTTTCACAAAAACACTAAACATATTGATACTCAATTCCATTTTGTCAGGGAGAAAGTGCAATCCAAAGAAATTCATCTGGAATATTGTAATACATGTGATAATGTTGCGGACATTTTCACTAAGCCTCTTGGAAAAGTTAAGTTTCAAATGTTTAGGGAGATGTTAGGCATATATGTGAACCCATTCTCCATTAAGGGGGAGTGTTGAAGATAATGGAGAATATCCTAGAATAGGTAGAATCGGTTCACGTAACCTCAGGATAGGAATTAGTTTCTATATCTTAGGATGTTGTTCTAACTTCCATAAAACCATATTTTGTATTTAATGTGTAATGTGCATGAACAATGTAGAGCGTTCTGCTGCCATTTCCCAATGCCGTAAGGAGACTGCTTTTTTGCCCTAAAAGTCTGGAGATTCCGGCCACATTATGAGAAAATCCAAGTTACAATTGTTAAACTTAAAAATTTTAGGTGCCTCAGAAATTTTTGATGGCGCTGACTCCATTTCCACCAGCAAAAGCATGGTTCAAACACTGCCTCTACAAGATTTTTTGAAATTTTTTTCTAGCATTCTCGCTACTTTTAATCTTCCATACAATTCTTGGGAAAACTCCTTCTCCAATCACATAACCTGAAATTGGAGTGAATAATCATCATTACTTCCTATTCACCTTTATGTCATTTCTATCTTTATCAAAATAAAAATATTAGTTCTATCTTATCAAAATCGAAATTTAACAACCCTAATCCAATTCACACATATCTAAGTAAAATTGCAATTGTATCAATCTTATACTATTTTTCACACATATCTAAGTTCAATTGCAATTGTATCAATCTTCTACTATCTAAAAAGATCCTAAATCATTTCTATCTTTATCAAAATAAAAAATATTAGTTCTATATTATCAAAATCAAAATTTAACAACCCTAATCGAATTCACACATATCTAAGTAAAATTGCAATTGTATCAATCTTATACTATTTTTGACACGTATCTAAGTTCAATTGCAATTGTATCAATCTTCTACTATCTAAAAAGATCCTAAGTTATTTTTCCCTCGACAATAATGAAGATCCTAAGTTATATTTTCCTAGACAATAATGCTTCATTAATCCTTATGGCTCATTGTTTGATTGTTTAACCATTTGATTAATTCAGTTTAGAGAAGCATATGTTGTAGTAAACTTTTCAAAATAAAATCAAAGAAGAGACCTGTGGCCATTGAAAATGAAAAAGATAACAAAAGACATTGTATAAATTTGCAAGCCTCAGAGACAATAAACTTACATGGAAACCAAAGGAACAAGAAAGACAATAAACTTGCATGGAAACCAAAGAAACAAAGAAGTCCTAATAATAATTTCTAGAGAAACCCTAGCAACGTAATTATACAAACGAGATCACTGTAACCTTAACCTTGAAGGTTTGTTTTCAGGCAGTGAAAAAACAACCGTGGTGTTTAAAGATTATTTCGGGGCAAATGTCATGGCACTAATATGTAGGAAAATTATGGAATTATATATTTTCTCTCACCTAAGAGAAAAAAAATTAACTTCATAGTTGGTAAAACCATTAGAAATGTTAAATCTCCATACTAGGTAATGAAATTACAATACTATTATTATATCCCAAATATGATTTGCTTATAAATTTGTTAAAATACATCGCTGAATCTTGGGACAATCATCTTGTTTTTTTGTTACAATCAATACTCAATCATAAATAGATAGGATACTAAGCACGAATTAATGTCAGGAGCATGAATTCAATTATAGGAACGCCTTAGCATTTTTCTTTTTTTTCAGAAAGAAAAAGCTGAATTGTATTATATTGAGTCTCTGTAACAGTTCTAGATGGTACATATTATGCAAACTAGAGAAACAGAGGACAAAAACCAAAGGAGAGTTCTTCTGAGCACATTGCCAAAACTAGAAGATACACAGATGCAAGGACACCTCCAGCGCCAATTGGGATAGAAATCAGAAATAGAAAAAGCCATACATAATCCAACAGATACTAGGAAAATCAAAAAGGAGAAACCAAAAACAGATCATAAGGATAGATAGAAAGGAAGCTAAAAACCCGGAATACAAAAGTCCTGAATGGAAAAGGACTCCTCACCAGCTGAAACCTTCAAGGATCATGAACCTAAGCCGAGGAGAAGACCCTCCTTTGACAAGCAATCTGCTTTCTGGTTCCGGGCTCTGTAGACGTGCTGAATGGAACTCCCTCCCATAAGACCCCAAAAAAACATAATTCTATCCATCCAGCATGCGAGGTGAGGGCACCTGATGAGGCTTTTACCATTGACATGATCGACCATAGATTTTGAGTCCCCTAAGATTGAGATAGGATGGATGTCAAAAGAAATACAGAAAGTGAGAAGACCCGCGAGGGCCTTCGCCTTCGCCAAGCTATTTGTTCCCTTACCTACATTCCAGGACAGGCCATAATGAAGATTCTCATCCATAATAATGATCACCCCATAGCCGCATGAATTTTGTTGGGAAGCTCCGTCAAAGAAGGCCCTTAGGAACCTTTGAAACGAATCTGCCAGCCCACTTTTGTTGACAGTTTTCAAATTTGGAAACTTTTTGGGGACGGAGTCATAAATGAGAATTATGTGTTGTAATATATCCATGAGAGGCTCCTTTGCTTCATTGAAAACTTTATTGTTCCTCCACCTCCATGCACACCATAAAGCAATTATAATGATCGATCTCTATGATTCTCTTTGCCTACTCCACCAATCAAAAGCATCGGGAGTGGAAGCATGAGAGAGGAGAGGGAAACCATAAAGAAATGCTAGATCCTGCCATATTTGCTGAATAGAGTTGCACTGGAAGAACATGTGAAAATTATATTCCTCATCTAATTCACACATTTGGCACCTACTCGGCCCATGCCACTTTCTTTTCCTCAAATTCTCCCACGATAGGTTTTTATTATAAAACACCAGCCATGAGAAGTATATGAATTTGGGTGCGCATCTTGATTTCCAAAACGTTGATGGGAAGGTGGGATAAGAGAGCATGGACTTTGAACCAATCATATCAGCATAAATATCCTTTACGCATACCTGAAAATTTGCATCTGTCAGATTCCAGACCAAAAAGTCCTGCGGCATGGACCTGAGAAACCCGCAGCTTCTCAGAACGTTCCTGACCGAGTCCCATTGGCTCAACAACGACTCCGGCAAACCAAGATCGGCAGCCGATTTCCATATAGGGAGGGGGCCTTGCCAACCTGCAATCAACTTATCCCACGTGAAGAAGCCTTTGCCATGGAGGAAGAAAAGAATCCTATTGGGATTTGATATGATCTCAAACCCGCTCATGGTGGGGTCAATTCCGATGAGGATTCTATTGTCGGACTGAAAGCACCATTTCAGGTTCCTTAAAAAATACTTCTCTATTTCACGGAAACTGAGCCAGATAGCAGAGCTGCACTTTGCTCCAATGCTCCCTAAACGAAACCAGTATTCCATGCCTTTTCCTTTCATGTATTTCATCTTAATGGTATAGCTCCAAGGCCCTTCCCCGTAGATACCCCTCCACAAGGATTTGCATAGGAGTGCCTTACCGAAGGTCCTCAAATCCAATAAACGCCAAACACCTGAAGAATTTGGTCTAGAAATCTTCCCCAAAGAGGCGAGATGATATTTTCCTTGAGCTAAGTTTCCGCCCCAAGTAAAATTTGCAGTGATCTTGTTCATTTTCTGAATGATGCTTGTCGGGAGGAAGAAAATGTGAGCCCAATATACAGCAAGTTGAAAATGTACTGCTCAAGTTAGGACAATTCTTCCAGCCAGAGATAGACATTTATATTCCCAGGAAAGTATCTTTTTATAATATCTATCAATAAGCCATTTCCAATCATCTTTAGAATAACCCTTTGCCTTTAGATGAAAACCCAAATATTTTACTCCATCCTTATACCGACTCCAAACAACTCGGAAATCCATTTCACTAATTCCATATTGGCATGTTGTGGTATAGAATGGATTTGGATTTGTTTATTTGTAAGCTAGTGGCCCTTTGAAACCTATATAGAATGTCGTTTAGACATCTCCACGTAATCCTGCATAGCATTGCAAAAATAAGCACATCATCAACAAATAAATTGTGTGAAACGTAATTGTTCCTGCATATCTTCACGGGCCTGCAAGTGTTCTCTGAAATAGCCTTATTGATATGTAGGCTTAAAGAGTTCATTGCAAGGATGAACATCGACAACGATAAAGGGCATCCTTGCCGCAGCCCCCTTTCTGCTGAGAAAAAAGGGGAAGGGATCCCGTTAATAATGACCGCATAATTCACATTCTCAATGCATGCCATAATCCAATTAATGACATTTGATTTCAGACCAATCTTTGCTAATAAAACCTGATAAAACCCCAATCTAAACAGTCAAAAGCTCTTTGCAAATCTATTTTCAAAATGACCGCTTCAGATTGATTAGAGAGCATGGAGAACAGGCTTTCCTGAGTGTTGGCGACTGCATCCATTATATTCCTACCCTTCAAAAAAGCATGCTGGTCCCTTGATAATGAATCGGCCAATGTCGCTTTGATCCTCTCTGCTATAATTTTTGTGATAATTTTGAAAGTAATGTTGCACAAGGAGATCGGCCTGAAGTCTTTAAAGGTGTCCGCTTCCAGTTTCTTTGGGATGAGCGCTATCTGCGTGGATGAAGTAATGTGATGGATGTTGCCTGATATTCTTGCTACCTCAACCATCCTCAAGAGATCTAGTTTGATGATGTCAAAAAAGTGGATGAAAAATTCTATTGTCCAGCCATCCGAACCAGGGCATTTATCCTTCTTAAAAGCCTTCATAACTCCTAAAAGTTCCTCCTCTGTTATGGGCTAGAATAGCTCTTCATTTTTTTCATCATCAAACTTTTGGGGGACCAGATCAATACCCCATATAATATCCTGAAAGCTGCAATTCATCTTCTTTTGTATTGATCTTTAAAATATCTCATTGCCTCCTTTGAAATTTCTTGATGAGAGAAGAGAAAACCTCTGTGACCATCACTAATTTTCCATATAGTGTTCCTCTCCTGCCTATCATTTGCATATCTGTGAAAAAATTTGGTGTTCCTATCACCTTCTTTGAGCCATATCGCCCTACTCTTTAGCCTCCATAAGGCTTCCTCCTCCTTTAGAATATTCTGTTTCTTCCTTTCAAGCTCATTTAGTCGGCATTTCAAACTGAAGGGCAGAGAGTTGGCTTTCAATAACTTAGAGATATTCTCCAACTCTTTTTGTATTTCTTGAAGAGTCAATCTGTCCGATTTTCTTTTTTTGTGTTCCCATGCCTTTACCACTTTTCTCAATGAGGACATCTTATCTCTAAAAGTCATAAAAGGAGGAACCAAGCTGTTAGCGAATAATTCCTTCCAGACTTTTGATATTTCTAACTCGAAAGCAGGGTCCTCTAGGCAAGATCTGTTGAACTTAAAGGGGAACCCACTCCTGAACCCCTTTTCCTTCCAACAGAGAGATATTGGCCTATGGTCGGAGATGAATGCATTTTCAATGGTTGAGAAAGGCATTCCCATTTTATCAATGATGCTGACATGGACAATAAACCGGTCTATCCTTTTTGCAATATTGGCTTGTTCTATTCTTCCATTATTCCACGTAGGCATCATTTTGGTTGGAACCACATCTACAAGATTCCTGTGAAGAATTTCATACTTGATTCTATTAGAGAGCGGATCTCTCTTTCTGCACTTCCCCCATCGTTCTTCTAGACTTAAAGTAATATTAAGATCACCTGCAATCATTAATGAATCAATGTCAAAGATTTCTGAATCAAAAAACTTTTCCCAGAAGTGAGACCTATTTTCATAAGGGGCATAGATATTCAAGATATTGATGGGACTGCAATATCCTATAATAACCGCTGAGATGAGAATGCCTGCAAAGCATTTATAGGCTTTAGCATTGATCCAAGAAGGATCCCACATAACCACCAGACTCCCCGAAATACCCTTGGCTTCCGTGGCTGCCATGTGCCACAAAGGAAACATTTTCCTGAAATAGGAGATGGCCTCTTGTTTGTTGTGCATGGTTTCTTGTATAAGAATGACTTTTGGCATGACAAAGAAGAAAAGGTCTTTAAGTGCCAAAAATTTGAGATCTGCTCCCAGACCTCGGATATTCATTGAAATGATGAAAGTCATTATGGGGGGGGGCAGCCCCGCTTGCTCTAAGAGGCTGTTTCTCAGACATGTAAAAGATGGGAACGTCCAAAAGTGATAGGTTCCTTATACCACAATCCGCATCTTTAGTCCTCCCCCGATAGTGTCTGCTTCCACCCTTGTTCTTCTTCCTTACAGTTATATTTTTTGCAGAGTTAGGGCTAATGAGCGGGGGCGAAGGAAACTAAGGTTTATGAATGGTTAAGGGCTCCATCTCGAGAGATTTCTTGCTCAAAATAAAATCTAAGTCACTGTCATATAAATTTGTAGGGGATGATGACGGGGAGTTTAAAGGGGTGGCAAATACCATTGGTTCTTTACATTTAATGGAGGGATGATGGATTTTATCGGGAGTAGGCGAAGATGATGAGATAAGGATGGTTTGAGATCCCACTTTAAAGTTCTTTGGTTTGGGGATCAGAGGGGGGGAAGGAATTGGATTTCCCTCTTTAGGTTCCGGGGTATGATGACAATTATGGAATAGAAACTCTTTTTTGGTGCTCAAATCAGTTATAGGCAATGAATCTAGATTTGAAGATCCCGACTTGGATCCAAGGCATAGAGAGCGATCTTGAGAGAAATACTGGGAGATAGATTGGTTCCATTTTATAGATTCTTGGAAACCTATGCATCCTCCAGATCTGTCAGAGTCCAGCTGACTCGGGGAGATTGCTTCTCTTTTTCAGAGGACATAGGGGAGGCCACCTGGAATTTATCATGAAACATCTTTCTTTTTATAATCGGGCGCCAAGGACAATTTTTTATAAGATGTCCCGTCTTGTGACAAGTGGAACATCTAAAAGGAATACCCATAAATCGAGCCTTTGATTTATTTTTAAGTCCCTCCAGGCATTCTCTATATGATCTGGAAAACCTCCCCTGTAAGCCTTTTCTATGAGAATCCATGCAATGCGCTTGTCTTTGTGCCCCAGACACCATGGGTCAACATAGACAAATCTTCCAATAGAGTTACCTATCTCTGTTAAAGTCTCCCTGGACCAGAACTCGAGAGGAAGATTTGGGAGCTTTACCTAGATCAAATTTATTGAGGGAGTGTTTTTCAATGGGTCGTATCCGATATACCATCTATGGAGAACGAGGAAGCTTTTTCCATATACCCAAGGGAGTTTCTAGATGGCTTCTACATCACCAGCATTTAAAAAGTGAAAACAGAACCATTCTTTCATGAGCTTTGATACTATGGGGAAGTATCCAATCAGTGGCTTTCACTGGGATTCAAGCCATTTTCTCATCGCGGCATCGTCCATTTCTGAGAAATGCCATCTACCCACCAAGGCAAGGTCCAAGAGGCTTTCTATGCGCTCAGACAGGTGGATACTGTCCAGTTTTAGAGCAGCAGGCAGAGGAGTGGTTCTTATAGGGTTCCAAGCTCTGTTATATCATTTTGCCTCATCATACGAGACTTTTTGTGACTGGGCTCTATCTTTGTCAGCAACTTGCATTGTTGGTTGAGTTACCACGTCATCCAAAGTAGCTTGCCAGTCACCCGCTTTCGTGGCACCACCCCAGTCCTTCTCAGCTTGTATGGCAGCGCGTATCATGGCCTCCGCGACCGATACATTAGACCCACCCTCTATGCGCCACTATCTCGATCTCCAAGCTATGACAAAGGGATATTGTCCTTTAATGAGCATCAGTCTGGCCTTTGAATGGAAGGCCCGGATGAGATAATTGTCACCTGAAGGGGATAAGACACTTCTGACAAAACAACCTGGCATTCTGGAGCCTCGGAGTGGAATGTTAAAGGCTCAGATATAGAAAATCCTCTTTTCCAAGGATAACCACGAGGATGATGGATTGCCAAATCGGGATATAGTACCAGCAGTAAATCTGTTAGAAGAGTCGTTGATCAAGGGAGGCGCGTGAATAGAAAAGGACAGTTGTCCAAGAGCATTTACTAAAATTTACTGCACTTAATTAGGCAAAGAGAGATGGGGGCGATCTCGGTACCGAAAACCGGGGTTGAAAAAAACCGGATCCCAAGAAGATGGAAACCGAACATCGAGAAGTGGTTTTCCGGTCCTGTGCAGTGGAGGCGGAGGAAGATCCGATTCCTGCTCAAGAACTATGGCAACAAACAATTCCTAACCAGCTTTCAAACAAAGCATCCAATGGAGTTATCTGATCCTATGAGAGTTAACTAGATGAGTCATCATGGCAGTCAATGCAACAGCATTATATTTGAAAAATACACCACCAGGCTCCAATCTTTATCCTAAAATCCGAACAGGGTTTATAGATTACTACACACTGCTTCAGTTTGTGGATGAAAAACCAAAACATTCTAAAAAAACCAGACTTTGAGCAAGGAGTGCTCGAGAATTAACTCTCACGTTTTTCCCAGAACATATATCTTTGCCAGCATCCAAACTAAAGGTGAAAAACACAGACTAAAACTCACTTACTGAGACTAAAAAGCACTTAATATTTCCAGAAAAATATGGCTGCCTTTTAGTAAGATTAAAACTAACTGTGAAAACATTTAAAAGACGTAATAAGTGCCTGGACTAACTGACCTCTTATAGAGCATATGCCAAGTGTAGAGCAGCAGTAAACCTACAGTGAGACCAAACCAAGTGTAGAGTAGCAGTAAACCTACAGTGAGACCAAACCAGAAGCATGATGCCGGAGATGAGAGAGAAAAGGAATGATGAGAAAGCGAGCAGAAGGGACGACCCTGCACCGGAGCGCAGGGGAAGAGGAAAGCTGACCAAACTTTCACAGTACCTGTAGAGACTGAAACTTATAGCTGCTGCCAGGGAACGAGGCTTGATAGTGGAAGAGTTAACGTGTCATTCTATCGGATGGCATGGAGGAGGAGAGTCATATACTGGCAGGTGGTGAGCACAACAAGCTTGAGACGTGCATGAGCTATCGGCGGAGTTCCTGGATAATACGTGTAGGTTGAGATCATGGGCAACCCATGCATTGGCTCCCCGCGTTCCTCCTTTGCACGCGTTCCTCCTTTGCACTGACTGGAGACGAGTGTATGAAGGCCATGGCTAATGCAATCTGGTTGGTCGCTTTCAGCTTGTCGCTCCACGCTCCCTTAGCATTTTTCATTTATGCCTTTCTACGATGATTGTTTATATATATTTAAAATTAAAATACTTTTACTTTGAACCTTTAAAGGCACTTTCATTTCAAAAAAAATAATGTTAATTTAAAAGCGTGTGCCCGTCAAGATTTATGAGTATATTTTCGAAAATTTCAAATTTATGATAATGTATCATATCCATTGTTGTAAGCGCTATTCTTGAAACCTAATTAAAACCTAATTAAGGTCGTAGAAACCTAATAGATGTTGTGCCACAAAATAAAATGGAGTGACACCAAATGAAGTGCTTTACACCAGTCATGTTTTATGAATTATTTCTTAATATATTAAAAATAAGACTGGACTAACGAAATTAAAAAACAATTCAAAGAGCTTCTATACTATGTGTTTTATAATAAATTAAAAATAAGACTGTATTAAAAAAATTATAAAACAATTCAAAGAACTTCTCTACCCTGTGTTTTATTATGTATAAAGATATTTTTACATTATTGAATTTTCCTTATTTATAATTTGAAAATTTAAAATTCTTTAAAATAAACTTCTATATTAACACTTGAATCATATAATTGAACTTCCTCGCATCAAATTCTAATATACACGACACTTATCTATATAATTAATCAAATTAACACTATAGTTTTAAAATAAAAATTTCTAAGGTTGTGATCTTTCTTTTCGTGCTTTTAATTAAGTTCATTTAATTATATATTTTCTTTCTTCAATTTTGATAAAAATATTTGAAATTTAGACAGTTAGAATATAAAAATATATATATGGTGTTGTTTTAACTCAATGTTCAAAGTTGCCGAAATTTTTGAAATTTTGATTCGAAAATTCAAACCCGTGCAATCACATGGTTTTGACAATTGGACGATTGTAATGGAAGTAAGTAAGAAAGTAGTTTGAATTTTGATTCGAAGATTCTCACTTTTGCCTTCGTTTGAAAATTCCACAATTTCAATGGAAGTGAATTAAAAGTGTTTAATATTTAATTATTTTATTTTATCTTGGTTTTTATATACGAATAAAATTATTATTAAAATAAAATTAGAATCTAAAAAATAAAAATAAAAATTAATTTTATATTTGGTAGAACTATGAGAAATGTTAAATTTTTATATTAGGGAATGAAATTATAATACTATTATTATATCAAAACTAGCATAACCATATTTACCAATGTAGTTGATATATATATATATATATATATATATATATAACCATATTTTCTAATGTAATTCATATAGGTAGATAGGCTTATATCAACCACATTAATAATTATTATGACTATTTTTTTAAACACCAACTATTTATGATTATTAATAACTATATAAATAATAACAACCATATTATTTATATATATTATTATATTAATATTATAATAATAATATAAATTCATAATAAGATTAGATTATCGTAATATTATTATAAAAGTATAATAATATAATTATTATTATATTATTATAATAATAATATAATTATTATTATATTATTATAATAATAATATAAAATTATAAAAATAATAATAACAATTATATTCTACTATTATTATAATAATATATAATAATATTAATATTAATATTAAGTATTATATTATTAATTAATAATAAGAATATTTCTACTAATATTATATTATCATTATATTATTATAATAATAAAAAATATAATTATTATTATATTATTATAATAATAATATAATAAGCCTACGGGGCTTTGGATTGACGGTGAATGGGTGCATTGTTAAGGCACTCCTTGCGATAGGTCATTGGGTCAAATCCCCCGTGGGTGCTTACCTACCAAAATAATAATAATAATAATAATAATAATAATAATAATAATAATAATCATTATTATTATTATAACAATAATATAAAATAATAATAAAAATAATCACAATTATATTGAATTATTATTATAATAATAACATGAACTCATAATAACAACCATGATTCAATTTTAATTAGAATTGTGATAAGTGAATTATTATGTGTAAATTTTTATGTTAGTCTCACTCTCCTATGTTAAAACAATTCTAAGTTCAAATAAGTAAATTAATTAAAATCATGAAAGTTAGGATTTAATCCTACCTTCGTAGATTGAGTTTGTTCCTCATGGGTAGGGGTCAGTTTAGGCTTAGCTGATTGAGAGATTCTCTCCAACTAGTTAGGCTCCTAGATTAGTGTGTTGTTGAGATATTTTCTCAACCATAGTGTCCAAGATAAATGTACTATCTTGAGACAAACTTCGTCATGTATTTATTAGCACTATTATCATTCTTTGGAGATTAGATTGAGACTGTGAGGAATATAATACAGTGAGGTTTTTAGGCCTTTTCCGCCATGTTTGTTTTGGGAATATTTCTGCTATTTATTTTATGAGTGATTTATTAGTTGATTAAATCTCCTTCATGCGGTATCAGAGCCTATGGTTTTCTCTTTGGGATTGGGAGAGTGATAAGATTTGTTTGCAATTGCGTTGTTGAATATATGAGAAAATTGTTGTGTGATAGAGCTATCTTGTCCAAGCGAGAGGAAAGAGTTGTGGGTTCTTGGTGTAGTAGGAGGAAATCTCTACTAAAATTGGTCACCCACCAATTTGTGTAGAAGCTAAAAAATGACGAGTATTATGTTGTAAGAAAATCTGAACTTCTCACCCATCCTATGCTGTTAACGTGGAAGATGAGTTTGATGACAATTTTGGTTCTAACACAACAAAAGGATCTTCGGTAGGCTTTCGGGGAGAAGCAGTAGGCACACGATGCTTTGCCCTACTCTCTCCTACTGACATATTGCAGTGTTGAAAGCAGGGCCCGCAAATTGCCCTCTTTCCCTATTGCCCACCGCTTTATTTCAGCATCCATTGTTTTTGCTAGTCTATTTTTCTCTGCTTGCTCTCTTTGTGCTTGCAAATTACGGTCATTCTTTTGTGCTAATGCTTTCGCCGCATATTCAAGGGTACGTTGATGCCGTTCCAACCTAGCTCTTCTCCTTTCCGCAGTTTCGCCGGGAATCTCTTGAAACTCTTCACTAGAGGGAGCAGTAAAAAGTGATGTCCAATCATCAGCTGCGTTTGTTGCTAAATTTGATCGCCTATGACTTTGTGGTGTTCCAGTAGAAGTTCTCTGAGAGCCTTCACCAGAAAATCCCCTATTCTGAGATTGTACGTCAGCAGTAGCATCTAAGCTACCTGCTCTTTGCCTTGGTGCACTGTCTGTCTGAGCACCCATACCAAAAAAAAGATTCAAGGTCATTGTCATTTCTCTGTTGCCTCTCTTTTGCTGCTACAACCTCTCTGCAACAGCTCTCTCTGCTCATTCCCTTGCTTTTGCAGCTGCCCTCTCAACAACAGCTCTTTCCGCTGCTCGTTCTCGAGCCTCAGCATTGGCTCTCTCTACAGCAACACGCTCTGCTCTAAGCCTTGCATCTGTGGAAGTTCTTTCACTACCAACTCTCTCCGATGCTAGCCTTCGTGAGCATGAGCGTGAGCCTATCAAAAAGGAGCCAACTCGTGTAAGAGTTCCAGCATGAGCCTGTTTGATGGATGCGCGTAAAGTATTGGCTTTACATTGAAAAGTCTCTCCAACAAAATTACTTTATAAGGTGTGCGTTAGTTTTTAATAAGGGAACGTGTGTTGGAAATTTCAGGTGAATTCAAACTCAAAAGACCAGAGAAAAACGCTCTGATACCACTGTTGGGGATTTTTCTGGTAAAATCCCAAAAACACACAAGTTGAACACACACAAAGACAATGCTTTGTTTTTCTCCTCAAGATCTTTTGCACAGGGAAGCTTCAATAAAAAATATTCTGAGAACAGAGTATTACATACCCACACAAATAGATTTGTATTCATTAAACATAAAATGCCTGATACATATTCATCCTCTTTCACTCAGAGGGATTTACAAAAAAAAATTCAACAACAAAAAGAAAATTACTCTGTCTCCTCCTGAGATTTTACACTGCTGTGTGTAAGAATCTCTTCTACATTCACTGCTGTAAAAACAGACTTCAACTACAGAAAAATTACTTTCACTGCTGTGTGGAAATTACACAGATTTTTCTCACGCTGCTGCGTTTTATTTTTTTACTTCGCACTGCTGTGCATTACAATACAATTACACTGCGGTGTGTATTCTCATTCGCACTGCTGCGTTCTTCCCTCTTCACTCTCATCAACACAACAAAAAAAAACATTACATATATATATCAACAATAAGAACTTACTTCACGTTTTCACTTCCCATGCTTCCGTAAAAGAAATAATAAAAATTAAATGCTTTTACCAACTATTACTTGAGCCCATACTCCCGCTGAAATAAAATTAAAAACTTCACCAAAACTTACCAACCCACAGTAAATTGCATTTACTGTTTTACTGACATTTACCGGCGGTCAATAATGTAACTTTTACTTCACGTAAAATTCATGCTGCAGGCCTGTACTTAATCGTTGACTTCAATTGGATCGCATCGCAGAAGGCTATCGGGAGGCTGAGACAAGTTGAGAGATGAGCGATCAACGATGTGCGATAATATCACATTGCTAAAACATATCACATTGTAAGAGACAGGTGCATAACGCGCGTAGGGTGAAACTTGCGATCTGCGATATGCGATAATTATCGCATCGCAAAAACATATCGCAATCGCCAGAAAACACAGCACATAACGGAGGGTGACAAGGTGAGTTTGCGATTTGCGATTTGCGATAGATCGCATCGCAAATAAAGCTTCAGTTGAAATTATTATTTCAACACTCCCCTTTAATTTCAACTGTTGGGTTATCAATCATACCCAGACATTTCCTCAAAAATTCAAAGCTTTTCTGGTCCAATGGCTTTGTCAGAATGTCTGCAACCTGTTCCTGAGTGCTGCAATGTTGTAAAACAATTTCTCCGTTGTTCACCAATTCTCTGATGTAGTGAAACCTTGTATCAATGTGTTTCGTTCGCTTGTGAAACACAAAATTCTTGGACAACGCAATAGCTGAGCTATTGTCACAAAAAATCACCGTTGCTATTGCCTGCTCTTGGCATAGACTTCTTAACAGTCTCCTCATCCAAACCGCTTGACACGCTGCTGTTGTTGCTGCCACATACTCTGCTTCTATTGTAGAAAATGGCACAATGGGCTGTTTCTTGGAAGCCCATGAAATTGCTCCTGAACCCATGTGAAAAACGTAGCCGGATGTGCTTTTCCGATCATCTCGACTTCCAGCCCAATCGCTATCGGTGTAGCCAACTAAATCTAAATTTTCTGAAAAAGTATATAAAATGCCAAATCTTTTTGTACCTTTGACATACCTCAGAATTCTTTTTGCTGCCTGCCAATGTGCTTCTTTTGGCTTCTCCATGAATCTGGAAATTAAACTAACAACATGCATTATATCCGGCCTAGTTGCAGTTAAATACATAAGGCTGCCAACTATGCTCTTGTACAAGCTAGGATCAAAATCCTTGCTGCTGTCCTCTTTGCTGAGTTTTAATCCCATTACCGTGGGAGTGATTGCTGCCTTGCACTCTTGCATATTAAATATGCTCAACACTTCATTTACATATCTTGCTTGAGAGATAAAAATTCCATTTTCATTTTGATCTACTTCTATTCCTAAGAAGTATCTCAGCAAACCCATGTTAGTCATCTCAAATTCTTCTTTCATGACTGATTTGAAGTTTTCAATGAGGTAGTCATCATTGCCTGTAAAAATCACATCATCAACATATAAGACAACAATCAAAATCTTGCCATCCTTTTCTTTGATGTAGACGGTGGGTTCTCCCTCACATTTGTCAAATTCATTTTCCAGTAGATAGGAATCTATCCTACTGTACCACGCTCTTGGAGCTTGCTTCAGCCCATGAAGAGCTTTCTTCAATCTGCAATCTTTGTGTTCTTGGCCTTTCTTCTCAGAGCCTAGAGGTTGTTCAAAGTAAACCTCCTCCTTTAACACTCCATTTAGGAATTCCGACTTCACATCCATTTGGTAGACTTTCCATTTGTTTTGTGCTGCTATGGATAGCACTGCTCTCATGGTTTCCATTCTTGCAACCGGTGCAAAAGTCTCCTCATAATCTCTCCCATATTGCTGCTTGTATCCCTTGACAACAAGTCTTGCCTTGTGTCTTTCAATTTTGCCTTCAGCATTCCATTTGGTCTTATAGACCCATTTGACTCCAATGACTTATTTACCTTTTGGTAGCTCTACCAAATCCCATGTCTTGTTTCTTTCTATGGCATTGATCTCCTCATCCATAGCTTCTAACCATTTCTTATCTTTAATAGCATCTTCGAAATGAATAGGATCATCAACATGACAATACAAGGCAAATAAGGAATTCATTCCTTCATTATAAATGTCACTCAAGTTTCTGAACTTCTTACCTCTTTCACTTGGTGTGCAAGTGCTTGAAGATGCACTTGAATTTCCTCCTTGTGGTGTGCTTGGAGAAGCACTCTCATTTCTCCTCAACGGTGTTCCTTGTTGTCCTTGTGTTGGCGCTGCTGTTTGGGGATGTATTTCAGCCACCTCCTCGTCATCTTCATCATGAGACAAACAATTTTTAACATTAACTGTTTTCTCTATGCTTCCATCCCAAGCTTCCTCCTCAATAAATTGAACATCTCTGCTCACAAAAAACTTCTTGGTAGATGGGATATACAGCCTGTAAGCTTTGGATTCCTCACTGTATCCAATGAAGATACATTTCTCCCTTTGCTGTCCAACTTCTTCCTTAACTGATCAGGAATGTGTGCATAGGCCACACATCCAAAAATTTTCATGTGGGTGACTCTTTGCTTTCTCCCACTCCATGCCTCTTCTGGCACTTTGTTCATCACAACTTTTGTAGGACACCTATTCAAGATATATACAGAACAGTTTACGGCTTCAGCCCAATAATCATTTGGCAAATGCTTTGCCTTCAACATGCTCCTCGCCATATCCATGATGGTCCTGTTCTTCCTTTCAGCAACTCCATTTTGCTGTGGGGTGTACCTTGCTGTAAACTACTTGTGAATTCCATTTTCTTTGCAAAAACATAAAAATTCTTTGGAGATATACTCACCTCCTCTGTCTGTTCTTAAGACTTTAATATGCAGCCCACTTTGATTTTCCACAAGTGCTTTGAAATTTCGAAATTTTTCAAACACTTCACTTTTGTTCTTCAAGAAATAAACCCAAGTCTTTCTTGCAAAATCATCAATAAATGTTAGAAAATATTGGCTGCCAGCTAAAGATGGGGTTTGCATTGGTCCACATAAATCTGAGTGGACAATTTCTAAGGGTGCTCTTGCCCTTATGATTTTCCCTGAAGGAAAACTTTCTCTGTGTTGTTTTCCCAATATGCAGCCTTCACAAAGGCTGTCAGGTTTCTCTATCAATGGTAATCCTCTTACCATTCCTGTTCTGTTCAACAAGTTAAGACCTCCAAAGTTGAGATGTCCAAATCTCAAATGCCACAACCAATTTTCATCTTTTGGTTGACTTTGCAAAGCCTCTTGGGTAACTGCTGCAATTTCTTCTTTGTTTTTCAAATCTGCTCTTATTCTGAGAGGGAACATTCTGTTCCTCGTCATCCTCACTTCAGCAATACATCTTTTGCTGGGTGCAATATCCATGATGGTGCATACATCATTCTCAAAGAAAACATTGTAACCCTTTTGAACAAGTTGTCCAATACTCAAGAGGTTACATCTCATTCCAGGAACATAATAGACATCTGCTATGGTTTTCTTTTCACCTTGCTTTGTAAATATTTTAACTTCTCCTTTACCCATAACAGAAATTTTGCTATCAGTCCCAAGTGTGACTTGTGACTTCACACTTTGATCTAAAGTAGAAAACAGGGCTAAGTTTCTTGTCATATGGTTGTTGCAACCGGAGTCTAGAAACCATATATCTTCACTATTTGTTTCAGCCATGTTACAAGCTAACAACACATTATCTTGGCTAACATTTTCTCTAGTAATATTTACATTTGATCTATTATTCACATCATGCTGCCTCTTCCTACATTCACTGGCATAATGCCCATATTTTTTACAATAATAACATTGGACATTGGGTTTTTCATACCTTTGTCCTTGAGTATGATGTTGTCCTCGTTGTTGGTTGCTGCCTTGACCTTGGTTCTGATTTGGATTGCTGCCTCTTCCTTGAGCATTCGCTGGACTGTTCCTTCCACCTCTGTTCTGGCTTCTGCCTCTTCCTCTCTTATTTCCTCTACCTTGACCTCTTCCTCTTCCAAAGGACATCTAGGTCTTGAAGGATTGCTCTAGATATGAGTTTTCATTTCTACTCAACCTCTGCTCATGTGTGATCAGTGATGCATGAATTTCATCAACTGAAAAGTTTGAGAGATCCTTTGTCTCTTCTATGGTGGTGACAATCACATGGAACCTTAAGGGTAGGCACCTCAATAGTTTCTCCACAATCCTCCTTTCTTCAAGTATCTCTCCATGAGATCTTATTTGTGTGACCAGGCCAATTACTTGAGTGAAGAATGAGTCAATATTGTCTGACTCCTTCATGCACAGGTTCTCAAAATCTTTCTTCAACAACTGTAGCTTTGCTGTCTTCACTCTCTCCATTACTTGATAGGCTGTTTTAAGAGTTTTCCATGCTTCTTTAGATGTCTTAGCTGCTGCTAACCTTGGAAACACGCTTCCATGCACTGCTTGATACAAGAAGAAAAGGGATTTTGAATCATTCTTTTTGTAGCTCTTCAACAGATCCTTCTCTCCCTGAGTTAATGCATTAAACTCATTTTCATCTGCTGGTTGTTCAAAACCATCTTCAACTATTTCTCATTAGTCTTGGGAAGCAAACAAGGCTTTCATTGTTATTGCCCAATAGTCATAGTTTTTACCATCAAATAATGGGAGCTGCATACCCATGCTATTGCTGGTGCCATCCATTCTTGCACTACTTGACTATGCTTCAAAATACAGTCAAGTATTTAAGAGAAATACCTTGGATTCTTTTGCCTGAGACTTCACTTTGCTGGAGAAGCTGCTGCAGCAAAAGTCTTTCATTCAGCTTCTTTGAACCCTTCAAAAAGCCTGGATTAGCTTTGATACCAGTTGTTGGAAACTTTAGGTCAATTCAAACTCAAAAGAACAGAGAACAACGCTCTGATACCACTGTTGGGGATTTTTCTGGTAAAATCCCAAAAACACACAAGCTCAACACACACAGAGACAATGCTCTGTTTTTCTCCTCAGGATCTTTTGCACAGGGAAGCTTCAATAAAAAAAATCTGAGAACAGAGTATTACATACCCACACAAATAGATTTGTATTCATTAAACATAAAATGCCTGATACATATTCATCCTCTTTCACTCAGAGGGATTTACAAAAAAAAATTTTAACAAGAAAAAGAAAATTACTCTGTCTCCTCCTGAGAGTTTACACTGCTGTGTGTAAGAATCTCTTCTACATTCACTGTTGTAAAAGCAGACTTCAACTACAGAAAAATTACTTTCACTGTTGTGTGGAAATTACACAAATTTTTATCATACTGCTGCGTTTTATTTTTTTACTTCTCACTGCTATGCATTACAATACAATTACACTGCGGTGTGTATTCTCATTTGCACTGCTGCGTTCTTCCCTCTTCACTCTCATCAACACAAAAGAAAAAAAAAACATTATATATATATATATATATATATATATATATATATATATATATATATAGATATATATATCAACAATAAGAACTTACTTCACGTTTTCACTTCCCATGCTTCCGTAAAAGAAATAATAAAAATTAAATGCTTTTACCAACTATTACTTGAGCCCATACTGCTGCGTTTTATTTTTTTACTTAATCGTTGACTTCAATTGGATCGCATCGCAGAAGGCTATCGGGAGGCTGAGACAAGTTGAGAGATGAGCGATCAGCGATGTGCGATAATATCGCATCGCTAAAACATATCGCATTGTAAGAGACAGGTGCATAACGCGCGTAGGGTGAAACTTGCGATCTGCGATATGCGATAATTATCGCATCGCAAAAACATATCGCAATCGCGAGAAAAACACAGCACAAAACGGAGGGTGACAAGGTGAGTTTACGATTTGCTATTTGCGATAGATCGCATCGCAAATAAAGCTTTAGTTGAAATTATTATTTCAACAATGTGCACAAAATTTTAATAAACATTAAAAGTGAAATCATAAACATTATTTCACTTTTTAAGTTACATCATAAAGTGATTTTTTTTATATAAAGTGATATAAAGTGTTTGGAGGAATAAGGAAAAAGAGGGACTTACAAATTGTATTAATCATTTTTAAAAGGGATGTATGTAAAAATTTTAATTTTTTTAATGGAGAGAAAATATGTATAAATCTTTGGAGTGATAAGGTTGTAACTTGTGGTTTGAAAACTTCCATTTAATTTTGAAGACAAGTTGCTTTAAGAATTTGTCAGCTTGGCATTCTCATTGTTTGTGAAATTTTATTCACGATGTTGTGAAGGTGAAGATTGATGTACTTCAATATTTAATAGACATATTTTTTTTGCAGTGTTGATGTGTCCTAGATCCGCCCGAAATTGAATAAGGGGATCTTAGGTACACCTTGTGTAGTGATTGATTGTGCATAACAATGTAAACTTTGAAAGGGGAACTGATACTGTTACCCGTTTCGTAGAGATAGCAAAAAAATGACCCGATTTTCAAAAGCGGTGATGCAGAATACACATGTTTTTTTTAGAACATGGTTTTTGGAACTTTAATTTTTTTTCATGTTCAAGGATGAAATCAAGTTTTAGAATGGTAGTGATTTTCATGCTGATTTTAAAAAGTGAGTATTCTGCATCACACCCTTTTTTTAAAAGACCTATTTTTTGACTTTTAATTTTCTAGTGTGTGAAATGTAAATAATTATTTCGTAACCCTTTTTTTAAAAGACCTATTTTTTGACTTTAAATTTTCTAATGTATGAAATGTAAATAATTATTTCGTAAATTTAATAATTTTGGAAGTGATCTTCTTCTTCATATTTTCTAGTTTTTATTTTTTTTTATTTTTATTTTTGTAGTGGGGCTTTTATTGATTTGCATATTTAAAGAAGAAGGTCGATATTTTACATTTTCGATATTCTACATATTTATACATCATTAATTAAATTTTCAATCCACATGAAATAATTGTCTCTAAAAAACAAATATAAAAATATATATAAAAAAGACAAAAACAAAAAATAAAAAATGTTAAAAAAAATTTATATCATAAACCATAAAAGAATTTGGAAAAAAAAAAATAATTATATATATAAAATTAAGTAAGTACATATTGAGAAATAAAAATATATATATATATATATATATATATATATATATATATATATATATATATATATATTAACAAAAACTAGGAAAAAAATAGAAACAAACTAGTTTAAACAAAAAAATAGAAAAATAACGAAAAAAGTTTAAAAAACTAGTGAAGTTGATATTTAAAAAAAACAAAAAATGTAAAAAAAATAAAATCTCACAAACCATAAAGAATTTGGAAAAAAGGAACAAAATTAAAATATATATATATATATATATATATATATATATATATATATAAGTAGAAATAGAGAAATTAAAAAAAAAACATTAGAAAAAGCTAGGAAAAAAAATAAAATAAAAATAAAAACAAACTGGTTTTAAAAAAAAATAGAAAATTAACGAAAAAAATAAAAAAACTAGTAAAATTAATATTAAAAAAACAAAAATAAAATTAAATTATAAAAAAAATAAACCAAAAAAATGGTTATTTTTTATTAAAAAAAACAAAAATACAATTATCTTTTATTAAATATACCTATTTTATTTAAAACTAAATAAATAATTTTTTTTTTTAAAACAATCTTGTCTTTTATTAAAAAAAAAATAAAAAAATTAAACAATTTTTATTATTATTATTTTTTAATTTAAAAATTAAAATTATTAAAACTACATTTTATATTTTCAAAACAAAATAAAAAGAATTAAACATACATTTTATGTTTAAAAAAAAATAAATTTACATTTACATTTTTTTTTTAAACCATCTTTTTTTAATTAAAAAAAAATTATAATGTTTTTTTAAAACTATGTCAAAATATAAATCATAAAAAAAATAATAATTTTTTTAAAACCAATTTTAATTTTTTAATTTAAAATTTAAAACAAAATTTAAATTTATTTTTAATTTATTAAAACAAATCTTTTAAAACATATAAAAATTTTTTAATAAATTTTCAAACATATTAAATTTATTTAAAACATATTAAATTTATTATTTAATGTTTTATTTAAAAAAAAATTAAAAAAAAAAACCCCTCCCCCGCCCCCTCCGCCCTACCCCGACCCCCCCGCCCACCCCTCCCTCCCCCCTCCCTCCCCGACCTCCCTCGCCCACCCCTCCCTCCCCCCGCCCCTCCCCGGCCTCCTCCACCCACGCAGGGCCACCCCCGGGCCGCCCCGCCCGGCCCGACGGGTGGCGAGTCGATTCCGGGAATCGACCCGCCGCCCGTCGGGCGGGGCGGGGCGGCCCGGGGGTGGCGCTGCGCGAATCGACCCGCCGCCCGTCGGGCGGGGCGGGGCGGCCCGGGGTGGAGCTGTCGCGGATCGACCTGCCGCCCGTCGGGCGGGGCGGGGCGGCCCGGGGGTGGCCCTGCGCTTGGGGAGGAGGCCGGGGAGGGGGCGGGGGAGGGAGGGTGGGCGGAGGGGGAGGGGACGGGGAGGGGGCGGAGGGAGGGGGATGGGGAGGGAGCGGGGGGAGGGAGGGGTGGGCGGGCTGGTAGGGGCAGGGCAGGTTTTTACTTTTTATTTTTTTTAAATAAAACATTAAATAATAAATTTAATATGTTTTAAAAAAATTAATTAAAAAATTTAATATTTTTTAAATAGATTTAATATGTTTTAAAATTTATTAAATTTTTTTTATATGTTTTAAAAGATTTGTTTTAATAAATTAAAAATAAATTTAAATTTTGTTTTAAATTTTAAATTAAAAAATTAAAATTGGTTTTAAAAAAATTATTATTTTTTTTATGATTTATATTTTGACATAGTTTTAAAAAAACATTATAATTTTTTTTTAATTAAAAAAAGATGGTTTAAAAAAAATGTAAATTTAATTTTTTTTTTTTTCAAACATAAAATGTATGTTTAATTCTTTTTATTTTTTTTGAAAATATAAAATGTAGTTTTAATAATTTGAATTTTTAAATTAAAAAATAATAATAATAAAAATTGTTTAAATTTTTGTTTTTTTTTTTAATAAAAGACAAGATTGTTTAAAAAAAATAATTATTTATTTAGTTTTAAATAAAATAGGTATATTTAATAAAAGATAATTGTATTTTTGTTTTTTTTAATAAAAAATAACCATTTTTTTGGTTTATTTTTTTTATAATTTAATTTCATTTTTGTTTTTTTAATATTAATTTTACTAGTTTTTTTTTTTTTTTTTTCGTTAATTTTCTATTTTTTTTTAAAACTAGTTTGTTTTTATTTTTATTTTTATTTTTTTTCCTAGTTTTTTCTAATGTTTTTTTTAATTTTTCTATTTCTACTTATATATATATATATATAGATATATATTATACTTTTTTCTTTTTGCCAAATTCTTTATGGTTTGTGAGATTTTATTTTTTTACATTTTTTGTTTTTTTCTTAAATATTAATTTCACTAGTTTTTTAATCTTTTTTCGTTATTTTTCTATTTTTTTCTTTAAACTAGTTTGTTTCTATTTTTTTTTCCTAGTTTTTGTTAATATATATATATATATATATATATATATATATATATATATATATATATATTTTATTTCTCAATATTTACTTACTTAATTTTATATATATATATATATATATATATATATATATATTTTATAATTGTTTTTTTTTTCCAAATTATTTTATTGTTTATGATATAATTTTTTTTTAACATTTTTTATTTTTTGTTTTTGTCTTTTTTATATATATTTTTATATTTGTTTTTTAGAGACAATTATTTCATGTGGATTGAAAATTTAATTAATGATGTTTTGTTTTTAGTATATATTTTTATTTATGTTTTGTTATTTTTATTTTTTATTTTTTTGTTTTGTGTTTTTTCATTGTTTTAATTTTAATTTTAATTTTTTGAAATTTTAATGTTTTTCGGGGTCATGATAAAATATTTTATGCTATTATTTTGAAATGTTGAAATTTCACCCTTGAAAAAAAAATTGTTATTCCAGCATCAACACTTTTCGTTTTGAGGGTGTTTTTTGCACAAAATTTACCATTGAGAAAAAAAAAATGTTATTCGAACATCAACACTTCGTTTTGAGGGCATTTTTTGGACAATTTTTGCATCAAAAATTGGTTTTCACCGTCATTTTTAAAACATGTTGAAAATTTAGCTTGGAAAAAAAAAGGTGTTATTCCAGCATCAACACTTTTCGTTTTTAGCACTGTTTTTTATGTTTTTTCGGGGTTTTTTTGCCAGAGTTCCCGTTTTGAGTTTATAGTTCCCGTTTCAAAGTTTACATTGTTGCATGTTTTGTATCTAGTTTTTACACTACAATTATCTTATTTAACACACACAAGGAGTCTAAAGCAAGCGAATGAAACAATCACATTAATCAAAGCACTTGAAATTAAGAAGTTGCAACAAGCATTCAATCAAGCACAAACATTTGCGCAACTACAACACATAATCAAACTTGGAAACATCAACATTCTACATCAACAAGAAAATTCACGCAAGGAAATCAAGTTAATCAAACTCATGCATTTCAAAAGACTACATCAACATTCAACAACAATTGGTCATTGTGTAACTAGCAAAATCATAATTTGTAAGTTGGCTTGTAATCAAACTCAAATTAAGTTGAATTGTAAGGGTGCATTCTCGGTCGAAACTGACACCCAAATTGTGAATTTATAGGAGGTAAAGTGAGTCAATTCTCTTCAAGTGAGTCAATATCATTTGAACTTGTCATTGTAAACATTGGGTGCATTTTCCATGGTATCCGACACCCTCATCCTTGTACAAAATTCAAGCGAGTGTGAAGTTAATTAAAGCAAATCAAGCGAGCGTGAAATTTATTAAAGAAAGTTCAAGCGAGCATGTCAAAGATCAACATGGGTAAAGGAGGAAAATGTCTTCAAAGTGCAGAACTAGAGATTAAAGATTTGAAAGATTGCAATCATGAGTTACAGAACACAGTTGAAATACTGGAATGGAAGTTGAAGCAGAATCAAACCTTAATCAATCAAATGACCAGTACATTAGAAGCAGCGAAAGACTTTCAAATTGAGCTCGAAGTGAAAGAAAAACTCATTCATGCACTCCAAATTAAGTTAAGTGAAAAGCAAGATTTACTTGATGCACAATGTGTAGAGAACACAGATGCAAGTTTTGACACAGAAGACCTCATCACAAAAACAAATGAAAGTTGTGATAGAAGTGATCTTATTCAAGATATTAATGAAGGCTGCAACACAAATGATCTGAGAAAACAAGTTGATATAATTTGTGACACAAGTGATCTCATCCAATCAGTTGTGCTACTAAATGATGCAACAAGTAGTATCAATATCAAATTGATCAGTTTGATGCAGCATGTCAAACAGATGAACTATTAATGCTTGATGCCCAGTGTGATATAGAAGGTTTAATAAATCAAAAGCCAGAATGTTAGCAACATCCACAAGTATGAAAAGCAAGAGCCGCAAGTATGAAAAGCAAGAGCCGCAAGTATAAAAGCCAACAGCAGGATATTCTTTCCAAGAAAGAGATCATACCTTGGGAAGAAATCCCGTTCAACAAAGATCGACATGGCCTAGGATACAAGAAAGAAAATACTTTGTTTGTTCCAGATTTCTCAAAACGAGTTCAATTTATAAGTGCTGGTTTTCTAGACAGTGATCAGAATATGGTTAAGTGTAACCATTGTAAGTGAAATGGCCATATGGAGAGTAAATGCTTTGACCTCCATCCTTGTCACCATTGTGGCAAGAAAAATCATTCATCTGAAAGATGCTGCAAGCAAAATCAACCACCCAGAGTGAAGATCAATTACTCATGGATTGATCCTTGGAAGTGGTCATCTACATTCAAACAGTTGTCTATGTGTTACCGAAGGATTCAATCTCACATGAAGACCAATTCTACAGTAAAATGAAGATGGTGAAACTCTCCTACACCTGAAGGGGGGGAGTTTAGAAATCAAGTGAAAATAATTGTCTCTCCTTTCAGCTGAAAAAGGGGGGAAATGATAATGGAATTGAAGGTGGTTGTCAGATTGAAAGTCTCGACAACATTAGAAAAAGCAGCCAGTGGAAAGTCTTCATCAAATCAGCCAGTGGGCATCCTCATCAGCCAGTGGGCATCGACAAAGCATATAGTGGGCATCATCAACAAATTCGCCAGTGGGTGTTCAACAAACAATAGCAGCAGTGAGTAGTTTTCAACAAACAACATTGAGCAGTTTTGACATTAGCAAATTTGCCAGTGGGCATTCTCAATATTTTGTCAGTGGACAAAGCAAATTCACCAGCGGGTGTTATCAACATTTTTTCAATGGACACGGGATGCTGATTGAAAGCAAAGGACAGATGGATCCTTTTGCAGCTTGGCACATGATGGAGTCGTCAAGAAAAATTTCAGAGATGACTCAGACTTGCAGCTGACTCATGTTCTCTTATCATTGGAGTTTTTTCAGCATCCATCCTTGGCAGTTTTTCAGGCAGCGTTTTTGAGGATCAATAGTTTCAACATGAGAATTGGGGAGATGGTAACAGGTTCTTATTTTGGACTTATCATTGAGGGGGGGAATGTTAGCCTCACTTTAATATGTTAAAACAATTCTAAGTACAAATAATTAAATTAATTAAAATCATGAAAGTTAGGATTTAATCCTACCTTCATAGATTGAGTTTGTTCCTCATGGGTAGGAGTCAGTTTAGGCTTAGTTGATTGAGAGATTCTCTCCAACTAGTTAGGCTCCTAGATTAGTGTGTTGTTGAGATATTTTCTCAACCACAGTGTCCAAGATAAATGTACTATCTTGAGACAAACTTCGCCATGTATTTATTAGCACTATTATCATTCTTTGGAGATTACATTGATAGTGTGAGGAATATAATACAGTGAGGCTTACAGGCCTTTTCCACCATGTCTGTTTTGGGTATATTTTTGCTATTTTTATGAGTTTTTTATTAGTTCATTAAATCTCCTTCATTTTAAAGACCAACTATTTATGATTATTAATAACTATATAAACAATAACAACAATATTGTTATATATTTATATATTTCTAATTATTATATTAATATTATTATAATAATATAAACTCATAATAATAATAATAATAATAATAATAATAATAATAATAATTATTATTATTAATTAATATTATTAGGCTCTATTAATTCAACCATGTTTATTTTAGTATTTTTAATATTTATCTTAGGGTGGGTATACATTGGGTTTCTATTATATTATATTATATTATATTATACATTGGGATTATATTATATTATAATAATTATTATATTATTATTACCCAAGGGATTAATACTAAAATCCCAAGGGATTATGAACCCGAGGGAATAATATTAAACAAAAGGGACTAATATTATAAACCCAAGGAACTAATAAACCCAACCGTTTAATATTATAAACCCAAGGAATTAGTGAACCCAACAGATAAATATTAAAAACCTAAGGGATCAAGAAGCACAAGGGATTGATATTACAAACACAAGAGATTAATAAAGCTGGCCATGATTGATATTATAAACCCAAGTTAATAATAAACCTAAAGGATTAATACTAAAACCCCAAGGGATTATGAACCCAAGGAAATAATATTAAACCCAAGGGACTAATATTATAAACCCAACATTGGTAAACCCTAATATAAATATTAGAAAGACTAAAATAAACATGGTTTATTTTCATGGTGAGACAATCCTTGTCACAATGTGACATTCAACCATGGTTGACCATGGTTGGCTATGATTGACAATGGTTGACCATGATCAATATTACAAACCAAAGGGAATAATAAACCCAAGGGATTAATATTATAAACCTAAATGAATAATAAAACCAAGGGATTAATACTAAAACCCCAAGGGATTATGAACCTAAGGGTATAATATTAAACCCATGGGACTAATATTATAAACCGAACATTGGTAAACCCAAATATAAATACTACAAACAGTAAAATAAACATGGTTTATTTTGATGGTGAGACAATCCTTGTCACAATGTGACATTCAAATATGATTGACCATGGTTTGCTATGATTGACAATGGTTGACCATGATTGATATTATAAACCTAAGAGAATAATAAACCTAAGGGATTTATATTATAAACCCAAATGAATAATAAACCCAAGGGATTAATGCTAAAACCCCAAGGGATTATGAACCTAAGGGACTAATATTATAAACCGAACATTTGTAGACCCAAATATAAATATTACAAAGACTAAAATAAACATGATTTATTTTCATGGTGAGACAATCCTTGTCACAATGTGACATTCAACCATGGTTGAGCATTGTTGACCATGATTGATATTATAAACCTAAGGGAATAATAAACCCAAGCGATTGATATTATAAACCCAATTGAATAACAAACCCAAGGGATTAATACTAAAACCCCAAGGGGTTGTGAACCCAAGGGAATAATATTAAACCCAAGGGACTAATATTATAAACCCAACATTCGTAAACCCAAATATAAATATTACAAAGACTAAAATAAGCGTGATTTATTTTCATGGCGAGACAATCCTTATCACAATGTGACATTCAACCATGGTTGAGCATGGTTGACCATGATTGATATTATAAACCTAAGGGAATAATAAACCCAAGGGATTGATATTATAAACCAAAATGAATAATAAAACCAAAGGATTAATACTAAAACCCTAAGGGATTATGAACCCAAGGGAATAATATTAAACCCAAGGGACTAATATTTTAAACCCAACATTCATAAACCCAAATATAAATATTACAAAGGCTAAGATAAACATGATTTATTTTCAGGGTGAGACAATCCTTGTCACAATGTGTAATTCAACAATGGTTGACCATGGTTGGCTATGATTGATAATGGTTGACCATGATCGATATTATAAACCTAAGGGAATATGTTGTAGATCTGACCAAAAAATATTATAGATCTAACCCAGAAATATATGATAATATAAATAGACCCAAGAATAACAAGATCAAAATAGATAGAAATGCTTCTTTATTATCAAAACCCTTATGGTAGGGCAACACCATACATTCACTCCTTAAGGAAGGAGAACACTCCACAAGCCATATGCCTGTTCATACAATATTCCTTCACTATTTTTTGACATGGAGTCTCTAGCCTCTATATAGTCCTCATACATACAATACCATAGGTCATTACCATGGTTCCCTCATACCATCAACTAATACCATGGGCCCATTACATTATTATTAACTACTTGTGGTCCCTTAGATGATATGGGTTAACCACCTTATTTATTACTATGGCCCATCCCATTATTACATTATTACCTTGGGTACCTCCCTTGGTACCCCATATTATCCCCCCTAGGTATATAACAGAATAATAAACCCAAGGGATTAATATGAGAAACCTAAAGGAATAATAAAACGAAGGGATTAGTACTAAAACCCCAAGGGATTATGAACCCAAGGGAATAATATTAAACCCAAGGGACTAATATTATAAACCCAATGTATATAAACCCTAAGATAAATATTATAAACACTAAAATAAACATGATCGACCATCATTGATTTTCATATTGAGACAATCCTTATCACAATTCCATGTTGGATCATGGTCGACATCATAATAAACTATGTTTGACTCGGGAATAATAAACCCAAGTGATTGATATTATAAACACAAAGGAACAATAAACCCAAGGGATTAATACTAAACCCCCAAGCGATTATGAACCTAAGGGAATACTATTAAACAAAAGGGACTAGTAATATAAACCGAAGGGATTGGTATTATAAACCCAAAGGAATAATAAACCCAATGTATATAAACCTTAAGACAAATATTATAAACACTAAAATAAACATGACTCACCATCATTGTTTTTCATATTGAGACAATCCTTATCACAATTCCATGTTGGGCCATGGTTGACCATAGTTGACATCATAATAAACCATCGTTGAACAAGGAATAATAAACCCAAGCGATTGATGTTGGAAAATGGTTGATCATGGTCAAACATGGTTGTTTATTGTTGACCATTGTTGAATAATATTAAACCCTAGGAATATGAACCCTTAGATCAATAAACCAAAAGGATTGATATTATAAACCCGAGGGAATAATAAATCTAAGGGATAAAACTTATAAACCCAATGCATATAAACCCTAACATGACTATTATAAACCATAAAATAAACATGGTTGACCATCGCTGATTTCCATATTAGATTAATCTATTATGATATTGACATAATCATAAATAGTTGGACAAATATTTAACCCTTAATATTGAGGTTTTATAAAACCAATATATTATTAATATTACAAACCCAAGGCATTAATATTATAAAAACAAATGATTAATAAATGAAAGGCATCAATATACTCAAGGAATCAATAAACCCAACGAGCTAATATTCAAAACCCAAAAGATTAATAAGCCTTACGAATTAAGTTTTTAAGGTCACATGATTAATCAAACTAAGTCATTAAATGATAAATCAAAGGAATTATTAATATTAAAAATTTCAAGAACGAAGAAACTCAAGCATTTGATATTATAAACCTAAGGAATTAATAAACCCAAGGGAAAAATATTAGAAACCCAAGGGATAAAAAATGGCAAGGGATAAATATTAAAAACAAAAGGGATTCATAAAGCATAGGAATTATTATTTTAAACCCAATTAATTGATCAACCCATGTGACTATGAATATTATAAACTTAAGGGATCAATAAACCCTAGGGATTGTTAATATTATGAAAGCAACACATTAATAAATTGAAGGGATTAATAAACCAAAAGGAATAAATGATAAACGAAGGAATTATTAATATTACAAACTTAAAGAACAAATAAACCTAGCCATTTAATATTATATACCCAAGGAAATAGTAAACCGAACATAATCCCTAAATCCATGGAATCAATATTATAAACATAAATAATGCTATAACACGGCATTAATAAAAAAACATAAACCAAAACCAATAT
This sequence comes from Pinus tabuliformis, assembly GCA_031772625.1. Lineage (NCBI taxonomy): Eukaryota > Viridiplantae > Streptophyta > Pinopsida > Pinales > Pinaceae > Pinus > Pinus tabuliformis. Next base: position 313,774,475 of record CM062816.1, on the reverse strand, counting down.
AAGAAGCACATTACAAACCATAAAGCATTTAAAAATGATAAATCATCATCACATTAATAATAACACATTTATATGACTACATTATAAACAATAAATAAATTTTAAGCCATAAATACATTGATACCAATACATGAACGTATTAAAAGTATAAATCTCAAGAATATTGATATAAACACCTAGAACATGAAAGCCCAACAATAATATTATAAATTTATACAATATTTTCATTTATGAAAGACTTGAACAAAGTGAAGGGCTCCAGACAAAAGACCACAATAGTCACAAATGCAAGAGAAAAAAATAAACTAGTAACACTTCCATTGGAGCAAAGGAACATAAATGCAAAAAAAACATCTAAATTGCACACATTGGATTTAAATAATAACAACATATTAGGATATTTTAAGACCATAAATATACAATTTTGTACATAAAAACAACAACGAGAAGAAAAAACAATTTCACCAACATTACAACCACAGAAAAACATTGAGTCTTAACATTTTTTTTTTGTTTTCTTTACATCAAATAATTCCACTACAAAATTGAACTTGAAACACAATCAAAAGTCATCTTTGGAGCGGCCTCTTCCAAAACAAAACCAGACCGATGACAAAAGTAGCACCAATTCAAATCAACAGGATAATGATCACGATACTTAACACTTTCCAACCAATTCCTTCTTGTTCTCCTCCTAGACTCCCTCTAGTGCACATGTAACAAGTATTTTACATGTGTTTTCATTTGATCTAGCTCACGAATATGATCATCAATAAAAGTAGGATGGAACCCATGTTTTCTATCAAACTTGTTCCGAAGATATGAAAGAAAACTTATAGCTCCAGCAATATTGTGTACTGTTCTGGAATAATAGATGACATCATTATTGTCCATATTTGCATTTGAAAGACAAAAAAACAAAAGAAAAATCAATAAAGACATGCACAAATAAATAAGCATACACACATATATATGTATATACATAAAACATAACACCCCATTTGTATTTATGTTAAAAAACTTAATGTTATAATGTTACATGAAAAAATTCTAGTATTACATGAACCAAATGATATAAAAATTTCTACAAATATAAGCCTCATTTCACAATACAATAGAAAAAACCATGGAAATAGAATAAAACCATGGCCAATATTCAAAAAATGAATATTAGCCATGGTGATGGCCAATATTCAAAACCTCCATTTTTGCATTTCATGATGTAATATGAATCCACAATAATAATATCAATATGAACCATTATAAAAATGATTTTGAATGATTGGTTCATATAACTCGTTGTTTATGTCTAAATGGTCTGTGGCAAAGAAAAGAACAATAGGCACTTAAAAAAAATAAGTAAATTGAACAACATGAAAAACGATGTAAACAACTTTATCAAATATTACTATGAATACGATGAATTTATTAATGTCATAAATATATGAAAATGATTATTATATTACAAGTAAATCAAGAGGACAATAAAAGAAATTCAAAAAACATACTATAAAGAAGGTCATAATGTTATTAGTTGTATGTCATAGCGATATGGACTTCGATTTCTCCTCTTCTTTCTTCCTAATTGTAACATATGCGCTAACTTTCATCTTGGCCTAACGTTGAAACGAGAAAGGTGGTGCAATGCGTAAACCATCTATTGATTTCACTCTTGATATGAATGTGAAGGTAAGTCCTTGTTGCTCTTTATTCCCGATATCAACTAACGCTCGTTCTAAAGTCAATCCCTGTGACTTGTGGATTGTAAGAGCCCATGCCATCTTCAAAGGAATTTGTTTTCGATTTCCTCTTATCACTGGTGTGATAGGGATATTGTTTGGATTGATTGCATCAAATGGAACACCAACATACTTATCAAAAACAACAGTTGTGAACATTGGAAGTTGAGGTGGCTTAGAGGTAGGCATATAAAATATATCCTTAACATAACCAAGTGCACCATTCACCAAGCCAGCTTCAACCCATAAATGACATGTCAACATAACACTCTAACCACGACACAACAAAACTTCATGGTCGAATTGATCATCACCAACACCAATGATTTCTGAACACCTTGAATGCTCAGCAACACATCATGAAATTGGAGAATTTAATGATTTCAACATATGCCTATTATGGAAGGAGACCAAATTTTTTGTTGGAAACATGTGAACGGCTGCATTAAATAAATCTCTTTCTCTAAGATGCAACCTCATATTAGCACGTGACATAAGAAACTCCCAATCTTCAAGAACAGGTTCTACATTTCTTATGTTATTGAGGACTCTACGAAAACAAGATCGTTTCTCATTATTCCATTGTTGGAAAAATATTGTGTCAAGAGTGACAACAATGTTGAATTTGTGTGTTGTATTACCTACATACAAAGGCTTATCTCTCACAGGAGGTAGTTGGCCAAGCTCACCTACAAGGATGATGGATCTTCCACCAAAAGGACAATTCTTTTTCTCTGGAAATGCTTCTCGTAATCAAGCATCTATTTGCATAAACAACCTTGATCCTAGAAATATCATTTCATCAATCAATATATATCTAACATGTCACATACCTTCTTGGAATACTACAAGTGACTGACCCTGTAGTGGTTGCATATCTTTAATTGGAATTTTTAGAGTTGAGTGTTGTAGAAATTCTCACTATAGATTAAACTGATTATGCAATGTACTAAGAAAAGATACTTAATCTACTTCTACAATCAAACTTGCGGAAGCTTAATCGATTTTGAGCAAGATCAACTAGAACACATATAACAGAGAAGAAGATTCAATCACACATGAAACACAGAAGAATTATCTGGGGAAATCCTCAGCTAAAAACCCCACTATCTGTATTATCATACAAGTGGAAATATCCCAGGATTACACAAAGCTTTAGCTCACAAGCTATCCAGCTCTCAGTCCCTCACTTCTGCTCATAGACCGAATAGACAACACATATGCCTTCCTTCAGTCCTCCAAGCTTCCTATTTCCTTACGCAGTTTCTCCTGGGTCCTCCAGCTGCCACCTATGTGATTCTCACCTCACGCACTACTCTGACCTCTGTAGTAACTGCACAATCCTCAAGGAATGAATTCCTTCTGCATGCAAGAGATATCCTCATGGGAATATTCCTACAACTGATAGTACATTGTCCCTTCCTTTTATCTCAACTGGGTCTCTGTCTGAACTGACATGCATGAGTTATTTATGAGAGAATATTTAGTTATCTGAAGTACACTAGTTGCATGCATTCATGCATTAACTAACTGAACTCACAGTCAGTTCCACAAACTGTTTGGAACTAATCTAACTGGACTTAACTTAGTTAACTGAGCTAACTAATTACAACTCAAATACAACTCATCCTTATCTACTTAATTAAGGGATAACTTGTTCAATCAAAGGGATAATTGTTGCATGTCTTCACAAAGACTTCATGTTTGATTTTCACCAACTAATTAACTCAAGATGAATTAATTAATTATTTTTCAAATAGCTGCTGACACGAAATTCTAATTTTAATTCTCAATTTTAATTCAAGGACTAATTAAAATTGGAATATGTCCTGAAATGATATCTATAGCAATGCTATTTTTAGCATTTCTATTTTTAGAATTTCTCGTTGATGCTTTCAACACTCCCTCTGAACAAGAAAGGGATTATCCGTAACCCTGATCCTGTCTCTGTGGAACTCGAATTTACACTTTGACAATGCCTTAGTCAAAATGTCAGCATCTTGTTCCTCGGTCGAAACATACTGCAACAACATGATCCTCCTCGCCACATAGTCTCTGAGATGATGATACCGAATGTCGATATACTTGGACTTGTAATGAAATATTGGATTCTCAGATAGTTTGATACAACTTTGATTATCACAATAGATCACAGTTGGATCCATCATCTGATCAAACAAACCAACTAGAATTTTCCGCATCCAAATGGCCTCAGATGTTGCCTGACTTGCAGCCATGTATTCAACCTCTACTAAGATAAGTGCAAATGACCTATGTTTCCTGCTGTACCAAGAAACTACAGCTGAACCAAGGTTGAAAATTCCTCCTAATGTGCTCTTCTGATCTGATAGACTCCCTGCCCAATCGGCATCTATGAAGGCCTGTAGCTTCACTCCCTCTAACCGTTTGTACCATAATCCAAACTGAGATGTGCCTCTGAGGTATCTCAAAACATGCTTCGCTACCTTCCAAAACAACTTGGTAGGCTGAACCATAGCTTTACTCAGTTGGTTCACCGCAAAGCACAAATCTGGTCGTGTGTTCACTAAATACATCAATGAACCCACAAGCTACCAATATACAGTAGCCTCTACTACCTCACCTGAAGTATCATCCTCCTTCCTCCAGTTACCTGCTAGAGGAGTCTGCACGGGCTTGCACTTCTCCATGTGGAATCTCCTGAGTATCTCATTGGCATACTTGCCTTGAGACACAAACACTTCCCCATCCTTCTGCCACACTGCCATGCCTAGAAAGTAGTGCATGAGACCCATGTCTTTCATCTCAAACTCTCTTGAAAGGTCCTCATTGCAAGACATGATCAATTGATCATCACCTGTCAATATTAGATCATCAACATAAAGAACAATGATCAACTGCTTACCTTCCACCATGATGTGGTACAAGTTCGCATCCGCTTCACTCTTTGCGAAGCCCAACTCGGTGAAGTAGTTGTCGATCCTGGTGTACCAAGCACGAGGTGCTTGCTTTAGCCTTTACAAATCTCTCTTGAGTCGGCACACATGCAACTCACAATCGAAGGTATCATATCCTTGCAGCTGCTCTATGTACACCTCTTCCTCAATCTTCCCATTGAGGAATGTAGTCTTCACATCCATTTGATGGATCTTCCAACCCATATATGTTGATAGTTCCAACGTCGATCTGATAGATGAGTACCTTGCTATAGGAGAAAAAGTCTCATCATAGTCGATCCCCTCGACCTGTGAGAAACCACAGGCAACAAACCTTGCCTTATGTTTCTCCACACTACCATCAGCAGCATGCTTTACCTTGTAAAGCCAACGGGAACTCACAACTAACTTGTTCTCTAGTCTTGGAACAACATCCCAAACATTGTTCCGAACTATGGAGTCATACTCCTCCACCATAGCATCAACCCAAATCAGCTACTGCACTGCTTCCTCAAAGGAAGATGGTTCGGTCTCTACACATTCCCCAACAAGGGCCATGTAACTAGTGTACCGCTCAGGTGACCTCCTCTATCTGCACTGAGAAGATGGCTCTCCCACATTCTCTCTCGCATCCGACAACAATCTATCAACTTCTCTCGTGCGCTTCTGCCCATCTCTGGAAGACTCTGCATGAGTGGATGTCTCCACTCCTGAAACCTCTGCATGCATTTGCTTCGCATCAGTCTGAGGCTCCTCCTCCTTAGGAACCAAAAGTTCCTCCTTTGCATGCATCTTGAGCTCCCTCTCAAGGGAAACTCACATGGCCTTCAGCTCATCGAACTTAAGATCTCTGCGAACCACTGTCCTCTGACTGGTAGGCAAATACACCCGATAGTTGTGGGGAGTATCAGTGTACCCCACAAGTATCCCCAACTCTGCTATCGTCTCTAGCTTCTTCTGGGCATCCTTGGTCACATGGAAATAAACCGATGAGCCAAAGATCCTGAAGTGACTCACATCTGGTCTCTTCCCAGAGAAAGCTTCCTCTGGTGTCTTCATCCCAAGTATGTGATGTGGGCTTCTATTCTGCAAGTAAACCGTTGTGTTGCATGCCTCATCCTACAATGAAGTGGTAGGCCTTGGTCATGCATCATCACCTGAGCTACTCCCACAATCGTTCTGTTCTTCCTTTTGGCCACTCTATTCTGTTGTGGATTATGGGGTGCCGTCAACTCCCATTTAATTCCTTCTGTTGCACAGAAGCCCTTAAACTCTTGAGAGACATACTCTCCACCATTATTGCTTTGCAAGGCCCTGATCTTCTTTCCTGATTATTTCTCAACCAAGGCTTTGAACTCACAAAACCTTGAGAAGGTTTGATCCTTCTTCTGCATGAAATAGATCCAACATCTAAGAGAAAAATCATTAATGAAAATAACATAGTACCTTTGTTTAGCGGTGGAGGTTGTCTAGAATGGTCCACACACATCTGTATGAACTCGCTCCAATATTTCTTCAGCTCGACTGTCTCAATCCTAAAAGGAATATTTTTCATACTTACCCAAGGTACAACCTTTGCATGTGTCCACTTGCTCAAGTTTACCTTTGGGAATTCCGGTAGAAATCTGTTGCATTATCTTCAAGGCGCTACGATGCAAGTGGCCCAACCTTCTATGCCATAACTCACCAATATCTTGGATTTGCACCAATTCTGCTTTGGAACTTAATGTAGCATAGTCATCTACCTCCAGCTTGTAGAGATGCTTCACTCGAATCCCAATCCTCTTGGTCTAACCCGTGGCTATGTGTCTCAGGAATGCCTTTCCTTTACTGAAGACTACATCATAACCTCTATCTTCCAACATCACAACCAATACCAAGTTTTTCTTCAGTATAGGCACATACTCTACATCAGTCAGGGTGAGAGGAGCTCCATGCTCCCTCTGAAACACAACCATACCTTCACCTAAAACACGGTACTTTCCAACATCACCCATCTCTATGCGCATCTCGAGGTCCTTCTCCTCCAAGGTACTAAATAAACTCTTATCGTCGGTCATGTGGAATGAGGCTCCACTGTCCAGGTACCAAACACAACCCACCATCGATGAAACCATGAATGCAATGAGGGTAAAATCCAATTTGAACTATGAGGCCATTTCCTCACCATATGATCCTTTCGAGGATCCCTTCTTGGATTTCTTCAATGGAAAATTTGTTGCATAATGGCCCACCTCATGAAAATTAAAGAATTTCACTTTAGATTTGTCAATCTTCTTCCCACCATGGGAAGAACTCGATTTGGAATGGGAAGCCTTTCCTTTCCATTTCCTCGCCTTACTTGCTAAGGCTATATTTTCTTCATCATCATGCTTTGATGAAGAACCATCTATGGTGCTTCTCCTGATCTCCTCCTGCATCAGAGCTGACCACAATCGTTCCCAATCTAGCAGTTTCTCTCTTCCATTCACTGAGTCTTGGTAGCTATGCCAGCTCTTATTAAGACTAAGGAGAGCAAGACTCACCATGTCATTATCGACTGTTGTGATTCCTAAACTTCCAAGCTCATCTCTGCAGGTGTTGAGCTTGTTTAGATATGTAGAGACTGTGTCGCCCTTTTCACACTTGATTTTTCGAAGCTTGTCCTTCAGCGCCAACTTCCTCTGATCGCTGATGTTCTGATATAGATCCTTCAATGTCTTCCACATTGAAAATTGTGTCTCCTTTCCATGGATACTCAAGACACTATGGTCTCGAACTCCCTCTAGAAGAATCCTCCTTGCTCTCGCCACACATTTCTTCCATTCCGCCAATTCTTGGGCATTAGCAGCTGCTAGCATGGGGACTTCTTGATCAATGAAGTCCTTCAAACCATTTTCCTCTAATACCACTTCCATGCGATCCTTCCAGGCTATGTAATTCAAGATTCCATCCAGGGCATAATCGAGTCTCAAGCCATTGAACGCCATTGGTGAACTTTGAGATGTGATAATAAATCGATTATGTATGTACAATCAAGAAATTCAAAACTTTGAACTTCTCCCTTCTTTGTATATTGTTCTCTGCTTTGATCACCTTTTCTCTGATACCATGTAGAAATTCTCACTATAGAATAAACTGATTATGCAATGTACTAAAGAAAAATACTTAATCTACTTCTACAATCAAACTTGCAGAAACTTAATCGATTTTGAGCAAGATCAACCAGAACACATATAACAGAGAAGAAGATTAAATCACACATGAAACACAAAAGGATACTCTAGGGAAAGCCTCAGCTAAAAACCCTGCTATTTGCATTATCATACAAGTGGAAATATCTCAAGATTACACAAAGCTTTAGCTCACAAGCTATCCAACTCTCAATACATTCCCTCACTACTGCTCATAGACCGAATAGACAACACATATGCCTTCCTTCAGTCCTCCAAGCCTCCTATTTCCTTGCGCAACTTCTCATGGGCCCTCCAGCTGCCACCTATGTGATTCTCACCTCACACATTGCTCTGACCTCTATAGTAACTATGCAATCCTCAAGGAATGAATTCCTTCTACATGCAAGAGATATCCTCATGGTAATATTCCTGCAACTGATAGTACACCATCCCTTCCTTTAATCTCAACTGGGTCTCTATCTGAACTGACATGCATGAGTTATTTATGACAGAATATTCAATTATCTGAAGTACACTAGTTGCATGCATGCATGCATTAACTAACTGAACTCACAATCAGTTCCACAAACTGTTTGGAACTAATCTAACTTGACTTAACTCAGTTAACTAAGCTAACTAATTACAACTCAAATACAGCTTATCCTTATCTCCTTAATTAAGAGATAACTTCCTCAATCAAATGGATAACGGTTGCATGTCTTCACAAAGACTTCATGTTTGATTTTCACCAACTAATTAACTCAAGATGAATTAATTAATTATTTTTCAAACAACTGCTGAGACTAAATTCGAATTTTAATTCTCAATTTTAATTCAGGGACTAATTAAAATTGGAATATATCTTGAAATGCAATCTATAACAATGCTATTTTTAGCATTTCTTGTTGCTATTTTCAACAAGTGTATTGTTTTTGCATGTATATTAAAAGCAGTTATTCCTCTTGGGGCAAGAAGAATAAAATGGCTTCTTCCATTACTTGACGAATTAGAAAGAGCTTCAAAAATACAATGGATAAGGAAAGACTTCCTAGTGCCCATAGTGCCTTGAATAATCATAAGAAGAGCTTCACGAATCTCATATTCAACAAAGTTCCTTAAAACAATTTCAAAAGAAAGTCATTATTTTTCCGACAAAGAATCTGGAGATGCAAATGTTCTATTTGAAAGGTCAGCAATATCAACCCTTGATTTTTGATTCCTTGTAAAATTAATAGCTTCTTCTGCAACATCATAAAAAATAGTTGTACTTTCCCAGTCAAAGGATATATCAAAGACCCTGCGACCAAGGGTGTGAAGATCAGAAACATTCACATCATTTGGTGGAACCAAGCGAGAGAAAATCTGCCATTCTTGAAAATCATCTTCAAGATTCATTTCCTGGTTATAAAAATCACCATCTTCTTCATCTTCAATATTGTCTATAATTGATGGATTTCGATCAACATGCCATGCTCGATATAAAAAATTCCTCCAATTTTCAATAATAATTTCAGCTGAAAGGCCAATTTTTGCAAGAATGTCATGAAATGGCTTGTACAAGAGCAATTATGTCCAGCAAAAGGTTTCAAATTCCTTTGAAGCCTCACCAGGAATAGAATAAAATTGTGGCCAAACCCGAACAATAGCATGAACATCTCTAGGCTTCCATGGATCTTGTTTACGCTTCCTATCAAATGTACAAGATCTTGTTGTTTCTATCAAAGATAGATGTTCAAGGAAAAAAGGTCTCTTCTGATAATGTTGAACAAAATTATTCTGAGATGAACATTGCAAGCCATCCCTTGATATATTCCTACAAACCTTTAGTCCAACATTTAAGGAAACAAATTTCCGACTACAAACAACAAGAGTTAGGTTAAGAAAAATATGGCATGTTTCTTGTGCTCCAATGTCATAGTCAACAATCGTTTCTACAAGAAACCTTCTATATGCACATAAACCATGATCCTTAGTACCAATAGAATTTGAAATTATAGTTAACATATGATGATAACTTTCAGACCTTTTTTCTACTTTTGATGCATACTTAGCAATATATTTCAAGACAACATAGTGAGAAAGCATTGGCTGGAAATCGACATTTGCACACCACTTTTTTAGAAGTTCAATGTTATGTACAACAAGCCTGACATCATTTCTTCATAGCTCATATATTTTTCTTCCTTGATCATCTATGAACAATCTTTATTCAACACAAATATCCCATGGAGCATTGTATCGACATGTTAGAATAGTGCCCTTTTTGTGCAAACAAGAATCTACAGTACCCTTTGTGTGCCTTTGGACATAGTTTAACAATTCTTCGTAATCATTATGAGGATTACAAGCAATAATCAGACCAATATTCGATAGGAAAGGGTCAGCATTAAGGCTTCGTGGAACCATTATGTTGTGACGATGTATGTCATGTGGATTCCATGTAGTTACATATTTGTCAAAGAATATCTTTGCCAGTTGTACATCAGAACCATTTGCTCAATCCAGTATTTCCATGCCAGGAGGGCCTTCTAACCATAGGAAACCATGGATATGTGTTGAACCTCTATGTTTCCACTCATATCTAAAAAAAATGAATATATAGTTACTACAAACAATATAAATAGAATCATAATAAAATTTGACAAAGTATAGAAAACAAATTCAACAACACAAACCTGTACCAGAAGTCTTTAGCTTTAAGATATTTTTGGATAACTTCCTCTCGAAAAATATTGAATCTATGGTGCATAAATGTCGCAACAATATGAGGGTACTGGATAAAATTCTCAATTTTCATACGATGCTCATTTAAAGAACAAGAATGTGAATGTATGGGCATGAGGTTATGCAACTCTGGCCACTTTGTGTCAGCTGCACTCAAAGTAAAAAATAAAGTTGGACATCCTAATTGAGTAATCATGTCATTCAATTCAGCTCGACACTTAGTCCAGTATGCCCTTGTACCTCTCATAGAAGAACCAAACCGCATAAGATGCTCAACCAACTTATTATCTGGTAAATAAGATAGTTGGTGACGCAACTCTTCAATTGTTGTAATTGAGTTATCATGTAAATGTTTCTTTGCAAAAACTGAAGTAGTTTCCTGGCTCCAAAGCCGCATTATCATGTTCAATAGGTAATCTCGAAAGTGAGGATGTATTCTAAATCTCTGATCATACTACCTAAGAAGATGCAATGAACACTCATGAAGTTCAACACTACAACTTCGTGGTTGCAACCAATCAGCATCACTAGTGGGGAACAATGTTGGGAATGCCATATCTAATAACTCCTCTGTATTATATTCATTCACTAGAGAGGTTCCAATAGTGGGCCAATCCATGTCTTGAACATGTGAAGAATCAACATTATCAATAAATTCTCTAATTTCTTCCACTTCTCTTCATTTGTTTGGTAGGCGAGCAACACAAGAAGAAGGATGAGAGGGAAAATGCTCAAGAAGAATCCCTTCATTATTAGTTTCATTGATCTTAGATTCTTGAATATCACAATCAACAACTTTAAGCTTGGAGGAGACATCTGTTGATCTTTCGGGTAGAGAATTCACTGAATCATAGTCAATTACAACATCTTGATAATATTAAACATGTTGGATTTTGGAAAGCAATGTAGCCATTACTCGAGATCTTTTGACATAACATTCATGATATTTACACTGAACGGCATGTCACCTCATAATTAGAAAGTCAATATCTTCAACATGTCGGGGAAGACTTTGTACAATTGTAGAAATATCTTGAGGAAAGCTAATTGTATGACCATTATACTTATATTTCCCACGTCGGGCATGTGTCACTTGCAAAATAGGATTCACACGTACTATTAGAATTTCTTTAACTTGAGTAAGAACTCTTAAAATATGAGGTTGCTCACTAGGATCCATGTTATTATATCGACAAAAATGATGGGCTCCTCTTTCACTCTTACATCGTCTGCAAACAGGTCCTTCAGAATGTCTCACAACTTGGATTCCGGGATATGATTCTTGGAAAATGTTGCACATTTGGACAAATAACAAGCTATCTATCTTTGCTCGAAATATTTTATGCACTGCAATCATGTTTTCATCAAAATGAATATGATCTCTATTGGCCGAACCATGTTGAAAACCATTTGGAAGAGTAAAATTTCTTCTAACATGTACTTCATCTTTAGGAACATGAGGATCCCTTCGCAAATTTTAAGCATGCGGAATGGATCTATGAGAAGGTCTTTCCAAATTTATGTTTTGCATTTCACGAACATGAGAGGATGTAAAGGTCTCTTTGTCATAAAAGACTTTAAAATTTAATTTTCAACTAATTATAAATGAAAAAAATGAAAAAGAATCAAATGCATTCAAAATTTACATTTGTGTCTTTATGTGGGTGAGGGTTATGAGATGGTTGATTTTGGCTTCTAACATCAGTGTATGGAACATTTTAGGATGTAGTTTGTATGCCTCTATTCAAATGAGTTGTTTCCTCTTTCAAAAAAATAGAATATGTTATAAAACTAAATGTCCAACAGAGAAAGATTCAGAAATGGAAAAGAAATCAAATACATTGAACATCTACATTAGTTTTACAATTTGATGTTTTGGATTCCAATTCTCCAACCTAATGAGATGAAATCATGGTTTCTCCATAAAAGGTTACAAAATACAATGTCCAACCAGCTGTAAATGAAAAAATGAGAAAACTATCAAATGCACTAAACATTTACATTTGTTTGGCGATGCGGATGAACGCTATGAGATGGTTCCTCTTCACTTCTAACATTATTATATGGAACATCTATGAAGTTAATTTGTATGCCTCTATTAAAATGAGTTGTGTCATGTTCAAAGAAAATAAAATACGCCATAAAATTCAATGTCCAACCAACTAGAAATTTAAAAATGAAAAGCGAATAAAAAACATTGAAAATTTACATTAGTCTGGAAATTTGATCGTCGAGGAGAATGCACAAGAAGGTTATGACATGCTTTATATTCACTTCTCAGATTACTAGATGGAACACTTTCGGAATTGGTTTCAAGACCTCTACCAAAACGAGTTGTATCTTATTCCAAGAGAATAAAATAACTTATAAGTTTAGTAAACAAAACCTTGTAAATATAGGAATGTAATAAAACAACCACTATTGCAGGAAAAATCAAAATATCATTGTGTTACCTCCATTGTTCCACATGAAATTCTATCAGGGATGACTGATTCTTTCGTGGGACCACATTACTTTGAGAAGAAAGATTGGAAGATTCGATTTTTCGAGCAACTGGATCCAAATTATCAAACGAATGGCCAATTAAACTATCATCCAAATCATCACACACAATGTCATCATTACCTCCACCATGGATGTTTTGTAACCTTTGGCCATTAAAAATGCAATTGGACACAAAGAAGGGTTAGGGTGGACATTTTCATCCATGTTATCGCTATGATGTTCTTCCTGATTGCAATATGTTTCCCCAATGTTATGAACATTTTCAAGAGAGCATCGAATAACAAGATTATGCTGATGAGGAGCATATTCCGATAATGAACTATCAATAGGAAATGTTCTTTCCATTATATCATCCATAGTACGATACTTACGAGGAATTATAAAATCATTTTCAATAGTGGCTTCACTCGTTCTTCTATGATATTTAGCTCTCCTATGCTCATTTATGCCATCCTTATTTTGTTTATACGTAAACGACGAATTTCATTAGACCTCTCATGTGATTCTAGTGACAAATTTTGTTTTCTTGTACACTTTCTTGTGCCTTCAAATGACATGTCTACAATGAATAATAAAATATTCATTATGGAATCATAAACATGGAACACAACAAATATCTAATATAAACAAACACAAAAGAATGAAAAAGGCACAAGTTTTCTTTTGGAAATCATAAAAAAATATAAAAAGTGTATATGTTATTTTTTCCAACCATATAAACTTATCAAAATGTATAAGGTTTTTTGCAAATGGCTAAAAACAAAAATGAATTTTTCAAAATGGCTAAAAACAGAAATGAATTCTTCCAAATGGCTTAAACAAAAAAGACTAAATTTCCATGTATCATATTAGAATCAAAACAAAACCCATAATATTGGGAGACAATACTCTAAGAATGATATGACTTGGAAGTATATCTAAAAATTTGGAACTATATACTATCAAAATATAAATGCAAATATTAAAATGTACATAAATATATAACATTGTTTGAGAATCAATGACAAAAACCAATACAAATAACATGTATAACATAACTCATAGCAATTATAATTATACAAACAAAGAAAAATGCATAACATCGAGACACATTTACATGTAATTAAGAAAAATTTAGGGGAAACAATATGAAATATTTTACATCATAAAGATCGATACAAGCATAATTTTAAAGTATTACCATAAAGACCCATAGTATGTATAGAGACAAAAATGGAAATATTTTCCACAACCATAGAGAGTATATAAAATGGAAATATTTATAGGAACTCCTAAGAATACTAATATCCTAAGAATCCATATCCATATCCAATGGTGGAATCTCATCAACAAAATCCATACGGGGAGCAATTGCAAAAACATTTCCATACTCAATCAAATCATTGCAATCCTCCAGCGTTGGGTACCAAAACCGAGACATCTTTTCATTAGTTGAATTATCAATATCTGTTGGAAAACAGATGCCAATCATCATGTCATATAATAGGGAAGGAACTTCACTGCAGTTTCACATAAGAACCAGACCATGGACTGTTTGAAATGGAAGATAACCACGACATTTGCTATTTATATCTACAGAAATTTATTCCAACAACTTCCATCTGAAACCCCAATCATCTTCAAAGTAATCAATTCTTCGTTCAACACACGGTTGACCAAATTGGAAATGATCTAATTTTTCAATTGACCATACAAAAGTGGAGCCATCATTGACAAGGCATATCAACTGATCCATGTATATTGCTAACGACATACACCATATGTCAGTGATTGGAACAAATGAAAAACCCCATTCATTTTTTATTACATCAAACCAGTAGATTGTATACCCGTACCGAGGATAATCTTCATACTCCTTGTCTAGATACAGCCAAAACAATTTAATTTTATAAAACACACCATTCTTAAGGGGTGAAGTGCCACCAAATGGAAGAGCAGCCCTTTGCCATACCCTATCAAGACTACTGAAAACATAAAATTTAGACTGCATTTTGTCATACATATGTTTTAGGACAACCCAGTCATATTTTTTACTTCTTACATTTTCCAATAATGAAAAGAATCCCCACTCTCCAATTCGTATTGGCCCTATGTTTTTAAAGGCCTTTGTAAATGGATTCGTCACAAAATAGTTGAGTGTATGGGAGCATTTTGTTGGTAAGGATAAAACCACCATTGGTCCAACATTAGACTCTACTATGTATCTTGAATCTATGAATCGCAAATGAAATTGAGATATGTGTCCATTCTGATTAAGGTATTCAGGAGAAAAATAATTGTCTTCACTATTGAGGAAAGGAACCATAAATCCAAATTTGTTCATAGAGACATGCTTCGAACGTAACAAGAAAGAAGGGTTTTGAAAAACATTCTTCAATTTCTTACAAATAGTGCTAAACTTTATCACAACCAATAAATGCAGCTAGAGGAAGACAAGTTCAAGAATTTCGAGAGGAAGACAACTCCAAATAGATGGATCCATGATCAAA
Source organism: Pinus tabuliformis (assembly GCA_031772625.1). Taxonomy (NCBI): domain Eukaryota; kingdom Viridiplantae; phylum Streptophyta; class Pinopsida; order Pinales; family Pinaceae; genus Pinus; species Pinus tabuliformis. Next base: position 313,758,948 of record CM062816.1, on the reverse strand, counting down.
CAATGAAATCACCTAATAGAAAAAAAAACACATTTGATATCAACAAAACAATTTAATGTTGAATAAAATTAAAAGTAACACACATACATAATTTACCATTTACACATACAGAAAAACTTCGACTCATAACGTTATTACAACACTAAACACAATTCCACAATTTTGTTAACCTAAGGTCTATAATTCAAGACTATTAATGTTAGTAAACCTATAATTATGTTTATATTAAGGTCTATGTTTAATATTAATGCTATAATGTTTCTACAAATATATTTATAATATCAAATAAGAACAACTCATTAGGTAGGTTTCCATCAAGGACAACACCTAATTCACAATGCCAACAAAAAATTGCCTAGAAAACACAATTTTATCTTTTTATTGGACTACACAATTTTCCATTGAGTTAAGGATAAAAAATGTTAAACCTAAACAAATTTTTTTAATATAATTATTCGATAAATATCAAATTAAAATTATATTATTAAATTTCTAAAACAAGACATTCATATATATTATTTTTTTTCATATTTAAAATTACTCTAAAATCATTTTACTTATTTATTAATAAAACAATAGACTCTTTATATAATAAGATAATCCTTGTAATGGATTGCATTAATATAACAACTTAATCATTGTAATGGACTACATTAATATCTACAAGATTATGATTATGTGGTATATCCAGGTTAAATTAATAAATATTAGGAAATTTAAATAATAAACAATCACATTCATATTTTTAATTATTTATCTTTCAAAACTTATGATATTTAATATCAATATTATAATAATAAGTCACAATTGTTGGATCTAAACCTAAACTAAATTTTTTAATATAATGAATCGAGAAATATCAAATTAAAATGATATTATTAAATTTCTAAAAAAACACATTCATATATATTAATTTTTTTCATATTTAAAATTACTCTAAAATCATTTTACTTATTTATTAATAAAAAAATAGATTGTTAATATCATAAGATAATCCTTGTAATGGACTGCATTAATATCACAACTTAATCATTGTAATGGACTACACTAATATCTACATGATTATGATTATGTGGTATATCGAGGTTAAATTAATAAATATTAGGAAATTTAAATAATAAACAATCACATTCATATTTTTAATTATTTATCTTTCAAAACTTAATGATATTTAATATCAATATTATAATAATAAGTCACAATTGTTGGCTCTAAACCTAAACTAATTTTTTTAATATAATGTATCCAGAAATATCAAATTAAAATGATATTAATAAATTTCTAAAACAACACATTGATATATATTAATTTTTTTCATATTTAAAATTACTCTAAAATCATTTTACTTATTTATTAATAAAACAATAGATTATTAATATCATAACATAATCCTTGTAATGGACTGCATTAATATCACAACTTAATCATTGTAATGGACTACATTAATATCTACATGATTATGATTATGTGGTATATGGAGGTTAAATTAATAAATATTAGGAAATTCAAATAAACAATCACATTTATATTTTTAATTATTTATCTTTCAAAACTTAATGATATTTAATATCAATATTATAATAATAAGTCACAATGGTTGGTTCTAAACCTAAACTAAAAATTTTAATATAATGAATCGAGAAATATCAAATTAAAATGATATTATTAAATTTCTAAAACAACACATTCCTATATATTAATTTTTTCATATTTAAAATTAATCTAAAATCATTTTACTTATTTATTAATAAAACAATAGATTGTTAAAATCATAAGATAATCCTTATAAAACAATAGATTGTTAAAATCATAAGATAATCCTTATAAAACAATAGATTGTTAAAATCATAAGATAATCCTTGTAATGGACTGTATAAATATGCCAACTTAATCGTTGTAATGGACTACATTAATATCTACATGATTATGATTACGTGGTATATGGAGGTTAAATTAATAAATATTAGGAAATTTAAATAATAAACAATAGAATTAGTATTTTTAATTATTTATCTCTCAAAACTTAATGATATTTAATATCGATATTATAATAATAAGTCACAATTGTTGGATCTAAACCTAAACTAAAAATTTTAATAAAATGAATCGAGAAAAATCAAATTAAAATGATATTATTAGATTTCTAAAACAACATGTTCATATATATTAATTTTTTTCATATTTAAAATTACTTTAAAATCAATTTACTTATTTATTAATAAAACAATAGATTGTTGATATGATAACCTTCCGATCTTTTCTCGTCTATTCGCAGAGATCTCTTCTCTTCTCGTCTATTCGCAGATCTCTTCTCGTCTGCGAAGATACGGTACTCTTCTCGTCTATTCGCAGAGAGATCTCTTCTCTTCTCGTCTATTCGCAGATCTCTTCTCGTCTGCGAAGATACGGTATTCGCAGATCTCTTCTGGATCTCTTTCTGGAGGCAGCGGAACGTGTGGAGGACGAATCTTTTGGAGGCAACGTAACGTGTGGAGGACACAGCTGCTGCTCCAGCATTCTTAGGGTCTGCGTTCAAATATTTGCTGCTGTTCCAGCATTCTCAGATCTGCGGTTTGGCTTTCGATCTGCGTAAAATATGGCTCCGAGCTTCGCAAAAATAACTGGTGGCTCATCCGTCTCTGGAGGGCAATCTCCTGCCCATATCGTGAGTGAAGCCCCAGCTCCCACTATCCAAGTGGTCCAGGACTCACTCGATGAAGCTTTGAAGTTCTCCGAAAGTGCCCTAATTTGCCGGTTCAATGGTTTTTGGCCGCGGCTGATAGCACTCCACAATTGGATCTCGGAGGTATGGAAGCCTATCATTTCTGATGAAATTAATATCTACCCCTATGCTAGAGGTTTCTTTATAGTAGATTTTGAAAATCCTGAAAGCAGACAATGTATTCTAGATTCCGGCCCTTGGTTTTGGGAAAAATTAGGCCTATTCATGAAGCCATGGAACCCATCATTCGATCCCTCTACAGCAGTGATAACCTCAGCACCAGTTTGGGTGAGATTGCCAAGCCTACCCTTGCATCTCTGGAATCTCTCCTCGCTAAAAGCCATCGGAAATGCAATTGGGAAATTTTACTGTAGGTGCCCAGAAACAGAGGAATATGCCAGAACCACCTATGCACGCATCTGTGTGGAAATGGATTTCAGCGCCGGATTCCCAGCTGAAATAAACCTAACAAGTAAAGACTATGTGTGGAACCAGAAGCTTGATTATGAAAGTGTCCTCTTCAGATGTCGATCGTGCTTTGAGACGGGGCATCTAGCCAAAAATTGCCCAAAAGCCTCTGAGAAAAATTTTGCTAGAAAAAACCACCACAGATCTACATGGTGGGAAGGAGCACAAAAAGAACACTACACTGTCATCAAAGAAGAATATTCTAGAGAAAACTATGAGTCACAAGAAATCAAGGAAGAAGGAAACAACTCTCAAAGCAAGCAAGGAGAAAGCCCGCCCCAACAAATCAACAGTTATGAGGATCTGAATACCGCAGAAAATAAATCTTCATTTAACAGCAAAGCAGATCTCCTAAACCAAACTTCTCCGACTATAGATCGCGAAGCTAAGACACCAATGTCCCAAGAACCAGAAGAGATGGAGGAGATGCAAGACAAAGGAAGTTGGAAGACCGTAGAGAAAAGAAAGAAAGCTACAACACCAATCTCGCCAAGAAAGACGAGGAGCCAGACAAGTAAAAATTAAGAAAATTGTAGGTCCGATAGACCAATTTGGTCTCAGTGGACGTTAACCATCATCATCATCATCATCATCATCATAATCCTCGTAATGCAATGTATTAATATCACAACTTAATCATTGTAATGGACTACATTAATATCTACATGATTATGATTATGTGGTATATGTAACGTAAATTAACAAATATTAGGAAATTTAAATAATAAACAATTACATTAGAATTAGAAAATTCTTAAGATTATTTAGATCTACAAGGGTTTAGGATAAATTTTTTCAATAAATATTTCACAAGGCTTTTAAACATTTAACTCTTTAAAATATTAGTGCTTTGTTCTAAGTTTATAATATTATTCTTTTACAAATTCAAAAACAACTCAATATAATTTTAGGTTTATAATATATATCATTAAATGGAAATCTTTAGGATGGCATAGAAAGATTTTAGGCTTTTTTAAAATATATTTGAAGTGGAGTGTGTTTTCCATTAAACAAAGAATAGAGAAAAGTAGAAAAATGTGTGGTATGCTTTGTAGTGAATAGAGAAAACTAGAAAAAAGTGACATGCTTTACAATAAACAGTGAATAGAACAACATATAGCTCATAGTAGAAATCTCAATTCAATGTTTCATATATTGAGTTTTTGTAAATTTTAGAAGCCAGATTCCACTTGTTTGGGTGCAAAAGTTAATTTATAGTGCCACATAGTTAATTTTATGTTTCAAAAATTTATAATGTTTTTTGGCTTATGAGTAATTTATAGTCAACAATTATGATTAATTTAGGTAAGACATTATAGTGCCACTCTAGAGCATTGCCACACATTCGTAATAATATTTGAGTTCGTTGTATTCTTATATATTTTTAGGTGGAAGGCAGTTTCTTCTCAGAGGCTAGAATCTCGAATTCTTTCGCAACAAGTCTATGCAGCCATACATCTTTACACTATCACCAATTACTGCACCTATTACCATCCCTGAGTTATGTACTTATTTTGTTTTAATATTTTCTTTAGTCAATAGTTTAAAATGTTTATAGCATTGTTAAGAATATGTTGCTTATGAAATTAAGATTTTAAATATATTTTATTTTTATCGGAATATTTTATAATATTGTTAAATATATTTATTTTCTTTTATTTAATTATAATTTTAAATATATATTTTCTGGATTTGTTAGAGGGTTATTTAAAATTAGAAAATTCTTATGGTTATTTAGATCTACAAGGATTTAGGATGAATTTTTTCAAAAAATATTTTACAAGGCTTTTAAACATTTAACTCTTTAAATGGAGTTAGGTTTTACTCCTTTGTTCTAAGTTTATAATATTATTCTTTTACAAATTCAAAAACAACTCAATATAATTTTAGGTTTGTAATATATATCATTAAATGAAAATCTTTAGGATGGCATAGAATCTGATATTTTAGGCTTTTCTTTAAATATATTTGAACTAGAGTGTGTTTTCCATTAAACAAAGAATAGAGAAAAGTAGAAAAATGTGTGGTATGCTTTGCAGTGAATAGAGGAAAGTAGAAAAATGTGCCACATGCTTTACAATAAATAGTGAATAGAACAACATATAGATGGTAGTAGAAATATCAATTCAGTGTTTTATATATTGAGTTTTTGTAAATTTTAGAAGCCAGATTCCACTTGTTTGGGTGCAAAAGTTAATTTATGGTGCAACATAGTTAATTTTATGTTTCACAAATTTATAGTGTTTTTTGGCTTATAAGTAATTTATAGTCGACAATTATGAGTAATTTAGGTAAGACATTGTTTGGGTACTTTATGCGATTCTCGGTGACGCATTGCCACACATTCATAATAATATTTGAGTTTGTTGTATGCTTATCTGTATCCTTTTTAGGTGGAGGGAAATTTCTTCTCAGAGCCTAGAATCTCGAATTCTTGGGCAACAAGTCTATTTCATGGGCAACAAGTCTATGAAGCCATACATCTGGACACTATCAGGAATTATTGCACCTATTACCATCCCTGAGTTACTGTACTTAATTTTTTTTAAGATTTTCTTTACTCAATAGTTTAAAATTCTTATAGCATTGTTAAGAATATGTTGCTTATGAAATTAAGATTTTAAATATATTTTATTTTTATTGGAATATTTTATAATATTGTTAAATATATTTATTTTCTTTTATTTAATTATAATTTCAAATATATATTTTCTAGATTTGTTAGAGGATTTGTTGGGTTTTAAGTTTTATTCCAAAAACTCCAAAACATATAACTAACTATTCTATGTTTTGGATTTTTTAGCTGCAATCTTGTGATACAATTTTGGTTGAGATTGTAATTTGATATTGTTTGAAATCCATTTTTAAATGCATAAATAGATTTATTACACTAAAAAAATTCCTGGAGCACTCAAATTATGTGCACTACACAAATCAAAATTACAAACAAATCCATATAAATCTATTAAAAAAACCAAAACTATGACATGGAAATTTATTTGCTAAAACATTTATTCAAGATATGTCTGTGACTCTAGAGCATTGCCACACATTCGTAATAATATTTGAATTAGTTGTATGCTTATTTGTATCCTTTTTAGGTGGAGTACAGTTTCTTCTCAAAGCCGAGAATCTCAAAATTCTTGTGCAACAAGTCTATGTAGCCATAATTCTTGTGCAACAAGTCTATGTAGCCATACATCTTGACACTATCACCAATTACTGCACCTATTACCATTCCTGAGTTACTATACTTATTTTGTTCGAAAACTTTCTTTAGCCAATAGTTTAAAATGCTTATAGCATTGTTAAAATATGTTGCTTATGAAATTAAGATTTTAAATATATTTTATTTTTATAGGAATATATATATATATATATATATATATATATATATATATATATATATATATATATATATATATATATATATATATTGTTGAAGATAATGGAGAATATCCTAGAATAGTGTGAGTTGGTTCACGTGACCTCAGGATAGGAATTAGTTTCTATTTCTTAGGTTATTGCTTTAACTTCCCTAAAACCATGATTACTATACAATGTGTGATGTACATGATCAATGTAGAGTGTTCTGCAGAGCTAGACTCTCCTGGTTCAAACACTCTTTCGTAGAGCTAACCAGTGGGTTTTATTTCTTTTAACACAAACATTGCCATTTTTATCATGGTATCAGAGCGCCAGGGTTGAGGATCCTATACGCTGAGAGGAGGGTGCGACTAAACCAAAATTGTCACAGGTTTCAAGAGAATAAACATGACAATTACTCAATCATACTTACCTTCACCATCTCAAATAAGTGGTGTATATCTTCGACGATCGTGTAAACAACAAAAAGGATCTGTAGAGGCCGAGAGAAGGCTGCATCTTGGAGAAGGCTACAGAGGCTGACAACAGAAGGTTTTCTGGAGGCTGTGAAGGAAGCCACGGTGATCTGTGGGTGTGCTGCAAGATCAAACAACATTGAAGATCAATGATCTATCTTTGTCACAGATCTGGGGTAAATACAATATTTTTTTTACCTGTCAAATTTGTTTTAATCGCCAAGATGAATAATAATATGTTTGAAGCATGTTTGAATGAGCATAACAAGATCGATGGTTCCAATTATGCAAATTGGAAATTTAAGATGCAGATTCTGTTAGAAGTGCAGAGTGCTTGGACGATTGTAAACGGGGATGAGCCGAAGCCAACGGCTGGATCGACATCGATCCCAGATTGGGAGAAGCGAGAAGGTAGAGCCAAGACGTTGTTGAAGATGTCAGTGAAACACTGCATCATACCACACATCAGAGAATGTAAAACAACTAACGAGATCTAGGGAATTTTGAAGGATCTGTATGAGATCAGGAATACAAATCGTCTTCTGTTTCTGAAGAGCAAGATATTATCCCTGAAGATGGAGGAGAATGAAATAGTTGTTTCCTTCATAGAAAGGATCAAAGATCTGAAGAAAAAATTGGCAGACATTGGTCATACAGTTGACGATACAGATCTTGTAAAAATTACCATGAATGGTCTGACCAATGACTACCAAATGTTCATCACTGGGATAAATGCAAGAGAGAAAATCCTGAAGTTTGAAGAGCTGACAAGAATACTGATGCAAGAAGAAGAAAGAAGATCGACTCTAAAGCCCCAAAGTGTTGATCTTGCATTGATGGCGAAAAATAACTTCTATAAAGGAAAAGGAAATCTGCAATAAAAAAATGGAGGAAGCTCACAGAAAAGATCAAATCTGACCTAAGGTATGAATCTAAATAGAAACAACTCTTTAATTAAGTGTTTTTATTGCGGAAAACTGGGTCATATAGCTAGAGAGTGCAGGAAGAAGAAATATCATGAAGAACAACAGAAGCAGAAAAGACATGCAGGTCATCTCACGAATGATAATCATGAGCGAAATTTTAGATTGTTCATGGCAGATCGTGACGCGAATGTTGATAGATACATCTGGTATATGGTTTGAATATTTTAAAGAAATCAATTACGGAGCACAAATCTACCTAAGTTATGATAGAAGTCATCAAATCAAAGGATGTGGGAAATTTTTTGTCATTTACCTAATGGTAATATAAAACAAATTTATAATGTTATGTATGTGCCCGATATAACAAAGAACTTGATTTTTGTATCCATGATCACAGATCAAGATCTTAAAGTTGAATTTTTTAAATCTAATTGCTACATTAAAGATCTGCTAGATGGCATGAAGACAATTGCTACAGGAATCCAAACAGGAGGTCTGTACAAGTTGGATGTAAGACCTGCACCAGTTCGAGCCTTGACAACTGCGAGTTTGACTATAGAAGAGCTATGGCATCAAAGATTTGGTCATATCAACTACAATGATTTGCTGTTACTACATAATAAGGAAATGGTAAGAGATCTTCCTATGCTAAAGCAAGTAAATAATGATTGTGATGCGTGTACATTGGGAAAAATGCATAGAGAAGAATTCCCTATTCGAGTAGAAAAGAAATAGAGGGATATACTTGAATTAGTGCATACAGACCTGTGTGGACCCATGCAAACAAAATCATTAGGAGGTGCACTATATTTTTTACTATTTATTGATGATTGCACAAATTTTTCTTGGGTGTATTTCTTGAGTAAGAAGAGTCACACATTTGAATACTTTAAGCAGTTCAAAAACACGATTGAAAGGCAAACAGGGAAATGGATAAAAATTCTACGGTCCGATCAAGGGGAAGAATACAGGAAAGATGAGCTTATCAGGTATTGTAAAGACCATGGAATATTGCAGCAGTTCTGTTATGAAACCAGCTCAAGAAAAAGATAGAAAAGCTAGATCAACGCCCTAAAATTCAGCCTCTTCAAGGGGGAAACCTCCTTTACATTACATAAATGAAAAATTCTTGGATGATACAAATCAAAAGACCTCCTTTCTATATATAAGAGTCTAAGGGGTCATAACATAATCATAGCCGACATAACAATAATAATGTAAGGGCACAATAATAACAATAGTGGGCTTCTATGGGGCACAATAGTAACAATATGGGCACTACATGGGTACATCAATATAATAAGTGGGTTGTACTAATAACAATAAGGGGTTACACTAGTAGTATAGGGGCTTAACATGCCCCTCTCCTTCAAAAAGTGTTGTCCTCAACGCTTGAGTAGTTCTTTATGCTTCTGTATAAAATTCTTGTCCTCCCATGTGGAATCTTCAGCGGGTAAGCTCTTCCACTTGATGAGATACTCTGAAATTGATCGATTTCGTAGCTGTCGGGTTCTTGTTTCTGTGACTGCTCCAGGTTCCAATATGATTTTTCCTTCCTCTTCAATTTCTGGCAATATTGTTTGAATTGGGATCTTTTGCAACTTTTGAATAAGTGGCCATACTTCTTCGTCTTTCTTCCATTCATCCCTTGCTTTGTTTATCCAATCTGGTTGGATAATAGAAATAGCACAAAACAATGCTTCCACATCCTCATCCTTGAAGAGTCTTCCCATTCGGTAAGGTCGCCATTTTTTAAGTGCATGTAGTATTCCCAACATTTCCTTCTCATAAATAGCTTGCTTGAGATGTAGGAGTAAAAATACCCGATCACCTACATCAAAACATTTTTCACTACAATGTTGATCTACATGTTGTTTCATTTGATTTTGCACTGAAGCGGCGTTATCCTTTAAAAGTTGGAGAATTTGTTGTCGATGCTCGATGTGATCTTTCACTGCTTGAACCTTTTTCTTCTTGATATTTCCTTCTATCTCTAGAGATTGAGGAGGTAATTTCTTCCAATCCTTTACAAAATATGGTCGGATTCATTTCTTGATGCTCAATGTGATCTTTCACTTCTTGAACATTTTTCTTCTTGATATGTCCTTCTATCTTGATAGTTTGAGGAGTGGTAATTTCGACCAATGAATTACAAGATATGGTTGGATTCATTTCTTCTTTCTCAATGTGATCTTTCACTTCTTGCACCTTTTTCTTCTTGATATGTCCTTCTATCTTGAGAGTTTGAGGAGTGGTAATTCTTGCCAATGTTTTACAAGATATGGTCTGATTCATTTCTTCTTTCTCTGGGGTGGGGTCCTGGCATATATATTCTTCTTTTGATGTTTCTTGATCCTTTTCTTCCTCCTCTTCATATTCTATGTAAAATAATTTCTTCTCAGCACACTTATGACCTTTAGTGCATTTGCTATCACAATTGTAACAAAGCCCTTTTTCTCTTTTTTCTTCCAATTGTTGTGGTGTAACCCTTGTAGGTTGTGGAAGGCCAGGAGAAACAACACTTCCATCTTTATAGGTGTGAGGGGTAGACTTCCTTGTTGCCATAATTTTACTTTCCAATATGTCACAAAGCCCTTTTACTCTTTCCAATTGTTGTGGTGTTTCTCTAAAGAAGGTGTTGCTCTTTATATCCTCATAATGTGCTATCATTTCCTCCGTGAGAATTGACCACATAACAAGTTGTTTACGAGAACAAAGCCCTTTATACCATAAAAATTGATCCAGTTCTAAATATGAAGATGCAATACATACCTTTTGTAACAGTGGTACACCATGTAGATCAAAATATTGCTCCAGCTGAAGTATCCAATTTACCAGATCCTTGCCATCAAACTTCCTCATCTTGCTTTTTCTTGATTTTAGGACCTCAATCTTGAAACGAATATAACTCTATACTTTCATATATTTAAGTTCTGAAATTGATACCTGTAGTAGCCCTCTGTGTCCTCTTTCCAATGCCATAAGTCTGACCCAAATTGGATTCTCCAAGAAAGAGTTATGCGAAATCTCCCACAGTGATTTGATTATAGACTAGTTCAGTAGAGCGAACTTGTACGACGTGCCACGAGTCACTGTTTCAACCTTTGGATCTGAAACATGCATACAAGAAACTACAGTCTGTTCTCTTTCTGTACCTTCTTACAAAATTTCAATCCGATCCCCAGAGAGAAAGTTATGACGATTTTCCCCAAGTCACCTGTTTTGAATGTAATTCAGGAGTCTCCAACAATACCAACTTCCTCAGATCATATCTCCACAAATATCGCGCGAAAAGCTCTGAAATTCGGACCCAAGGTTCAGCGCGATTTCTTCTCAAATGAGTTTTTTTTGCGACTTCTGAAACGTCACAGAAAAAAAGCTATAGCGAAAATGCCACGATGACCTGTTTGGAGCAGCGAAACCCTAGAATCCAAAGCTCTGATACCAAATGTTATGAAACCAGCTCAAGCAAAATATAGAAAAGATAGATCAATGTCTTAAAACTTAGCCTCGTTGAGGGGGAAACCTCCTTTACATTACATAAATGAACAATTCTTGGATGATACAAATGAAAAGACCTCCTTTCTATATATAGGAGTCTAAGGGGTCATAACATAATCATAGTCGACATAACAATAATAATGTAAGGGCACAATAATAACAATAGTGGGCTTCTATGGGGCACAATAGTAACAATATGGGCACTACATGGGTACATCAATATAATAAGTGGGTTGTACTAATAACAATAAGGGGTTACACTAGTAGTAGAGGGGCCTAACAAGTTCACAATTCCCCATACTCCACAACAAAATGGAGTAACTAAAAGACAGAACAAAACACTGGTGGAATGTGCTAGGAGCATGTTGAAAGGTAAGATTCTTTCGAATGGTTTTTGGGCTGAAGCATTGAATACTACAATTTATTTGAAAAATAGGAGTCCTACGAAGAGTCTTGAGTTTAAAACTCTTTATGAAGCATTATATGGATGTAAGCTTGTAGTAAAACATTTAAGAGTATTTGGGTCTAAAGAATTTTCCCATATTCCAAAGGAAGATAGAAGAAAACTAGATTCAAAAGCCATCAGATGTACTTTTATAGGGTATTATTCACAACATAAAGCTTACAGATTATTTAATCCCTCTACTCACAAGATTTTTGTTAGTAGAGATGTCATATTCCATGAGCAGGATCATGAAGAATCTGATAAGCACAATGAGGAATGGGATATTCCATACTTGGTGGAAGAAGAAGCAGAAAACAATCAAGATCAGCAACAGACAAAAGCAGAAGATGAACAGCAACAGCAACAGCAGCAACAGGAAGAAAATAATGATCAAACAAGGTTTGAAGCTACCCCACCTCTCAGGAGATCATGTAGGAAAGCTCAATTGCCTGCAAGATATAGGGAAAATGCTTTTATAACTAGTATGATGAATGTGGTTGAACCTTCTAGTTATAAAGAAGCAAAATGAATGTAGCAAATGGAAAACAACCATGGAACAGGAATATGAATCAATAATCAGGAACAACACTTGGGAACTAGTTCAACTTCCTAAAGGAAAACAAACCATAGGTTGTAAATGGTTATACAAACCGAAGATCAATGTAGATGGAACCATAGAAAAATTAAAAGCTAGATTGGTAGCAAAGGGGTATTCACAAAAAGAAGGTATAGACTATGAAGAAACCTTCACCCCTGTAGCTAAAATAAACACTAACAGAATGTTAATTGCTTTAGCTACTAAGAAACATTGGATGATACAACAACTAGATGTAAAATCTGCATTTTTAAATGGAGAACTAAAAGAGGAGGTTTATTTAGAGCAACCTAAAGGGTTTGTCCAGAAAGGGAAAGAACATGTAGTCTGTAGATTGAAGAAAGAAATTTATGGACTAAAGAAAGCACCCAAGTCTTGGTATGAAAAGATTGACTCATTTTTTCTGCAAGCTGGCTACAACAGAAGAAAAAATGACCCAAATATTTACACCATGCAAGATGAACAAGGGCGCATAGTGATGATTTTTCTGTATGTAGATGATTTGATCATTACAGGTGATGCTACATATCTGATCAAAGAAATCAAGCAATAGATGTCACAGGTATTCGAAATGAAACACCTTGGTGAACTAAGATACTGTTTGGGTCTTGAAATCTGGAGAGATTAAGGAAAAACATTTATGTCCCAAGGAAAGTATGTCAAAGGCCTATTAGAGATATTTAGGATGGATCGATGTAAGCCTACAACAATCCCATTACAACAGAACATCAAACTGCAGAGTGAAGATGGCTCAAGGGAGGCAAATGCGACAATTTACATACAGCTGGTTGGGAGTCTAATCTACCTAACCACCACTAGACCAGATTTGGCTTATGTAATCAGTTTTCTAAGCCAATATATGTCCAAGCCACTTGAAAGACATTGGAATGCAGCGAAAAATGTTTTGAGGTATCTACAACGTACTGTAGATTATGGTATTATTTACACTGACTCTTCTGATTTTATATTGACAGGATTTGCAGATTCAGATTGGGTTGGAAATGTAGATGATCGCAGATCCATAACAGGTTATGCATTCAACATTGGATCCGGGGTGATCACATGGAGCAACAAGAAGCATAACACAGTCTCCTTGTCCTCAGCGGAAGCAGAGTATCAAGCCATGTGTGCAGCAATGTGTGAGGCAGTTTGGTTGCAGAGACTTCTCAAGGATGTCGGGGAAGAACATATAGACGCAACAACAATTAGATGAGACAACCAGAGTTCAATCAAACTTGCTAATAATTTGGTGTTCCACAAAAACACAAAACATATTGATACACAATTCCACTTCGTGAGGGAGAAAGTGAAATCTAAAGAAATCCATTTGGTATATTGTAATACATGTGATAATGTTGCAGACATTTTCACTAAGCCTCTTGGCAGGATTAAGTTTGAAATGTTTAGGGAGATGTTAGGCATATTTGTGAACCCCTTCTCCATTAAGGGGGAGTGTTGAAGATAATGGAGAATATAGTAGAATAGTGTGATTTGGTTCACGTGACCTCAGGATAGGAATTAGTTTTTATTTCTTAGGTTATTGTTTTAACTTCCCTAAAACCATGATTACTATATAATGTGTGATGTACATGAACAATGTAGAGCGTTCTGCAGAGCCAGACTCTCCTGGTTCAGACTCTCTTTCGTAGAGCTGACCAGTGGGTTTTATTTCTTTTAATACAACATTGCCATATATATATATATATATATATATATATATATAATTTCAAATATATATTTTGTGGATTTGTTAGAGGATTTGTTGGGTTTTAAGTTTTATTTATTTAATGTGCATAATTGGAGCATTCTAAGGGTATTTGAGGATACTCGATCCATTCATGGATTCAAAAATATATTTTAAATAACAAAAAATTACAATCTCATTCAAAAAAATTGTATCACTATATTACAGCCAAAAACTCCAAAACATACCACTAACTATTCTATGTTTTGGTTTTTTAGCTGCAATCTTGCAATACAATTTTGGTTGAGATTGTAATTTGTTGTTGTTTAAAATACATTTTTAAATGCATAAATAGATTTAGTACCCTAAAAAATCCTTGGAGCACTCAAATTATGTGCAGTATACAAATCAAAATTACAATACAAACAAATCCATAGAAATATATTAAAAAAAACAAAAACATAAAAAAGGTTAAACTACAAAAGTCCAAAACATTAAAAAAATAACCTATAAAATACTAAAATCAAAATGTTATTATATATATGAAATTACCATTCTTTAAAAAAAACCTAAAACTATGACCTAAATTTATTTGCTAAAACCTTTCTTAAGATTTTGACATCTCTTTTATTTATTAAAAGTTATTTATTTAAACATTTATTTATTTAAGTTATTGTTTAAATACAATTTAATTTCTCTTTCATTATTTAGTTACAATGTTAAATGAGATAAGGTTAAATTAAGCTTGAGATTTCTAAAGTTCAACCATTAAGATTTATTACATTAATATTTTTAATTTAGATTTATTCAATAAAACTTCATATTATAAATGATAGTTCGAAAATATTTATAATATTGTTAAAAAAATGTGTTTTTTTCTATATTTATAAATATTACCAGCGAAATCTCTATGTAGAGAGAGATTTCTTATGTCCCAAATAAAAAAATCTCGAACAACAATTTCATATCTAACTTGGTAACAATCTGAAAACTTATTTAATATCTAATATAATCTTACAGCTTTAAGTCACAGGTTTAAGTCATTGTGTTACTCTAAGATTGAAACTCTATTTTTGAGCATTACTCTATGAAAATTTTAAAAATTAGACCAGCATTTCAATTCATTAGTTTCACTCAATTCATTATTTCATGTGCATTCGTGAATTGATTGTGTCCCCACAACGTTACCCTCCTGGCAATACAATAGACGGAGTGGCATCTTCAGCGCCGATCCCGTCGATAGTAGATTTGGATGCGAAGCTGAATAAAGTCGTGGAAAAATATCGAGGGATACAAGAGGATAGATAAGGAGAAAGGATTTGCATCGATCCTTTTTTTATTGTAATTTCGCAGGGGTTTTTTTATTTTTTATTTTTAAATCAAATTTGATGTTAGCTGAAAGGATCTATCACTCTACTGTGAGGTGGGGAGAAAGTGATTGTTACTAGACATTGTTTTCTATAAATTGCATTTGACATTGGTTTGTATTTATATTATTTCTTATAATATAAATAAGAACAAACCCTTTTATCTGCAACAACTCCCTGGCCAAATGCAGGGCTAGATGGTGCATGTCCATCCACAGGAATGAGATCGGTGGGATTTGCCAGATGATGAGGCAACTTGCACGTGTTGGTGGAACCTATGTACATAGCACATCATCAGAAGAAAATGCTTGGAGACTTTGGTCTATGGGGCCCCTCAGGGAAGCTTGATGGCAGGATCATTCTCTACCAGGCCAAGAACAGGTGCAGGTGGGTTACGCTTCAGGGATGTCGGGCTAGGGCAGGTTCCAGAAAACATTGGTATGCAAGATGCTACAAATATGTTAGAAATCATCGTTCAGGTTTGTAGTCACTAGGGTATTTCGAGAGATGGAATTAGTGGATTATATAATGAAGATTAGTATCATGTACCTATTCCTTTCATTTATAATATACATTTAATTTCAACATGAAGTCACTACAAATGAATAAAGTCATTTCACAGTAGACTGTTATTGGTCTTTTAAATGACAAATCTATGTAACAGTGGCCATTGAAAACAATATTAATATATAGAGTAGTAATCTTCCAAATCTAGGTAACAGTGGCCATTGAAAACAATAGAGAAAAGGAAGGCTAGAAAAGATTGTGCACCTTTCTTAGCAGATAGAAGCCCAAAGAAGCCCTTTCAAATCGTTCAATAATCCTTCCAGTAATCCTTCAACAATTCTAACAATCCAAGCACTAAGAAATGCATGCATCCAGGGAGCACTGCTTTGCTTATAATAGATGGAATGGTTATGAATAACATGTACAATAAATATTTAATCACAATTTGAAACGCTCAAGTTGCTCTTACTCCTCCACGTTACAATCTTAGATGGAGTGGCTAGTTATTATTAAGAGGATGAAAGGGTGAAATTGATGGACAAGTTAATGAAACTATGGACACATGTTATTATTAAGAGCATGAAAGGGTGAAATTGATGGACAAGTTAATGAAACTACTCTTCCACTTTACAATCTTAGATGGAGTGGCGAGTTATTATTAAGAGGATGAAAGGGTGAAATTGATGGACAAGTTAATGAAACTACCGACACCTGTTATTTGGAATTGGACACACTTTACCAATGGGTTGAAATGGATGATCATCTTATTCGGAAATACACCTTTCCACTACTATGACAAGTGTATGTGTAAAGTGTGTGTTACATTTTGTAGTCTTCCCATTATGGTTAATCCTCATAGGTGTCAATTAACAAATGACATGGTAAATTTTTAATGAAGCTTTGTAAAAAAATAATTTAAATAAAATTTAATCATGTGATTTAAATATGCAGGGAAGTTAGTGATTGAATTCAATCTATTGATATTGTAGCAACGACGAGAATATAGTAGAATCTTTAAATTTAAACCATTAGTAAAATAATTAAAATACTAAATTCCAATAAAAATGACCCTATCATTATAAAAATATGATTTACTTATAAATTTGTGAAAATATATCGTTGAGTCTTGGGAAAATCATCTAGTTGTGTTACAATCGGTACTCAATCATAAATAGATAGGATACTAACCACGAATTAACATCACAAATAGATAGGATACTAAGCACGAATTAACGTCAGGAGAATGAATTCAATTACAGGAACGGCTTAGCTTTTTTCATTTATGCCTTTCTAGGATGATTGTTTATATATATTTAAAATTAGAATACTTTTAACCTCGAACTTTTAAGGGCACTTTCATTTCAAAAAAATTAATGTTAATTTAAAAGCATGTGCCTGTCAAGATTTATGAGTATATTTTCGAAAATCTCAAATTATCACAAGGGCACTTTCATTTCAAAAAAATTAATGTTAATTTAAAAGCATGTGCCCATCAAGATTTATGAGTATATTTTGGAAAATCTCAAATTTATGATAATGTTTCATATCCATTGTTGTAAGCATTATTCTTGAAACCTAATTGAAGTAGCAGAAACCTAATGGATGCTGTGCCACAGCAAATAAAATGGAGTTACACCAAATGAAGTGCTTTACACCAGTCATGTTTCATGATTTATTTCTTAATAAATTAAAGATAAAACTGAACTAAAGAAATTAAAAAACAATTCAAATAGCTTCTATACCATGTGTTTTATAAAAAACAATTCAAAGAGCTTCTATACCATGTGTTTTATAATAAATTAAAGATAGAATTGGATTAAAGAAATTAAAAAACAATTCAAAGAGCTTCTCTACCATGTGTTTCATCATGTATAAAGATAGTTTTATATTAACGATTTTTATTTTATTTTTTTATTTTAATTTAAAATTCAGAAATTCCTTAAAACAAACTTTTATGTTAACATAATTTAAAATTTAGAAATTCTTTAAAACAAATTTTTATACTAACATAATTTAAAATTTAGAAATTCCTTAAAACTAATTTTTATATTAACAATTGAAGATTAAGAAAATTTCTATATTATCAATTTTTGGTCATTCAGAATTTAAAAAATTGAAATTTCTCAAATCAAATTCCAATATAAACTACACTTATTTTTATAATCAATCAAATTAACATTATAATTTTAATTTTAATTTTTTTAATATTATTTAATTTTATTTTTTAATTAAATTCATTTAATTATGTATTTCCTAAAAAAAATTGAGATTGTTTTATTTATTTTTAATTAAATTCACTTAATTATGTATTTCCAATTTTGATAAAATATTTGAAATTTACACACTTAAAAATATATATATATATATATATAGTGTTGTTCTATGTCAATATTCAAAGTTGCCGTAATTTTTGAAATTTTGATTCGAAAATGCAAAGCCGTGCAATCACATGGGTTTGAAAATTGGACGATTGTAATGAAAGTAAGAAAGTAGTTAGAATTTTGATTCGAAGATTCTCACTCTTGCCATCGTTTGAAAATTCCACGATTTCAATGGAAGTGAATTAAAAATGTTTAATATTTAATTATTCTAGTTTAGTTTTTAAATACGAATAAAATTATTATTGAAACAAAATTATTGTTTAAAAAATAAAAATTCATTGAATTATATCTATATATTAATTATTTTTATAACTTATAAATTTATTAGTATAGTTTAAGTTAAAATTTTATTAATAAAATATAATTGAATTATATATATATTAATGATTTAACATTAATTATTTTTATAAATTTATTAGTGTTTTTTCTTTCATGATAAATATTATCATACTTAGTGGTATTGGCACTAAGAGTTACATATTTAACATAATTATAAATTTCATTAGTATTTTTTTCATTTTAATTATTTTTATAAATTTAATAGTCATTTTTTCTTCCTTGGTAAATATATTACTCTTCATGTTATTGGAAGGACCAGTTTAGTAATTTATTTTTTTTATTGTAAATATTTTTATAAATTTGTTAGTCCTTTTTTTTTTTTTTCTATTATAGATATTATTATTTTTCTTGTTATTAGCAGGAAAAGTTACATAGTCAACATAACTATAATGGTTGTTTTTAATGAGCATCATCTCACAATGAAACTTGAACCTGAATAGGGAGATTATCATTAAACCCTCCCAACCACCATAGATACACTCTATTGACTTATTAATCTTTCTACCACACTCTAAAATAAGTTTTTCTTTAACTTTATATCTTTGTGTCAAACTCAATGTTTAACCTGAAAAATATACATATTGTATTTTTAAATATAATTAAAAATTTTATTTTTTTAAACACTTAATTAACAAACAAATATCTTTAAAATCTTAATATATTTTTTACATAATTAAATAACTAACATTAATTTTATAATTAATAATAAATACAACTACATTAAATCTTTATCTTATTTTAAATAATAATAATAATAATAATAATAATAATAATAATAATAATAATAATACCTCTACCTCGAATATGTTCATAACCAACTATATACATTAGATATCATTTTTGGGATTCAACTGCGTTAAGTAAGTCATTCAAACGTATGACCATTTCCATGAGAGGTAGTCGTAACTGACTAATTTCTCATGATTTTTGAATAGTTCACTTAGCACTCATTGCATCGGGTGATGCTCACAGGGGTGAAGAAGTGGGATTGAAACTAGTGAAATGTGGAGAACGAATCACATAGCATCAATCATCACTTCCGGGGCTTGCACCCGGTAACCAGGACTTCCCAGGAGGTCACCCATCCCAGAACTCCTCTGGCTCAAGCGCGCTTAACTGTGGAGTTTTTCCCCACAATCAAGCCCCGGAAGTGGTCATACGTTTGAATGACTTACTTAACGCAGTTGAATCCCAAAAATGATATCTAATATAATGCACTGCGTAAATCCCCCATACTCAACTATATACAATTAATTGCAAGGTCCTTTACTATATTTGCATGTTATATTATAACCTTCCACCTCAAAGATGTTGATCGCGGGATGAAATTAAGTAAAGGTCTTGTATTGTATTGGCATGCAATTTGTATATGTAATATGGAAAAAATCATTATTATACTTGTTACATAATATATTGTTTTTTATTTTAGTAAAAAAGGCTTTACTTTTAATTAGTTTTGAAATTTTTAGATAAATTTTATAAAGTTTATTAAAGTTTTGAAAAAAAATAATATTAAACTAAATATTATGAAAATCAAAAATAATTTTTTTAAATTTAAATTTCTATTTTCCGATTGGTTCATATACATGAAATGACTAATTTCATGGTGTTTAAAATCGAATTGTCAAAAAAATATTTAAAAAACAAAAATCAAAAAAATCTTGCAACCACGTGTGTAACATTTAATAAAAAATAAACCTATCAAATCTAAATATTTATGGAAATGAATTTTCATTGTATAAAGTACCAAACCAAGTGTCATAACATTTAAAAAGGAGTACACCAATCAAATCTATCTAAATATTTATGCTTAATAATTTATTTTTACATCTCACTTTTTAGATATTTATTTTTATTATATATTTTACTAATAAAAATCTGCAAGGCAATAAATTTACTCATTCATATTATATTACATTATTTTTAGTGATAGTTTATAATATTTTAATTAATAATTGGATAACGAATTTAATATAAAATAAATAATAACATATTATTTTTTAGTTACAATATTCATTTAAATTAATTTATTTGCATAGATTATTTAGATTTTTTTAAATATAATTTATTTATACAATGTTTAATTAATCTGTTTTTTATGCTTTTTATATGAAAAATATTGATGTTGCATTCCAAATTTTATATATTTATAATTGTCAATACAATTATTTACATAATAATAATTTAATTTTAAGAGATATAAATATGATATTATATGAAAGGAGTGGTCTATATGGGCGGAGGAATTGCCGGAAGGGCCAAAAGTGGCAAGAATCTGGGCAAAAAAAATTCAAAAAATCTTGTAGATGCAGTGTTTGAATCATGTTTTTGATGGGGGAAATGGATTCAACACCATCAAAAACCTCTAGGACACCTAAAATTATGAAGTTTGACTGCTTGTACTTGGATTTAAAAAAATCCCTACCGGATTTTTTCAAAATATGACTGGAATTTCCATAACTTTCAAGGTAAAAAAACATAATCCTTAGACCACAGCTTATAGGAAATATGATATTATATGTAACCTTATTTTAAATTGGGATTTATGATTACTATGTAGCTTACTTTATATATACATGGTTTAAGAAGTTTTTAACTTTATAAACATTTAAATCAATCTAAATTAGCTATCAATTATATAATTTTGAAATTCTTAACTAAAAATATTTAAATTAATCTAAAATAACTATCAATTATTTTTTACTAAAAAACAAATTTTAAATAACAACACTACATATCACAAATATCAAAGTTATTCCAGCAAAATACTGGACCTTTGCAGAAAGAAAGGTGGTTGGCCTAGGAGACAAAACACTCAGGTATGAAGTACCAAAGGCTTCTATCTGTTTTGACCAACATTGTATAAAGCTAAAGTTTGCAGTTGCAGATATTCCTATAGATTGTATTTTGGGTAACATCTTTTTGGCTGCAGTTGAACCACATGGTTCAATAAGATTGAAAGGAAATAGAGCTGGCTATTTCATCACTATTCCAACTTCTAAAGGAAGTACAAAGAGGATTGAGATGCCATACATCTCAAATCCAAGAGTTTCTACTATGGTCCAAACCATTAAGGAACTAGACAAAGCTGAAGCTAAATTGATAGATCTCAAAGATCTGAAATCTACAATACAGGTAGAAGAACAGCTAAAAAATCCTCTGGTCAAAAAGAAGATTGTTGATCTCAAAAAGAGGATAGAAGATGATTGTTGTTCAGAAGAGCCAAATGCCTTCTGGCACCGAAAGCAGCACACAGTGGAACTACCTTATAAAGAAGGATATACTGGAAGACCCTGCAAAAGCAGAGCAATCCCAATGAATAAAGAATACAGAGAACTGTGTGAGAAAGAAATCAAGCAGTTACTCGACAGAAAGCTTATCAAAGAATCTAATAGTCCATGGAACTGCTATGGATTTTATGTAAATAAAAGGGCAAAACAAGTTAGGGGAATTCCAAGGCTTGTGATAAATTATAAACCCTTAAACACTATCCTTTTTGATAACACCTTTCCTATTCCTCACAAAGGAGATCTTATAGGAAGGATAGCAGGAGCAAAATATTTTCAAAATTTGACTTAAAATCAGGATTCTGGCAGGTCGCCATTACTGAGAAGGACAAATTCAAGACTGCTTTTAGCGTTCCTGTAGGACATTACGAATGGAACGTGATGCCTTTTGGTTTGAAGCATGCTCCCTCCAAATTCCAAAAGGTAATGGATTCCATCTTTAAGCCATATTTTGACTGGCTTTTGGTTTATATTGATGATATCTTGATCTTCTCTAGAAACATCCAAGACCATTTTAAACATGTACAAACATTCGTACAATTGGTGAAAAGAAATGGATTGGTCTTGAGTAAGAAAAAGATAGAAGTCTTTCAAACTTATATAAAATTCCTTGGCCACACTATCTTTAATGGCCAAATATCTTTGCAAAAGCATGCCTTGGAATTTTCAGGAAAATTTCGAGATTTCATCACAGACAAGACCCAACTTCAATGATTTTAAGGGGGTCTAAATTATGTTAGCAACTTCTACCAAGATTGTGTAAAAGACAGAAGTCTGCTAAATCAAAGATTGAAAAAGGAGCCACCACAGTGGTCAGAAGCACACACAAGAGCCGTCCAGCAAATTAAGGCCAAGGTAAAGACACTCCCTATTCTTTACGTAGCTGATGATAGTGCCTTTAAAATTGTTGAATCAGATGCTAGTAACATTGGATGGGGAGGCATTCTTAAACAAAGAAAGGACGGAATAGAACAAATAGTTCAGTTTGCATCAGGAACTTGGAACCCTGCAGAATGAAACTATTCCACCATTGAAAAGGAAGTTAAAGCTGCGTGGAATTGTATAAATAAGTTTGAAGTACATCTAGTAAACAAAATATTTCTACTCAGGACAGATGCCTTGACTTTAAAAAAGGTATTAACCAAAGATATAAAAATCCAGGTGAAGCTAAGTTTGCTAGATGGCAAGCCTTATTTGCTAACTTTAATTTTGAAGTAGAGCACATTAAGGGAGTAGAAAATTGTTTGCCAGATTTTCTCAGCAAGGAATATATCCAGCAACAAGAGCATGTGATGGTGATTGTTACAGAGTGGGACCAAAGCCAAAAACAAGAAACTCTGAGAACAATCCCTCATAATCAGAGTTGGTTTGAGTATAGAGACAATTGGAAGCCAACCTGGCAGTTGAGAAATACAAAAGTATTAGATGCAAACTTGCAAGCACATATAGATATTTTGCATCTAGTACCCGAAAGGAAAGTGTACCCTAAAGGAAGGAAATGGATTCATGACATGATCTATACAAAAAGTAGAGCAGATGCACTCCTTGCAGAAGATGCCCTTAAAAGTGATTTCCATAACATCACTATGATCTGGTCCCATGGTGGAATTCAAAGAGGAATCTATAACAGATACATCAGTATAAACTGCACTAGGAATCTTTCCTAGCCAATAATGACACATAATGCAGCCTTATGGCCTGGAAATGATCCTAAGCTTATTTTTCCTGACACAGTCTATGATTTTGCAGGATATAAGAAGCTCTGGTGGGACATGCTAAATGTTGATGGAAAAGACGAAACCCACTACACCAAATTAAAATTTGGAACAACTGGGATCATGCAAAGAAATCAACAATGTGAATGGTTCCAAAAGTGGTGGATAGATTATGGGGTTAATAGAACAGCTATTGATCCAATGTACCATGAAGCATACATGAGGCTGGGCTACAAAACATGTTTTGAACATAACATTCCTGCTTGTTTTCACTTTCCCTACGACACTGTTAAAGACATAATGCCACTCTCTGATAATGAAATCTTAAGAGAATATATGGGAAGGCATTATGAATGGCTTGTCCTGACAAAAATAAAACATCAAGTTATTTTGAATAAACCCATGATTGTCAGGAGAATTTTTACTAAAGCATGGGATGAAAATCTATATAAAAGATTTTGGTTCCCCGAAATCACAATCTTTTAGAGGTTCCCATAGGCCTATTCTTAAAATGTTCCACTTTGTAAAATAATGATGTCTAGTCATGAGGACTATTCATGACTAGTTTTCTCGTGGGCTTTTCTGTACAAAAGCATCTACCTTGTAAATATTTTGTCAAAGATATTTTCCGTGGGGTTTGATAAATCATCCATAGTGTTTTCTAGTACAAAGATTCTTCAGTCACGAGACTCGAAGCACTTCTCCGACCTTTGGTGCACTTTGAGCCACATCTCCATGACTAATAGAATATTAGTACCAAAATTTTGTCGGCCCAATGTCTGGATGTTTGTCCCCTCCTTTTCCTATATAAGAAAGGGGTAAGGTTCATTCGAGGCATTCGGGGTTTGAGAGTTTTAGAGTCTTAGAGATCTGAGAAGCCTGCGTATTAGTGTGCTCGACACTGGTAAGAATCTAAAGTGGCCGGATCTAGTAAAGTTTAGAGTCTTGAGTTTGTATATTCTGAGACAGAGTCTATGTGTTGCCAAGAAGCCTTCGGTAGTGCTTTCTCCTCTGTGAGAAGCTGAAAGTCCAATAAATGCAAACATAGTCAATCTCTGGAAGGGATATTTTGTAATCAGTTCCATTTTCTGAAATAATATGAGAAGAGTGTTGTTGTTGATTCTGCATTTGATTACTTGTGCATTTGAGTAAATGTCTGTTGTGTAGTAGTTGTTTTCAAATTATCTTTGCCTTGAAGTTCGCCAAAGGTTCGCCAAAGGATAGAAGGGATGCCAGACCATTAAAAGACGAGGGAAGTTGTGTCAAAGGTCGACAGAGCGTGAAATATCCAAGTAGGTTCGTGTATGGGTTCATGTAAAGGAAGATAATTGAAGGCAAGTGAAGAGACGCAGCAAGGCCAAGGGTCAAGCAAGCTTGTGTGAGAAGCCCCTGCTGAAAATTGGTATCAAAGCCAAGGTTATTGGTTCAGGTTAGTACTCTGTATTCAAACACTCTGTATTGAAATGGAACCTTTCAGAAAATCTATTTCTTTTCGTGATATAGAAGAAAGAGAATTATCTGCAAATGAGAATCCCCTCAGAGATATGTTTGCAACTTGTTCTAATCGTGTGTTAAACCAAGCTAAATTAGAATATGAAGAGACACAACCATCTGCAAGATGGCAACTTCCTAGTATTTCCGCATCAGAAGTTTATTCAGATCTGTCTATGTTTCATTTAAAAGCTACTACTAGAATCAGTATTAAAGAGTCAATAAGCCAAATCCAAGAAAACTCCGATAGTGTACAGTCTATCCCTCTTCTTGATCCAAAACAATTACAAGTAGAAGCAAAGAGGCTCAAAACCAAGTATTTGCATTTGGGATGCATTAGAATTGGCATAAACCCTCTGACCCATCAAGGCCTGAATACTTTTGTGTTAGCCACTATCAGAGACTTAACCCATAACAAATATATCGATTCATTGATAGGAGGAATAGTTGCTCCTTTGTCTAATGGCCCTGTCTATTTTGACTGTTATCTGAATTTCTCAGTTTATGTCTTTGATGAAACTATTGATCAAATCCTACAACTTCAAATCCAGACCACCGGATTTGACATGCATAAGAAGAGACATAACATTGCTATCCAGACAAGGGGTTGTTTTCGGCATACTAATACTTTGTATCCAGCCATCCTCCATGCACCCAGTAAAGATTCCAGGTCTAGTGTTGTTGTTTTGACCGACTCAAAAAATCAGAAAATTGAACACCAGACTATTCTTTGGGAAGATCTCACTTTCCCAGAACACTGGGTCGTTTCTAATCCCAAGCCTCCTGCTTTGAGAAAAATAACTTCTGCAGATATCCAAGAAAATCAATCCTCTGTTGTCCTGTCTTTTCCCAGGAGATCCACAATAGACCGTAGAAGAATCGAACAAGCCTGCAGAAGCTCATCAGCTTATCAAGATCCAAGCATTGTAGATACTGCTTGCTCTAGTTCTGTTTTAAATCCTTGTCGTCATATTTCATTATTTGAGTTTGCACAGATTGTAAATTTTTCTTCACTAGAAGTAAAATGTCATGAGTGTCACTCATCTGTAAATTTGAGCATTCTTGCTGAGTCTGTCATACATGAGAACCATCATCTTCAGACTGGTGAAGCACCTCCTTCCACATCCATAAATCCATGTCCCAATCTGAAATGTTCAGACATTCCATTTCCACACAAGTCTGACCATGTTCTCATGATGCATGAATTACCCACTCTAGAAGATCCAAGGCTGACAGAAATGTTCAGCAAGATGAGGCCAGGCAACATGCCTAGATATGGCCTAGGGTATCTAGAACAGATGAACGACCTCATTCCAGAATCTAGATTTTGCTCTCTACCACCTGACTGCAAAAAGCCCTCTGTACCAGAGATGCATAAATTCTTTACCTTAATGGATGGTTGCAGAAGGACCAAAATAGAATCCCAGTGGATGAAAGAGATGTTGAATTGGGATATCTACACTCACCCTGAGGCAGAACAATTTGGTCTCAGTCATACAGTTGAGGAGAAAATTAAGTTATCTCAGGATTGGAAAAAGTATATGGATAAAACAAATTCCTGGATTTCTTTCTATGTCTGGAAAAGAAGTGCTCAGTTAGATAATGTGTTGATGACTGGTACTGCATCCTCCTCAATAGCCAAACATTCTTGGACTACTTTAGATGGCAATAAAGTAGAAACTCCATCTACCTTCCCTCCATACAAAGGAATCATCATTGGAGAAAATCATAACAGTGCAAAGGCTATCCCTTTGGTTCTCAAAGATGACAATGCTCTGGGTATAGATGGAAGAATACAAAAGGCTAGTGAACAAATCAACTAGACAAATACTGCAGTCAAAGGACTTGAAATGAGTACAGCAAAATCTACTGAAATAAAAGAATAGTTTGATACTGTTCAAGTTTCTCTTAATGATGTAAATAAGTGTCTTAATGATGTACAATATTCATCTTTTGTTGTAAGATCTTATATTAAAGAATCTCTCAATAAGATTGAAGAAGTAGAAGAGAAAATGGTAGACCACATTGGTACTACTAAGGGATTGTTAACAGACTTAACAGAGAAGGTTGACAAAATAAGTCTGTCAAAAACTGATAAACCAGTCCCTACTTCTTTCTTATGTAAGAGAAATGTGCAGATACAGAATCCTGTCAAACCTATTGACAGATTCCCAAAATTATTCCCAAAAGAAGAAGCTCAGACCTCCTCAGACAAATCTGAAGCTACGGAACAAATTTCAATTGCTTCCTTATTTAAGGAAGAACAAGAGTCAGAATCTCAGATTCTTCCCATCTACGAACCACTGGAAAGTCGGTTCAATAAATATCCAGCTCCTGACTTGGATGGAAAAGGAAAAATTCCAGAAACACATACATTCTTCCCTGATTCACACAGAGAATGGAACATTGATAATCTTAGTGTTGGTCAGATCAGACAAATGATCGACATGATGTTTACAGAATACAAACTAATGTGTATTAGAGGGAAAAATGAAGTCGAAGCCTGTAAGACTATCATCTAGTGTTTTACTGGAACACTTCTCAGATGGTGGGAGACTGAATCATCTCTAGCTCTATTGGTAAAAATGGAGAATGAAGTACTCAAAGATGAAGCGGGAGATGTTATACATAATTCAGATGGGACAACTCAGAGCAATATGATTGGAGCTCTGACTTCTATGATCTTAGAGCACTGTGTGGCTCTGAGACAGAGATTGCTGATAAGCATGAGGTCATACTCATGAACCTCAAATGTAACAAGATGTCACAGTTTGAAGACTTTCATCGAGATTGGATGCAAAGAATCTACGAGGTAAAAGATTCTAAAAATCTACTATGGAAATAGGTATATCTTGCAGCTTTACCTTCCAGATTTGTTGACTATATCAGACTGCAAGAAGTATTTCAATTACCTTTTGAATCATATACATGGGGAGAAATTTATTCTCTCATCACTAAAGCATTGGTCAGTCTGTGTACTAGCTCTAAGGTAAATAGATCCTTAGACAAATTATCAAGGCTTCCAGATAGTAAATCTATCTGTAGTAGATATGGTCTAACCATTGATGACCCTCTGGTTAGAAGGAGAAAAGCTAAAAAGAAAGCCAAGAAAGAACACAAACAGGCTGCTAAATATCACAAAGGCAGAAAACAGGTCTCAGGTAGACCCAAGGCCTCTTCAAGGCCCAGAAAGGGATATTACAGGTGTCCCTAGAACACATTATTACAAGCCTTCTGACATACATTTGCATACCTCCAAACAGGAGAAATGGAACAAGCTTACTTGTTGGCTTTGTGGTAAGACTGGACACACTTCTAATAAATGTCTAGTAGGAGAAGAGTCGAAGAAAAACAGAGGTAAGAAATCTCAATCTCTGTTTAGGCAAGGTAAAACTGTCAAAACTGAGGGCCAAATACAATGTATGAAATGTGGGTCAAAAATTCATGCAACAGAACGTTGTCCTAATGTAGTATTCAGAGAAAAAATTCAGCAGCAACAGCTCGAGGAATCATTTGCTAATTCCATATAGCTCCTCTTCTGATTCTTCCTCTGTAGAAGAATTAAATACACATATGCAACCTTGTGATTGTTCAGATTCAGAAAATTTTCAATGCCAAGTTTGTTCTAACTTTGACTCTGATTACTACAGTGAATCCTCCATTGAAGATGCTTATCCAGCACCTTAGAAAGAAAAAGTGCTAATGGCCTAGACAGATGAGGAGGAGATGAAAATCCTGTCACAAATCCGTGCCATGGAAGAAGGAGAAATGAAGAACAGACTCACAGAAGCATTTATGGATCAACTTCGTTCTTCTAGTTCTTCCAAAAGTTCTGCTAAAAAGCCATTGTTCATGGACGCCTCCTTTGAGCGAAACACCAGGTCTTTTCAGAAGCACCAACTGCAGGATAAGGTTCGCTCACTCACCTTAGGGGAGGTAAGCAGAGAAATATATAACCTCAAAACTGAAATCTCTGTCTTAAAGTCTAAAATAGCAGAAATAGAGAAAGGAAAGCAGCCCACAGCCACAACTACCGATGAATGGAATGTTGCTACATCTACCTTCAGAGAATCAAAGGTAGAAATTATTGAAGGAAAAAAGGATCTTGTTATAGGATTCAGAGAGATGCGAATACTAGCCATTGAATATCAACAACATCATGTACAGGTAAATATTTGCATACAGGGAGAAATTTTTTCTTTAACTGCACTACTGGATTCTGGTGTAGATGTAAATATATTAAATATCAAAGTTATTCCAGCAAAATATTGGACCTCTGCAGAAAGAAAGGTGGTTGGCCTAGGAGACAAAACACTCAGGTATGAAGTACCAAAGGCTTCTATCTGTTTTGACCAACATTGTATAAAGCTAAAGTTTGCAGTTGCAGATATTCCTGTAGATTGTATTTTGGGTAACATCTTTTTGGCTGCAGTTGAACCACATGGTTCAATAAGATTGAAAGGAAATAGAGTTGGCTATTTCATCACTGTTCCAACTTCTAAAGGAAGTACAAAGAGGATTGAGATGCCATACATCTCAAATCCAAGAGTTTCTACTATGGTCCAAACCATTAAGGAACTAGACAAAGCTGAAGCTAAATTGACAGATCTCAAAGATCTGAAATCTACAATACAAGTAGAAGAACAGCTGAAAAATCCTCTGGTCAAAAAGAAGATTGCTGATCTCAAAAAGAGGATAGAAGATGATTGTTGTTTAGAAGAGCCAAATGCTTTCTGGCACCGAAAGCAGCACACAGTGGAACTACCTTATAAAGAAGGATATACTGGAAGACCCTGCAAAAGTAGAGCAATCCCAATGAATAAAGAATACAGAGAACTGTGTGAGAAAGAAATCAAGCAGTTACTCGACAGAAAGCTTATCAGAGAATCTGATAGTCCATGGAACTGCTATGGATTTTATGTAAATAAAAGGGCAGAACAAGTTAGGGGAATTCCAAGACTTGTGATAAATTATAAACCCTTAAACACTGTCCTTGCTGATAACACCTATCCTATTCCTCACAAAGGAGATCTTATAGGAAGGATAGCAGGAGCAAAAATATTTTCAAAATTTGACTTAAAATCAGGATTCTGGCAGGTCGCCATTACTGAGAAGGATAAATTCAGGATTGCTTTTAGCGTTCCTACAGGAAATTACGAATAGAACGTGATGCCTTTTGGTTTGAAGCATGCTCCCTCCAAATTCCAAAAGGTAATGGATTCCATCTTTAAGCCATATTTTGACTGGCTTTTGGTTTATATTGATGATATCTTGATCTTCTCCAAAAACATCCAAGACCATTTTAAACATGTACAGACATTCGTACAATTGGTAAAAAGAAATGGATTGGTCTTGAGCAAGAAAAAGATAGAAGTATTTCAAACTTCTATAAAATTCCTTGGCCACACTATCTTTAATGGCCAAATATCTTTGCAAAAGCATGCCTTGGAATTTTCAGGTAAATTTCCAGATGTCATCACAGACAAGACCCAACTTCAAAGATTTTTAGGGTGTCTAAATTATGTTAGCAACTTCTACCAAGATTGTGCAAAAGACAGAAGTCTGCTAAATCAAAGATTGAAAAAGGAGCCACCACAGTGGTCAGCAGCACACACAAGAGCCATCCAGCAAATTAAGGCCAAGGTAAAGACACTCCCTATTCTTTACGTAGCTAATGATAGTGCCTTTAAAACTGTTGAATCAGATGCTAGTAACATTGTATGGGGAGACATTCTTAAACAAATAAAGGACAGAATAGACAGGAACTTGGAACCCTATAGAACGAAACTATTCCACCATTGAAAAGGAAGTTAAAGTTGCATGGAATTGTATAAATAAGTTTGAAGTACATCTAGTAAACAAAATATTTCTACTCAGGATAGATGCCTCGGCTTTAAAAAAGGTATTAACCAAAGATATAAAAAAGCCAGGTGAAGCTAAGTTTGCTAGATGGCAAGCCTTATTTGCTAACTTTAATTTTGAAGTAGAGCACATTAAGGGAGTAGAAAATTGTTTGCAAGATTTTCTCAGCAGGGAATATATCTAGCAATAAGAGCATGTGATGATGATTGTTACAGAGTGGGACCAAAGCCAAAAACAAGAAACTCTGAGAACAATCCCTGATAATCAGAGTTGGTTTGAGTATAGAGACAATTGGAAGCCAACCTGGTAGTTGAGAAATACAAAAGTATTAGATGCAAACTTGCAAGCACATATAGATATTTTGCATCTAGTACCCGAAAGGAAAGTGTACCCTAAAGGAAGGAAATGGATTCATGACATGGTCTATACAAAAAGTAGAGCAGATGCACTCCTTGCAAAAGATGCCCTTAAAAGTGATTTCCACGACATCACTATGATTTGGTCCCATGGTGGAATTCAAAGAGGAATCTATAACAGATACATTAGTATAAACCACACTAGGAATCTTTCGTGGCCAATAATGACACATAGTGCACCCTTATGGCTTGGAAATGATCCTGAGCTTATTTTTCCTGACACAGTCTATGATTTTGCAGGATATAAGAAGCTCTGGTGGGACATGCTAAATGTTGATGAAAAAGACGAAACCCACTACACCAAATCAAAATTTGGAACAACTGGGATCATGCAAAGAAATCAACAATGTGAATGGTTCCAAAAGTGGTGGACAGATTATGGGTTTAATAAAACAGCTATTGATCCAATGTCCCATGAAGCATACATGAGGCTGGGCTGCAAAACATGTTTGGAACATAACATTCCTGCTTGTTTCCACTCTTCCTACGACACTATTAAAGACATAATGCCACTCTCTGATAATGAAATCTTAAGAGAAAATATGGGAAGGCATTATGAATGGCTTGTCCTGACAAAAATAAAACATCAAGTTATTTTAAATAAACCCATGATTGTCAGGAGAATTTTTACTAAAGCATGGGATGAAAATCTATATAAAAGATTTCAGTTCCCCGAAATCACAGTCTTTTAGAGGTTCCCATGGGCCTGTCCTTAAAAGGTTCCACTTTGTAAAATAATGATGTCTAGTCATGAGGACTATTCATGACCAATTTTCTCGTGGGCTTTTCTGTACAAAAGCATCTACCTTGTAAATATTTTGTCAAATATATTTTCTGTGGGGTTTGATAAATCATCCACAGTGTTTTCCAGTACAAAGATTCTTCAGTCACGAGACTCGGAGCACTTCTCCGACCTTGGTGCGCTTTGAGCCACATCTCCATGACTAACAGAATATTAGTACCAAAAGTTTGTCGGCCAATGTCTGGATGTTTGTCCCCTCCTTTTCCTATATAAGAAAGGGGTAAGGTTCATTCAAGGCATTCAGGGTTTGAGAGTTTTAGAGTCTTAGAGATCTGAGAAGCCTGCATATCAGTGTGCTCGGCACTGGTAAGAATCTAAAGTGGTCGGATCTAGTAAAGTTTAGAGTCTTGAGTCTATATATTCTGAGACAGAGTCTGTGTGTTTCCAGGAAGCCTTCGGTAGTGCTTTCTCCTCTGTGAGAAGCCGAAAGTCCGATAAATGCAAACACAGTCGATCTCTGGAAGGGATATTTTGTAATCAGTTCCATTTTTTGAAATAATATGAGAAGAGTGTTGTTGTTGATTCCGCATCTGAGTACTTGTGCATTTGAGTAAATGTCTACTGTGTAGTAGTTGTTTTCAAATTATCTTTGCCTTGAAGTTCGCCAAAAGTTCGCCAAAGGATAGAAGGGACGCCAGACCGTTAAAAGGTGAGGGAAGCTGTGTGAAAGGTCGACAGAGCGTGAAATATCCAAGTAGGTTCATGTATGGGTTCACGTTGGGTTCATGTAAAGGAAGATAATTGAAGGCAAGCAAAGAGACGCAGCAAGGCCAAAGGTCAAGCAAGCTTGTGTGAGAAGCCTCAACACGTAATAACGTAATATTAATGAACAACAACGGAATTTCGTGTTCAGTCAAATCAATACAATCGGCCTAATATTAACATTATCGCTTTAAGGTGAATATTCCGCGTTGTTTCCCTGCATTTCGTTTCTTTAATTAAATTCACATAATTTTAGTATTATCCTTTCATAAATTTTGATAAATTATTTGACGTTGACATAAAAGTTTATATATATATATATATATATATATATATATATATATAAAATCAGAATTTGATTTCTAAGGTGTTGTTTTATTTCAATATTCAAAGTTGCCCACAATTTTGAAATTTTGATTCGAATATTCAATGTCATGCAATCACAGGTTTTTGATAATTCCACAATTTCAATGGAAGTGAATTAAAACATTTTTCTATTTAATTTTTTAGGTTTTTTTTTTAAGTTTTTTTTTTTATAATTTAAAATTTACCACATCAAAATTGTAAAAAGTTAGAATATATATATATATATATATATATATATATATATATATATATATATATATAATTCAACAGTATTTATTTTACTAAATTTATTAATGTTTTTAAATTCAACAGTATTTATTTTACTAAATTTATTAATGTTTTTTTTCCTCCATGGTAGATATTAGTACTACTAATACTTTTTGGGTTGTTGGTATTAAAAGTTGTATAAATTTTATTGGTATTTTTTTATTATAATTATTTATATAAATATATTAGTTATTTTTTTTATATTGTAAATATATCACTTTTTTGATTACATAGTCAACATAATTCCAAATTTATTAGGAATTTTTTTCCATTTAATTATTTTTATAAATTTATTAGTTTTTTTTTAGATATTATCATTTTTCTTCTTGTTGGCAAACTGATTAAGAAATATCATTAAAATCCTAATATAGTTTTTACATGTTCATGTTTAACATTAATTTTACAATTAATAAAATTTCCCAAAATCAATACAACAAAGTTGAGTCTTATCTCATTTGTAAAATAATAATACTAATAAATGTGGTACTTTCCACTAAATACCCTTTACCCTCAAATTAGATGCTGAGGGAATGAAATTAAGTGAAAAGTCTTATATTGTATCTGGGTGCAATTTGTATAAGTAATTCTAGAAAATTGATTATTTTTAATGATGAGCAACAATTATCACTTTAAGGTGACTTTTTTTCCATTGTGCTATTCTCAAGAAAAGTTGTATTCTCAACTTAACTATAAAGACTTCTACCAATGAAACATCATGTCATAATGAGACTTGAATGTGAATGGGGAAGTTATCATTAAACCCTCCCAACCACCTAAAACACACTGAATTGACTTATCAATCTTTCTATGACCATAATCACTCTAAGATGAGTTTACTTTTAATTTTATATTTATGTGTCAAACTTAATATTTAACATAAAAAATATACATATGGTATTTTTTAATATAATTAAAAACTTTATTTTTTTTTAAATTTAATTGACAAATATCTTTGAAATCCTAGTATATTTTTTACATGATTAAGTACTTAACATTAATTTTACAATTAATAAAATTTCCAAAAATCAATACAACAAAGTTGAGCCTCGTCTCATTTGTACAAAAAAATAATAATAAATGTAGTACCTTTCCACCTCAAATATGTTGACAACAATATACAATTAATTGTGAGGTCCTTTACTATATTTGCATGCAACATTCATACCCTTTCACCTCAAAGATGTTGATGATAGGATAAAATTAAGTGAAAGGTCTTGTATTGTATTTTTATGCAATTTGTATACACAATTCTTGGAAATTAATTATTATTAAGAACCATTATATTTCTTATTTAGATAACAATATCTTTGTAGTGTGATAATTGTTTTGTTAACATTATTTACTAGTACATTATAATTCAATAATTTTATTTTTTATTATGGAAAATTTTCAAAAATGAAATAAAATAAAATTTATAAATGTCAAAAATATCTAAAAAATAAAAATAAATATTGTTCAATGTCAGCTATTCATTATGATTAGTGGTTGCATAATTCAATATTAATGCCAAATAGTGCATCAGTGCCAACAATTCCAAGAGTTTTTTGGGCCAAATGTGTCATTAGGCATATAAAAATGAGAAGATAGCACCATCCAATGTAATGTTTAACCTTTCCATACAAAATTAATCAAGTAAATTCATTGTTGTTGTAGGAAGTTCATATATCCAATAACCAACATAAATTAGAAATGTTTATTGGGAAAACTTGGATACATGCTCTATTATAGTCAATTTAAGATCCCAACACAAACGTCGAAGCTCTATGAGAGTTTTAAAAAATTGGGGATACTCTTCTAAGTATTGGTATAAGGTTGTCAGAACTTATTGAATTTGGGGGATGACCCTTTTGAAATTTGGGGATAGAAGTATTTGTCTTAGCCCCTAGTCATAGGGAAATTGGAGTTGATGAGCCCTGGTATTGCAACAAGAATGTTGCAACTCTTAAGGCTACCAACTTAAATTATCAACCTGGGGTTTGTATAGACTTAATAGGTGTCGACACTATATGTCCAACATGAAATGTGTCCTTCTTTCGTTGATCTGATGCAGTGAAGTAAATATCATGAAATTGAACCTAAACTAATTGCAGAAATGGAAATGCTTGAAATGGAAACCTTAAACTATTGCCGGAAACAAAAGACAAGGAAATCAAACATATTCTAATTCCATAAAGTAAATATTATGAACCAAATATCCATCATTTCATTCAAAAGATATCATACCTATTAATAGATTTCATTAGGTGCTTCATAAAGTAATCATGAAAATCATCACTATGTCATTCAATTCATGAACTTGTCTA
Organism: Pinus tabuliformis; assembly: GCA_031772625.1. Lineage (NCBI taxonomy): Eukaryota > Viridiplantae > Streptophyta > Pinopsida > Pinales > Pinaceae > Pinus > Pinus tabuliformis. The sequence goes on along the minus strand of CM062816.1, from coordinate 313,722,960 downwards.
CTAACCCTTAATTGTTGGAATGTGTTGCAGTGGTAAATACGAAAGCCCTAAGTGGTCTTTGGTCTTCCTCAATCATGGTTTCACAGCCTAAGGGTCATTATTCAAGGTTAAGAGGCAAAAATCAAGCTTTTGGAGCAAATCTGGCCAAGTTTACACAGTGCTACAGGATGTTACAGGATTGCTACACGATGTTATAGAATTGTCGTGTTTTTCTACAAGATTTGATACGTGTGCATTATGATGGTGGAAAAGGTTATATAAGGGCGGGAAAGGGTAGATGAAGGTATATGAAGGTTGTATGATGATTTTTCCAAGATTAGAACCTTTCATAGGCCCATCTTGCACAAAATCAAATGCACATGGTGTCCTTCAATGACCCATAAATGTATTTTCGATGTCAGAGTTTAGAGGGACTTGTGTAGTGAAGAGAAAGAGGTTGATGATGGTAGGAGGAATGTAGGATGACAATTATAACCTTGCAAATAAATAGTAGTACCTACACACCACAAAAAGATTATGATTTTTATACTTGCAAAGACTAAAATAGCCAATATGTGAGCTAGCTTGTGCTCCAATTTATCTCACTGAATGGCCAAGTAAAATGAATGCAAATGAGATAGGTTGAATTTTGTTATTAAATAGGATTTCCTAGGACTCCAATACACATGTAATTGCTCAAAAATACCCTTTTTAACATATGCTAAAAAAGAGCATAAAATTACTATAACTCTAAAAACTAAAAATTCAATAATCAATGAGCTAGTTAACATACCAAATGCCTAACCTGATCAACTTAAAATTCTATGGGTTAATTTTTTTTATTAACTTGAATTTTTTTATGAATCAATCCAAGTGGAATAAACTCGAAAGAATCTTATTAATACACAATAAAAATTAGCAGAAAATTACTACTATTTTGCTACAAGAGACTTCCAAGAATTCTAGATTTGTTAACTAGTAAACCAATTCAGGTAGTTGAATGATGAATATGACTTGTCAAAGTTGTTCTAAGGATGAATGATGCTTGTGAATCTGTAAAAAACCTGCAAAGAAACTCAATTCAATCATTTAACCAATATAAACTACAACAAAAGAAACATGAATAGTAAATGCAGAAATAAGAGATGCAAGTGAAAAATACATTCAAAGGAATTAAAGAAATTGTACAATGGTGCTCTGAGGCTCCTGGGGTGGCCAAGCCCAAGGATACTAAAATTCCTACATCCCTGCTAGAAATGAAAGTGGAGCTGCTAAATAACAACTTTTCTCCACGAGAAGGCTAAGAAATGCATGCCCCTAGAGAAAAATTCGAATTGGTACTTATATAAATTTATGGGAAAGCATGCTCCTTGAAGAAAGGCAACTTTCTATCCAACATCCATCAAAAAGTGGATCTAGTTCCTAAAAGGAGGAATCTTCATTTAATGAAAGGGAACACATTTCTAGATTTTTTTAATCAGTGGAGCTCCAAAATTTGTTCAATAATTTCATAATATTGTTCATTTATTATCCAATCTTAGTCCATCATGTAGTAGGGAGAGACTCCTTTTATTATCTCATTTAGAATTTACTCAATATTCTCTCAATATTTTGCAAAAATAAATAATATTAGACACATAATATGCAATTATTTCTAAACCTTCCTAAGACCATATTAAAGATAAAAAAATATTATTAAGTATAGAAGGAGAGATTTAACATAGTCTTTATGCGCCTAAGAAAGGTTAGATGGGCCTTAATATGTGTCTAATTTGGAGGCCCATCATACCCCCCTACTGAAATTGTTGCTCATCCTCTGAGCAACCTACTCATCTTCCTTGCTTTATTGTTTTTCTTGTTGCTCCATCTCCTACTCCTCATGGTTCTCTAACTACTGTCCTATTTGCTTCTCTAACATCTGCATATCCCTTCTACCATCTCAGAAGGACTTATTGGCATTCATTTCATCATGTCCATATTCTTTGTCCCAATGCACTCTTGTAGGTAAAATTGTGATCTTGTTGATATCACTTTCATTCAAATGTGTTTCCAATCCTCTTATTGTTGTCACAAACTCTTACTCATTTGGATTCCTTAGGTTGACTGTAAATTCCAATGCAAGTTCATCATCATACCCCTTCAATTTTTCAAGGAAACCCATATAGAAAAAAAACAAATTTAACAGATTGTGTCCAAGTCGAGGAAAGAAAAAATTCAACATGCACCCCTGCCTTATTCAACACACCATGTTCATCCAATCCAAATGTTTTTCTTACTCGAATTCAAACTGTAAATTTGCAGAGTTCTCTTTAATGAATAAGGTATTTTTCGAAGACTTATGCAAAATGTTGGAGAGGAGGAGTCTTTACTTACATTTCCTTTGAATATTTCCTTGCATATTGAGGCTTTGATGGTTATTCTAGGTGAAATTGGCCTTCCTATAGAACTTTGTCTGCATCTTGTAGCAAACTCTTTGAATCTTGTAGTAGTCTGTTATGATCTTGTAGTAGCATGTTCTGATCCTGTTCTACACAACCTGAATCCTGTAGTAGCTAATATTTGCATGTCAAGAGGTGGTGGGTCCACCCTTTTATTCTTTTACTTTTTATTTTTTTAATATTTTTATTTCAAATTTTTCTCTTTTTTCATTGCATGCAAAATAAACTCAAAGTGCTTTGAGTTAACTAAGTTGGCCCCACCTACCCCTTTGCACTCCTTGTCCTCTATTGTGACTAAATGATAACAACCCAATTTCTCAAGTTTTTTTCACTTTTGTCTTGTTCCTCTCCCACACATTTGGATGTCTTAGTGGAAAAGTGGAGTTAACTGCTAGATAAGGTCGAGGTTTCTCTGCTACTAATTTTGGCTATAAAAAAAAAATTCCTTCATACACTTGCAACAATTTTTTTTAGCTAAAATAAGTCTGTAGGGGAGGTTTTGAGGATTTCATACCTGGGCCTTACCATTGATGTGTTTTTGCAAGTGATATTGAGGTTGTTGATATGACTATTGAAGCTGCCTTTGGTGGTTCTGAAGTTGATGTGTTGATCACTTGATGTTTTCATTTTCTTGGCTTCTTGAGGTTTCACCTTATTATTCTCATTTCTCCCTGATCTAGTCCTTCTTTTTCACAAAATAGTTTTGAAGGTATTTCTTATAGGTTCCTCACTAAGTGAAGTATGTTGATGCAAGTTCTTTAAATGGTGGATCGATCTGTTGTTGTTGGAGATGAAAAATGACCCTATAGCATCTCCTCAAGAGTTGTGTGGCTCCCAATATCACAGAGATGGTCCTTCAATGTTTCAGGATGGCTAAGTATTCATTTTGGTGCTGTCAAGTGCATCCAACTGTGGTTTTGTAGGGTTTGTGCAGGCTACTACATGATTGGATTCTTTCCTGTAGCAGTCACACATGCCCCTCCAAGACCACAATAATATCATGAAATAAATTCATAAGCTTTGATAATTCATGGTGAGCTCATGGATAGGAACTAGAAACTTTGGTGGCGGTGAAAATTATGGAAGAAGGGGTGAAAAAGAGTTTTTTTTTCATGGACAAAGATGAATTTTTGGATGGAGAAGTGACTAAATGGTGTGGAGGATTGATGATGGAGGTGTGGTAGACTTATCTCTTCATTCCCCCAAGGAAAACATAAGATATGACCCCTCTCTCTATGTCGATCACAATCTTATAGCAATCATGGTCAATCTTGTAGCACTACAGGACAATCTTGTAGCATACTTATTTAATCCATATCTCTCAAAAGGTATATGAATTCACATGGAATATTTTGAGCATGTTTCCATAATTCTCATGCATCTACCAAAAAAAAATCTTGGCCAATGGATGCATGAATCTCGAGAAAAAGTAAAAATGGGTGTAGGTGTTGGTGGTTGATTTCTTAAAAAATATGCATTGGAATTTGCAAAAATTTCTTGATTATGTTACCATCATTCTTATGCATCTCCCCGTGAAACAACTTGACCATTGGATGCATGGTTTTCAAGATATGGGAAAACAATTTATGCCTTGTGTTTTTTTTTTTTTGCAATCCTGTAGCAAAACAAAACTTTCTTGTAACAACTATAGGACAATGAGGAAAATGAATTGAAAATGCTTGGAAATGATGGAATAAGGTTGGAAATGGATGATGGTGATGGATTTATATGGCCTTGGTCCTTCGTGAGTAGTTTTCATAGAAGGTAAGAAGCCTAAGGTCGATTTATTTTTACTTTCTGCTTGCCTAACTGCTCATTTCTTTCTTTTTATCTTTTTGTGGTGTTGGCCTATTTTTTTCCTTATGCGGGCGAAGGAGTACCTAAATGAAAACAAATAGATGCAACTAGAACAAAAAAAAAATTCTCTTTCACTTTTTTTCATTTTTTTCTCTTTTTTTTCATTTTTTCTCTTTAGGCCTACTAGCTACCTCAGTGAGGTTTTCAACTAGTAGGTCTGCCTGAGCACCTCAAAACAGGTTTTCACTTAGGATATTATTAATTTTTCTCTTTATTCCAACTCATTGACTTCCTCATGGAGGTTTTCAATCAATGAGGAAATCTCAAGTGCCTCAAAGGAGGTTTTCACCTGAGAATTTTATTTTATTTTCACTTTTATTTTCCTTTTTTTTTATCTTTTTCCATTTTTTATTTCTTTTTTCTATCCTAATCTACTTGAAAAAAAAATCTCTTTCAAGTATATAAATACTTCCAATGGATCCATGTTCATACCAAGAAGACAAATAAGTCATATGCAGGTTTAAAAGATGTGCTTTGAGATATAACAACATATGAGAGATCAACTTCTTTGATTGAGATGAGATCGAGAATTGTTGAAGAAGAATGTGTTGCTGCATATTAATAGTTGTCTGGAACCATATTTCAATATAGTTGTGATGCCCTTGGTTCACTTGCACATTTGGATCAATTTATGTGTCCTCTTCCACCATGACATTCAAATATTCTTCTTTTTGTTGTTTATTCTCTTAAACACATGGAGGATCTAGTGGTAAATATGATGGAAATTTCTCAATCTCTAATTGTGATATCTACTCTCTATCAAGTGAAACCCATGATTCTTTGGTCTCATTTGAATCTTCTCTTTCATATTTTTTCCTTCAATTACATCAAGAGAACCTCTTTTTTTCAATTCTCTTGAATCCCTATATAAGGAGAATACCATTTAGACCAAGCGGAGTTATTTGGAAGTGTTGTACCTCAACATTGTAAGTGGGTTGAGATACTTCGTTGGTTGGGTTCATATATGGTTGTGTAGGTAGCTAAGTGGTGTGAACCTTTGAGATGGATGTGATTGAGGTTGTGGTTGTGGTGGAGGTCAATGGTATGGATAACATGGAGTTGGGTATGGAGGATATTAAGGAAACGATTGAGGATATTGTGGACTTATCCCATAAGTTTTTTTCCAACCTTGTTTCCAAGAATTATTTTTGGGTTGAGATGGCCAAGGTTGCCAAGGAAAGGGTGTGTTCCAATTACTTTGAGATGGATGTGCATAGCCTTGAAATTGTGAATTAGGTTCTTGCATCATACTGGGTTGACTAGGCTTCCATGGTCTTCTTGGAGCTACATAAAAAAGTTGATTTGTTATTTTATTTACTCCACTTCCCTCTTGGTAAACTTCCTTCAACCTTGGTAATGATGGGAAATATTTAGTAGCATGTGATTCTGCACATATAACACAAATTTTAGCAACCTCTTTTTGCTAATTTTTCATTCTTAACACATCTATTTATTCACTTAGATTGCTAATAATTTTTTTTTTTAAGTTATCAAGCAAATTTCCAAGTTCACCTTGACTTATCAATCTTGATGCTAATTTACTTACTCTCTCCCTTCCTCTTGATATGTGCTTGCATATTTCACAAATTTCTTCCAATGATAATTGGTCTACATCACCTCTACTCATGATATCAAGGAGATCAATCCACTCATCCCTAGTTGTTCTAAGTAAGAGGGATTTTAGCGTGTCAAATCCTAAATGATGAAATTTTTCCCTCTTAACATTATATATGAATATCTATATTAGATCCTAAAGGCTCTCATCTTCTCTTTGAGTCATTCTAAATATTTTTTCTTTAAGATCACGATCTTTATATTTTTCTAGAAATATCTTTTTCATATTATTCCATGATCTTATTGAATTAGCCCTTAAACTCATGAAGCATTTAAGAGAACTATCCTTCAATGTTTCTAGAAACAATCTCAATTTTATAGTGTTTAATAAGTAACCATAGGATCTACAAAGTATTTCAAATTCAAAGAGAAAAGTTTCCAGATCCTCTGACCTCATAACATGGAAGTTGGGAAGGAAAGATGGATGGATTTTCTTCATATGAACACTAATATAAGTATCTTGAATGAAAAATACAAGAGGATATTCCTAATTGTCATCATCTCATTCCATTTATTTTACCTTCTCTGCCACCTCTTCTTCTTCTATTAGTAAAAGTGAATGGTGGTATGGTTCTTACTGCACCACATGATAAAATGGGTGGGGGGGTTAGTTTTGGAGAAGGATTTTTCTATTTTCTATTTTCTTTTTGAATAAGAATGTTGATGCAATGCAATATGCCTAATTCTTTTTTTTTTTTTGGTTTTCGTAGAAAGTAGAAGAAATGAATAAAATAGGGAAGAAAACAAATACATTCTTTGACACCTCCTTGACAACGACACCAAAAAGTGATGAGCCCTGGTATTGCAACAAGAATGTTGCAACTCCTAAGGATGCGAACTTAAATTATCAACCTTGGGTTCATACAAACTTATGAGGTGTCGGAACTATATGTGCATCAAGAAATGTGTCCTCCTTTCATTGATATGATGCAATGAAGTGAATATCATGAAATTGAACCTAAACTAATTTCAAAAATGAAAATGCTTGAAATGGAAACCTTAACCTATTCCAGGAAATAGTAGACAAGGAAATCAAACCTATTATAACTTCATAAAGTAAATATTATGAACCAAATATCCATCATTTCATTCAAAATATATTATACCTATTAATATATTTCATTAGGTGCTTCATAATGTAATCATGAAAATCATCACTATGTCATTCAATTCATGAACCTGTGTACTAACCCTTAATTGTTGGAATGTGTTGCAGTGGTAAAAAGGAAATTCCTAAGTGGTCTTTGGTCTTCCTAAATCATGGTTTCAGAGCCTAAGGGTCATTATTCAAGGTTAAGAGGTAAAAATCAAGCTTTTGGAGCAAATCTAGGCAACTTGACATAGTGCTACAGGATGTTACAGGATTTCTATAGGATGTTATAGAATTGCCCTGTTTAGCAACAAGATTTGATACGCGCGCATTATAATGGTGGAAAAGGTGATATAAAGGTGTTAAAGGGTATATAAAGGTATATAAAGGCTATATGAGTTTATTTACAATCTGATAACCTCTCAGAGGCCCATATTGCACAAAAACAAATGCACACAGTGTCCTTCAATGACCCAGAAATGTACTTTCAGTGGCAAAGTTTTGAGGGAATTGTGTAGTGAAAAGAAAGAGGATGATGATGGTAGGAGGAATGTAGGGTGAAAATTATAACCCTATAAATAAACAATAATACCTGCACATCACAAAAATATTATGATTTTATACTTGCAAATACTAAAATACCCAACCTTCCAGCTAGCCTATGCTCCAATTTATCTCACTGAATGATCAAGAAAATCGAGTGAAAATGAGATGGGGTGAATTTTTTTCTTAAATATGAGGTCATAAGACACCAATATAATTGTAATCACTCAAAAATATGTCTTTTAACATGTGCTAAAAAATAGTAGAAAAATACAACTGCAAAAAACTAGAAATTCAAGAATTAATGAGCTAGTTAACCTACCAAATGTCTAACGTGATCAAGTGAAAATGATATGAGGTAAAAAAAATTATTTACTTGAATGTTTTTATGAATAAATACAATTGTAATAAACTTGAAATAAGCTCATTAACACGTTGTCAAAATTATCAGAAAATTACTACTATTTTGCTACAAGAGACTTCTAGAAATTCTAGATTTGTGAACTAGTAAACCAATCGAAGTAGCTTAGTGATTAATATTAATTTTCAAAGCAATTATAAGGATGCATCATTATTGTGAATCTTAAATAACCTAAAAATCATATCACTTCAATCATTTAAGCAATATAACCTACAACAAAAGAAACATGAATAGTAAATGCAGAAATAAGAGATGCAAGTGAAAAAGATATTCAAAGGAAATAAATAAATTGTACAACAGGTCTTTAAGGCTCCTTGGGTGCCCAAGCCCAAGGATACTCAAAGTAATATGAAGGAAACCAAACTATAGAAGCTAAAAATGGCACCAAACTTCATTATTTAAATCAATCCAAGTACATCCATGCTAGAAATGAAAGTGGACATGCTAAATAACAAGTTTTCTCCACAAATGGCTAAGTAATAAATTCCCCTATAGGAAAATTCTAATTTTTACTCATACAAATTTATGGGGAAGCATCCTCCTTGAAATAAAGCGACTTTCCACTCCCAAATCCCTTAAAAAGTGGATCTGGTTTCGAACAGGAGGAATCTTCATTTAATGACACAAAACACATTTCTAGATTTTCTTAATCAGTGGAGCTCTAGAATTTGTTCAATAATTTTATAATATATTGCTCATTTGTTATCCAATCAGTTTCCATCCTATAGTAGGGAGAAAGTCCCTATATTTTCTAATTCAAAATTTACTCAATATTCTCTCAATGTTCTACAAAAAAAAATATTAGGCACATAATATGCAATTATCTCTAAACCTTCCTAAGGACATATTAAAACTAAAAAAATATTATTAAGTGTAGAAGGAGATATTTTAGCCTTTATGCACCTAAGAAATGTTAGATGGGCCTTAATTTGTGTCTAATTTGGAGGTCCACCACGAGTTGTGACCAAGAGCTACTAGGAAAGTGACTATCATGTGGTTAGCCCATCAAGATTTAAGTATTGATCTATGAGGCCCCATAGTATCAAGATATCATTAAATAACCATGATCATGACTCCCTAATACTAATAGATCCCAACATATCCATAGATTTATGGAGATAGTTCCATTTATCATTATATATCATCAATTGATTGAAGGGTTTGGCAATGTAACACAAATTTGGAAATTAGGGTTTAGGGTCCTTGGCCCTATCTCCTAGTCATATGGCTGAAAAAAGGGGGTTATGACTGAAAGATTAGCCAAAAGCAGGCTTAGCCTTGGGTGGATGGATATTAGAGCATCGAGGGGTCAAGAAACACACTAGGTAACCATCAACACAAATTCTTGATACTGACAAACTTTACATGTTTGTTAATTACCATGTAACACTTTTTGTCGATTAACAAGGGAGTTAGTCGAATTTTGGCATATTTGGTTTTGGCTATTGGGAACTTTACTCCAAATAGAAACCCAAGATGAACTCAAAACTAGCAGGACCTCACACATATGTCAATTAACATAGATGGATGGTCAAAAAGCATCAAATGACAAATGTCAACCTTTCAAAATGGGGAGTTTAGAACTTGCATATTAGAATTCTCTCTTGATACTACCAAAGGTCGATAAGAGACTAATGTAGAAAAAATTGACATTATGAGTTAATATGGACCCAAAAAGATACAACATGTTATCTATTCCATATTTGAACTACCCTACTAACGTATCATCATGACATGGAAGCTCGTTGATGTGGCATGAAAACATGCCATGTTGAGATGATGATAACATGGTAGGTGAACATGGTCATGTACTGGAGCACTAACGTGGTTCTGAGGTGACAGCTAAGGGGCACCCTATTACTAGTGAGATGGATGTTGGTATTGTAGATTATCTAGCATCAAAGGAACCATAGAAAGATACAAATGTATACACCCAATAGTTGGAAATATTTTTGTCTTTGATTTCAGATACTAGGGGATACTACGTTAAAGATAAAGATTGAAAAATGAAGATTGTTGGAATATTGTTTTTGGATTCGTGATGCACAGTTTGAATACCCTATATTTTAAGGATTTTTTAATCTATTTTAAGGATCAAGATATTTGTATAGATATTCGTAACAAATCTTGATATTTTAAATCAAGATATTTTGTAATAAATTTGTATAAATACTTCATCATTTGAAGTAATAGAGGTTGTTTTTGTACAGAAGAAATCTATTGTATGTTTTTCAAGCCTCAGTGGACTTATCGGTAATAAAAAGGACATTCTTCATAGGATTCATGTGTTGGATTATTTGGTGAAGTGATTCTCTCATTGTCTATGTGTTATTCCTTTGTTTCCATGCTTATGTTTTCTTAAAACTGAATTATTTCATAGAAAGTTGATGAACATAATTTGTTGAAAAATACACTCTCATTCTGGTTGTAAATAATTTAAATGTTTTCTTCTGATATCATGTTAATGAATTCTTAAATTGATCTAGGTGGATGTTGGTGACCACCCACCTATCCCATTTGGACCCCCACAACTGTCTCTTTCAATTATTTAGTTTCCATAATTATAGCACAATTTACTATTTTTAGCAGTTTTTCGTGTCTTGAACTTCTAGAGCCTTTTTGAGGCCCTAAACGACGTTTTTTGGGAAATTTGGGAGCAACATTGGTCCATGAACAAGTGTTTCTCTTCCCAAAGTTGTAGTGCTCAAATATATATTTCTAACAAGCTATTGTACACATTAAACGAAGATCGGGTGCCAAAGTTACGACCTTGGGAATTTGATGTACCAACTTACCCAAAACGGGCCCACAATTTGGGGTTTCATCTTCTAGGGTTAGGTTTTGGGATGTTAAGGGTTTTCCATTGTTTCTCAACAATGAATAGGCCTTCGAGCCTCATTGTAACATAGTTCAAAGGCTTGTAGCCAACACATCTCTTCTTAGAGATAAGCTACCATCGCCCTAGCTGGTTTATTTCCATTTCTGTTTGTAAGCATATTTCACTATTTTACATTAATGAAATGAAGTATTATTTCCACTGCATCTTTGTGTATATGGTTATCTCTGTGTTTTGTTGCGTTCCTGTTTAAATCTGGATTAGTGGTATCAGAGTGGTCTGCTTTTTCTCTTTTTTTCTTTGCATGTCCCCAACGAGGTCGGGATACAAGGATTTAGGGCTTGAACTAGTGGAACCTTTGCAAGACCAGCCCCAGAAACCATGACGGCCTTCCTTGGCGAATGAGAAGAAAGATGAGGGGGTAGGAGATCCTATCAAAATCTTGCTCGAAGAAGCCCTCGAGTGGCAAAGGAACGCGATAATGGATAGCTTTGCATAGATCCTTCAGCGGCTACCCAGACGCAATGCATCGGCTTCCAATAGCTACTTTGGAAATGCCACACTGTTTAAGGTACAAGTTAATTTTGAAATTCCCATCTTCGAGGTTCAAATAGACGCAGATGCCATAGGTAAATGGTTAAATTTGCTAGATGGGTATTTTTCTGTTCATGAATTTTCGAGTCAAGAAAAGATTGTTTTTGCTCTTCTCAAAGAAACCCTCCATATCAAGGACTGGTGGGAAACCTACTGCGAGCAGAAGAATGAAAGTACAGGCTCACTATTTTCAGCCGCACCCACTTGGGATTCATTCCAGCATGCCGTCAAGGAGCAGTACTACCCTGTCAAATTCTATGAGGACAAATACATCAAATGGACCACACTGCGGTAGGGAAGGGACCAAGATATGTCGGAGTTCACAAACATTTTTCATACCCTTCGCACACAGTTGGGTATCAAGGACTCTGAGCTGCATTTGGTACTCAAATACCGTGACTGCCTACACAGATACATCCAAGAAGAGATGGAGTTCTTGAACATCCCCTCGCTTGGCACCGCGTACTAATACGCTATCAAAATCAAGAAAAAGTTCAAACAGAAGAAGCGAGACTTTGGATCTGCAAATCTGAAGACCAAAGGACAAAGCCAAGGTGGCGTGACCCAAGACAACCCATCAAAGCCGCAGGAAAAGAACAACACCACGAAGTCAAAGAAGGAAAAGGGAAAGTGATGTGAGTTCGACAAGAGTCCCACTCATAACACAAGTGAGTGTCAGACCATGCAGTTGTTGGTGGCCGAGTTGAAGGCTTCAGAATCAAGTGCATGTTCTGACCTTGAGTCAGAACCCGACAAGGGGAATGGCAAAGGGAAGAAGATCATTGATGCAGAGCCCAGTGTCACTGTTGCCACCACCAAGATCTAAAAGAATGAGCTTGAAGATCCAGAGGAGGGGGAACGTCTTTTCCACTCACAGATGTGGGTGAAGGGTTCACAGAAGTCGTGAAGTGGTTGGGCCTACCGACTACACCATACCCACAGCCGTACAATATCGGGTGGCTTCATGAAGGATGAGATCTCAAAGTTCACCAGCAATGTTGCCTTCCCTACAGCATCAAGCCCTTCACAGACGAGGTATTGTGTGATGTTGCACCTCTGGACGTTTGCGATGTACTATTTAGCCAGCCATACTTGTGGAGGTGACATGTTGTGTATGAGTCAAGGCCTCGCACTATCATTATTTCTTTGAATAATTCATTATACAGTATACCAGAGGTAACCCCACCTACCTCCACCTCTTTGATCACTGCTAAGAAAGGCAACAAGCTCATCTCCTAGACTAGGAAATTCATTTTCTGTCTAGTTCACTTAAAAAGTAAGGGGAAGATCATCACCACATCCATGACCCCCGCGAAGGGTTCCTCCATGTAGCAGCAGCAGAAAAGGGATATGGTCATGATAGAACACAAGAACAACTTCTCACCCATAGGGGTACCACACAAGTTTTAGGTGGGCAACAAAGTCTAGTTACATTGGTAGAAAGAACACCTTACCAGAACCCATCAGAAGCTCAGACCACTTCGACATGGTCCTTACAACATTACCAATGTCGTGGGAAACAATGCTTTGGAGCACAACATTCCCCCATTCCTTTGTTTGCACTGAGTGTTCAATGTGGGTTGTCATCGACCATGCTTCCCACCATTACTAGACACATCAAAGATTGCAGAGCAGCTCACCAACGACCAAGTTCAGCAGCAGCTTCCTCATCTCCTGGAGGAACTCAACGCAATGGGGACCGTTGCTTCCTAAGGGGGGAGGAATGATCCAGGTGGATGTTGGTGGCCACCCACCTATCCCATTTGGACCCCCACAATTGTCTCTTTCAAGTTTTCAATTTCCATAATTGTAGCACAATATACTATTTTCAGCAGTTTTTCAGGTCCTGAACTTCTGGAGCCATTTTGAGGCCCTAAACGACGTTTTTTGGGAAATTTGGGAGCAACATGCATCCATGGACTAATGTTTCTCTTCCCAAAGTTGTAGTTCTTGGATAGAGCTTTCTAACAAGCTATTGTACATGTCAAATGAAGATCGGGTGCCAAAGTTATGACCCCGGGAAGTTGATGTACCAACTTACCCAAAATGGGGCCCACAATTTGTTGTTTCATCTTCTAGGGTTAGGTTTTGGGATGTTAAGGGTTTTCCATTATTTCTCAACAATAAATAGGCCTTTGAGCCTCGTTATAACATAGTTCAGTGGCATGTAGTCGCCACATCTCTTCTCAAAGATAAGCTACCATTGTACAAGCTGGTTTATTTCCATTTCTATTTGTAAGCATATTTCAGTATTTTACATTAATGAAATGAAGTATTATTTCCGCTGCATCTTTGTGTATATGGTTATCTCTGTATTTTTTTGCGTTCCTGTTTAAATCCGGATCATAAATGCTCTTTAACTTCAATTGAACCTATATATTTTCTTCTGTTACATTTCATTTAAATCTAAAGAATCTAGTTAGTTCAACTACCTTGCCCTGTGAAACTCCTTTGAAAATATGAGACAGATCCCTGTTAAGTTTGTAGACTCCATTGCCCAATGGCTCTTCCCTTGCTATTCCAACCAAACCAATTCATAAATCAAACTTCGAACCTTCATAACTAGCCTAATATCTAATACAACAAAGTTAAATCAAATAGAGAGAGCCCTCCCTAATGCTGGGAGGGCTAGATCCGAGCTTCCAAAGTGGTTTGTGGTTACCTTTGTGATCTTCTTCTACAACGTCAGAAAATTATAGAGTGCTAACAGGGTGTCCTTGGGACTAACCCTAGCCATATGGCTAACAAGGATGCCATGACCAAAATCTTAGCCAAAATGTGGCTTAGCCTTGGGACTATGAGAATCATAGCACCAAGGGATTAGTCAATGCAGTAGGTATCCATCCATGCAAACCTTGATAGTAATGGACCTGACATGCTTGCTAATTGTTGTGTAACACTTTCCATTGATTGATAGGGAAGTTAATCAATTTTCAACATATGGGGTTTCTACTACTGGGCATTACACCAAACAACAATCCATGATGAGATTGATACTGAAAGGACCCAATGTATTTGTTTGCAAATAGAGACTAATGGTTGAGGAATGTTAAATGATGGACATTATCCTTTAGGTATCAAGAATTTAGAACTTTCATATCAATATTTTCTCATGATACTATGATAGCTTGATATTTTATATGGAAATAATTGATGTGTTGGGTGAAAATGGACCCAAGGAGCTGCCATGTGTTAGTCATGTGGTAGCTAACCTGCCATGATGATGTGTCATCATGACATGGAAAATTACTGACATGGTAGTAACATGGCTTGTTGACGTTATTCTAATGTGGGATGTCAACATGATAGGATGACATATATTGGAGTACTAACATGGTGGTGAGTTGAAAGCTAGCTAGCTCCTAGGTTACTAGTGACAAAGATGTCCAAATGTCAAACTATCGATCATCAAGAGCTCCATAGAGTGTTACCAATAGATACCCTTGATAGTATCATAACCTGATATGCCTAGTAGATATTAGAGAGTGGTTATTGTCATATGAAAATGATATATCAATGCATTGGCATATTTCATATTAGGTCGTAGGGAAGTTGGAACCTATGATAGGACCTAATAGAAACTATAAAAAATCGAGAGATTCATCCATGAGGATGACATGGGCATGGACTACCATTCGTTAGCCACATGCACTAACATGATCTATTTCAATCCCTTGATCTACTTCATCTCTCATGTCATCACACCATCATCCCATGAAATCCAAAAGTTAGATTTTTTTTGATGAAACACTTGCTTCCTCTCTAGATTAATGAACCCTCTGATGAGGATTCTATCAGAGAATCTTGAGGATCTTGTATATCCCCATCTGGCAAATGTTTCCTTTTTGACTTGATGTATGATGAGCCTTGTCATAGATGACTTCATCATTTCTTTCAATGTCCGCTAAGGTTCCCAAGAGCTATATCCTTCATGTTTTTCTACCATGGATTTTTTCCTTCATGATTCCCATGGTGATGTCATGAGCTCTTGTTTCTAATGCTTCCATGATGCCATGATGCATCTTATTATCATAGTCATATATATAACAAAATATTTAGGAGCTTATGATAAGACCCTTTTGTGAGGGATATCATGTCAATCATAATAAATCTCTTACTCTCTCTTTCCTGAGCCCTTTTCTTCAGCTTCCTCCATCTTTCTAGCGAGATGAGCTTTCTTTTCGTAATCTCCCATAGCACTGTTCTATCTCATTTGGGGACTAAAATTCCCTTTCATTTCTGCAAATGTTTGAGTCCTTTAACCTTCAATACTTTTTCCCTTAACTTGTATTTTTCTATCTACCATAGAGACTACAAGTTGTCGAATGAGGTAACCTTCTTGTTCATGGTCATTTTTTACCTTTATTATCAGTTAGAACAATGATGATTATCTTCTTATCATCTCTCTGAAATTTCCCAATTGAGATCTAATGAAGATATTCCTTCATTCTTTGATACCTTAAATTTTGTGTAGACCAGGACTTAAAAGATATGACCTTCTTTACTGCATTATTCAGAGAATATATCATCTAGTATTTCATATATCTCTCTTATGTCTCCTTTCCTAATACATAGGGATGGGAGGACCTTAAGAGTTCCCTCCCATGAATTCAAAGGAGACCCTTTTTCCTTGATATGTTCACTGACTTCTCTTATCTATGAGGATTATGACAATCCTCCTTATTCCATGCAAAGACATTTGATGACCCATCAAACCTTTAGATCTCCTTGCAATCATGAAGTCATTTTACCAAATTTCTCATTGAAAAATACTTATTTGACTTGTGAAGATAAAATATTTAGCTTGATCACATTGAAGATGCACTAATGCTTCCTCTGGGTGATCTTCGAGTTGATGTGATTTTATTGTAGATCCTTGCTTGAGCTGCTTAGCATGAACAACTGAAATCCATTTTTAAATATCTTTGAGACCTTCTTGCACTGTCCAGCACCAAGCACCGAAACTTCTCCAAAGTATAAGTTGTTGAGATCACTGTGGTATGACAAAGATTGCAATGACACCAAATTTGTGGCTAGCACCATGGTTATTTCAAGACTTAATAGAGGGATTGAACTAGCACCGAGACTGTGAGAGGTACTGAAGAACTGCATTCTCTTCTTTTGAATAAGATTACTTAATCATATTATGGAACCGATATGTTAATAACATAGCTATGATTATGTGGGTAGTATGAGACTATGAAATTATCCGAGAACTTCAGATAAGGATCCAAATTAGTCTTGTTGTAGGACTAAATTGTCTTTCTATTGTAGACTAATCCTTCAATCTTTGATGTAGGCTTTGAAACACAAATCCCTTAAACATTCTTTGATTCCCTTCTTGAAACTTGATCCTTGAATGTCTCTTTGTTGCCCTTCCTTTAACTTCAGCACCTTAGCTCTGATACCATGTTGAAGAATCTAGGGTAAATGAAGTTAATGAGATTCTTAGACTAGTCATGATAACTATTTGTGAGGTGTTTTTAACTTTTATTATTAGCACAATCTTATCTTGTTATTATTAGAGTGTGTCTTCTCAATTCATCAAATAGTTACTAAAACAAAAGAGACAAGAACACAAGATGTTGGCTTTCTGCTAGGGCCAAAACCTCTCACTCTCTGAGAGGAAAACTAGTATAAATGCTTCTTATAGAGATTCCAATTAATGAATATCAAGACCAAGACCCTTGACCTAATAGCCACTCCAAGACCAAGACACCAATTCTCTTCTTTGTCACTACTGAGATCATCATCTTTGTTGCACCACTTAGGCCATCACTACTGCACCACCGAGATCTTCATTACTACTGCAACACCATTACTACACCTTCACCGAGGTCTTCATCAATGAGATCTCCATATTGAGATATGTATATATATGCATGAGAGTTGCACCTAGATTCATTGAGATCATGACTGTCTCACCATAGTTGTACCTTCACCAAGATCATAACCTTGTGACTATGTCTCCATCAAGATCTAGACCATAACTATGCTAGGATCATGACTGCACCTTGAAGTATATTGAGATAGAGTGTGTCACTATGATATCTTTTCATCATAATTATGCAGAGACTATGTGTGCTACTATGGGATCTTTGAGATCATCTTCATCACCGAGACTATGACTATATTTTCTTCCTTCCCTGAGATCTTCTCTGAGATTGTTACTGTGTTCTCCTTGCACCGAGATGTTCCTTGTCACAATTATGTCGAGATTATCCCTTTGTGGTACCCATCCAAAAGGTCTCACTATTTTTTCCATCCGAAACTTTAGAGGTGTATATGTGAAGATCTCAGACCTATACCCATCCGAAAATCATAGAGAATGTGAGTTCTAGTCCTTCTCTTTTGTGTAGACACTAGTTGGGTATATATAGTTGTTTGTCCTCCATATTTGAGCTGACATGACAGATTGAACTGATGTGTCTCCTTATGATTTCTTTTAATTCGATTTTGCAGGCCGACATGATGAAGAGGATTGTGCTTATAATTTGGAGGGATTCTTGACATTGTTTATGACTCAAATACATTTGATACATGCCCAATAAGGGTTCTTCATGACATTGACTCTTTTACCTTTAAAGATAAATCCTAAGGCTCTCAATGGGAGCCATCTATACATAAATATTCTTGCTCATGTAACCCATGAAGGAAGCATAATAATAAATTCATTTTCTTGTTTACAAAAATCTTAATTACAATGTCATTATGAAGACCAAACCTAGTTACACTTTCTTCAATAGATACTACAAATGTTGATATGGCACCTACAAGAAAAATACTCTTGTAGCAGTGAATTTTTGTCTAAAACTCATAAATTTTGGATGAAATTTGTATCATAGTAAACATTTTGATATGTTACAAGATTGTGCACATGATCATATTGGTTTGTAATCTATTTGAGTTGAGTCATTATCAAGACAATTTTGGACTAATATAGATGTGGTTACAATGAATAATGTTGTAACATTAAATGTTGTCCCAAATTACATTGATGGACACATAGTTATCAAATATCACCTTTTTTCTAAAATTACATAATATGTCACCTCAATATTAATCTATCTTATAAAATACATTGATTACATATTATTTCTTAGATTCTTGGTCATGCAACTTTATCTAGTAAATTTAAAACTTTAGATAACCAATCCTTAGGATTAAGTTTGTGTTATGTTGAGTGGTTATTAGAGTCCAAGAAACCGAGGAAATGGAATCAACGATTTACCTATTGTATTAATATGTACATTATGTACATCATTATTTGAGATCATGTTTAATATACAATTGAGTTGGTTTCCAATTTTATTATCTTACAGTGGTATCAGAGCAAGTTGTTCATCTGCCCTGTTGATTGAATTGTGCCACTAGATTTATGGCCATCTAGAATATTAGGCTGGAGAAGGAATTTACGTAAAAATTGAGGTTGGCTCTGTTGGTTGTTGTCTTGTTAGCTTTGCACATATGGAATAGGAGTATGGAGTCTCTTCAATCGAAAGTGGAGAAGATTGATTGTTGAGGCAACCATTCTGTGCCTGGTAATGATGTCAAATGTGTCTTGACCTTGATTGTGGAGTTTTTCCTAACTATTTAAATTTAATTTCAAATGTGTTTTTTATTCTTCCCTTTCCCACTATAATCCAAAAGAAATTAGAGTGATCACATATAACGCAGTTGCACAATAGTGTCTGATATGTCATGATAAATTGAAATGAACAAGTGAGCCACCACTCTTGTGCATTTTTAGTGATTCTATGTCCCTTCCCTGTTTCATCCCAAATGAAAATGAACAGAAGGAATTGAGTGGATTTCCCATCCTATGTTTGAAACCATTCTTTCATTTACTTTTGTGTTTTTAAGCATTGTCGACAGTGCTGGTGTTTGCATCAACTACAAATTCGTCATGGGTGTGTATGGGCTGGAAAGAACCTAGAGTTGTGCACATACAGAATGAAAGACCACTCTCGTTTCAAACTCAGTCTCTGGACTTTCGAGTGAGGCTTATGAAATACTCTCATTTGCGGGTTCCCTAATTCCTATATATCGATCGACTCTATGCAGTGACATGTCTACAACTGTGTTCCCTCTAGTTTTAGAACTAGTACAAAGTGAGAAGAATGACCTAAAAACGTTGAAAGAGTGTGCCATGGAACCTTGATGGTGTTGTTAAGACCAACATTTACGTATAACAACAAAACGATAGCCAAATATTGAATCATGCCTTCATCTGATTGCTTGAGAACCGACCTTTCTTATTCACCAACAAAACGTCCATGGTGGTAACTGTATTCATTTTCTTTGAACTATTATTCCACATAAAGTTACTTCGCTAAGAAATATTGGACGGTGAGATTGCTTTCCTGATTTATGGTACAATATTTGGATTTACATAATAATCTTCGTGGGCATGGAACAGATTAGAATATACAAGATTTCTTGACATTTTTTATGGTAAGATGCTTCACATGGGTGTTATAGCTCTATTGTTGTGGTCATATGGGATTGTTTGAAATGCCTTATTCCCTACAATCACAAACTTTATCTTAGATAATTTAACTTCTCCATATTAAGGAACTAAAGCCCCTTTAGCAAATATAGTGCAAATTGCATGCCTTATTCTCTCTCTACAGAACTGTTGCATGAGACCATGAAGCTTGAATTATTTTAGTCTTAAATTGGTTGAAAGAAGGTAACATATATGAGAGTGGGATATATGAAAGTATATTTTTCAAATTTGATTACAAACTAGAACAATATTGAGAGTAATATTTTATCTGACATATTCCATTGTAATTGTGTTCATTTTCAGTGATAGCCGACACCCCTCTTTTTTGAAAGTTGATTGCAACCAAAATGGCCAAACTCGATGATTTACTACAGTTATTAAGAAATTTAATGTGATCTACTATTAATAATAGTGTCCAAGTTTGCAAGGACACACTCTCTAACATCTGAATATGTCTGTAAAATTATAAAAATAAAATTGAGGTTTTGGAACTAGAGTCACAATTGCAAAAAGATGAATTCCTTGAACTAAAGATGAATTGTAAATCTGAACTTGTTTTTTTCAAAACCTAGATACAGTAGAAAGTCATGTTCAGTGCTGCAACAAGATGAAGGTATGTAAGGATCATTTGCATACAGATGAACCTTTTGTTCCCAAAACATTTGTTAGACTTTGGGAAGAAATTATGCATAAGAAAAATAGAATTGGTTTGGGATATAATAAGGATATCTTGGGTGTATCTTTTCATATTCCCAATTTTTCTAAACCTATACAATTTCTTAGTGCTGGATTTTTGGATGGTGTTGTTCCAGAACAAATTTATCGATTTCAACATTGTGACAGACTTGGACATGTGAAAGATCAGTGTTTTGACCTTCACCCATGTGAGCATTGTGGAAAGTGCAATCACCATTCAAACCAATGTTCCAGAAAGAAGACTACTGCAAGATAGAAACTAAATTTTGAATGGATATCTTCTTCGGATTTATCTAAAGCAACTAAGAAGTTTTACAGGTCATACCACAGGATATGTTTGAGAGTATTGATCAACCTTGCGATGATGAAGAGTAATTCATATTCTCACCTCGTATCAGAAAAGGGGGGAATCGATGGTCTACTACAGGTTAGAAGATTTGTCAAGCGAGTCTTGGTCAGAGATCCACGATACACAAGTGAGCCTGAGCCACAACTTGTACCAGTTAGAGCCAGAGTTGTAGCTAGAGAGACTTTAGTTTTTGTTGAATGAGTTCTTTGTGAACGAGCACTTCCATATTCAGAATTGTTCGGAGAACTACATTAACAGTTCCACAATTAGTGGTCACATTGAAACCATATTTTTTATTGATCTAAGAACTTCCATGAAGGTTCCAGACGTGGGTATCATTTGTGTTTTTCTCTTAAAAACTGTTGAAAATGTAGCAAGAAATTCCTAATTTAATTTTGACTTAATTAAATTAGGAGAAATTTGAAATTCCACATCAACAAACAACTTATATGAGTTAACTGAGGTGATATGGTTGTTATCACTCAGTTAGATTAGTTAATTTGAGTTAGGGGAATGAACTTGAGTTGTGTGTAGTCATTCCTAAATTTTATGAGCCTAGGTTGAGTTAATTTCAGTTGTAACAATTTAATTTAGTTAAATTGACTTATGGTGAGTTAAAGTAGTTCTAACTGTTGGAGGAACTAGTGGAAGGTCTAGTAGTGGGGCGTAACCTCAGTGATCAACTAGTTAACTGATAAATCAACCTAAATTAACTCATGCATGCAGGGAATTCAAGTTACCTAGTTGAGATTGGAGTTCAAGGGAAGTGTACTATCAATTATAAAATATTCCAAGGTGTACAAGTGGTGCATGAAGTGAGAGATTGGTCTAAATGAATTGCATAATCCAGATTGATGAATTTCCTAATTAATAGGGGCCTAATTCCTCAAGGAACAACACAAGGAAATAGGAGCTTGGAAGGCTAAGAAATTGGCTAAGTATTGATTAGGGTGAGTCAGTGAATCAAAAGGATAGAAGATACATGTGCAGGTTGTGCTCAAAATGAGCAAGCATATTGTATTCATCCAGATTCTTTAATTAATGCAATACAAATGGGAAGGGGTTTTGAGCAGTTACTTTCCCCTAGATAAATCTATGTGTATGTGTGTTGAATCTTGATGCATGTTGATGATTTTTGTTCTCGAACTTGAATTTATTTCCACAGATGTCAAGTAGAGTAGATTTGAGTCTTATGTTTTAGTGCATTACATGAGCAGTTTTGAATCTACTTTAAAATTCTACATGGTATTAGATCTAGATTCCCAGTAGAGAAGAGATTTCAAAGTTGTATTTACAAGAGATTTCGAATTTTAAGATTAGTGTTACAGGTTTTCTCCAGGACTGAGAATATGGCTTTCAATGGCCTCAAATTTGAGTATGCTTTGAAAGGAACTACAAACTTTGTTACATGGAAGGACCGCATGGAGGCAGTATTGGATGAAAATGGGCTGCTAGAATACATGAATTCAGATGTAGCAAAATCCCAAGCATCAGATGCCCACGGTCTCACTAAGTAGAAGAAGGATGTGGCCATGATCTAGGTGGATCTTTAGATACCAGTGGCATGGTAAAAGGCTCAAAATTCAAAGTGGCATAAAGTTGATGAACTTGACACCAGATCGAAGTTCTCGTAGCCCTGATTCCAATGGCGTGAACGACACTCCAAACTGAGTTTGTATGAGGAAGATAGAGGCAGTCAAAGTTTAAGGTTGACTTGCACATGTGGAAGGCTTAAGGAGGGCACAATTTGGTAGAAACCCGACATCAGAATCCGGTGGGTTTTCTGAGAAAAATTGTAGGATGCTTAATTCGTCCAATGGCCCTCAAGTTCGAGAAATTTTCAAAATGGGTTATGAGTTTCAAAAAAAGGGCGGTAGGCCATGACCCCCGCCACCCCCGGTGGAGCCCACAATTGTTTTTATATTAAAATAAGAGGGGTAGGGGGCCATGACCCTGCCACCCTAAAACCACAAACAAAATTCATATTAAAAGAGGGGCAGGAGGCCATGGCCCCACCACCTCTGGAACCCACAACGCAACCATATGTTACATATAGTGTTGGATTCAACCCCGCCACCCGTCCACTTCAAAATGTATTAACTTAGTGGACTCGCCACTCGATAAACCTATTTTCAACGAATATGTAATAAAAATGGAAGGGGTGGGATTTGATCCCCCAACCCCTCCTCAACCACTCTTCATTTTTAACCAGCGCACCAACGGACTCCATTGGGAGATCCTTCGGCCATTTTTTATTTAAACCTTTCTGCATAGTGCGACTGGGTGTAGAGAGTGTGGAACAAATTTCGAGGTCATTGTCTTGCAGGAGGGCAGAACCTTGAGCGGATTGTGGCAGGGGGTGGAACCTTGCCTGAGCACATTTTCAGAGGGTCAATTTTGGTCTAGTGTCAGAATTGGGTGAGTTTTATATCGGTTTTGCACCTCTCGACGACAGGAACTCAACGGTGATGTGAGTTTATGCAACAAAGCTCTCCATTTTCGGCCATTTTCCATATTGGAGGTATAATACTCCTTATGTAAATGTTGATTGTACTTCTTTCTCTTTTATGCCACTTAATGAATGAAGGCCTCCCCATTGATCGAGTAGGGCCTAGAGACATAGTCCAAATTGGACGAACTCTGTTATCAAGTCTCTTGTCTTCTTTTCATGCCTTATGTGTCTTCTCTCTTCTTTCATGTGCACATTAAGTTTCTATGGTTAAGGTGCAATTTTGTTCATGTAATTCTTTAATACATCTATAAGAAAAAGATCTTGGATCAAGTGGTATCAGAGTAGGTCTTTGTAGATGTGAATTGCATGTTTGTATGCTAACAAGAAACAAGATATGAAGAGGCAAAGGGAAACTAAAGTCTTTCAATCCTGAAGCGGGACGTGCACATCGAAGGAGGAACATGGTCGATGATGAGGCTCGCTATTAGGAGGAGTGAAATTACCGCAAAACCTTCTTTACAATGGTGGAAAGGGTAGAAAAGTTGTTCTCAAGGCTTGAGAAGACAGTAAAATCAGAGGAGAATGGGCCAGAAGAACAAGTTTTGGTGCATGGAAATGGTGGAGAGGAACCCCCTCCTTCTCCTTCCATGAGTGAAATTTCCTCTTCTTCTGACCATCATCATAGGAATTCAAGAAATGCATCTAAGAAACCTTTCCTTAAATTATATGTCAAATTTGATCTTCCCATGTATAACGGTGAAAGTAATGCAAAAAAAATTAACAATTGGATTAAGCATATTGAAGTCTACTTGCAGAATTCAACAAATCGAAGAGGACAAGGCAAAGATCCAGTTGGCATCCCTTCAACTGAGTGGCACCACTCTCATTTGGTGGGAAAGAAAATTGCAGGGAAACAAGAATCTGGGTAACCTTCTCTCCTCATGGTCAAATTTTGTGTTTTCATTGAAAAAACAAATTTACCCCTTGGGCTATAGGAAAAAAGCATTAATGGAATGGAAACACCTAAGGCAAAGAAAAGGTCAAAATGTGAAAAAATTTATTGAATAATTTAGAAGACAAGCATTGAATTTGAGCATTTCCTTAGATTCACAAGAGATTGTAACTAAGTATATCAGTTCTTTACATAGTTACATAAGGCATTCATTATTATTGTTTGAACTTGCTACTATCGATGAGGCCAATGTGAAAGCCATGCATCTTGAAAGCAGTGGGATGCACATGCAAAATGACCACCAAAAAAAGAGTCGCAACAACCAAGAGGAGAGGGACAAAACCCTCTTGTACACATTGTGAGAAAGAGGGACACGATGAAGATAATTGTTGGAAACTTCACCCTCAGTTGATAGCTAAGAGAAATGACAGAAAGGAGAAGCAGAAAACAACTGCCACAATGCAACAAGATCAAATATCTGAGTCAAAAGAAGACGAGAAGGTCGCGGCTGTGGGTTTTGCACGAGGTAGACCCATTGACTTGGGATCAGATTCTGGTGACGAAAGGAGGATTGTAGCTCTTGGAATAGCAGAAAATGAACCCATCGATCTGGGTTCTGATTCAGGTGATGAAGCAAAAATTTCAATAGATATTGTACCAAATATGGAAAGGAAACCCAATGTGGTACGGCTCCAGGAAATTGAGGAGACCAATCAAAACCTTCAAGCAGAAAATGCTAAGCTAAGGAGGCTCCTATGAGAAGCAGAGCAGGAGAAACAGAGGTTGCTATGCCAGTTGCAAGCTAAGAACGAGGCCTTGGGAAGATTGCAACCTAACCCCCTTGAGGTAAAAATAGTTCTTCGATTCCATGTACTTTTCCTGATGATGATTTCGCTTCTTTTGAAAAGTAAACTACAGGTATCGGGTCCAAGCTATTGAAGAAGATGGGATACCAGGGAAAGGGCCTCAGCATTAATGGAAAGGGCATCATGAACCCAATCAAAGTAGAGGAAATGCCTCATCATGCAGGACTCGATTATGTCAGGAAGGACATTGGGGAAAGCTCAAAAGAAGCTAGCGACCAGTCAACGACGGATGATGAGACTTCCTCCTCTTATTCTAGTGATAGTAAGGGCTCCATGAACCCTTATCAGAGGAACACCAAAGGGAAGTTCTTCAAGAAGACCCGAAGGTTTGGAGAAAGAAAAATTATTGTAGTCGCTACAACGAAGAGGGACATCAAGAAAGCATGTGCCAAATGTTCCACAACTAGAAAGCAGCAATAGAGAAGCCAACTGGTGACAATGCTCAAACACATTCATGGTGTTCCACTTTATTAAGGAAAGGACATTTCTTTCAATAGTAATTTGTATGGCCTCGGTTCATAAATCATGCATTGCAAGTAAATGTAAAAGTGACGATGTGTTGCCATCACTTCAAAATGAAACGATGTTGTTTTTAGGCCTTCTTATGAGTAGTTGAGGTATTGATTGTTATTGTGTAATCCTTGACCAAAGAGTGTGTGCTATAAACTCTTGGCAAGTGAGGGATTGTTGAGTCATGATTGTATATGAGTGCAGAAGATGTATTAGTTTTGCGTGCAGATGATTGAAAGTGTGGTTTGGCAAGGACATAGGTCATATGTTGAATGGTGTTAATTCTTTTGGTGGTCCAAAAGCTCTCAATGGGGAGGATTGATCCAAGTGGATCTACAAATACCAGTGGCATAGTAAAAGGCTCAAAATTCAAAGTGGCAAAAAGTTGTTGAAAACACCAGATCAAAGTGCTCGTCGCCCTGATTCCAACAGTGCAAACTAAACTCCAATATGAGTTTGTATGAGGAAGATAGAGGTATTCAAAGTTTAAGTTTGACTTGCACATGTGGCAGGCTTAAGGAGGGAACAATTTGGCAGAAACGGAGCACTGGAATAGGGCGGGTTTTCTCGGAAAAATTGTAGGACACTTAATTTGTCCATTGACCCTAAGGTTTGAGAAAGTTTTCAAAATGGGTTATGAGTTTTAAAAAAAGTGTGGCGGGCCATGACCCCCGCTGCCCCCAGTGGAGCCCACAACTGTTTTTATATTAAAATAAGAGAGGTGGGAGGCCATGACCCCGCCTTCCTAGAACCACAAACAAAATTCATATTAAAAGAGGGGTGGGTGGCCATGACCCTACTACCCCCGGAACCCACAGTGCAACCATATGTTACATATAGTGTTGGGGGGTGGGCTGTCAACCCTGCCGCCCATCCACTTGACAATGTATTAACTTAAACAATAGCGGAGGATGGGGGACGGGCCACCGCTCCAGCAGACCCGTCGCCTGATAAACCTAATTTCAATGGATATGTAATAAAAATGGAAGGGGCGGGATTTGATCCCCCAACCCCGCCTCAACCACTCTTCATTTTTAACCAGTGCGCCAACAGACTCCGTTGGGAGATCTGCCGACCATTTTGTATTTAAACCTTTCTGCACAGTGCGACCGGGTGGAGAGAGCGTGACACAAATTTCGAGGTCATTGTTTTGCAGGAGGGTGGAAGCTTGAGCGGCCTGTTGCAGGGGGAAAAACCTTGCCTGAGCACATTTTCAGAGGGTCAATTTTGGTCCAGTGTCAGAATTGGGCAAGTTTTATATCGATTTTGCACCTTTCGGTGATAGGAACTCAACGATGATGTCAGTTTTTGCAACTTAGCTCTCCATTTTTTAGCCATTTTCCATATTGGAGGTATAAGACTCCTTATGTAAATGCTTATTGTACTTCTTTCTCTTTTATGCCACTTAATGAATGAAGGCCTCCCCATTGATTGAGCAGGGCCCAGAGACGTAGTCCAAATTGGATGAACTTCGTTATCAAATCTCTTGTCTTTTTTTCATGCCTTATGTCTTTTCTCTCTTCTTTCATGTGCACATTAAGTTTCTATGGTTAAGCTACAATTTTGTTCATGTAATTCTTTAATACATCTATAAGAAAAAGATCTTGGATCAAGCCAAAGCGATGAGAATCTTATTAGAGGGCTTATGAGATCATATTGTCTTGAATCTCCATGGGAAAGAGACTCTGCTTGCGATGTGGAAAACACTGACATAGTTGTTTGAGAACAATAGTGACCACATGAAATTGACACTCAAGGACAAACTTTGAAGTATCAAGATGCAAAAGAATGACACAATTCTACAGTACCTTAGGAGGTTTACACAGTGTTGTGATGAATTTGGTGGGGTCAGTGTTAATTTCCTTGAAGAAGACTTGGTAGCTCTAGCTCTTTTGGGCCTTCCCAAGGGTTGGCATAACTATCAAGATTTGGTAAAAGGGGGAGAGAAACTACCATGTTGGGACAGATTATGGTTTGATCTAGTGCAAGAAGAAATAAGGAGAAAAACCAGAGATGGGACCTCATCTAAAGAACAGGAAGAGGATTTTTCATTAGTCAGCAAAGGAAGGAAGGCTAAGGGGAAGAAGTACCAAGGTGAGGTTGATTCTACCCAAGAGGGAAAGAAGAAATACTTGTCCAGAATCAAGTGTTTTCACTATCATGAATTCAGGAACTATGCCACAAAGTGTCCACACAAGAAGGAGCCTGCAGTAACAGTAGCGAGCGAAGCTTTGGCCTCATAGTTTGAGCTTGATTTCACTCTCACTGTATGCATGGAAAGCACACTGATGGGGAGTGTGTGGTATATGGATAGTGGTGCCTCGTTCCATATGAGGTGGAATAGATATTTTTTCAATGACTTGGAGGAGAAAGATATCCAGATAAACATTGAGTTTGGAGATGATGGGAGGTATAACGTGATCGGTATCAGTACAGTAAGATTTCAAAGGGAGGCGGGCTCCCCTATCAGGCTCAAGGATGTGATGTTTGTTTTGGGTCTAAAGAATAATATTTTCTGTCGCGGTGTTGGAAGACCGTGGCTACGATGTGATATTCAGTAAAGGAAAGACATTCCTGAGACACATCGCCATGGCATAGGTGAATCAGATCGGTGCTCGAGTCAAGAGCCTGTATGCACTTGAGGTAGAAGCATTAGAGGAAATTTTAGCCTAAAAGTTGCCTCCTAAAGAAAAATAATAAAATAATAGTTAAAATAATAAAATAAGAGTTATGCATTTTGGAGGGAAAAGAAGAAAACTACCTTTTTAAATTGTATTTTTGGCTTATCTCCTTATAGGTTTACTCAAATTTTAAGTGTAGACACTTGTTGGATGTGGAATTAAATTATGCATCCAACGAGTACCAATTATGCATACTTTTGAGAAGACCCACATTCATAAAATTTGAACATACATTAAAAAGAAGCATTGAACACACTTTTTTAATGTATCTTCATTTTTTATCAATGTGGGTCTTCTCAAAAGTATGCATAATGGGTACTCATTGAATGCAGAATTTACTTCCGCATCCAACATGTGTCTACACTTGAAATTTAAGTAAACCTATAAGGAGATAAGCCAAAAATACAATTAAAAAAAGTAGTGTTTCTGCTTTCCCTCCAAAATATCCACACATACCTCTTTTTAAATTTAAAGGATTTTGATTGGTTTACATATTATGACAAGGAAATTATGTGAAAATTTCATGGGCACCTTTAGGCTAAAATTTCCTCTAATGATGCATGCAAAGCCTTGAGGTGCAAGGCAGAGACTAGATATATGGTGGTTGATAGGGAGCATGTTAGACCTCTCAACATGTAACCTCAGAAGAAGCCTTAGGAAGTTGTGGAGCAGCCAGAAATGGAGAGGCAGACAAGAGGCAGAGTGGAAACATCCACTAAAGTAAAAAACCTCGAGTAGGGGGAGAGTTCGAGCTAAGTGGGTAGAGGGATAACATGCAACCATACCTCTAGGTGTGAGGTGGGCCGATGTGAAGCTTTAGTTCGAGGAGTGCAAAAATTTGGGCAAAGTCCATTGAGGCATTCTCCTCATGGATCATTACCTCGCTACAGGGGCCCAAAATATTCAGTAGTAGGAGGATCAATGTGAGTCAGATAGTGAGAAGTGAAAAGGAGTGTTGACAACAGAGAAGGAGGCTCAGTAGCAGAGTCAACAACAACATAGTTTTCCCAGTAGATAGTTTCATATTGATTATTATTTATTATTTATTTTTGGAAGCTTCTCAGTTGAAGATGTTGTAGTAGTAGCAGCAATGGAGAGAAGTGTTGCATGTAGTACATTACAAGGTGTTGGATGGGGGTAGTTGTGAATTCCTTTCCTGTTGAGAGGGAGTGTTGAAAATGCAGCAAGAAATTCCTAATTTAATTTTTCCTTAATTAAATTAGGAGAAATTCAAAATTCCACATCAACAAACAACTTGGATGAGTTAACTGAGGTGATATGGTTGTTATCACTCAATTATCTTAGTTAATTCGAGATAGGGGCATGAACTTGAGTTGTGTGCAGTGATTCATAAATTTTAAGAGAATAGGTTGAGTTAATTTCAGTTGTAACAATTTAATTCATTTAAACTGAGTTATGGCGAGTTAAATTAGTTTTAATTGTCGGAGGAACTAGTGGAAGGTCTGGTAGTGGGGTGTAACCTTAGTGATCAACTAGCTAACTGATCAGTCAACCTAAATTAACTCATGCATGCAGAGAATCCGAGTTACCTAGTTGATATTGGAGTTCAAGGGAAGTGCACTATCAGATGTAAACTATTCCAAGTTGTACAGGTGGTGCATGCAGTCAGAGATTGGCCTAAAATAATTGCACAATCTAGATTGAGGAATTTCCTAATCGATAGGGGTATAATTCCTCAAGGAACAACACAAGGAAATATGAGCTTGGCAGGATGATAAATTGGCTAAGTATTGGTCAGGGTCATTCAGTGAAGCAGAAGGATAGAAGAGACAGGTGGAGATTGTGCTCATAATGAGAAAGAATAGTGTATTCGTCCAAATTCTTTGATTAATGCAATACATATATGAAGGGGTTTTGAGCAGTTGCTTTCCCCTAGATAAATCTATGTGTATGTGTGTTGAATCTTGATACATGTTTATGATTTGTGTTATCGATCGTGAATTGATTTCCGCAAATGAGTAGAGTAGATTTGATTCTTATGTTGTAGTAAATTACATGAGTAGTTTTGAATCTACATTAAAATTCTACAAAAACCACCATCATTGGTTTGTTGTCATCCTTAAAAATTGTTTGTAAGAGACATTCAACTCTTGACTGAGATGCATTTTTTCATTTTTAGCTCTCATTCTTGGACTTTGATACATCCCTTCAGATTAAGGAGAAAATGTTAGACAACTGATCCTCGGGATTAAGTTTGTATTATAGTAAGTAATTATTAGAATCCAAAAAAACCTAAAAAAACTGAATCAACAATTTACCTAATATATATATATATATATATATATATATATATATTAATTATATACCTCCGTCTTTGAAATCATTTTTAATATACAATTAAATTTATTTCTAATTTTATTGTCTTACTTGAAAACCTTCGTATATGTCCAAAATTATTTCCAACACTACATATCAATATAATAACTAATTGATCAAAATCTTAATACTACTTCCAACTACATAAATTAAATTCCATACAAAAGATTGAACACAATAGAAAACCTTACCAACAGGAGCATGGTCACCGTATTGGATTTCGATTACAGGTACCTCAAACGATTTAAAATTAATTGAATCGATCCACATTTGATTTACTCCACTTTAAGTATTAAATATTCCTATACATTTATTTACATATACTTTGGAAATATTTTTATTCATAACATTTAACAGACTCTTATGTGAAAACTTCATGTTCCTGTGAAGTAATTGCTTAGTAATAATAATAACAATCAATTATGTGGGAATACCATAACAATCAATCTTGTGTGAGAAAGTCGTATTTTTGGAAGCAAATATTTTATTACTTATCATATGAATTATTTTGGTAACCATATAATCTTTTAATAAAATTAAGAAAAAATATATTCTAATTTAAGGTTAGTGTATAATATATTTAAAAAAAAATATTTTAAATAATAAAGATTTAGATATTATTTTAAATATATGTTAAAACATAAAAGAAATAAAATATTATTTTAAAATATTTAAAAAATTATTTAATATTAACGTATTTACTCTGGAATGGAGTTTTAAGAATTTTAATTTAATTAATTAATTTTAGTTCTATTAATTAGTTAAAAGGAGTCATCATTTATAATCGTAGTAGCTTTGTTTCCATTATAAATTGTTATTTGGGAAACCAAATTATTAATGGAAGAAAATGACTTTAGGCTAAAATCAGACAATATTTTTATGTTGTTCTATCAATGTTGAATTTTGTTTTAACTGTCATGATATCTAAAATAGTAAAAAAAATTATGCAAAACATGAAAGCAACCTTGTTTCATATGGAAACATGAAACTAGATGCATAAGAAAACTTTCAAAAGGATTTGATGATGCCATTGTAGTTGCATGGAGGTTAAGTAGATTTGGAGTCGTCCATTGGAGTCACTAATGTGTCTAGAGGGGTAGGCCTCTTTCCTCTGAGGAGAATAATTTCAATGCATCGTAGTCATATAACTAGATCTCTAGGCTCCACGGATTGGTCTAAATTCTCAGCAATGATGTCATTAAGTTGGCAGTGAATGTCATGGCGGACATCATGTTTCTATGCCAACACCTGGCTTAGAAAGGCTTTTATATGATTGTACAATTCAACTACGTAAAGATATTGATTTTGTATTCCATGAGTGTGACCTTGATCCAAGATCCACTTAGAAGTTGACGCAAGGATATCTACATCAATGAAATTGTTACATTCCTCCATGGCAGATATGGAAGCTCTATTTGAATTTAGTTGAACATGTTTTGCTACAAGGGCTCAAAATTTCCTAGTTGTAGAAAAGGCATGGTATTGAGCCTAGACATTATTAGTACCATAGCCCAAGGAGCCCCTACAACTTTGCATGTGTTCTCGGTGTATGCTTAGTGGATGTGGGTAAGCAATATGTTTGATAGGGATGCTTAGTGAGGATTGAAACTCCTAGAGGCTGAAGACATGGAGACTCAGAGTCCAAAGAGGGTGAGGACTAGTGATATAGAGCCCAGATAAAGAGCAATCAACAAGGGGCGTAGGGATGTGTAGCCAAGGTGAAAAGTAGGGCATAATTCTTGTCTCAATGGTGGAGTAGGGGAGATAATTGATGGAGTGCCCTCATCTTATGCACAATGACAACAAGGGAGGCTCAAAATGTGGTGGCTCCTAAATCATATAAGCAATATAAAAGTGATTGAGAAGCCAATTGTTGAGTGGAATAGAGTGGATTGGTCCCTAATGTTAGGCCTCATATAGCTAGCTGAAACCAAGATTTCTATTACTAGTAAGGTGAAGTTACCTTTGTTAAAATTGATTGTTATAGGTAATCATACTTATAGGTAGGATGTGAGCTAAGTCATTCTTTGCAAGTGTCGAGATTTCTTTGCTAGAAATAAGTAGGATCAAGCTCAACTGATTGGAGGCAAGATCTCCTCTCAAAATTTATCTCAGAGGAGCCATGCAAGAGGTCATGTAGACTAGGAGGGAAGGGATGGCCTAGCCATGAGGACCATGGTCAGCCGCTAAGATTAGGAGGTAAACAACAAATCGATGGAAATGGATTTAGTTGTTAGGTGAATTTGTGTCCGCCAAAGGAAAACTAGGGCATAAACCCAAAAACGATGAAGGAAAGCCACATAATGCTATATATCATCATTAATTATGCATATGGGGTGGTAATCTTGTGAACAAGTGGATTGGCTACATGAATGAGGGGATGGGAGGGCATGATGTCGTCCCATTGCCCCTACTATCACTCGTGTACCTCAATTGGGGTGGGGGGCATATTTTCATTTAATTATTAATAAATCCTAGCAAAATCATATCAATTAAATGAGTGGTAAATATTGATATACAATAATTCCTAATAATCATAAAAACTTACTTCATGGTACATCTATTGTTGTTAAAATTAAAAAAATCATAAAACTAACGAAACTATAAATTTAGTTTAATTTCTTATTATTAATTATAAAAAGAATTAATATATAAGTTAAACATATATACACTTGAAAAAGCATGGAACAAGATTCTTATCCACAAAGATGTATCCTAATTTTATCATTGAGATTCTTAATATGTAAATAAATTGTGTAACAATATGATGGGCTAATACCATAGAATATTATGGTATGTATTTAACCTCCATAGAATACCATAAGATAGGATGGTAGAAATTTAACCTTAGTCAAATACTCTAGAATATTCTTAGTAGGATTCACAAATCAAAGGTAGATATCTATCTCCAAAATAGTTATGCCCTTTTTTCCCTTTTAATTAAGTTCATTAATTTAAAAAAATGTCATACTAACAGGTGTCATATGAAATGTGTTATGATTTTGTGGACATGTGTTGTTGATAAGTCATGGTATTGGCTCATGTTATTGTAACAAAGCTTATTTACAAATTAAGAACCTCCATGATAAAGTGGAAGTGAATCTCCATGGTTAAGAATCTTGTTACATAATTTTTTCAAATGTATATGTGTTTAACTTATATCAATGATTTTTATGATTAATAATAATAATAATTAAAAATATATATATAATTTAGTTAATCTTTATAGTTCTCTAATTTTAGCAATGTGAGATATATGATGAAGTGAGTTTTTTTATGCTTATTATGGACGATGCCTACTAGCCTTTACTAACCATTTAATTTATATGGCTACACTAGTCAAGATAAGTGCAACATGTTATTGGAATTTGTATGAAAAATAATTAGCACATGTTTTAATTTATTTACTTCAAAATGGTTGTGGTTGTAAGTACTCGATCTTTTTTTGGGCCAAGACACACTAGATTTAAATATTTTCTTAAAATAATTTTAAAAATTGATCAATATAATATTTTGATATTTACTTCAGTTTAATATTTACATATATTTATATATACAACTTGAGTGGGCCTAATGGTTAAGAGCATGTGTTTCCTCCTAAGAGGTCACAAGTTCAAAACTAGAGGGGGTAGAGTATGTATTCCTTTGTAGACTTAGAGCCTAATGGTTAAGAGAATGTGTTTCCTCCTAAGAGGTCACAAGTTCAAAACTAGAGGGGGTAGAGTATGTATTCCTTTGTAGACTTAGCAATCAAATCCCTACGCGAAGGTGGGTCCTTTGTCCCACAAACAAGGGAGTCTCATACATCAATTTGGTGTCTAGCTTGGCTATGACCTTAAAAATGGATCTATATATATATATTCAAAATTATTAAATCAAAGATACACATACATAATTATATTTATGTTATTAATCTAAAGACATACACATGTAGATGAAATCTAATAGTTTTAAGTTATTTCTTTTTCCTCTTAATCATATGATACAATTTTCTTTAATATTACTGTCTTTCATTCTTGGAATATATTTTTGAATGTATATATGGATTCAAACCCCTAAAAAATCTTTAAGGCATTTAGTAGGCACATATCTATCAACTCAACTTTAACATTTCAACAATTTGGTTTTAGAAAAAAATTCTAGAAAAAATATACCTAGAAAAGAATAAAAACATAAGCGATTGAACCAATGCTTATGTATATTAGTAAATAAATTAGTGAAATTCACATCAATTTATTAAATTTTTATATATTATTTTAAAAAAATGGATTGAAATTTTAATTTTATTAGAATAGTTAAATTTAACTAGTCTATTGCTTACACAAATAAGTGTAGTGTTTCATGTAGCATAGTCTTTGCTGAATAAATTTGAATATATATATATATATAGATTGTTTAAGAATTTTTTAAATGAATTGTTTTGAAATTGCTTATAAACTTTGAAAAATAGCTGATACAAGAAAGTTGAACGATAAAAAATGTGAAACTTTGAGAAATTATATTAATGTAAAAACAATATTTTGATAAGCCAAGGAAATGTTGACTGTATGCTTACGGTATTTTTCATAAGCCAATAAAATGTTGACAGTATAGCATAATGGATGTAGTTTATATTGCATTTAAAAAAAATCCAAGGGAACTAAGCTTTGTATGGACAATTGCGATTTTATTTTTAACACATAAACACATATTTGCATTTTATCTAACTTCTATGAATGATATACGATCAAATGAGCACTTTTTGGGCCATCGAGTATTAATCTCAAGGTGGCTATTTAATCAAATAGAAAGCATATGGTATGACTTTCATTAAGTTCGATTGTTATATTTTGGAGATGGGAAAGCCATGATCTTCCTCCTTAAACTCCACAACTTCAATGATTTGCTTATAGAATTTCTTTAAAAGCTCACAATAATATAATTGTTTGTTCCTCAGAATGTCATGCCTTCCCATCACCATACCTACTAATGATAGGGGACTTGAAAGGGACCAGACACACAATGCTGGTGTGGGGCAAAGTTTTTGGTAGAAATGGTGATCTAATTGCTTCCTATGGGGAGTGCCTTTAGCCTCCACAAAATATATGGGTTTTTCAGTGTAAAAATCAGGGGTTCTTTCTTCTCCTTAGTATCGGACGTAGCCTGCGCCTCCCCTCCAAAACCAATCCTCTTACTCCATCCCAATCTGGTCCACAAGGCCACATTCCCATGTGATGCACGATGTCCCCTCCTGGACTTGCTCCCATGAAGAATACCCCGAAGTCGGCATGGGAATCGAACCAAGGATTGGCTTTTCGTCCTTTTTGGACTGGGAATGAAGCCATTGGAATCATGATAAGCAGGAGGAAGGCAATTCGCGAGAGCCAATCTGTAGTGGATGATGAACACTAGAGTGCCTATATCAGCTACCCATAAGCAGCGCATATTTACGCAGAAGCAGCACAACAAAATGATTTTAATACTTTGGAGTCCGGGTCGGGGTCGGACCCCATAACCAAATGGATGCGTCGCGGAAACAAGTAGGCTGACCTCTGAGTAGGGACTCCTTGAAACACGTTTATTGCAACAATTGGTTATTGTATATGACCATAAAACGATACAATAAGTTATGGTATTCGGGGGCCGGGGGTTGGACTTCTCGTTTCCAAGTCAACGTGTAATGAAGGAAAGTAGGCCAACGTCCAAGTTGGTACTACGGGAACCACGTTTACCGCAATAATTATTTATGATATGGTTCGTAGACTCATGTTCCTACATATACAGCGTATAATCCATGTCAATGGAGCCTCGACAATGTTTATGGTAGAGTATATTAATTAGCCGAAGGCTTTTTCTATATCGATTTTGTGTGGGGTTGGAATATTAATTCTTACTTGTTTTAGATATGATTTTCTATGTAAGGACTCTGTTTACATTTTATAGGAGTGGTTTTTCTAGTTTTG
Organism: Pinus tabuliformis; assembly: GCA_031772625.1. NCBI lineage: Eukaryota > Viridiplantae > Streptophyta > Pinopsida > Pinales > Pinaceae > Pinus > Pinus tabuliformis. The sequence continues at coordinate 313,686,294 of CM062816.1, read as the reverse complement.
TGTGTGGTTGAGATATTCTCTCAACCAACAGATTGTGTGTTCAAGATAGTTTTCCTATCTTGATACAATACTCCTGTATATATGTAATATCATATTTGATTAATAAATAAAAAGATAATTTGCACTATCGGTTTTTTATCATGGTATCAGAGCCCCTGAGGGCCTGGCCCCTCCTAGACTTGGCCCATCCTGCGCTGAGGAAATAAGTGAGTATATTTTGTAGTTTTTGTTTGTCCATCAACACAGACTTGTGGAGCTGTGGCACGTGCCGTGTGTGCATGTTCTCAGATTTAAATCTTGTAGTGGTGTGATGTAATAAATTGTTGGAGGTCCTACCGGGAGAAGGTTGTCCAGCGTGAACTGCATCGGCGGTAAAGCATGCATAACACTCCATAACACTCCCTGGCATGCATTAGCACGCCCTAGCACCTGGCACATCTTGGCATGTTTCCCTAGCCTCTAGCATGCCTTAGCACTGCCTACCATACCTTGTTACTCCCTTAGCACACATGTATCTCACTGACACTTCTTGTCACAAACTCTTATTTGTTCATTTGCATGCACCTATTTGACCTAGTGCTCCCTTGTGTTTCCCTGGCACTCCCTAACACGTCCTAGCACATGTTGACACACCCTGGCACCTAGCACATCTTGGTTGCATGTCGCCCTAGAAATCTAGCATGACTTAGCACAACCTAGCATACCATGTCACTCTCTCCTTAGCACACTTGGAACTCGCTGACACTCCCTGTCACAAACTCTTATTCATTCATTTCCATGCATTTTGACCTAGTGCTCCCTTATGTTTCTCTAGCACTCCCTAACACTCCTTAGCATGCATTGGCACACCTTGGCACTTGTCACATCTTGGTATGCTTCCCTAGCACTCTAGCATGCCTTGGCAACAATGCATAGCATACCTTGTCACTCCCTCCTTAGCACACCTGGAACTCGCTGACTGTAATGTTCCAAACTAGGAAAATAGTGTTATGCAAAGCGGAGAATAAAAATAACACCATAAAATTAAATCAAACCATTAGACCAAAAAACTGTTTGGCATGTGTTAGCACGCCTTTTCATTCCTTAGCACGCCCTAGCACTCCTTAGCTATCATGCCCTCACAACTACCCTTACATTTTTTACAACATGGGAACCCAACAAAATCCTACCTCAACTATAACAACAACTTAAATATAACAACGACTTGACCAAGTTACAATTACTACAACTAGACTATGCCTTGTTCACCTAAGAACTTCCTATAACTCATCTTAGGCTACTCATGTATAATTTCAACTTATCCAACTTAACAAGTTAGGAAGACAAGGCTCACATCCAACCATGGTCGTAAAATTAAACAACTAAGCAACAAATTTTACATCTTGACATGCCATAACACCTGACACGTCTAACAATCCCTTGGCAACATAGTTTACATCTTCTTTATTTGGGCGTTCTTATTTTGTAAATGTGACCCTCGAATATGCCATGAAAACCCTCCAAAACATTCTTAAATGATGGGAACTCCTCTTCATGTGTGAAGCTCGTGAAATGTAAAAAATCATCCAAGATACCTCCAAATATTTGATTTGTGTCTTAGGGAATGTGAAAGATACCCTTAATAGAAAACATGCATACAAATTTGTAGGCAAGTGCCCCAAATGTGAGATGTTTCCACTTGTGCAATTGTGCTTCCAAATATGTGAACTCAACAACAAAACACACCTTAAAATACATGAATGTGTCTCAACATGTGAAAGAAAAAGTAACCCTTACCATAGTCTTCCTCCGTTGGCAATTTGGGCCTTTTGTCACAAGGTATCTTCTCTTCTTTGGAAAGAGGACATAAACAAGCTTTTAGATGTTTCTAAATGGAGTACTCTTCACCTATGTCCTTCTCCTTTACGCCACGTGATACAAATGCCAATTTTCATATTCTTGACTATGGCATTCTTCTTTTATACATGTGACCCTTGACTATGCCATGAAATCCTCCAAAATCTTCTTAAAGGATGGGAGCACCCCTTCATGCATGAAGCTAGTAGAATGTGACAAGTTATCCAAAATTCCTCCAAATATGTGATTTGTGCCTTGGAAAATGTTAAAGGTACCCTCAATGGAAAAACGAATAAAGATTTGTGGCCAAGTGCCCTAAATGTGAGATGTTGCCACTTGTGCAATTGTGCCTCCTTTTGATACTCAAACTGGCACCCTAGTTGTGCAAGACTCACAAGGTGTCACTTTGGGTCAACTCAGGGTTGTTGGCACTATCACCTTATCAACGAATCCTCTCACTTTGGATTACTTATTGAATCTTGGGGGTATCCCAAAGCACAAATTTACGAGGTCTTTTATGTGACTAGATCACTAGCACTGAAAACCATCTTTACATTGGATGGTTCAACATCTTGATGATCCCTATCCTATTGACCACAAATTTTGTATTCATTATTTCTTTAATTGAAACCTCTAGTAGATATTGATGGTGTTCATGAGCCTATTTTTGGTTCTCTTTTTTATGGAAACAATATTATCTCCAACGCCATTATTCGATGAATGACTACACAACAAGGACCCTATGAGCCAATCGTTCATGTTGTCGATGTAGTGCCCACACGACACAAACATTCGATGGTCTATCATAGCCAAACACTCTATGATGGGTTTCATAGATACCCAACCTATGACAATGAGCTGCATTCTATTGTTGAAACCTATAAGCAGTGGAAGAATTATATTCTACCAAAGGAAATGGCCATCCACACAAATTGTAGGCCTTTTCCTACTCTAGATAATCCTTGGGAGTTAGTGCCCCTAGATTTTATGTCATGTTTTCCCTCAACCAAGCATGGTAACATATGTGTTTTTGTTGTTTTTGATTGCTTCCTTAGGATGGGAATTTTGGCACCTTGTAAGAAGATTGTCGCAACAAAATCCACTCATAAGTTCTTCTTCGAGCATATTTTGGTTAATTTTGGGTTTCCAAAGACCATATTTCTTGATAGGGATAGTAGGTTCCTTAGTATTTTTTGGTTTAACCTTTGGTCCATGATGGACATCAAGCTTGACCAAATCCACTACCTTCCATCCCTAAATTGATAAATAGAAAGTAGTACTCAATATATTTTGTAGAATTTTGTAGAATTTTTTTACAAATCAGCTAGCTCTGATACCATGTAGAAATTTCCCATCTGTAGATCACCTGATAATGCAATATACTAAAGAAAAATACTTGATCTACTTCTACAACCAATTTAGCAGAAACTTAATCGAACATGAGCAACATCAATAACAACACATATAACTGATATGGAGAAATCAAACACACATAACACAGAAGATATAATCATGGGAAAGCCTCAGCCTAAAACCCCATCTCTGTCTTATCATACAAGTGGAAATATGTCCAGATTACACAAAGCCTTAGTTTGGAAGCTATCCAGCTCTCAGTATAATCCCTCTACTACTCATAGATAGTCAAAGGCTTCTCACAAACCTTCTCCTCTGCCCTCCAAGCCTCCTATTTCTATGCACAACTTTTCATGGGTCCTCCAACTGCAACCTGTGTGATTCTCACCTCACACACAACACTGACCTCTGAAATAACTGCACAAACCTGAAGGAGATAAATCCTCATCATGGATAAGCTTCCTTTATAGGAAAAATATTCATCCAACTGATAGTATACTATCCCTTCTCTGATCTCAACTAGCTCTCTGTCTAAATTGACATGCCTCAGTTATCAATGAGTGAATACTCAGTTATCTGAAAATAATAGTTGTCACATGCATGCAAGCATCAACAAACTATATCTCATTAATTTAACAACTTGTAAATTAATCTAACTGGACTTGACAAAGTTAAACTAAGTCAACTGATCCTCTCAATATAGAACTCATCCTTAATTCCTCAATCGGTGGAGCAAATCAAGGACACATTCCCCAATCAGTGGAGAAATAATTGCATGTTCTCACAAAGACTTCAAGTTTGCTTTTCCTTAACTAATTAAATCATGGAGAATTAATTAATTAATATTCCAAATTGGTGGTAAGACCAAATTCGAATTTACTTCCTATAGATAGACCAGAGACTGCTATAAATAGGAAGGGACCCAGAAATGCTATTTTTAGAAGATTCTATTTTTAGTAGTTTCACCTCTCACCCAAGGTGGCCAAAATGCTCATTGGCCAAACTGCAATTTTTAGAAGTGCTATTTTTAGCAGTTCTATTTTTAGCACTTCCTAAATTTAGCATTTCTTGTTGCACACTTTTCAACACTCCCTCTCAACAAGAAAGACTTCCTCTCGAACCCGATCATATAACATTGGAATGTTTTGCATGCAACACATCTACTAAGTGCGGTTGCTCCCTAATCCGGACTTAAACAGGAACACAACAAATTACAGAGATAACCATAAACACAGATATGCAGTGGAAATAATACTTCATTTCATTAATGTAAAATACTGAAATATGCTTACAAACAATAATGGAAATAAACTAGCTAGGGCGATGGTAGCTTATCTCTAAGAAGAGATGTGGTGGCTACATGCCTCTAAACTGTGTTACAATGAGGCTCGAAGGCCTATTTATTGTTGAGAAACAATCGAAAACCCTTAACATTCCAAAACCTAACCCTATAAGATGAAACACCAAACTGTGGGCCCCGTTTGGGTGAATTGGTACATCAACTTCCCGGGGTTGTAACTTTGGCATACGATCTCTGTTTGATGCGTACAATAGCTCCTTAGAAAGATCTATCCAAGCACTACCACTTTGGGAGGCAAGATCGGTCCATGGACCCATGTTGCTCCTGATTTCCCAAAAAACGTTGTTTAGGGCCTCAAAACAGCTCCGGAAGTTCAGGACCTGAAAAACTGCTAAAATAAGTAAGTTGTGCTACAATTAAGGAAATTGAAAATGTTGAGAGAAACACTGGTGGGGGTCCAGGTGGACTTGGCAGGTGGCCACCAAGATCCACCTGGATCACTCCAGTAACACTCAGAACAAAAAACTCCCAACTGACCACTCTGTTGGGCTAGAAACATACTCTGATGCTGAAGCTCTACCTACTGCTGACAAGCGCTCCCTCTTTGACCTCTGCGCTACTGCAACATCTTCATGCATCTCACATTGTTTCACCCTTGTTTTTGCTACCCTGCACTGTGCAACATGCTTGTGCCTCTCGCATTGCTGCAGCCTGCATGCTCTGCGCTGTCTTGGGATTCCATGCACTGTAGCTCTCTCTGCTGCTCCATCCGCATCTGTCTCTACCCAATTACTTAGTTCTTTCTACTCCACATCGAGGCTCCTGTAGCAAGGTCTCATCCAAGAGGTTTGGTACCTCAAGGATCCTACCCCTCCTTCTTGGGACGATCACTCCATATCACCCCACCTCCTACCTGGAGGTATGGCTGCATGTGATCCCTCTGCCCACCTGGCTCGAATTTTCCCCTACTGGAGGTCTTTAAATGAGTAGATGTCTCTACTCAATCTCCTCTAAGCTTCCCCTATTGTGGCTGCTCCACAACCTGTTGAAGCTACTGCACTAATCGTGGCTCCTCCACAATTGTCTGAGACTTCTTCTGGCTCTGCATGTTGAGAGATAATGTACTCTCCCTCTCAACCACCAAGTATCTAACCTTTTCCTTGCTCCTCAAGGCTTTGCATGTATCTTGAACCTTAAGAGAATACAGGTTCTTGGCTAGCACACCAATCTGTTTTATCTTTCCTGCCATCATGAAATTTTTTGGAAAAAGAGCTGATTTTAAATCAATGATATCTCCCTCATTCGAACTCTAATTCAGCTGATTTTTTTTTTTGATATTTTTCCGCAAGGAATCCAAATCTGCTATTTATTTTTGAAAATTGTGTACAAAAATTTTTAGATCTTCTCTGCAAAATCTCAGCCCAAAACTCAAAACTTTGAAATCTCCTCTTAGTATATTGTTCTCTCCTTGATCATCTGTGCTCTAATACCATGTAGAATTTTGTAAAACTTTTCTACAAATCAACTAACTCTGATACCATGTAGAAATTTTTCTACAAATTAGCTAGCTCTGATACCATGTAGAAATTTCCCACCTGTAGATCACTTGATAATGCAATATACTAAAGCAAAATACTTGATCTACTTCTACAACCAATTTAGCGGAAGTTTAATCGAACATGAGCAACATTAATAAGAACACATATAAATGATATGGAGAAATCAAACACACATAACACAGAAGATATAATCAGGGGAAAGCCTCAGCCTAAAACCCCATCTCTGTATTATCATACAAGTGGAAATATGCCTAGATTACACAAAACCTTAGCTCGGAAGCTATCCAGATCTCAGTACAATGCCTCTGCTACTCATAGATAGTCAAAGGCTTCTCAAAAACCTTCTCCTCTGCCCTCCAAGCTTCCTATTTCTATGCACAGTTTCTTGGGTCCTCCAGCTGCAACCTGTGTGATTCTCACCTCACACACAATAGTGACCTCTCAAATAATTGCACAAACCTGAAGGAGATAAATCCTCATCATGGATGAGCTTCCTTTATAGGAAAAATATTCATCCAACTGATAGTACACTGTCCCTTCTCTGATCTCAACTGGGTCTCTGTTTGAATTGACATGCATCAGTTATCCATGAGTGAATACTCAGTTATCTTAAAATAATAGTTGTCACATGCATACAGGCATCAACAAACTATATCTCATTAATTTAACAACTTGTTAAATTAATCTAACTGGACTTGATTAAGTTAAACTAGGTCAACTGATTCTCTCAATATAGACTCATCCTTAATTCCTCAATCAGTGGAGCAAATCAAGGACACTTTCCCCAATCAGTGGAGAAATAATTACATGTTCTCACAAAGACTTCAACTTTGCTTTTCCTTAACTAATTAACTCATGGAGAATTAATTAATTAATATTCCAAACCGTTGGTAAGACCAAATTCGAATTTACTTCCTATAGATAGACTAGGGACTACTATAAATACGAAGGGACCTAGAAATGCTATTTTTAGCAGTTTCACCTCTCACCCAAGGTGGCCAAAATGCTCATTGGTCAAACTACTATTTTTAGAAGTGCTATTTTAGCAGTTCTATTTTTATAACTTCCTAAATTTAGCATTTCTTGTTGCACACTTTTCAACATATTTATTATATATGTCTTTAGAGTATACAATTACAAGCATCCACATACACGTGTTGAAAGCCTTCCATATTTTCAACATAAATTTGACATAGCTCTTTATATTTCTATTGGCCACAATCCTTTTCAGATGTGCTTGGGTCCCAATAATTGACACAAATTAATGTAGCTTTATTCATGGTATAACACATGAAGATAACTCCCATACTTGGAATGAGGTAAGTAAAGTAACCAATTTTGAGGAACGTATCTGAAAAATTCAACAATGAGTTCCTTGTTAGGGTCCCACCCTAACCCCCTTATTTATGTCATGGGATCACGTTATAGTCAAGAGTCAATAAAGCCCATATTAATATTTGTAAGTGGTTAACCCGCAATTAATGACGGGACCACAGTTAGTTGCAAATGGGCCGTAGTATTAGATAGATGGTATTAATAAAACCCACGGTATTGGCCCGTGGTATTGCATGTATGAGTCATATATAAAGGATAGAGACTCCTTGCGAGGAGCATCGTGTCTTATTTTGTAGTCGAGCTCTGCTCTATTGGAGGTTGCCCCCTCGAAGAGGCAAGTGAACATTACTCTCTGAATAATAAAATCATTGCTATTCTGTGTTCTGGGTATCTTTTCTTCGCATATTCTGTATTTGGGTATCATTTTGCAGGTTAAGAGCATAACAAGTGGTATCAGAGCACTTTCCAGGGCCGGTGGGATCTCCAATTCTTAGCAAAAAAATTTCGGCTAGAGACGTGTTCCGGCGTCTTTAAACCACGGGATCTGTCGTTGAGCACATAAACCTGCGGATTTGGGGAGGCATGCACGCAGGAAATACAAGAGGTGGTCACGTCTGTTGGACTCCCTTGTAACCCCTGTGGGTACCCCTTCGAGTAGTAGCGCATTAGACAGAACCGCGCACAAACTGTCTTCCACGTACCCTTTAGGTATATCAGAAGCCCCCTAGGCTCCCTTGAAACCTCGCCATAGATAAACCGTCGGCCGTCTTGTGGCTACAGTACACCGAAAACAGCACTCGGAGAGACTACTCACCCGTACGATAGGGTAGTCGGGTTGTACAGCTAAGGGTATGGTAGATCCTCCTTAGTTAGAACCCTGAAACATTGGGCCGAGTACTACTGCCAGACCCTTATGTATATTGCGATCTATAGCACCTGACACTCCTCAAGACCATAGTTCCCTTTTCTATCGGGGGATCGCACATCATCTATATCAGATCCGCTTGTGCAAAGGAGTGCAGTAGCAGCAGCAGACATCAGTCCCGCAGTCTTGAGTTCGCAGATCCGTCATTCCGATCTATTAGATCCAGCCGATCCGCAACAGCAGTCTGTTCCGCCGCCCAAAGCTATCCGATCCGCCATTCAGATCTCTCAGATCCACCAGATCGGAGTTGTTGTGAAGGGTTCCTATACCGGGGTATAATTTTCGCAGGACTTTTGGCCGCATTGACATTTTGAGGATTTGGCAAGAGTCTGAGATCTTCCGGGGCGCTTATTGGTGATCTAACCCATCAGAATCAGGACGACGAGCTGAGCATGGTGGTACCATTCAATTATTAGTGAAAAATTTTTCGGCGGTCCCAATTGTTCATAAGGTTGGTGTATGGTAGAAACTAGAGCCCAAGCGATGGCCAATGAAAGGATGGACAAACTTGAAGAATCCATGCAAACCCTCAACAATCAGCTTAACGGACTATGTATCCAGGTCCAGCAATTAATCCCGAAGGGCAAGGAGCAAGCCCACGAGGAGGCGTATAATGGCCATGAATACAATGAGGGTGAGTCTAGCCACTCTCCTCACGTCTGGCACACCCACCAACCACCCAGTCAGCAACCTCCCAAGTTGGATATGCATAAATTTGACGGTTCACACCCGTCGGCATGGATAGCACAAATGGACCAGTATTTCAAACTGAATCGTATCTTAGATGATGCGACTCAGCTTATGTTGGGGAGCATGTACTTGGACAATGAAAGGTGGCAATGGTGGGAATGGCATCAACGTTGCAATGGACCTTTTAAGACTTGGAACCAATTTACAAAAGCTCTTCAAAGCCGCTTTGAACAGGAGGACTCTTTTTTGGGTCGTCTTACTAAGCTCCAATAGACGGGTACAGTGGATGAATATATTACAGCTTTTGAAGCCTTAGCCTTCCGCACTTGGGGTCTCTCAGATGTGTTCTACACGGAATGTTTTATCAGCGGTCTTAAAGAAGCCATCAAAGCTCAAGTCTTACTACACCACCCTCCCACATGGACAGAGGCTTGCAAGGTAGCCCGTAACGTGGAACGTGCATTAGCAGCCCAATACAGTCGCCCAAATTTCTCCACTAAAGGTCGCCCCCCACAAGCTCACAACACGACTCAAACACTTAAGGTCCAATAGGTGTCACCTGCGGAAATGGCTGAAAGAAGAAAGCAAGGACTATGTTACTACTGTGATGAAAAATACTCCCCAGGTCATAAATGCAAGGAGTCCAAATTTTTTCAAATAGATGCCACTGACTACAGCTCAACAGAGGAAGATCCACCACTTGAGGAACATGAGGCGCTAGAGGAAGAAAACCAAAAGGACAATGTCTCTGACGAACTAGTTATTTCGTTGCATGCATTGGCAGGGATTTCTTCCCCTCAAACTCTCAAAATCAGAGGTTTTCTTAAACATCGCCCAGTAGTAGTCTTGATTGATAGTGGAAGTACACATAATTTCATCCATCAAAAAGTCGCAGAAGCAGTGCATTGTTTTGTACGAGCAGTTTCTAACTTCCAAGTCCAAATTGCGGATGGGGGCACAATGAAATGTGAAGGCCGCTATGAAAATGTCAAACTTCAAATGGGGGATTATCAGTTGAAAACCCACATGTTTGCCATACACATGGGGGGTTGCGACATTGTCCTCGGTGCTGAATGGCTCCGCACTCTTGGGCCAATCACAATGGATTTCCAGGAGTTATATATGAGTTTTAAGCAGAACAACTCCACACATACCCTTCGTGGACTCCAGGCGGGAGCCCCCTCGATCATCAGCTCGCATAGGATGGAAAAATTGTTAAAAAAGGGCCATCATGGAGTGGTAGCTCAATTTAATGCCATCTAGGTAGTCGAAACCAAGTCTCTACCAATTCATCCTGAGATGCAACAAATTTTAAATAACCATCTGCCGGTCTTTGACAAGCCTCTTGAGCTTCCACCCTCGCGAGGGGAACATGATCATAGCATCACCTTGGTTCCAGGGGCCCAACCCCCAAATGTGCGGCCATACAGATATCCGTTCACCCAAAAGAATGAAATAGAAAAAATAATCAAGGAACTTTTGGAAGCAGGTGTCATTCGTCCCAGCATTAGTCCTTATTCATCCTCAGTGGTCATGGTGCTCAAGAAAGATGGGGAGTGGCGGATGTGTCTTGACTTCAGGGCCCTCAATAAGTTGACATTCAAAGATAAATTTCCCATCCCGGTGGTTGACGATTTTCTGGACGAACTCAATGGGGCTCAATTCTTCACTAAGTTGGATCTTCACTCAGGCTACCACCAAATTCACATGAAGGAAGTTGACATTCCCAAGACTGCTTTCAAAACTCATGAAGGCCATTATGAGTTCCTGGTCATGCCATTTGGTATTTATAATGCCCCCTCTACTTTTCAGAGCCTTATGAATCACATTCTCAAACCATATCTCAGGGAATTTGTCCTTGTCTTCTTCGATGACATCCTCATCTATAGTGGCACTTGGGCTGCACATCTTCAGCATGTAGATCTACTCTTGCAACTGCTCCGCAAGCATAAATTATTTGTCAAGATGTCCAAGTGTTCGTTTGGCATGGCAGAAATTGAGTATTTGGGCCACATTGTGGGGCGTGAAGGTGTCAAGGTGGACCCCGAAAAGATCCAGGCAATGCAAGAATGGCCTCAACCTAAGACCTTGAAGAGCTTGAGAGGATTTTTGGGTCTCACAGGCTATTATCGTAAATTTGTCCGCAACTATGGCTGCATAGCGAAGCCCCTCACTCAACTCCTAAAGAAAAATTCCTTCTTCTGGAACGAGGAAGCACAACAGGCATTTACCGCTCTCAAAAACGCCATGTGTTCCACTCCAGTCTTAGCACTACCTGACTTCACCAAATCCTTTGTCATTGAATGTGATGCTTCGGGGACAGGTATTGGGGCGGTCTTAATGTAGGAAGGGCGACCTTTGGCCTTCACAAGCCAACAACTAAGTGGGAGGAATCTGGGCCAATCTACCTACGAAAAAGAAATGATGGCCATCTTACATGCAGTCGGGACCTGGCGACCTTACTTATTGGGGCGCCGTTTTCAAATCCGCACAGATCATCACAGTCCTAAATATTTTTTGGAGCAATGCCTATCCTCCCCACAACAAAATAAATGGCTCGCCAAAATGCTGGGATATGATTATGAGATCATTTACAAGAAAGGGAAAGACAATAGTGTAGCAGATGCATTATCTCGCCAATTTGAGGAAGAAAGTACACTGCTAGCAATTTCCCTCCCCATTCCAGAGTGGATTGAAGAGGCTCGCAAGGAATGGTTTTCACACCCCGGGCTATCCCAACTCATTTCTCAATTGTAGGTAGATCCAAATTCCACCAAGGGCTACTTGTGGCAGGATGATATTCTTCGCTACAGGGACAGAGTCATAATAGCACCAACATCCACCCTCAAAAGTCGCATTTTGGCAGAATTGCACTCATCTCCCATTGCAGGACATTCGGGCTTTCAGAAGACGTATGCTCGCACCACAAGATCATTTTTTTAGACAGGCATGAAAAATGACATCCTTACTTTTGTAGCAGAATGCGATGTCTGTCAACGCCACAAAGGGGAAACCGTCAACACACCAGGCACATTACAACCATTGCCCATTCCAACATCAATTTGGATGGAGGTTTCTATGGATTTCATTACAGGTCTTCCAAAGTCTAGGAACAAGTCAGTCATCATGGTGGTTGTGGACCGACTGTCGAAGTATGCTCATTTCTGCGCCCTACCCCATCCGTTTACACCAACTTTGGTCGCTCAATCTTTCATGGATCAGATTTTCAAATTGCATGGCATGCCCACTTCTATTGTGTCCAATCGCGACCCGATCTTCACCAGTAATTTTTGGCAGGAACTTTTCAGGATACAAGGCACTCAACTAAAACTCAATACTTCCTATCATCCGCAAATGGATGGTCAAACTGAAGCCGTCAACAAATGTCTAGAAACCTACCTTAGGTGTTTCACTTCAGAAAAGAAACACCTTTGGATACAGTGGTTACCTCTGGCTGAATGGTGGTATAACACCAACTATCATGCCACCACCAAAATGACTCCCTATGAAGCATTATATGGTCAACTTCCGCCTTCCCCTACTTCTTATCTCAAGGGGTGCTCCAAAGTACAAGTAGTTGATCAACTCCTACAACACCGCACAACCATGCTCGCCCATCTTAGAGAGAATCTTCATCAAGCTCAGAACAGCATGAAGCAACAGGTCGACCAGCATCGCTCAGAGTGCCAATTTCAAGAAGGGGATCAGGTCTTTTTGAGGCTGCAACCTTATAAGCAAACATCACTCAAAAACAAGGGTTGTCAAAAGCTCTCTCCAAAATTCTACGAACCATACCAAGTACTTCAGCGCATTGGAGAAGTGGCTTACAAGTTGGCTTTGCCATCTACTACAAAAATCCATCCAGTTTTCCATGTATCGTTCCTCAAGAAAGTGATTGGGAACAATTGCAGAGTTCAAACCAGTCTACCTGAATTGGACGAAGAAGGGTCAATCTAGCTTCAACCCGAACAGGTTCTATACACACGAGACAAGCACCTGCGCGGCCGCATGATTAAGGAAGTCCTCGTCAAATGGAAAGACACCTCTCTGGAAGATGCAACTTGGGAACCAGCCACTATTCTTCAGCAGTTTCCACAGCTTCAGCCTTGAGGACAAGGCTAGTCTTAAGGGGGAGGGCATGTTAGGGTCCCACCCTAACCCCCTTATTTATGTCATGGGATCACGTCATAGTCAAGAGTCAATAAAGCCCATATTAATATTTGTAAGTGGTTAACCCGCAATTAATGACGGGACCACAATTAGTTGCAAATGGGCCGTAGTATTAGATAGATGGTATTAATAAAACCCACGGTATTGGCCCGTGGTATTGCATGTATGAGTCATATATAAAGGATAGAGACTCCCTGCGAGGAGCATCATGTCTTATTTTGTAGTCGAGCTCTGCTCTATTGGAGGTTTCCCCCTCAAAGAGGGAAGTGAACATTACTCTCTGAATAATAAAATCATTGCTATTTTGTGTTCTGGGTATCTTTCCTTCGCATATTCTGTATTTGGGTATCATTTTGCAGGTTAAGAGCATAACATTCCTGATATTTTATATAAAGTTACCAACTCCAAGTGCAAGTAGATACACAATCCACTGAGTTCCACATAACTCCAAGTAGAAGTAGATACACAATCCATTGGGTTCCACATAAGTTTCAGGTTGGTGACGAGGTATGGTTGGACTTGCATAAAGGGCAATTGACAAACCCCTATAAGAAGCTCATACCACTTTGACATGAGCCTTACGCCATCACTAAGGCTACGGGTGATAATTCTTTTGAATATAGCTATAGGATGATTTATATTACTTCAAAGGTATATGTTAAGATGTTTTATGCCTGATGAGGTACATGTCTAGAAAGAATTCCTTTAAAAAAATAAAAAATATTATCACACCATTACTGACCTAAATTATTGTGATATTCTACTTGAATGACATTAGATAACTACAACAGAGATTTTAAAAATTGCGATTTTTAAGTTTATTATATTAAAGTATGTCATTGTGACTAAATTTTTTAAATATTACATCGCTCTAATATTATTTCTTCTATTACTAATTTTTTTAAATATTATCACTCTAATATTATTTTTCTTACATGCTCCAGGTTCGAGAGCTTATGTGTATGAGAATACCATTACAAGTTGGTCATATCTCTACTATGCTTGTTTTACAATTTGCGCTACCTCGGATTTCCATAACCCAAAACATTTTTTTGTCGATTTGGGGAATGAAATTGTCTCTGCCAATGTGGGGGAGTGGGAGGGGGACGAGGTGGGCAGGGAGACGTGGGTTGAACCCATGACTCTTGCAATTGATCTCAGACCATACCCATATGAAATCACAAATAAATACGAAGATGCCCACATTGACAGCAGTGCAGGATCTGATTCGAACATACTCTTGGATGTATTGACTGTTGTTGCTAAGAATAAATTGTGGGTCGATTTTACCCTCTAAGAAAAGTGTATTAGTCAAGTTTTAGAGGGTGAATCTCTATGTGTTATTTACTAAGTGTTGATGTGGTTTATACCTTCTATATGGGTTGAGTTTCTATGGCAGGATTTGATGCACTCTAAAAGCTGGGAGATTGTGAATAAGGGGTCGTGGGCCAAGCAAAGCCCATAATCACTAAGGTACACATGAGGCTTTTAAGTCTCCTTTGGGAGATGAATGCAACACATGATGTCTTTCAAGGCTTGTTTAACTTATTAGAGCCCTCTCTTTCTTTCATTAACGATAGCTTATATGTTTGTGGAATATTACATAAATTCTTGAGAGATATTTTATTTGCAGTTTTTCTTGAAATCGGGAGGGATTACAATTCCCAACTCATGAGAGGGAGCACTTTGGGTTAGAGCCTTGTTTTCTGTCAACTAAAATCCACCTGTAATGTTAGCATGTTTGTGTTTGGAGTTCAAATTGTGAGAATCATCTTCTAAGAAGGTATGGATGCCAACTCAGGTCAAATCAATAGCAGTATGGATGTTGCCTACCCCTAATAGTCTCTTCCAAAATCTATGCAATAGCACACTTCACAAACAGCTTTGTCAAGGTATGGATGCCAACTGAGGACCAAGGCAGTATGGATACTACCCTTGCCCCAAATGGTCTCTTTCAGATCACCTTCATAAAAAGCCTCTACTCCAATGTCTAATGGTAATTTTATAGTTAGTCTTCCCACTTTTTGTAGAAAAGAGGAGCTGCAAACTTTGATTAGTGACACTTATGAGTGAAAGTTGTAACCGAATATGCATGGAGTTACAAAGGATTTTATGATGAGAGGGACATAATTTTTAGCTTTTCGGGTTACTTTGAAAATTTTTACACCATGTTTGGGCCTTGGAGGTGCTTCATGAGATGTGGGGTGCATGGTGTATGGTTGGACCATACTCTTCCATGATGGACTTGGACATTGGAGGTGTTTTACTATTTGTTGCTATACCTTGTTTGGATATTTGAAATACATTATTCCTCGAAGTGTTGGATAAGTATGGAGCTTGGTGACTTCATGTTGTTGATGCATGAAGGAAGTTTATGTGCTTGGAGTAGAGTTGGGTATTTTAGAGGAGGTTATTAAGCACTAGATACCATTGGGTTGCTTGGTTGCTTGCATGGAGGTTTACACTTGACATGTAGATTCTTGGGTTGAGGGAGTAGATATGTAGGTGTGGGAGTCCTTAAGGTGATACATGACCTTGGATATGCATTGTCCTTAAGGAGACACATGACCATGGAGATGCATTGGAGCTTTGGACCTTTAGATGATTGTTGGACCTTGGGGAGTAGTGCTCATGCCATGGAGGTCTTGCTTGTTAATCATTGTCACCTTTGAGCCTCACACATGTCACTTAGAGTAGTGGACCTACTTGTGTCTTCCAAGTTTTCTTGTAGTGGACTAGGTCCACTTGTTATTGTAAAGCCCCTTTACCTCTCATATAAATAGAGGAAGGAGTGATTTGTTATTATAGTCGATCATGAACTTGTGCATATTCCTTTTCATACTTGGGTTAGAGATGTAAGAGCAGTGCTACTTTCTCTCTCTCTCTCTCTCTTGTTCAATCTTCTTCGTTCTTTATGTGTTTCTGTCTTAAGGTGCTAGTGTTTCTTGGAGAATTCACCCGAAGACTTCATATATATGAAGAAGAAATGAAAGATGTGGGTGTGGTGAGCACCAGTATTGCATCAAGAATGTTGCAACTCCTGTGGATTCCTACTTTACTTTTATCAACCCGGTAGTTCGTAACAAACTTGGAAGCGACGGTGCTATATGCACAAGTACTAGCTCTTATTGCAGGTTGTCACTTGGTCAGCTGGCACAAGATCACTAGGAGTTTAAGCCAACTTCTATGAATTCTCAAAAGAAGCTTTTAGTTGTGATGAAAGAAAGCTAACTCTAAAGAGGCTATTCTACTTGCAGAAAGAGAAAGAAGACTGGAGTGTAATGCAAACCCTAGCAAACCCTAATTCTTCCAACTAACCCTACTTTTGTAGAAAAAGAGATGAAAACTAATGAAATGAGTACCATTGACTACTGAGAAGGTAAATTACATCTATTCAAGCTACTTCTGGAAGGAAATGGAAAAAAAACATTTTTTGGGTTTTTGAGTGTTTTATGTGAAATTGTTATGCTGGTAACTTATCTGTTTGTGGTTGTGGCAGAGATTTGGTGGTGATGGAAGGCGACCTTGGGGTTTGAAAAGGTGTAGGAAGGTGTGGGCGAGTCCTACGAAGCCTCTGGTAACCTTTGGGAGACTTCCTCTACAATCAGACTTCAAAAAGTCACTTTCAGGATATTCTACAGGAGGTTGCGGGGGATCTACAGGATCTATAGGAGGATGTCGAGAGCTATTTTTAGAGGTTTTAAAGGTGGAAAAATGGTGGGAAAGGGTAGCTGAATATTAGAGGGAGGTGTCAAGGTGTCTGAAGCTCATCAAGGATGATTAGGAAAGAAAATGATGGTTGGATTTGTTCAAGAGACAAGAGGGAAGCTTATGAGAGAAATGCAGAAATTAGGGCAGATTCGTGAAGGGCTGTGAATGACTTGTGAAACCTGTGAGAAAAGAGATGATGATGGCTGCTTTATTGATGTACCATGAGTAGAGGTGTGTTGTAAGAGAGCTGCAAGTCAAAATACTGAAATTGAGCAAGAAAAGATCTAGTTGTACCAAAAGAACAGAACTATCTCTTATGTTAACCTAAATTCTGACCTAGTAAAATAAAATGTTGAATAATGCTATATGAATAGGAAAACATGTAAAGAGACTTATTGCAGAAACATAAATGAGCATGGAAAAATGGATCTGAAGCAAAACATTAACCTCTGAATCAAACTATAACACTAGAAATTGCATGGGGAAAGCAAAACTGTGTTTTTATGGCAGCAAGCAAATCTTGACCTCAATTCATGGTCCCCAAAGGAGGAAAGGAGGTCAGGCTTTGTTGATGGCCTTTTGTATCTTTATCTTACCACTATTTAACCTACTTCAACAACTGAAATGGAAACAGCTATGTAAACCACCAAAAGCAACCTATTCTACTAAGGAAAAATGAATCTATCTAACAGAAATTAATTCATGAACTGAAGCAAAAACATATAAGTACAAAGCAAGAGGTACTGGGTAGCTTGGGTTGGGCCCTAACTGAAGAGCTTCAGCCCTCTAAAAGAAATTAGTGCTGGCTCAGAAAATATTTCATCTCCATTATCAATATAATAGTCACATTACATAAACTGTCACAAGAGTAAGCTCGAAAATGAGCTAAGCAAGAACTGCAACAAAAATGCGAAAATTTGACTAACAACCAACTAAACTACTAAGCACCTAAGACCTCCTATTTATACAACTGGAGCCTCCAATAGCTCTCCTAAAATCAAGGAGGCTTGGCTCCCAAGACTAGAGATAGACATCAATTCTTCTTCACTTGCTCGACTGCCCCTTTGATGTATTGATGTGGCTGCTTGTGCTCCAAGCTTTCTGAAGGAGGATTCAAGGTAGGGGATCATAAATGAGGGGTACACCCTCCTACAAATCCTCTCCCTTTTTTTCTCTCGACTATTGGTTGCCAAATGCTCATTAAACCTTTGAATTTGTCTCAAAATTGACCAAAAGTCTGCATAAAGCACACATTAGCCTTCATGGCATAATGACTAACCCAATTCACTCTATTAGCATAAATATAGTAAGAAACATGCAACAAACTAATGAGAATGGTGGATTAAGCTGAGTTAGGAGGCCAAATGAGCCCATATAATTATTCATTTATGGGGCTCATCATCACCCCCCTATTGAATGTGTTGCTCATCCTCTGAGCAACTAGTCAATCTCCTCATCTTTGATGTCCCCGATGGTCTCCCTGACATCCCATGCCTCTGATGTGAGATCCTCTTCCCTATCATGGATTCCAGCCTTCATGTCCACCTCTTCCCACTGTTGTCTTTCTTCTTCCTCCTTTCTGCCCTCTAGTAGTCCTAGCAGCAGTGGGGGACTCAACTTGAGGTCAATCCAATGGACCTTCAAGCTTTGCATAGAGTGCTTGTACAATGGCACTCTCCTAAATTCTTCTTTCACCCTGTTTGGGGAGTGATACTCCCTAATCTATAGGCTGTGTGGCAGTGTGTTCCACCTTCTCATGCAGGCATGAATGCAGTCATCTCCAAGCAATCTCTCCATGTCCTCAAAATGTGCAATAGCTTGGGCTTGATCATTGATGTAATTAGGGGCACTTTGAGGATCAGATGCAAGCATCTGGTGTGTGCTAATGAGAGCCATAGGGTCTGATGGCTCTTCTCTAATCATTAGGGGCTCATTCTGTTCTTTTGCCATCAACTTCTTGATTTTTGTTGCCCTTTTCTCCTCATGACTCATCCAGGATGCCATGACCATCAGCTGCAAGTCGCCTGATGTAGCATTGGGGTCCCATAGGTTCATACCAGTGAGGGCCAAGTTATTCAAATAAAACTCTGTTATCTTTGCCTTGTCTTCTGCTGAACTTTGGTCACATAGGTCTATAAACTGTTTAAAATACTTAAAAGGCATGGTGCCTCTCTGTGCCAAGGTCTTGATCTGAAACTGTAGCCACTGGTCATTGAGGTATACTCCATATGATTTTGCTGGTTTCCTGCACTGTGCCTCCATAGACCAGCTGGCCATGCATGCCAATTGTGTGTCCTTTTCTTGCAGTTGTTTCGTTAACACTTCATTTTCTGCTTCCAACTGTGATCTTCTGATTTCTTTTCTATGTCTTACAGTGCTCAACTCCTTACCAATTTCTCTCAGCTTGTTCTCCATGTGGCCAATGTCTTCCACCCCTTTGGAATTGGCAATTTGCATCCATCTATAGCTCCTTACCCTTTCTTTCTCCATTTCAAAGAAAAGTGGGACTGCAATTTTTTGTGGAATAAACTTTCCCCCTTCAAGAAGGTTGTAATAAGAGCCTAAACTAGGCCGGGGGTTAGGTTCTTAAGTCTCTGTTGCTTCCTCCTTCCCCTGTCATTGTGCTTATACCCCTTTTGAACACCCCAGGTAGAGATCAAGACAAGAATTTTGAAGAAACAGGAAAACATAGAAAACTATGTTTTTTTAAGAAAACAGGCAGAATTTTTTTTATGTAATTCCTCTTCTTCTATGGACTCAATTCCACCTTAAAATTATATCATTCCTTGCACATATTCATAATCAAGGTGGGTGTGCACAGAACCTACCTTCTCAAGCCAGAAATCGAGCAAAAACCCTGTGTTTTCTCCTTAAAAATAGCGTACTGCCCCTCCTGTAGAACTGCTTGTAGGTGCTCCTGTAGAACCTGTAAGTGCTCCTGTAGAATGATGATAGGAGGAGTATGGATGAAAGTGATGGAGAACGTTGGTTTCGAGGCTATGGTGGTGACAAATAGTTTGCTGCAGCTAGGTGGACGAGGATGAAATGGGAGAAAAGGTGGTGAAGGATTTTTGAGGAGAAGTACTTATGTTTACTGGAGATATTTCCAATGATGATGTGAGGTGGCAAAAAGGGTATGTTGTCATTATTCGGACCGTTGATCCCCACTTCTGTGTCATCATGAGTCTTCATGCCTTTTGCCCGCAATCACTTCCCATCATTTGTGTTGGAGTTTAAACATCCGCCACTACCTGTCTTTTGGATTTTCCGTGAGTTGACTAGACACAGGTGTGGTGGGATCTCCGGATGAGCGCAGTAAAACTGGATGAGGGCAGCCAGATAGCTGGCCACTTTTATCATTCAACCCTAACCATCTCATTCGTTTATGCATATTTTCAATTACACGGATGCAACAAAGGAGAGGGTTAAACACTTACTTGCAAGTCGAATGTTCGTGTTGTAGTGCATTTTGGTTTCTTTGCTGCTACATGCTTGTATTTTAGTTGCTGCATGCCTGTATCTCCTCTGCTGTATGCTTTCTGCTCCCTGATGTGTGGCTTGTTTTCTTTGTGTAGGTATCCTCTGGCTGGATCTAGCTTCAAGAGTCTGCTTCAATCTTCAGATTTGCACCCTCATGTTGCTGATGCTAGATTGTAATGGGACAGTGACTTGTTTTGTCCATATCTCCCAAACGGTAGATTGGATTGACTTGAAATTTTTTGAGCATGTTTCCATCATCATTATGCACCTCCCATAGAAATATTTTGGTCAGTAGATGCACGGATTTCGAGAAAAATTGGAAGTCGCTGAAGTTGACAGAGGCCAATTTCATGGAAACTGTGCACTGGAATTGGCTAAAATTGCTTGGGCATGTTACCATCATCCATATTCATCTCCCCATGAAACATGTTTTTAAATGGATGCATGGATATGGAGAAAATGCAAAATGGCTGAAGGTAATGGAGGCCAATTTCTTGGTAACTGTGCACCGGAAGTTGCTAAAATTGCTTGAGCATGTTACCATCATCCATATGCAACTCCCCATGAAATAGTTTTTTAAATGGATGCATGGTTTTCAAATTATGGAAAAAACAAATTTCCGCTTTATGTATTTTTGGCATCAGAGCATCCTGCAGTTTTTTGGACAGTAAGAAAAATGAGCTTGGGGTGTGATGTAGGCTTGGAAATGATGGAAGAGAGGTTTGAAGGCTGCAGGAGGATTTATATTATGAAGCTTCCCTGTTCCTCAAGCTGCTTTTAAAATCCATTTCTGGCTCTCCATAATTTCTACAGGAACCTCTTGTAGAAAACACAGTTTTCGGAAAAGAAGCACAGTGAGGTGAAAAGAATGTCAAGAATGATGGAGAAAGGTGAGGGAAGGTAGGATAGGTGATGTTATTGGTTTCGGAGCTCCCTTGGAACTTGTTTCTACTTCCTATAGTACTCCTGCACCTGCAATACAACTGGAAATTCATTTTTCTTCTTCTTTTTCTCTATTTTTTTTAAAAACAACTAGGGCACCTTAGAGAGGTTTTCACCCTAAATGCCTGCCCTGGGCACCTCCAAGGGAGGTTTCCACCCAGGGATCTTATTCTTTTTCCTCTTTTCTTCTTTCCAACCCATTGACTGCCTCATGGAGGTTTTCAATCAATGAGCCAATCTGAGGCACCTCCAAGGAGGTTTTCACTTTAGACTTTTAATTTTTCTCTTATTTTTCATTTTTTTCTTTTTTTCTCTCTACCCTACCCTACTTGAAAAATGAAATAATTTTCAAGTATAAGAATACTTCCAATGGAGACATGTGCACATCGAGATGATAGACAAAATGACGTGGAGACTAGAAATGTATGCTTTGACATATATCCGGATTTCAGAGACCAAATGTTTTGACTTTGAAGGGATCAAGCATAGTTGAGGAAGAGAGTGATGCTGCAACTTAGTGACTGTCTGGAACCATATCTCAATATAGTTGTGATGGCCTTGGCCCTTTTGCTGATCTGGATCATTATTCATGTCTTATTCTACCATGACCTTCATATCTTCCTCTTTTTGCTGATTTTTCTCTTGAATACATGGAGGGATTTGATGGTAACCATGAGGGAGATCTCTCGATCCCTAATTTTGATGTCTTCTCTTCATCAAGCGCAACCCATGGTCCTTTGATCTTCTCTTTTGAATCTTCTTCCGCTGGATGTGGTCCTTCAATGATATCAATATAATCTCTTTTTTTCAATACTCTTCCTGAGTTATGGTGAATACCATTGAGCTCGAGAGGAGTTGTTTGGAAGAGTTGTACCTCAGCATTGTAAATGGGTTGAGCTACTTCAATGGGGGGGTTTGGAAATGGTGGTACAGGTAGTCGAGTGGGAGTGTGTATTTGAGATGGATGTGGATGGGGTTGTGGTTGGGTAGGTGGTTCCCCACTATATACTTGCTGAGCCTGTCTGTTATTTGGGTTCAGGTTCGGTTGAGCAAGCATTTGGGGTTGCCTTGGTGGAGCAGAAGGCAATGGTTATGCATGTGGTGGAGGCAAAAGAGCGGGAGGAGAGTTGTACTAGGGCCTCCACCCTTGATGAGATGCATTCCACTGAGGTGGTGGTTGAGCTTAGGATTGAAATGAATGGTTGGCTGGTTGGGCATGATATGGAGATGTGAATGACCAAGGAGGAGGTGTGGACTAGGAAGGATGAGCAGGGGAGCCCCAAGAAGGTATGGATGTGATTTGGTTGGGGTTATAGTATGCCTGAGATGTCCCTTGCATCCCTTGCTGTTATGGTCTAGGTCCATACGACCACCTTTGGTTTATGTAATAGATCTATTCAGTGGCTCCTTTAGCTCCTTGGTATACATATTTAAGTCCAGGCAAGAACGGGTACTTGTCTGTAGAATGATTTTCTTCACAGATTGAACAAACCTTTATAGAGTTCAATGGGCATACATTCCTAGGATGCCTCCTGGTGAATCTAGGGAAAAAGATGGCCAAAGCCCTCTCTGCTTCCTCTTGTTTTCTTTTGATATCTAAGGTACCCATTTGCATGACAAGAATTTGTAGCATCTCACTCTTGAGGTCTTCCAGCATGTTTCCAATTTCACTTCTAATGGATGAGTTGGAAGAAAAGTTATTGCTCCCAACATTTCTGATATCAGCCATCGGCTCTAGAGGAATGTTTTATTCTTCTTCTTCCCCTATAGGTTCTTCAAATATGTCTGGCTGTTACCTAAGGGTTTTTCTTTATTGTAGCCACTAAAGAAGAGAGAAGGTTGGCTGTGTGAAGCAGTGGGGGTGTTGGGCAAACATTTTCCTGAATTATCTCTATTCCTACGAGGCATGAAAAGAAATCTAATTGGTTGATTTTTGTGTTGCTGCTAGACCTTGTTTGGATGTTTGAAATACATTCTTCCTCGAAGAGTTGGATAAGTATGGAGCTTGGTGACTTTATGTTGTTGATGCATGAAGGGAGTTTATGTGCCTGGAGTAGAGTTGGGTATTTTAGAGGAGGTTATTGAGCCTTAGATAGCAAAAGGTTTCTTGGTTTCTTGCATGAGGTTTACACTAGACATGTGGACTCTTGGGTTGAGGGAGAGGATATGTAGGTGTGGGAGTCCTTAAGACAACACATGACCCTGGATATGCACTGTCCTTAAGGAGACACACGACCATAGAGATGCATTGGAGCTTTGGACCATTGGAGGATTGTTGGACCTTGGGGAGTAGTGCTCATGCCATGGAGGCCTTCCTTGTTAATCATTGTCACATTTGAGCCTCACATGTCACTTATAGTAGAGTGCTTCACATGGGTGGACCTACTTGTGTCTTGCAAGTTTGTTTGTATTGGACTAGGTACACTTGTTATTGTAAAGCCCCTTTACCTCTCTATAAATAGAGGAAGGAGCGAGTTGTTATTATAGTCGATCATGCACTCGTGCATATTCATTTTCATACTTGGTTTAGAGATGTAAGAGTAGTGCTACTTTCTCTCTCTCTCTCTCGTTCAATTTTCTTTATACTTTATGTGTTTTTGTCTTAAGATGCTAGTGTTTCTTGGAGCATTCACCCAGAAAATTCATATATATAAAGAAGAAGTGAAACCCATGAACACAATCGCAACCTATCATATAATTCTCCATGTTTTCAAGGAGCCTAGATAGGGAAAAGAAAGAGAAACCCTAGCTCCACCAAAGATACTCCAACAATCAATATCTTTTAATATCTTTTAGAAATATCTTTGGTGGAACTAAGGTTTCTATTGGTCTTCTCTATTTAGGGTTTTGGAGTATTTAGAGCATTATATGATGATTTGTGACTGTGTTCATGGATTTTAGTTCTTACACACAGATATGAAATTCTCAACTGTCCAAAATTATGTTATTTCAGATTTGACTTCCGGATTACCACTTCCATAAATTGAGTTATTTCAAAGATTTGGCTTCCATATTTTCATAAATACAATGTCCTCAGAAAGATAGCTGAACACTTCCATATTCATAGTTAGATCATATTCTAAGAATATATACATGTGTTGTACGAATCAACAATTGTCTCACGAACAACAATCACATCACAAGCGGCAATTGAACTTGGTTGGGGAGGATGTTAATTTATCCTCTCAAGGTCCTGAGTTCTTTTTGCTGTTAAATCGAATCAAAACTAGATAAAAATCGGATAAAAAAACTGGTTGACCAAAAAATACATAAATTATTCAAATTTAGGAAAAAAAACATATATATTAATGTGCATCCTTATGAATCACAACCATTATACAAAACAATTTCCATTTAACTTGAGTTTTCCTGGAAACAGATTTGGAGGTTCCCCAACATGAAATTCATAAAGAATATGTTGTCTTGAAGCCAAGCATGCACAATATCATAGTTAAAATCTAAAGTCTTTTTTGGCACCCTTAAACCTGGCACTAGTTTGAGAATCCTATACCATACTAAGAGCATATTTGTGCTAAGAGAGTTCAACATGCATTTGCAGCCACATTTTTTCTTAAGGGTGAAAGTGGTTCTGTGCCACATAACTCAGTTTGAAGGACAAATATCCATATCATAAAACAGAGGCAAGCTTGAAATGCTTGTTCTATAGCTAGAAGTATTGTTATGACATTGTTCACAACTTTTAAGTACTTTGTTGAAGGACTTCAGAAGAATGTAAAAGTGATATAGTGGGTTAGAATGTTCAATGATGGGTATTGTTGTGACATTATTTGCCCATCATGCTCCTACTAAATTGAAAATGGGTTTTGTTTTTTTGTTTGGGCCAAATATTGTAACAACAACACTAGTGCATTAACTATGCTAAAAGGTCACTTTCTTGTTAATTTGACCATGAATATCTCTTTTACAAAGCAATATTTCTTATCTCTGCTTACATTAGTCGTTTGATAAGAAGATTTCTACAGTCTCTTCACTAAATTTCTTAAAATTTTTACATTTATAATTTTTGACAAAAAAATGGCTAACATTTTACCCTAGCTAAGTAAAGATTCTCTAAATAACCTTCTAGTTTGGTTCCTTTTTGTTCCATCTAAAATGGCAAAGTGTCATGAATTTACATTGAACAATGTGAAAATCTAATCTTCTCCAAAAATTAAAATGATATATTTAAACAATATAATTGATTATTATGAAAAAAAATCTAAAAATCATAACATCTAATCTATTTATATATTCAAAAATATAATTTAATTAAAAAAATACAATTTCACACTCAAGTTTATTATCAAACAACTAAAAATTCTGAATAGTAAATGTGACACATCACACCTTAAATATTTTGTCTTGGTTGACTGCAACCCAAAACTCTCCGAAGGGACTAAGAAAGTTCAAAAGTTCCTTCCAAATTCTGAATAGTAAATGTGACACATCACACCTTAAATATTTTGTCTTGGTTGACTACAACCCAAAACTCTCCGAAGGGACTAAGAAAGTTCAAAAGTCCCTTGCAAATTCTGAATAGTAAATGTGACACATCACACCTTAAATATTTTGTCTTGGTTGACTACAACCCAAAACTCTCCGAAGGGACTAAGAAAGTTCAAAAGTCCCTTGCAAAGCATGCAATATGATCGTGCCTATCGTGGATTTGGGCCAAACCCTTATGTTGGTGTACAATGGCAAAGCAGGAGGAATAAATGAAACATGAATTTAAAAATGTCTAAATCGTCGTCAACAAGATCACATGCAAGATTAGTTGGGCCTCACAAACCCTATCTTGTTCTCTTTCCTCTTCGTTCTCAGATCTACAAACCCTAGAAACTGTCGGGAGCGAGCCTGTCTTTTCTGCGACTGAAATCTTCCAGATCCTGTGCAA
Source organism: Pinus tabuliformis (assembly GCA_031772625.1). Classification (NCBI taxonomy): domain Eukaryota; kingdom Viridiplantae; phylum Streptophyta; class Pinopsida; order Pinales; family Pinaceae; genus Pinus; species Pinus tabuliformis. The sequence continues at coordinate 313,660,099 of CM062816.1, read as the reverse complement.
CAGCCATGGCTTGCATTGCAAAATATCATCCCCCTCTTAATATGCTCGATGAAAGTCCCAGGAAGCGCAGGAAACTAACTTCATCATGGGATGTTCTTCCCTCTGAGCTCCAGGTTGGTTTCTACTGTCGAATTTCTGACTTAATCAAAGTATTCTTTCCATTATATTTAGTTAACTGGGCTTCCTCCCGCCCTTCAGATTGTTGTTTGATATTGAATGCCAATCCGCTTGTGGGTTTAATAATTATAGTCATAGGGTTCTGTATCTTGTATTTTGATAAGTGGGGAATTAATGAACGGCCACATGTGCAGAGCCAGCCAACTATTATATCTGCTGACCCAGAAAATGGAGATGGAAAAGTAAGCGTCCCTATCTCATCAGGGGCAGAACACTCCGTTCCTTCTGACCATAGTCGGTCTGCTTCTTCAGCTTTGAAGCCCAAAGCAGGGATCTCCCGTAATGGATCTCCGCCATGGCGTAATGATGACAAGGATGGCCATTATGTGTTTGAACTTGGAGAGAATTTGACGCCACGCTGTAATGATAATTTTTCAATGTACTGCTGCTCATTTTATTTTCAAACCCTAGATCTGAACAAGGTTTTTCTTTTTTCTTTTTCTTGATGCCACAGGGTTATTAAAATAACCTTTTTTCTTGATATATTGTACTAATATGAGTAATTGTCCTCTGTGATTTCGCTGCTGCAGATAAAATACTCAGTAAAATGGGTGAAGGTAAGTACCTGAGAGGCAATATCTGTAAGAATTTTAGCATCATAATACCTTTTAAGTCAATGAATTTTATTTTTGATGGAGTCGTGCTTTATGTTTATAGGGGCATTTGGCCAAGTCTTGGAATGTTGGGACCGAAAATCGAAGGATTTTGTAGCTACCAAAATTGTTCGTGGTGTACAAAAATACCGAGAGGCAACAATGATCAAAATTGATGCGCTTCGTGAAGTTTCTAAGTATGACAAAAATAGCACACGGTATGAGAGACCATCTATTTTGATGTATTACTTGATGTGTGTTATTTTTACATCCATGATTTAATAGATGCGCATGCCTGGTAACGTGCTAAGATGATTTATTTGATTTAAAGGATATATTTCACAGTTTTTAAATGACTGCTTGAGATGTATGCCCTTTCGCAATACAGCTGCGTGCAGATGCACGAATGGTTTGACTATCGGAACCACACTTGCATTGTCAGTATTCTGTGGCAATTTATATTTTCGTCCTTTCTGGTTTACAAACACTTTAGAGCTCTGCATATGTATTCGGTTGTTAGTGTGTGTGTTTAAGGTTGTGGATGGATGTAAAAGCAGGTTTTTGAGAAGCTTGGGCCAAGCTTATATGATTTTCTACGGAAAAACGATTACCGTCCATTTCCAATTGATCTTGTCCGGGAGGTTGGAAGACAACTGTTGGAATCTGTAGCATGTGTGTAATTTTATTTTTATAAATGCTTTTGTCCGTGTCCAAAAATACATAAATTATTCAAATTTAGGAAAGAAACATATATATTAATGTGCATCCATATGAATCACAACCATTATGTAAAAAAATTTCCTTATTCAAATTTAGGAAAGAAACATATATATTAATGTGCATCCATATGAATCACAACCATTATATAAAAAAATTTCCATTTAATTTGAGTTTTCCTGGAAACAGATTTGGAGGTTTCCAAACATGAAATTCCTAAAGAATATGTTGTCTTGAAGCCAAGAGTGCAACATATCATAGTTAAAATCTAAAGTCTTTGACACCCTTAAACCTGGAACTAGTCTGAAAATCCTATACCATACTAAGAGCATATTTGTGCTAAGAGAGTTCAACATGCTTTTACAGCCACATTTTCTTCTTAACGGTGAAAACGGTTCTGTCCCACATAACACTGTTTGAAGGACAAATATCCATATCATAAAACAGATGCAAGCTTGAAATGCTTGTTCTATAGCTAGAAGTATTGTTATGACATTGTTCACAACTTTTAAGTACTTTGTTGAAGGAATTTAAAAGGATGTAAAAGTGATTTAGTGGATCAAAATGTTCAATGATGGGTATTATTGTGAGATTATTTGCCCGACATGCTCCTACTAAATTGAAAATGGGTTTTTCATGTTGTTTGGGCCAAATATTGTAACAGCAACACTAGTGCATTAACTATGCTAAAAGGCCACTTTCTTGTTAATTTGACCATGAATCTCTCTTTTACAAATAAATGTTTCTTAACTCTATTTACATTAGTGGTTTGATAAGAAAATTTCTATAGTCTCTTCACTGAATTTCTTAAAGTTTTTACATTTATGTTTTTGACAAAAAAGGGCTAACATTTTAACCTGGCTAAGTAAGGATTCTTTAAATAACCTTCTAGCTTGGTTCTTTTTTGTTCCATCTAAGCTTGGCAAAGTGTCATGAATTTACATTGAACAATGTAAGAATCTATTCTTCTCCAGAAACAATCAAGCCAACTCTTTTATTTTGCAAATTACGTACCATTTCTAGACATATTCTTTGAAATTTCTATGTTGAAGGTGTTGGATTTAGGTAAGTGATGAAGAATACAAACCTACAGTTCTATTATTTATCTATTAGACTAGTGCAAAATATAGGCAAAGTTGGAAGGGTTGGACATGACTATTCCAACCATACTCTTATTGGCCTGCAATACATATATTCGTAACACATACCTATAATACTAGTGTTCACTTATTCGACTAGTGCATATTGTAGGCAAATTGTTAAATGTTGGACTTCACTGTCTCAAGTTCACACATCAGCACTAAATATGCAACATATTGTGTGCATCTTTAGATATGTTTGAGATTGCAAGCTAATTGTTTAAATAAATGCAAGTATAAAACTTATATATGAGCAAAATAACCATCAATATTTTTTTCTAGCATTTTCGGCTGAAATCAAAATAGTATGCTAAAAAGTGTCATTTCAATGTCTGGAAATTAGGATATATAAATGTGAGATATATACTCTACATCTTTGGGTTATCTCCTTTTCAAATCTCAGCTTTTTTAGGCTACATGTTAATTGTTTGAACTTTGAACTTTGAAGAAATTCCTGAAAGGGCTTCGTAAATACTCGAATGAATGGACTTCGTAAGGCAGTGGTACCATACATTGTGTTATTTCAAAGATTTGACTTCCATATTTTCACAAAATACAGTGTCCTCAATAAATACTTATATATATAGATACTTATGTTTAGGATTATATATGTGTTGGAGCGGTTCCTTTATGTTTACTATAATCTTCATGCTAACAAGCTTTAGTTGACTTTTTTCATCAATTGTTCATAGAATATGCAAAAGATTTCATTGTCAAAATGTGGCAAAAATTACATTTCTCCTGATTTATTTTTTTTATTGTTCATGACAAGATAATCATGTTGCAAGAATGAGGTATCCTACAGTCTATTTGAATTTGGGGATATTTGTTTTCCTCCCATTTTTTTATAAGGATGTAGATTTCATTTTCATGTTGATGGTTTTTGCATGTATCTTATCTAGCCCCAAACGTTGGTAATGGAGAGGATCTTGAGAACTAGCCGTGGACACAGACTATTAGAGGTTAATGTTACAATTCCACTTCCAACTGTTATCAAAAAAAGTTTAATGGTAAGTGACATAAAGAATAGTTATTTAACGAGAGGGTTGAAAGGGAAACCTCATGTTTTAGTTCTAAGTCATTTATTTACATTTATTAGTTGTAAGTTATCTGTTTTTGAGCTTGACCAGATCAATTATTTTACTAATTCAATATGCATGGCTTGTATTTCTCACCCGATGTTAGTTACTTGACATGGTTGATATAACATTCAATTCTAGGCCACTTTTATTATAAGTTAGAGATTTTATTGATTAAAAGGATGTTCATATTCTGATTGGTTTACTTGGAGCTTGATTTAAAAATGTTTTGTAAATTCCACGTGGATGTTATTTTTTCAGGGTGAGCTCTTTGCACTAGTAAGGTCAGATGATTCCTAGAAAATAGGTATACAAAAAGCACATCTTTGGCCTTTGTTGTGTATCTGTTATTCTTTATATCATCGATGGAAGCTTATTGATGATGTAAAACAGAGGATAGGAAGGTCTTGCCAATTCTCTTGACCAAACAAAATAAAATGGAGTGGTAGAATTGTGTTTTAAAGGGTGAGCTAGAAATTAGTACTTGAAAGGTAGAACTTGAGATGGAAAGCCATCTGATTTGGATCTAGAAACACAACAAACCATGAAAAAAAATGATGGTATTGATGAGTCTTCCTAGCAAATAAGCTCTAACTGTTAGACTACTGCCCAAATTTTGGTTATTTGCAATAGCAATAGTGACTCTAGCTTTATTTGTATGAATAGTGACTTTGGCCATTGTCTTATTCGTTGCCTATGAATTATTTTGATTTTCAAATTCCAACTAGTTTGTTGTTAAATTAATTAAAGCTTTGATGACAAACATATAGTTTTCAAAGCTCTTTCCTTAATCTATTTTCTTGAGCAAATTTGTCTTTTTACTTTAGGTACCGTATATTTCTACTGTGTGACATATGCTATGATATAATTGCCTGGATAAATAGACAGAAGTGTTGTACAACATAGTCTTTTTTAAATCTAAAGAAACAATATTTCCAAATACAAAGTTTATTAATTAAGAACATCTTTTAGACTTCTTTGCTAAGTTATGATTATATTTCGGTAGGGGATTTTGTGTATGCTGATATTGTGTTGTCTCTTTGGTTTCTATCAGGTAACAATGGTTAATAAGGAATGTTTTCTTGGGCAGTAGGCACACATCTTATTTTATTATCGATAGGAAAATCCATGATTTTCAGGCATGGCAACAAAAACGCAGATGTCACTGAGAAATCCAAAGTCCGTGTTGGATGAATTTAATACTAGTGATAATTTTGATTCCTTGTCAGATAAAGAATGTCACGAGTCAAATTCAAATAAACAGAAGCAACTCAAGAGTGAAAGTGAAGCAATTTCTTTCTATCCAAGTCAATTTCTTTTATTTGTTGGTTGTTGTCATGTTTTGAGTGTGGACTTATGAAATTCCAAATTGCATGTTGGTTTATGTAAAGGGGATATATATATATATATATATATATATATATATATATATATATATATATATATATATATATATATATATATATATATATATATCATGTGTCGTTCATGGTTTACGGAGATCCGTGTTACATTTGCATAGAAGTTTAGATATCATTAAGATATCTAAACACCAAACAACAATAACATTGAGATTTTTCTTTCACTCAACCTATAACATATTGCATCTGTTTTCATCATTGTTCTTCTTCCATATGCTATCCACTTACCACATTTCGTTTGCAGTATTTGGTGCATTTGCTAGTTATAGGTCATTTATAGATTATAAATGTCTTTAGAGTTTCACTTCTAATTGAGTATTCAACTGAACATATTGATTCTCTTATACATAATTATTTTTCCCTCCAACCAGTTTTCATAACTTCCATAACAATTAGGTAGGGACCTCCAACTTCGATGTTTCTTTGCTTGTTTAGTAAAATATTTCTGAGATTTTAATTTATTGAAAGTTGTAGAATTTACAATCTATGAAGTTTCAAGGTCTAATTTTTAAAAGTCTAATTCTTTAAAGGGTGCTAGCTCAATGGAAAAGAACCTAATTTACATGCAGGAGGTTGGTGATTCGATTCCATTATGCCCTGACATCCATATGGAATGGTGACGATCAATTTTTGGTGACAGAGACTCTTTTGACCATCGCCAATGAGCTTTGGTGACATTTTTCGACCCTCACCAAAATATGAAATGGTGATGGTCAATGAACGCCACCATATATACGCATCAATAGTGATGACCCTCAAAGGTCCATAACCATAAATTGTTGTTGTTGATATGGAATGGTGACGGTCACTATCTGTCATTATAGTCATTATTCGTGATGGATCTTGAATGTTACCACAACACCTATACTTCTGGTAATGCGGCTTTTGGTGATGGTCAACGAAAATCACCATATATATGCACCAATAGTGATGGCCATGAAAGATCCATAACAATAAATTGTTGTTGTTCATAAGAAATGGTGACAGTCACTATTCGTCATTATAATCAATATTTGTGATGGACCTTGAATGCTACCATAACACGTACACTTTTGGTGACGCCACCTTTGGTGACATTCAGTTTTTGGTGACGAACACTATGGTCTATCACCATTACTCATATGAAATGGTGACGGTCACTATCCATAATTATAAATCATTATTGGTGACGGACTTTGAATGTCACTACAACACCTATACTTTTGGCAAGCCACCTTTGATGACATTCAATTTTTGGTGACGGAGGCTATGGTCCATTACCATTGCTCATATGAAATGTTGATGGTCGCTATCCGTCATTATAAATCATTATTGGTGATGGAATTTGAATGTCACTACAACACCTATATTTTTTTCGATGCCACCTTTGGTGACGTTCAGTTTTTGGTGACAAAGGCTCTTTTGACCATCACCGATGAGCTTATGGTGACATTTTTCGCCCCTAACCAATGTCCTTTTCTCTTGTAGTGGCACCAGTTAGATACTGAATTATCCAAAGTTGTTGACTATTGGTTGCAAGAAAATTTGGAGGCTTACATTATTGAATTTGTTGTAGAGAACCATCAATCCTTCTCTAAAGCCGAAACAATGTTTATGTATGTGTTGTGGGGAATATTGTTAAAATTAATTCCTTTGTGTATCAAGGTCCTTTTGGTGGAAGATAGAGTATTGCTTTTTAGGAAACCAACGTGGCAGTGTAAAATTTAAATATTAGGGGTGGGGTTAATGGAAGAGATTCTCTTAGTTGCAGAAGATGAGGGGAAGTACGATGAATACAAACTAGTTTTGTAAGGCATGGTCTTTTAGGGCACTTAAGAGGGGACAAATAGCTTATGAGTGGTGGGAAACAAAGTTGCGAGTGATTAGGAGAAGGCGAAGAGAGCTACAACAAATTGGTGAAGTATTGAGTATTCTGAGCTTGCGGATAAGAGGAATGGGAAACCTGGAGTTGCGGAATATTAAAATAGGAGAAGGATCTCACTCTAGTGAAGTAGGAGGATCTAAACAAGATGTGATAGAACAGCATAGAGAGATTGGAGCACACCAGGCATCAGAAGGAATCTAGACACTCATAATGCCTACACAATCAGTTGCAACAATTGATCAGAGTACTCTTATTGATGAAGAGATGAATTTCATCATGAGGTGTTTATTCCTTTGAGATGACTCATTCCCCACAAGTAGTAATCTGCAAGGTAGTGATGTAGATAGTTCTCTCCCTAACCTCCCCCTGGTTCTCTATAAAAATCCCATCAATTTGTTTTCCAAATTAATTAAAACTTTGAAGTTTCTCAAAGCTCATAGTGAATACACAATTGGTAGCTTTAGTGGTTCTATGACTTCTAGTATTGGAATTTAGTTGTAGTCTATATATTTTTTACAACTTGGTTTCCAAGGTTTTATTCTAGTTCCACTTGGTCATACACCAATGGCTAGGAATGTGGCAGGGTCATTCACCTGCTATCCTAATTTCATTGGTTGAGGAGATGAATATTATGAACAAAACTCGTACTTGTGTGTAGCCATCTAGAGAGCCAAACATACCACAGATGCTTCTAATATTATTGAGTTATAGACAACCTTGCCAGATAGAGTGCTCTGATTGTTCATCAACTGGTATGATTTAAATTTGAATCCAACTCTTGATTTAGTTAAACAGGAGTTTATCAAAGAACACAGGCTTCCTCAAATAGAGAAGGACTTGCTTAATTATGGGAAATTAGGAAATGAGAGGGAGATACTAGGTGGGAAAGCATGTAATGATTTAAGGATGCAATTATAAAATTGACTTACCCTATTCCTATGCATCACCAAAAGGATTGGGTTATTAAAGCATTGTTTCCTCTAAGTAAAGTTCTCTTAACACAATAGAAGTTTGATAAATTACAAGATAAACTAGATCTAGCTATGAAAATCAAGGGAATGGTGGGACATCCTCACGATTGTAGGGCAAGCACTACTTCTAGTGACCATACTATTATTGGCTTACAACATGATATTATTGATCTAATGGACAGATTGAAGGATATGAACACTATACAATGTTCACATCCACATGCCTGGTGCACTAATTTTCATGTTGAAGGGCATCATGCTAGTAAGTTCCCAAGGTTGTAGAGTACAATACCTTATGTTATGCCTATGGGAACACCTTTGCCATCGCCTAGAACAACTATCAGAATTGTGGAAGTTTCTACAAGTGTTCCTTATTAGGGGCATACCTAATATCATGCATTTCCTAATCATCAAGATACATCCGCCAATCAATACTAAGATATGTCACACTTATGGTCATGCAATTCATCTTTGTCCCACTTTGTAGAACTATTATAGTGTTACAAATAATATTTTTTTTGAGTCCTATGGGTCTCTGACTCACCATACATACCAGTGCAGATATTTGGATGCTCTAGTTGATTTCCTTGATCGTACTACATTCCAAGTTAATGAAGCTCCTCAACGATGAGGGCGAGGTGGAAAAAACAGAGGAATAATTGGAGGTAGAAGTCTAATTCGATGCTACAACTATGATAAAGAGGGTCATGTTTCTTATGATTTTCCATTTCCAAGGACGCCCGAGTGTTCTCATTTCCGAGTAAACATTCATGCTACTAAGGATTTTCCAGAGTTAATTCCTCACTAGGAATAGTGTAGCCAAAAAGAGGTTCAAATATAATTAATGCAGAGCCTAGAGAGCCTGAATCAACTCCTCATCCTAACATTAACGTTATCACTAGAGGATGCAAGGGCAATAGAGTGGATAAGAAGGTACATGAGCAACCTTTCATAATGAATCCTACATCTCCAAAGAAGTCTTATGATCCTACTCAACAAAAGGAGTACTACAAGGATGTTACTAAAATATTTAAGTTGTTGGTTTCTTCTTATAACACTCAAGCAGAACAATAATAAAAGGGACAAATGAATACTCCTCAATCTCCACAAGAGACATCTCAGCCCATCATGAAGTGCTAAGTTATTTCTATACATTATGAGTGATGAGTATTTATCTCATCAGTGGCGCAAGAAGCTTAAGATTTTTGTAAAGGATGAATAATTTTCAGAATGTCCCATTTCTACTAACTTTTCTGAGCTTGATTCTAGATGTGTCCTCCACAACAAATTTAACATGGCAATCCCACATCTACTGTCTTTTACAAGCCCTCTAGGTAAATGTGAAGAGGAGTGCTACTATGACATGACCCGAATTTCTAGTTCCAATTAAGGAAGTGGGGCATACAAATGAGATGTATTAACCACAAACTGACATCCTATAGGGACTATAGATCACCCAAGAGCCGAAGAAACACCCTAGGTGGTCAATACTAGAGTTGGAACCTTGTTTCACTAACCTAGAGCCCAAACCACATGCATGATAAGGTGAGGGTGTAGTTATATGCCTCCAATTGCATGCACAACACTGCCTGAGTGCAGTTATAACCCAACATCTCTAGTTTATAAGGTGGATCCTAAGATTTGAGCCACCTTTCTATGTCAACCTCCAAACCACTACCCAGAACTACTAGTAACTTCTTTGAATGATAAATGACATAATTAGAAGACTAAACATACAAACCTGAGGAAAAAACTTGACAGATTGACTAGAACATACTAGGAATTTTTTCAAACACATGGTAAACAGATAAGCTATAGGTCATGAAGGCATATTTGAGTGTAAATATCTATTCCTTAGTTGTGAATCACCGAGAAGGTCTAATTCCCTCTCAACTAGTTGCAACAACGCTTGTTATCCCATGCATTCATCAATCAAATTATCAACATAACAACGACCACAGTTGAAACATATCTTAAATCATGCTTATAGAAAACATACAACCAAGAAATTAACCATGATATAACAGACATAAAAGACACATAATAAAAATTATGAATGCTCATAAAAAATAATAGGAAAATATATTTGTATTACTTATGCAAATTCGAACCAAGTCGGGGACTTCCATGTACCACTCGACCATAAATTGAGTTGAACCAAATCCTTCTTTCAACCAATCACCCACATGCCATATTCGAAGCATGAATGTGGGATATCATGGGATAAACCAAGACATAAATAACCAAGGGAATACAGAGGTTAAACTACCTCCACCTTCAAACTATTGTGATCTCGCCAAAACCAGTCAAGAGATCACAAAACCAAAACAAGATTGGATGCCTCAGAATTCCTTCACCGTACATTGAGGAATTTTCCAGTCTCCACCCACCTATCAAGGGATTCTCATAGAAAACCATCTAGACCCCCAACCCTTGGGAATTTTCCTGAGACCACCTCACCAAGTTCCAAAATCTTCTCTCAATCCAAAGCTTAACCAAGAAATGAATCCCATCACACCATGACTATCCAGGAAATGGAAAGGCAAGGCTGAAGCCACTATCAAACCTAAAAACACCCATGCCAATTACAACAAATGAACCAAAAAAATAAATGCATGTATTATGTATTCAAACCTCAGTTAGGAAATCACACGTGCAACCTGTTACCTGCAAAATCCTCCTACTAAAGTTGTTGATCCAACCATCTCCTTGTTTTCCTCACTTTCTTTGCTTGTCTTTTTCCTTCTTTTTCTTGCTTTCTTGCTTTCTCCTCTTGGTTTTCTTCTCTCTTTCTCACTAATTCCAAAAAAAACTAACAAAAGGTTGTGAACTTGTCCTCAAAATCCTTCCTATTATTGAGGCCTCTATTCTCTTCATTTTCCTTCTAATTTCACTCTCGTGAAAATTTGTGTCTCTTCACCTTCCTTTTCTCCTATTTCATTTTTTTCATAGATAAAATGCCAATTAATTCCTATTTTCCTTTTCCAATGCTTTTTCCAATTTCCTTAGCCATTAATAAACCAAAAGTGATGCCCACTATAGTGCTTTTCCCAACATTCAACTTGGAATACGTGTCCCATGAAATTGGTCTTATTTTTCCTTTATTAACCTTTATTACATGAAATTTTAATTCGAGGTTATTACAAACCCATCCCCCTTACGTGAACATCGTCCTTAGTGTTCTTTGACACCTATGACTAGCAAAACGGTTGAAAACCAAAACATACTGCCCACGGATATTTATAACATAGCTTGATCTAGTATTTACAATGAAAAACTGCTGCAAACCATGACCAATATGAAAAACATAAAAACCTATTGTAGATGCTACAACCACCCTCTTTTTTTCCTATGCTTTGATTTTTTAGCCTTCCCTTCTATCCATAGGAGATTAGCTTCTACTCTTGTCAAGTATTTGTGCTTTGATCAAGTCTTATCATTTCATGTTGTGCTTGTGTTTGCTTGTTTTCATATTGATCTCATCTTTTTAAGTCACAAGCTAGCCTTTTTACTTGACCTTGCAGCAGTTCTTGGATTGCCTCCAGAAACTGTGCAATCTTAGAAGGCAACCCAACCTTGATGATGGAAACTGCACAATCTAGAATGGAAACTCAGCCTTGAGCTTGAGAACTACGCAGTCCTAGATAGCATCCTAGCACTAAGCTCAAAAATTGCGCAAATCATTCCTAGAGCTCAAAAATTGTGCAATGCACTAATCCAAGATTGCCCAATCCCCAGAAATTGTGTAATCCTTCTTGTAAGTGTGCATGGTAAGGTTTTTGAAAAAAAAAAATATATATGAAAAAGCATCCCTAGAAATTAGGGGATCATCATTAATTTCCCCGAAGGTGCCACAATCATTATTTTTAGAATTTGCCACAAAGTGGGAGTTTTTCCTTAATTTTAGGCATGCACATCATAAACCCTAATCTACCCAAATCTATTTAATATACGCATATAGATCTCATTTGTACATTTGATCTTGGAGCTCTAGCATTCCCAAGGAGATTAAGGAGCCTTCAGGGGAGTTTGCTCTGGGTGAGTTTTTCTTTTGTTGTCTTTTGTCACTTTTTCTATCACTTTTCATCGTTTCACTTATGCGAGTGTTGTTTTGCTTGTTTCTCTTCATGGTTTATAGTGTTTTAACTTATATTAGCTTTTATAAGTGTTGCTTTAGCTTGTCATTTTCCTTTCATAAGTGTCGCATTAGCTTTCTTGTTTTTGTACACCAGTGATCGTTGTTTCGACGACTCTTCATGCATATTTTTTTCCTTCCATTTGTTGATTTTATGCACTTGATTCACATTGGTATATCCATACTTATTTATATTTTCACTTTAACTTGCATTATCACTTAGATATGCTCATTTCCCACACCCTCACTGGGAAGATCTGCACTTCGCTTGGCCAAACACTACCTTGCCTAACTCAACATTGTTCAAGTCCAAGGATCAAGCTGAAAGCTTGGCCTATCAGACTGCACAATGTGCAGTACAGGCTGTCCCAACTTCACATTGAGCAATTTCATGGCTCAAGCCTACTACCTTGGCCATTGAGATTGTGCAATGTGCAATCTCTCCCTAACTCTTCCTAGGCTGAATTGTGCATTGCACAGTCTCAAGCCTCAAGCTACATCATTGGCTATTGAGACTGTGCAATGCACAGTCCCTCCAGCCAATCTCCCTCCCTTGACCTCAAAAATTGCGACATCTTTCTCATCATTTCACTAGTTTGTTGCCCGATCTTGCTTTAAAATTTGATTTGTTGAAGCTAATGTTTTCTTGCCATGAGTGCATTTTCCTCCTACAGGTATTACATTTGTTGAGCACTTCTCCGCAACAGTCACTATTACCATGGAACCCAAGAGAGTTGATTCAAAGGATACCATAGAGAGAAGTATCGGAGAATCAGTCAAGAGTATGGTAGTAAACTTACGAGTGTATTCAGATACTCAACTGTTTGTGGGAAATGAATCAGATCTTACATGGCATAAAGTGAATTAAGCTTTCTCATTAAATAACTTCAAAGTATATCTAGACGACCGACAAGTATACAATAATGTTTAGTGGTTGAGATTACACAATGTTGCATGTATACATCCATCCTTCCCATGTGCAGATTCTATCAGCTAGATTGTTTCACATATTGATCTAAAGAATATGACTTTGAGAAATTATAGTGAACAAAAGCTTGCTACTTTTATGGCAACAAATTACTATCTTATGTACTATTTTCCTAAGCTAGAAACACTCATGGATTCATACTTCTATGCCACCAATAGTTATGTGAGCATGAAGTATATTGTTAAAAGTTGGGTGAAAGATCCATCAAAGTTTTGTCAGAAACTCACCAACACTTACAAGAAAAAGTCTCTCAGGAGGGCCTATCAGTTCTTGGTTATCCTAACTTGCAAAATCTATGGTCAGCAGATCACTGAGACCTTTCCTCGAGGGTGGGAAATCTTATTGAACCACGTTGTGAATGAGGGGCAGTATTCAAATAGTCAAACTTGTTGGCTCGATAGTTAAGTATCCATGTAGTGAACGCCCCAAATCCTCACAAGGGTGGGCAAGCAACATTCTAGATGTATTCATATTTACTGGATGCAATATGTGCGCACAATTGATTCCCTAGCATGAACTAGACTTGGACACCTTGAGACCCTGTTATGCACATCCACTGTAGGTTTCTCTCATATTGCATCCATTGAGGAGTAATGGAGAATCTAACCAACCACTTCCTCATTCTGTTATACAAGATGATCTTTGAATAAGAACCACCTTGCATCTCACGTGGGGTAATGAAAGTAGTAGTAGAGATATAAGATTGGTTTTCCTCATCGGATGACACCTTCCTTAGAGTGTTCAGTGAATAGAAGTCACCACATATTTTGCCAAGGTATGCCACCAAAATAAACTTGTCATGCAAGAAGTTTCATATCATCTCTCCACATGGGTTTCATGAGATCAAGAACCTGAAATTCGTGGATACCGAAGGAAAGGTTATAGAGAATTTTTCATTTGGTACTAGGAATTTTAATCCATATGATCCTTGTGGTGTTTGAAGAGACCATTGTGTGAGAATTCATTTTCAGTGGCTAAGCGGGAAATTTCACTGGTTAGAGGAGGATCCATGGAAAAATTATCATAATGCCTCCAAGTCCCATGTGCCAGTTATTTTTATAGGGACTTCATAGGTGACTCCGTAGAAGGAATCTAATCTAAAATAAATACCAGCAAAAGGGAGCAACCCTACACATGAAAAGGGAAATATTAAGGTTGCATATAGCCCAGGGGGATAATGAAGCCCTAAGATGAAAGAAAATCCAACTATTATGAAAGTAGCTTTGGCAACAAAGTCAAGCAGAAAACAAAGGATGCAGGGAGTAGCATGGAGGAAGAGGGAAGAACAGAGGAGATCGGAGGAAGAAAAGAAGAAGCAAGAACGATAAGAGAAGAAGAAGTGAGAAGAAGAAGAGAGGAAAAAGGAAATAATAGAAGAAAAACCTAGAAATATGTTGAGGAGTAAGAACAAAACCGATAACTATAGGAGGAGAGCATACAAATGCAGGACTAGGAGCTTGCTTAGAAAATTGAATAATTGATTGATATTGTAGACATGGAGGAGGAACCAGATTCGCAAAATCAAGATTTCAACCTAATTCTGAGTACACAATAGGTCATCATTCAGTCTCCACCCCCACCAGCAGTAGAGTTAGCTCCAAGTGAGGAAGAGGAAGTTGGTCCTCTTGATGATGATCTGGTCATAGACATGTAAAATATCTCATACAATGAACTTCAGAAAAATATTGTAAAAGTGCGTAAGAAGCATTTTCTGGATGACCTCACATCTCATCCATTTATTAGAGAAATGGTGTTATGGTAGACACTAGGAAGAATCCCAATTCCATTTCTACAGCCAGCTTGGCCTTCGCAGGTCCAACAAATTTGAATACTGAGTATTTTATGGCCAAGAATAAGCAATTGGCACAAAACTTGTAGGTCGTTAGGAAATAAATTGAACAATTCCACGCAGTAGCCCTACATGTAGCTTCCACATAGGTTCATCTGGAGGAAATGGAGGCAACAATACTTGGAGAAGTATCGACACTTGGAGAGACCATGTGAAATATTTATGAGGAGTTTGTTACCGTGCATAAGGTAGTTTTCCACTTGAACGAATTGTAGCAAAAATGTAGATACTTTATCAAAACTCTTATGGTTTTACTAGCATCCACCACTGGCATGCATGAATGGTCAATGTGATACAAACGGGCACCACGTGAACTAGGAAAGAAAACAAAGCAGGAGGCAGAGATGAAGAAAGCAAAGGTTTGTATACTCATCTAGAACAACAAACAACTCTCCTCGTTCTTTGCTATCATTTAGGCCTTGTATGCATGATTTTATAATAGCATGGATGTCTTAGTTAAGACCCAAAAGATCCCATCATTTGGCTCCCTCGTTGAAGTCAAATGCAAGAACTAGGTTAGGCAGGAGATAGATGAATACTTGGAGCAATGCAAATAGATTGGCATCAGAGAAGATCTTGAAGTGAACATACAAAACATGCAGAAGTACATCAGTGGCCTTGTCCAAATCAAAATGATGTTGCTCATGTTGAAGATAGAAGTACAAACCAGTTCCAAGTTAGTGTACCCAGATGCCATGGAGGCTAGAGTTTGCTTCGAATGTGACATCATCACACAGTTTGAGGGACTCATTTCATATTACAGAGCTTGGGTTCATTACGTGACTGAGACACATCAAGTGGAAGTTAGGGGAGTCCAAGAATCACAAAGGGGAATGTGAAGAGTCACCCCCTTTTATTATAAATACATCCTCATAGCTCATGTAAAGGGCTTTTGGGAGCCAAGATTTTGGCTAGGCTTAGACTTAGAATCAAGAGCTTGGGAGTTTTTTGAGAGCCTTGGCTTCTCCATAGCATAGAGGGTGTATCTTTCTTTGGAGGAGTAGTTGATGTAGACTTCATGTTCCACTATTGGGGCTAGTGGTCTGTCAATGGTGTATGTATGATTAGACCTTTCACTTTAATAAAAGTTCAGAGCTGACACATTTTCATGCATATGTTGTGAATATAGTTGGACTATTCTTGTTGTATTTGTGATGCATTTTATATAACTTACGATTATTCTTATGAATTATTTCATTTTCATTGGTATGAATCTTATTGAATGTGTGTTGTTGTATCGCTATTAACTTCTTAGCTATTTTGCATATTAGCTTGTGATGTCAATTATGATCATGTGTTCTTTCCAAGATGCATATTATTACGTGATTCTAAGGGGATCACTCAGTTTCTCTTCATCTGTTAGAACCTTCATGCATCGCACTTGAATTTATGCAGGGTCTCACACTTGCTCTCACCAAACTCACCATACATCACTCTATGCAATATTGCAACCAAGGAATATCATTAACACCCACTGCATCAGCAATTAGGTCGTATTTCAAGATGGTACTCCTACACAAAAAGGTGTGAGGTCTAATTGAGACTACATATTAGGGAGATCCCATGAATTTTTGCGGCTCTAGCACCATCAACACAACCATACCACTTATTGGAGCTTTAGAACAAAAATAATTGTGATATCTACAACCATATACATATATACATGTACATATAGAAAAAATCATTTACTTGACCCAACAAATAATGAAGGATATAAAGTTTGCATCTGATCAGACATCTCCCATGTAGCTTCATCGGGCCTAAAGTTATTCGAGTGCACTTTAACTTACTCAATTACTTGGCTCCAGAGCATGAGGTTTTTCCACTACAATATACACTGAGGCTATGGTTAGAATTCTCCCTATGGTGCCACTTGCAATACAGACCAATCAATCACATGATCAACATCCTAGACATACTTCTTAAGTAATGAAGCATGGAAAACATCACAGACATTCACTATCAGAGGCAGTGAAAGTCTGTAGGCCATAGGTCCAATCCTCTTAAGGATCTCTAAAGGACCACAATACTGAGGTGCAAACTTGGCAGATTACCCAATGCTCAAAGATATCCTCATGGGCTTGACGCACAAGTACACATACTCCCCAACCTGAAACTCATTAAATACCATGTACTGATCTACATAACACTTTTTCCTATCATATGCTACCTTTAAATTCCTCTTAATAGCTTATATCTTTTATTCCATATCTTCCAACATGCCATGTCCAATCAGCACCCTCTTCACTAGATCACTCCATTTGATAGGAATGTTACAACTATGCCCATAAAGTGCCTCAAATGGACTCATCTTCAAGAAATCCTGATACCCATTATTATAAGAAAACTCTACCAATAGAAGATAATCTTTCCATTTTCGTTATTGATGCATGGCATACATCCTCAACATGTCCTCCGGAATCTTGTTGACCTTCTTTGTCTGTCCATCTATATACGAATGATAAGTTGTACTGAAGGCAAACTATGTCCCCAACGTTGCAAACAAATCTTTCCAAAACTTAAAAGTGAACTTGGCATCTTTGATAGATACAATCTTCTTAGGAACAACATCTAATCTCACTATCTCCCCGATGAAAATAGGTGGTATCTCACTAGCTGAGTTTGTAGACAAATGCAATGAAATGAGATACCTTACTTAACCTATCAACCTCAACCATAATAGAATCATATTGCTTAGATGTCCTTGGAAAACCTGTAATGAAGTCCATAGAAATGACATCCCATTTTCACTCTAGAATCGAAATCAGTTGTAATAGACCACTTCGATTCTCACACTCTGCTATTACCTTGACAATCCAAATATTTCACAACAAACTTAGCCATCTCTTTCTTCAATTTCGTCTAATGTTAGAATTACTTAACCATTGTTAATGTCTTTTTATATCACAGGTGGACGAAATAAGGCTTGACATGAAAATCTCTCAAGATAATCTTCTTGAGCTTACTGTCATCTAGTACATAAATCCTATTCTTCAACCTTACCAAGCCATCTACTGTGAGATGATACTACTCATCCCTATCACTTGGACCCTGCTACTGTAGCTTGTGCATCAACGGTCGATATCTGTCATCATGTTTTCCTACATACAATATCGGCTCCTGCAAATTCGTCCCATAAGAACTCACCGTTACAATGTGATTCACCTACACTCTCCTACTAAGAGCATCTACAACCTTGTTCTCCTTTCCCTTCATGTACCTAATCTTGAAATCAGTCTCACTGAGAGTATCCAACCATCTAGCTTTCCTAGAATTCAAATTAGGTTGGTAAAGCAAGTACCTCATCCCATTATGACCATTCATTAAGGAAAACCTCTTACCAAGAAGATAGTGTCTCCACGTTTTCAGTGAATGAATGATAATCGCCAACTCAATATCGTGAGTCACATAGTTCTGTTTGTGCTCATTCAACTTCCTTGACTCATAACATACCACATGTCCCTCCTCCATCAGGACTCCACCAAGTCCCCTCTTTGAATCATCTATACATACCAAAAAATATTTATATGGATCTGCAATTTTCAAGACCAAAGCATTTGTACTCAAATTATTGAACTGTTCAAAACTAGTTTCACACTCCTCAGTCCATTCAAACTCCTTCCCTTTTTGCTGCAAATATGTAATAGGATAGGAAATTCAAGAGAAGTTCTTAATGAACCTCCTGCGATAACCTGCTAGTCCCATGAATGATATGATCTCATCCACATTCCTTAGAGTTGTCCACTCCATGAAATCTCTGATCTTTTCCGAGTCCACTACTATACCTTCCTTGAAAACAACATGTCCCGAGTAATGAAATTTTGCCTAAAAGAAACTTTACTTACTAAGATTGGCATACAATTGATGCTCTCTTAGAAATATTAACATTGCTACCAAGTTTTCTACACGTTCTTCCTCATTCTTAGAATATATAAATTTTTCATCAATGAATACTATCACAAACTTGTCCATTTAAGGACACAATACACTATTCATCAAACACATGAAATTGGTTGGAGCATGTTGGGAACAGGATCCCCCAAGCACAGTTTTGGGGCTAAAAGCCCATGTTTTGGGTCGAAATTTGTAATAAACCTGTAAAGACTTTGCATTTTGTGGTCGTGGAGCGTGAAGGTATCATGAGTCATAAAGGGTTGTCCGCCCCTATTTTTGTAAAGTAAAGTCGGCTGTATAAAAAGAGCTAAGCTCTAAGTAGTTTTAGAGAAGAAGTGAAGAAATGGGAATAAGTCTTAGAGAGTCATAGCTCTGAAATAAGGAGTTTAAGTTTTGGGTCGTAGCATAGGTAGAGGCTCTGCAGCTGAGTGCGCAGAGGCCTAGGGTGGAAGTCCACAACTAAGTGCACAAACCCCTACAGTTGTGTGCACAGGACGAATAGAGTCTGTAATCGCTTGAAGATATCAATAAAGAGAAGTATTCTGCAAATTCTGTCTTTGTTCCGATTAATGCATCTTGTCATATTATGTATGAATTTCCTTTATAATGCTTATGTGATGCATGAATGTGTGTAATTATGTTGGATAACTGAACGAAAATAAGAATATCTTTTTACGCGGTGCTAATTGTGAGTATCTAATAAGATAAGTAAGACACTTAGACTAGTTTGGGAATTTGCATGGTATGCTACCCTAACAGCATGAAAGTACCTAAGCCGTAGGTTAGGGCTACGTGAAGGTCGATCGTACCTTTTCACAGAGGTACTGACGACCGAAATAGAGGGCTAGTATGGAAAGCCCTAGAACTAAGTGACCTGTGCGAAGGCAGGAATAGAAGGAATAAAATGACATCACGACCATCTCAGGGTGCGGAAACTTGGTTCTAGCATCCCCCCATACTGCTTCGGGTGAGACTTCAGTCCGCGCTCTGTGGGCTGATGCCGAAAGGGATAGTAGTGTAGGGATTTGTTTGGCTAGTTAATGTTGAACCTAGGTCAGGCCCCAACAAGCCAACAAATGGTTCTGTTGCCGACACCAGAATCTACATCACAGATGTGTGATGTCATATCACTGGAATCAAACTAAAAAAGAGATTGGAGGCTAGTTGGATAGAAATATCCACGAATTCACGACGCATGAAAATAGAAGCTTGTGATTGACAAAGGAAAATTGGTTGGACAAGTACCGATATATAGAAATACATGAGATATTTTTATGTTTCTTTTCGATTGAGCTATACGAGTGGATCGTGAAGCTAGCAGATAGCCAAGGAAGGTGGAAACTTGACAGTCCTATTGTTTGGACCCCGGAGCTAGTGCGAAGATTGGAAGCATCCGATGATAAGATCACCTATGATGTTGATCATTAGCTCGATCACGTCATAGGAGGATTTGTAACTGAATTTTTGGTCGACACCTCAGTCAGCTACAGTGAGGTGGAGTGATGCTTTTTCAAAGGTCTGCAAGGTAAGTACGTGAAATCTTTGAATACCTGGATTAAAATGTTATTGTGCAAAAAACGGGTTATGCAACTACCTTGATGTTTGGAGCTACGCGAAGTGGAAAAACTTACAGGAATGAAGGAAGAAAGGGTCCTGAATATAGTCCATTGATTTCACCTCCGCGAGGTGACGAAGAGGGAATAGCGCAAGTTTCTCCGCGAAGTGATATTCAATTAATAAGACAAGGGTTCCCACCACTGCCACCTTCGCCCACACCACCTCCAACTTCACCACCATCACCTATGACTTCACCCGTACCACCTTCGCCTCCACCACAGTTCAGTATGGCAAACTCAGTGAAATTGCCTTTGTTCAAAGGCTTGGGAAATGAGGACCCGGACCAGTTATGGTTCGTTGTGAAAGATGTATGGGAATCTCAGGGTGTTACAAATGATAACATGAAGAAGGAAACCTTGGTTAGTGCTCCGCAGGATCGCACGCTAACCTGGCACATTAAGTACTCTAATGATAACCCGAATGCTGGAGTGGCTAACATCCAGACAACACTAATTAAATAATTCAGTAGGCCTAAATCTGAGGCACAATCAATTGTGGGGTTCAAGGAAATCGCAATGCAATCAGGCGAGACACCTTGGGAATTAGATCATAGGTTGAAGTGTAAAATTAGTGAAACTAACATGAACTTAACAGACGGACAACATCATGAATGGTTTGTGGCTTCGCTCCTGCCTCACTTGAGGGTTGCATTGTCACAATAGAAGATAATGACTCAGGCAGAGGCCTTGGATATTGCAATGAGACTCCATGAAACACCAATGCAAGATCCAAATCTAGGGGTTCAGCAGATCCATGCACAGCTGAAAAATCTTTGCCTGGAGATGTAAAGTTTGAAGCAGGACAAAATAGTTTGACCAGAGGTGCATGAAGAGGTATGGTGTCTAAAATGCAAGAGTCAGGGGCATGACAAAGACCATTGTCTGGTATTTGCAAACTATATTGCAGGAGGAGGACCGATTCCTTTAAGGCCAGAAGTTCAGGCAAGACCGAGCACGAGGCCTACATTGTGGTGCACTATATGTTAGGTAGTAGGAAAGCATGCCACAGATAACTGTCATTTGTTATAGAAGTTTGTACAGACACCGCAACAACTGTTCTGCATATTTTGTAGGTCGGTAGGGCATGATGAGCGTAATTGCAGAAACTATGAATTGATGATGGATAAAACTCCCACCTATAGGGTACAAGAAGAAACGCGACCCTCTGACCAAAGCATGGGGATGGTGCAAATGGGATTTTAGGGGCACGGACAAGGCCGAGGTGAAGGAGGACCTAGCAGAGGTCAGGGACAATTGATCTGCTACAATTTCGGAGGACTAGGACACTATGCCCGCGATTTCACTAACCCTACATGTCCATCAGGCAAGTATTTCACTTTGTTTGATCATGAAATAGATGATTGTCCTACGCTAATAGCAAGGATATGTGACAAAGGGGCGCTACCCCCCCAACCGACTCAGAACCTGCAAATGATGAGGTCTTAGCCACGCGAAGAGGATCCGAACGTAAATATAGTGCTTCGAAGTGGAATCACAACAAGAGATGATAAGGGGAAACAACCCAAGGATAACACATGGGTTCATAAAGCTCCAGTGAAGGAGACTGAGTTCGATTTGGAGCGCGCACATGAAACATTCATGGAGGCGAAGAAGAGCTTTGCTGAGGCCTCCACCTTAGGGAGCAAGGATATGCCTGATCAAGAGATGGACCCTTATATGCTTACAACCTTCCTGGAGACCTGCATGAAGCTACTGCGTGATAGCAAGGCTGTGAAGGGGTTGTAGGAGCTCATAAATAGATGCGCTGGAAATACTCCATCTAAACCATGTGTAGTATGAAAGCTTGGTAAGCATGAAACAAGGACGAGACGAGAGATGAGACTGACCGCACAGAGAGGAGAGTATGAGATGGATAAGGTTATCTTGGATCTGGGGTTAGACGCGAACGTCTTATCGAAAAAAACTTGAGAATGGACGGGAAGACCCACACTGCAATGGTCTTCGATTCAACAAAGGAAGGCGAATCAACAGAAGATCATCCCCATGGGATGGCTGCAGGGGGTGACTATAGATATTGAAGCTGCGAGCATGCTGATATGAACGGGCTACTGATATGAACGGGGTAATCAACCTAAAGAAACGAAAGATGATATTTGAGAAGAAATCGCTCTGCATAATGGTACCCCTAGATTCCGCTGAAGGATTGCGCTATACTGAACCAGTGTGCGATTATGAGATCGATGACGATATGGACTATATCTATAAGATAACATTGTGAGACCAAGACTGGGTGAATCCAATAGTGGATGGACGAATTACATGAGATTGCGAGAGTTCCTGCACCTCGGATTCTGATGAAGAATTGGAGCGCTGGCAAAATCAGTTACATGAAGTAACCACGCTGATTTGTAACATGATGACCCAGTCGCTATGCTATGTTGTAAGAGGTAAGAAATCTGCCTACTTATGATGTCCTGAATGATGTAGATATCTTTTTGGATGCATTTGAAAGGGAGCTACCAGAAAAGTAGTGCTTCCAGGCGTTCAACTGGGCACTACGCACTATGTCCGGAAGATGGTGGGTACGCACAAGGGAAGCTTTAATGATTGGCGCGAATGTAGGGGGATGATGAGAACATGATTCAGGGAGACGAATGTGTGAATAACAAACAAATATGATGGTAGGATGATCCGTGTACACACTTGGCCAAATGGGCTCTGGATTATGGAGAGAAGCCCTAACCTATGGTATATGCACTCCAGAAGTTTCGACACTAGTTGCTGGGAGGTCATTTTAAGATGTACATAGATCATTATGAACTGAAGTGCCTGGTCAATGAGCCTGTGTTGGGGGAGAGAATCTGTAGATGGCTGTTATTGTTCTAGGAATATGATTTTGAATTTATTGTGAAGCCTGGATCACTGAAAGGGGGACCAGACCATCTGTCACGCATCAAAACAGGGGAAGATCCCACTAATTTGGAGGAAGGATTGCCTGATGCACAAATTTTTACAGTACGCATTGTGAATGGTCAATTCGAGGATATAATACACTTCCTGATGATAGGAACTACCCCAGAAGCATATACCATCCAACAGAAGGAGGAGTTAGTGGTGCGCGATAGATTTTTCTGTCATTGTTGGGCATCTGTACAAAATGGGGTCCAATAAGATATTGTGACGGTATGTACTGGAGTTTGAAAGAAGTAACATCTTTGCAAACTATCACGGGGGCACCTCGGGAGGACATTATGTAGGGAGAGCAACAACGTAGAAGATTCTTCGCATAGGGTTGTGGTGGCCAACCCTCCATCAGGTTTCAAAAGCATACTGCAAGGCGTGTGATGTATGTCAAAGGACTGGCAAGCCATTGCGGAGGGATGACATGCCTTTGAATCCATAGATAATGTTACAACCCTTTGATAAATAGGCGATAGACTTTGTGGGACCCATCTAGCCCCAAGGAAAGACGAGAGCGAGGTACATTATCATCGCGACAGAGTATTTGACCCGATGGGCGGAGGCACAACCTATGAAGGATTACATAGGCGCGACTATTGCAAAGTTCCTATTTGAGTATCTACTAACATGATTTGGCTATTCAAAGATTTTGATGAGTGATTGCAGTACGCACTTTCTGAATGATACGATCAGCACACTGACGGAGGAATTTCAGGTATATCACCAGAAGGGCACACCTTATCACCCGCAGGATAATGGGACGGTGGAAGCATTCAATAAAATGCTAGAGAATGTGTTGACCAAGGTTTGCAATGCTCAATGAAGAGATTAGGACCTACACATACCTGTAGTACTATGGTCTTATCAGATGACATGCAAGAAGTTGACTGGAAAAACTCCCTTTAGGCTTGTCTATGTTGTTGAAGTAGTAATGCCTATGGAATATATTGTGTCTAGTCTACACATAGTGGTACTCATAGGTATGACGGATCGCGAAGCCCTGGAGGAGAGGCTCGTGTAGCTAGCTGAGCTTGAGGAAGAGATATTTTTGGCTAGATTTCACCAATAGTTCCAAAAGCAGTGCGAAAAAGCATGGCATGATTGCCACATTAAGCTACACACCTTTAAGGTAAATGACCTGGTTTTGTTATATGATAGTAAATTTGATAAATTTCCAGGGAAGTTCAAGATGCACTGGTTAGGGCCCTATGTCATTAAGGAGATTATTGATAAAGGAGCGATACAACTTGTCAAATTGAATGGAGATCCCTTCCCAGGAAAGGTGAATGGCAGTCAATTGAAGCCATACACTGGCAGTTTGTCCATGTGACTACATGAAGGTAGCACAGTATTAGTGCTCCAGGCAGCTAAAAGGAGGCGTGGGACTATGAACTACACTACCCAGGTTGGGGAGCTACGCGATTGGAGAATTGTGTGAAGCAAGGAAGTGTCACAGGGTTCACAGCAATGCGAAGGGAATTGTGCTACCCAGGGAGAAATCGCGCAGGTTGGCCGGAAAGTGACTATTAAAGTCACTGTTCATGATTTGACAGTAGAAATGCAGCCAAATGGAGAGGGCGCCCGACATTTAAGATGAAGTTTATGGCTTAGATCTTTGAAAACCTGGCGCCAATCCAACATTAATGAACCAAATTTGGGGGGAATGATGGATTTGAATTCAAAATGCCTTATAAATTACAAGTGGTTGTCCAACAAAAAACACTTGCCATTTTGAGAATAGAGTTGTTGAGCTCTCAGGCACACATGAATCGCGAGGATTATGAAATTCTGATAGCCAGTAAAGTATTTGAGACATTGCTAAAGGAGAGATAATATTTCTTGCATAAAATCATGTTGGCACCCACAAAAGCTATAGATACCGAAGCAGCAGAGTCGGCATTGGAAATGGAGATAGAGGAAAAAGTAGCTGCTCCAGAAGTGGTTAAAGTATTAGCAGAAGTCCCTAAATCATTGAGGACACTGAGACCAAAGCCGACCCCAAACAAGGAAACTACAAAGGATAAGAAGGGCAAGCAGCCTGTCATACCGGTGCACGCATCGCCAAGAAGAAACCCACCGAAGGGCAAAGCCATAAATTTGGAGCCAGGGGAGGAAAAAATCGAAGACATCTCGATGGATAATGAGGATGTGGGAGTTGAAGTGGAGGAAGTTGAAGCCCAGGGTGTTGACCCTGAGTCTGTCCCTCCGCGCAATCCCAAGACCAAGGTGCCAAAATACATCGATAAGAGAAAGACCCCGTTGCAAACCCATCTGCTACCAGATGAGATTGTGTTCGAAGGACCGTGCTTGGCATCGGTGCCGTTGCTAAAACTTGAGGACTGGGACTTGGATGACCATGATAAGTTCCCACACCTAGCGACCGATTAGTTGATGCATCGCATCATCAATATGAACATTGGAATGACTGCATTCGAGCCGCGGAGGTGGCTTAGAGGAGTAGACAAGGTAGGGTTGCTCAACTTACTTTGGGTGTCGTACTACAACCACACCCTAGTGACAATATTGGTCATCAAGTAGCTATTGTGCTTGGTGCATGATGGGTGTCTATGGCTGGAGGATCTAATACCGATCACAAATATTTTGATTCACAGGATAACACGACTGTCATATACAGGAGATAATCCGACCATGATATTTGGCAGAAAAGGTGGTGAGAAGGCCCTTGCAAAATCCATGAAAGAAAAGTTTACGCTCGTGAAGAAGCCACGCAGATATGCTATATCCAGCATCTGCGACCCTGCTGTGAAGGTAGCCACGTAGATCTTAGCAGGGAAAGTGATGAGGAAGTGTTGTGCCGATGAGGTGTTAGCACCTGTCATCGCGCTAGCAGCGTAGTGCACCGAAGGATTCTAGTTCAACTGGTTGGACTACCTTCGCAGAGAGTTCTTAGCAAACTGTCATGAAGCACAGGAGCTCAGCAATATGTTCCACTACGCGTGGCTCTTGCTGTCAATTGTGTTGGTAGCATGGGAGCTTCCAGAGGATAGCTAGTTCCCTTCGGTCACACCAGACCTCCCAAAAGCAGCGAAGTACGCTTCAATGTGGGCAACCAAGGACGCACAGCAAGTCAAGGACAATAATATCTTTAGCATGTTGATGGAGATGAACATCTGCATGGCCATCAATCTCAAACCACAATTGTCGCCTACGGTGTACGACAACCTACAAGGCTACACAGAATTTAAAGTAGACTTTCATCATGTATCTATCAGGGCACAGAAGGACCCTGTGTAGAAATGGTATGACTTGCCTTATTTGGGAATGGATGACGTCATTGATGTGGTACTTGATCAATGGCAGACAGAGTGGTGTTCTACAACAAACTTGGCCATGGGAGGGAGCAAGTCCGCCGCGCAGAGGAAGAAGGAGGCCAAGCTTAATATGACACAACTGGATAAAAAGAGGAAAAGGAGGCAACTGAAAGGAGGAAAAAGGAGGTAGCTGAAAAGGCCTAAGCAAAGCATGAGGCCACACAATAGACATCAAAGCAGACAAGTGGGATAGAGTGAGGCTTTGACAAAGGCGCGGGGTCACCTTAACCTGAGACAAAGGAGGAGATAGACGAGCAGCAAGGCATGGACCCACAGGAGACGTCCGCGTGCATCAAGTGTCCAAGGGAGCTGGAGAAAGGAGGGTCCAGGAAGAAATCAAAAGCTACCAAGACATCACTAGACTCTATCACGCTAACAGAGGGTGATTTTCATGATATCGGTGACACAGTGAGGGATGTTACAGCGAGGGCCCTGCAATAGTTTGAAGAGCAGCAGCAGATAACCTTTGGGGCCATCCAGATAGGTTTACAGGAATTGCAGACCTGCGCATCTCAGGCTGGCACAGTGTCCACTAGCCTAGCTATTGGCACTTCAGATGCTGCTGATATACTGCGTGCGAAGGCGTCCAGTGTGATAGTGATGCCTGATGGATCACTGACCACTGAGAACCACACTGACAGGCCTACTGTCAGTGCCCTAAAGGGAGTAGGGTTGGATTTGGTAGCGCTACCTGGTGAAATGCTCCACCTCTTGTAGGATGGAGTGATTGCAGAGCTAAGGGCTCGTGAGCACCGAGCCCTCTAGGTGATCAGTGAACATCAGATCAACAACAAGCAGATGGAACTACAATGAGACTTTTCCATCGCCGCTATGATCGAAGCGACCAATCAGAACAAGTGCACTATGCAGGTCGTCAAGGAGGCATGCCAAATGGTCTCAAAGTTGGCCATTCCCGAGGAGGATCCAGTCGAGGTGCACATTCATAAGCTGGCTACGGGCGTGCACGACACTCGTACTGAGATGGCGAAGTTTCAATTGGAGTTGAACCTGCAAATCACAGAGTTGCAGTTGAAGGCCCAGCCTTCAACTCTTCCAGAAGTCAAGGAGCGGCGGGCGACCGCTATCACAGAAGCAGTAGTAGCAGTGGATAATGCAGTAGTAGACTACACGCAACTTTTTGAGCAGTCGTTTGAGGTCCTGACAAACTTGCAGGGGGACCCCAATTTACAACGACTAGAGATGGAAGCATCTGAGCTAGAGCTACGCTATGATGAGGTCAAGGGCACAATGCAAACCATTGCACTGACACAAAGACTAGCAAAGCTGCAGGAGGCCAGGTAGCTAAAAGAACAGGTGGATGCAGCGCTGCACAAGGAAGCAGCATTGAAGGAAAGACTGAAGTCCTAGTTGGATGAAGCTTACATGATGACAGGATCTATTGAAGGAAAGCTTGCAACTTTGTAAGCAACTTAGCAAAAACTTCAGGCCGATAGTTTAGGAGTAGTGACCGAGCAGATGGTCGAAGACGCGAAGCAAGTGGCAACTCAGTGCACTACCGAGGTTGTGGTCATACGATTCGAACTAGAAGGTTTTTGCACTAAGATCTCCGTGCCTGCCGAGTGACTCGAGGGTGAGTCATGATGTTTGTGTTGGGGGCTTGTTGGGAACAGGATCCCCCAAGGACAGTTTTGGGGCTAAAAGCCCATGTTTTGGGTCGAAATTTGTAATAAATTTGTAAAGACTTCACATTTCGTGGTTGCGGAGCGTAAAGTTATCATGAGTCATAAAGGGTTGTCCGCCCTTATTTTCATAAAATAAAGTTGGCTGTAAAAGATATACCCATGGTCCGCAGACCATGGGATTGTATAAAAAGAGCTAAGCTCTAAGTAGTTTTAGAGAAGAAGTGAAGAAATGGGAAGAAGTCTTAGAGAGTCATAGCTTTGAAGTAAGGAGTCTAAGTTTCGGGTCGTAGCGTAGGTAGAGGCTCTGCAGTTGAGTGCGCAGAAGCCTAAGGTGGAAGTCTGCAGCTGAGTGCACGGACCCCTGCGGTTGTGTGCACAGGGCGGATAGAGTTTGTAATCACTTGAAGATATCAATAAAGAGAACTATTCTGCAAATTTTGTGTCTTTGTTCCAATTAATTCATATTGTCATATTATGTATGAATTTCCTTTATGATGCTTATGTGATGCGAAAATGTGTGTAATTATGTTGGATAACTGAACAAAAATAAGAATATTTGTTTACGCGGTCCTAACTCTGAGTATCTAACAAGATAAGTAAGACACTTAGACTAGTTTGGGAATCTACACAGTACGTTGCCCTAGCAACACAAAAGTACATGAGCCATAATTTAGGGCTGCACGAAGGTCAACCATACCTTTTCAAGAAGGTAATGGCAATCGGAATAGAGGGCTAATCTGGCAAGCCCCAGAACTAAGTGACCTGCGTGAAGGCAGAAATAGAAGGAATAAAAGAACATCATGACCATCTCAGGGTGCAGAAACTTGGTTCTAGCATCCCCCCATACTGCTTCGAGTGAGACTTCGGTCTGTGCTCCGCGGGCTAATGCAGAAAGGGCGAGTAGTGTAGGAATTTGTGTGGCTAATTAACGTTGAACCTGGGTCAGGCCCCAACAAGCTAATAAAGCATTAGTAAGACAAAATGGAACCACTAGAAACTCATAATTCCCATACCTAGTACGAAATGTTGTCTTGCAGATGTCCTCTTTGTTGATGTGTACCTGATGATATCATGATATCAGATCAATATTTGAAAAAATTGATGCTTCCTTCAATTTATCAATCAAGTCATCAATCTGCATAAAAGGGTACCTGTTCTTGATCGTCACATTGTTCAACTGCCTATAATAAATACAAAACTTAAGAAGGTGACGCACTTGGCCTAATGTGTCCCTTATCAATCATGTCCTTAAGCTACAGCTTCAATTCCACCAACTTTGGAGTGCTCATTCTGTAAGGTTCCTTTGATGTTGGTCTCGCTGATGGTACCAACTCAATAGAGAATTCCACTTCCCTATGAGGCGGTATATCTAAAATATCTACTAGAAATACATCCTAAAACTGTTGCAAAAATGAATACCTCTTCAAGAATTCATCGTCCTCAACATCCTTCCCTTTGTCACTAGAAATATGAACTGTAAAAAATACACACCCTTTCCTGCAAATGTGTTTTTTCCTGCATAGTTGTAATCATTCTCAGTGATGTAGGATTCTTCTTACCATGCAAGATTCTCTTCTCTCCATCATCATCCAAGAACTCAATAGCCTTCTCGTAATAATCTACCTTAGTCCTATGAAGGTACAAACAATCCATACCCAAAAGAAAATTGCATGAACCCAAAGGAAACACATTCAGATGCGTTGATGTAGGCATGCCATTCATCTCAAATGTACAAGCTCTCACCCAATGATGAACTCTTTTCTCAATACCTATAGCCAACTGCACCAACCAAGTCTCTCCATGCACTTCTTTACTCAAGCCACACTTATCTTGGAGGTCAGAATTAACATAACTATAATTACATCCAGGATCAATAAAAATGGAAACAACTCGATGAAAAAGCTTACCTTCCATCTCAATAATGGATGTCTGGCAATCTACCTACTTGTTATCAAATGTTGTATAAATTTGAGGAATTCTCTGTCCAAAATCCCCAACTGTCTATGCCTCCTAAGCACTATAGATTTTAGGTATGCCACCCTAATACAATAGACAATCCTTCTTGGAATTATCCTTGCCACATATCCTACACTACAACGGTTCTCTGTAAGTACCTTTATTCTGCTTCTTTCCAGGATGAGATCGATGTCCCTTCTATATTGTACTCAAATTCTTGTAAGGAGTCACATTCTCTTTCTCACCCGCATCCTGAGGTATTCCCTGATTTGGAGTCCATTTTCCTTTAGTCTTTCCATTACCTTTCTAGTCATGCTTAGGTTATGACTTATGCTTAGGCTACAATAATAGTGCTTCAACTTCCCAATTACTTCCTCCATCGACTGAGGCTCGTCATACTCATTTTGATCCTTGAATTTTAATGGTAGTCAATTGATGAATCTCTGGACCTTTTTCTTCTCATCGTTAAGATACAACACGTACCTCAACAATTCTAAAAACTTAGTTGTATACTCTTCGTCTATTATAGATCACATCTTCAACTCGTGGAACTCCTCAGCCTTACCATCATAGTACCTCACTGACAAGTACTTATTCCTAAAGAGTCTTTTGAACTCATGCCAACTCAACTCCCCTGTCATGATGCCTTTGACACAATTCACATCTTCCCACCAAATATTTTTCTTTGCCTTGAGACTGAAAATAGTTATTCTTGCCTTCATATTCTCTGTATAGTCATGCATCTCGAAGAACTTCTTCATTCCAAGAAACCATGTTTTTGTGTCTTCCAGATTCTTCATCTCTCCATCGAATGTAGGAGGCTTGTCCTCCTTGAACTCATCTGGAAAGTGTGGCCTCTAACTCATCCTGTAAGGATAATAGTGATGAGAACCATGTTTTTTATCTGATCCAGAACTAGAATAGAACCCATAACCACCACCTCTCCTGTCAGGTGTATCCATCCATTTTCCACCTTTGATTGTGTCACCCCTGTCTGACCTGTATCCTCCATGAGACTTGATACCATATGCCCCATTTATATTTTCCTCCTATCCATAAATGATCCATGGTTTTCGCTATCTCTGCAAATCTAATAAGCTTTGAAGGATCACTACATTAACCTCCTCTTTCTTTTCCTTTTCTCTGGAAAGTCTAGCCTATGACTAAATGATCCTGTCATTATCTTCTTTGCAAATTCTGATTTCTGTCGTTAGACTTCTTGAGGTATATTTTATGTCGGGATAGTACTCCTCTTTGTGCTTATCAGATGATCTATAAGGAGATTCACGTGAAATTTAATCCACCATTATTCTTTTCATCTCTGATCCTCTATCTCTTACAAACATACCATTTTAGATAAACCAAATATAAACATAACCAACATACCTTAGTGAAGTTTAGGGGAGGCTATCTCATCTACACAAAGAATCCCTTATTAGCATGATACATATATATACATATTCATATCAACATATCAACATCATGCATGATAACATCGACATCATAAATGATAACACCAACGACATACAATGACCTCTTTCACGACAACCATAATGATGAATATGCATGCATAGAAAACACACCAAAGACTAATATGAATGCATAACAATCACTTCCATCCCATCCAGTCCAAGCATTTGAACCTAGAAGCTCTGATACCAGTCTGTAATGCTACCACCACACATTTACCCACTTTGACAAGCCCTCCAAATAAATTTTAAAGGGAGTGCTACTATGACATGACCTGGCCTCCTAGTTCTAGTTAAGGAAGTTGGGCCTACAACTGAGACTGACTGACCACAAAACTAACATCCTACAGAGACTACAGATCACCTTGGAGCTTAAGAAACAACCTAGGTGGTCAATCCATGAGTTGGAACCTTGTTTCACTAACCTAGAGCCCCAACTATATGCTTGATAAGGCAAAGATGTTGTTATAGCCTCCAAGCGCATGCACAACACTACCTGAGTGCGGTTATAGCCAAAATCTCTAGTTCAAATGGTGCGGTCCCACAATTTGAGCCACCTTTCCAGTTCAACCTCCAAACCACTACCCAATATTACTTGTAACTTCTCATAATGATAAATTACATAATTACAAGAATAAACATACAAAATTGAGTTAGCAAATTGACCTAGACTGACCAAAACATACTAGGCATTTTGTCAAACACATGGTAAACATCTAAGTTACAGGTCATGAATTCATATTTGAGAGGGATTATTTTTTCTTTAGTTGTGAATCAATGATAAGGTCTAATTCCCTATCAAGTAGTTGCAACAACATTTTTGAGCCCATGCATTCATCAACCATTAGTCAACCTATCAAACATAACAAGATCCATAGCTGGAACATATTCTTAAATCATGCTTACTAACCAGCATACAACTATGATATTAACCATGAAAACATAGCCATAAAAGCCACATAATAACAAATATGAATTCTCACAAAACACAATAGGAAAATAACTCTTTATTACTTATGTAAAAGCCAACCAAGTGAGGTACTTACATGTACCACCTAACCATAGATTGAGTTGAGCCAAATATTTCTTTCAGCCAATCACCCCAATTCCATTTTCCAAGAATGAGTGTGGGATCTCATTGGATAGACCAAGACATAAAATACCAAAGGAATCCATAGGTTAAACCACTTCCACCCTAAAACTACTGCGATCTCTCCAAAACCGTTCAAGAGATCACAAAACCAAAACAAGCTTGGATGCCTCAGAATTCCTTCACCATATTTGGAGGAATTTTCCTATCTCCACCCGCCCATTGAGGGCTTCCAAGAGAAAACCATATTCAGCCCCAACCCTTGGAATTTTTCTTAATACCACCTTACCCGGCTATCCCATTACACCATGGTTATCCAGGAAGTGGCAAGGCAAGGTTGAAACCACTGTCAAACCCCGAAAAACCCATGCCAGTGACAAAAAATGAACCAATAAACAAATGTATGTACAATGCATTCACACCTCAGCTAGGAAATCATACATGCAACTTGTTACCTGCAAAATCCTCCTATTGAAGATGTTGATCCAACCATCTCCTTGCTTTCCTTACTTTCCTTACTTGTCTGTTTCCATCCTTTTCTTTCTTGATTGATTTATCCTCTTGGTCCTCTTCTCTCTATTTCTCACTAATTCCAAAAAAAACTGACAAAACTTTGTGAGCCACGGGAAAGAAAAGATAGAATATTTCCTCACCCACATTAATAGCTTCTTAGAACACATAAAATTCACAATTGAAATCGAAAATGATAATTAGCTCCTTTCCTTGATATTCTTATAACAAAGAAAAATGGGAAAATGGGCTTTCAAGTTTTTAGGAAGAAAACTCACACAAAGAGATACCTTCATGTAGATTCCCATCACCATCCTAAACAAAAATCAGGTATCATAAAAAACTTAATGACTAGAGACTCTATAATATCAGACTCTAAACATCTATATCCTGAACTTGACCATCTTTGCAAAGTCTTTGAAAAGAATGGATACAACAAACACATGATCAATAAAACCATCCACCTTACTCTAAAAATAAAAGGTAACAAGAAAATATCTTCTGACACTCCTAAAATCTCCCTCCCTTACATAAAACGCACTACTAAAAAGATTGCAAGAATCTTAAAAAAACATAATATCAATGTAGCCTTCACTCCCCATGTTGGGCATGGAATCTCCTTAAGGCATGTTTTGGGGCTCAAATCCCATGTTTTAACCGAATGATATTGTAAAGGCCCGCAAATTGCAGGCGCAGAAGTATGTTAGAGTCATAGGGTTGTCTACCCTAGTTTGTAATGTAATGTCGGCCTACTCATGGTTCCCAGACCATGGGATTGTATAAATAGAGTGAGGTTCTAGGTGTAAAAGAGAACCAAGTAGAGGATAGCGAAGGAAGAAAAGAGCAAGATTCTAAGCGTCTAAGTGTGTCTTGGGTTGTAGAGTAGGAAAAGGCTCTGCAGCTGAGTGCGTAGAGGCCTAGTAGTCCGCAACTGAGTGTGCGGACCCCTGCCGTTGAGTGTGTAGGGTGGAGTCGAGTCTGTAACCGAGGAAGAAAGTAATAAAGAGAAGTTTTATCTGAATTTTGTGTATATGTTCTTGGGTTATTACATGTTCGATATAAATTGTAAATGTATTGTTTATTTACTCTGTGCACCTATATGAATGATTGATATTGCTAAGTATAACTTAACACATACAAGTAGGCTAAGTTAATCAACTAACAGTGGAATATTAGTAAGGACTTGGGTAATAACAGCGTTCGGCCCTCGAGTAGGGTTGTGCTAGGACAACATTTCAGGCTGCAAGGTGCAGGTAAGTACGCATAGCAACGTGTGCGCAGGGTTGAACCACGGACCATATGAACTCACCAGATATTTCTAGGGTGCGGAAACCTAGTTCTAGCACCCTCCCATACTACTACGGGTGAGACATCAATCCGCACTCTGCAGACTGTTACCAAAAGGGCCAGTAGTACCGGGAATTGTTTGGCTAAATCACCTCTGAACCTAGGTCAGGCCCCAACAAGCCAACAAATGGTTCTGTTGCTAGGACCAGGATCTGCATAAGGGATGTCTGATGTCGTGTCACTGGAATCCGATAAAGAAAGAAATTGAAGGGTGGTTGGACAGAAAAATTCATGAGTTTGTGGCGCAAGAAAACAAGAATCCGCAAGTATCAAAGGAACAATGGTTAGAGTGCTACTTATATATGGAAATCTACGAAATTTTCTTTGCATCCTTGCCCTCGAAAAACCTATTGTGTGGACTCCAGAGTTGGTGTGCCGACTAGATGCATCAGAAGATAAGATCATGCACACTATGGACCATTGGATCGATTGAATTATAGGAGGGTTTATCACCAAGTTTGCAGCAGATACTTCAGTCAGCTACAGCGAGGCGGAATGACACTTCCTCAAAGGACTGCGAAGTAAGTACATTAAATCTTTGAACACATGGATTAAAATTCAACTGTGTGAAAAGCGGGTTATGTGAATAAATTTATGTTTAGGGTTACACGAGGTGGGAGGATCTATAGAAATGAAGGTAGTGCAGAAATATAAACTGGCCCCTTGATTTTGCCTCGGTGAGAAAGCGAGGAAGAGCTCGCGAAAGTTTCACCAAGAAGTGCGATCAGTATAATAAGGCAACAAATTTTGTGCATACCACCCCCACCTATACTACCACCAGTTTCACAATCTTTACCCCCATCTCCGCCCACACCACCTTCACCACCACCACAGTTCAATATGGCGAATGCAATAAAGTTGTCGGTGTTCAAAGGAGTAGGGAACGAAGACCCAGACCAATTTTGGTTCGTGGTAAAGGTTGTATGGGAAGCGCAAGGAGTCACGAATGACAACATAAAGAAGGCAACGCTGGTAAGCACATTGCAGGATCACACACTGACGTGGTACATTAAGCATTCCAATGATAATCCAAGCACAGGGATCGCAGATATCCAAGCTACGCTAAACAGGGAATTTAGCAAGCCATAGTCGGAGACATAGTCAATTATCGGGTTTAAGGAAATCGCTATGCTTCCAGGCAAGACCCTCTGGGATTTGGATCCAAGACTAAAGGGTATGATTCGTGAAGTCAACATGACCTTGACAGATGGACAACACTGCACATGGTTTGTAGCGTCACTAATGCCGCATCTAAGGACCGCGCTGTCACAGCAGAAGCTATCCACTCATGCCAAAGCTTTGGAGATCACAATGAGACTGCACGAGACCCCAATACAAGATCCTAGCCTATGAGTGTAACAGATCCACGTGTAGTTGAAACAATTGTGTCTGGAGATGCAAAGTTTGAAACAGGATAGGACAACTTGCCCAGGGGCGCGTGAGGAGGTGTGGTGCATAAAGTGCAAAGGCCAGGGACATGATAAGGACCACTGTCCATTCTTCGCGAATAACTTGGCAAGAGGAGGGCCAATGCCATTGAGACTAGATGCATAAGCAGGACTGAGCACGATGCCTGCATTGTGGTGTATGATTTGTTAGATAGGAGGGAAGCATGCTACGGATAACTGCCACCTATTACAGAAGTATACACAAACGTCCCAACAGTTGTTTTGAAATTTCTGAAGATCAGTAGGCCATGATGAGCGTACCTATAGAAGTTATGAATTGATGATGGATTAGACTCCTACCTATAGAGTTCAGGTTGAAACACGAGCCCTCAATCAAAATGCAGAGATGGTGCGCATTGGATTTCAGGGGCGCGGACAAGGACGAGGTGGAATGGGACTAGGAAGGGGTCGCGGACAGTTGATTTGTTACAGTTGCGAAGGGCTAGGGCATTATGCTGGCAATTGTACAAATCCAATGAATGCATCATGTTTATATTGTACCCAGTTTGATCATGAGACGAAGGACTTCCTTACACTGATAGCAAGGTTGCGCGATAAAGGAACGCTCCAACCTCCCCTGACTTAGAACCTGCAAATGATGAGGTCTGAGCTGCGTGAAGAGGACCCGAATGTAAACATTGTGCTCCGAAGTGGTATCACGATAGGAGATGACAAGGGTAAGCAACCTGAAGAGAGTGCTTGGGTTCGCAAGGCTCCTATAAAAGAACCAGATTTTGATTTGGAGTGTGTGAAGGAGACATTCATGGAAGCTAAGAAGAGCTTTACGAAGGAATCCACTTCAGGTAGTAAGGACAAACTAGAACTAGAGATGGACCTGTCAATGCTTACTACCTTTCTGGAGACATGCATGAAGCTGCTGTGTGACAAAAAGGCTATGAAGGGACTATAGGAACTCATCACTAGATGTGTTGGATCAGGGGAACCGCACGTAGTCTGGAAGCTCGGGAAGCACACAACGTGAACAGGAAGGGAGATGAGATTGACTGCGCAAATCGGAGAATATGAAA
The DNA here is from genome assembly GCA_031772625.1 of Pinus tabuliformis. Taxonomy (NCBI): domain Eukaryota; kingdom Viridiplantae; phylum Streptophyta; class Pinopsida; order Pinales; family Pinaceae; genus Pinus; species Pinus tabuliformis. The sequence continues at coordinate 313,622,911 of CM062816.1, read as the reverse complement.
TGGATCAAGTGATTTTGGATCTAGGATTGGATGCGAACGTCCTGCCAAAGCAGACATGGGAACGCATGGGTAGGCCCACGTTGCAATGGTCTCCTATTCAATTTTGAATGGCGAACCAACAAAAGATCCTACCGATGGGAAGATTGCAGGGAATAATGGTAGATATCGAACGTGCCAGCACACTTGTAGATTTCTAAGTGATAGAGATTGTCGATGACAGTAGTCCCTATCTTATGCTACTAGGAATAGATTGGGCCACTGACATGAATGGAGTGATGATCTAAAGAAGCGCAAGATGATCTTTGAGAAAAAGTCACCACACTTAGTGGTACTTTTAGACCCTATGGAAGGATCGTGCTACACAGAGCCAGTGCGCGATGATGAGAGCGAAAATGATCTAGACTATATCTACAAGATAACCGCTTGGGAACAGGATTGGGTGAATCCAACAACAGATGGCAAGATTTTGTGGGAGCGCGAAAGATCCTGCACATCAAATTTGCATGATGAAATAGAATGATGGCAGAACTGCTTACATGAGGTAACCACGCTCAATTGCAACATGATGGTAAGATCACTGCGTTGCGTGAAAACAAAGTAAGAGATTTGCCTATGTATGATGGATTGACAGCGGTGGATGAATTCCTGAACAAATTTGAAAGCAAAGTACCGAAACAACAACGTTTTGATGCTCTGAAATGGGCACTACGCACTATGCCCACAAGATGGTGGGGTACGTACCAACAAAATTTTAAGGACTGGTGGGGATGCAGAAGGATGATGCACCTTTGATTTGGGAAACCAAAGATGCGGCTAACAAACAAGTAAGACGGATGAGATGATCCACGTGCACACCTTGCGAAATGGACCAAGGTCTGCAGGGAAGAGCCACAACCTAAATAAGTGCTTTTGTTCTGTCATACCTTGGATGTCCTACCCATGAATTGGTATACTGAGACAAAGCTCCACCATGCCATGAGCGAATGGGATATCTTGCGCGAAGGATTCCTATTAAACTTCACGTTTGAAGATCGTTGGTGGGATACTGTTGATGATGTGCTACAAGCAATAAAAGCAGTTATCTTCAAAATACCTCACGAGCCAATGGAAGAGCTTCGGCTGGAATGGGCGACCCAGCTGAGCTGCGCACTGAAGTGTTACAATGTAAATATTGAGGAGGATGATGAGGATCCACGGAAAATTAACACTCCAGAAACTGAAGGCTGTCGTGAGGTTCGCGGACCATTGATTGAAGATCTTGACATCACCGTGCCGCTAAAAAGAAAGCAGGTAAACATTGGGATGGAGGCTGAACCAAAGCATGCAATGCTCGGTGACTATTTGGATGGTGCCACGGTGGATAAGGTTGCTGAGTCACTCTGCGAGTACTAAGAATTATCCCTAACCAAGATTACGGATTTAAAAGGGTTCACTGGTGACTTAGGGATGATGAAGATCACCCTAAAACCCAATGTGAAGCCAGTCAAGCAGAGGCCTTACCGCTTGAATCCAAAGTATAAGGAAAAGGTCCACGTAGAATTGGACAAAATGCTCGCAGCCAAAATTATTGAACCGGTGGAAGAATCCGACTGAGTGAGCCCTATGGTAGTATAGGAGAAAAAGAAAAAGGGAAAAATAAGAATATGCGTGGACCTCAAGAAGCTGAATGATCCCTATGTACATGACCCATTCTCAACACCATTCACAGATGAAGTATTGGAAAATGTTGGAAGACAAGAAGAATACTTGTTCACGGACGGGTTCTCAGGGTACCACCAGATCAAAATCGTGCCGGAAGACAGGAGAAAGACAACCTTCGCAACAGAATGGGGTTGTTTTCAATACATCGTTATGCCGTTTGGATTGAAGAACGCGCCAGCCATCTTTTCACGCATCGTTGTTGCCGGATTCAAAGAATACATCCACATGTTCCTGGAGGTCTATCTGGATGATTGGACTGTCTTCATATTGGTTAAGCACCATGTAGCATGCTTACTCTTGATGCTGGATACCTGTCGACGACACCAGATTGTGCTGAACCTTAAGAAGTGCACATTCCTCATTCCCTTTGGGAACCTGTTGGGACATGTGGTCTGCAAACAAGGACTGATGGTGGACCCCGTGAAGATTGCAGTGATTCTAAATTTGGAAGCACCGCGAAGTGTTAAACAGTTGTGCGCTACCTTGGGACACACAGGGTACTACAGGAAATTCATCAAAAGCTATGCCCAAATCACTGCACTGATGGAGAAACTATTGAAAAAGGGTGTCACATTTTGTTGGAATGATGATTGCATGAAGAGCCTGGATGTCCTAAAGGGGAAATTGTCCTCCGCTCCAATCCTAGTCTTCCCAAAATGGGATGTGGAGTTTCATGTCCATGTTGATGCATCATGTATCACGCTGGGAGTAGCACTCACACAGGAGGGCGGAGAAGGATTGGATCACCCTATTGCATTTGAAAGTTGTAGATTTTCCAAATATGAGAAGAACTATTCCACAACTGAGTGCGAGGGTTTGGTGATGGTCTACGTGCTCCAAACATACCAGCATTATTTGTGAAGAGGACATTTCAAAATGTATACAGACCATTCCATGCTAAAGTACTTGGTCAATAAGCCTATGTTGGGGGACGCATATGTAGGTGGCTCTTATTGTTCCAAGAGTATGACTTCGAGGTCATGGTCAAACCTAGATGCCTAAATGCAGGACCAGATCACTTGTCACATATTGAGACAGGCGAGAAACCTACTAGTTTGGAGGAAGGATTACCTGACGCATAGCTCTTTGCAATGCGTGTCGCGAACGGGCACTTCGAAGATATAATCCACTTTCTGACAACAGGGACTGCGCCGAAGGAATACTCCGTCCAACAGAAGAAGGAATTGGTAGTGTGCGCGATGGATTTTTCTGTCATTGCGGGGCACCTATACAAAATGGGAAATGATGAGATATTGCAAAGATATGTACCTGAATTTGAAAAGAGTCAGATCCTCATGGAAGCACATGGGGGTGCTGTAGGAGGACACTATGAAGGATGCGCGATCGCACAAAAGATTCTTCGTGTAGGATTGTGGTGGCCAACCCTTCACCAGGATTCAAAATCACACTGTAAGGCCTGCAATATATGTCAAAGGAACAGAAAACCATCGCAAAGGGATGAGATGTCATTGAATCCACAGATGACATTGCAGCCATTCGAGAAATGGGCAATTTACTTTGTGCGACCTATCAAACCTCAAGGAAAGACGGGCATGCACTACATCATCACTGCGACGGAGTACCTGACATGATGGGTGGAAGCGCAGCCAGTCAAAGGCTGCACGACCGCTACGACTGTGAAGTTTTTGTTTGAAAATGTGTTGACCCGATTTGGCTTTTTGAAAATCTTAATGAGTGATCGTCGTACACATTTCCTAAACAAAACCATCAACGCACTCACAGAAGAGTTTTAGGTGTATCATCAGAAAAGTACACTGTATTATTGGAAATAATACTGAGAGGGGGCGTGAATCAGTATTGTCATATCAATAAAACTTTTTCATTTCCATCCTTAGATACATATACGCTACTTCATTCAAGGGAACCCACGTGTATATGCAATTGTGTCTAAAGCAACTAGCGTATATCCAAAATACTTATGATTCAATTAATCCATTAAATGTTGATCTTTAGTTAGTGGATTAGAACTTCATAAACCATATGAACAGTAAGCAGGTGCAGTAAAATAGAACAGATCATCACACACAAGAAGCACATATGAACACCATGATATAAGGTGGAAACCCAATGTGGGTGAAAAGCACCTACTACAAGTCGTCTCTATCTTCTTTCAATAAGATACTTCATTTTATAATATTTTGTACTGGTGCAGTCCTTTACCAGTACACAGGCTTCTACCTGCAGAGGGCTACAACCCTCTCTCATTTTCCAAACTCTCCTGGATGGGAGCTACAACCCCCTTAGCTCTTGTACTAGCTGATCCATTTACTAGTACGTAGGTGCCTGCCTATTGAATGCTCCAATCTTCACTTGTTCTCCAGTACCGGAAGGGAGCTACTACCCCCTTTGCTCTTGTACTAGCTGATGTACTAGTACATAGGCGTCGGCCTACAGTCTCCTTTCATCCTCCAGGGACCACATTTCATACATTTTCAGACTGTATACTCCTGAAGCACAACACTATAATCTGAAGGCCATGTTTCATCAAATTTTCATACTAGACCCATAAATATCATTGAAGCACAAAACAATCAATACTAGCATCATCAATTTCTGAATCACTGAAACACTGAAACCCTGTCAACAACACAGAGCAGACAACAGAACTCTGCAATAACAATCAGACCCAACTGCAACTTCAAACATAAAAATTCAAAATGTATACGCTACTACGATGAATAAAACCCGCGTACATACGCGCTTTTTCCAAGTCCAACCCGCGTACAGATCTAAAAATATTTCTTATAACTTTGCAGCTGTACCAGACATCAGTCATACTCATAACATTTATTGAACATTACATGCGTCAGTATGCAGATCTAGAATAAGCATAATCAACCATAGAAATATAGTTCATTTCAAACCATTTGATCCCAATATACCCCTAGATCTTTTTCTCCATCAACCGATGAGATTCCTCCATAGCTTAGTTCAAGCAATGCATCATCAACCCATAACCTGCATACTGGATCTCATACTTCATCAGATATTCAAGACTTTCTTCCATACTGTGCCTAATGATCTTCTTCTCCTTTTATAGTCATAGGCCTTGCTCAATATCATGGTCCAAAACCATAACAAACCAATACCATGGACTCAATACTTGGGGTCAACACATCTGACAAGATACTATGGTCCAAAACCATAGGTTCAAATACCAAGGACTAACTACCACGAACGAAAAATAAGATCTCCAACATATACACACTTTTACTTGCATGAAAGTGCGTGTATACGCATATGCGCCTTTGTAACGTCTAACCTGCGTGTATACGTGACTTGGTCATGATGAACCTACGCATATATATTTTCTCTTCGTCTGATCATGAAATCCTTGTTGCTGACCTGTTGCACTATGATCTGTCATCTGTGTGATTTGCCATCAAGGACAACACTTGTCTCAAAATGCCAACAATCTCCCCCTTTAGACTTGATGGCAAAGCTAACTTGTCACACTTAGAACTAACATCTGATTCCTTTGAGCTTGTCCTGCATCTCATGCATTCAATCACATCTGATATCTCTTCTGAAGATTCATCTAGTTATAACTGAGTGAGATGTTCTTCTATGAGTGGGTTGCCATCAAGTACAACACATGCATCATAATGCCAACAATCTCCCCCTTTGGACTTGATGGCAACAACACCAAATCACTCTCCCCCTTTGACATCAAGGGCAAAGGGCGGACCAAGTGATAAACATCCGCTGACCATACGCCCCCTGAGTACCTGCTGAAATCTCCGAATGAGCTCCCCCTTTGTATATGCCAAGGTGTACCAATCTTACCATGCTCCCTCTGAGTACATGCTAAAGCTCTGCTCTTGCTGAATTGTGTTGTTCATGCTCCCCCTGACTGTAAGCAAGGTCTGCAAAAAGATGTTCTACAAGAAAGAACATGACTCTATACATCATAAGTGACCTTCCTAGCACCAAAGACTCATACATCCATCTCCCAACCAAGTGGGGATATATCAAAATTTTACACATGATAAAGTAAGAACATTACATCATCCATCCCAGGCATAGTGGGGAAACCAATATAGGCCGTTACATGACCTTGATAATAAAAGAAATACATGACATAGAGACCAAATATCAAGTGCAAGACTTATGAAAATCACCAATAACTAATATCAGCAGCATCTGTCAAACATTAACAATCATGTTCTCCTTCTGTAGCCAATCAACTTGTGCCAGATGGTCTTTGTCAGACCCATATCAGACCCTTCTTACTGATTTCCTTCAAACCAACATATACGCGACTGTGTCCACAGAAACAGGCGTATATACGTGGATATTACGCATAGAACTCGCGTACAACCACTTCCAGATCAGCAACCTGTAAACGTCCTGTAAAGTATAAGTCATCAACCTATAACAAGGTATGTCTGCATCAATTCATCCCTTTGAACAGAATTCTGCATATGTCATACAGAGTCATTCACATTATATCATGTGTGAAACCACCATAGCCATTTCATCAACATCAAGATCTACATGATCCAAGTATCATTACTTGGGAACATCTGCATCAATCAACATATGTAAGTATCATATAGATAAGAACTCATCATCATGTCTCCAAACAAAGCAACTTTGAGTAGTCATCCATGTATCAGCACTATGTATCTTGAGCTCAAACTCATTTGTCAAAACTTCTTTATATCATCAACTATGAGCACCAAGAACTATAGGAACCTTGCATCATGATCTTTATGCATATGACGATAGCAGCATATGAGAGACTCATCATCAAGTAATGAAGTTCTGTATTCAAGCTTTGTACTTCTCCTTATCTTGATGAAGATCACCATGTAAGCACCATATATGCATCATCAAAGAATCAACCATAAATCTGATCTGAACATCTACTATGTAACCCCAAGAATCATATGAGATGGACAACTCATAACTACGTCATAGCAAGATATATATATAAGCATCATCACCAAGGACTATTAACCATAATGCCAACAATGCATTATTAAAGGCATATGCTCCCCCTCAACCTGTGCCATCTGTTTACTATTAGATCTGATCATGCATAAATCAGCAATAAGCATCAAGACATCATCATCATCAAGTTAGGATCAAAACACCTCTAAACATCTTACAAGAATCAAAATTATTTCCACACATCCTTAGCAGACTGTAACTATTAATCCAATAGAGAAAATAATGGACTGGATCATATCAGGCCCTTTTTCTGAGCCTGTCCCTACTGCTTTTCCTCATACTGACATATACGCGACTTTGCAGTGTCTAACTCGCGTATATACGCGACTTCCCTTCATGAAACTTGCATATGAGATTTAGGACACTGAAGTTTTACACTTTCAGCTCCCCCTGAGTCTGTTATGTCTGTGTTGTGCTGTGTCTTAGTACATTGTGCTGTGCCACATCTTTCTGACTGTACTTCCTTCTTCTTCCATATCTTCAAGTGTGATGATGTTTTCTCCTTTTGGTGTGATGTCCGTCCTTTTTTCCTGCATTCTTTTGCTATATGTCCAAGCTTGTTACATGCATAACATCTTACATGTTTCATATTCCTCTTGTAGCAATTAGCAGCTTTGTGACCAAACATATTGCAAGAAAAACAATATCCATTAAAGTACCTGGAATGTGATGATCTTTCTGTGTGATGATCTTGAACCATTCTTCTTCTACATCTAGCTGCAACATGTCCAAGATTATGACATTCATAACATTCAATATTATTCATCTGAGTAAATGGCTGACTATTACTTCCATAGTTAGGAGTAAAAGATTTTCTTTGAAGAATCTCTTTCCTTGATTGTTGATGGGGTTGACCTCTCATCTCTCTTATCTCCTTGTTGATCATTTTAGATTTCTCTTTAGAATTCCTTGCCTCACTTTGTGAACTAGATTCACCTTCAACAGATTCATGAAATCCAAGACCAGTCTTGATAGCAGGAGACCTTTGACTACTAAGAATATCATCCAAGGCTTTAGTACTATCTTGAAATCATAATAGTTTCTCCTTTTCTTCTAATTTACCTTTTAAGATATTTACCTCAATATGAAGTTGTTCCTCCCTTTCCAGACATTTCTTCTTCAAAATTTCTTCAAACTTTCTTCCTTCTTCCATTTGTTGCCTTAGTTTGAGTATCTCCTTTTCTTGTTCTTCATTCAGATCCTACTGCATTTGACGAATTCTGAAGCCACATTCCAATTGAGATTTTAAGCTGATGACTTTGTTTTCTTGTTTTTCAATAGCTTGGAGTAGATATTTATTCTGCTCATTTGATTCTTCAAGATCTTCCTTTAGCGAGCAGATCGTGGCTTCAAGACTTTCATAGTAACTGGATCTATCTCTGAGTTTCTTGATGGTTGTGCTTCTTTCATTGGCTTCATCTCTTAGTGATGTTACTTCATCCTGCAACTTTTGATATTTGTCCTTGAATACCTTCCTTACCTTGTTTCCTTCCTCTAGTTGGGCCTTTAGTTTGGTAGCTTCTTCTTTGAAGTCACATTCCCTTTTGTTCAATAGATCTTGTTGATCTTTGATTTTATCTGAAAGCCTTTAAAATTCTGCCTCTATTTGATATCTTTATTGTTCACCCATAAGAGAAAATTCAGTTGTTTCGCTATCACTTTCATCTTTTCCAAATGGATAGATAGCTGGAACATTAGAGGATATCAAATTCATACCTGATAGTTCATCTTCATTCTGAAATGATTCTGAATCTGATTCTGAATCTGAAGAGCTTCTTACACCTAATCCCCAATCGATTCTCCCACTGTCATAGTTCTTCTAAGATGTCTTCTTCTTCTTAGGTGCTTTCTTCTTAAGCTTCTTTCCCATAGTTCCACGGATCTCCTTTAAGCGATCAAGCTTCTACCAAAGGACCTGCTCTGATACCAATTGTTGGGAATAATACTGAGAGGGGGGGGTGAATCAGTATTATCAGATCAATAAAACTTTTTCATTTCCATACTTAGATACATATACGCTACTTCATTCAAGGGAACCCGCGTGTATATGCAACTGTGTCTAAAGCAACTAGCGTATATCCAAAATACTTATGATTCAGTTAATCCATTAAATATTGATCTTTAGTTAATGCATCAGAACTTCATTAACCATATGAACAGTAAGCAGGTGCAGTAAAACAGAACAGATCATCACACACAAGAAGCACATATGAACATCATGATATAAGGTGGAAACCCAATGTGGGTGAAAAGCACCTGCTGCAAGTCGTCTCTATCTTCTTTCAATAAGATACTTCATTTTACAATATTTTGTATTGGTGCAGTCCTTTACCAGTACGCAGGCTTCTACCTGCAGAGGGCTACAACCCTCTCTCGTTTTCCATACTCTCCTGGATGGGTGCTACAACCCCCTTAGCTCTTATACTAGCTGATCCATTTACTAGTACGTAGGTGCCTGCCTAATGAATTCTCCAATCTTCACTCATTCTCCATCTACTACCGGAAGGGAGCTACTACCCCCTTTGCTCTTGTACTAGCTGATGTACTAGTACGTAGGCGCCGACCTACAGTCTCCTTTCATCCTCCAGGGACCACATTTCATACGTTTTCAGGCTGGATACTCCTGAAGCACAACACTATAATCTGAAGGCCACGTTTCATCAAATTTTCATACTGGACCCATAAATATCATTGAAGCACAAAACAATCAATACTAGCATCATCAATTTCTAAATCACTGAAATACTGAAACCCTGTCAACAACACAGAGCAGACAACAGAACTCTGCAATAACAATCAGACCCAACTGCAAATTCAAACATCAAACTTCAAAATGTATACGCTACTATGATGAATAAAATCCGCATACATACGCGCTTTTTCCAAGTCCAACCCGCGTACAGATCTAAAAATATTTCTTATAACTTTGCAGTTGTACCAGACATCAGTCATACTCATAACATTTATAGAACATTACATGCGTTAGTATGCAGATCTAGAATAAGCATAATCAACCATAGAAAGATAGTTCATTTCAAACCATTTGATCCCGATCTACCCCTAGATCTTGTTCTCCATCAACCAATGAGATTCCTCCATAGCTCAGTTCAAGCAATGCATCATCAACCCATAACCTGCATACTGGATCTCATACTTCATCGGATATTCAAGACTTTCTTCCATACCGTGCCTAATGATCTTCTCTCCTTTTATAGTCATAGGCCTTGCTCAATACCATGGTCCAAAACCATAACAAACCAGTACCATGGACTCAGTACTTTGGGTCAACACATCTAACGAGATACTATGGTCCAAAACCATAGGTTCAAATACCAGGGACTAACTCCCACGGACCAAAAATAAGATCTCAAACATATATGCGCTTTTACTTGCATGAAAGTGCGTGTATACGCATACGCGCCTTTGCAACATCTAACCTGCGTGTATACGCGGCTTGGTCACGATGAACCTGCGTATATATATTTTCTCTTCATTCTTGTAGTCTGATCATCAAATCCTTGCTGCTGACCTGCTGCACTATGATCTGTCATCTGTGTGATTTGCCATCAAGGACAACACTTGTCTCAAAATGCCAACATGTATCACCCACAAACCAAGGGGTCTGTAGAAGCTTTTAACAAAATACTGGAGACTGCGCTGACCAAAGTGTGCAACGTGCAATGAATCGATTGGGACCTGCACGTACCTGCAGTGTTATAGGCTTATAGGACAACGTGCAAGAAACTGACAGGACAAACAACTTTCTGGTTAGTGTATGGTGTGGAAGCTGTCATGGCAATGGAATATATCGTACCTAGTCTGCGCATAGTAGCGCTCACAAGGATGACGGACTGCGAAGCTCTGGAGGGAAGGTTCACACAATTGGAAGAAGTTGAGGAGGAAGAGTTCTTGGCGGGTTTTCATCAATAGATACAAAAGCAACGTGAAAATGCCTAGCACAATCACCATATTAAGTTGTGCACCTTCAAGGTAAATGACTTAGTGCTGCTGTATGACAGCAAGTTTGAAAAAAATCTATGAAAATTAAGAATGCATTGGCTGGGACCATACGTGGTTAAGGAGGTCACAGACAGAGGCATGGTCGAACTTGTCAAACTAAATGGAGAAGCCTTCCTAGGCAAAGTGAATGGCAGCCGCTTGAATCCCTACATGGGTGGGTCGGCTATTTGACTAGCCAGCCGAAGCACAATCTTCGTGCTCCGAGGAGCCGGACAAAGGCGTGGGACTATAAACATATGCAGCAGATACTGGTATAGATGTATGGAAACAATTCAAAATCAGAGGTCTCAGAACAACGAATACAACAAATTCAACAAGCAGGAGCTTAGTGCACTGCGAACCTCAGTACATTTCGAGAACAGCTGGAGGGACTCCGTGCCAAGATCACCGCGCCAACCGAGTGACTCGAGGGCGAGTCACGATGTTTGTGTTGGGGGCTTGTTGGGCATGGAATCCCCTCGAGGCATGTTTTGGGGCTCAAAGCCCATGTTTTGACCGAATGATGTTGTAAAGCCCCGCGAATTGTGGGTGCGGAAGTATGTTAGAGTCATAGGGTTGTCCACCCTAGTTTATAATGTAATGTCGACCTACCCATGGTCCGTAGACCATGGGATTGTATAAATAGAGTGAGGCTTTGGGTGTAAAAGAGAACCAAGTAGAGGATAGCAGATGAAGAAAAGAGCAAGAGTCTAAGTGTCTAAGTGTGTCTTGGGTCGTAGAGTGGGAAAAGGCTTTGCAGCTGAGTGTGCAGAGGCCTAGTATTCTACAGCTAAGTGCGCGGACACCTGCAGCTGAGTGCGTAGGGTGGAGTCGAGTCTGTAACCGAGGAAGAAAGTAATAAAGAGAAGTTTGATCTGAATTCCGTGTATCTGTTCTTGGGTTATTACATGTTTGATATAAATTGCAAATGTACTGTTTATTTACTCCGTGCACCTGTATGAATGATTTATATTGCTAAGTATAACTTAACGCATACAAGTAGGCTAAGTTAATCAACTAACAGTGGAATACTAGTAAGGACTTGGGTAATAACAACATTCGACCCTCGAGTACGACTACGCGAGGGCAACATTTCACGCTACGAGGTGTGGGTAAGTGCGCGTAGCGATGTGCGCACAGGGTCAAACTGCAGACCACTTGAACTCACCAAACATCTCCAGGGTGCAGAAACCTGGTTCTAGCACCCTCCCATACTACTTTGGGTGAGACCTCAATCCACGCTCCGCAGACTGTTCCTGAAAGGGCCAGTAGTACCAGGATTTGTTTGGCTAAATCACCTCTGAACCTGGGTCAGGCCCCAACAAGCCAACACCCCACAACACAATAAGACAACTAACTAACTCTGTCAAAGACCCCGTAAACCTTAACTTACAAAAAGGTTTATACATTGTCCCCTGCTCCTGCGGAAAATAATACATAGGAGAAACTGGCAGATGCCTCAACATCAAACTGAAAGAGCATACTGCTGACATTTATAGAGACAAAGCCTCTAAATCCACATTAGCAGAACATGCTTGTTCTTCCTCTCACCACATCTGTGTTGAACAAGCCAAACTAATAATAAAAGAAGACCATCATTTAAAAAGAAAAATTAAGGAAGCTATAGGAATTCAAAAAAGAAAAAATAACATGAAGCAAGATAATGGCCTAAAAATAAGCAATAGCTGGAAGCCTTTATTAACAAACCAATCCAAATAACCCCTTCTAATATTAACCTCTTTTGAATTTTAATAAGGTCATCCTTTTCTATTGGAAAAGAAAAAGAAATTCCTCTCTAATGCAAATATTCATAGGTTACATTATTGATTAATAACAATTAATAATAATAAACTTTTTCTATGTTTCCTAATTTTTACACTAAGAATCTTTTTAATCACCTAAACATCAACATGCCTCATAAACAAATAATTCATTAGTATGTATACTAAATATTGTTATATAAAAATAAATCGATCATTTAAATGAAATGGCATATTAAATATTATCGCTCCTTATAAACATTAAATTACAATAAACTAACACTAACACAATTAAAAATTTACTCCCATTACACCTTATAAATACTAAAAATTTACTCCCATTACACCTTATAAATTCTAAATATATAATGAACTTACAACATCTTATCAAATTATAATTAAATAGTTTAAGCATAGTCTTTATAAAAGAAAATAAAAAATTTAAAATTAAAGCAAAATATAATTAAATAGTTTAAGCATAGTCTAAAAAAAAAAAATTCCTAAGTTATTAATTAATTAATTACCTTTACAATCATCATTAATTATATACAACATATTTTACATGATAATTCAAATTAAGCACACTACTTTTATCTAAATAAAATTACTTCATTTACAAAAAAAAAAAAAAAAAAACAAACAAACAAACTATTAATAATAACTACACATGTTTACATGGTAAATTAACTAACAAAATAAGCCACGTCTAAAAAGCATAGTCTTAAAAAAAAAGACCATTATATATATATATATATATATATATATATATATATATAAATTAAATCAAAATATAATTAAATAGTTTAAGCATAGTCTAAAAAATTCCTAAATTATTAATTAATTACCTTTACAATCATCATTAATTATTTAGAACATACTTTACATGATAATTAAAATTAAACACTACTTTTATTTAAATAAAACTCCTTCATTAAAAAATAAATTAAAATTATTAATAATAACTACACATGTTTACATGGTAAATTAATTAACTAAATGTCATATTAACATTTAAAGCCGACTAAAAATTTATAAAAAAAAAATTGATTATTCACCTAAACACATATAAATCATTAACTCTTTTAAATGATATTTTCTCAAGATACGAAGCGTTCCCCTGATGATGGACTCACTTTGTAGTCTAAAACGTTATGTTTTTAAAACTCTTTAGCAGGTAATTCCACACTCTTTCAATACACACAGCTTGTATGGACACATTATTTAAAAACTTTGTGAATTGATCCATAAATCTTTTTATCCTTGAGGCCTCTATTTTCTTAATTTTCCTTCTAATTTCCCTCTCATGCAAATATGTGTCTCTTCACCTTCTATTTCTCCTATTTACCTTTATATCATAAATAAAAATCCAATTAATGCCTCTTTTCTTTTGCCAATTTTCTTAGCCATTAATAAACCAAAAGTGATGTCCACTATAGTGCTTTTCCCAAAATTTAGCTTGGAATATGTGTCCCATTACCTCAGTCTTATTTTTTACTTATTAACCTTTATTACATGAAATCTTAACCTAGGGTTGTTACAACAAGAGAAGAACAGGAAGAGAGTTTCACATTGACGCCCAAATCGTCGGATACTCGATCAAATATTTTATGCAAGATCTATGATCAGAAGTAAATATCTTGCTGCAAATAACTTGGGAGGCACTGGGAAGGCCCAAATTTGTGTTTTCTCTTATTCAATTATGCATGGCCAACCAATATTGTATTCTCCCCATTGGTCATCTAGAAGATGTGGAAGTTGACATCGCTAAAATAAAGACATATGCAGAGTTTGAAGCCATTGATATAATGGGTGATGAAGATCCTTATCTAGCCTTTTTGGGAATAGACTGGGTATTTGAAAATTATGCAATTATTGATCTCAAATGCGATACCATGACCTTTTAGGTAAATGGAGATAGATTCATACATGCATTGGATCCTTATCAGGGTCCATGATTTATAGAATCTATTGGTGATGTAGAAGAGCCCAACATTTTGGACCATCTATATCAGTTAACTGCAGGAAAGATAGAGGATTATTTTAATCCTATAGCAGATGGTTCCCTCAGAGTTATTTTCAGTATATAGGAGTTGGTTCAGATGTTGGAATGGATGAATGGAAGTAGGGAGATCATGAGCTATACTCCAAATGTTATGCAGCTATTCACTGTCCTCATTGGATCGATATGGAGGCAAGGGATTATCCTAATTTTACTTTCCTTGGATCTCTTGTTAATTTTATTTAAAAAATTAAGTTAGATATTGAACAAATGCAAAGAAATTCTTTGATGGATATTTCCCTACAAGAAACCCCTGTGACATGGTGGGGAGATCGTCATAATTAGTTCTAGAACTCGGATTCAATTAAATATATTATGTTTTGTCAGTTCATTGTTCCTTATAAGAGTTCAAATGACATTCTTGTATATGAGGGTTATAATATCCATAAGAAGAATGTTTTGATTTGCAGTGTTGTTTGGACAAAAGTTGGATTTCCTATTGAGTTGTGGGTGGATCACTTCATTCATACATTGGGGACATTCCCGTGGACCTGATATTTAAAAGAAGAAAGAAAAGGAAAAAAACTAATTAGGAGGCACTAATAGCTCAATTTTGTAATGATTTTTCCTTCTCATATGACGATACGAAGATAGTTGAAAGCTTTGAAAGCGGTTAAGTGGGTATTATTCCCTTATATAAAGTCTATTGCTAAATTTAACATCTATGAGGACTGTAGAATTATATATGAATTAGGATTCCATGATGATCCAAAAATGGATCTTGGATAAACCTCTAAGTCTAAAAGACTTCATGTAAGAGGAAAAAGGTGCCAAATGGCACAAATCCTTTGTAAATCAGAGGAAAATGAAAGTCCAAGGAAGTTCCTGGGACTAGTCTCATTGGAGAGACATTCTCATTCTGAATCCAACGCAACTCGAATGAGCGAAAATGGACTTCAGATGAAGAAGTTATCATGAAAAGAAGCTCCCCTTGTTCTTTGAGAAAAGAGGCTAAAAACATGAGAAAACAATGAAATAAGGCATATCGGAGGTTTAAACAGTGGTTGAATAGGAGTCGTCGGATCTAGCCGATCAACAGTCCAGATCCGATTAGTGAATCGCAATCAACGGGTTGGATTGGAGGAAGGCACATAACATGCATGGGACCAGGCCGATGCGATACCACGATTGCCGATATAAATGGATCGAAATTGGTGCTGGAATATACCATATTATATGGAAAGGCCTCAGACTTGTGCGATCTGCAATTGTGACTTGTTGCATCGCAGTATCGTGTCGGCACGTTACAGTGGAGCGGGGCCGATATATATATATATATAGATATATATATATATATATATATATATATATATATATATATATATATATATATATATATATATATATCTATATATATATATATATATATATATATAGATATATATATATATATATATATATATATATATATATATATATATATATATATATATATATATATATAGATATAGATATAGATATATATCTGCGCGATGCGATAGCCGGACCCGATGGAAAAATAGGCGCTATCTCATAAGATTTGAGATCCGCCAAATGCCATTTTTAATGTATTTCGCATGTTTCGTTTATTAAATGAAATACAAAGGGATAACACCCCGATGCGATATTACGGACCCAAAAGGGTTTATTAACACTGTTGCATATAAATTCAAGTCCGATAAGAGGGATTTTTCCATGTTTCAGTGTATTTTTAAATACGAAAGGGAAAACCATGAAGCAAGCATTGCGAGATGTGATAGCGACTCCTAGGCAGACCCGATAGTGCTATATAGCGGGGTTATGGGAATTTCAAGTCCGGATGAACAGTGTTCTATGAACTTTTCCGTGTATTGCAGCATTTTCCTGTGTTAACACAGAACAACTATTTCTGGGGAATTTTAAGCGCCGGTGGTTCCTTCCATTATGGAATAGGTGGAATTCAACCGCAAGGGTGTTTAGCAATTATTACTAATGCTCAAAGAAGGGATTCGAATGAACCAAAACAGGAAGACGAAGAGCCCGAGAGGGACAATGAACAGACAATTCCGATTTGGATTAAAAGCCACAAAATGACAGATAACAAGGGTTGCTGAGTTTTTGACGATAGTCGAATTGTTGTTTGTTGTTGAATATTAAAAGTAGTAGTAGCAGAGAGCCAAGAGAGAAGAGAGAGAGAGAACTGAAGAGCTACTGCGCAGAGCAGCTGAGGGAGCCTTTGGGGTCACTTGAAGTTCAAGTGAAAAGCCAAAGTGCTGAAGGTTGCAGAAGGCAAAAAGAAGCTAGAGTGAAGAGCCAGAGAGCTAGAGCCAAAGCTAAAGAGCTAGAGTCAAAGCCAAGAGCCAGAACCAAAAGCCAAAGAGCGAGAGTCAGAGCCAAGAGCCAGAACCAAGAGCCAAGAGCTAGAGCCAAAAGCCAGAGCTTCAAGAGCCAGGGGATTAAATGGTGTATGAACCACTGTTTTTGTGTAAAATAGCAGGAGTTGGGCCAAGAGATTGTAAAAAAGACTAATACCATAATCCCAGAGAGCCTAGTTGAATTAACTAGAGCTCACGGAGATGTAGCCCAAGAGTTGTGGGTGAAATCCTAATTACATTGCTGTTAGGTGTGTGTTTTACTTGCTGCATTATTTATTGTTCTTTGTATTTAAAATATTAGCATAAGCAACAGTGATTACAAAACTTAACAGTCAAAAATAAATACAAGCATACACCCATATTATCAAGCACTTATTAATTCTGCATTGGTTAATCAATAAGACTTGGGAATAATTCAAGCTTTGGAAGTGGGAGAGGTTCTTGTAATTCATACAAGAAGCCTAAGAGCCCCATTTTCAGATCAAGTGGTATAAGAGCCTAAGATTGATTAACCACACCTTTAAGAAGGGTATATTAGAATGCTTGATTGACAGAGCAAAGATTGCTTGTCTAAAAGGCGTTTGAACAACAAGAGGACGATTGTATGCTTGTTTTGCAGACTGACCATTTTCTGAGTTTGCAGAGGTAAAGGGAAAGCTGTTGATAGCTCAGTCTAGGAAGAACAAGAAGGAGAAGATCTGAAGGCATTCTTCTATACTAAAGGACCTCAAAGCAATCCAAAGCACAAGAGGTTTGTTGCAAGAGGTTGCTTGAATAAGCTCTTTATTTATCTTGTTGAAGTTTTTTTTGTTCATTGACATAATGACAACTTCTACAAGTGGGTCCTCAAATTCTACGTTCTTCACAAGATTCTTTGATGAAGACTTGAATCAAGAATTGTCCACAATGATGGATATGGTGAGAGAAATGTATGAGGATGAAAGGAAGAGAAACATACTTAGAAAGCACTTGAATTCCATGGAGGAAGAGAAGCAGATGCTTGCTGAAAAATTGCAGGAAATGGAGAAGCAACTTCATATTGCAAATATGAACCTGAAGAGGATGCATGATTTGGAAACATAGCGCCTTCTTGCCCAAGAAGCCTTAGTGAAGTATCAGCTTGAAGAAGAGGTGAGCCATTCCAGTTTGTCTTCAGATTCTTTTGAGAATACTTGTATTGGTTTTTTTGAAAGACATACTAGAGGCATAGGTTCCAAGCTAATGTCAAAGATGGGCTATGAAGGAAAGGGCTTGGGAGAGCATGCACAAGGTATTGTTGAACCAATAATGGTTGAGGAAAGGCCTAATTATTTTGGTCTTGGCTATGGACAGTCTTATGGAGATAGTTCCAAAGCTGCCATGAAAGCCATTGAAACAGTCCCAAGAAGGAGTTTCATTTCATGTCCTCTACCTCATAAGTGTGAAGGTTGTATCCAAGAGGAATACAATAACTTGAAACATCAATTACAGGATGCAGGTGTTTAGAAGCACACACTTGAACCAGAGAGTTGGGGAGACTCTAATAGCCTTGAAGAGATTGATGGTGTTCCAAAGGGAGCCACTTCTTCATTTTCTTCACCTCCTCATGAAGGCAATAAAGGTGAAAGCAGCAGGTAAAAATCTAGTTCTAATCATATTCCTTTTGATTTTGCAAAGAATGATAAATTTACACATAAGCATGGGAAAGGAATTGCATGTTACTTTTGTCGTTTGGATAACCATGATGTTTCTAGATGTTGGAAGAGAATGGCCACATACAGGAAGCAGAAGAAGGAAAAGAAGCAAGCACCCAAAGGTCTATTGGATAAGGAAAATCATGTTGTCAAGAGAATGCACATGCAATGCACTTACTTCCATAAGCAAGGACATCTTGCTGCAAAATGTTGGACACTGAATCCAACAATGCTTCCACGAAAGTTGAAGAAAGTGGAAAGAGAAGATGGCAGAAATGGAAGTGAAGATTCCATGAATGATGTGTCTCAGAAGAATTCACATGATGATGCTGATGTGCAGAAAAAGCTAGTACCTTTGAAAGGGATTGGTAAGGAACGGTTAGAGTTCTTATCCAATTAAGATTGCCTATCTATTGATGCATCTACATTATATTTCATTTCAGCTTCAAAAGTACAATGTGCTTAAGCGAAAGTTGAATGATGAAATGCATGCATGAGATGATGCGCATGAACACAGGGATGTTGATGATTTTCTTGTATTTGAACATGTATGTGTAACTAACTTCCAAGGTTGATTGCTTTGACATGCATGTGATGCCATGTTGGCTTGGGAGAAGCTAACGTGGTCTCCAAATGGAAATAATGATGACGTGTTTCATCTTTTGAAAAAGATTCCTAATGGTCTTTTTCTACTTGCTTGACTTGAAGGGTCATTTGTTTCAAGGCATGTTTTGTGGGCTTGTTGTCTAGTCCATCATTTGTATGTAGATGTAAGACATGAAGGTGTTCACAAAATGTGAAATATGTCTCTTTCGTTGAAGAAGGAGTTTAGGCCATCCAGTTATTGTTTGTATTTCTGTTGTTGTTAATAGTTGTTGTTTACAGCTTGTCAAATAGGTACAAATGAATGTTTTGTGGAGTAGATGACTTCACATTGGTTTGAGCCACCTTAGATTAATGATCAAGGTAGAAGAGTTCAAACTACCTTCCATAATCATTTCAGTAGAAGTTCTGCCTGAAGGCAAGAAGGAAGACCAGCCCATTTAAGAAGGGAAGTGGTCAGAAACTTTGGTTCAGAGGCACTATGCAAAGGCAAGTGTAGGGAGGCTGAAAGAAGAGGGTGAGTCACCATCATTTACTTTTCAGATCAATATATCAATCTTTTGGAGACCAAAAGTTCTTTAGTGGAAAGGCGTGATCCAAAAATGGATCCTAGATAAACCTCTAAGTCTAAAAGACTTCATATAAGAGGCAAAAGGTGTCAAATGGTAGAAATCCTTTGTAAATCAGAGGAAAATGAAATTCTGATGAAGTTCCTAGGACTAGTCTCATTGCATAGATCTTCTCATTTTGAATCCAACGCAACTCGAATGAGCAAAAATGGACCTCAGATGAAGAAGTTATCATGAAAAGAAGCTCCCCTTGTTCTTTGAGAAAAGAGGCTAAAAACATGAGAAAACAACAAAAAAAGGCATATCAGAGGACTAAATAGTGGTTGAACAGGAGCTGTCAGATTTGGCTGATCAACGGTCCAGATCTGATCGATGAATCACAATCAGCAGGTCGGATCATAGGAAGGCACATTACATGCATGGGACCAGGCTGATGCGATACCGCGGTCACCGATATCGGTAGATCACAATCAGCGCTGGTGTTATAGACATATTTGGGCACTGCAACCCCAATCACATATGTCCATAAACCAAGGGATTCTAAGTTCCTAAAAGTGTTGTTTCATACCCTAAAGGAGCAAGGTCAATTGATTACGTCATCTCCCAGAAGTTCTCCATGAAAAACCACTCAAAACTAGTCAAAGCAAGACCATACAGACTGCCCATTGCTAAGGGTGCAATGCATCTCACCTACCACACGCAAAAAGTGCAATGCATACTGGAAAGCCCTTCTGTAGGGTGCGATGAGCGAGAGCAGACAAATGGCACAAGTAGTTTTCTAGGTGGAAACCCTGAGAATCTTCTAGAAGTTGATCATTTGACACTTGCCTCCCTGAATTCGCCTAAGGATGAGTAAGAGACCATGAAATCTCCAAGTGGAACCAAGAACTATCAGAGAGATGACACTAATCAAAATCCCAGAAGCTGACTCACCCCCTGCAAATATCTATATATGGATCCCTCATCCCAGAGATCCAAAGGTTGGAATTTGGTAATTTGCAAAGAAGTGCTGTTAGTTTCTCTTTGAAGACATTGTTGGGTGATCTTGCTTTGTATGAGGTGAAGAGGGATTTCAAGCTGGGAGGATAGCACTACGTCAGACCAAGTGGTTGTAATCCTCTCTTCTACTACTTTTATCAATAAATCTATTTGAGTTTTCCTCCATATTCTTGTGTATCTCTGAATATTGTGTTGATATATGCATTTGTATGGTCAATATATATCTGATCCTATATTGTTTACAGTGATAGATCTCTATGCTTTGATGGTATTATGCTGCTATGATTCTACAGGTGTTCTTTGAAGCAGGACAAGTAAGGAAGCAGTGGCGAGATTCTGTCGAAGGGGAAAGGAAACAAGCAAGGAGCCAAGCGAAAGACTGAGGTTGGTACTCTCTGCTTCTTTCTCATCTATCTCTCATAAAGGAAAGCACAAGTGACTTTAGTTTGTTTGTTTCTAAGATAGCTACCCGTCTTAGTGGGACTAGCAGTTCTGAATAGACACTAGTTTTCCTGGTAACAAAATGGATACTTCGCTGGGGAGCAAATAGTTTGATTGCTTGTCCCTATTTATTTGATTCATAAACCACAGACGGAGCCTGAAGTTAAGCCAGCTAGCCTTCGAACTGAATTTTCTATGCAAGTGCAAAGTAGATCAATGCTGCTTCAGTCAATCTCCGGGTTTGTTTATGAACTGAACAATTGACTTGCAAACATTCTAAGTGCCCTAGAGGTAGCTCAAGTAACCTCATTATATCAGCCCCTATACTTTGTAGTTACTGACTATCATTAGCTCAGCCTAAATCCCTGAACTAAGCTACAAACTGTGACCAAAAACCAAGTTAAAGTCTCATTCCTGGACCATCACACTATCTCCTTTTGGCAGACTGGATGCATCACACCTCCCATGTGCAGTAGGTGGGATGCATCCCTATTTCCCTGTGTTACAGGTGCGATTATCAGGTAAGACTCTTTCTGCCTCCAGATTTTGGTTTTTTCTTCACCTTCTTCAGCTTTATTTAGGAGTTTTGCTATCTGTGATCAGTAGAACACTATTGAAACCCCCTTCCTTTGCATCATCCAGCCTCCATTGTACAAATAATTATGAATGCTTTTTATGTATTTTTCTCCATTTACAGTTCTCCTTTACAAAATAGTAGCTTAATCAAACTGTCATCTTTTGATTTGAAAATGTTGCAAGTGTCGTTTTCAGTCAAAGAAAAGATTCCTCCTCTTTTTGATATGTGATTACACTGTTACTCTTGTATTTGATCTGAATTTATAGTATTTCAAGTGTCGAAAGTAGTTTTCAGATCAAGATGGCAAAGTGTCGTCTTGCCTTCCTGTCATTTTTTGAAAAGAAAATTGTTAGTACTGTCGCTTTGAAAGAAGAAATAATTCAGATTTGTACCTAGCATTCTTTTTGTCATTCACACATTAAGAAAGCGGAAAAAAATACATGCATGTGAATTTGCATTGAGACTGCTTGTTGATTTTGATTTAGGACAGTGCATCTAGTGTGTGCTCTCTGCTCTATGTTGAAAGGATTTCGCTTCTCTTTCTTTAGTAGCTAGGATTTTCATTGCAAAAAGAAGAGTAAACGACTGTTTATCATCTTAGATTGCATATTTAGGAGTTGTATATCTATATCACGTGGTGAACCTTAAAGGCAAACTTCTTAAGAAAGATCAACTGTAAAATAAATTCAATGAACATAAAAATGCTTTGGAAACTAACGCATAACATCTAGAAGTCTAGGATAGAGACGTATTCCAGCATTGTAAAGCCTGGTAACTGTCGCTTTCATCATAGGTTGGGTGATTCCTCCTCTTTGAGATGACAAGTGCCACTACGAACTTATGCTCCCATGTACTGTCAAGTATATATTGGGAGACCACAATAGGCTATATCCTTTATCCTTAGGAAGCCGTGTCTACCACCCTATCGATCGCAATGCATTGAACACAGCATTCAGGAAGATTCACTACCGTACTGTAAAAAGTATTCTGTAGTTTTGCGATTGGTTTGGTAATCCCTCTATCTAGATTTCTAGAGTAGTCTCTTTTGTTCCTTTTCAGACTCCTTAAAGGAAAAGGTCCATCTGAGCACTTGTCACTTCAGGCTCATTAAAAATCGAAGGTGACTAGAGTCATCTTTAGCTTTTTCTCGACTCTTAAAATTTGAAAAAGCAAGTTGTGTCAAAGCGTCTAAAATTCATTTAATTCGGAATAAAATTTTCCTCTCTTATTTTGAGTTGATCAAATAATCCAAAATCATGGAAGAAAGTCAATCAAAACCCCGTCGTTCACGGAGACTGATGAGTCAGCAATCGTTGACTCCACAAATGAAACCATTCTGGGCCAAGCGAACTCGTTTAATTGGGTCAAAGTCTCCTGGTTGGTTTGAATCTTGTGTTTCAACATCCTTTGAGACTCCACTTACTCCAACCATTTTTGGTTACCCTACCTCTACAGAAGAAGTTCCGCAGTTACAAGAGGACATTAGAACTGATCCTAGTGTAAGAGTAAACACTTCTATTCCTGAACCAACTCCATCTAGGGTTGATTCAGAAGGTCTTACCCCTCTAGCATCTGTCGCTGCAGAATCTATAACTTCTTTGGCACCAGAAATATTTTACGGACCTGATAGTCTGCCTCTTCCACCTGGATTGATTGCTATAGAAGAGATTACGGAGGATCTTCCATCCAGTACTCCATCGCATTTTGGAACTGGGATCCACCTATATCCTTCTACTTCAGAAGTTAGAACTCCTTCATCGCAAGTTCCTATAGAATCGCTGGGAAGTCTTTTGGATAGACTCGATATGTCTGGACAACCATCGACATCTAGGACTGTGTCGTCCGATACAGCGGTAGCAGAACCTCCTACCACCACTCCGACAATGTTCGCTGGTATACCATCTGTCCCAACTAGCTCTCAACTGCTAGAGGGAGTCCACCCAGGGACCGTTTCGACAGTATGGTATGTTCCCATTTGTTCATCTGGAATAGTATCTGGAATTTCTTATGTTGAATCTCAGCAAATTGATCCTTCACAACAATATCAATTTGGGCAGTCTGGTCTCCAAAGACCGATCATTCCTTTGAGCACTGGATTGCCGCCATATGGGGGGCACTATACCCTTTCATTGTTCCCTCCGAGAGAACAACCATATGAGAGTTCACAACCAAATTCGGGTCAAATTGGAATCACATCCAGCGGTTGGGTGCCAATACTGCCTCAACAACCAAGAGTTGTATACTCAATGCAACCGAGTCTACCTGTGTCGAATATCCCCACTACACCAGCTATTGTGACAGTGTCACAAGTACAAGTGTTGCCTGCTGTATTCCAGCCTCAAGTTTCTCAGGTTGTAGTACAAAAGCCTCTTGTCCCCTGACGCAACCGTAATTGCCAATTAGTGGCTCCTTAACTGGAGCGACTCAGGCTCAAATGGGTACTATTACCCCTCATCTTGGTCAAACATCTAGTATTGGGCAACAACAAATGGTTTCACAACCATGGCTGGGGCAACATCAACAACTGCAATTCCAAAAAGCTTACCAAGGACCTAAGCAACAAAGCTTTGCAGGTAATGGGCAGCGGTATATTCAAAACGGTTATCATCAATCATCCAAAATTGGTTATGCCCAACAACCTTATCAAAGTTATCAACATCAAATGCATTATGCTGGTATGCAAAGACCCACTGCTTAGGCAATCCCATCTTATCTTGGGTATGCTTTTCCGAACTTGAATCAATAGTTTCCCTTTGTGGCGACTTTAGAGTTACCAGATCTAAATCGACTAACAAACGATCCAATTGCTTATGCCCCTTGGTGGCCAACGATTCCTCATAAACTTCTGTCAAATATTCCTAAATTTAATGGAAATCCGGGTGAAGATCCGTCGAATCATGTGATGACCTTTCATCTATGGTGTTCCTCCAACACTTCAAATGATTATTCGATTAGGCTTCACCTTTTTCAGTGAATGTTAACTGGTCCGGCAACAAAATGGTACATCGAATTGCTTAGAGCTTCGTTTGATAACTTCAGTACATTTGCCATCACCTTTTTAACCCATTTTCAGTTACCAATAAGGTACGAAACAGGAACAGAGCTTCTTACCAATTTCAAACAGACGATGGCCACTCACATATCTGATCATATTCATGAGTGGCAACGTCGTCGTAGAATGGTAAAAACATATGTTCCTGATCAGCTACTAGCTGAATGGTTTATTAAGTCATTGTTACCTTCTATTACAGAAGATGTGGCAAAGGGAGGAGTCTTCACTAAAGAGTAAGCCATTGTTCGTGCGCAATATCTAGACTTGATCTATACTCAGTCTGGCACACTCTATGACAAAATGCCTGATGCTCCCAGACCAAAATTTTTCGTTCCTCCTCCTCCTAAATCAGACAAAGACTCTCATGCTAGCGATGGCGTGATAGGTACGACCAGCATGAAATCCACAAAGGCTACATCTAAGAAAGCCCGTAAGGTTTCTGGTCAAAATGCAAATGAATAACTTCTCGCCTCAGAGGTTAATGCCATGTCGACCGACAAAGGCAAAGAACCGAAGCAACCAGGGGGCAAGAAGAAAAAGAAAGGGAAAAAGAAGAAGCAGGATGAGTTATCTCCTGAAAAATCTTCTGCAAACTCTTATGGGCAAAGGAAGCCTCCTTCGTGATGTCAGGTATGCGATGAGGATCATTGGACGAGAGATTGTCCACATAAAGCTGAAATTAAGAAATTCTTTAAGAATTCAAAAACTTTAGCGGTATTGACTAATCCGTTTCCAAACCCAGGAACCAATCTGGTTGCTAGCGACAATGCTTCCCCATCCCAAGTGCTTATGTTGTCCATTTCAAAACAGAAAAATGATGCTTTGATATTGACAAAGAATAAATATTACGGGAATCCAGAGTTGTCGAACAACAAGGCTACTGATCAACCTAGTAGTTCGACAACAACCTCGACCGAAGTTGTGCCACCCATCATTCTTGAGCTAACGATAAAGCCACCAAAGAGAGTAGTACACAAATCAACATTTAATGCTCATGCCATAGTAGCACATAATTATAATATAGTATATTATAATATAGTAGAGGACCTGGCCCAATCGCCGTCCGCTATGTCGACACTTGAAGTACTGCAAAATTTCCCCTCCCAAAAGCAGGCTCTATTATGAGAAATAGGTGGGATTGACCCAGCGGATTCCAATATTGTGGCCTTTAATCATAAAGGATATGAACCTCAGTTACCAGCTCAACTCGCTTTCCTCATTCAAGTGAAAGCCCTCAACAAAATTGTTCATCGAACAATTATTAATGAAGGGGCATCTACATGTATTATGTCAATGAGTTGCTGGAAAACTTTAGGCTCACCACCCTTGTCGTGATCGTCAACGACGTTAAAAGCATTCGATGGAAAAACATACACTCCATACGGGATTTTGAGTAACTTACAAGTTGAACTCGGGGGCAAAATAATAGAAATTGATGTTGAAGTTATCGACGGAAACCTCGATTATAGCATCCTACTGGGAAGGCCTTGGATTTATGCAATGGCTACTGTTGTGTCAACATACTTCAGAAAGATTGCATTTCCTTTTCAAGGAGTAATTAGAATCGTCGACCAACAAACCTTTCTCCCCGACAGTTCAAAGTTACGGGAAGCATCCCGATGATCCATGGAAGTTCTCAGTTGCTTCAAAATATTGGAGTAGGCCTGCTAAAAGACCCTACATTGATGGGTACTTTTGCCCTACCACCTCAGAGTAATCTGGCAGAAGTGGCCACGGTGGAAACCTGCAATATGATATCTTCTATATCTAAAAGATTCAGAAGATTCCCGAACGTTTTGCCAGCATGGATCATCTCCATTTTATAAATATTGTAACTATAAATTTTCTTGGCCTGGGGGGCAAAACCAAATCAACGCTCATCGAGTGTTTGGATAGATAGGTCTAAGGAATATGGCACCTCTTCAGATCCTTGGTCACATGTGCATTCTACAGACGAAGGAATCATTCAGTTAATGATGATAGGAGAGGTGCCATGGGAAGATTACCACCATCGTTCCCATCTTCTGGATCACCACGAAGATTATTCTAGCAACCTTAATCATCCTTCAGTTTTTGATTTTTTATCAAATACTATAAATGCGGTGGATTATGAGGATAGTTCTTTTACTGTGTCAACCTCATTAAAAATTGAAAAAACTCTGTTTCCAAATCGAGTCTTTGATTACGATCTCGTAAAATCCAAGTCGAGTCTTTCAAAGATCTCGAAGGTAAACCTTCATTCCAACCACCTCGTTGAATGCAATGAAGCTTGGGGGGCATGCATCTCGATTTGCGTCACTATGCTGGGGGCATGCAAACTTATAACAAGCATAGTTTCTCGTTTCAAGCTTGTGTAAACATGAAACCGAATCTGAGCATATGTTGTCGCATGGTTCAAGCTCATTAAAAAATGAACCAGGCCACGAGCAATGTTACCACAAGGTTCAAGCTTGTTGAAAAAAATAAACCCGCCATGAGCAGTTTTACACGAAGTTCAAGCTCATTAAAAAATAAACCTAGCAATGAGCAGTTTTACGTGAAGTTCAAGCTCGTTAAAAAATAAACCTAGCAACGAGTAGTTTTACGCGAAGTTCAAGCTCGTTAAAAAATAAACCTAGCAATGAGCATATGTTCCACCAGAGTTTAAGCTCATTAAAAAATGAACCCACCTCCGGTAAATAACCATTGCGATCGCATTATTATCAGCTCATGAGCCTTGGTCGTGCTCTTACCATCACCTCCACTCTTTTTTAGCTGATCATACGCCTTCATTTGATTGTTTACCCCTTTTGAGGAACAAATGTAACGAGTGATCCTATTAGCCACCTTCTTTACACTGTCGTGATTGAAAAGTTCCAATCATTACCTAGAACTAGTTGCCATCCGAAAACATCACTTGTTCCTCAAAAAACGAGTCTCCTTTAAACTCTTTTCATTTGACTTGTAAAATATGAAAAGATTGTTGAGCAATTGGCCTCTCCAGCTCGTTAAAGTGATTGGAAGTGCCATCCCTCCTCTAGATTTTAATCTTTTTTCACTTGAAGGATTATTACACAGAAATATCAAGCGTTTGTCTTGTTCGGCTCATTAAAACTATCGAAAAGTCATCCCTTTAGCATTGTTTTATACTTTTTCGGACTTAAGGTATTATACTACGAAAAAGGAATATTGGAGTTTCCTTTCCGTCTCTTTTCAGACTCTCTAAAAATGAAAAGGACCGAGTTATCCTTGTCGTTAAACTCGTTAAAACAATAGCGACGGGTTTGCCTGAAAGGAAAATTATAGAACAAGCATATGTTATCCTCCTCAATCTTGAAAAAAATAAAGAGGTACTGGTCAAAAATGACTGGGGAAAATTGGGAAGAAAACTTGAAGAAACTTTATTGGTAGCAGGTCGCTGTTGAACATGACACTTTCACTCCATCACCATGATTGAGTCGGGTTGGGTTATTCCGTTCACCGGTCATATCACCATTGGTCCACCATACCATCCACTTTTGGGGTTAACGCTACCAATCCATTTCAGTGTCGCCAATATGTTCAAGGCAAGTCACTGAGAGAATTCACCTACCCAACTTGTGTCTCATCCGCTACAATACCTTCACGCTTCATTCTTTCATGACCGCCACCCTGAACCTTGTATCATCAAATCGTTTTCACCTCTACAAAATCATTTGCTCCGTTTTGTGTCGTAGATGTGGGATCCATCAATGCCCTCCTACGATGGGTCACTTCTTGTCGACATCAGCTCATTATCCAAGAAGCCGACCTAGGAACAACCCTTTCAGTACTTTGAAGCTTGCATGCCTCAATGGCAAGTTTCTCACTTCCGGCGACAGGTCTACATTAATGGCCTTCGACCTAAAGATTTCGCGTTGTGTTCGACATCGACTCATGTATTCACACCACGTGAATTGTATTGCAATACCTTGAGGGTCATTATCATCACCGATGATTCCTCTTGCGCCTGTTAACAGATTACATCATCAGCTGGTAATAAGGCGATGTCCTTCCACGTTCGACATCAGATCATATTTTCACATGGATTGACTTGTACTTTTGGGCAAAGATTGAATGAGTTTTGAACACCCCAGATCTAGTTTCATCCATCCGAGTTGCGATATATTCAGGAAAATAAAGACATCAAATGTACATCATTGCTGCACAGATAATTATCCAAACTAAGGGATGATGGCTCTACCAGAATCATGAGTCTGCACACAGATGGTTGTCTGTCCTATGCACATGAAAATGAATTTATCAAGGTGAGCATGGGAATGCCCGCCTCAGCTAGATCATGAAAATATTATGAAGATAATGTATTTAGTGTATCTTATTACAAGTCACCTTCCAGTTTGAAAAACCTCGGATCCTCATTATAAAGCATTTCACCCAACATCAAAAGATTTACGACATCATGCTTTAGGGGGCAACTATTATAGACATATTTGGGCACTACAACCCCAATCACATATGTCCATAAACCAAGGGCTTCTAAGTCCCTAAAAGTGTTGTTTCATAACCTAAAGGAGCAAGGTCAGCTGATTACATCATCTCCCAAAAGTTCTCCATGAAAAACCACTCAGAACTAGTCAAAGCAGGACCATACAGACTACCCAGTGCTAAGGGTGCGATGCATCTCACCTGCCACATGCAAAAAGTGCGATGCATACTGGAAAGCCCTTCTGTAGGGTGCGATGAGCGAGAGCAGAAAATTGGCAATGTAGTTTGCTAGGTGGAAACCCTGAGAATCTTCTAGAAGCTGCTCATTTGACACTTGCCTCCCTGAATTCGCCCAAGGATGAGTAAGAGATCATGAAATCTCCAAGTGGAACCAAGAACTATCAGAGAGATGACATTAATCAAAATCCTAGAAGCTGACTCACCCCCCTGCAAATATCTATATATGGATCCCTCATCCCAGAGATCGAAGGGTTGGAATTTGGTAATTTGCAAAGAAGTGTTGTTGGTTTCTCTTTGAAGACATTGTTAGGTGATCTTGCTTTGTATGAGGTGAATAGGGCTTTCAAGCTGGGAGGATGGCATTGGGTCAGACCAAGTGGTTGTAATCCTCTCTTCTACTAGTTTTATCAATAAAGCTATTTGATTTTTCCTCCATATTCTTGTGTATCTCTGAATATTGTGTTGATATATGCATTTGTATGGTCAATATATATTTGATCCTATATTGTTTACAGTGATAGATCTCTATGCTTTGATCGTATTATGCTGTTGTGATTCTACAGGTGCTCTTTGAAGTGGGACAAGTAAGGAAGCAGTGGCGAGATTTTGTCAAAGGGAAAAGGAAACAAGGAAGGAGCCAAGTGAAAGACTGAGGTTGGTACTCTTTGCTTCTTTCTCATATATCTCTCGTAAAGGAAATCACAAGTGACTTTAGTTTGTTTGTTTCTAAGATAGCTACCCGTCTTAGTGGGACTAGCAGTTCTGAATAGACACTAGTTTTCCCGGTAACAGCTGGCATAGACCCTATTATATGGAAAGGACTTAGACTTGTGCAATCTGCGATTGCAACTTGTCACATCGCAGTATCGCGTCGGCACGTTATAATGGAGAGGGGTCGATATATATATATATATATATATATATATATATATATATATATATATATATATATATATATATATATATATATATATATATATATATATATATATATATATATATCTGTGCGATGCGATAGCCGGACCCGATGGAAAAACAGGTGCTACCTCATAAGATTTGAGATCCGCCAAATGCCATTTTTAATGTATTTCACATGTTTCATTTATTAAATGAAATACAAAGGGATCAAGCCCCGATGTGATATTACAGAACCAAAAGGGTTTATTAACATTGTTGCATATAAATTCAAGTCCGAGTAAGCGGGATTTTTCCATGTTTTAGTGTATTTTTAAATATGAAGGGGAAAACCATGAAGCAAGCATTGTGAGATGCGATAGCAACTCCCAGGTGGACCTGATAGCGCTATAAAGCAAGGTTATGGGAATTTCAAGTCTGGATGAATAGTATTCTACGGATTTTTCTGTGTATTGCAGCATTTTCCTGTGTTAACGCAGAACGACTGTTTCTAAGGAATTTTAAGCGCCGGTGGTTCCTTCTGTTATGGAATAGGTGGCATTCATCCCCGAGGGTGTTTAGAAATGATCAATAACGCTCGAAGAAGGGATTCAAACGAACCAAAACAGGAAGACGAAGAGCCCAAGAGGGACAATGAACAAACAACACCAATTTGGCTTAAAAGCCACAGAACAACAGATAACAAGGGCTATTGAGTTGTTGACGGTGGCTGAGTTGTTGTTTGTTGCTGAATGCTGAAAGTAGTAGTAGCAGAGAGCTGAGAGAGAAGAGAGAGAGAGAGCCGAAGAGCTACTGCGCAGAGCAGCTGAGGGAGCCTTTGGGGTCACTTGAAGTTCAAGTGAAAAGCCAGAGAGCTGAAGGTTGCAGAAGGCAGAAAGAAGCCAGAGTGAAGAGCCAGAGAGCCAAAGCCAGAGCCAAAGAGCCAGAGTTAGAGCCAAGAGCCAGAACCAAGAGCCAAAGAGCCAGAGTCAGAGCCAAGAGCTAGAACCAAGAGCTAAGAGCCAAAGCCAAGAGCCAGAGCTTCAAGAGCCAGGGGATTAAATGGTGTTTGAACCCACTGTTTTTGTGTAAAAAAACAGGAGTTGGGCCAAGAGCTTGTAAAAAAGACTAATACCATAATCCCAGAGAGCCTAGTTGAATTAACTAGAGCTCACGGAGATGTAGCCCAAGAGTTGTGGGTGAACTCATAATTACATTTTTATTATGTATGTCTTTTACTTGCTGCATTATTTGTTGTTCTTTGCATTTAAAATATTAGCATAAGCAACAGTGATTACAACACTTAACAGTAAAAAATAAATACAAGCATACACCCATATTATCAAGCACTTATTAATTCCGCATTGGTTAATCAATAAGACTTGGGAATAATTCAAGCTTTGGAAGTGGGAGAGGTTCTTGTAAGTCAAAAATGAAGCCTAAGAGCCCCATTTTCAGATCACATGAAGATGTTGCTTGTGGAAAGATTAATAAAGAACCTAATGAATTTGACATAGAGGAATTAAGGCATTTATCCTTCAAATAATTTGAAGGGGAGATAAGTATCAAATATGATCTTGTGGTATATGCTCCCCGTTTGAAACCCCTAAAGTTGTGTAAGCACAATATTGGAACTAAAGAAAAGCCCAAGCTAGCCTCTATTGGTGAATATTTGGACGAACAAACTATAGGAGAATTCTTTGATCTTCTGAAAGAATATGAAGTTTTGTTTCCTGCATCACTTTTAGATCTCAAAGGAATAAAAGGAGAATTAGGAGAAATTAGGATCTTTTTGAAACTTGATGTGAGACTACTCAAGCATCAACCATACCATCTAAGCTTATGATTTGAAGAAAAGGTCAAGAGGGAAATATATAAAATGCTAGTTGTGGGTCTTGTATTTCCTGTGGATGAAGTTGAATGGGTTAGTCCTATTGTTATTCAAGACAAGAAATATATAGATAGCATTAGAGTCTATGTGGACTATCGAAGCCTTAATAATTTTTGTGTTCATGATTCATTTCCTACTCCTTTCAGTGATAAAGTGTTAGAAAATATTTTGGGTCAAGAAGCCTATTATTTCATAAATGGGTTTCTTTGGATATCATCAAGTTCACATTACTAGGGAGGATAAAAGAAAACCAATTTCACCACCAAATCAGATTCATATTCTTGTCATGTTATGTTGTTTATAATAATTCTCGAGTTGTCTTTTCTAGAATTGTTATTGCTACTTTTAGAGAATAGATTCATGAATTCCTTGGGGTATACATGGATGATTGGATAATCTATATCCTATTGAAGAAACACTCTAGTTTGTTGTGGGTTATGTTTGATTGAAGTAGGAAACTGCATATCTCTTTGAATTTGAAGAAATGTATTTTTGTTTTGTTATTTAGTACTTTGTTGTCCCATACTATTTGCAAGGGTGGTGTGTGTAGACCCCACTAAAGTTATGATGATTCTAAATATGCTACCACCAATAAGTGTTAAATAGTTGTAGTCCATTTTGGGATGTATAGGGTATTATCAAAGATCTATTTATAGAAATTATGGTTTAGATCTGCAACTTCTCATAAATCTTTAATCAAAAATCACAAAACACAAACCTACTCTACTCCTCTGCAGACATTAATTTACAATTTAGAACAAAAATTTTAAAACATGTAATAAGAAATCACACACATGCAAATAACGTTTTTCCTGGGGAAAGTGATCTACTAAAAACCCCAATGTCTTCTTGCATTAATTTGATGAATAGAGATGTATTACAATTTATTTTCTCAACTAAGCATACCCTGCAAGTGAATAACCTATCACTCTAGTCACATAGAAGATATGACCCAAACTTAGTCAATTTTAGCCTTTTCTTGAGCCCCTATTTCCTTGCATTGTTTCTTGAGAAATTAGGCCCCTATTATTTCGAAATTTCTTGAAAATGGATTGTGTAACTCTTTAGGTTGATCATCAAACTGCATGCAACACCTGTACACTCAAGACTAGTCTACAACTGATGGTACACTACCTTGGAATCTCCACCAAGCTCCGACAACTCAAATTCTCTAGCTGCACTATCCACTTTGGGCTAATTGATTAGTTCACTAGATGATCACTAGGTTTTACTGAAGCCCCACTGCTTAACTGGCCTTCCACTAGTTCCTTCAACAATTAGAACTAGTTTAACTAAAAACAACCTTAGATAACTGACCTTGATTTCTATAAATTAGGAATCACACATGCTTTATTGAACTCTTATACCTCCAACTTGAATTGAGCCATCTCACACAAGTTAACTGCATCCAAGTTGTTTGTTGATGTGGAAATTCAAATTTTCTCAATTTAATCAAAGAAAAATCAAAATGATAATTTCTTGTTGTGGTTTTCAACACTCCCTCTCAGAAAAAAAGGGATTATAAACCACCCCTATCCTGAACCTATGGAACTCAAACTTGCCTCTTGACAAAGCCTTTTTCAACATGTCAACATATTGTACATCTATTGGAATGTACTATAAAACCATTATTTGCCTCTGAACATAGTCCTGCAAATGGTGATAACAAATGTTTATATTCTTGGATCGATCGTGGAAAGCATGATTTCAGATAGCTTGATGCAACTTTGATTATCATAGTACATCATAGTTAGATCCATCATGTGACCAAATAATCCAACACGTGTCTTTCAAATCTAGAAGCCTCACATGATTCTTGACTTACAACCATGTATTCTACTTCTTCCAAGATGAGCACTAGAGACCTTTGCTTTCTGCTATACCAGGAAATAGCTCTGGATGCAACACTAAAAATTCTACCTGATGTACTATTTCAGTCTTATGGACTCCGCATCCAATCTGCATTTATGAAGTCAAACAAATTCACTCCCTCTGTTTGTTTGTACTATAGTGCAAACTAGGTTTTTCCTCTAAGGTATCATAGAACATGTTTAGTTTCCTTCCAAAATAATTTGTTGGGCATAACCATCACTTGGCGCAGTTGGTTGACTACATAGCACATATTTGGTTTTGTTTTCACAAGATACATCAGTGAACCCACTAATGTCTGATAAATGGTAGCATCCTATTCTTCACCTAAAGTGGCATCCTCCTTCCTCCAGTTGGTCACTAGAGGTGTCTCCATGGGTTTGAAACTCTATGTTGTATCATTTTTTGGTTTTGATTAGATAGAATATTTAAAAAATTGTTAAGTTAGGATATGGACATAACAATAGTGAATAAAATGTTAGTTTAAAAAATATCTTGATGATGATGTCCATATCAAAGAAAATGTTAGGTTAGATGCTCTAAAAAATCAAGGCAAAAAGAAAATGTTAGGTAGAAAGAAAACAAATAAACTCTGAAAGTGAGCAAGTCTAAATTCCACTACTTTGTTTTTGCAAAATAATGGTTGTGTGCAGTTTGTTTTAAATGCCATAACCCATGACAGTCAAACCATTTAATCTTGACTACTTCATGCTTTGAATTTGATGTTATAGTTAGAGAAAAAAGATCCAGCCAAACTGTTTAATCTTGGCAGATCATTAGTTAGGTAGAGAATAATAAGGTGCTCATTAGCTTAATCTGAGCCCTTGGAGGTTATAAGGGTAAATTTAGATGGTTCGTTTTTGTTAAATAAGAAGAAAGGATAAGGGTTTTCTAGCTTAAATGCGCCCATTAAGTGAAGAAAAAATGATAGGATAAGTAAAAGGTAAGTAGAGAAAGGTTGCAGCAGTTTGATTATTGATTGGACAAAATGTACATTTATCATGTTTTTGTGTCCAGGAGGCAATTATACAAGGCAAATGAAGGTCTAAAACATCAATTAATTAACCTCCCTCACTCTTATTCATTCATATATTCACAAATTTCCCCTTCCTACCTTCATACATTCATATTCATTCATTTTCCCCTAAGAACCCCTTTTCCTATGGTAAAAATCCTTTTTACCTAGGAAAAGTAAAAATCCCATTAAAACCCCTGTTACCATGTAAAATCCCATTTTACCTTAAAAAACCCACAAAAGTATATTTTCCCTAAGTATTGATGCATATATGAAAAGTCAAATAATTCATTTAAAAACATTCATACTTAGCCCATTTTCCATTTTTCGCATATAATTCCCCTTTTCGCATATATTTACCTTTTTCCATATTAACATTAACATAATGTATTAAACCCTTAAACTTCCCTTTTCCCATATATATTAACTTCATATATTATATATCCCGAGAACCCTTAGTTTTATTTAAAAAATATGTATTTCAGAATAATATCGCATCGCAATATCGGGGGGATCACAAGTCTTTCATAAGAATATACATGCATTCCCCTCTGCATTGCGATATGTGATGCGATGGGCCCAGACCGGACTAATTATATATTATAATCCACTTTTATATCGCGTCTGCATTCCATCGCAGTCTCACTAAAAGCATAACCCTCCGCCTATTGCAATTCCCGACTGCGATATGGAAGCCCAGACTCGAATCATATATATATCGCAGTTCAATGCTACATCGCATCCGCTTTTATCGCAGGTCTCAGTTGTAACATTACCCCCCGCCATTTGTGATCTTCGATTGCGATGGGGCCCGGACTTGACGCTGCATATATTATAACCTATCGCTACATCGCATCCACATCCATCACAGCTCCGCACCAAAACAACAACCTCTGTCATTTGCGACCTCTGATTCTGATAGACCCAGACCCGACCATTTATATGTAATATTTCATTTCACGCCGCGTCCGCCCCTAATCATATTCTTTTGCGAAGCGCTTTCCCCCGCCATACTACGATAGCGATATGCGATATTAGCCTGGATCCGATATTATTATCGGCCCAGGTTAATAAAATTTCAAATCCGCCATTCTGTGTTTTGCAAAGGATTTCTGTGTTAAATCGTTTTTAGATTTAAACGAAGAAATGACCAGAAAATCCTTCATTTAACACTAATCTCTGTTTTAACCCATAATCAAGTTATTCCCGCCATGATTAATCCCTTCGTATTCCTATTTTCGCTCCACCATTGTTCACCTTCGCCCGATAGTTCAAAAGAAGACTGTTTAACTGTTTTAATGCCATTTTCCTATGTTTTCCTGTTTTATACAGTGTTGCCTCTATAATGCCTCTGTGGCCATTAAAGCCATGGTTTGCCTCCTAATATGCCCGGGCTCCTTTCGATAGCCTTTGAAAGCTAAAAAAATCCATCACGACCTCCTCTGTCACCATGCTTTTCTTAAAAGTTGTTGTGTTTTGCAGATAAGGACTGTTGTTCCAGGTTTTGTAAATAAAAAGCTTGTGTAACAGTTTGAAGATAAATATGAAGATTTACTATTGAAAAACACAGTAAGACCTAAAATGCATAGTCAAATCTACTCAACAGGGTTAAAAGAGAGTTACAGAGTTTAAAGAAGTCAGGTGAAAGATCAAAATGAAGAAAATAGCCAGCGTAGAGGATAAAAACAACAAATTAGCTAAAGGGGCAAAATATCAGACAACAAAGCCAGCACAACCTGAATAAAGGGGACAACAAGAAGTAGTTCAAACAGCTGCCCCTATATTCTAGCCATGAAGATCTTTCTTTTTCGTAAAAATCTTAATCAGTTTTAGGACCTTTTCTTAAGTTTCATTATTGTATAAATAACTCTTTTCTAGAGTTGTAAATTTTTGGAGTTCAAGATTCATAGCTCATTGCTTGTAAAGTTGTGATTGTTTATACTACTTTGAACCTGGAAGCCACCTTTGAAGGAAGCTTTTGCAGACACTTGATGTAATCAGTCTTTTTGGAACCTTAATACAAAGAAAAGGATTCTGAATATGGTCTTGCATAGTTTGTGTTATCCTGTAAGTTTTTCCAGTTTTTCAATCATTATGTTATTTCTTCATATGCTTATGACTTACAAAGATATCTAAGTAGGAACACTTAGAGTTTCAATTGATTCCTATAAGCTCCTGAAGTGACCATCTATTAAGAGAATGGATTAATGCAACTGTTTGTGTAGCTAATCCCCTCTAATCAATTAATCATCAGCATCTTGTGTAAGCTTAAGTATACTGCCTTGAACCTTTGGAACACAGTTTAGAATGTTTTCCAACTTATGATTGTTCTGTTTTACAGTCTGGAAATTGTGATAATCATATTTTTTTTTGTCTTCTACTCACCACTATTTTGATCTATATCACTATGTAATGCTTTATTGCAGCCCTTTGCTGAAGTATTAATGTAACCCAAAGGATTAATTACATTAATTATGCATCTGTCTTCATTCATTGGTCTTCCAAAAACTAAAACCAAAAACCCCAAGAACAATTATTTTAGATGCTCTGGCATTAGTAGCCTGACCTACTACTATCTCAGAGGTACAACACTATACATGTGGAATATTCGTAGTATCTCATTTTCATACTTTCCTTGAGAGACAAAAAGTTCCCCATCTCCTTACCATACTTCCAATCCTAAGAAGTAGTGCATGAGACCCATGCCCATTTCAAATTCTCTTGTAAGGTTCTCCTTGCAAGACCTGATTAGCTTTTCATCACCCATTAAAATCAAGTCATCAACATATAAGACGATAATAATAAATATACATTCTACCAATATATGATATAGGTTTACGTCTTCTTCACTTTTTGTGAATCCCAAACCTGCGAGATAACTATCGATCTTGGTGTACCAAGCATGGGGTGCTTGTTTGAGATTGTACAATGCTCACTTGATTTTTCACACATGAGACTCTCGATCAAAAGTCTCAAAGCCTTATGGTTGCTCGATTTACACCTCCTCCTCAATAACCCCATTAAAAAATGTTCTTTTTACATCCATATGGTGGATCTTCCACCCCATCTACATAGTCAGAGCAAGAATTGATCTAATGGATGAGTACCTTGCTACAGGAACAAAGGTCTCCTCATAGTCATTTCCTTTAACTTGAGAGTACCCCTTGGCCACAAAGTTGGCCTTTTACTTCTCTATGCTTCCATATATTTCTTTCTCTACCTTGAAGATCCATCACAAACCCACAACTGATTTATCTATTGGTCTTAGGACCACTTCACAAACATTTTTCTTTACAATGGATTCATATTCCTCCATCATTGCATCAACACATATAGGTTTATCTACTACTTCCTTGAAATAGGATGGCTCAATATCTATAAGCTCAGTCATTAGATCCATGTAGGCAATGTACCGATCAGGTGACCTTCTTTGCCTATGAAAATTTGAAGGAGCACCCACATTCTCCCTCGCATCCTACACAAGTCTCTCATCTTCCCTGGTTCTTTTCCTACCTTTTATGGATGGTTATGCTTGATTAAATGTCTCCACTCTCTTTCCCTCAATTTGTGGATTCTCCACAACTTCCTCAGGCTCCTCCTTTGGATCTAAAAGATCCTCTTCTAGTGGGATCTGAATCTCCCTTTTAAGAGAGGACCACATTGCTTTCTCCTCATCAAATTTTACACCCATTCCCACAACTAGCATTCTGAGGGATGGAAACTACAACTGATATTTATGAGGAGTTTATGTGTAACCCATAAATACCCCCAATTATACTTTTGGAAATGGCAATAAATAGAGGATCCAAAAATGTAGTTGTGTGACACATCTAGCTTCCTCCTCAAGAAAGCCTCCTCCAGTGTAATCATGCCAAGAATCTGATGAGGACTTTGGTTCTACAAATAGATTGTTGTCTTGCATGCCTCAGCTCACAAATGTAGAGGTAGACCTTGCTCATGCAACATCGCCCTCATTTCTCCCACAATGCTACGGTTGTTTCTCTCAGCCACCCCATTCTACTATGGGTTGTGGGGTGTTCTCAACTCTTGTTGAATGCCTTCTTTTGCACATAATTTTTTAAATTTATTCGACATGTGCTCACCTCCATTCTCACTCCTTAGAGCCTTCACCTTCTTATAAGTTTCTTTCTCCACCAATGCCTTGAACTATACCAACTTATAGAATGTCTCATCTTTCTTTTGCATGAAGAAGATCCAACACTTCCGTGAGAAGTAATCAATAAAAATGAAAAAATACTTATGCCTAATAGTGGAGGTTGTTGAGAAAAGTCCACAGAAATTAGAGTGGATCCTTTATAGGATTGCATGCGGTTTGTTGTCTTGATCATGGAAATATGTGGATTTTGTGTATTTCCCCAATGTACATCCTTTTCATACATCCTACTACTCAAGTGCTCCTTTGGGGAGTCTGTGCTTATTTGCTTCATAATCTTCAGGGCGCTATGATGCAAATGGCCAATTATTTTATGCCAAGGTTCACCGACATCATGGCTTTGCACCTTCTCTACATTTTTACTTAATGAAGCACAGTCTTCCACATCTAACTTATACATGTTCTTCACACAAAACTCAATCTACACCTATCCCATGGCTATATGTCTCTGGAATTCCTTTCCTTTTTTTAAGATCACATCATAACCATGGTCTTCCAAAACTACAATAGAGATGAGATTTTTCTTTAGGATCACAATGAACATGACATCCTTGAGCTTAATGGGGAGCCCAACTCCCTATGAAAGTTGACTGTACCAACCCCGGTCACGTTATACCTTCCATAGTCCCCCATCTCAATTTGAATCTGCAAATATTTTTCTTCTAGGTCACTTAAAAAGTCTCTACACCCTGTCATGTGGAACAATTCACATAAGTCCAAGTACCACACATTCCCCATCAGTATGTTGCCCATGCATACAATGACGGTAAATTCAAGCTAAAATTTTGAAGCCAAAGCTTCACCTTCTCCTCCTCCTGAGGTGTTCTTGTTTTACTTTTGTGTGGACACTTCGTGGAATAGTGCCCAAATTCATGACAATGGAAGTGTTTAATTTTGGACAAATATTTCTTCTTTTCCCCTTGACTGGATTTTGGTTTGGATTGAGATTTCTTCACTTTTCCCTTCTTCACCTTTCCATTTAATGCAATTTTTTCTTCATACTCACCCTTAGATGAAGTCCAATCTCTGATATTCTTCATTATTTCCTACTATACCAAATCAGACCATAAGCATTCCCAATTCATTAGTTTCTCCCTCTCGTTAACCGAATCTTGATAGCTATACCAGCTCTTGGGAAGGTTGAGAAGGGATAGGCTTACCAAGTCTTCTTTAAGAACATTTACAGCAACCCCGCCAAGTTCATTGAGACATTGCATGAACTTTCTCAGATACTACGTAATAGTGTCATTCTTCTACATATTGATACTTTCAAGTTTATCCTTGAGCACCAACTTCCTACGGCCACTATTATTCTTGAACAATTATGCCAATGATTTCCACATTGTGGACGAAGTTTCTTTTCTATGTATATTTGAGACAATGTGATCACATACTCCCTCCAATATTATTCTTCTCGCCTTGGCCACATCTTTCTTCCATAGAGCAAGGTGTTGGGCATCAAATTCCAGTGGTTTTGCAACATCTATCTTGACGTATTCAAGGAATACATTGTCATCCAATACCACCTCCATGCAATCCTTACATGCAACAAAATTAGAGGTGCCTTCCAAGGCATACTCTAGCCTTAGTCCATTGAATGTCATCTTCTTAGCTCTGAAGCGATCCTACTGCACTGAACTCCATATTCAAATCTCCTGAGAAATAATTTCAAAATTCTGGCTCTAATGTGAATCCTTCTCCGATACAATGTAAAAATTATGGTGTATATTTGCAACTGCTCATGAATTTTTAATCGAAATCACAAGTCACAACCCTACTCTACTAGTCTGCAGAGATTAATTCACAATTTAGAACAAAAATTTTAGACATACAATAAGAAATCACACACATTCAAATAGTATTTTTCCTAAGGAAAGCTATCTGCTAAAAACCCCAATTCCCGCTTGCATTAATATGATGAATAGAGATGTATTACAATTACTTTTCTCAACTAAGCACAACTGTCAAGTGAATAATCTATCTCTCTACTCACTGAGAAGCTCTGACCCACACTTAGTCAATTTCAGCCTCTTCTTGAGCCCTTATTTCCTTGCACTATTTCTTGAGAAATTAGGCCTCTATTATTTAGGAATTTCTCCAAAATGGATTGTGTAATTCCTTAGCATGATCATTGGGCTACTTGAAACACCTATACACTTAAGACTAGTCTACACTTGGTGTTACATTGCCTTAGAATCTCCACCAAGCCTAGGGAACTTGAATTCTCTTCATGTAATAGATATTTTGGGCTATTTATCAGTTCACTAGATGATCACTGAATTTTATTGAAGTCTCACTACGTAATTGACCTTCCACTAGTTCCTTCAATAGTTAGAACTAGTTTACCTGAAAACAACCTTATAAAATTGACCTTGATTGCTTCAAATTAGAAATCACACATGCTTAACTAAACTCTAACTCCTCCGACTTGAATTTACAAAGTAAATTGGGTGACACAAGCCATGTCACACAAGTTAACTGCATCCAAGTTGTATGCTAATGTGGAAATTTGATTTTTTTGCAATTTAATCAAGGAAAAATCAAGTTGAGAATTTCTTGCTTCATTTTTCAATACTATTGACAAATATGCTTTAATTACTATGCCAATGGAGAACCTTCTGAAGAATGTTGAATATTTTATATGGACTGCTGAGTGTGATGTTTATTTTGATACTTTGAAGAAAAAGCTTGCAACTGCTTTGATACTAGTCTATCCATAGTGGAACAAAAAGTTTCATGTGCATATATATGCATATGGTATTGCTCTAGGTGTTATTCTAGCACAACCCAATGAAGGTAACCTTGATCATCCCATTTATTTTGCTAGCATAAAACTTTCTAATGCTGAAAGAAATTATACAACAACTGAGCAAGAGGTTCTCACTATGGTATATTCACTTCAAAATTTCAAGCATTATATATTTAGAGGTCCTTTCAAGTTATTATTGAGATGTCATGTTTGGCATTGATGGATCGAACAATAATATACTTCTTTAGTTGTGTATCACCTCCATCTGCATAATCGGAAGAAATTTGGAATATAAAAACTTTAATGCAATTGGAATACTAATGGTTGCATTATGTCCCTAGCACGGTGCACACCGTTCTTTAGCAAAATTGCACAAGTTGAGAAATAAACCAATTGATATGTTAAGACACCAATGATCTCCTAATAATATTGACATCTATTGCTAATGTTTGTCTAAATGGTCATCAAAGTTAAGCTACTAAGAATTCCATTTACGGCTATAAATATTCCATTTTATATGTTTATGGGCATCCACACATTACTGTTGGAAGACTCTTGAAATCATTTTTCCTTTACACCTTCAAATTTCTAAGGTAAATGAGTGTATTGGGAAACATATTCATGGTAACCCTTAAGCTTGTTGAACACCCATAAAACTAATTCAAAGATGTCAGGTTGGCTCCAAATAGGTTAAGGTAAGTTGCAGTATAAGACCTACCTGAATATATCTATATCTACATATACATATATATATATATATATATCTATATATATATATATATATATATATATATATATATATATATATATATATATATATATATATATATATGCCAGCGTGGATCTCAAATGCGTAGAGAAATTCACACATCTTATGTAGTGAAATCCAACTTGGTCATAACAAGTGAGAAAGGGCTCAAATCAAGAGAAGGAAGAAGATTTTATATGTTTATGGGCATCCACACATTACTATTGGGAGACTCCTGAAATCATTGTTCCTTTACACCTTGAATTTCCAAGGTAAATGAGAGTATTGGGCAACACATTCATGGTAACCCTTAACCTTGTTGAACACCCATAAAACTAATTCAAAGATGTCACGTTGGCTCCAAATAGGTTTAGGTCAGCTGCAGTATAAGTCCTACCTGAATATATCTATATCTACATATACATATACATCTATATATATATATATATATATATATATATATATATATATATATATATATATATATATATATATATATATATATATATATATATATATATATATATATATATATATATATATATATATATATATATATATATATATATATATATATATATATATATATATATATATATATATATATAAATGCCAGCGTGGATCTCAAATGCGTAGAGAAATTCACACATCTTATGTAGTGAAATCCAACTTGGTCATAACAAGTGAGAAAGGGCTCAGATCAAGAGAAGGAAGCAAATATTTATACTTTATAAACCTAGGCAACTAAGGATAGAACTAAAAAATATTTTTGTTGGATTTATATGGTTTTATTTTTTGGATTCTTTTATATTTAGAGCTATGGTGGAGTCTGCCAGCTCAAAATTATGTTAACCATATTGTAGCAACTCATATTAGCCCTGAAACATCATAGAATAAATCCTTGGCCCTGAATCATTTGGACCTATGGAAGAAGCTCTATTTCATCCCTTGTGGATTCCTTTAACTTTCATCCTTGTAGCCATGTTTTGAATCCT
The DNA here is from genome assembly GCA_031772625.1 of Pinus tabuliformis. NCBI lineage: Eukaryota > Viridiplantae > Streptophyta > Pinopsida > Pinales > Pinaceae > Pinus > Pinus tabuliformis. The sequence continues at coordinate 313,579,150 of CM062816.1, read as the reverse complement.
GTGGATATCTCTAAATTCAACCTATTTTGTAGCCTAGGCATGTGATTTTTAGCACTAAATGGAGCATCACATCCTCAAAGTGTGTTACAAAACTTGTGAAGGAATATGCATATGTGCATGTCTATTATTCACCTTGATAGTGCAGATGAGGAAGCAAAAGTGGTGAAGAATCTTACAAACCCTAGAGAATACCTTGAATATTTGTTGAGGTGACTTGTTAGAGCTTGTATGAAATATTGTTCGGACTAATATTGGAAGACATCCTTGAAGTATTGAAGTTATTTTTGGAGGCTTCTTGAAGAAATATTTGGAGTATACATTGAAACACTGCTTGGAGTACTCTGAAGATTGTTTTAAACAAAGTTAATGTTGACCTCATGAGCAGACATTGGACAAATTGTGAGGTTTATTAAAGAGACCTTCAACCAGAAACAATTATGTGGTAGACTTGGAAACTAGTTAAAATTGAAGATCATTTTGAAGTTTCACGTGAAATCTTCCTTGTAGCACAAATTTGGTGTCTTTCTTGTTGCAAACTTAAAAGTATTTTGATTGACATGAAGAGTCTTGGAGACACATATTAAGTCTTATGGATTTGACCTAGGTGAACTAGACCCTAAAAATTTTTGGAGACAATTTGAGGCATTTACTGAAGTAGATCTTGGAGCTAATTGTAAGGAATTACTAGAGCAATACCATTGCTAAAGATATCTTTCAAGATATTTTGGAGAAGATTTTGGAAGTCTTGAAGAAAGAATTAAAGCCACCTTGAAGAACTGAAGTAGATTAAGAGGGTTGGAGCCCTAGAGGATTGGAGTCCTCACACAAGGTTGGAGCCTTGTGGAACACCTGGTCAAAGCCTTAATTGTTGGAGAGAATTGGAGTCCTCAGGTAGACCAAATTGGATCTTGTAGTACAGGTTGGAGCTTAGTTTGAAATTGAAGATGGGAGTCTTCATCTAGGGTTGGAGCCCTGAAATATTTATAAGTTTTAATTGTAATAATTGGAATTTGAGTTCTTATGTAAATATTTTTCTATTGTAAATCTCGTTTTATGGTTTAATCATTCTTATCTAGCATCATTTAAAAATTGAAAAAAATATTGATTCAGCCCCCCTCTTAGTATTTCCAACAATTGGTGTTAGGTAGAAGAGGCCTCGCGTAACGGTTTTGGGACCTAAAGTCCACAATTTTGGGAAAAAGTATGGTAAAGACTCCATGAAGAGCGCGGAGCGTGGATGGTAATATGTCAAGTCAAAGGGTTATCTACCCGAGAATAATGTAAAACAATAGGAAGTGAGTCGGCCTGCCCATGGTTCACTGACCATGGGAATGTATAAATAGAGAAAGGCTCTATAGCTAGAAGTCAGTTTTTGAGAAGTTTTTGTTTCTAATCTTGATGTTATGGGTTTGTGAAGACAGTATTATCTACGTCTGTAAGTCTGAGTCAAGGGTGTTGGTAGATAGATAGAGGCTCTATAGTTGTGTGCGTAGAGGCCTGGTAAGAGTCCACAGCTGTGTGTGCGGACCCCTACAGTTGAGTGCTTAGGGTGGATCTGGTTGTATTAACAGAAGATTTTAATAAAGATAAGTGGTTTCGGAAGTATTGTCGATCCATTGTGTTTTGGTTTATGCATCTCTTATATGAGTTTATATCTTTTTATAATTGCACGCACTAGGTTTTATTGTTAAATTTTTTCTTAAATACTGTAACAAGAAGATCAGGTTTATAGTAATTCCATTAATAAGAAAGTACACCTGCTCGGATCTACGTAGAAGCCCGATAATACTCCAAAGTGGTGCGAGGCCGCAGAACGGTTCGTGACCCCTCCAGACCACATCAAGACATACCAAGGGTGCGAAAACCTGGTTCCAGCACCCTCCCCTATTACCTCGGGTGAGACCTCAGCCCATGCTCCACAGGCTATTGCCGAAAGGGCCGGTAGCTGCAAGATTTGTTTGGTTAATAACTCTTTCGAACCTAGGTCAGGGCCCAATAATCCAACAAATGGTTCTGTTTCTGAGACCGAGATTTGCCTAAGGGATGTCTAATGTCGAAACACTAGAACCCTACGAATAAAGAACTTGAAGGTTGGTTGGATCAGAAGCTTCACGAATTCATGGTACAAGAAAATAGAAACCCGCGGATATCTAAGGAAAGGTGTCTAGATCGCTACATATACACAAAACTCCACGAGATCTTCTTCGCGTCTTTCTCGACAGAATTGTATGAGTGGATCGTGAGGCTAGTGGACAATCAGGGAAGGTGCAGACTAGATCAACCCATCGTGTGGACTCCAGAGTTGGTGCGTAGGCTGGAAGCGTCTGAAGATAAAATCGCAGGGGCATTAGATCACTGGTTGGATCTAATAATAGGAGGGTTTATAACTGAGTTTGCGATAGACACAACTATGAGTTACGGCGAAGCAAAAGGGCACTTTCTCCAAGGACCGCAGGGTAAGTACATCAAATCATTGAATACTTGGATTAAAATGTTGTTATGTGAAAAACGAGTGATGCACATCCATTGATGTCTGGGTTAACGAGGAGCGGAAGAGGCTACCGAGGGATCGAAGGTGTTAGTGTCAGTCTTTCCAGCCTTCCTACAGTGATCAAATATGCTCTTACAAAGTGGTCTCAGAGTTTCCAAGTCAAATTTTGTCATTTCAAAGAGTTTTCAAGCAAAATTTGGTCACTAGGCATTAGGTCTAGGGTTTGCCTAAATGTCAGTCCATGTCACTATTCAGTTGAGTCTATCATCATTCATATGGTTTTCATTATCATATCAGTGTCTAATGAGTCATTTTACACCTGGTCCATGCTTCAGTTGCCACCCAGGCAAGGTCATTTCCCTCTCCTAGGGTTTTGAAGGCAATTTCTCTTGGATGGTCAAATCACCGGCAAAACTTGTTTCCTGATGTTCATACACCTTCCCCTATCCCTAAAGTACCTTATCAAACACTTCCCATCCCTTAGATCCACCAAATTCCTCATTTTTGCACAAACCCTAGTTTCTAGCTACAATCTGGCAATTTTCTATGTTTGGCCTGTGTTTTGCCCTTTTCGAACCCTTCCCCTCACTCAATCACTGAGATTCCAATTTCCCCTGTTTCCTAACATCCTTCCCCACTCCCGAAAATTTCCCCAAGAATTTAGAAGCCCCCTATCCCCTTCATCTCGCTCCATTTCGACAAAATTCCTTGCTTCACACATCGGGACAAGTCGCACTCAAATGATGTTCCAGAGCAATCAAAGATGAATTTTGCAAAACTGAGAGAGGTTTTTGTCCAAAACATGCCAAGGAAGAAAAGCCTCTTTCACTTTTTACACAGGTGTCATGGTTTGAGAGAAATGTCAAAAATACCGGCGAGAACAAAGGTGCTCCAAGGACGGTTGGCCAAAGCACAAAAACGAAGGAAAACGCCCGATCCACTCCAAACTTTGGCCAAAGCCTCTTTGACTCAGCATGGTACTTGATTGGGGACTCCCAGCCCAAATTTCAAGAAATTTGGAGAAAATTTTGTCATTTGTGAATTTTTTGTGCAATTTACAGGTTTTTCCCAAGAACTGGTCTCACCCCGGGTGAGACCAGTTTGAAGGGCTGCTCGGAATTTTGCAAACTTGGCATTTTTGGAAAGGGCATTCAAAAAGAAAAATTACCAATACTTGGGAGAAGCCTGATTTTGAGTTTTGAGCCTCCAAAAGCTCAAAATACACCTAAAAAATGACTTTCTGCCCACTTTTTGAGTTGCAGAAAGTGACCTTGGGAGAAATGGTTTTTGAGGGGTCAAATCAACACCAAATTCAGAAATTCAACTTGGGATGGAAAGTAGACAGGCCAAGCTTTCCAATGAGCCATCTTGCACCTGATTTGGACCAGTGGAACCCACTCAAAAACAGCTGTAAAGGGGCGCGACCAGAACTTCCAGGGGCGCGACCAGAACTTCCAGATTTGCCAGAATTCACATTTTTGGTCAAAAAACGCTGTTTTGACTATGGTTGACTATTTTTACTTGTAGATGAAGGATAAATGTAATATTTTCATGGCACTTTGGTAGATTTTATCTTTCTTTACCCTTCTAGAAGCTTCCATGATGTAAAAAGTGAAAAATTAATGCATGGATGAGTTAGCTAAGTAATAGAGGCAAGTTGTTAGGCTGCGTATTTTCTAGTTCTTAGTTTAGAATTAGTTCAAACTGCTCCTAGGAAGCTGAGCTCGACCCCTAGAGGTGGGGAAAGGAGTTAGATGGTCTAGATGGTCTATATTATGCTCTCTCCTTCTCATTTTCATGGTTGGACTCTTGTGTAAGGAAGCTTTATTGTATATTGTGCATCTATTTCTGCAATTGAAGGCAAGGAAAGCCAGGGTTTTACAGACATCTTTGAGGATTCTTGTGGATCTGATTGTTGATGGTGTGTTCTCTACATGTTCTTGTAAGTTTGTTTATGTGTTTCACATCTCTCTTATGCTTCTAAATTGGACAGATGAAGTGGTAAAGTTTGAATTCATGTTTTGACATGCTCAGCTTTTTAGTTTGTTCAATTTTAATGTTTTCTACTGTCTAGAGAGGATTCAAATTGTGTGTTTGCCCTCTTTAGCTTCTCCTCTATCATCTCTGATCATCCATCTCAGATTAAGGCATCAGCACTCATTCCTACCTTGCCCCTTAGATCCCCCTGTGAAAACTGTGCTTAATCCCCGCACCTTGAATTGCACTTCCACCAATTGCCACCAAAAACCCCAAAAATCATTAAATCAACCCCCTTATCAATTTACTAGCCTAAAATCTTTATTATTAATTGGTCAGCCTAATCATATTGAAAGATCTATCGAATCTGACCCGAGAGAGCCTTCTCATACCTCGTAGGGCTAGCTACGAGGTGAAATGGTTTGATGTAGCCTTGAGAGTTTGTCTATCTCAGCCTAGGTGAATTCCAAGCGCTAACAGAAGGATTAGAAAACAGTCCTCTGATTTCACTCTCGCGAGAAAGCGAGGAGGAGCTCACACGGTTCTCTCCGAGAAGCACTGCCTGGTTGACTAAGCAACGCATTCCACTAATACCACCATCGTCCATGCCATCACCTACTTCACCTACATCCAATCCATCTTCACCTACCCCACCACCGCCACCACCGAGGGTTGGGATGGCAGGTGCGATCAAGTTCTCGGTACTTAGAGGCATAGGAAATGAGGAACTAGATCAATTCTAGTTCATGGTAAAGGCTGTATGGGAAGCCCGAGGTGTAACAAATGAGAACATCAAAAAGGCTTCCCTGGTTAGTGCGCTACAGGACAACGCATTGACGTGGTATATAAAGTACTCTAGCGAACACCCGAATGTGGGAATAGCGACGATCCAGGATGCGCTAAACAAAGAATTTAGCCGACCAAAATCGGAAACACAATCAATCATCAGGTTCAAGGAGATCGTGATGATGCCTAGTGAAACCATGTGTGATCTGGATCAGAGATTGAAAAGTACAATCCGCGAGGCGAACATGATGCTGACGGATGCGTAGCACTCCGCGTGGTTTGTGGCGTCATTGACACCACATCTGAGGACGATGCTATCATAGCAAAAGATCTCAACCCAAGCTGAAGCATTGGAGACAGTGATGAGGTTGCATGAAACTCCAATACAGGATCCGAGGTTGGGAGTTCAGCAAATCCACGTGCAACTACAAAACCTGTGCTTAGAAATGAAAAGTTTGAAGCAAGAAAGGGCGCCTTGACCGGAGGTGCATATAGAAGTAGGATGCATCAAATGCAAAGGTCAAGGTCACGACAAAGACCACTGCCCCGTATTCACGAATTATCTGGCGGGAGGGGGGCCGATGCCATTAAGGCTGGAGGTACAAGCAGGACCAAGTGCGGTGCCTACCCTGTGGTGCACGATTTTTCAAGTAGGAGGAAAGCACACAACAGACAACTGCCACCTGTTGTAGAAGTTTATCTAGACTCCGCAGCAGCTGTATTGAAACTTCTGTAGGCCAGTAGGTCACGATGAGAGAAGTTGTCGAAGCTACTACCTAATGATGGAGGGGACCCCAACCTATCGAATGTAGACTGAGGCGTTGGGTTTCAACCCAACCATAGGACCCCGTGGAGGATTCCAAGGACGCGGACGAGGAAGAGGAATGGGGCCTCGATAGCTGATCTATTATAATTGCGGCAGGTTGCGGCATTATGCTCGCGACTATACTAATCCTATGAGAATATTGTGTCCATACTGTGAGCAATTTGACCATGAAATGGTAGACTATCTGACGTTAATTGCCCAGATGTGCGAAAAGGGGGTATTACAGCCCACTCCAACTCAAAATGTCCAAATGATGAAGTCAAAACCAAGCGAAGAGGACCCTAGCATAAACATGGTATTAAGGAGCGGCGCAGCTATAGGGGGAGATGTGCGGAAACAACCTACAGAAGATGAGAAGGGTCGTGATGCCCCTATAAGGGAACTTGACTTTGAGATGGAACAGGTGAAGAAGGCATCTAAGGAAGCTTAGAAGAGCTTCACAGAAGTCTCTACTCCAGGTAGAAGGGATCCAATTGAGCTGGGAATGGATCCCTCTATGCTTACCACCTTTTTAGAGACATGTATGAAGTTTTTGCACGATAATAGAGTCGTTAAAGGACTGCAAGAGCTGATCACTAAGTGTGCAGGGTCAGGGGAGCCGCGCGTAGTCCGAAAACTGGGAAAACATGCTCTGCACACCGGACGGGAGATGCGAATGACAACACAAATCAGCGAGTATGAGATGGACCAGGTCATTCTGGATTTAGGGTCGGATGTGAATGTGTTGCCTAAGCAAACATGGGAATGCATGGGTAGGCCCACACTGTAGTGGTCTCCTATTCAACTACAGATGGCCAACCAGCAAAAGATCTTACCAATGGGACGACTGCAAGGGGTGATAGTGGACATTGAAGGTGTAAGTACGTAGACTGACTTCGAGGTAATAGAAATTGTTGATGATAGTAATCCATACCCTGCATTGCTAGGAATAGATTGGGCCACAGACATGAATGGGGTCATCAACTTAAAAAGACAGAAAATGACATTCGAGAAAAAGTCACTCCGGGTAATAGTTGCACTAAACTCAGTTGAAGGAGTGCGCTAAACTGAACCGGTGTGCGACAAGGATAGTGACAATGAACTAGACTGCATCTACCAAATAATAGCGCAAGACCAGGATCGGGTAAATCCCACAGTGGATGGGAGAATCTCATCGGAGCACGATAGTTCCTGCACCTCGGATTCAAACGAAGAGATCGAACGATGGCAGAGCTGATTGCATGAAATCACAACAATCAACTATAACATGATGATTAGATTGCTACGATGCATGACAACTGAGGTACGCAACAGCCAGCGGAAAACAGCGCAACAAAGGAGGAGGATTTTGTCAACCTTTGTGGAACTTTGATCATATGGCCGAAGCCGCAGGGGGTGACAAAAGAGGCACCGTGTGTGACAATCACACTAGGGTGGTGTGTGGTGGGCTCCAGTATTGTAGCAATAAGGCTACAACTCCTAGAGCTTCCTATCTCTAATTTTATCAACCCGATAGTTCGTAACAAACTTGGAAGCGACGGTGCTGCATGCACAAGTACTAGCTCTGGTCGCAGCTATCACTTGGTCAGCTGGCACAAGTCCGCTAGGGCTCAAGCCAACTTCTATATGCTATCATAAGAAGCTTTCTAAATGATGGACGAAGACTACCTCAAAGGAGATTAACCTAATTTGCAATAATGAACTGAAAGCCAACAAAACAGGGAAACCCTAGTAAACCCTAATCTGACTAGTCTAATCTCTATGATGCAATGGTGGGTGTGCAAACTTCTAGAAATGGTGCCATTACTTCTAGTGATATGAGATGCATGAAACTAAGCTACTTCTACTGAAAAGAACATTGTTTTTGTATTTTTGCTTAAGTGGTTTGGAGTTATTATGATTTTGTTTCTTATTAGGGTTTGACTGTGCAGGGGTAGTTCGAAGGAAAGAAAGCTTGGGAAAGGTCAGGAGGGCTAGGAGAGGTTCCAGAGGATCCAAAACATCATTCTATAGAAGTCCACAACGTTCAGGTGCTCGAAAACCGAGGTTACAGGTTTCTACAGGATGTCTGCAGGGGATCCTACAAGAAGCTTGGGATTTCTACAGGAAGGCTGCTAACTTCTATAGGATGTTCTGTGGTTGGAGTGTTGGGTGATGGAGGAGTGGAGGAGTTGTATGGGTGGATAGGTAGGATGGAGAGGGAGCCTATGATGGTTCAGGGACAGAGATATGAGATGAGGAAAGAGTGGGTGCAGCTGATTGGAGAATGGAAGGGTGGAGGCAATGAAAAGTCCAAAAAGATGGAGCTACGTGAACAGTGGAAGTGTTGGAAGGCAAACGATCTGAACAGAGGTTGGGTAGGTGGATTTAGACACGGTTGAGAAGAAGAAGAAGATAATAGAGTGATGCACGCAGTGTAAAGGAAACAAATCTGCACAAAACCAAGAATTCATCAACTTATCCTAACTGTGTGATTAAATTAACGAACAACAATGTAATCTTCAGAGAAAAACCGTGCATGGAGTTGGAATGACGAAGTACTGCTCAAGATCAGAATGCATGGATGGACCTACAATTGAAATGACTGTGTTGCAGCTTGAATGAAAGTGTATGACTGCGTTTTTGGTGGCTAGTACGGTCTACACCCCCAATCTCTAAATAGAGATGGCAGTGAGTGCACTATGAGCCTTTTCTTGAAGCTCGAATGGATGATGATCCTCTTACTCTAATCTAAGCAACTAAAAGCACTTGAACCATAAACTAATCCTACTCAATCACATAAAAGAACTCAAATCAGCAGACTGTAAATTCTAAATGCATGTCAAAATAGAGGAATAAAGTGCTGAAAAGAAAGACAAGTAACAATACAAAGAAGAGGAGGTATATTGCTCTCAGGTTGGGCCCTAACCTGAGAGCTATAGATCCCTTAAAAACTCAGAATTGAATCAAAAGTTGTCTTCTTTATTGAATAATCATGAGTCTAATGACATGCCAAAACTAGCTTACAAAGAGCAAAAACCGAGCTGTAGCTCGTGCTTAGAAATTGCAATCGTAGTTCAAAAGTTCAAAAAGCTCCTATCAAAGGCTACGGCCTTAATATTTATACAAGATGAGGATCAAGCTGGCTTCCTCAATTAATGGAGCTCGGCTGTCCAACTAAAAGTTAAACTGCTGTAAACTGTTGTTCCTGTAGAACCTGTTGGCTGCCTTTAAGCTCGGTGGGGAGAGCTGTTGGAGCTCGGATTTAGGGTGGAGATCACGAGGGAGGTTATTTAAGGCTGTAGACAACCTCCCTATAAACCTGTAATGCCACCTTTGCTGTCTCCTTGTCTCCTTCTGCGTGGTCTTTGCTCCCTTTAATGCCAAAAAACCTGAAATCATCATGTATTAGCCACATAGATATAATGCCTGCCCTTCTTCCTACAAATAACACGAATATACCAAGAAATGAATGCATAAGTGATAAAAGATGAAGGGTTGAGCAAGGTGAGTAGGCCAAATGAGCCCAATTTGTTACCAAAAATTGGGGCTCATCATCACCCCCCAGCTAAAATATTTGCTCATCCTTGAGCAACTTAGTCCAAATCTTCATCCTTCATTGCTTTTACTGCTTCCCTTACATCACAAGCCTCTGTGGTAGTGTCCTCCTTGCTGATATGAAACCCAGCTCTCCTGTTCACCTCTTTCCATTGTTCACTGTCATCCTCCTCTGTGTTGCCTTCAGTCAATCCTAGCAGCAGTGGTGGGCTGAGTTTAAGGAAAATCCAGCTGGCCTGGAGGCTTTGCATGGATTTCTTGTAAAGGTCTACCCTTACCAAAGCTTCCCTCATCCGAGTTGGGGTATGGTACTCTCGTATTTTCAAACTGTGTGCCAAGGTATTCCATCTGCGTGTGCATGCTTGGGCAGCATTTTCTCCTAACAGTCTTTCCATGTCTTCAAAATGAGCTATGGCTTGGGCCTGTTGGTCCATAAATCTCAAGGAAGTTGTGGGATCAGTAGACAACTGTTGGTGTGCTGAGATGAGTGCAACCAGATCCTCTGGTTCTGCTCGAATGAATAATGGCTCGTTCAATTCTCGGTTCATGACCGATTTTGCTTCAGCTGCTCTTTGATCCTCATGGTTCAACCATGACGTGAACGCCATCAATTGCATATCACCCAAGGCAGTATTGGGATCCCAGGAGACTTCATTAGGCAAAGCCAAATTGTGGAGGTAGAACTCTGCTAACTTGGCTTTGTCTTCTGACGAACTAGTACTGCACAACTCAGAAAATTGCTGTGGGTTTTGGATCTGAGAAATACCTCTTTGTGCCAAGGTATTTATTTGGAACTGCAGCCATTGATCTTTCAAGTACAAACCATAGGATTTTGCAGGTTGTCTGCACTGTATTGCCTCCATGGCCCAACTGGCCATGCAGGCCAATTGTGCTTCCTTTTGCTGCAGCTGTTCTTTTAGAGCTTGCACTTCAATTTTTGCTTGTTGTTCTGCTTCCTGTAGAAGTGTCATTGGCTCCTCAAGACTGGTGGTCAACTCCTTTTTGTCTTGTTGTTCTTATGTGGTGTCTTTGGAGGATGTACCTGCCCCTGCCCTCAGCTCCTGTAGCTGCAATCTTAGCTTCTGGTTTTCTTCCTGTAGGTACACTCTTTGGCAATTAGCCACATGTTTAGCCATGGTGAATTCACTCTTGACCTCCTTGAGTTGCTCTTGTAAGGGACCTATGTCCGCCACACCCTTTGACTTGGCGATTTGCATCCATGTGTGGGTACGGACTCTTTCTTCCTCTAATGCAAAAAACAGGGGTACAGTAAATTTCTGCGGTATGATTTTGCCCGCCTCTAAAAAGGTGTAGTATGAACTCAGACTAGGCTGAGGGCTAGGCTTAGGTATATGTTCTTTTTCTGCCTCTTTAGGTGGCTCTATCTCACCCTCCCTTGGTGGTGATGAGGGTCCTTCTCCTTCCCTCTTCTCTGTTTCCTGTAGCCGGGCCAGAGTGTCCTGTAGAACATTTTTAGCCTCCTGTAGCCGAGCTTTTTCAGTCAACAGGTCTAACCTTTCTTGCCACGTATTTTTCTTTGGACTCCCCTTCTCATAGGTGACGGTTATCCTTGAGGGGGACTTTTCCTTGGGAGAAGCAAGGGTATCTTCAATGACAATCGAGCTGTTGGACGAAGGCTGTGGCTTGCCCGTCTTTATCCTAACACTTCTTCGAGCTTTAAAGTATAGAGGGGTCTCCCTCTTTCTCTTTTCTTTTGGCTTAGGTGGCGTGCTGAGGCCAGCTAGTACAGCTACTGCCTCCCTTCCTAGAATGTCCGCCTTCTTCTCCTTGGGTTTCACCTTTTCAGGGCTTCCTGTAGAAGACCCTGTTTTAGCCAATTTCGGGCTTCCTGTAGAAGACCCTTTTTCTGTTTTCGGGCTTCCTGTAGAAGCCTGTTTCTGCTTTCCTGTAGACACAGGTGTCGCCACCTTGGCTTGCTTTGCTACATGGGTTTTGCTTTTCGGTTTGGTTGCGGGTGATGATGAGGTACTTGGGCTGATGTGGACCTTCTCAGCTTTGTCCGTTCTGCTCTGCAACCTTTTCTCTCTTGCTGACAAAATGGGTGTGTCACCTTTTTCCTCAGCATCCTTTTTCTCGTGCTTCCTCCTTTGTTCTTTCTTCTGCACTGTGGTCGGGGTCTTCTGGCCTGTTTCTTTCTTTTCCGCGGCCACTGCTTCTTTTTCCTCACTGCTGGAGGAACCCGTTTCTTCAGTCAACATCCTTATGTCTCCATCTCTTGTCAAATTTCTGAATGATTCCCATGAGAGGGGAACCTTATATGAATGAAGCGCATCCTCCACAAGAAGTTTGATCAACCCATGGTGGGCTACCTGATCTGGTATGCCTTCTTTTAACTTTGTGGCACACTCAATTAGAGACTGTAGCAGGAAATAAGGAATGCTCAGTTTATTTTCTACAGGAAGATCAATCTAGTGTCTCAATTCAGTGAGCAACCTGAAGTGATACGCGTACACAATGCTAAAACGGCCTTCACAGGTTATATACTTCATGATTTGCAGGCTAACTTCATTCCATGGTGGCAGCAACCTGGTTCTTCACACCCCATTTTTGTCCTCCATGAATTCCTCCTTAGGTGGAAAGAATTCTTTCTTTGCCTGCTGGCTCAACTTCCTTTCTTCCTTATCCCATGGCAAACCCATTGGAAGTTCAGTAATTCGACTGATATACTGCGGGGTGAACTTGAGGCTTAGGTCCCTGAAGTTCACGGTGGCCAGTGTTTTGGATTTCGGCCTCAAGGCTTGTAAAAATTCTTTTGCCACTTCGTCGTCATGACCCTGCAACTTGTCACAAAAGGATATCCATTGTGCCCGTGTGAAGAGCTCTACCACCTCCGGGTTTTCTCTTAATTTTGATGAATCAGTGGGTTCCTGTCTAATAAACCCACCCGACATGATAAAAACTGTTGCTAGAGGTGGCGAATGCGGAAGAAGTTTAGCTTACAGAGACAGAGCGTGGAATTACGCTTCTGTTGTGCAAATAATTCACAACTTATCCCTGAGGACCTTAACACAGTTTAATTCACTGACATCCTGTAGAACGATAGTCTATGCACAGCAGACAACAATTTCGACCATTTCCTACAACCAGACTGTAGACGACGATCCTGCCACCTTTAAAAACCAATTGCATGGAGAGTTCAGGGTTACCTTTTTATCAGCCACCTTTTTACGTGAGGAACCCGCCTTCCTGTAGAAACAGCTTTCCTGTAGGAGCAGCGTTCCTGTAGGAGCAGCGCGTGATTCCTGGGGAAGATTGCAGTTGGTCTGCACTCTCGGTGGTGCTTCACAGCCATTTTGATAGCCAAGGGCTTGGAGTTTCGAACTGCAGAGAGATCTGAATGTGCACTCGAGGTTCGAACGGCGAATGATAAATGCATGCGGCCAATCTAGCCGATTAGATTTGAATCGGCGGAATCTGTGGCGCGGGGGTGAGTTGTCCCCGCCGGACCGTTGGATGATGTCGTTCCATCATTTGACTGCGCGTTCACTTACTACCGCATCATCCCTCCAGCAGATCCGCCGCCGTTTCTTCTGCTAAATCCGTTTTTTCCGACGGGGATTGTTCTCACGTGTGTGCTGATCATTCCTTTTGTCACAGCCGCCACCGAAACATCTGACTGGACCATTAACCGGTCGACGTGGCCAGTCAACTGGCCATACAGCTGCTCAACCCATTCACTTTACACTTTGCAAACAATTTAAAGTAAGATTCATGTGATCTGACGGAAGAGAGGGTCGAGACACTTACCTGCGTGACTGAAACATGATTTTTCGGGTTTTGGACGATGATGAATGGATCTACCTGCTGCTGGTGAATTTGCACAGGCCCGGAGGTTCACGTTTATAGGCTGCCGACGATGGAGTTGATGCTTGGCTGCATGCGTCCGCGTTCATTGCATATGGCCAGCGCTGTGAATAGTATACACTCTAGCGGGCTTAACTGTTACAGGACTCCCGCGGGATGTCTTGTAACAGTTCTTCCTCCTTGGGTGCATGCTGCACGACGAAGGATCTGGCCTCCCAATCACGCTCCCAGGGCTTCTAGATGACTGAGATGGATATGGTATGAGATCTTCAACATTTTTCATTTAAAACTTGCATTTTCTAAGAACGCATCGATCTGCTTTGCTGGTGCAGGTAACTTCATTGCATGTCGACAAGGATGGCAGGACGAGGTGAGAACAATGTGCAAGGGAGATAACAATAGCTTGCATGCGTCCAAACCGATCCTTAGTCGTTAGATCTTCTCATAACATGGATTCTGGACCGTCCTGGGCTTCTACCGGAAGTTTCCTGTAGAAATACAGAGCTTCCTGTAGAAAGGTTGTGGTTCCTGTAGAGAGTCGGCACCTTCCTGTAGAAAATCTGCATCTTCCTGTAGAAAATTTGCGTCTTCCTGTAGAAGACTCAAGCTGTAATAAAATTGCACATACCTTGGAGAAAATGAGTATTCTTGGAGGAGGTGCTGGTGAGGTCTCCTGACAGCATGATAAGGATCCTGAGCTTTGAGTTGAGAGGCTTCCTCTCCTCCATAGAACACCTGCAACCTGCATGCAATTTTACATTATGAATCTGCTGACCTTGTTTTTTCTTTTGTTTTTTTTTTTTTTTTTTCTTCTTTTTTCTCTTTTTTTTTTTTGAAAGATAACAGGGGCGCCTCATTGAGGTTTTCACCCTTGCCATCTGCCTTAAGCGCCTCAAAGAGGTTTTCACTCAAGGATCTTTCTCCAATCTCTTTTTTCTTTTTGAAAGACAATAGGGGCGCCTCAATGAGGTTTTCACCCCTACTACCTGCCTTGGGCGCCTCAGAGAGGTTTTCACCCAAGGATCTTTATTATTATTATTATTTTTTGAACCTTTCACGGTATGCCCAAAGGAGAGGCAGAACCCTTCTCTATGACCAATACTGATTTCTCCATAGTTTTGATGAACTCTTTTCTTGAGAGAGGCTTCCTGTAGATCTTCAATCTATGCCCATTGACAAGCATGGGGATGGCTTCCTCATCAATGGTCCGAATAAGCACAGATCCATTTTCATGACATTTTTCCACTGCATATGGTCCTAGCCATCTGGTTCTCAGCTTTCCCTTGAAATCTTTGTATCTGGAGTCATACAACAAAGCCCAATATCCAGGCTGGAATTGCTTGTCATGGAGATGTTGGTCATGCCACACCTTTCTCTGAAGTTGAACCACTTGTGAGTGAAGGAGGGCCTGCATTTGGTGCTCATCCAGTCCATTCAACTGCAATAACCTTTCTTGTTTTGCATGGCTGAGATCTAGATCTAGCTGAGCTGCCATCCTCAAAGTGTTGTATTCAATCTCAATGGACAACAAAGCTTTCTTCCCATAGACCAGCTCATAAGGTGTGAAACTGGTGGTGGTCTTCCAGGTGGTGTTGTAAGCCCATGTGGCCTCAACCAGGCGATTTGCCCAGTCCTTTCTGTTGCTGCTCACCACCTTAGTCAAGATCCCTTCTAATGCTCTATTAGTGACTTCCACCTGCCCATTTGCTTGAGGGTGATAGGGGGTGGAAGTCCTATGCTTGATCTTGTGGTGAGCTAGTAAGTCTTCAACCAGGTTGGATGTGAACTGGCTCCCTTGATCGGTGACCAGCTCTCTTGGGTAGCCAAACTTGTAGAAGATGTTTTCTCTTAAGAACTCGGCCACCTTTTCTTCTGTTGCTGCTTTGATTGCTTTAGTCTCTGCCCACTTTGTCAGGTAGTCAGTACACACAATGATGTAAGACCTTTCCCTCGAAGGAGGGTTGATTGGACCCACAAAGTCCATGCCTCACTTCTCAAATGGCTCAATAGTCACTTGAGGTTGCAGAGGCATCTCATCCCTTTGAGTCGGTTTCCCCATTCTTTGGCATTGGTCACATTCGCTGATATATCTTCTGACGTCTTGATGAAGTGTGGGCCAATAGTAGCCTGCCTGCAGGATCTTGAAGGCAGTCCTCTTTTCTGCAAAATGTCCTCCACAAGGCCCATCATGACAGGTGAGGAGGATATCAAAGATTTCCTCCTCCCTTACACAACGCCTTAAGATCTGATCGGGGCCAAGCTTGAACAGATTGCCCCCGATCCAAGTAAATGAGGCACTTTTTCTGATGATTCTGCTCTTCTCTCTTGAAGATAGGTGCGGAGGGAACTGTGCTGAAACAAGGTAGTTTGCTATATTAGCAAACCATGGAGAGAGTGCTGAGATAGCAAATAGATGTTCATCAGGCATCTGGTCATCCACTGTTCCATCCTCATCTGCAGACAAATCCAATCTAGACAAAAAGTCAGCAACAACATTTTCTTTACCGGGTTTGTCAACAATGGTCAAATCAAGCTGCTACAACAAAAGTAACCATCTAATAATACGAGCATTCACATCTGGTTTATTCATTAAATATCTAATGGCAGCATGGTCTGTATGTACAAATGTTTGATAGCCAGTGATATAGTGTCGGAACTTGTTCAGTGCATGGACCACAGCCAAAAACTCTTTCTCAGTTACAGTGTAATTCAGCTCAGCTTTGGACAAGTTTTTACTAACAAAGTAAATGGCATATGGAATTTTTTGTTCGATTTGTCCTAAAGCTGCACCTATGGCTTTGTTCGAGGCATCAGTGTGGATGTGGAAAGGTAGGGCCCAGTTTGGACCTCTCAGGATTGGGGCTGACACCAACTTGTCCTTTAATTCATTCAAAGCCCTCTGACAATCATCAGTCCACTTAAATTCCACATCTTTTGCCAACAGGCCAAACAATGGCGAGGCTAGCTTGCTGAAGTCCTTAATGAATCTCCTGTAATACCCTGCTAATCCTAAGAAACTCCGAACATCCTTTACCTTTTGAGGAGGTGGAACCTTCTTGATGAGAGCAATTTTGTTAGGATCCACCTATAACCCTTGGCAAGAAATGGTATGGCCTAACACGGTCCCTTCAGTCATCAGGAATTCACATTTTTCGGGACTAAGGGACAGGTTCATCTCAATGCATTTGGTTATGACTTTTCCCAGATTGGACAATGCTTCTTGGAAATTGGCCCCATAAGGAGTGAAGTCATCCATATAGATTTCCACTACATCATGGACCAGCTCCGAGAAGATGCTCAAGACAGCTCTCTGGAAGGTAGCAGGAGCATTGCATAGCCCAAAGGGAAGAACTCGGTAGGCAAAGGTACCCAAAGGGCAAGTGAAGGTGGTCTTATCTTGGTCTTCCGGGCTGATTTGAATCTGGTTGTACCCGCTAAACCCATCCAGGAAAGAGAAGAACTTCTTTCTTGCCAGTCCATCCAACACTTGATCTATGAAAGGTAGAGGGAAATGGTCTTTCTTGGTAGCTTTGTTTAGTTCTCGGTAGTCCACACAGATTCTCCACTTCCCATTCTTCTTGGGAACCAACACCAGAGGGGACACCCATTCACTATCTGAGATGGGGTAAATGAATCCAGCATCCAACAGTTTTTGCAGTTCTTCCTTGACAATGTCCTTAAGGGCTGGATTCATTCTCCTCTGAGGTTGCCTAACCGGTTTACAACCCTCTTTGATGTATATGTGATGGGTACAGACTGAGGGATGGACTCCTTTCATCTCCTTATAGCTCCAAGCAAAAGCATGTAGGTGACTGGCCAACAGGTCACACAGCTCCTTTTCGTGGGAAGGAGATAGGGAGGAGCTGATCTTTAACGTTCTCTCAGGGCCGAACTCCACATTCTTGACTCTGGGAGTGACAGGGTTGGTCGTACAAAGATCCACTAGGGTGCTGGCTTGGGCATCCTCCACCAATTTCTCTAAGGATAGTGCACTAGAAAGTGGATTCTAGATCAAGGTCTCAATCAAGTCGTCCTCGGTTGGGGGGTCTCTTCTGGTGGTATCTAGGGTGCACAAAGGTGCTGAGTACACTTCATCCTCATCTCCTTCCTCCAACCTAAGTGGTAAGTCATGCTCTAAGGAAGGTTGGGCAGGAGGATATAGGACTAGCTGCTTGGACATAGGACCATTTTTGATGGTCATATTTCCTACACGACAACTTATGTAAGCATCTGCAGTGGCTAACCAAGGCCTTCCCAAAATAAGAGGATATCCAGTAAGCTTTGCCTTGGGTTGCAGAACCAAGAAATCTGCAGGGTATTCCCAAGAGTCGACAGAGACCAGGACATCCTCCACAATCCCTTCGGGAGTCACAGTGGAGCGATCTGCAAGTTGCAGAACTATCGAGGTATTCCTCAAGGAACCCTGAAGATTGAGCTTGAGCATGGTGTCCCTGGTCATCACATTAATGGCAGCCCCCAAATCAATCAAAGTGTGAGGTATGATGATGCCATTGATGTGGACATCTACTACAGGACTCCCAGGATCTAGATACTTTGGGCAGATGACTTGTCCTAACATAAGGTCAGATAGTTGTCCTAAGACATTGATGGTTGAAGCATCTCTCTTTCGCCTGCCTGGGTGTTTGAAACACTTTTCCTTAACCAGTTTGTTGTATATTGGCACATCCTTGATGGCTTGGAGAAGTGGTATTTTTACATACAACTGCTTGAGCTCACCCAGAAGCTCATCCTCCTCTGGGTTGGGTTGTGTGGTGGCTGTTAGTCTCTCAGGAAAGGGTGGAATAGCCTTTGGTTCACTTTCCTGTTTATCTTCCTCATCCTCTGGGGGAGGAGGTTGGTGATCTGGAAGAGTCTTGCCAGATCGAAGATTGATCTCCTGGATCTCCACAGCATAAGTAGGGCATGATGTTTCCCCAGTGTATACCCGTTGGGCCTGTCTATTGTTGGGGTTCGGGTTCGGTTGAGCAGGTATTTGAGGTTGCCTTGGAGGAGCAGGAGGTAATGGTTGAGGTTGAACTGGTGGTGGAGGTAAAATGGCAGGAGGAGTGTTGTATTAGGGCCTCCACCCCGACTGAGGTGCATTCCACTGAGGCTGTGGCTGGGCCTGTGAGTGATAAGAATGAGTAGTGGGTTGAGTAGGGTATTGAGGTGGATAAGACCATGGAGGAGGCATAGACCAGGAAGGATGAGCAGGGGGACCCCAGGAAGGCATAGGAGTCGATTGGTTGGGGCTGTAATAAGCTTGAGGTGCCCCTTGCATCCCCTGCTGGTAAGTTCTAGGTCCTTGTGGCCTCCTTTGGTTGAGGTAATAGAGAGGTTCAGTGGGAGCTTCTGTCCCTTGGTACATGGCTTTAAATCCAGGTAAGGTTGGACATTGGTTTGTGGGATGGTCCTCCTCACAAACGAAACACACTTCAACTGAATGCAATGGACATTTGTTCTTAGGGTGCCTCCTGGTACATCTAGGGCAGAAGATAGCCAAGGCTCTCTCAGCTTCTTCCTTCTTCTGCTGGATCATGAATGTGTCCAGCTGCATGGAAATGGTATGTCTCACCTCACTCTTAAGATCTTCCAATTGATTTGCAAACTCATGTTTGGAGAAAGGGACACCAGTTGAGAGGAGGTTTCCTCTACCTCGTTTCCGAGCTGCCCTGGAGTGGTTTCTAAACACAGTCTTGATGTCCTCATAAGGCAGTTGGTAAACGTCCCCCCCAGCTAACATGTGAAGGGTATCTAAGAGGTCTTCAGGGACTCCTCGGAGCAGGACCAACTTGAGGGATTCAGGGTCAATTGTGCACCTGGCCCGCTTATAGCTAAGTTGGAACCTCTCCTCATAATCCTCTAAGGACTCATCATTTCCCATGATCATCTGAAAGATTTCTCCCTTGGTTTCCTTGGACCTACAGTAATCTCTGTACTTGGTATTGAAAGCTTGCTGCATCTGAGCCCAAGTGGTGATACTATTCCCAGGTAAGCCCATGAACCAGCGTAATGATGCATCCTTAAGAGTGGAAGGGAAGAGTTTCAGCTTCTGCTCATCTTCAGTATAGTCATAGGTTCTACAAAGGACAACAAACTCAAACAGGAAGGTATCAGGATCTTCAGTAGTCAGTCCATGGAATTGAGGTAAGGCGGAGGGGCTAATGTTCTTCATTTCCATCTCTCCATTGGTCTCTCGGATGGGGAAGGCACCTTCTATTCTCTCATCTTCTCTTCTATTGTCAGCCATAGCTTCAGATGGGATGGTCTCTAATTCTTCTTCTGCTATAGGATCTTCGTATATCTCAGGAGGTTCACCTATAGGTTCTTCTGGATCACTGTCACCGAAGAAGAGAGAAGGGTGACTCAGTGATGTGGTGGGGGTGTTGGGTAAGAATTTGCCTGTTTTATCTCGATTCCTACGAGGCATGAAATGGAAAGACTTTTTTGATTGCTTTTGTTTTTCTGTGGTACCTGCAAAACTGAAACAGATTGATCTACAACTAACTATAAAGATGCAGAATTAAACTGAAGGCAGGAAAGAACTAATCTACTTTGCTCAAATGAAATTGCAGGAATGGAAATGCTAGTCTACGCTTGCAGAATTGAAACACTAATCTACGCTTGCAGAAATGAAATGCTTATCTATGAAAGTAGGAAATGCTAATCTATGAAAGTAGGAAATGTTAATCTGTGAAAGCAGGAAATGCTAATCTATGAAAGCAGGAAATGCTAATCTATGCTACTTTTGCAGAATGGAAATGAAATAAACTACTTAGCAGAAGGCAAGAGTAAGAAAATAGAAGAAAAGCAACAATTACTAATACTCTGACGCTTCCCCGGCAACGGCACCAAAAAGATGGTGGGCTCCAGTATTGTAGCAATAATGCTACAAGTCCTGGAGCTTCCTATCTCTAATTTTATCAACCCGGTAGTTCGTAACAAACTTGGAAGCGACGGTGCTGTATGCACAAGAACTAGCTCTTGTCGCAGCTGTCACTTGGTCAGCTGGCACAAGTCCTCTAGGGCTCAATCCAACTTCTATATGCTCTCAGAAGAATCTTTCTAAATGATGGACGAAGACTACCTCAAAGGAGATTGACCTACTTTGCAATAATGAACTGAAAGCCAACAAAACAGGGAAACCCTAGTAAACCCTAATCTGACTAGTCTAATCTCTATGATGCAATGGTGGGTGTGCAAACTTCTAGAAATGGTGCCATTACTTCTAGTGATATGAGATGCATGAAACTAAGCTACTTCTACTGAAAAGAACATTGTTTTTGTATTTTTTCTTAAGTGGTTTGGAGTTATTATGATTTTGTTTCTTATTAGGGTTTGACTGTGCAGGGGTAGTTCGAAGGAAAGAAAGCTTGGGAAAGGTCAGGAGGGCTAGGAGAGGTTCCAAAGGATCCAAAACATCATTCTATAGAAGTCCACAACGTTCAGGTGCTCGAAAACCGAGGTTACAGGTTTCTACAGGATGTCTGCAGGGGATCCTACAGGAAGCTTGGGATTTCTACAGGAAGGCTGCTAACTTCTACAGGATGTTCTGTGGTTGGAGTGTTGGGTGATGGAGGAGTGGAGGAGTTGTATGGGTGGATAGGTAGGATGGAGAGGGAGCCTATGATGGTTCAGGGACAGAGATATGAGATGAGGAAAGAGTGGGTGCAGCTGGTTGGAGAATGGAAGGGTGGAGGCAATGAAAAGTCCAAAAATATGGAGCTACGTGAACAGTGGAAGTGTTGGAAGGAAAACGATCTGAACAGAGGTTGGGTAGGTGGCTTTAGACGCGGTTGAGAAGAAGAAGAAGATAACAGAGTGATGCATGCAGTGTAAAGGAAACAAATCTGCACAAAACCAAGAATTCATCAACTTATCCCAACTGTGTGATTAAATTAACGAACAGCAATGTAATCTTCAGAGAAAAACCGTGCATGGAGTTGGAATGACAAAGTACTGCTCAACATCAGAATGCATGGATGGACCTACAATTGAAATGACTGTGTTGCAGCTTGAATGAAAGTGTATGACTGCGTTTTTGGTGGCCAGTACGATCTACACCCCCAATCTCTAAACAGAGATGGCAGTGAGTGCACTATCAGCCTTTTCTTGAAGCTTGAATGGATGATGATCCTCTTACTCTAATCTAAGCAACTAAAAGCACTTGAACCATAAACTAATCCTACTCAATCACATAAAAGAACTCAAATCAGCAGACTGTAAATTCTAAATGCATGTCAAAACAGAGGGATAAAGTGCTGAAAAGAAAGACAAGTAACAATACAAAGAAGAGGAGGTCTATTGCTCTCAGGTTGGGCCCTAACCTGAGAACTATAGCTCCCTTAAAAACTCAGAATTGAATCAAAAGCTGCCTGTCTTTATTGAATAATCATGAGTCTAATGACATGCCAAAACTGGCTTACAAAGAGCAAAAACCGAGCTGTAGCTCGTGCTTAGAAATTGCAATCGTAGTTCAATAGTTCAAAAAGCTCCTATCAAAGGCTACGACCTTAATATTTATACAAGATGAGGATCAAGCTGGCTTCCTCAATTAATGGAGCTCGGATGTCCAACTAAAAGTTAAACTGCTGTAAACTGCTGTTCCTGTAGAACCTGTTGGCTGCCTTTAAGCTCAGTGGGGAGAGCTATTGGAGCTCGAAGTTAGGGTGGAGATCACGAGGGAGGTTATTTAAGGCTGTAGACAACCTCCCTATAAACCTGCAATGCCACCTTTGCTGTCTCCTTGTCTCCTTCTGCGTGGTCTTTTCTCCCTTTAATGCCAAAAAACCTGAAATCATCATGTATTAGCCACATAGATATAATGCCTGCCCTTCTTCTTACAAATAACACGAATATACCAAGAAATGAATGCATAAGTGATAAAAGATGAAGGGTTGAGCAAGGTGAGTAGGCCAAATGAGCCCAATTTGTTACCAAAAATTGGGGCTCATCAGTGTGCAAAAGGAAGATGAGGCAGAATGAGCGCAGAGGTAGAAGGAGGTTCTGAGTATGGATTGGAGGACGTGCGCGGCAAATGCAGCCAGGGGAGCCACGATGGAGCAGGGTGGCCACCCATCTACAATGGTGTGTTGGAAATAATACCGAGAGGGGGTGTGAATCAGTATTATCAAATTCTTTTCAATATATATTCCAGATTTATACTTTAATTTATTCTTCAGATATTGATCATTAATTTGTATGTCAGTACCATATAATAATGAGCAAGAACAAGAAAAACAGATAGTCACACCAAAGAACACCAGATATAAGGTGGAAACCCAATGTGGGTGAAAACCACCAGCTGCAATATGTCTCTATCTTCTTTCAACTAGAAACTTCTTTTACAATGATTTTGTACTGGTGCAGTCCTTTACCAGTACGCAGGTTGCAACCTGCTGAGAGCTACAACCCTCTCTCGTTTTCCAGTCTCTCCTAGAAGGGAGCTACAACCCCCTTAGCTCTTGTACTAGCTGATCTACCAGTACGTAGGTGCTAACCTACTCCTTTTCTTCCTAGGACCACGTTTCATAAATTTTCAAACTGGATCCATGAACATCAAATAATCATCAAGTACATGTGAATCAACCAATCTCCTTTTAAAATCACCCAATGAGTCAACCAATAACTAAGGAATACCAGTAATCTAAACCCAGAACTCTGTAGAAATAGATAAAAGGCAGCTAACAAATATTTTAAGAAAAGTCTGCAACTTCACCAATAGAAACCTGCGAATATCCACAGTTTTTCTGTGTCTGGACTACGCAGCTCTGCACCTGCACTGTCTACCTGACAGCGTACCTCCGCACCTGCACCTTTTGCTGCTCTACGTACCTCCACACCTGCACCTTCTGTTGCACTGTGGACCCCCGCACCTGCACCTTCTACTGCACTGCGTACCCCCGCACATGCGCCTTCTGCTGTGCTGCGTACCTTCGCACCTGCAGCTTCTGTTGCGCTACGGACCCCCGCACCTACGCCTTCTGCTACGCTACGAACCCCCGCACCTGCGCCTTCTACTGCACTGCGTACTTCCGCACCTGCGCCTTCTGCTACGCTGCAGACCCCCACACTTGCGCCTTCTGCTGCACTACGTACCCCCGCACCTGCGCCTTCTGCTGCACTGCGTACCCGTGCACCTGTGCTATGGATTGCCTGCGGACCTCCGAATAGAGCCAAATTAATAGTCCTCCAATGTGCCACAGACAGTCAGATCCACATATCTGATCATGTGCCAGAGAGATCACAACCTATCAATAGATCCGCCTTACAATTTAGAGATTTTACCTAGCTTTTCAAACCGATCACCCAAAATTTCAAATCTTAAGATATTCAAATTTCACAAGTGACTAGCCAAGTGATCTCCTTTCATTTTTATAGGCAAGCCCTTACTCAAACCATGGGACAAAACCATCGAAAACCAATACAAGGGATCCAAAACTGGGGTTCAATAATTTAGATGCTATACCACGAACCAAAACCATAGGATCATGTACGTTGGACTAAATACCATGGACCAATCATAAAAATTCCCACGTGCGCGCGCTTCTCTGCAATGAAGTGAGTGAATTTGACCCCCGCACCTTTTGTTCGGAGAACCTGCGAGTATGCCCGCACTTCTTCTACGGGGCACCTGCGGGTCCGCAGCTTTTCTTAGGCTCACCTGCGGGTATCTCTTTTTCTATGATTTTGAGAGCCTAAACCCACTTGATTGAGTTGCCATCAAGTACAACACTTGTGTCAAACTTGAGTCATAATGCCAACAATCTCCCCCTTTGGACTTGATGGCAACCCCATGATCCTCAAAGTCATTCTCCCCCTTTTTCATCAAGGGAAAAGGGTTATGCTCCCCCTGAGAACATGCTGAAAATTCTACTCTGCTACGTTGATCATGCTCCCCCAGACTTTAGGCCAAATCTGTAAAAGAAATTATCTTCAAGAAGAACCATAATCCACCATACACCATAAATGACCTTGTCAAAAGAGATATAAGACATAGAGACAAAACATTAGCAGCAATATTCATATCAGCATCCATGTTCTCCTTCTGAACTTTCTCCTCCAAGATCTTCTACAATAATGCCAACAACGTATGATTAGAAGAATATATGCTCCCCCTGAACCTGTGCCAAATGGTCTATGACCAATCCATAAACCTGCGAATGTACGCGTATACCCCATATGAAACTCGCGTATAACAGATAAGATTCAGCAACAAGATGATGCATCAACTACTCCTAGCTTTTGCCTGAGGTATTCAAAGGTCTCCCTGGGCAGTGGTTTGGTGAGTATATCAACAACTTGTTCCTTAGAAGGAACATATTCCAATTTGACCTTTTGTTCCAACACTTGTTCTCAGAGAAAGTGATACTTGATCGGTATGTGCTTGGTCTTTGAATGCATGACTGGGTTCTTTGAAATTCTGATTGCACTTGTATTATCACATAAGATGGAGATAGGTGGTGTACAAGTGATTTGAAAATCCTGCAAGGTCTGCATCATCCAAAGGAGTTGAGTGTAGCAAGATGCAGCATCCACATATTCTGCTTCAGCTATAGATAAAGCAATCGAACTATGTTTCTTGTTGAACCAAGATAGTAATCTGGAACCCATAAAGAATGCACCACCAATTGTGCTCTTCCTGTCAACCATGCTTCCGGCCCAATCTACATCTGTATAAGCATGAAGTGTGAGATCTGTATCTCTAGGATACCATAAGCCATAGTTTTGAGTTCCTTGAAGGTACTTGAAGATTCTCTTAACTTCCTGAAGATGAGTTTCCTTAGGATTTGCTTGAAATCTTCCAACTATTCCCACTGCATGCATGATGTCTGGTCGGGTACCTGTCAAATAAAGTAGACTTCCAATCATGGATCTATAGGTTGGTTGATGCACTGTTGATGATCCATCATTTGCACTGAGGTTGCATCCTGTAACCATAGGTGTACATACTCGTTTTGAATCTTCCATGCCATACTTCTTCAAAATCTGCTTGAGGTACTTGGTTTGAGACAAAAAGATACCACCTTCATTTTGTTGGATTTGGAATCTAAGAAAATATGTCAATTCTCCAAGAAAATACATTTCGAATTCTTTCTGCATCACCAAGGCAAAGTTTTGACTCATAGCTTCTTCATTGCTGCCAAAGATAATATCAGCTACATACACAACAAGTATTAGCAATTTGTAATTTTCAATTTTTATATAAAGATTGCTCTCTGCTGATCCTTTTGAAAAACCTTTTTGATGAAGGTATTTGTCCAAACGGTAGTACCAAGCCCTTGGAGCCTATTTAAGACCATAGAGAGCCTTTTTTAGTCTGCATACAAGATTTGGATCATTCCCAAGAATGAAACCATCTGGCTGCTCAATGTACACTTCTTCTTCTAAGTCTCCATTCAGAAAGGCTGATTTCACGTCCATTTGAAATACTTTGAACTTCTGAAAGCTTGAGAGAGCAAGGAACATTCGGATGGCCTCAAGTCTAGCAACGGGAGCAAAAGTTTCTTCAAAGTCTATTCCTTCTTGTTGATCATACCCTTTACAAACAATTCTGGCCTTGTTTCTAATCACTTCCCCATTTTCATTCAACTTGTTTTTAAAGATCCATTTTGTCCCTATAACATTCTTATCTTTTGGTCTAGGAACCAACTCCCAAGTGTTATTCTTTTTTATCTGCTCAAGTTCTTCATCCATTTCCTTGACCCAACATTCATCTTTGCATGCCTCTTTTACATTTTGTGGTTCAGTGGAGGAGAGCAATGCCAAATAGCTTGAGGCTTCTGCAATTTTTCTTCTTGTTTGTATACCTGCCTCTTTCTGCCACAAAATTTGAGATTCTAGATGATTCTTCTAAACGTACCTGGATGGAGTCTTCTCTTCTATCCTTATCTATTCCTCTAGTGCCCCTTGAGGTTCTTCTTCATCATTAGTCTTATTTGAAGGATGGTCTTCATCCTCTTCGATATTTTCATAATTTACTTGCCTAGGGATGTTTCCTTCTTCATCAACCACTACATCAATGTTGTCAA
The DNA here is from genome assembly GCA_031772625.1 of Pinus tabuliformis. Lineage (NCBI taxonomy): Eukaryota > Viridiplantae > Streptophyta > Pinopsida > Pinales > Pinaceae > Pinus > Pinus tabuliformis. Next base: position 313,552,698 of record CM062816.1, on the reverse strand, counting down.
CAATTTTTCCAAGTCTTTTATTGTAACACTTGTATGCTTTTCTATGTGGAGAATAACCAAGGAGAATGTCGTCATCTGCTCTAGGTTCAAATTTGCCAAGATGTTCATCATTATTCTTAATATAGTGTTTGCTTCCAAAAATTTTGAAATGTTTTACCGAAGGAGTCTCACCATACCAGAGCTCATGAGGAGTTTGAGTGCTGTTCACCCGGACATTTGTTTTGTTGAGAATAACAACCACAGCAAATGCAGCTTCACCCCAGAAGGTTGCGGGAGTTCCAGACTCATCAAGCATAGCACGAGCCATTTGTTGAACCGTTCTGTTCATCCTTTCCACTACTCCATTTTGCTGAGGAGTCCTAGCTGTAGAGAATTCCCTTCTTATTCCATGTTCTTCACAGAAGTCGAAAAATTCATTCGAGGTAAACTCCCCACCTCTATCAGACCTGAGGCATTTGATTTTGTGATCTGATTCGTTCTCCACCAAGGCTTTGAATGATTTGAACTTTTCAAAGGCTTCATCTTTGTGCTTCATAAGTCCTATCCAACACATCCTGGAAAAGTCATCAATGAATAATATGAAATATTCTTCTCCTCGAGGTGACCTTTTTCTAGATGGGCCACATACATCAGTATGGATAAGTTCAAGTGGCCTGCTAGCTGATCCTTCCTTCTCAGGAAAGTTAGTTCTGGTTTGCTTACCAAACTGACATGATTTGCATATTGTGTTGTCTGGAAGACCACGAACTACCTGGTACTTGCATGCTTTCCTTATCTGTGAAAATCTTAGATGCCCCAACCTCCGGTGCCATAACCAGTGTTCATCATTTTTTCTCAAATAGCATTGTTGTTGTCCTTCTTCAAATATGTATAAATTATTTGGAGTTCATATGCCTTTGATCACTATTTTTCCTGTATCAATATCACGAACACTACATGCATTTGATCGAATATTACCTCAGTTCCTTGATCACACATCTGACTGACACTCAGTAGATTATGCTTCAAGCCATCAACATACAAAACATTTCCAGCTTTGAATTTTTCTTTCAACTGAACAATGCCTTTTCCTTTTATGACTGCAGGGGTATCATTTCCAAAAGAAACTTTATTTCCTTTTTCTAAAGCACTATATGATTGAAGTTTTTCTTTATCACCTGTCATATGCTTCGAACATCCACTGTCGATGTACCATTGATTTTCCTTTCCTTCTACATATAAAGCTATCCCACATCTTTCTGGTTGCGGTTCCTTCATTCTCCATGTTCTGGTATTTAAGGTTTGTTCCTTCTGAGTTGTCTTCTGAAACCTACTCCTGCATTCAGAATCTTCATGACCGAAGTTATTACAAATAGAACATTCAATTTCACTTTCAAGGGCGGAAAAGTTGTTATAGGACCTTTTCGTGATTCCAGTCATACTTCTTTATTTTTGAGCTTCTCTAGTCATGATTGTCTTATAGGCAACACATTGAGCTACTTTGTGACCAAATCTATGGCAAGAGAAACATTGGCCATTGAAGAAACTCCTGCGATTATCAAATCTATCAACCAACCGATTGTAGTTTCTACTGACATCCATTCTTGAGGCAAATTGGGAAGCTTTTACCTGTGGCTGGTTGTGGCTTCTGTTTGTCCTTAAGGTAGATTGCCCCCGATTTTCTTGATAGTCTTTGTTCATTCTTGAGGTAAATTGTCCCTGATGATTTCTATTAGGCCTTTGCTCGCTCCTTCTTGCTGCATCAAGATAGCTTTTGGAGGTGGATGCTTGAGATGCTTCTCCATTATATCCCAGACCTGTCTTGATTAGTGGAGAATGTTGCACATTGATAATCTCATCCAGAGTTTCAAATCCTTTAACAAATTTAAGATTAAGAGCTTTTTTTTTCTCAATCTCTTTTCTAAGACCAACAATTTCACATTACAATTTTTCATGATGTTTTTCCCTTTCAGCCAGTTGACATTACAGAGAATCAATAATCACATTTTTCTCTTCTAAACAAATTTTGAGTTTAGAAATATCTTCGTAAAGACCTTCTTCATCTATAGCATCCATGTAATCATCATCTTCAAAATCAATTAAAAGTTTATAATTATTACCTCGTTCATCTTCGTCACTATTTGAAAGTCCATCACTATCTTCATGAGTGTAATAACTTTTCTTATTTGCATTCTGTTTCTTGTTCCATCTAACAGGTTCCTTCCCCTTGTCAATCTTATCCTTATGAGGACATTTGGCAGCATAGTGAACGACTCTTCCACAAACAAAGCATTTGAAAGGTAACTTACCTCGGAATCCTCCAGCACCCCGTTGAAGGTTTTTGACAAAATTTGATTCTTCTTCTTCTTCTGACACATATCCTGACTCATAGTAATCTCCTTTGCCTGAAGCCTTGAAGGCAGCTTCTCTCCTGTCTGATGGTCCTCCTTTCCTCATTTCATAAGTAGTCAGAATTCCGTGCAGTTGTGACATGGTAAGGTTTCGTAGATTCTCTTTCTCTTCTATTGCTGAGGCTTTAGATTCAAACCTAGGGGACAAAGATCTTAGAACCTTTTCAACCACAACAGCCTCTTTTATTTCTTCACCCAAATTTTTCATACAATTAACAATCTCATCTACACGAAAGAAATAGTTAGCTACACTTTCATCATTGTGCATTCTGAGATTTTCATACTAAATTCTGAGGGTTTGAAGTTTTTCTCATTTTACCTGTTCATCTCCTTCATAGCTCAGAACAATCTTGTCCCATATTTCTTTTGTGGATTTATACTACATAACCTTCATGAATTCTGATTGAGATAAACATCCTAATAAAGTATTGACAGCCTTTGCATTTGTTTCATATTTCTTCTTCTCAGCCGGATCTGTAGGAGTTGTTGATGGAAAAGTGTACCCTGTATCTATGATGTCCCAGACTTCTGTACCAAGAGATTGAAGATAGGCAGTAACTCTTACCTTCTAATATACGAAGTTTGTCCCATCAAAAATTGGTGGCCTGATAGATACTTCTCTCTCATAGTTGCTCATGATGATGGATATTCCTTCAAGCGATCAAACTTCTTCAGAAGGACCTGCTCTGATTCCAATTGTTGGAAATAATACTGAGAGGGGTGGTGAATCAATATTATCAAATTCTTTTCAATATATCTTCCAAATTTATACTTTAATTTATTCTTCATATATTGATCATTAATTTGTATGTCAGTACCATATAATAATGAGCAAGAACAAGAAAAATAGATAGTCACACTAAAGAACACCAGATATAAGGTGGAAACCCAATGTGGGTGAAAACCACCTGCTGCAATATGTCTCTATCTTCTTTCAATTAGAAAATTCTTTTACAATGATTTTGTACTGGTGCAGTCCTTTACTAGTACGCAGGATGCAACCTATTGAGGGCTACAACCCTCTCTCGTTTTCCAGTCTCTCCTGGAAGGGAGCTACAACCCCCTTAGCTCTTGTACTAGCTGATCTACTAGTACGTAGGTGCTGACCTACTTCTTTTCTTCCTAGGATCACGTTTCATAAATTTTCAAACTGGATCCATGAACATCAAATAATCATCAAGTACATGTGAATCAACCAATCTCCTTTTACAATCTCCCAATGAGTCAACCAATAACTTCTCAGAATGCAGTAACCAGAAGAGGAATACCAATAATCTAAACTTAGAACTCTGCAGCAATAGATAAAAGGCAGCCAACAAATATTTTAAGAAATGTCCGCAACTTCACCAATAGAAACCTGCGAATATCCGCAGTTTTCCTGTGTCTGAATTGCGCAGCTGCACTGTCTACCTGACAGCGTACCTCCGCACCTGTACGTTTTGCTGCTCCGCGTACCTCTGCACCTCCACCTTCTGCTACGCTGCGTACCTTTGCACCTGCAGCTTCTGCTGCGCTACGGACCCCCGCACCTACGCCTTCTGCTGCGCTGCAGACCCCCGCACTTGCGCCTTCTACTGCACTGCATACCTCCACACCTGCGCCTTCTGCTACACTGCAGACCCACACATTTGCGCCTTCTGCTGCACTGCATACCCCGGCACCTGCGCCTTCTGCTGCACTGCGTACCCCCGCACCTGTGCTGTGGATTACCTACAAACCTCCGAATAGAGCCAAATTAACAGTCCTCCAATGTGCCACAGATAGTCAGATCCACAGATCTGATCATGCGCCAGAGAGATCACGACCTATCAATAGATCCGCCTTACAATTTAGAGATTTCACCTAGCTTTTCAAACCGATCACCCAAAATTTCAGATCTTAAGATATTCAAATTTCACAAGTGACTAGCCAAGTGATCTCCTTTCCTTTTTATAGGCAAGCCCTTACTCAAACCATGGGACAAAACCATCGAAAACCAATACAAGGGATCCAAAACCGGGGTTCAATAATTTAGATGCTATACCACAGACCAAAACCATAGGATCATGTATGTCAGACTAAATACCATGGACCAATCATAAAAATTCCCACGTGCGCCCGCTTCTTTGCATTGAAGTGAGTGAATTTGACGCCCGCACCTTTTGTTCGGAGAACCTGTGGGTATGCCCACACTTCTTCTTCGGGGCACCTGTGGGTCCGCAGCTTTTCTTAGGCTCACCTTCGGGTATCTCTTTTTCTATGATTTTGAGAGCCTGAACCCACTTGATTGAGTTGCCATCAAACACAGAAAAACTTGATTGAGTTGCCTATGTCAAACTTGAGTCATAATGCCAACACGGTGGGCATGGTGGTATGCTGCGCAACTATCAACCCAACTGAATCTGCTCGTTACAAGGGTTTGTTGGGCCGATAAGACCATAAACAGAATAGGGTGTGCCAAGGAAACTCTATCCACGGTTGGACGGGGAGTAAAGAGAATTTCCCCGACCACTGCCCCTACCATTCGACCTGAGTGAATAGACCTAGACGAAGGGATTCCATGGTTGTAGGAAGCCATTCGATGCAGTAGCCTGCAACTTTGCGAACTGGAGGAAGTAGGGGTAAGGCTAAGAAGGAAAAGCATGAGGCCGTGCGAGCACATGAAGGAAGGGAACGGACTTGGCCGGCCCTCCTACTATCCTAGCACAAGCCGTGACCCTGCTATCATGGTTGCGGCTGCACCCTACTGAACAAGGGAGTACAAACAGCAACACGCCATTCAATTCAAAGGTACATGAAGGGTGCCCACAGCCCAGGCTAGCAGGGAAAGGGAAGGCTCGCATAAAAGGTTCGACCACTTGAATATCTGTAGGAGGCCCAGTCTCAATGCTCCACGTAGTTGAAAGAGGGTGCGGGACTATAAAACAAGTTGCAGGAAAGCTGCACGATTCGGCCGTGGAGCGTAGGGCTAGTCAAAAGCATAGAACGCACCCGCGTACCAGGGGTTGCACTGCTGCATGGGAGGGATGGAAGGAAACCATTATAGTTACTCTTCATGATAAGATGTTCCATTTAAGACACTGAGGCACAGGCGGCGGGCGATTAAGGCATAGGGGTAACCGCCAAAATCGCATTAATGAGCCATGAATAGGGCGAAAGGCCAAATTTAAATTCAAAATCGTATATAACAAACAAGTGAAGGGGCACACAACAAAGCTTGATCATTCGAAGAATAGGATGCCCTGGGTTAAAATCGAGAGGAGCAAGATGAATGAAAAATTGATGAAATAAAGTTCGTGGTTTCAGGAATTGGCAAAGGAATTACGAGAGTCATTACTCAGGTCGATAACCCCCACCAAGGAGGTTCCACAAAATCCTATGCCACAGGCAGCCAAAATCCCTAAATCCCCCAGGATGTCGCAGACCAAGAAGGACTCCCAGGTATGAGGACCAGTAAGGATGTCGCCGCGAAATCCGTGATTTCACAAGCTCACAATGGAAGAAAAGGGAAAAGCTATTACTATTGAAAGCGACGATGATGTAGAGGAACCTCCAGCCTATTTTGAAGAAATAGAACCAGACGAAGAAGGCAAAGAAGATACCCACCCAGTAAGACGACCCAAGTATGTTCCTCCAAGAAAAGGGAAGGCCAAGGTCCCTACAAATCTGGATGACGTTGAAAACATACTCATCACCCCATCCCTCCCTAAAGGGGTTCCGCTCGAAGGAACGATGACCAGCCGCATCTCGACTATGAAGTTTGAAGACTGGGACCTTGCAGATATCGATAAGTTTCCCCATTTGGCGACCAACAAACTAATGGAGCAAAGCATGGAGGGAACTGTTACGAGAGTTCAGCTGAAGGAGTGGCTGCGAAAGGTGGAGGAAGCTGGGTTACTCTGTCTCCTATCCATTCCACATTTTCACCTACCCCCCATCACAATATTGGTCATCCAACAACTGCTCTGTTTGGTACACGATGGATACTTATGGATAGACAAACCCGTTCCCATCACGGCCGAACTTATTCACAAGATCTCGCAGCTTCCCTGTGAAGGCAGGGACCCCATGGAAATAGTTGCTATGAGTGGCGATGTGATGATGATGGAAACCTTGAAAAAGAAATACAAATTGGAGAAGAAGCAGCGAGGGTATGCTATTGACAATATTCCAAACAAAGGGGTCCGCGTTGCTACCCAATTGCTGGCAGGAAAAGTGATGCGGAAATGTCGCGCCAACGAGGTCCCAGCAATAGTCGTCATGCTAGCGGAGCAATGCACAGAAGGGGAACGGTTCAATTGGGCGCAGTTCCTCTGTGATGAACTCCTAACGAACTACACAGAAGGCCAAGAGGAGGGTAAGAACTTCCACTATGCATGGTTGCTAGTATCCATCATGTTGGTTACAACTGAACTACCCGAAGGTAGCTAGTTCCCTTCCTTGGAGCAGGATTGGCCAGAAGTCGCCAAATACGCGTCGCTCTGGATGACAAGTGACGCTAAAAAAATCTAGGGCATCAAGATTTTTTGGATAGTAATGGAATAAAATGTCCGACAATGGATCAACTAGCAACCTCGTCTGTCTGACGAGACATGCACCATGTATACATCCGTGCGTGTAAGGACCCAGACCAGACGTGATCCACACTTCCCTTCATTGCCATTGATGAGGCTGTCTTTGCAGTATTTGATACCTGGCCACCAGAGTGGCGCGGACCCAATGCGGTGGGGTGCGATGAGTCCACTATCCAAAAGCAGAAGGTTTAAGCTAAGTGCGTTGCACAGCAAAAGAGGAATGAACAACACATTGTAGAAGCACAGGTGGCTCAGGAGGTAGCGTAAGGTTCTACAGGTAAGGAACCCACAGAAGGGGCTACGACGACAAAGGATGAAAGTGGTCTGAAGTTGACCACAGAGCCAGCCACGGATATAGGGACGGAAGGAACGACGCCAACTACCACGGGTTCACCCTTAAAATGACCGCGGCTGACAGAACGGATGAAGCCATGGAAGAAGGCCAAGGCGTCTAAATGGGAAAGAGAACTTACACATTAACCGAGGGTGACCTAGGTGACATAAGGGACACAGTTCACGAAGTCACCCCGGAAGCAATCAACGAGGCCATGTCGGAGCAACAAATTGTGTTGGGGGTGCTTTCCACGTAGATGCAGGAACTTGGGGCATGGGCCTTGTAGCCAGGAACCATCACTACTCGTGGAGTTATAGGTATGTCAGGCACTGAGCAGCTACTAAAGGCCCAAATGGCTAATACTATTACACTCCCAGCAGGAGCGTTGATAACAAAAAATGCGGCAGACAGAGTTGTGGTGGGTCGGCTTGCGGGGCTTGGATTAAATTTGGTTGCCTTCCTGCGCGGAAGCTTGTACCAGCTCCAAGACAGTGCAACGATGGAGCTCCACACCAGGGAAGGACGCGCAGTACAGGTACTCAGCGAACAGAGAATTAATATAGAACAGTTGAGCCTCCAATGGAATGACACAGTCGCACAGAACCAACAATTGGAGCAACTTGTAGGGGAGACATGTTCGTGTGCCCCTGAGCTGGAGATTGCGACCGCATTGCCTGTTGGCATATGAATAAACAAGTTTGCTAGTGGATTTTGCGAAGCAAAGGAGGAGGCCGCGATGATTCAATTGGCTCTCAGCTTGCAGATCATAGAGCTGAAACTCAAAGCACAGCCTTCTACACCACCGGAGGTCACTGAACAGCGGAGAGCCATCATTCAATCCAGACAGGGAACAATATCACGTGCTATGCAGGAGTGCTCTGATGTGTTGGATCAACCCCTTATTATGCTCACATCCCTACAAAAGGATCCAACCTTACAATGGTTGGAAATGGAAGCAATGGAGCTACAACAAGCCTATGATAATGTCAAGGGGACCACGTAGACAGTTGCTAGTACACAGCGTTTGGCCAAAATGAGGGAGGCTCAGGCTCTTAAGATACAGGCTGACGCCACTCGACAGAAAGCGACAGTGATTAAAGAATGGATCCAACCTTGGATTGATGAGGCATTTGCGGTTTCCACCACCATCGAGCGAAAGGTGGCCCACATGCAGGCAGCATATGCACTTGGACAGGCGACTGAAGCAGATACTGATGCATCGATGGCTCGCATAGAACAAGTACAGTAGATGGCGGAAGAATTTGTTGCAAGTGTAAGTGAAGCACAAAATTTGCTGCACGACCTTCGCGCAAATATTGATGCACCATCTGAGTGACTCGGGACAAGTCATGTTGATTGTGTTGGGGGCTTGTTGGGTAGCGGAGGCCCCGCGTAACGGTTTTGGGACCCAAAGTCCACAATTTTGGGAAAAAGTATGGTAAAGACTCCGCGAAGTGCACGGATGGTAATAAGTCAACTTAAAGGGTTGTCCACCCGAGAATAATGTAAAACAATAGGAAGTGAGTCGGCCTGCCCATGGTCTGCGGACCATGGGAATGTATAAACAGAGCAAGGCTCTATAGCTAGAATTCATTTTTTCAGAAGTTTTTGTTTTGGATCTTGATGTTATGGGTTTTTGAAGACAGTGTTATCTACGTCTGTAAGTCCAAGTCAAGTGTGTTGGTAGATACATAGAGGCTCTGCAGATGTGTGCACAGAGGCCTGGAAGAGTCCACAACTGTGTGCGCGGACCCTTGCAGCTGAGTGCGTAGGGCGGATTTGGTTGTATTGATGGAAGATTTTAATAAAGATAAGTGGTTTCTAAAGTATCACAGATCTATTGTGTTCTGGTTTATGCATCTGTTATATGAGTTTATATCTTTTTATAATTGTGTGCATTGGGTTTTATTGTTAAATGTTTGCTTAAAGACTGTAACAAGAAGATCAGATCTATAGTAATTCCATTAATAAGAAAGTACACTAGCACGGATCTACACAGAAGCCCGATAATAGTCCAGAGTGGTGCGAGGTCGTAGAACAGTTCACGACCCCTCCAGAACACATCAAGACATCCCAAGGGTGCGGAAACCTAGTTCCAGCACCATCCTTTGCTACCTAGGGTGAGACCTCAGCCCGCGCTCTGCAAGTTGTTGCTGAAAGGGCCGGTAGTTGTAGGATTTGTTTGGCTAATAACTCTTTCGAACGTGGGTCAGAGCCCAATAAGCCAACAATTAGTATCAGAGCCAATACCTTCAAGCATAACCTAACAATTAGAAGGTATTGTTGAAAATAGCAACAAGAAATGATAAATATAAAAGTGATAAAAATAGCACTGCTATAAATAGAATTTCGGGATACATTCCAATTTTAGTTAGTCCTTGAACTAAAATTGAGAATTAAAATTCGAATTTGATTTTAGCAGTTGTTTGAAAAATAATTAATTAATTCATCTTGAATTAATTAGTTGGATAAAATCAAACATGAAGTCTATGTGAAGACATGCAACAATTTTTCCTTTGATTGAGGAAGTTATCCCTTGATTAAGGAGATTAGGTTGAGTTGTACTTTGAGTTGTAATTAGTTAGCTTAGTTAACTGAGTTAAGTATAGTTAGATTAGTTCCAACAGTTTGTGGAACTGATTGTGACTTCAGTTAGTTAATGCATGCATGCATGTAATTGCTGCACTTCAGATAACTGAATATTCTCTCATAAATAACTCATGCATGTCAGTTCAGTCAGAGACCCAGTTGAGATTAGATGATGGGATAGTGTACTATCAGTTGTAGGAATATTCCATTGAGGATATCTCTTGCATGCAGAAGGAATTCATTCCTTGGAGATTGCGCAGTTACTTTTGAGTTTGGTGAGTTTTGTGAGAGGTCACACAAGTGGCAGCCAGAGGACCCAGGAGAAACTACATAAGGAAATAGGAGGCTTGGAGGACTAGAGGAAGGAACATGTTGTGTCTATTTAGTTTATGAGCAGCATTGAGGGATTGTACTGAAAGCTAGATAGCTTGTGAGCTAAAGCTTTGTGTAATTTGGACATATTTCCAGTTGTATGATATTACAGAGATCAGGGTTTTTGGCTTAGGCTTTCCCCAGAGTATTCTTCTATGTTCATGTGTGATTGCTTTCTCATTCTCTGTTATATGTGTTCTATTTGATCTTGCTCAAAATTGATTAAGCTTCCGCAAGTATGTTTGTAGAAGTAGATCAAGTATTTTGCTTTAGTATATTGCATTATCTAGTGATCTACAGTGAGAAATTATACATGGTATCAGAGAAAAGGTGATCAAAGCGAAGAAAAATATACTAAGAAGGGATAAGTTCGAAGTTTGAAGTTCCTGATTATAGAAATCAAATTCTTATCACATCTCAAATTTCACCAATGACGTTCAACTGTTTGAGACTCTAGTATGCCCTTGATGACAACTCGAATTATATAGCCTGGAAGGATCACATGGAAGCGGTATTAGAGGACAATGATCTAAAGGACTTCATTGATCAAGACATCCCCAAGCCAACAACAACTAATTCCCAAGAATTGGTGGAATGGAAGAAATGTGTGGCTAGAGCGAAGAGAATCCTTCTGGAGGGAGTTCGAGACCACATAGTCTCGAGTCTCCATGGGAAGGAGACACTGTTTTCAATGTGGAAAACATTTAATGAACTATATCATAACAAAAACAATTAGAGGAAGCTAGCGCTGAAAGACAAGCTTCAAAAAATCAAGTGTGAGAAGGGCGACATGATCTCTACATATCTGAACAAGCTCACCACTTGTAGGGATGAGCTTGGAAGTGTAGGGATCACGACAGCTGATGATGACATGGTGAGTCTTGCTCTCCTCAGTCTTCCTAAGAGATGGCATAGCTACCAAGACTCGATAAATGGAAGAGATAAATTTCCAGATTGGGAATGACTTTGGTCGGATTTGATGCAAGAGGAGATAAGGAGAAGCACCAGAGATGGATCTTCATCAAAGCAAGATGATGAAGAAAATCTAGCTTAGTGAGTAAGGTGAGGAAAGGGAAAGGCAAGGCATCACATTCCAAATCCAATTCTTCCCATGGTGGGAAGAATATTGACAAATCGAAAGTGACATGCTTTCGTTTCCATGAGGTGAGCCATTATGCTATGAATTGTCCATAGAAGAAATCCAAGAAGGGATCCTCGAAGGGATCAGATGGTGAGGCAATGGCGTCACATTTCGAATTGGATTTATCCCTCATCACATGCATGGTTTCATCGATGGTGGGATGTGTTTCGTACTTGGACAGTGGAGCTTCATTCCACATGACCAGTGACAAGAATCGTTTCAGTACCTTGGAGGAGAAGGATCTCCAGGTGCGGATTGAGATGGGCGATGATGGAAAGTACCATGTTTTAGGTGAAGGTATGGTTGTGTTTCAGAGGGAGCATGGAGCTCCTCTCACCCTAACTGATGTAAAGTATGTACTGGGTCTAAAGAAGAATCTTGTGTCTGTCGCTATACTGGAAGAAAAAGGATATGATGTAGTCTTTAGTAAAGGAAAGGTATTCCTGAGGCATATCGGCACTAGAAAAAAAAAGAGGATTGGGATTTGAGTTAAGAATCTGTACAAGTTGGAGGTAGACGAATGTGCTGCATTGAGTTCCAAGGCAGAGATGGTGTAGAGCCGAGACGTTGGCGAGCTATGGCATAGAAGATTGGGCCACTTACATGATGGGGAGCTTGAACATCCACCGGCAGCAGGCAACCATCCATGTCTATCCGTACCTCCTCTGTTTTTTCCTGCCATCCTTGTTGATCCTGCCATCCCTGATTTTTCATGTGTATCTCTATCCACGGATGCACCCATTGTTGATATTTCGCAAGACACACCATATGTTAGCCCATCATCCAACAATGGAGAGGACCAATCATTCATTGAAAATCCACTTGATCTTTCATCTTCTCTTTCCGGAAACGCAGAGGGTGAACATCCTTCCTTCTCATCTACCCCTCTGTGTGATTCATCAAACCATGAGGATGCCAATTAACATCCTGAATTTTCGGATATTGGTTGGAATGATCTCTTCACCTCATCATCCGATCATGATGTTGATTCACTCATTGTTAATTCGTCTAAGCCACTGGTCTACGAAGATCCATCTGTCAACAAAGTCGAAACCCCACAGACTATCGAGGCACTTCAGCCTGAGCTAATGGTTATGTCAGGCCCTCACTGTCCTGAGGTTGGTTTCACTTCTGATCAGGAAATTGTTCAAACACTCAAGGCTCCTCATCACTTATCTGTATGCACTCAAGATCAATCTAACACTTGGATTTTACTTTCTCCACTCGAATTACACGATCCCATCGCTCATGCATTGGAGGAATCTTACACAGCAAGCACACTTGTGCAACATAAGTGGTCTACCTTTCTCACGTTTGCTTGCATATCACAGTCAAGGGAATGCATACACTCAACATCTGCATGCAGTGTAGCACAGCACCATGGCAATTCCACAGAGTGCATGACATGCACTTTCACTCATTTTTGTTCTGTGGATGCTTGTAAGCTTGGAGTGTGTCTGTTTTCATTGTTGTATCTTTCACATTTGCTGGTTCGCACAACTAGGTTGCTCGCAGACCAAGCCTTCACCAACATGGGTCAACCAATGTGCCGGTGGCTGCATTGGAAATATCACTTCATGTGATCAGGCCCATGCACCATTAGCTTAGGAGTAGGAGTAGTGTTTGCTTTCAGTTTTCTTGCTTGCATGCTTGTTTGCTTTCTTGCTTTGCATGTTTGTTTGTTTTCTTGCTTGTGTGTTTTCTTACTCGCTTTGCTTTCACTTTTACTTCTGCTTCTGCTTTGCTTTGTTTGTTTTTCTTGCTATTTTTTTTTACATTCATTTTGTTTGCTTGATATATTACTATTTTTGTTTCCAGAAATAAGTGCTGCCAACTACTACGTTCTGGCTTTTGAATAGAGTATGTGGCTGAGATAGGAAGATACTTGTGACACTGCAGCACTTGGCCAATCTTGTGTCTATCTTCTCTGTGCTTGGTTACAACCTTCAGCCAATGAAGTCTTGACGGAAAATACAAACCGTCTGCAAGGGATGTTTTGGCCCAACCATGAACCTGTGTCCACACTGGGAAGCCCCATGCATGTACTCAATCTTCTGCTCTGTGTGTTCAAGCTCATCCAACTAGTAGAAACGGAGAAGGGTAAAACCTAAATGAGAAAACCTATGTTAGAGGTCTTACATGCTTCTATGAAGGAACAAACTCTTCTACTCTCAATAAGTCAGGATCCCTCTTCTGCCCCAAAAATAAATAAGTGCCTATGCACAGTCCTCTTGAAAAATACAAAGGCGAAAGAAGAGAAAGGCTTCTTGCGCGGAGAGGTGAAGCATGCAATTCCACCAGGGTACTAACCAGGCTCGCTTGTAGTGGAGAAATGTGTGTGTTCTTGTGTGACTCCACCTGGGTACTGTCCAGGCTTGCTGGCAGTGGAGAAACACTAGAGACGAAAACTTATACTCTTAAAATTTTCAACTCGCAAGCTAAACTACCCTTCCTGGATTCGAAACAATGTGATCAAGTTGAAATTTTGATTGTGTTTGACTGAGGTTGAAAAAGGTGAACCATGTATGTCCATGGGGTAAGTGGGGAAGCTGGAGTAACCTGTACAACGATTCAATACTCCCCAAGAGTCCAAGGCCCTATACTATCAATGAACCAAAGAAGAGAAGTTGGAGTTCTACCAGTGTGTTGCCAAGTGTTGTAGCAGCTACAACTACCCTCCAAAATTTTGGCCTGCACCTAATTTCGGAGCCTCCCTTGAGATTTTCTCTTGATGACTATGCACACTTGAGTTCACTCTATGAGCCCATGTGAGTCTTTGCATATGCCTTTCTTGTTCATTTCATCCAAGTTTTTGCATGTTGGTATCGAAGTCATTCTTGCGACCATGTTCTGGTCATGCTCAAGGTCTTTGCTTCATGTGCACATGTTGTGTTCGCTATAAAATAATCTGTCACAGTCACACACAGAGTCACACTCACTGTCACACAAGCATCTTCACGGTTAATCAACAATCAATCACAAGTGTCGCGCTTGTCACTCACAGCATCGGTGAGTCATGTTGAGCATGTGTGTCTGGATGGTTTGGTTCGTCTTGTCGTCAAGTCATGTTGTTGTGTGTTTGCAATATCACATGTCCATCTTTCACTCATTCACACACTTAGTCATTTTGCTGAAATTTTGACGACGGACTCCCCTCTGCCAGTCGGACCATCACCCCACCATCGACACGATCGACTGTCACCTAGAACAGCGCAGAAGCACCAAGCAATTCATTTCAATTTGCGCTTCTCACAAGCATATCAATCAACCTTCAAGCTGGTCGATCGGAGGATTTGACCTGGTAGCCACCCAGGGGCTCATTCCCCTCGAAATTTGCACAGAGGTTGTATACCTTTCTCACTCCGCTGGATGGGAAAATTGCACAGATAGGCTGGACAGACACTCAGTGCTTGTCCCTGTCTCCCTCAGAAAATTGCGCAGTTTTTCTAGCCAGTCCTCCCGACAGTTGATCAACTTCTCATCCAGAAAATTGTGCAATCTTCATGAACAGTCCCTTTGTTACCTAGCAGTCCACTCAGCTCAGAAATTACGCAAATATGATTAGCAGGCCGACCTCCCAGCCTCAATGCAATTTCTCTCACCAGCAACTTCGAGCCAATTCCCTCAAGGAATTGCACAGTTTCTATTGTCAAGCTCCTAGTAGCTCACTATTAATTCCCCTCAAGAATTGCATAGTTTCTGCTTCCAATGACCTAGCTACCAGTTCCCTCCAGGAATTGCATATTTTTGGCTGCCAAGCTCCCGACCCGTTCCTCCAAAAAATTGTGCAAATCCTATCTGCCAATTCTCCCTGCATCCTAGCCTATTCCTCCAATAAATTAAACAAATTTGGCTGTCAACTCCTGTTGCCCGGTCGTTCTGGAAAATGCGCAGATTTCGTTTGCCTTGCCTTCTTGTAGCCCAGACTGTTCCTCCAAAAATTTGCGTTGTTTTTCCTTCTAGTCGAGCCAGACCTCGCGGACAGTCACTATCGACTCGGATTGCCCATCTTCATCACCCAATGACTATTGTGCAGTTTTTATCAGCAGTTCCTAAAGCCATCATCCCACCTTGCAACCTTGTTGCCTCTCCTGGTCAACCGCATCTGAAATGATCATGTGTCATGGTAGACTAGGAGGTTTTCGGATTTGATGTCATCTCATCATGAGTGACAATAGGTACAGGTACACTAACAAACATGGCACGATGACGAATTGGATGAATGAAGGGATCACATGCAGAAGGACATGTTCACCAACAGACGAACGAATGATGCATGTGAAGAGATATGCTCGCTAAAGGATGATCATGCAGGATGTGTTCACGGACGAACAGACAAGCAAACGTGCAAGATGTTCTCATGGATAGACAAACAGGCGAACATGCACCTTTCATGAATAGGTGATCCTGTCAAGCCTTCCAACATACAAGCAAGGAGCAACATGCCAAAGCAACATTAAGCGATCCAATGACCATCAAAGACTCCGTGCACCTTTCCATGTGGAGGTGAAGTTGTAACACACCATGAAGACATCCATCACCCAATAGCACTGCAACTCGACATGAACTCTAGCAGTAGCATAAATGTACCAACACCGTCATGTCGAGTCATGTCATCAGTCATGTCATCCACATCTCCACTATGAGCCATGTTGTCAAATCAATGTAATGTAACGTGGAAGTCCAAGAGACCCACTTGTTGTATAAAGAGTCATGTAAAGTTGAAAAGTCATAGAAGTCAAACAGTCATGAGGGTAGTCGAACAACCACAAGGGTCAATTTCACCCTTGGCTATAAATACCCCCTCATTTGTACATGCAAAGGACTTTTCACCTCAACTCCTCCCACATAGCCAAGAGAGTCTGTAATCTTTTCTTTGAGGAGTAACCAGTGGCTCCAACGCCCCTCACACGGGGTTAGTGATGTATGGTGTAACGATGTTTCTTGGAACTTTAGCTTAATTTAGAAGCCTGCTAACAAGCCAGAACATTTTCACACATGTATTGTGACTGTTGTAAGACTAATCTTTAACACTTGTGATGCATGTTTCTTTAACCTGTGTTCTACATTTGAACTATTTCACTTGTTGTAATACATAATCTATCAATGGAAATGTGTTGTATATGTTGTTAAATTTGTCTCGCCCGTGTAGACTACTCTCCTGGACATCAGATAGACCTTTCACATAAAACTTGCTATAACAATCATTGCACTCGTGCGGACTAATCCACTGAGTGTTATACGTGTTATCTTTCCTTATGTGTTGTGACTTCCGCATCTGTGTGTTCTGTTCCAGTGGAAGTTGTGCATGTCCTGTTGTGTTGTGTGTTCCTAGCAGAGTTGGGACTTCTCCCAACCGACTTTAGGCTCACTCTCACCCTCTCTCCTTCTATAGTGAAATAATTATTGACACAAGTAACACTTACACTCACTAAGCACGCGAACCTCACTTCTCGAAGACAAAGAAGACCACTCTCCTGTGCTGACAAGCAAGAGTTGAGGCAAATCCTTAAGATAATGGCAACCGGGCGATCATAGTGGATGGGACTCCCATACCAAATGGTGTGAGGTCTAGTTAGCACTTCATACCGAGGTGATCCCCTAAATGTTGGCAGGTCCAACACTATCAACAAGTTCTCGTTCAAAGGTCATAGTTCTCATTAAGTTGGTAACTTCGTTGAAAATATTATGTTGTCCATTGGTTCACTTTTATGAATAAAGTGATAGCACATTATGGAGATATGAAGAGAAATACATTCTATATCCAATTGATAAGTCTTTGAAAAAGAGTTCCAATTGCAAAGAAAATCCAACAATTTTGAAAACTAAGTCTCGGGGTAAAGGGCATTCTAGAGGATAAACTATTAGATCTCATTATGGGAACTTTATAAGAAAGAATCCAACATCAAGCACATCTCTTTTATCCTAAACTCTATTTCGTGATTTCAACCTAGCAAGGAAAGTTGGAAGTAAAATATGGCTACTAGAAGAATAGTCACTAACAACTATAGAGAACATCATGCTCTCTCTCCTAACCTCACTCAACTAAAAACTTTTATAACTTAGGATATAGATGAAATAAGAGTATAGGAACAAGTATAATAAGGGGCATAAATGTAGTGAGAAGAAATCATTATGCATATAAGTTATGAAGATAAATAAGATTAGGAATTGGAACCATCACAAGGTCTAGAGCTAGAAGAGACTACTCCAACGATATCTTGTCATGAATTAGTCAACATCAGTACTAAACCAACCCTCAAGATAGAGACAACTATCAAAAATAAATAGACAATAATTTTTATTAATTCTAATAATACCATAACTTCATCATTTTTTTTGTATTTCCAGAACCAACGTTTCAAGTAATGATTGTAGATGGAGGTATCGTAAATTGTTCAAGGAAGTTCCCTATATTTAATATCAATATGGGGGATGTATTTATGGATAGTCCAATTATTGAAATCCAAATGGGTGGTGTTGATTTTATATTAGGGCAATAGTGGCCCTTAATTTCCAAGATCCTTTCATGCGATTTTCCACATAATGTAAGAAAATTGAGCTTAGAGGTATCCAAGGGAAACCCGATAAAATAGTAAGCTCTAACAACATGATAAATTACTAAAAAGGAGACACCATGGTGTAATTACACAATTGTGCCTAATAGATGTTAAAAAATTTATATCATCTACCCCAATGCATCTCCAAAAAGATATCGACAATCATTCCAAGATATTTGGAAAGTGATGGCTAAGAGTCTTTGACCTACTCAAGATCATGATCATGCTACTCACTTGTAACCCAAAATTACACCACTTAACATTAGTCCTTATAGGTACCCATTTGAAAAAAGATTGATATTAAGTGTATGATTCAAGAAATTTTAGAGGTTAGCATCATTCAACCTAGCCAAAGTTCTTTATCTTCACCAACAATGGTGGTTACAAAAAAGGATGATTCATGTGTATGTGTCCATATTATAAACATCTCTATAAAATGACCATCAAATATATGTTTCTTGTTATTGTCATTGATGAATTATTACAGGAATTTCATGGAGAAATTTTCTTTACTAAGTTGGATCTCCATCCAACATATCATCAAATCATAATGATGCAAGATTCCCAAAACAATATTTAGAACACATGAGGTCATTTGTGAGGTTTTGGTTCTGCCATTTGGACTTACTAATGCACCTTAAACATTTCAAATCTTAATTAATTCTATTTTCAGACCCTTCCTCAAAAAATATGTTTTAGTATTTTTTGATGCAAATCCTGGGAAGAGCATGTACAACTTATTGATAGTCTACTAAAACTATTGGAAGAGAAACAATTATATGCAAATCCTTCCAAGTGTGTCATTCGGGTTTAAAAAATGGGATATTTGGGTCATATTGTAACTCATAAAGGTATCAAAGTGGACCTTGACAAAATTAAAGTTATGAGGAGATGGCTAATCCCCAAAACTTTGAAGCAACTTAGAGGATTCTTAGAATTGATATGCTATTACCACAATTTTGTCAATAATTATGGTCAAATAACAACCCCTGCAACAACATTGTTAAAGAAGGAAGCATTTTTGTTGACTCAAGACACAACCAAAACCTTTGAAAAACTTAACAAGGCTATGTGGATGACCCCTATCCTAACCACACCTAACTTTAAAAAAACCTGTATTGTATAGTTTAATGCCTTGAGCCATGGAATTGGTACAATTTTAATGCAAGAAGGAAATCCCCTTGCCTTTGAAAGTAGTAACCTTGAAGGAAAGAACTTACACATACCCATTTCTAAAATGGAAATGTTGGTCATGTTACATGCAATTAGAAAATGACAAACTTAACTAATAGGAAGATACTTTAAAGTAAAAGCATATCATGATAAGTAATAATACTTTTGGTAAAAATCACATCATCAGAGTTTTGTCGATGCATTTCAAACCATTCAGTGTGGTTCATTGTTAGGACAAGATGAAGAACCAGATCTTGGCTTCAAGTTAAATTGATGAAGAGAAAGAAAAAAATTGGTGTTATAATATAATGGTTAGATTTGACTAAATAAATAATATTTATTAATAAATAATATTTTAACATAAGGAAATAATTATTAGAATATAGTTGTTAATATAAAATTAAGGAAAATAATTAGTCAAAACAATAAAACAATTCATAAAATCAATATAATAATAGAATAAAATAAAAATATAATTTGGGTCAAACTTAAATAATCAAAACAATTCATTCTAAAAACTTATAAATAAATAAAAATAATAAATGGTTTAAATAAAAAATATTAGGGTCAAACCTAAATAATCAAAACTCTAAAACAAAAATAATATTTGGGTCAAACTTAAATAATCGAAACAATTAATTCTAAAAACTTAAAAATAATAAGTTGTCAAACTTAAATAATAATAATAATAATAATAAATAAATAAAAATAAGTAAATCAATAAATTAATAATGAAGAAATTGATATCCATCACAAGCTCAACTGGAACCATAGCATTGAGAAAAGGATCAATGGGGGATGGAAAGCTTATTTTGGTCTTGAAAATAATTGTAAAACAGCAAACCTCGTAATGTGGGATAAAAATAAGTTCCTCTTTGAAACTTTAGTCACTCCTGTTATCTTATATGGCTGTGAAGTTTGGGGCTGCAGCATCTCCAGAGAATCATGGAGGAAGATTGAGCAAATCCAGAAGCGTTTTATAACTTATAACCTGAAAATTAAAAGTAATACACCCTATCCTATTCTCCTTATAGAAGCAGGTCTTTCTCCTATTGAGAGCCTAGCTATGCTCAGGTTTCTGTTGTACAAGCACAAGCTCAATAACATAGACAATCATAGACTTCCTAAGCTAGCTTTAAATTCCAGCCAAAACCACCTAAGGCTTAACCGAGGATGGCATAAGGACACAGGGGCCTGGCTAAACTATTGGGAGATCAATGAGAATGATGCTTTGCAAAACATAAATAACATTAAAGATATTGTTACTTCTAAGTTCAAAGAAAACTTGTGGTGCGAGAAAGATTTAGCGTCTAAAAGAAAATTAAGTTATTATAAGAATGTCATCAACCCCACCCTTGAATATCAAAAGTATCTCTCTACTCTAACTAGCTCAAAGAAGAAAATCAATATAGCAAAGATTAGAACGAATTCTCATGAGCTCCATAGTGAAACTGGCCGCTGGGCAGTTCCTAAAACGCCATGGATGGAAAGGATCTGCCATATATGTGAGAATAGAAGCATCGACGATGAAAACCACTTCCTCTTAGAGTGCCCTGCATACAACCAAATTAGATATCAATTTCACAACCTTTGTTACAATACTGACCTTCCTAGCCTTTTACAATGCCAAAATTATAGTGAACTCGGAAGGCTTCTCTCCAAGCTTTTTGAGCATAGGAATAAAATCTTAAATCAAAATAAATAATTTGTCTTTTTAGGTCCGATAGATCATTATTTGGTCTCAGCGGACGTTAACCATCATCATCATCATCAATAGTCAAGAAAAAAATACAAATAAATAATAAATAATAATAAATTAGAAATATATATATATATATATAGGCGTTGTGTAACTTATAAACTAAATAGCCTTTTTCACCGGAATTCACCAAAATCTGGCAATACAATTTCAAGAATTTGCATCGTTTAAAATGCCTTTTTTAGTGCATAAATGGATTAAGCACCATGAAAAACCCTCGAGCACTTGAATTTTACAGATTAAACTGTTTAAACTCAAGTTTTTAAAAATCACTGTCGGATTTTGATTAAAATTAACCAGAAAAATGTTGTGAAAAAGGCCATTTCGTCTATAAATTAGTCTACATATATGAAATAAATAAAAACTTAAGAAGAGATGGTAGGGATCCAACAATTGTTAATTTTCCAGACATCATCTCTATTCAGATTGTTTAGCCTCCTTTCAATCTCTATAGCTTCCCTAAACTTAGGGTGATGGAAATGATCTATCTTAGCAATGACTCGAGCATCTTCAATGCATATGTGGTGCTTTGTCATTTCCGCATTTCTGCTAATGTTGAGGAGCAGTTCCTCCCATGTGTGATGTCTGTCACATGTTCCTAAATCGTCTAATTTATTGAGTGGCTAGTTTCACCAACATAGGATGCCCTGCATGAACAAGGGATTACATAAACACCTTTCATATTGTTAGGGTCCACCGGGTCTTTTAAAGATATTAGAGAACTTTAAATGGTGTTAAGGGGCCTAAAGGTTGAGGGAACCTCGTGATTTCTTAGGATCCTTGGAATCTTGTCAGTGGTCCCTTGTATAAAAGGAAGGTGCACCCTAGAAAATCGATCCTTGGGTTCTTTTTTAATCTTGGAACCTCTGTCAGCTTTATGGAAAGCTCTAAGACATAGGATCTTATTATAACCATTATTTTTTAAAACCTTGAGGAGATGGGTTTTCTCATATTCAAGGTGACTTTCATCAAAAACTCTAAATGCACGAGTGGCTAAAGTGTTGAGAACACCCAACTTTTGAGTAGGGAAATGATGGGACTTAGTGTGAAGATACTGCTCCATCTGAATTTTCTTCCAAAAGACCTAGTGTGAGAATGATTTATGGTCCTTCTTTGAAGTAAGGACGTCAAGAAGAGGTGGGCTCCTTAGTAAAATTTATGGAGCTAGACTGATTATTAAGATGCTAGAGAAAGAGATCCAACTTATCTCGACCATGAGGACAGATGACATGGGTTTAATCCACAAATGTTTTCCAAATATTTGGTTTGTATTGAGCTGAGAAAAATCTTTGGATTCAAATTCCTCCATGAACAAATTAGCTACAATAGGGGAAAGGGGGGATCCCATGGCAACACCACACATTTGTTCATAGAATTCCCCTTCAAAGCTAAAGAAAGTAGAGGTAAGACAAATCTCAACCAATTTAGCAGTATCAGGATCCATGATGTGGTTGATGACCTTAATGGCCTCATTGATGGGGATATTAGTGTAAAGGGAGACCACGTTGAAACTCACAAGAAAATCCCTAGGCTCAAACCTTATACCCTTTAACTCATTGACAAACAATGAAGAGTCTTTGACAAAGGACTCTGTAAGGCCAACAAGGGGTTTTAGCTTTTGGGCTAAATACTTTGCCAGAAGATAGGTTGGCCCTCCTATAGTGTTGACAATGGGTCTTAGGGGAGCCCCCTCCTTATGGATCTTGGGAAGACCATAGATCCTGGGAGTGATAGGGTTAATCTCGATGAGTTTATGGCTCAAGGAGCTAATAGTGCTACTGGATTTTATAGCTAGAGCCACTTTTTTAGAGATCTTCTTTAAGGGATTCTTATTGAGTTTTTTGTAACTTCTGTTGTTACAAAGGTGGTCCAACATTTTTCTCTAGTAATATTCCTTATCTAAGATAACCACAACTCCACCCTTTTCTGCTTTGAGAATAGCAATGTCCTTGCTATTGTTGAAAGATTTGAGGGCATCGAATTCAAGCTTGCTAATCTTGCTCTTAGGGGGATTTTCCTTTCTAAGGACAACTACAAAATCTTGTCTGATGATAGCCTTAATGTTTTCCAATAAACTCCTAATCTCAAATTCTATGTTGCAAATAGTCTCATCAATGGGGATTTTTCTAGGAGCAAGGCAAAAATTCAATCCTTTCTCCAGAAGACTGAAGACAAGAGGGTCAAAAGAGAAGCTAGAAAGATTAACCAACCTATTATGACAAGAACAGGGATAAAACTTATTATCATTAGTATTATTATTCTTAATAATTATATCATTATTATTATTATTATTATTATTATTATTATTATTATTATTATTATTATTATTGTTGTTGTTATTATTATTATTATCATCATCAACAATTTTATTATTATTGTTATTATTAAAGTAATATTTATTATTATTATGATTAATGTTAATGTTATTACTAAGAGGACTGTAACCTAAGAGGGGAATATTGGACCCCAATGACCAATAGTCAACTGCAAGATTACTGAGGAGGTTAATACGATGGTCTATCCTAGCGAATCCTCCCCCATGCTTCAAAAAGCCATCACTCGCTAAAGAATAGAACAGGTTGGTCGGAGGGAAACAACTGGCGGAGGAAGGGTGATGCTTCAGGTCGAGGACTCAATCAAACAACTGAGATGAATGATGACAACAAGGAGAGAAAGTAGAGGATTTCCTATTGGAATCATTATATACGTTTGAGGAAAGAGGGCTTCAAGGAATGATGACAATGATGGAATTAGGGTGAGGATGAGAGGGAAAGGCTAAGAAAATATCCTCTGAAGGAGCTCGAGAAAGAAAAATATTGAGAGAATATCATGCTGGAGAAATCTTTTTTCCCAGGACGAACAGAGGAGAGAGGAGGTATAAGAAGCAAATCCATGGAATACATAGTGTCTCTGCAACCATCATCAAATCTTGAAATATTACTACATCCCGGTTGACATAGAAAATTTGAAACCATGTTTTTTTCATTGAGGAAGACCTAGATCTAGCTTCTAGAAGAGCAACGTTGTTGATCCATGAACAAAGCACAGATATTTGACTACCATCGACTCTACTAGAGGAAGAATAACCTGACAAATCAGAAAGAATCCCAAGAGAAGAGGATCTTTTTGCAAGCTTGAGAAACTTTCTGGATTGCTTATTCTTCCAAATTTCTTCAAGGCGAAGAGACTTTAAAGCTGAACAAGCTTCGATCCTCACCCAAAGAGTTACAAACATCACATGAGAAAGCTCCAGGTGTAAAGAGAACAACTTTCGAGAAATAAAATCGAGACCTTTTCTAACCCTGTAAATCTCAGACCGAACCAAGGCTAAACTCGCATTCAAAAATACACAATAGTTTCTGGAATTATTAAGCCAATGTTTAATCTGAGCAAATGAAGGAACGATAGATGAATCTCTACATCATTTAAGGAATGCCAGATCTGACTTCATCTTGGAAACCTACAAGCATGCCCTTTCAAATTGATGAACCTTTATCGCAATGGCCCTTCCATGCAGGGTTGTAATAATTGAATTTAGGCTTATGTGATCCATATCATGAAAAGTAAGAAAACTTTCAGTAAAAATCACATCATTATAGTTTTGTTGATGCGTTTCAAACCATCTAGTGTGGTTCATCACCAGGACAATATGAAGAACTAGATCTTGGCATCAAGTTAAACAAATGAAGAGAAAAAAAAATAGTTATAATATAACGGTTATACTTGCCTAAATAAATAATATTTATTAATAAATAGTATTTTAATATAAGTAAATAATTGTTAGAATATAATTGTTAATATTGAATTAAGGAAAATAATTAATTAAAAGGAAACTTTTAATGAAATGAATATCTTCCCTCCAGCATATCTACTAATGTTGATAAGAAATCCTCTACTTTCCCTCCTTGTCATGACCGTTCAACTCAGTCATTTGACTCATTCCTCGACTTGAATCATCGCCCTTCCTTGCCAATCATTTCCCTTTGACCCACTCATTCCATTCTTCAGCGAGCGATGGCTTTTCAACCAGGGGGAATGATTCATTGGGATAGATCATGGTATTAACCTCCTCGGTAATCCCGTAGTTGACTATTGGTCGTTGGGGTCCAATATTACCCTCTTATATTATGGTCCTCTTAGCAATAAAATTAACATTAATTGTAACAGCCCTAGTGAAAATTCCATGTAATAAAATTTAATAAAGGAAAAATAATAACCACGGTTGATGAGACACAACATCCTAGTGAGGGTTTTCATTTGGTTTATTATGGCAAAGGAAATTGGCAAAGGCATTTGGAAAGGAAAAGTGGCATTAATTGCTATTTTATTTATGAAAATAAGGGAAAATAGGAGAAAAGGAAGGTGAAAGGTCACAGGTTGCATGTGAAGAGGAAAATGAAGGAAAATAATGGAAAATAAAGAAAATAGAGCCATCATTAATAAAAATGCTTCTAAGGATCAGATAGTACCTTGTTTTCAGTTTAGTTTTGTAGCTCTCTCATTATTCTCTCTCTCTCTCACTCTTTGACACACTGAGTTTTCTTGGAGCACTTTGGCATTGGATCAACAAAGGAAAAGAAGGCAAGAGGAAGGAAGGATATATGGTAAATCCTGGGGAGTGGAGTCTCAGTTTAGGGCCTAGTGATCTGGTGTGGATTGCGGTAAATCTTAAGAGACTAGGAGACAGGAAAATTTCTCATAGTGTAGGTAGAGAAATATGGTAGCATCCATGCTTGTTTTGGCCTAGTGATCTGGTGGACATCACGGCAAAGCCTATTATTACATGTTTATTATTTTTGCCTTGTGATCCAGTGTGGATTGCAATAAAGCCTAGTTTCTATTAATGAGGGTGAGGTGGTTTAGCCTCGGGATGTGATCCGAATCGGATCCATAAATGACTGTCATAGAACCGTGACTAAAACAGGTTGAACAAATCCTTGAAGAATCCAAAACAGCAATCAAAAACACCTTGAACCAGTGGCCATGGCAGCCGGCGTGGAACGACGAGGACCTTGGTAAAAGCACATTGACCGAGGCCCATGGAGACCGCACAGGAGGTCAAAATATCCCCTAGGAGCCTCGGAATGGGAAAAGGAGCTGGTTTTCGATGTGCGTTAGCGCTTAAAATAGGGCCGAAATGGTAGGGCTTAAGCACTCGGTCACATTGGGGAGCTAGAGGACCACGGGCGGAAAAAGGAAAAAGCGCCAATGTATAATGGTGGGACCCATGGCCTGGAAACCAGCGGTTTGATCGCGACGCCCTTGAATGGTAAGAGGTTTTAGAGAAAGAAGAGCGATCACAATCAGCGATCGACGCGTGGCAGCGGAGGAGAGAGAAAAACCGCTGCGATTGCACGTTATCGGTCGAGCAAGTCAACCGTGCTCGACGTGCGAATGATGTTGGATCTGGAGGAGCCTAGATCAGACGGATGAGATTGCACCTGATAGACATAGCGGAATTGATAGGGGATAAAGCCGCAATTTAGGAGGATTTGGAATCCGTTGACCGCCACGGTGGAGAAAGCAACGAATCAGCAAGCAGGTTAGCGCAGTTCTGATGGAGACATGTGGCTACTTCCTGAGCATTATGATGACGTCGAACAGGGAATTCCAAGCACACAAGCGACAGGCAAATCGACACAGGAAGAAGAGGAAATGAACAGGCCGAGGATCGAATGAATAGAACCATGAACGGAGGTAGTCAAATGGGGGAGATTAGAAAGGCGATTCAGATCGAAGAGTCCAAGTGACCAAGAGAGACAATGAATAGTGAACCCTGAGAGGAGGACTGAGCACAGAGAGCAGTAAAGCCAAGCAGAGGAGACAGAGGGCCGAGCTGGCCACAGGCAGCATCGAGCACCAGAGAGCTTGAAGAATCAAGCCTTCCCATAGAGGAATCTGTCCGGATTGATCATCACAGTTGGATCTTTCCACTATAGACCGAGGGTCATAGAGTGGGTAGGAAGACTAAGAGTCTGTGTACTCCAAGTGGCTTGGGGAATCCAAGAACCACCCTGCCAAGAAAAATCTGCTTCAGGAGAACTCATATTGAGTCCCTGTATTGTAATTTGTCTACTCAAAGACATAATAAAACAAGGCCACCACTGAAGCTGGACCGGAGACGTAGCCCTGGAGAATAGGGTGAACTCCTTATTAAAAATTACTTGTGTCTTTGTGTCTACTTACAGCATTTCTCTGCTGTCTTTCCACTCAAAATGTCTATGTATTGGCAATTTGATCAATCCGTTGTTTCAATAACACAGAACACACACACCATCACATGAGTCTGTAATATCTTCTATTAAATAAATCTTTACTGAGGTCACGCATAGGGTGATTATCAGATCAAGCTGTATCAGAGCTCTAGGCTATAAGGTTAACAAGCTTGTGTTGGTTTAGCTGTGGATGATCACTAGATCAAAGCTCAAATTAGGAGAAGGAGAATTGGTGGAAACTAATCCTGAAATTGGGAGAGTCTATTCACGAATGACAATGTCAGAAGAAGGTTTTGTAGGGCCAGACCCTCAAATCCTAGAAAGTTTCCTAGCTATAAAGTCCATGGTGGAAGAAATGTATAGGGACTTTAGAAAGCATAGGGGTGAGGATTCATCAGGCTCTAAGCAAGATAAAGAAGAAGATGAACCTCATTCCTATGACCACTCCAAAGGGAAGGGAAAAGAAGAAAGCTTCCCTACACCTCCTAGTAACCCTGTGCATAATAAGAAAGCATCCTTGATTAAGTTAGATGTTAAATTTGATTTTCCTATATATGATGGAGAGTTGAATGATGAAAAGTTGGACAACTGGATAAGACAAATTGATGTGTATTGCAAGGTGTAGAACATAGACTCAAACAAGAGTAAGATTCAGCTAGCAATCCTACGCCTAGGAGGCACTGCCTTGGTTTGGTGGGAAGGCAGAACCCAAGCTGATGTGAAGAACCATGGTAAGACCATCTCTATCTGGAGTGACTATGTTTCTACCATCAGAAAGCCATTCTATCCACTGGCCTACATGCAACAAGCCATGATGAGTTGGCAAACTCTTCAGCAGTTGAAAGGGCAAAATGTACAAGGGTATACTCAAGAGTTTCGAAAGAGAGCATTGATGTTAGGTATTTCATTAGACTCACCAGAAACTCTTTTGAAGTACATTGGGGGTCTACACAGCTACATGAGGCACACTATCCTCATGTTTAATCCCACTAGTATAGATGAGGTATCTATACAAGCTACTCATCTAGAAGCAAGAGGAAAGAATGGAAATCCAGAAGTTGGCAGACCATCCCAACCCACTGTAAGAAAAAGCAAGGAGAAAAGAAAGTAGAAATGGAAAGCAAGGAAGGCCAACACTGCACAAAAAGGCAAAGCTTCATGCACTCACTGTAAAAAGGAGGGGCATGATGATGAGCACTGTTGGATTCTGCATCCAGAGCTGAGACCTAAGAAGTCTGAGGGCAAGAAGAAGACGACTGCTGCAGTTATTCAAAAAGATTTGGGGTCAGACTTGGGAGATGAAACAATCATAGCAGCCACAGGTATAAAAGGTAAGAATTCTGAAGCATCTACTAGTAATTCTACTCAATCTGTTATTGATGAAGAACATGAGAGAAAAAGGCGTCAGCTTTTCCATATTCGAATTGTTTCCAAATATCAAAAGATTGATACTTTGTTTGATATCGGCTCACTAGTAAATTTGATTTCTGAAGCAATTGTAAAGAAATTGGGATTAGAAACTACACCTCATAAGAAGCCATACCCATTAGGATGGTTGAATGATAAAGCACAACTACAAGTGACTAGACAGTGCAAACTCAAGTTTTCTTTTGGGTCAGCATTTGTAGATGAGGTTGAGTTAGATGTAATTCCTTTGGATATATGTGGAATTGTTTTAGGAAGTCCTTACTCGTATGATAGAAAGACTATTTTCTATAGAGCTGAGAATAAGTATCTACTTGTTAAAGATGGAATTGAATACTTTGTAAGAGCTCATAAGCTCAAGAATAATTATACTCTCATAAACTCAGGACAGATGAAAAGAATGATAAATTCATGCAAACAATTCTTACTAATGGTTGTAAAAGAAAATAAAACTGATAAAACTGATGTATTTGAGGGATATAATTCTAATTAGCAAGCTGATATAGAAAAGATTGTTTCAGAGTATGATGTCTTGTTTCAATAACCTCAAGGTATGCCACCCAAAAAGGAAATAGTACATGATATTATTTTGCAGCAAGATGTTCCTTTGCCTAACATTGGGACGTACAAGTTATCTGCTTTAGAGAATGTTGAAATCAAGAAGCAGGTGCAGGAGTTGCTCGAGAAAGGGTTCATCAGGCCTAGCACATCACCATGTGGGTCACCAATCATTTTGGTGAGAAAGAAAGATGGCTCGTGGAGAATGTGCATTGATTACCGAGCACTGAATAAAATAACGATAAAAAATCATTATCCCCTTCCTCACATAGATGATCTTTTAGATCAATTGAAGGAAGCTGTTTATTTCACCAAGCTGGATTTGCACAGTGGATACCATCAGGTCAAAGTTGCAAAGCAAGATGCATGGAAGACTGCTTTCAAAACAAAGCAGGGATTGTATGAATGGCTGGTTATGCCTTTTGGCTTAACCAATGCCCCTTCTACTTTCATGAGATTAATGAATGATGTACTCAAACCTTTTCTTGATGATTTTGTTATTGTGTATCTAGATGACATTTTGATTTTTAGTAAAACGTGGGAAGAAAATTTAAAGCATGTTAAGCAAACATTAGATGTTTTGAAAAGAGAAAAACTTTATGTTAAACTCTCAAAATGTGAATTTGGCAAAACCTCTCTAAATTATTTGGGTCATATAGTAGGGGGAGATGAATTGAAAATAGATCCCTCTAAAGTAGCAGTCATTGTAAACTGGCCTAAACCCAAGTTTGCTACAGAAGTGAGAAGCTTCTTAGGAGCAACACAGTATTGGAGGAAGTTCATTTCAAACTTTTCCTCAATTGCAGCTCCCTTACATGCTTTGACAGGATTGAACATGGTGTTTCAGTGGGGAGGCAAACAACAGAAATCCTTCGACACCTTGAAAGACAAAATTAGTACAACACCTGTACTAGCACTCCCACATCTACAGAGACCATTTGAGATACAAACTGATGCCAGTGACTATGCCATGGGAGCAGTGTTGACACAGCACGGTAAACCCATATGTTATCATTTTGAGACTTTTAATCCTGTAGTAGTTAACTATCCTACCTATGATAAAGAATTGTATGCATTAGTTCAGAGTGTGAAAAAGTGGAAACATTATTTAATGGGCAAAGAAATAGTAATACATACTGATCGTTAGCCACTTCAATATCTACACTACCAAACTAAGTTGCAACAATCAAGACATTACAAATGGATGGGTTTTCTACAACAATTTCATTTAGTCGTCAGATATAAAAAGGGCATACATAACAAGGTTGCAAACATGTTATCTAGACCCATTATAAATGCATCTACCATCCTTAAGCATAATTCTGTACTACATGAAAGTTACATAGAGCAGTATGCTTAGGACATGGATTTTAAAGATGTATATGCAACTTTGAGTCAAGGCAAGAGAGTAGAAGAATTGGACTAACATGTGAAGGACCGACTCTTATATCATTGTGGGAAGCTCTGCATTCCACAAACTGAGAGAGCAAAGATAATTATGGAAGCACACACTTCTCTGATATCAGGTCACTTTGGGATAAGTAAAATAGTTGCACAGCTACAAAGGTTCTGTTATTGGCCAAAAATGAATGAGACAGTTTCTAGATATGTAAAGGGGTGTGCTATGTGTGCTAAAAGTAAGCCCAGCAACAGAAAACTAGGCTTGTACACTCCATTGCCAGTTCCCTCTCACCCTTGGGAGAGAATTTCCATGGATTTTGTTGGAGGACTACCCAAATCTTGGAAAGGTCTTGATTATCTATATGTTATTGTGGATAGGTTCAGCAAAATGTGTATTTTGATACCCTGTAGCAAACAGATTACAACTGAACAAACTGCAAAATTATTCTTTGAACATGTATGGGTTCATTTTGGATTACCCACTTCTATTGTATCTGATCGAGACACCCGATTTGTGGGGAAGTTTTGGTCAAGTCTGTGGGAACTAATGGACACCAAATTAAAGAAAAGCACAACTTTTCATCCACAAACAGATGGCCAGACAGAAGTAGTAAACAAGACAGTGATCCAGTTACTGAGAGGATATTGTAGCAAACATCCTAAGCTTTGGGATGAGCACTTGTGCTATGTGCAGCATGCTTACAATAGAGCCAAACACTCTTCTACACAGAGATCTCCTTTTGAGACCTACTTTGGTTTCATACCAAGGTCTCCCTTGGATTTTGTCTTTGGTAAAGATACCATGGTTGATGGACACAGTGATGTGGACAAATCAAATAGGTTCATTGAACAGAT
Organism: Pinus tabuliformis; assembly: GCA_031772625.1. Classification (NCBI taxonomy): domain Eukaryota; kingdom Viridiplantae; phylum Streptophyta; class Pinopsida; order Pinales; family Pinaceae; genus Pinus; species Pinus tabuliformis. Next base: position 313,521,373 of record CM062816.1, on the reverse strand, counting down.
CCAGGAGATCCACCAGGCAGTACAAGAACAACTGGAAAAGAGCCAGGCCAAGTACAAGGCTAGGCATGATAAGCACTAGATGGAGCATAGTTTTCAAGTTGGAGACCAAGTCTGGCTGTAGATCAGCAAGGACAAGATGCAAGGTGAAGGTAAGAAGCTAAAACCTATCAGGTATGGACCCTTCAGGATACTTGAGAAGATTGGTGAAAATTATTTTCGCCTTGATCTGCCAGCTTACATGCACATCTACTCAGTCGTGAACGCAGATTGCTTGATATTGTTTGAACCTTCAATGATTGAGGACCCAGAAGAGCAGAGTCAACTGCCTTCTGTTGATGATCTACTACCTAAATATCTTAATGAGCTGCAGGAAGATACAGTTTTGGACAAAAAGGTGAGGACGACGCGTAGTGGACAAGTGCAATACCTCAAAATTGGGCTTAAAGGTTCGAAGATGAGCAATGTGAAGTAGATTGAGATTGGATAAGTGAGACAACAATTTCCTCACTTAGTCGATTCTTAAAAGAAAACCAACTTTGGTGGTCCAAAAGCTTTTCAGTTGGGAGGCCGTGATCCGAATTGGATCCATAAATGACTATCATAGAACTGTGACTAAAACAGGTCGAACAAATCCTTGAAAAATCCAAAACAGTAATCCAAAACATCCTGAACCAGTGGCCATGGCAGCCGGCGTGGAACGACGAGGACCTCGATCAAAGCGTGCTAACCGAGGCCCATGGAGACTGCATAGGAGGTCAAAATAGCCCCTGGGAGCCCTGGAATGGGAAAAGGAGCTGGTTTTCAATGCGTGTTCGCACTTAGCACTAACGCGCATCGCTGGGAAAACAGGGCCAAAATGGTAGGGCTTAAGCACTCGGTCACATCGGGGAGCCAGAGGACCGCGAGCGGAAAAAGGAAAAAGCACCAATGTACGATGGTGGGATCCACGGCCTGGAAACCGGCGGTTTGATCGGGATTCCCTGGAACGGTAAGAGGTTTTGGAGAAAGCGGAGCGATCACAATCAGAAATCGACGCGTGGGAGCAGAGGAGAGAGAAAAACCGTCGCGATCATGCGTTATCGGTCGAGAAAGTCAACCATGCTCGACGTGCGAATGATGTTGGATCTGGAGGAGCCCATATCAGACAGCTGAGATTACGCTCGATAGACAGAGCGGAATTGATAGGGGATAAAGCCGTGATTTAAGAGGATTTGGAATCCGTTGACCGCCACGGTGGATAAAGCAACGAATCGACAAGCAGGCTGGCGCAGTTCCAATGGAGACACGTGGCTACTTCCTGAGCATTATGCTGACACCGAACATGGAATTCCAAGCGCATAGGTGACAGGCGAATCGACGCAGGAAGAAGAGGAAACAAACAGGCTGAGGATTGAATGACTAAAACCATGAATGGAGGCAGTCGAATGGGGGAGATCAGAAAGGCGATTCAGATCGAAGAGTCCAAGTGACCAAGAGAGACAGTGAACAGTAAACCTTGAGAGGAGGGCTGAGCACAGAGAGCAGTAAAGCCAAGCAGAGGAGAAAGAGGGCCGATCTGACCACAGGAAACATTGAGCACCAGAGAGCTTGAAGAATCAAGTCTTCCCATAGAGGAATCTGTCCGGATTGATCATCACAGTTGGCTCTTTCCACTGTAGACCAAGGGTCAAAGAGCGAGTTGGAAGAATAAGAGTCTGTGTACTCCAAGTGGCTTGGGGAATCCAAGAACCACCTTGCCAAGCAAAATCTGCTTCAAGAGAACTCATATTGAGTCCCTGTATTGTAATTTCTCTACTCAAAGACATAATAAAACAAGGCCACCACTGAAGCTGGACCGGAGACGTAGCCCTGGAGAATAGGGTGAACTCCTTATTAAAAATTGCTTGTGTCTTTGTGTCTGCTTACTGCATTTCTCTGTTGTCTTTCCATTCAAAATGTTTGTGTATTGGCAATCTGATCGATCCGTTGTTTCAATAACACAGAACACACACACCAGCACATGAGTCTGTAATACCTTCTGTTAAATAAATCTTTACTGAGGTCACTCATAGGGTGATTATCAGATCATGATGCCATGGTTGGTTCTTTTGGTTTGAGTCCCACATTCATGCTTGGAATATGACATGGGGGTGATTGGTTGAAGAAAGATCTGGCTCAGCCAATTTATGGTCGGGTGGAATGTGGTAGTCCCATACTAGGTTGGCTTTTGAATTCATTTATAAGAGGTTATTTCCTTGGTATCTTATGTTTAAATGTACTGGTTTATATGTGGATTCTATGGCTAATGTATCCTTGATATTTTTGTTGTTATTGTGATGGTTATAAGCATGTATTATGACAGTGATAATGTATGGCTCTCCTCATGTTTTGATTTGTAAATGAATGAACAATGTATCTATGACCTAATAGATGATGATGCAACTAATGATATAAGGGAACAATGCTTCTTAGAAAATCTCAAATAAGTATGAGACCCCTATGCTTAGCTCTACTATTAAGACTTGTAGATTTCATATTTGTGATATGTTTGACGAAATGCCTATCATGGCTATTAAGGGTCCAATCTAGTCCTTGTCAATTTTTTTGCAGATGTATCAATGTTTTTTTGTGTAAATTCATTTCTGAACTTGTTGTTGTGTTCTAGGTAGTGACCTGGTCTCTGGGCCTAAAAAATTAGCAAAAATCTCAGACTCACAGGCATAGGTTTGAGGATAAAATTCCCCAGACGCATGCATGCCTTGCTGTGCAAGTGTCTAGAGCGTTCCCAGACACACATTTATCCATATTAAGGGAGCATCCAAGGGTTTAATGGTCTCAAACTTCAGTTGGTCTCTTCGGATGGCTCCCAGGAGTTTTGTTGTTGATGTGGAAGATCTGTATGGTGTGTTTGCATCGATTCCACTTCCTTACGATTGTTAGGATATTCCGACACATAGGAAATAGTTAAGTATAACTTGGTCTAATGTAGAGTTAGGTAAAGTGTGTTTCTTTACTTTTGTAACTTACAATCTGACGGTCACGATATGTAGTCATCTGACGGTTCATTCTCTCCTCGGTATTACCGACACTTGATCCATGGCTTAACACTCGATTGGTCCATGATCTCTATTTATAGAGCATGGAGGGTCATTTGTAGTGTAACCGTTCATGAGAGAAGCTTATGTAAATTTTCATTCTTTTATTAATAAATTGCCTGAAGTTGCCATGTTGGCTCAGGCTGTGGACTGTTTCCCTCTTTGAGGATTTTAACCACGTCAAGAACACTGGTGTATTAATCTGTGATCTATTTGTGAGCGGTGTCATTTGGTGTTTTGTCTAGGGAACTTACCCTGTAAATTCCTACATGGTATCAGAGCTATTTGAGGGCCACATCCCTTGGTGATCCAAATCCAAAGTTGGTAGAACTGCATCCGATTAACGTTTCCTAGATCTACTGTTTCTGACTCCTTTCGCGATGAGAGGACTGCTCTATTGTGTTAGGAGCATCTGTTCCAGTGAGGAACCCCTTTCATTTCACGCGAAAAGGTTTTTGGTAGCCCTAGCTACGTCATTTTTAAGATCTGGAGGTATACAGAGTTTATTTGCAGTTTTTAGTTATTTTCTCTCTGTTTATTTCGTTTTATTTATCTCTTTGTTTTTTATTACTGGACCTATACCTTTGATTTCTGCGTATGATCTTTGCCCCACAACTGTGTGCGATCTGGACAAATCAGAAGCAGAAAGGAAGGATTTTTCTCATGCGTATGATCTTTTTCACCGCACCTTAGTATGATCTCGGAAAATCAGAAACATTGAGGAAAATTTTTAGTTTCCGGGTAGTAAAGCTAACTTTGAACCATAAGGTTTGTTTTTTTTTGTATGTTCGTGTTGGGTTTTGTGGTTTTTATTTTGTAGGCAAAAAAGAGCTTTCTGAAGTAAGCATGCACCCCAAAGCTTCAATGACTAAAAAAAAACCCTTCTTCTTTTCAAAAAATTACTAACCTTTTAAACTAGCTCACTTGGTCCAGAGTTACTTTATGAGAATAAAGTTCGTGGGTTCAAGTCTTTCTTTTTGTTAAGTTACTTTTTCAAAAGCACATGTAGTTTATGTTTTAAAGTTACTTTATGTAAAAGTGTTCTCACCCATTATAAAAAGTGAGTCACTTATAATTCTAAAGTCTCTTTATCTTTTATTTAAGTTACAATTTAGTGGGTAGCTCATAAAGTACTATTGTAAAAGTGACTTTCACTTATTTATAAAAGTGAGTCACATAATTTTTTTTTACAGTGAGCTAATTAGATTTATTTTTGGAAGGGGGGCAGGGGTGGTTGGGTGTTTAAATATAACATTATCATTCATCTCCGCACATTCACACACTTCGTCGGCATCTTCAACAACTTTTCTTTAAAAGGCCATAAATTCTTCATCCGGAAGCCATTTTCAGAGCCGTTTTTTTTAATCAGCTTAATTTTTTGAGATTTGTCCATTGGAACACTTAATTTCAGCACCTACAGCTTTATTTTCTATTAAAATTGAAATTACATGCCAAGTTATTCTTGGCAGCACCAACTACTTCCAATGGTGGTCCTACATTGTGTATTTACTTAGAAGTAAAGGTCTTTACAGAATAGCCTCAGGCCAAGAAACCAAACCTCAAGATGAAGATAAGGCAACCAAATGGGAAAATAGGCAAGATCAAGCACGTGGGTTGATAGGGATGTCTATTTCTCTAGACCTTAGATTCCATATCGCAGAACTTGATACTCCTAATGAAGCAATGAAACAGCTCACTAAAGTTTTTGGAATTAAAAATGAAATTAGAGCCCATTAACTCGAAAATGAGTTGCTTACATTGGACCCCAATAATTTCTTTCATTGAAGATTTTTTGTCCAAGTTCAAGACCCTTAGACTTCTCTTGGAAGGTGTTAAGGTTAAGAAAGAAGATAGTAGCCTTATCTATTTCATTCTTACTAAGTTGGGACTAGCATACTCTGTGTTTGTTTCTACCTTCCTTTCTACTAGAGAATCCTTTATTTCTCAAGGACAAGACTACAATTCCCCCTCTTTTGATGCCTTTTGTGATTCTTTAATAAGAAAACAAGAAAAGCTCTTATATCTTGGTCTTCTTAATCTTGGAAACTCTTCTAAGAAAGCCTTAGCCGCCTAGCAGCAACCAAATTCAAAGAATCCTAGGAAGAAGTATCCTAAAAAGAATGGTCCTAAACCAAACAAGGGTCCTAAGCAATTTCAACCTCAAAATGAAAAATCTTTTCAACAAAATGATAAGGCAAATAAAAACAAAGGGAAGAATACTGATAGACATTGCCACTTTTGAAATCAAGATGGACACTTAGAATCCAAATGCTTTAAAAAGATGGAAGCCTTGGAAGTAGCAATGAAGAAGCATAACATTCATTTGGATCACTCTTCAACTTCAACTTCATCTTCAAGAATAGCACTTTCTACATGTGGTTGTCAAGCATCTCAATCTGGTTATGCACTAAATGTATCTTCTTCTTCTCATTCTCATAAGTGGCTCATTGATTCTGGAGCTTCTTATCACATGGCCAAAAACAAAGCCATGTTTTCTTCTTTAAATGATTGTAACACCAAAAATATATATGTTGGCGATGATAGATCTCTTAGTGTTGTAGGGACTGGAACTGTTCATCTAAACAATGGTCAACTTAATGATGTATTATGTGTTCCAAGCTTATCCTGCAACCTTCTATTTGTATATCAGATAACTCATTCAGGTGAAGGTAAAATCGTTGAATTTTCACCTCACGATGTTGTAATTAAGGACCTAAGAGATCCTAGACAGATTTTAGCTACTGGCATTGCTAATGATTCTACAAGGTTGTATAAGTTTAACAAATTTGGGTCATAATATCTTCCCTCGGTATTTGTTGCTCATAATGATGAAGTGAGCAAACTTTTGCATGAGCGATTTGGTCACCTAAACTATCACTCCCTTCATAATCTATGCAAATAAAATATGGTGATAGGTCTTCTAATGGTATCTTGCAGAGATGGTGTTTGTTTCAGATGTGTACTCGGAAAACATCATTGGGATAGTTTTGAAAAACGTACCTCTTGGCATGCCTCAACCCCTTTACAGCTTGTGCATAGTGATTTATGTGGTCCACTTCCAGTTGTTTCATTCTTTGGCTACAAGTATTTCTTAACTTTCATTGATGGTTTCTCCAGACACACTTGGGTATACTTCTTAAAACTCAAGAGTGAAGTATTTAACATGTTCTTGGCCTTTAAGGCCTTTGTTGAAAAACAATCTGGACATCAATTTCTTAAGCTAAGATCTGATAATGGCAGAGAATATGTTAACAACAAATTCATCAACTTTTGCATTGAGAATGGAATTAAAATGAAACATACTGTTCCATATACTCCACAACAAAATGTTGAAAAGTGTGCAACAAGAAATTCTTGTTGAGAATGCAACAAGATGATGGAGCTTAGTGGAAAGGAGCCGCCTTCACTAAGTGGTCCCGCAGGCAAGTTTTGGCGCAAAGTATATTTTTAGACTATGTCTATTTTTAGACATATAGATCATGGTCTATGAGTTGCAGTTTGTTGTTTATGGATGATTGGTCATGTTGGGAAAAATAGATGGACTTCTATTTTTGGATCACAGCAGGAGTGATCAGAGTCTATTTTTAGACTGCTAGTCAAAAATAAAAAAACTCAAATATTATTGTCTCATAATAATATTTAGACTATAAACTTTATCTTATCCTCTTGGATCACTTCAGTTTGAGCTACAGATGTGGAACATGCAGTTGTCAGAAGGAAATACGCTTTATTTGTGGGTCAGTTGAGCTATTGCATGCAGGACATCAATTAGAACTCATGTGGTTGAGTTCTGTGGAGTTGGATGAGCAGTTAATGGAGTTGTGTTCAGTTTGACTTAGTTGAACTAGTTGTATTTAGTCTAATTGGACAATAGACTAAGTGATGAGTTGTGTGAATTAGTTATTAATTAATTCACTAATTATAAACTCATAATGCAACTGAATAATACATCAGTTAACTCAGTGCATGTACAGTTCAGTGGAGAGAGGTGTTAGAGGTTGAGATTGCTATCAGTTGTGACTATAGTTGTGCATGAGGATTTGCACAATCAGAGGATTGAGTATGCCCATGGGAATTGCATATGCCCAGTGATATAGCTTTTGCTCACATGATTTCCAGTGTGAGTTATTTTGACAAGGTAAATAGGAGTTTGTATCAGCCATTCATCATTCATTCTCTTGCAGGATTGTGCAGTGGAGGCAGGCAAAGCAGCGGGGGAGATTTGGAGATCAGATCTGAGCTGTATTGTGTGTAACAGGTGGAGATAGTGCTGGATACTTGTGATGAGTATTGTACTATGTAATGCTACATGTTCTCAATCATTAATATACAGATAGTGTGGGGTTTTCAGCTGTATGCTTTCCCCGGGTTACATACTGTGTTAATGTGTGCATGCGATTGATGTTTCATTGTTTTTGATGCTGCTAAATTGATGATCAACATAGAGGAGGTTATGTATTATGCATGTATTCCGCAATAGTGTATAATCGGGATAATCTCTGTGAATAAGTGTTTATTATTCAAAATTTCTACACAAAATGGTGTAGCTGAAAGGAAGAATCGCACCTTAAAGGAAATGGCTAATTGTATGCTTCAATCTAAAGGACTTAGTCTTAATTTTTGGGCAGAAGAAATTAACTGTGCAAATGACATAGTAAATCGCACTCCTACTAACATTTTAAAGAATATCACTCTAGAAGAAGCATGGAGCTCAATTAAACGAGATGTAAGTCACTTTCGTGTTTTTGGAAGTGAAGCATGGGCCCATATTCCAAATGAGGAACATAAAGCTTTAGAACCTAAGAGTGAAAAAATTATTTTTGTTGGATATTCTGAAGATGTCAAAGGATATAGAGTTATTCCACTTAAGTCCAAAAATGTTATCATTAGAAGAGACGTAAAGTTTGCTGAAAATATATTTGCGTACGAGCCTAGTTCGGTGAATGTGCCACCTCTCTCTATCCCTTCTACTTCTAAAAATATTTCTTCTTCAGATGATGACAGTGAGGATGACAATCCTCCCCCACCTTCTCAGGATCCTCCTTCAGCTCCTCAGCTTCCAAAATGGGTCCGTTCTACTCGGGATGCAATAGGTGCTCTTGCCGATGATCCTACAGATCAACAATGTACACGTTCTCAGTTCGATAGAGCCTCTTCTTTACTGGCTCAAGCTTCAATGAATTATGATCCTGACACCTTTGCAGAAGCTTTAGGCCATCCAGATTGGGACGCAACTATGAATGAAGAATATCGTTCATTCATAGCAAATGATACATGGGATCTTGTTCCTCTTCCAAAGGGATGAAAACTTGTTAGATGCAAATGGGTTTACAGAACCAAGTATGGGCCATATGGAAAAGTTGATAAGCATAAATCTCGTCTTGTTGCTAAGGGTTTTTCACAATTTGAAGGCATTGACTATACTGAAACCTTCTCCCCTATTGCCAAAATGAACTCTATCCGCCTTGTTCTTTCCCTTGCTTCCTCTTTCAAATGGGAAGTCCATCAGATGGATGTTAAATCTTCCTTCTTGCATGGGGACTTGCATGAAGAAATCTATATGGAACAACCTATTGGCTTTATACAAACGGACTTCAGTCTTGTATGTTTGCTTAAGAAGTCCCTTTATGGTCTCAAGCAATCCCCTCGAGCTTGGTATGCCAAAATAGATAGCTTTCTTTTAGAAATTGGATTTTCTAGGTGTCATTCTGAAAATATTGTCTACATTAAGAAAGTGGTAGTGATCATTCTTGTTCTTTATGTTGATGATCTTATCCTTACTGGTAGTGTTCCCAACCTTATAAACCATGTGAAGTCCAACCTTAAAAAGAAGTTTGAAATGAAAAACTTAGGACACTTACATTATTTTCTTGGTCTTCAAGTCTTGCAATCCAAGGAAGGTATTTCCCTTTCCTAGTCCAAGTATGCTTATGATCTTCTACGCCATTTTCACATGGAAGAATGTAATCCAACCCCTTCTCCCTTTCAGTCTGGAGCCAAACTTTCAGTCACTTGTACTTCCCCTGAAGTTGATGCTACCTTATACTGTCAATTTGTAGGAAAAATTTTGTATCTGACCCATACTTGTCCTGACCTTTCCTTTGTTGTTGGCATTATTGCTCGGTTTATGCAAAACCCACATGAAAGTCATTGGAAAGTAGATAAAATAATACTTCGTTATGTTTGAGGTACAGTTCAGTTTGGGATTCATTATAATGCAGAAGCATCTCCTCTATTGGTTGGTTTCACTGATTCCGATTGGGCTGGTGACCCTGATGATCGGAAGTCTACTGCAGGTTATGTGTTCACTTTTGGTTCAGGACCTATTACACAAGCTTGCAAGAAACAAAGTTCCATTTCTCTTTCTTCAGTAGAAGTAGAGTATCGTGGTGTCGTAGAAGCTAGTAAGGAAGCCCTATGGCTTCGTAAGATCCTGTCAGAGTTTGGCTTTCAGTAGCAACATCCGACTACACTTTGGTGTGATAATCAAAGTGCCATTCAACTATGCAAAGATCCAGTCCAACATCAATGCAACAAACACATTTAACTGCACATTCACTTCATCGGAAAGCTCATTCATGACCATTTTCTTGAAGTGCAATATTTTTCAAAAAATGATCAAGTTGCAGACATCTTTACAAAGGCTCTCATAGAGGCGAAGTTTACTAAACTTCGATTTATTGTTGGAGTTCAGGAAGTTGTCACTAAGGGGGGATAGGCTCTAATGCCTCCTTCCTTCTCCTATTGTGTCATATTTGTACATCCTTCAATCCTATCCCAAGTTGATCTTAAAGGGGGATGTTAGGATATTCCGACACATAGGAAATAGTTAATTATAACTTATTCTAGTGTAGAGTTAGGTAAATTGTGTTTCTTTACCATGTACTTTTGTAACTTACAATCCGACGGTCACGATATGTAGTGATTTGACGGTTCATTCTCTCCTCGGTATTACTAACACTTGATCTATGGCTTAACACCCGATTGGTCCATGATCTCTATTTATAGAGCATGGAGGGTCATTTGTAGTGTAACGATTCATGAGAGAATCTTACGTAAATTTTCATTCTTTTATTAATAAATTGCCTGAAGTGGCCGCGTTGGCTCAAGCTGTGGACTGTTTCCCTCTTTGAGGGTTTTAACCACATCAAGAATACTGGTGTATTGATCTGTGATATGTTTATGAGCGGTGTCCTTTGGTATTCTGTCTGAGGAACTTACCCTATAAATTCCTACAACAATTACCTAGGACGTTGAATTCCATTTTAGTGGCCTCTTGTCACATATTTACCCTAGTTGGCCGGTTACTTGGGTAGATGTGGGATGAGTGTCACATAGTGGTATCAGAGCATGGTTCACCCCTTGGACTATATGGGAAGTGTGTGTTGGTCATGCATTCATGTTGGTCGCACATGTCTTAATCATCCTTGTGGTCTATATGCTTGTTGCATATGCATGGTTTCGGTCATGGTTATAGTGATGTTACCATGTAAAAGTGAGGGTGTTGTCACGGAGTGTGTCATCACGAGTGTATGATTAGTTATGCATTTCTATATGTGCCAATCCTTACATGTTGTCAAATGTGCATTGATATGGATGATGTTTTCATGCATGAGGTCATGTTTTGTGGTTGATATGGTCATGCATTGATGACTGGACTCTAGATAGAATGAGCTTTATGTGTTGATACACCAATTTGTTATAAGTCTATATGGTGTTATGATTATATTTGTACATGTATTACACTGATTTGGTTGATCTCATAGAATATATATCCTCCCCGAATTACTCTAAGGTATGTTGTTTTATTGTGATTTGGTTTAACTAACATATTATGCCTTGGAGGAAAAATATCAAACTGACTAGAAAAATGTAGACTACAAAGATTCTCCCTATGAATCAAATGAGCAGCATGGTGTTGGGCATTATTCTGATTTAGGAGACACATTGAGAAGCTTGAAGGAAGAAATAAGGAGTTGTAAGGCAGACAATGACAAAATCATGTAGGCACAAGAGAAACAAGCAAAGGTTAATGCAATAATCCTTCAGAGTTTGTCAGAATTGCAGTGACAGGGGCCACTTCGGATCAGCCATGGGCATGAGGACAAAACTAATGGGGCATATGGTAGTAGGTCTCATGGTGGTCATAGGTAAAATAGAGATGACATAGTGAGATATGGTACGTTGTTGGATACTCCAGATAGGAGAGGTGATGGAAACAGGTATTACTCTAGTTCTGGTTCTAATAGGCATTATGATCGTCATTGTTATCATCCTTACAGGATCAGTGATAGGGGATACTTGCGAGATGAATTTAAGAAATCAAATCCACCTTGATGGATATTTTAAGAATCAAGAAGATGCAGAGGCTTGGATACTTGGGATGAAGAAGTTATTTGAGTTGCATAATTACATAGATAATATGAAGGCCAAAGTAGTTATCTTTAGCCTGAGAGGTAAAGCAGATATCTGGTGGGAAGATGTGAAGTGAGTCAGAGACATCAGGATAGAGGAATTGAGTTGGCATGATTTATGGAGGCTTTTCAGGAAGAAGTACTTTTCAAAAAGGTACTACGATGGTAAGACTAGAGAATTCTATGAGTTAATGATGGGATCAATGAAAGATGAAGAGTGCATGACTAAGTTCCTGGATCTATTAAGGTATGTACCAAATATTAAATATGAGAAGGATAAAGTTCAGTGATTTGTCAGTGGTTTTCCATTAGCATTTAGAGATAAAATTGAGTATGATGAGCCTTATGCACTTGAGGAAGTTATTGGGAAATTGGAGCATTGCTATGAATAATCGAAACGTAAGAATTAATCCTAGCAAGGATTGAAATGGAAAGATAAAGGTAAAGGTAAATTGCATCTGAAAATAATAAGGCCTCAGAATGTAGAAGAGAAAAAATTTGTGGCACCACAAAAGAAGTTCAATGTAGTTAGACAAGGACATGGATCACAGTAGAAGCATAAAGGTGATGGTACTGGATAGTTGGAGTGTTGGACATGCGGTAAGCAACACCTTAAGAGAGATTTTCCATAGAATTAGGGTGGTATTCCTTAGATACATAGTGCACAGGAGACACAGACTGTTGGGGATGTTGGTCAGAGCATTCCTCGTATCTATGCAGCATTGGATAATAGGCAGGCACACCATCGGGATTATATCATTGAGATGGACGGTAGGCTTTGTGATCAAATTGTTTCTATTTGGATTGACCCTGGATCTAATTATAGTTATGTTAGTCATGACTTGGTGGATAAGTGTGGTTTGAATAAATAAGTGCATGAAAAGTTTTGGTTAGTGCAGTTGGCTACAGATACAAAGAAAAGAGTTCATCATTGGGTAATAGCTTATGCATTTGAGTTGAATGGCATGTCTACGTTAGCGCACTTGAATGTATTTCCATTGGGATCATACAACATGCTCTTGGGTATGGAATGGTTATATCTTCATAGGACCAAGGTGGATTGTTATGACACATCCATTGAGCGCTTGGATGAAAATGGGGAACCAAGAGTCTTACAGGGAAAGAAGAAAACCAGATCAGTTAGGATGGTGATAGCCATGCAAGCAAAGCGCGGACGCAGAAAAGGGTGTTTGTTATTTGCAGTGCATATTTCTAGCGACAAAGATAAGGAAGTTAAGGATGTAGATGTTTTAAGCAAGTACCCAGTTCTACAGTATTTTTAGGATGTGTTTCCCACAAATATTTCAGAGTTTCCACCTCACAAGGAAGTGGACTTTTTTATTGAGATGGTACTAGGGGAAGCACCAACATCAAAAGCACCTTACAATATGAGCACACCTGAGTTGGTAAAGTTAAAGTTGCAGCTGAAAGAGATGCTTGACAAGGGATACATTAGGCCAAGTGTATCACCTTGGGGTGCACCGGTATTGTTTGTAAAGAAGAAGGATGGTACTCTCAAGCTATTCATTGACTATAGGCAGTTGAACAAAGTGATCATCAAGAACAATTATTAGTTGTCAAGGATTGACGACTTGTTTGATCAGTTGAAGGGAGAAGCAGTGTTATCAAGGATTGATATGAGATCTGAATATCATCAAGTACGCATCAAAGAGGAGGAAATTTACAAGACATATTTCCGGACTAGGTATGGGAATTATGAGTTTTTTGCAGTTCCATTCGGTTTAACTAATGCTCCAGCTACCTTTATGTGTTTGATGAATGGTGTGTTGCGTCCCTATTTGGACAAGTTTGTTATTTTGTTCAGTGATGACATATTTGTATATTCTAAAAATGGGAAAGATCATGTCGAGCATTTGGCAGTAGTGTTGAGGCTGTTGAGAGAGAATTAGTTGTATGCTAAGTTCATCAAGTGTATTTTCCTTTCCACTAAGGTACATTACTTAGGACATGTTGTTTCCAAGGAGGGAATAGTAGTGGATCTAGAAAATGTAAGAGCTATCATGGAGTGGGCAGCTCCTAGAAATGTACATGAGGTGAGATCCTTCATGGGATTGGCAGGTTACTACAGGAGGTTCATCAGGAACTTCTCACGGACTGCTTATCCTATTACATCATTGCATAGGAAAGGTAATAAGTTTTAACGGACAAAAGAGTGTGAGGCCAGTTTTGAGTAGCTTAAGCAGTTGTTGACACATGCTTTAGTGTTAAAGATCATATATCTAGATAAAGAATTTGTAGTATGTACATATGCTTGTAAGAGAGGACTTGGTGGAGTCCTTTTGCAGGAAGGACAAGTAGTGTGTTATGAGTCATGGAAACTAAATAAACATGAGGAGAACTATTTGACACATTATCTTGAGTTGCCAGTGATCATTCATGCATTGAAGATGTGGAGGTACTATCTTCCTAGCAGGAGGTTTGTACTGACGAGTGATCAAAGTGGGTTGAGATACTTGTTTGAACAACTGAATATGAATGCTAGGCAAGCTAGATGGTTGGCCACAATCAATGATTTTGAATTTGAGATCAGATACATCAAAGGAAAATAGAATAGGGTTGCAGATGCTCTTAGTAGGTGGATACAGGTGAATCATATAACAACTATGAGCTCCTATGGGATAAAATTACGGGATCAGATCTTACAAGTAGGTTAGTAGGATGGCAAGTATAGAGAGATTATGCACATGTTACAACAGAGTACAGGTACAGGTACATGTATAATTAGTGGTATAGGTATAGGTGCAGGTACAGGTGCAGGTATAGGTGCACAAGATGTGGACTATTTTCTTACAACAGATGGATTGGTCAGGTTTAGAGACAGGATATATGTGCCAGATAGCAGTGAGCTCAAGAAGGTGATATTGAGGGAGTTTCATGCGAAACCATATTCATGTCACCTATACTATCAAAAGGCATTGACAAAAGTGAATAAATTCTATTATTGGCTTAATTTGAAGAAGGATGTGGCCAAGTTTGTGGCTAGATGTTTGGATTGTCATCAGGTGAAGAAAGAGTGTAATAATCCAGGTGGATTTCTACAACCAATTACGATTCCAAAGTGGAAATGGGAGGTCATTTCCATGGATTTCATCACATGTTTTCTCAATAAATCTAGACAACATGATTCCATCATGATTATTATGGACAGGTTGAAAAAGGTTGTGCACTTCATTCCAATGAAGACTATGTATTCAAATAGTGACATAGAATAGGTGTTCATAAGAGATGTGGTCAGAATGCATGGTGTTCCAAAGAAGATTATGTCAGATAGGGATGCAAAGTTCACTTCCAAGTTTTGTAAGGAGTTGTTTGCAGGTTTGGGCACAAATTTGGTCTTCGGTACATCTTATCATCCGTAGACAGATGGATAGACAGAAAGAGTCAACAAAATATTGGAGGACATGTTGAGGATGAATCTGATGCATTAGCATTAGAAGTGGGAAGAGTACCTTCCACTAGTAGAGTTCACTTACAACAATGGGTATCAGGAATCTTTGAAGATGAGTCTATTTGAGGCAATGTATGGGAAGAGTTGTAATACTCCCGTTAGTTGGAGTGATCCAGTTAACAAGTTGTTGATTGGACCATACATGTTGGTAGGCATGGGGCGAGAATTGTAGGTAATCAAGAAGAATTTGAAAGCATCACAAGATAGGTAGAAGATCTATGCAGATCAGAATAGGTTGTTCAAGGAGTTTCAAGTTGGGGAACAGGTGTACTTGTGCATCAAACCAAAGAAGAACTCCTTTCATATTGGATCATGTTCCAAGTTGGCACCTCGGTTTTGTGGACCTTTCAAGATTCTTAAAAGGATTGAGCCAGTAGCCTATCGACTTGCATTACCTCCGATATTAAAATTCCATGATGTTTTCCATGTGTCATTACTTAAGAAGTATGTTAAGGATGTTGATCATGTGATTGACTAGTTTGTATTGCAAGTGGAGCCAGATGGAGAATTCCAACCGAAAGCTCGACATATATTACAGAGAAAGGTGTGCATGCTCCAGAACTGAGCATTCAAGCAAGTTAAAGTGTAGTGGAAGCACTTTGGGCCCAATAAGGCTACATGGGAGATGGTGGATCAGATGTGGACTATGTATCCTTCATTATTTGTTAGTTGAGGAAAGGCAGTTTTGGTATGATATTTTGGTATATGATTGGCATATGTTTTGGTTTGATGTTTAGGTATATGTACATATGTATGTGGATGTAAATACTACCATGAGCTATGTTATAAAGCTCCACTAAGTTGTATCGTTTCATGTCATTATAGTTGTCATGTTTTTATGTTGTCATGTTGGTTTGCTTCTCAGTAGAGTGATCATTGTAAATAATGCATCAAGCTAAGTTGTAAAGCTCCATGGGAAGTATGTTTTCTTTTCAGCGATTTGTTAAGGAATAGGTGTGGTTGAAAACTGAGGACGGTGTCCCCCAAGGGGGAGGATTCTATAATAGCCCTGGTGAAAATTCCATGTAATAAAGGTTAATAAAGGAAAAATAATAACCACGGTTGATGGGACACTTATTCCAAGTTGAATGTTGGGAAAAACATCCTAGTGTGGGTGTTCATTTGGTTTATTATTGCTAAGGAAATTGGCAAAGGCAATGGGTGATCTAGGTGGATATTGGTGGCCACCTACCTATTCAACCTAGACCCCCCAGTCAGTTTAATGTGTTTCCTTAATTGAGGCATAATTTACTATTTTTGGCAGTTTTTCGGGTCCTGAACTTCCGGAGCCGTTTTGAGGCCCTAAGCAACATTTTTTTGGAAAAATTCCTTTAGTGATTGCTATGGAAATCACATCCAAAGTTGTATTGCTCAGAGAGATATTTCCAACGAGGTATCATATGCATCAAACAGAGATAATATGACTAAGTTACGACCCCGAGAAGTTGGCTACCCAACTAACCCCAACGGGGCCCATAAATTCTTGGTGTTGCATCTCCTCGGGTTAGGGTTTTGGTTGTTTAGGGTTTTCCCTTATTGTTCAATAATAAAAATTCACTTGAGCCTCATTATAACTCAGTTCAGGGGCATGTATGCACCACACCTCTTCTCAGAGATAAGCTACCATCGCCCAAGCTATCTTATTTACATTATGTTTGTAAGCATAGTTTAGTATTTTTCTATTAATGAAATGAAGTGTTTTTCTATTTCATCCCTGTTTTTATGATATATCTATAAGTTTTTGCATTCTTGTTTAAGTTCGGATCAATGGCAAAGGAATTTCGAAAGGCAAAGTGGAATTAATTGGCATTTTATTTATGAAAATAATGGAAATTGGGAGAAAAGGAAGGTGAAAGGTCACAAATTGCATGTGAGGAGGAAAATGAAAAAAATATATTGGAAAATGAAGAAAATATAGGCCTCATTAATAAAAAGACTTATGAGGATCAGTTGGTACTTTTTTTTCAACTCAGTTTTGGTGCTCTCTCATTATTCTCTCTCTCTCTCTCTCTCTCTCTCTCTCTCTCTCTCTCTTGGACACTAAGAGTTTTCTTGGAGCACTTTGGCATTGGATCAAGAAACGAAAAGAAGCCAAGAGGAAGGAGAAAGCAAGGAAAAGTAGGATCAAGTAGATACAGTAGGATTCTTTGCAGGTATAGATTTTCATGTGTGATTTCTTTGCTAGATTTGGCATGCATGGTATTGCATGTGGTTCTTTGTTTTCATGGCATGGGTCTTTGTAGGTGTGACAGTGTTTTCAGCCTATCCTTGCCATTTTCAGATAGCCATTGTGTGATGGGTTTCTCATGTTTTGGTTGATCTTGATTACTAGATGGATTCAAAGCTGAGTGAGGTAGATCTTTGAATAAAATAACACATGGCCTAGTAACCCCTGGGCCAAAATGTGGGTTGTAGTAAAACCATATTTTGTGTTGCCTCAATGGGCCTAGGAATCCTCAATCGGTGAATGACATGATATATGGTAAAGTCTAGAGGTGGGTACTCTCCATTAGGCCTAGTAATCCCAAGATGGGATATATGGTATATCCTAGAGAGTGGAGTCTTAGTTTATGGTCTAGTGATCTGGTGTGGATTGCGGTAAAGCCCGAGAGACTAGGAGACAGGAAAATTCCTCACGGTGCAGTTGGACAAATCCAGTGGCATCCATGCTTGTTTTGGCCTAGTGATCTGGTGGATATCATGGTAAAGCCTATTATTACATGTTTATTTTTTTGGCATACTGATTCGGTGTGGATTGCGGTAAAGCCTGGTTTCTATTAATTAGGGTGAGGTGGTTTAGCCTCGAGATGCCCTGGTTGGTTCTTTTGGTTTGAGTCTAACATGCATGCTTGGAATATGGCACGAGGATGATTGGTTGAAGAGATATTTGGCTTAGCCAATCTATGGTCGGGTGGAATGTGGTAGTCCCATACCGGGTTGGATTTTGCATTCATTAATAAGAGGTTATTTCCTTGGTATCTTATGTGTAAATGTACTGGTTTATATGTGGATTCTATGGATGATGTGTCCTTGATATTTCAGTTGTTATTATGCTGGTTATAAGCATGTATTATGATAGTGATGATGTGTGTATCTCCTCATGTTTTGATTTGTAAATGAATGAACAATGTATCTATGACCTAATAGATGATAATGCAACTAATGATACAAGGGAACAATGCTTCTTAGAGAATCTCAGATAACTATGAGACCCCTATCGTTGAACATGCTTACAGGGATTAAAACACTCTTGCAGAATGGAAATTCAACTTGTAGAAATCAAAAAGCACACTGCAGAAATGAAATACACTCGTCAAGGAAAGAATCCACACTTCATAAAAGTTTTAGAATAAAGGTTGGCGTGTCATACACTATCAAGAATTAAATAACATTGAATTAATTACCCTGTGTAACAACATATATAGTAGATTTGAAAGTAGAAGCATATTTATCCCAGAATGAACATGTACAATGATAATAAGAAATCCACACTTAACACATAAAAGAAATAACTACTCTACCAACATTGTGATCCTTGCTAAAGAGGAGGGCCCTTCCTCCCTAGCAGGGTGCAGGAAGAAAATGGAAACTTAGTTAAAAACTCAACATGAAAATTCATGTAACATCACCAGATATACTTTGTATTAAAAATGGTTGAGGAGTAAAAAAATAAAAATATCGGCATCCCTATCTTGGTTGTCTATCTATCCCCTTTACATGAGACTAAGCTTTCTTTATAAAGCATTTTACAGAGTCCTGAAATTGGAAAAACAAATCAGTCACGAGAGTATGTGATTATCATGCTAATTACGCTAACAGAAGTAATTTAAAAAGATATAAATTATTACAAGTTATTTAAATAAAGATCATTGTGGTTACACCACTCTTGTCTAGACACACAGTTATAACTTCCTATATTTTCATTACTTTATAATGTTATTTGATAGTTGTCTTTGAAAGCATCAGCTATGGTCTTGACAGTGCATAGTGTAACAACAGAGAATGACAAACCCGAGGCGTAACAGCAACTCAAACCGTGTAGCAGTAAGGAATAAAAATAGTTGTTCATCTATGGCCATCGGTAGCTATGGAAATACCTGAAAGAAAAAAATTCCAAAGACACCCTAGTTAGTCATCCCAAAGAGAGCATCGTTTCATTCAATACTTGGTAGAAAACAGGATAATATGTCAAAGAAAAGATTGATTCTTTATCAGAGGGAATGACATTAGAATAGGGAGATTGTAGGTTAAAATCAGGAAAAATGGCCAAAAATGGGGAAAAGGATGCTTGAAATATCCTTAAATATTGCACCCAACAACTAGTAGGTGTCCAGTCTAGACCTTGTCAATGTTTTTATAATTGTATCATTGTTTTGTTGTCTAAACTTATTTTTGAACCTGTCATTGAGTTATGAGCAGTGACCTAGCCTCTGGGCCTGAAAAAGTGGCACAAATCTCGGAGTCGCAAGCACAAGTCTGAGGAGAAAAGTCTCCAGACACACACATTCCTTGTTTTTCAAGCGTCTAGATCCTTCTAGGCGCACCCTTGCCCATATCAAGGGAGCTCCCAGGAGTTTAATGGTCTAAAAATTGATTTGGTCTCAAGGGTTGGTTACATGAGTGGTTGGGATGGCTCCTGAGAGTTCTGTTGCTAATGTGGAGGGTTTGTGTGGTGTGTTTCCATCGATTCCACTTCCTTAACGTCACATAGGAGGTTGAATCCCAATATAGTGACCTCTCATCACATATTTAACCTATTTGACCGGTTACTTGGGTAGATGTGGGATGAGGGTGTTACATTAATCATAATAATAATAACAGTACTAATAAAATTGTTGAAATAATAATAATAATATGGTTATTGGTGTTGTTGTTGTTGATGATGATGATGACGATGATGATTATGATTGTGGTAATAATAATGATAATAATTTTTATCCCTATTCTTTAAATAATAGGGTGGTTAATATTTCTAGTTTCTCTTTTGACCCTCCTGTCTTCAGTGCTTTGGAGAAAGGATTAAATTTTCCCCTTGCTCCTAGAAAAAATCATTTTGATGAGATTATTTGCAACATCAAATTTGGGATTAGGGGTTTACCAGACAAGATTGTGTAGTTGTCCTTAGAAAGGAAAATCCCCCTAAGAGCAACAGTAGTAAGCTTGAATACAATGCTCTGAAAACTTTGAACAATAACAAGGACATTGTTATTCTCAAAGCAGACAAGGGTGGATTTTTGGTTATCTTAGATAAGGAATATTACCATAGAAAAATGTTCAACCACCTTTGTAACAGTAGAAGCTACAGAAAACTAAATAAGAATCCCTTAAATAAGATCTCTAAAAAAGTGGCTCTAGCTATAAAATCCAGTGGCATTGTTAGCTCCTTGAGCCATAAACTCATCGAGAGTAACCCTATCACTCCTGAGATCTATGGTCTTCCCAATATCAATAAGCAGGGGGCTCCCCTGAGACCCATTATCAATGCTATAGGAGGGCCAACCTATCTTCTGGAAAAGTATTTAGCCCAAAAGTTAAAACTCCTTGTTGGCCTTATAGAGTCCTTTGTTAAAGATTCATCATAGTTTGTCAATGAGTTAAAGGGTATAAGGTTTGAGCCTGGGGATTTTCTTGTGAGTTTCGAGTGGTCTTCCTTTACACTAATGTCCCCATCAATAAGGCCATTGAGGTCATTAACGCATCATGGATCCCGGTACTGCTAAATTGATTGAGATTTGTCATACCTTTACTTTCTTCATCTTTGAAGGGGGAATCTATGAACAAATATGTGGTGTTTCCATGGGCTCCCCGCTTTCCCTTGTTGTAGCTAATTTTTTCATAAAGGACTTTGAATCCAAATCTTTTTCCTCAACTCAATACAAACCAGAGCTTTGGAAGAGATTTGTGGATGACACCTACGTCATCTAGCCTCATGGTTGGGATAAGTTGGATCTCTTTATCCATCATCCTAATAATCAGTCTAGCTCCATAAATTTTACTATGGAATGTGAAATCAATGGAATACTTCCTTTCCTTGACGTCCTTATTTCAAGTATGGACAATGGATCATTCTCACACCAGGCCTTTCATAAGAAAACTCACAGGAAGCAGTATTTTCATGCTAAGTCCCATCATTTCCTTACTCAAAAGCTACATGTTCTCAACACTTTAGCTACTCGTGCATTTAGAGTTTATGATGAAAGTCACCTTGAAGATGATAAAACCCATCTCCTCAAGGTTTTCAAAAATAATGGTTATAATAAGCTTCAATGTCTTAGGTCTTTCCTTAAAGCTGAAAGGGGTTCCAAGATTAAAAAGGAACCCAATGCTCAGTTTTTTCAGGTGCACCTTCCTTTTATACAAGGGACCACTGAAAAGATTGCAAGGATCCTAAGAAAGCACAAGCTTACCTCAAACTTTAGGCCCATTAACACCATTAAAAGTTCCCTAAGATCTATAAAAGACCTGGTGGACCTTAAGAATATGAAATGTGTTTATGTAATCTCTTATTTATGTGGGATACCCTATGTTGGAGAAATTGGTCGCTTAATAAATTAGAGGATTAAGGAACATGCGACAGACATCAAATATGGGAGGACTTGATCCTCAACATTAGCAGAACATGCAGAAAATACAAAACACCACATATGCATTGATAGATCATTTTCAGCACTATAAGTTTAGGGAAGTTATATAGCTTGAAAGGAGTCCAAGCAATCTTAATAGAGACGATGACTGGGAAACTAGCAACCTCATGGGGGGTGGTTATTCCCTGTGCTAGGGGGAGGAGACATGCTAAAAAATCCAGTCAGGTAAGGGTTGGTGTGGCTGAGTGTGATCCCAAAGTGACTTTGATGGCTTAGATTCCCCTGGGTTGCGGCTCATAAATCAATTAATCGTTTATTAGTAGTCAAGATAAAAATACAAATAAATAATAAAAATTAAGAATATATATATATATATATATATATATATATATATTCTTAATTTTTATTATTTATTTGTATTTTTATCTTGACTACTAATAAACGATTAATTGATTTATGAGTCGCAACCCAGGGGAATCTAAGCCATCAAAGTCACTTTGGGATCACACTCAGCCACACCAACCCTTACCTGACTGGATTTTTTAGCATGTCTCCTCCCCCTAGCACAGGGCATAACCACCCCCCATGAGATTTGATCCTAGGTTGCCTTTCTGACAAGGCCTGTCCTCAACTGGTTGTGCTAGTGGGACTCTATTATTATTATTATTATTATTATGATCAAGTTTGACTATTTATTATTTTTATTTGTTTTTAAGTTTTTACAATTAATTGTTTTGATTATGTAAGTTTGATCCAAATATTAATTTTATTTTAGTGTTTTTATTATTTAGGTTTGACCTAAATATTATTTTTAATTTTATTTTTAGATATTTATTCCATTAGAATTTTCCTTTTGATTAATTATTTTCCTTAATTCAATATTAACAACTATATTCTAACAATTATTTCCTTATATTAAAATATTATTTATAAATAAATATTATTTATTTAGTCAAATCTAGGCGTTATATTATAACGGCTAAAAAAACTCTTCATCTATTTAACTTGATGTCAAGATCTGGTTCTTCACCTTGTCCTAGTGATGAACCACACTGAATGGTTTGAAACGCATCAAAAAAACTCTGAAAGCTTTCTTACTTTTCCTTATATGGATCACAGAAGCCTAAATTCAATCATATCATGATAGTTTGAAGTACTTCTTGGAGCAATGATTATTGTTAAACATACACATGGCAGAAGGAGTATGAAAGATAAAACATGAGAGTACATTTTTTATTAACAAATGATATACATTTATAGTACATTGTGTGACCATTGGGTTCCACATCCCAAGGTCTCTTGGACTTCCTTAGTCTATTCCGCTTCCACACTAACCCATAGAGGATTAGGTGTCCAACATTCCCCCCCTTAATCTGAAGGGTTATGTATGAGTCCAAGAAGAGAGTTGTAATACAAAATGTGAAAAAAATGCATGGCAGCACTAGGCTGAATGTGCTCTCTGAAAATGTTGGTATAAAGGGCGGTGGTTTAAGGATGACCACCAACACTGGAATGCTTAGTGCAATTCCCGGAACTCTTCCAAGTCTGGCATGAAGCTCAAGTCTTTTGTTAGAGGAAGTGTTCCTGATGTTTTGAAGAGGGAAACCTTCAACCAATAAAGGGAGGTCTCACCCTGCATAAAAGGAAGAATCTCAACCTGAAAAGGGAAGTCTCAAGCTGTGATGGTTTAAAGATGACCAACAACTCTGGAATGCTCAATGCAATTCCTGGAACTCTTCCAAAACTTGCAAGAAGATGAAGTCTTCTGCTAGAGGAAGTGTCCCCAATTCTATTTCTGGAATTCTTCTGAAACTGGCAAGAAGCTAAAGTCTTCTACTAGAGGAAGTGTCCCAGATTACCAACTGAAGACATGCTCAGGGGCATCTTTGTCTCTAGCTACAACTTTGAAACTGCTGTGGCAGGTTGTGGCTCAGGCTCGCTTGATGTGGCTTTGAAGCTTGTAGATGACCATCATTTCCCCCCTGTCAAATACAAGGTGAGATGATGGAGAAAACTCAACTGCAAGACTGTTCAATACTCTAGAGAAAGTTTTGACATGTGACTGGAATATATTTTTGGTTATTGATGCCCATTGCCAAGAAGCGCCCATCCAATATGAATCTTTGTTCTTGCAGGAGGTTTGTTTTTGAAGCATCTGTTTGAAGAATGACTAGTTTTATGATAGTGCTTACATGGATGAAGATCAAAACAGTGATCTTTCAGATGGCCAACTCAATCACAATGTTGGCATTTCACAATCTGTTGTGGCTGCTATGGAAGAGGGGAAAATTGATGGCTGGAAAGCTGCCGTCAATGCTTGGAACAAACGCATTCTCAGTTATGTTTCCTGCAAAATGCCAGATAAGTGTTGCGCTGGAATATGCATGCTCGGAGTGACTTGCAAGGAGTGTAATCACCAACGATTTCTGGAATCTTACTCCACTTGGTTTCAAAATCTTCTTGTACTTTCCAAGATTTCGTGGTTTTGTAATATTGATACATTTCTTAAATCTTTGGAAATATTTCTAGCAGAGTTTTTCAGGTGGCAGAATCTAGAATAGCTGGACGTGAACTGTCATGAGGAACAGGTGAAATATCATGAATGAATCCAGCACTTTGAAATTGGATTGGTTTGGAGTAGTCTGGAATATGAAAGGACAAGTCCTTGTCATATCCAAGACCAGTTCTGTGCTTGTTGTGGACAAGCTCTTCCCAAGGTCTAATGACCGACTTGGGAAGTGCAGACTGAATTTCTGTATCTACATGTAACCTTGCTGCTTTATTGGGCACTGGATCTGAATGAACTTGTTGCTTATGGGAGACTGTTTCAATGTTCTGAACAGAAACAGGTTCATAATGATGACTCCACTGTTGTAATTCTTCCTGTTGTAGTTGAGATTCAAGCTGCAAAAATTCAATCTTGTCATGTACATCTTGTAAACAACTGTGAATATCGGTGAGAAAATCCTTGTTGATTTTGATTGTATTATCCATAGTAGAGAGTATTAGATTGTCCATTGACTCTAATATTGCACCAATTGGATCCATTTTTCAACCTCAAAAAATAGTAAAACAATGAGGAAAAGATGGACACCAATTGCTCTTTTTATATAAACTTATGGAAACAACTTCAAATCAATCTTAGTAGCTTGCAATAGATTCAACAGACAAAGAATGGTGATATTCGGAAAACAGACTCCTCATTCAAAAATGGATTTTCTTCAATTCACCTAAGAATTTAACTTCCAACAAGGCAAAAAGAAATTCAGGCCTCAAAAATATATGTTCCTGTACCAGCCTTGAATCCAAGAGAACTTGTCTTGGCAACAACTTCAATCTAGTTCAATAGCAATTTTGATATGAACTACCTTTAAGAAAATACACCAATTCGATCTACAAAGAATAGTCTTGGCCTGAAAAAATTTCCACTGAACTCCTAAATAATGCCAAATTGCTGCAACTTTAAAGAATATAAACCGTCCCCAATTCTTATGGACATTGAACTTTGTCATTCCCAAAAATCCCCTAGCATATTCACTTTCAAAGCAGAAATGATGACTATCAAAAGGCAATACCCTTGTGGATTATCTTCCTTTTGAATTATATAAATGCAAGTATCGAAATTAATAAAATAATTATTTGAAGTACAAGGGAATAATTATCTGAAGAATGGAATTTTGAATGCCAAATTGACAGTATGACTAGGCGCTCAGAGTAATACGATAACAAGTATTCTGATCGACATAGACTGATTTTCTGTGGATTGTTCTTAAGCCTTAATTCGACAACAAGATTGCAATGATGAATAAAGAAGACGATCAGAGGCAACAACTTCTTCAATTTGATTACACAGGCAAAAGGGCACCAGAACCTTCCCAAGGGCTTCCTTCAGAACCTCCCACAACACTCTCCACTGGCTGTGTAAAAATAAACAGTATCCACAACATAAGCAACTTCCTGATCAATATTTCAATAGAAAGAAAGAGCATTCCTCAGTGGATTTAACCGTTACAACCATTTCAGGCTCCACCTCAACATCTAAGTGGGTTATCAAGGATGAGTTAGCTGCTGTTAGAGAGCCTATTGTGCCAATCAACTGCTACCTGAAAACTCTGCTAGAAATCTTGCCAAAGATTTAAGAAATGTATAAATATTACAAAACCACGAAATCTTGGGAAGTACAAGAAGCTTTTGAAACCAAGTGGAGTAAGATTCCAGAAATCGTTGGTGATTACACTCCTGGCAAGTCACTCCTAGCATGCATATTCCAGCGCAACACTTATCTGGCATTTTGCTGGAAACATAACTGAGAATGCATTCATTCCAAGCATCGATGACAGCTTTCCAGCCATCAGTTTGCTTCACTTCCGACAACAGCTTATGCACATCGTCTCACACCCCGCAGCCAGTGTGACGTGTAGAGCATTCCTTTCAAATGAATGCTTTCGCTTTGGATGAATACTTCTGCAATTTCCGTGGTGTTTGTCAATCAATTTTAAGATGCAAACTACACCTTTAATTTCTGTTACTGAATGCAAGGCAATCTTCTGGCATTTATAACACAAGCTTATCACACAAGTATTCACACAAGCTTATCTTCTAGATTTGTTTTAGAGAAAATACTATGCGAACCTGCCTGACCAATTCAAACTTGGGCTTTTGAAACCTGAAATCTGTGAACATCACATTGAAGTTGTGGTTTAAACTCATCGGATCATTCTCAACCTTGTTCTCGTAGTCTTTTGGCAGAGCTGCTTTCGCCGGATCACAATCACTTTCCAATTGCGTAGAGAATACACAATTGTGACTCTCCTTTAAAACTTGTGTTGATGATGAATAGATTGATATATTCTGTAGTCCAGGTCAACCAATACATTTTTCTCCCTAAGAAAATTCACAATCATAATTGATATGA
This sequence comes from Pinus tabuliformis, assembly GCA_031772625.1. Taxonomy (NCBI): domain Eukaryota; kingdom Viridiplantae; phylum Streptophyta; class Pinopsida; order Pinales; family Pinaceae; genus Pinus; species Pinus tabuliformis. Next base: position 313,494,917 of record CM062816.1, on the reverse strand, counting down.
ATGGAACGAGGCATTATGTGACTGAATGTCGCATTCTTGAGTGATCTGACGGGAACGAGGCCGACTTAGTTATGTGAACCTCTGAGCAACGAAATAGAGATATGATGGCTAACAGTTTGAAGCAGCATGAAATCGAACAATGCTATGGTGTTCAGAACCAAAATGATTCGCATTCAATGTTGCATAAAACTCCCACAATGGAAACATGTGACCATCCATTATCTAATCAGCTCAAGTCATAAAAATTTTGACATACCACACACAGTCACGCCATTCTCGCAGCTCGGAGCACAACTTCAAAACCACCGGGTGCGGTGAGCATGGAAATGGAAGCAGAGTTCAGGACCTTCATTCAACGTAACTGGAGCATGCATCATACACTATGTCCGATATCATTCCACTGCGCCATCACCAGAACGACCTTCAAATGAATATTCTGCGGCACTATCACCAGAACGACCTTCAAATGATTCGGTGCTCTCTCCCTACTTTCAAAGCCAACCCCAACTTAGCCATGGCTCCGAAGTAATTATCAAGTCACAAATAAGTAATTAAAGGAAAAGGTTTCCCAAGGGCAAAGCCAACGTCAAAACCAGGCCCATAGTTATGGCCGACGGATAGTTGGTTTCTCCTTATTTTCAAAAAGAGAACCGAGGTGAGGGCGACTGCTCTGAAATAATTATCAAGAACATTTCAATTCTAGAATTGACAGACCTAACTACAGAAAATTAATGAGCAGACCTTTTAGAGCCAAACTTGTGACTTGAGCATGACAGGTGCAAAGTTGACAGGGTTTGGACAATGCCCAGGTCTGGCCACAACATGGAATTCTCACCATAATGTGGAATTCCAAACACACAAAGGAAATTGGAAATCACACAATGCAGAGAAACTGGAGGAGGAGGCAATTGTAACGTTTAACTCCGTGGTACCGATAATTCAGGTCAATAGGCACTCGTTTTCTCAAAAAACAGTAAGATCAAATGAACAGTTGGGTGCATATTTGAGCGGAAATTGAGACAGGGATAAAGTAGATTCCTTTCTACCTAACACAATTGGCGCAGTAGAATGTTATGTCAGGGCATAATATCTCAGGAAAAAATCGCTACATACGAGGCTAAGGAATGATAGACTTGAGGAGGATAGGTAGGTTAGATGGCAGAACCCACATACAGAGATAGGCCAACCATTGGCTCAAATTGGAGCAGGTAGTAGATCTCCTGCAGCTCTGATACCATGTTAAACACACATAGAAAGATAAAACATGAGAGTACATTTTTTATTAACAAATGATATACATTTATAGTACATTGTGTGACCATTGGGTTCCACATCCCAAGGTCTCTTGGACTTCCTTAGTCTATTCTGCTTCCACACTAACCCATAGAGGATTAGGTGTCCAACAATTATCTTCAGAAAAGAAACAAAAAATGGTGATAAAGATGCCAGGTTATGAGTTTGGAATTATCTACAAAAAAAAATAATATAGTGATAGATTCACTTTTAAGGAAATCAAGAAGAAACAGAAGATTGTGTTATCTCTATTTCTGAAAAATTTCTTCTTATAAAGAAACAGAAGATTGTGTTATCTTTATTCCATAATATGAATGGGTGGAAGAAACAAGGATATAATGGAAGCAATATTAGAAAGTATGTAAGATCATTCAAAAACTACAAAATGACCGAAGTGCATTAGGAAAAATTGTGGATGAATGATTTTTTGTGGTATCAATAGCACCTATATTTATGTAAGAATTATGAATTGAAACAAAAGGTCATTTTGGAATTGCACACTTCTCCTATAGGAGGACATTTAAGGTTTTTGAAAACCTACAATAGGATTAAGATAGATTTTTTCTAGGAAGGTCTTAAAACTTATGTTCAAAATTTTATGGTTAAATGTGTGGTCTACCAATAATATAAGGGGAGACAATCAAGACCCCAGGTCTCCTACAACCATTATCTATACCAAGTCAATGATGGGAAGAAGTTTCAATGGATTTCATTACAAGTTTAAAGGTAAGAATATCATCATGGTAGTAGTAGATCATCTAACAAAGTATGCCCATTTCTTATCCCTTTCTCATCCTTTTAAAGAAATTATAGTAGCACAAACATTCATGGAATCACTAAGAATATTGTAAGTGATAGAGTTCTAAGTTTCTCTATAAATTTTTGGACTGAAATATTTACTTGTTTGGATACTCAATTGGCTTATATCTCATCTTACCATCCTCAATTAGATGGGAAAATTGAGATTGTGAATAATTTTTTAGAATGGTATCTTCATTGTTTTGCATAAGATAAATAGACATAATGGGTCAAGTAGTTTCCCTTGGTAGAAAGGTGGCATAGCACATTCTTCCATTCTTCATCAAAAATGTCCCTATTTATCCCACTTAATGGATGTCATCCTCCATCCATCACATCGCCCTTGAAAGGGGTTGCAAAGGTTCAAGTAGTGGAGAACAACATAGGGAAATAAGAAGAGGATCTCAAACCATTGAATGGAAACTTGGTTATAACACAAAATAGGATGAAACAACAAGCATATCAAAATCACAGTGAAAGGGTATTTGAAGTGGGAGATTGGGTATTTTTTTAGGCTATGCCTATATAAAGAAATACCTCTCAAATGACAAATGAAGAGAATAAATTAGCACCAAAGTAGTATGGCTCCTAGTCTCTAGAAGGTGTTGCAAAGGATTGAAAGTATGGATTATAAATTGGACTTGTATCATCTGCATGTGTACATCCAGTGTTCCATGTTTCTTTCTTAAAGAAGGTAATTGGTGGTAGGATCTCAATCCAAACTATTTTACCAAAGATTAATGAAGAAGGGGAGGCCATAATAGAACCAAAAACAATCCTTGAAACAAGGATTAAACATCTACAAAATCAAGAAATCACTAAGGACCCCATCAAATGGAAGAACCTACCAATAGAAGAGGTGACATGGGAAAATGATTTATTGATACAAAACATCCACAATTATACAAGTATTGAGGACAATACTTGTTTGATTGGGAGAGACATATTAAACCCTAAACAAAGCCCTATGTAAAGCCCTAGATAGTGAGTTATAAGTATATTGTTATATTAGTGTGGTTGGTTAGAACTTTTAATTGTAATTGTACCCATTGTCTCTTTTATATATACTAGAGAAACCTAACCTTTAAAATAATTGTATCTTAACTTGGGCATTGATTCATTATAAAAAAAAATTTCCCTCTTAAAATAAGTTATTATTCATTAACATTTTATCATTATAAAACTATATAATTTGCTAAGTATAACAATTATGCATGTATTTATTAACCAAAACAATGTAAACTTTAAATTTAAATATTAACAATTCCTATAATTTAATCCAAAGTATTTTACATATTTCACCTTAGCTTATTTTACTCCATCACCTATTCCAAAATCTATGCATAATAATAATTATCGTAATACAAATTATTCACAACAATATATATCATCTTCGTTTTGTTCACAATGCTTCCTAAGCTTATTTCTTTTGCCTCTAGTTAACCACTATAAAAAACATAACAATTTATCTTTAAAAATAACATGTAAAATCATTTCAACATACCGTTATGGAGACATTATTCCACAACCTCATAATTTGATGGATATAGTAACATCAAATACTAACATTATTCACTGAAAGCATATGCACCTTTAATATTACATCACACACATTAAATAGAGATATTAAATAGTGTACCACATTACATCAAATCCTAAACTCTTAGATATTGTCCCCCACTTTTACATACCACTTTAAACAATTTGATTACCATGTTCCACATTTCACAATACTCGTAATCAACGCACTTTGACACGAGCATTATATATGAATGAATGAGATTACGCTAAAGTTCTAAGGTATGTATCAATGAAAACTCATAAAGTATACATTTTCTAATAGGCATTATGTTATTTTATATAAAATGAAAAATATAAAAATAAAATAAAATATAATATAATAGATGGATTTAAAATGAGTAAAAAATTAAAATTAAATATATTATAATAATTAAATTTTTAATTTAAAAAGTATAATTACGAAATTGTAAAGTAAATCTTAATGAAAAATCAAAACTTCAATTTATATCATGTTTAATTTCGCAAGGGAGTCATCTTAATGAAAAATCAAAACTTCAATTTATATCATGTTTAACTTCGCAACGGAGTCTCATAGGAGTCGTATGAGGTGGAAAACCTTTCACTATAATATGGATGATTTTAAAGCAGCCAAGTTATTTAGATTGGTAGATAGAGTTAGGAAAATCATTGAGAGTATATAATAAATTGATAGTGTATTAAAAGTATGGAAAGAGAAATAACTAGATACAAAGTTTTCTAAGTGTGTTTTTGTGGTCCAAAAAATGAAATATTTGGGTCATATTGTATCTCATAATGGTGTCAAAGTGGATCTTCACAAAATTAGAGCTATGAGGAAATGGCTAATGCCTAAAGCTTTGAATCAACTTAAAGGATTCTTATGATTGATAAGTTATTGTCACAAATTTGTCAAGAATTATGGTTGAATAATAGCACATCTAACAACATTATCAAATAAGGAAGCATTTTCGTGGACTTAAGAAGCAACCAAAACCTTTGAAAAACTTAACAAGGTTATATGGATGACTCGTATCCTAACCACACTTAACTTCACAAAAACATTTATTATGGAGTGTAATGCCCCAAGTCATGGAATTGGTGCAAGTTTAATGCAAGAAGGAAATCCCCTTTCCTTTGAAACTAGTCAATATAAAGGAAAGAACTTACTCATACCTAGTTATAAAAAGGAAATGTTGGTCATGCTACTTGCGATTAGAAAATTAAACCCTTATCTAATAGGAAGATACTTCAAAGTAAAAACAAATCATGATAGTTTGAGTACTTCTTGGAGCAATGATTATCTCTAGAAAAACAACAACAAAAAATGGTTAGAAAAATAATATGTTATGACTTTGAAGTTATCTAAAAAAATGATAACGTAAAATAGTGGCAGATGCACTTTTAAGGGATGAAGAATAAGAAGAAGGTTTTGTTATTTCTATTCCATAATATGATTGGCTGGAAGAAATAAGGACATAATGGAAGCAATATCAAAAAGTATGTAAGATCATTCAACAACTACAAGTTGACCCAAGTGCATATCACCTGTATTTATGAAATAATTCCCAACTCAAACAAAAGGTCCTTTTTGGAATTGTACACTTCTCTTATAGGATGACATTCAAGGTTTTTAAAACTAATAATATGATCAAGAAATATTTTTTCTAGGAAGGTCTTAAAGCTTATGCTCAAAGGTTTGTGGTTAAATGTGTGGTTTGCCAATAATATAAGGGAGATACAATCAAGACCTCAAGCCTCCTACAACCATTGGCTATACCAAGTCAATGTTGGGAGGAAGTTTCAATGGATTTTATTACAAGCTTATCCAAATATAAAGGTAAGAATATTATTATGATAGTAGTGGATCAATTAACAAAGTATGCCCATTTTTTTCTTGTCTTTCTAATCCTTTTAAAGAAAGTATAGTAGCGACATCATTCATGGAATCACCAAGATTAATGTAAGTGATAAAGATGTAATTTTCTCTAGAAATTTTTGGAGTGAATTATTTATTTGTTTGGACAGTCAACTAGCTTATAGCTCATCATACCATCCTTAATCCAATGGGAAAATTATGATTGTGAATATATGTTTAGAATGGTATCTTCATTGTTTTGCATAAGATAAATAGACATAATGGGTCAATTAGTTAATCTTGATAGAATGGTGGTACAACATGTTGAGAAATGGCAACAAGAAATTCCAATTTAATTTGTCCTTGAATTAAACTGAGAATTAAAATTGAATTATATTCTCATAGAAACTTGTAAATAGTTAATTAAGTTTAATTAACTTAATTAGCTTAGGAATTTCAAGTTGGAAGTCTTTTTGTAGTCATGTATATGTTCTCCCTAAGTTTTAGGGGTCCAGTATGAGTTTAAATTGAGTTGGAAATTAGATCACTCAGTTTACTGAGTTAAGTTCAGTTAAATTAGTTCTAAATTGTTTTTGGAACTAATAGAGGACTAACAATTAATTGGTTCACTAATGCATCCACTAGTGCTACTCCAGTTAACTAAAGATTCCCTCATGAGAAACTTATACATGTCAGTTCAAAGAAAGACCCAGTTCAGACTAGAGTGCAAGGACAGTGTACTATCAGTGGTATTATTTACTAGAGTGTAAATATCATGCATGCATCAGAGATTGATCCTATGTTTGGATTTCGCAGTTTTGGAAGCATGAATTCCCTTTAAATACAAGCTATTCATCCTAGGAATTTTTGGGTGTAGGAATTGCACTTAAGAAATCTCCTTCAACACTTAATTGTCAACCCGAGGGTTTCGTAAACTTAGAGATGAAGCACAGGTAATGCCAGAAATGAACTTTTCCTACTTCTCAATTGAAATCTTGGAGAATCAAATAGAAAAATTGACAAAGGGCAACTGACACCAAAGTAATTCTAGTGCTGGAATGTAAAAGAATGCATTTGTGAAGAAATAAAATAAAGGAACTTTCACACTGTTGTAAACAATCTTAAATTTTGAAGTAAAACTCTATGTTTATCCCCCAGTATACGTGGTGGCAATTTAACAAGTGGTCCCTTGAAAAGATCTGCCTTCTAAATGATCTTCCTTCTCACACTAAGCGGTCGGTCCTGTACTCTTGCAATCTGCTTGCACTAGTAGAGGTATAGAACTTATGTGAGAAGTATATTTTACACTTATACTAAAGACTTATGTCTTCATGTAGGGGCTCTAAGCCTCAAGGTTTGGAGTACTCTATTCCTGTAACAAGACACTGGTTCTTGTACCGGAATAGAGCTTCCTACACCAAGTATTCCAAATTAATTCTGGGAAAAATAAAAGGGCATGTTAACTTTAAAAATAATTGCAAATGCGAGAAGAATATGAAATAACTTGCACACAAAAAAATGCTTCAATCAACTGAATCTCGCAAATACAAATGAAATTTTAAGATGAAAACAATCTTCAAAAGTTAAAGAAGACCTTCTTCAGTCAAAGGGTTTTGCATGCAATCAAATCTAACTTGAAACGAGTTCACTATAATATTTCAGATTACTTTTAATCCTTTTCCTTAAATTGTGAGGTGCACATATAAATTAAGATATTGCGACAACACTCTTTTCTATTTCATGATGTCATCTTTAATCTTTAGAAGTTTAACTTTTAGTATTAGAAATGCTTCCTTCTAATGATGAATGCTTATTTTGCAAAAATATATTAAATCATATATAGGGAAAAGAATAAAACACTTGTTGTAAATGAACTAGCGAACCAGAGTGCAAAATCCTACATGCACTGATGCAAGAATAATCTTATCTGCACTATCCAAGCGAAAGTAAACCAGAAAAGAAATTACAGAACGTAAAGTAATTCAATTTGACATTCACACAATGGATTCGTTCACACTTTGACTATTTAACGAAATAAATCAGAATTCTTAATCAAGAATGAAATTAATATTTAAACCATGCGTCTGCAAATAAACAAAAATAACACACACTTTATAAATGACGAAAGCAAGTGGGTAAAAGAGCTGGGTTGGTTGGGCCCTAGCCAAATAGCTCATCTCCCATTTTAGGAAACAAAAATCTTCAGCACATTAATAACGCATCAATGAAAGATTAAAACACAGAGTGAGAAAATCATGATGCAGCTCCTTGTATTAATTCTGATTAGCAAATATACATTATGAGTTCAAGTCCAGCCCAGAACAAGGGCGACAACGAGATTACAAATTAACCAAAAATTACAATTGCACCACTATCACTAACCTAGTTCTATCTGAGAGCTATACTTTATACAACCCTTTGGCCTATGGCCATAATCGAAAATTACACAGTCGTTCCAAATTGAGCCTTTCGGCTGAAACGAAATAACAAACAAAATTACAAAAATAAGCCAGTGGCTATAATAAGATGTGAACTAATCATCGGCCATAGACCTTATCCTCGACCATATCCTTGACTATCCTCCACTTGAGTTCAACTTCGGATGACCGCAACCGAACTGGATGACATGGACCAAGATGCCCGCGTGAAGTGATCGAGTTGTTACAGAGATCATGGAATGGATAGCTATCAGCGGTGCGGAATCTACCTTCACTAGATCAAAATAAAACAATGATTAATACTTTAGCTTATCAAATACTTTAGGAAAGTAAATATAAGTTACAAGAAATATTAAAGGCACAAAATCTATTTAAAATGATTAATTAAGCACCTAATAAACCTTAAACATGAAATATGAAGTTTATGTAGGAATAGATAGTATTCTTGGACTAGTGCAGGAATGAGGAGGTTTATGGAGATAAACAGAGGTTAAGGATTGTGGTTTTCTAATAGGAAGGGGTAAAAATAGAGAATTTTGGCCTACCAACATCCTCCCATCCCTAAGTTGTTGTGTGTCCTAACACAAACTTTACCTACTACAAAAAAAAAATTAAAAAAATAAAAAAATCTTCAACATATGGAGCCATCTTTCAATCCTGCACTTGGATACTGATCCCTGCTTTCACTACCTTTGTCTTCTTACCTCGGGCTTTCTTAAGTTGTTTGGTCACCTTCTTGAGGCACTTGTAACATTTAGAAGCCCGAAACTTCCATACCTTCACTTGACGTTTTTGTTCTTTGACCTCTTCTGCCAACTCTATCTTGCCTTGCTTCTGCCAGTTTTGCTCCTTCATGACCTGGTTTAATGCCTCCAAGTCATGAACTTGTTGTTTAAGATCTACTATCTGGTTATTCAGATAGAGGGTAGAGGTCTTTGTTTCCAGCTCATCTGGTGCAAACACTTTTTCTACAACTGATTCAAAACATGTATTGTTGTTGCCAATATCAAAGTTATCTTGGCCATTTAGCGTCCGCATCTTAATATCACCAAGGGTTTCTGTGCCAGGAGCTTCTATGTCACCGAGGATTTCAGTACCCTGTACATCTAACTCGACAAGGGCTTCAGTACCCTGTACATCCAACTCATCAGGGGTTTCAGTACCCTGTACATTCAACCCATCAGGGCCTTCAGTACCCTATTCATCAAAATTGTCGAGGGTTTCTATGTCCTGAGCCTCGTCATCTACCTGACCCTCTTCCGGGTTTCTACTTCCACTTGTTGTCACTCTTTTCTTCTTCAACTTATGAAGGAAGGTCGACAAGAATATTTTGTCCCCCTTCTCTGCATTTTCTTCATTCACCACAGTATGAGCTGCTGCATCTGCAAGAACCGAGAGATTGTGATCTCCAGGTGAAGCCTGGGGTGACTTGTCAATCAAAATCGGGGAGCTCAACCAAGTGCAACTTATCCTCGAAGAGACATTCCTTTTCTTAGTCGAGGTCCTGGTCACTCTTGTTTTTGCTGAGGATGGAGTTTCTTCAACATATTTCTCCTCTGCTTGCACCCGTTTGTTCTTTCTTTTTGTCTTAGTAGGGTGTGAGGTCTCGGCTTTTCTCTTCTTGATTGCACTCTTTCCAACTAAATCCCATGCACTTCTTTCAAGAAATTCTTTCAAGAACACTTCCCAGGTTATTTCCTTAGCCTCCAGCTCTTTCTTAACTAGGATTGCGATGGGATCATGATGGTACAGTTTATATGCAAACCGGCTCGCATCCCTGTTCTACACTCCTTTTGCCATTTTCTTTAAACTTTGGCGCAGGTAATAAGGGAAATTGATGTGTTTCCCTGATTCAAAATGTAGCAACAATCGGATATGGTACATGAACGTTAATGTGTAATGTCCCTCATAGTTCAGAAACTTTTGTAATATGTACAGGAGGTCTCGCCATTTTCCAAGCATGGCATTGCATGAAATCCCTTTCTTCCAGTCTACTTTGTGCTTTCAATTGACCAACAATCGCTACCATCTTTTCTTTTCAATCCTCTCCTTTTTGAACCATCATTCCCCTACGGTTAACAAGCCTATAGCTCACGCTATAAATTCTTCCGTGACCTCAAATTCTAGTGAGCCTACCTTAGCTCGGCCTCCCTCAAATGTCTTTGCAAATTCCAGAGCCACGGCCATATCGAACCCATCAAATTTCTGCAAAAATGGGAGAAATCCTGATTCTTGCAATAGTGCAAGACTATTTCGATATTCAACCATCTTCTCTATCTCCTTCACAGATGATGGTTCATGTCTCACAGGCACCATCTTTGTTTGAATCCACCTCAATTCTCTGTCACAACCTTAGGAATATTTCACACTGCGAAGTGCAAAGGGCTACTGAGAATTTTATGACGAAGATCCATCCATCCACCGTCTTATTGATCCCTTCCATCCAATCACGTTCAATCATTAAAATCATCCCTTTGGATGAATGCACACACATATAAATCCGCTAAGGGTAGGAAATGATACTTGGAGGAGGCGAAAGTTCTTACGGCAACTGTGTAATGGTCATTGATGATCGGATTATGAGGTAAGGCTATCATGAACAAGTGATGGAGGATCTTTTCAAACAGAGGTAAGTGTGGGGTTTCGGGTAGATCTGTACTATCCCCTGTTTGCCTCATAATTCACATAAGATGTACTTCGGTACTCATTAAAAATATTAGACCTCAGAACCTAAAATATCTTGCACTTTAAATGATTTCTCCCTAAATTAGTAAATGATAAAGCAAAGTCTTAACCAAAATTTAAATAATATAATGTTATGATCTATCACTGTGGTAGTCATTCATCTGCAGAAATAAAAAGTAAATTTCCCAATAAGCATTTTGCATCAAGCGCTCCTGTACTGCGTTAAACATTTTTGCACTATGTTTTCACAGTCAGGTGTGTGCTTGCACTGAACCTGCTTGCACTGCAACGTGCTTGCACTAAACCTGCCTGCACCGATCATGCACATTCCTACACCAGGGATTTCTGTAGCATCGAAGAAAGAGGGGATAAAAAAAAAAATCTGATAGAACACAGTTCTTTGGCTGGACTAATTTTTTTTCCTAAATATACAAGAGAAGTTTTATTCACCATTCTTTGGTGTTTCATAAGCATGCCTTATGATCTGATTGCATCAGATCCTACAATCGATCCATGAGGGAACAAAGAAGTGGGAAGGGTTAATTTTCAGAATGGGAAAGAATATCATAACAGGGATTCCAAGAATAATACCACAAAGGGGGATAAACTTGGGTAAGGGCTTGGTTCCTTGAACCTGCTTCTTCTTAGTGACAGCCAACATATCTAAAAACCAAATAACATTCCATTTTTTATCGAAATTTTGATCTTCCTGCCAGCATATTTGTTTTCATGTTGATCCTTCTACAATCATGTCAATCAACTGATTTTCATAATTACAGGAATATATATATATATATATATATATATATATATATATATATATATATATATATATATAATATATATATATATATATATTTTCCTGTAATTATGAGAAGAAAACTGACAAATATATATATATATATATATATATATATATATATATATATATATATATATATATATATATATATATATATATATATATATATATATATATTTGTCAGTTTTCTTCTCTTTTTTTCTATTATATGAGGAAAGGAAAGAATCAGATCTTCAACAAGTTGGTGTTGTCACCTACCATCTCCTTTTTAGATTGCTAATGGGCTTACTGCATAAAATCTCCTTTAGTAAGGGGCTGAAAATACACCTTCAATCCATGGCCATTTACCAGGAACACAGAATTCCATCCATCAATAGTTTTGATTTCTATCGCTCCATTCTCAAACATTTTGACCACCTCATAAGGTCCCATCCAGTGTGTATGGAATTTCCCTTTAAAATATTTAAATCTAGAATCGTAAAGGAGTACCCAATCACCTAGTTGGAACTGCTTCTTCCGGATAGACTTATCATGCCACTTCTTGCATTGTTGTTGAACCAATATGTTTTGCTGAACAACATCCCTTCGAAATTCATCTAACTCATTCAATTGTAGAAGATGTTGTTGTTGTGCTTCAGAGAGATCTAGCCCCAATTGGACTACAGTCCTGAAATTCTTGATCTGGAACTCTATCGGAAAGAGGACTTGTTTCCCGTACACCAGCTCATATGGTGTGTGTCCCATGTTATTCCTCCAAGTGGTTCGATATGCCCACAAGGCTTCTGGTAATTTGTTAGCCCAATCCTTTCTATGGATATTTACTGTCTTTGTGAGGATGGACTCAATCACCTTGTTTGTGGACTCCACCTAACCATTTGCTTGCGGGTGATATGGTGTAGATTTCCTGTGCCAGATTTTGTACTGCTCCATCACACCCTGTACCATATTAGAAATAAAATGCAGACCATTGTCATAAACAATTTCTCTAGGCACACCATATGTAGTAAAGATTTCAGTAAAGAGAAAATAAACAACAACTTTTTCAGCAGCAAAAGAAACAGCTTTAACTTCTACCCATTTTGTAACAAAATCTCTACAAACCAAAATATACTTTTTATTTAATGATGTTGGATTTATTGGTCCTACAAAATCAATGGCCCATTTTTCAAAAGGATCAATCATAACCTGAGGACATAAAGGAATTTCATTGGTTTGATTAGGTTGGCCAATTCACTGACAGCTATCACATTGCTTGACATATTGTTTGGCATCCTTAAACAAGGAGGGCCAAAAATAGCCAACTCGTAACACTTTGTATGCAGTCCGCTTATCAGTGAAGTGACCTCCGCAAGGTTCGTCATGGGTAGATTTTAAGATATCAAACACTTCTTCCTCTCTTACACATCTACAGATAATAAGATTTGGTCCAATGTAAAAGAGGTCTCCTTGATACTCCACTTTCTGTATGATACTCCGCTTTTCACGAGAGGACAACTGAGGTGGTGTTTTCCAGTGAATAAATAGTTAGCTATGTCAGTGAACCATGGGGATTCTTTCGACACAGAAAAAATATGTTCGTCAGGAAAATCATCATCAACAGGAATTATTTCACCAGGATTATTTAATCTTGAAAGATAATCTGCTAATACATTAGATTTTCCTGGTCTATCAACAATAGTAATGTTAAATTCATGCAACAATAATAACCACCTAGTCACTCTACCGCTAGTTAATGGTTTATTCATCAAATATTTTATTGTGGAATGGTTAGTATGCACAAAGACTTCATATCCTATAATGTAATGTCTGAATTTATTAATGGAAAAAATTACAGCTAAAAACTCTTTCTCAGTAACCATGTAATTTAGTTCAGTGGGTGACAAGTTTTACTAATGAAATAAATAACATAGTATTTTTTTTCTTATTCTTGTCCTAAAGTTGTGCCAATAGAAGTATCTGAGGCATCAGAGGAAATATGAAATGGCAGGGACCAGTTTGGTCCTCTCAAAACTGGTGCCTGAACTAGTTTTTCCTTCAATGTCTCAAAGGATTGTTGGCAAGCTATGGACCAAGAAAACTCACTATTCTTAGCCAAAGTTGGAAAAGGGGGGTAGCTATCCTTGATAAATTCTCAATGAACCTCCTATAGTAGCACGAATGTCCTAGAAAACCTCTCACTTCCCTTTGAGTTTTGGGTACAAGAAGACTCAAAATAATTTCTATTTTTGCAGGGTCAACCTGGATACCTTTGTTGGAAATAAGATGGCCAAGAACCACTCCCACCTTGCACATTAATCTGCATTTTTTTTCACTCAAGGCAAGATGAGATTCTTGGCAATGAAGAAGCACTTTTTCTAGATTTTTGAGGGCTTCCTGAAATGAATCACAAAACACAGAAAATTCATCCATATGGATTTCGACACACTCAAGGTCAGTAAAAATGGCCAAGGCTGCCCTTTGAAAGGTAGCTGGGGCATTTCATAGCCCAAAGGGAAGCACTCGGTAAGAAAATGTAACCCATGGACATGTAAAAGTGGTTTTTTCTTGATCCTCGGGTGCAATATGTATCTGGTTATAACCACTAAAGCCATCTAGAAAAGAAAAGTACTTCTTACCAACAAGGGTATCAAGAGCTTGGTCAATGAAAGGAAGGGGGAAGTAATCCTTAAGAGTGGATTTGTTCAATTCTCTGTAGTCAATGCAAATGCACCATCTCCCATCTTTTTTTGGGACTAATACCAATGGAGAGACCCACTGGATGTCAGAAATCACATAGATAAAATCAATATCTAAGAGTTTTTTCAATTCTTTCTTTACAACATCTCTTAGAGCTGGGTTCATATGCCTTTGGGGTTGTCGGACAGGTCAGGCTCCATCCTAAATATAGATATGGTGGGTACAAGTTTCAGGAGGGATGCCTTTCATATCTTCATAGTGCCATGCAAAGGCATCAAGATGTTTTCGCAACAAATTCACAAGCTACTCTTGCTGGGATGAATCCAAATTTGAACTGATATGCAAGGATTTGCCTGGACTAATCTCAGCAAGAGTGGTATCAGGCTCAAGATTACACAGAGGTGTTGTTAGAGATGGTGGTGAGGGAGGTAGAGAGTAATGACTTTCCTGAAAATCTAGACTAAAAATCTGACTCAATGAGTCAAAATTAGGCATGGTGTCTAAATTGTTCAGGAAGTCTTGAATCTCACACTCCTATGAGGACTCAGCATACTGATGTATCATGGAAACAGGCGGACTCTCCTCATCACTACTGTATTCTAACCACAAACTGTCTTAGAGCTCCTGGATGGATCTAGCGGGTGGATACAAGGTGATCTTCTTCCTAGATTCTCGATGGGAAATATACATGTCACCAGAATGGTATCCAATGTAAGAATCAACAGTAGCAAGACATGGTCCTCCCAATATCAAGGGATGTCCTCCCACAAGGTTCTTTGGTTGAAGCACAATGAAATCTGTAGGGTATTCCCAAGAGTCTAATGAAATGACCACATCATCCAACACCCCTTCCGGCTTGATTTTATATTTGTCTGCCAATTCAAGAACAGTGGGAGTAGGACGAATATGGACCAATCGAAGTTGATCATGGTTTTCTTGGTCATAACATTAACGGCCACCCCCAGGTCTATAAGTACATTAGAGACAAGGACATCACCTATCTAAATAGAGACAACATGGTTTTAGGAGTCAGTATATTTCTCCATGTGCGTACACCCCATCATTAACTACGTTGCTCTACCAACAAATTGAATAGTTTGAGGTTCCAATATTCTCCTTCTTGGCTTCTTGAGATAGAGTTCCCTAATGATTTTTGTGCAAATGGGGATCTCTTTAATATCTTGGAGCAAAGGTACCTTTATGAAAAGTTTTCTAAGCTCAAAGGCTAGGCTAGACTCAGGAATGGGGTCATTCTTCTCCACAACTAACCTCTCCGGAGAGGGAGGCCGATTGGAAGAAGATGGCAAAGGCTCTAAGGATACGGGGATGGGCTAGATGGTGACACCTTTTTCAGAATGGTCAGGAGTTTCCTCCTCACCTTTCTCTTCGATAATCATCATAGGCTTCTTCTATTTTCTAAGGTTACTATCTTCCCCGATCTCAATTGGAGATCATTGACTCCAACTAGCATGGACTGATATCTAGACGAAGAAAGTGGGTTCATAGAGTGGATCATTTGTAATGCTTTGTTATTTGGGTTGGATAAGGGTTGGGCAGGCAGCTAAGGAGGTCGAAACGATGGAGGTAAAGGAAATGATGGAATTGGCTAACTCAGTTGAGGTAATGATGGTTGTGGCATTGGGTAAGGTGCATATGTAGGTGGGTATGACTGCATAGGTACAGGATAGGAATGGTGTGAATGGTTTGGACCTTTCCATCCTTGTTGCCAATATTGGGAGGGTTGTCAATAATGATATTGGTTCCCATGCTGCCAATGTTGAGAGTGACTAGTGTTAGGATATGAATATGGATTTGCATTATAACCAAAAAGATGCGGTGGAAGTTCAGGAACCATACTTGCACTTACCTGAGCCCAGTTTCTTCGTGCTCCCACAACATGCAATGATTCAGCTTTAGGTTGCCCTCCATCAAATATAGCTTTCAGCCCAGGTATGGAGGGACATTTTTTTGTGGCATGGTTCTCTGTTCAAATTTCACATTTATTAGTTCCTTTAATATGAAGAGGAAATTATCTTAAAAGATTTTTTTTCCTACATTTTGGACAAAAAAAAAACAATGAATCTTGTTCTTCTACAAGTGTTTGTTGAACAAAGAGTCTATTTTTTTGCTAACAATATTCATTATTTCAATTTTCATATTGCCCATTTTGTTCTCCAATTCAATAATCATAGCATCAGTAGATTCTGTTTTCTTATTTATATTTTGAATTCCTTTACCGGATCTATATTGGTTCCTCTAGAATTTCCTGCACAAGTCACATATTTGATCAAAATACTTATGAGAAATATCCCCTTGTCATAACAAATTTAGATTATTCCTAGCATCATCAGTAAGACCACGTAAGAACAAGGTTCTAATGGTACGTAGATCAAATTTGTGCTTTGACCACTAGAGGATGTACAGGAATCTCTCTAAGTACTCCTCTAGAGTATCATCATCATTTTGCACAATAGTAATGATTTCATCTTGAAAATCTCTAGTTTTATGAAATTCCTGATATTTCAACAAGAACACTCTCTTCATCTATTCCCAAGAATCTACAGTGTTTCCTCTTAGTCCCATGAACCAGCAACACGTTGAGTCCTTAAGAGTTGTAGGAAACAACTTTAACTTTTGAGTATCACATGAATAATCATAACTTCTACATAAAATATCAAACTCAAATAAGAAAGAGTTTGGGTCTTCATGTACCTTACCATAGAAATGAGGAAGAGATGATGGTGGAATATTTTTCATTTGTACTTGTATATCAGGATCCACAATTGGGAATCCAAAAGTGGATTGTTCCTCATTTACCTTATTTTCACTAGTTCCTTCTACATGGTCTTCATTATCTGCCATTGTTGCTCCCCCAAGCGAATCTCTCTCAACAGGCTAAGAAGGCTGACTATGGGTTCTAATAGTCCCCTTCTTCCCCTTTGTGGGCTGTGTCACACCTGGACTGTTGTTGCCAGAGTCCAAGTAGATTGTTCCTGCATGATGAGTCTAGGTCTGTTTGGACTTTCTGCTTGCAAAAGAAGGCCCAATATGATATTTGATTTCAAATTTATCAGTATTTCCTTGGCCCTTAGTGGGATTCGGACCCCTACCTCTTTTAGGCATTCATTTCAAAAAATGACAAAACAAAATTCCAATAAAATGCTGCAACTCAAAAATAACTCAACACCTATAAATTCCTTCAAACAATAGAAGCACACTGCAGAAAAAATAATAGCAGACTTACCCCTATTGTAGAAAAATGAAAAATTCTTACCAATTCAAATCGCCTCCCTAGAAACGATGCCAAAATGTTGGGTGCAGGAATTGCACTTAAGCAAGCTCCTTCAACACTTAATTGTCAACCCGGGGGTTTCGTAAACTTAGAGACGAAGCATAGGTAATGCCAGAAGTGGTATGAACTTTTCCTATTTCTATTCCTACTTCTCAATTGAAATCTTGCAAAATCAAACAAAAAAAATCACAAAGGGCAACTGACACCAAAGTAATTCTAGTGCTAGAATGTAAAAGAATGCATTTGTGAAGAAATCAAATAAAGGAACTTTCACACTGTTGTAAACAATCTCAACTGTTGAAGTAAAAATCTATGTTTATCTCCAGTATAGGTGGTGGTAATTTAACAAGCGGGCCCTTGAAAAGATCTGGATTCTAAATGATTTTCCTTCTCACACTAAGCGGTCGTTCCTGTACTCTTGCAATTTGCTTGCACTAGTACAAGTACAAAAATTATGTGAGAAGTATATTTTACACTTATATTGAAGACTTATGTCTTCATGTAGGGGCTCTAAGCCTCAAGGCTTGGAGCACTCTGTTCCTGTAACAAGACATTGGTTCTTGTATCAGAACAGAGCTTCCTACACCAAGTATTCCAATTTACTTTTGGGAAAAATAAAAGGGCGTGTTAACTATAAAAAGAATTGCAAATGCAAGAAGAATCTGAAATAACTTGCACACGAAAAAGAATGCTTCAATCAACTGAATCTCACAAATAGAAATAAAATTTTAAGATGAAAACAATCTTCAAAAGTTAAAGCAGACCTTCTTCAGTCAAAGGGTTTTGCATGCAATCAAATCTAACTCGAAACGGGTTCACTATAATATTTCAGATTACTTTTAATCCTTTTCCTTAAATCGTGAGGTGCAGACATAAATTAAGATATTGCAACAATGCTCTTTTCTATTTCATGAAGTCATATTTAATATTTATAAGTTTAACTTTTAGTATTAGAAATGCTTCCTTTTGATGATGAACACTTTCTTTGCAGAAATAGATTAAATCATATAAAGGGGAAATAATAAAATAGTTGTTGTAAATGAACTAGGAAACCAGAGTGCAAAATCAAACATGCATTGGTGCAGGAATAATCTTATCTGCACGATCCAAGCGAAAGCAAACCAAAAAAGAAATTATAGAACGTAAAGTAATTCAATTTTACTTTCACACAACGGATCCATTCACACTTTGACTGTTTAATGAAATAAATCAGAATTCTTAAGCAAGAATGAAATTAAGATTTAAACCACGCTTCTGCAAATAAACAAAGTTAACACACACCTTTAAGATGATGAAAGCAAGAGGGTAAACGAGTTGGGTTGGTTGGGCCCTAGCCAACCAGCTCGTCTCTCGTTTTAGGAAACGAAAATATTCAACACGTTAATAACACATCAATGAAAGATTAAAACGCAAAGTGAGAAAATCATGACGCAACTCCTTGTATTAATTTCAATCAGCAAATATACATTATGAGTTCAAGTCCAGCCCAAAGCGAGGGCAACAACGAGATTACAAATTAACCAAAAATTACAATTTTACTATTATCAGTAACCTAGTTCTACCTCAAAGCTATACTTTATACAACCTCTTCGGCCTATGGCCATAATCGAACATTACACAATCGTTCCAAATCGAGCCTTTTGGCTTAAACGAAATAAGAAACAAAATTAAAGAAATATGCCAGTGGCTATAATAAGATGCGAACTAATCGTTGGTCACAGACCTTATCCTCGACCATATCCCTGACTATCCTCCACTTGAGTTCAATTTCATATGACCACAACCAAATTGGATGACGTGGACCAAGATGCCTGCTTGAAGTGATCGAGCTGTTGCGGAGATCATGGAATGGATAGTTTTCAGCAGTGCAGGAATCTACCTACACTAGATCAAGATAATACAATGATTAATACTTTAGCTTATCAAATACTTTAGGAAAGAAAATATAAGTTACAAGAAATATTAAAGGCATGCAATTATTTCAAATGTTTAATTAAGCACCTAATAAACGTTAAACATGAAATATGAAGTTTATGTAGGAATAGACAGTATTCTTGGACTAGTGTAGGAATGAGGAGTTTTATGGAGATAAATAGAGGTTAAGGATTGTGGTTTGGTAATAGGAAGGGGGTAAAATTAGATCATTTTAACCTACCAACATCCACCCATCCCTAAGCTATTGTGTGTCCTCACACAAAATTTACCTGCTGCTAAAAAAAAAAAAAAAAAAAAATCTTCAACATAGGGAGCCATCTTTCAATCCTGCACTTGGATATTGATCCCTGCTTTCACTACCTTCGTCTTATTACCTCAAGCTTTCTTAAGTTGTTTGGTCACTTTCTTGAGGCACTTGTAACATTTAGAAGCCCGAAACTTCTATACCTTCACTTGACGTTTTTTTTCTTTGACCTCTTTCACAAACTCTATCTTGCCTTGCTTCTGCCAGTTCTGTGCCTTTATGACCTCATTTAATGCCTTCAAGTCATTAACTTTTTGTTCAAGCTCTACTATCTGATTATTCAGATAGAGGGTAGATTTATTTGTTTCCAGCTCATCTAGTGCAAGCACTTTTTCTGCAATTGATTCAAAACATGTACCGTCATTGCCAAGATCAAAGTTATCTTCGCCATTCAACGTCTGCATCATAATATCACCAATGGTTTTTTTGCCAAGAGCTTCCATGTCACCGAGGATTTCAGTATCCTGCACATCTAACTCATCAGGGATTTTAGTACCCTATACATCAAACTCATCAGGGGTTCAGTACCCTATACATTCAACTCATCAGTGGCTTTAATACCCTGTTCATCAAAATTGTCAAGGGTTTCTATGTGTTGTGCCTCATCATCTACCTGACGCTCTGTCGGGTCTCTACTTCCACTCGATGTCACTCTTTTCTTCTTCAACTTGTGAAGGAAGGCCGACAAGAATATCTCATCCTCCTTCTCTACATTTTCTTCATTCACCATAGTATGAGTTGTTGCATCTGCGAGAACCAAGATATTGTGATCTCCAGGTGAAGCCTCGAGTGACCCATCAATCAAAATCAGTGAGCTCGACCGAGTGCAACTTTTCCCTGAAGAGATAGTCCTTTTCTTAGTCAAGATCCTACTCGCTCTTCTTTTTACTGAGGACAGAGTTTCTTCAACAGATTTCTCCTCTACTTGCACCCATTTGTTCTTGATTTTGTCTTAGAAGGGCGCAGGGTCTTGACTTTTCTCTTCTTGCTTTCACTCTTTCTAGCTAACTCCCCTGCACTTCTTTCCCGAAATTATTTCAACAACGCTTCCTAGGTTATTTCCTTATCTTCTAGCTCTTTCTTAACCAGGATTGCAATGAGCCTATGCAACCCAGCCCGCATCCCTGTTCTGCACTCCTTTCGCCATTTTCTTTAAACTTCGGAGTAGGTAATAAGGGAAATTGATGTGTTTCACTGATTCAAAATGCAGCAACAACCGGACATGATACATGAACGTTAATGTGTAACATCCCTCACAGGTTAGAAACTTTTGTAATATGTACAGGAGGTCTTGCCATTTTCCATTCAGGGCGTTGCGCGGAAGCCCTTTCTTCCAATCGACTTTAAGCTTCTGGTCGACCACAAATCGGCACCATATTTTCTTTTCAATCCTCTCCTTTTTGAACCATTGTTCCCCTACGGTTGACAAGCCTATAGCTCATGCTATATATTCTTCCGTGACCTCAAATTCTAGTGAGCCTACCTTAGCTCAGCCTCCCTCAAATGTCTTTGCAAATTCCAGAGCCACGGCCATATCGAACCCATCGAATTTCTGAAAAAATGGGAGAAATCTCGATTCTTGCAATAGTGCAAGACTATTTCAATATTTAGCCATCTGCTCTATCTCCTTCATAGATGATGGTTCATGTCTCACGGGCGCCATCTTTTTTTGAATCCACCTCAATTCTCTGTCACTGCCTTAGGAAGATTTAACACTGTAGAGTGCAAAGGCCTGCCAAGAATTTTATGATGGAGATCTGTCCGTTCACCATCTTATTGATCCCTTCCATCCAATCACGTTCAATCATTAAAATCATCCCTTTGGGATAGATGCACACACGTATCAATCCGCTACGAGCAGGCAATGATAATTGGAGGAGGCAGAAGTTTTTACGGCGGCGGTGTAATGGTCATGGATGATCAGATTATGAGGTAAGGCTATCATGAACAAGTGATAGAGGATATTTTCAAATGGAGGTAAGTGTGGGGTTTTGGGTAGATCTGTACTATCCCCTCTTTGTCTCATAATTCACATAAGATGTACTTTCATACTCATTAGAAATATTAGACCTCAGAATCTAAAATATCTTGGACTTTAAATCATTTCTCCCTAAATTAGTAAATGATAAAGCAAAGTCTTAACCAAAATTTAAATAATATAATGCTATGATCTATCATTGTGATAGTCATTCATCTATAGAAATAAAAAAGTAAATTTCCCAATAAGCGGTTTGCATCAAGCGCTATTGTACTGCATTAAACATTTTTGCACTATGTTTTCATAGTTGCATGCATGCTTGCACTGAACTTGCTTGCACTGCAACGTGCTTTCACTGAACCTGCCTACACTGATCATGTGAGTTCCTGCACCAGGGATTTCTATAGCATTGAAGAAATAGGGTATAAAAAAAATTCTAATATAACACAGTTCTTTGGCTAGACTAAAAAATTTGCCTGAATATACAAGAGAAGTTTTATTCACTATTCTTTTGTTTTTCATGAGCATGCCTTCTGATCTAGTTGCATCACATCCTGCAATCAATCCATGAGGGAACAAAGAAGTGGGAATAGATAATTTTCAGAATGGGAAGGAATATCATAACATGGATTCCAAGAATAATACCACCAAGGGGGATAAACGAAAACGAGATGTGGAAAAAATTCAAGGGGGAAAAGGGGGATTTTACGAAATCAGATAGGGATAATTTTCTTAGAAGAAATAGGAGGGTGATTCATTATGGGATTAAGAAAAGAAAAATAGCAGGAAATATGAAACCAAAAAATAGAAGAAAGGAAGAATTTTATCTTCAAAATATGCCTGCATTGGTGCCAAAAAAAGTAAATGCAGCAGGAATTAAGTGTTTACTTGGATTAAAAATCTCATGCTAGTTATCCCAAACTTGGGTAAGGGCTTGGTTCCTTGAACCTGCTTTTTCTTGGTGATAGCCAGCATATCTAAAAATCAAGTAACATTCCCATTTTATTGAAATTTCGATCTTCCTGCCAGCATGTTGGTTTTCAAGTTGATCCTTCTGCAATCATGTCAGTCAACTGATTTTCATAATTACAGGAAAAAGAATTTATGTATGTATGTATGTATGTATGTATGTATATATATATATATATATATATATATATATATATATATATATATATATATATATATATATATATATATATATATATATATATATATATATATATATATATATAGATATATATATATATATATATAGATATAGATATATATATATATATATATATATATATATATATATATATATATATATATATATATATATATATATATATATATATATATATATATATATATATATATATATATATATATATATATATATATATATATATATATTTGTCATATTTTCTTTTCATTATTTTTTGTTTTTTTTTTTTTGAGGAAAAGAAAGAATCAGATCTTCAACAGGTTGGTGTTGTCACCTACCATCTCCTATTCATATTGTTGTTGTACTTGCTGCATAAAATCTCCATTAGTAAGGGGCTGAAAATACACCTTCAATCTATGCCCATTTACCAAGAACATGGAATTCCATCCATCAATAGTTTTGATTTCTACTACTCCATTCTCAAACATTTTGACCACCTCATAAGGTCCCATCCAACGTGTATGGAATTTCCATTTAAAATTATTTAAATCTAGAATTGTAAAGGAGTACCCAATCACCTGGTTGGAACTTCTCCTTCCGGAAAAACTTATCATTCCACTTCTTGCGCTATTGTTGAAAAAATATGTTCTGCTGAACAGCATCCCTTCGAAACTCATCTAACTCATTTAGCTCTAGAAGACGCTACTGTTGTGCTTCAGAGAGATCTAGCCCCAATTGGACTGTAGTCCTGAAAGTCTTGATCTGGAACTCTATCGACAAGAGGACTTGTTTCCCATACACCAGCTCATATGGTGTGTGTCCCGTGTTGTTCCTCCAAGTGGTTCGGTATGCCCACAAGGCTTCTGGTAATTTGTTAGCCCAATCCTTTCTATGGATATTTACTATCTTTGTGAGGATGGACTCAATCACCTTGTTTGTGGACTCCACCTGACCATTTGCTTGCGGGTGATATGGTGTAGATTTCCTGTGCCGGATTTTGTACTGCTCCATCACACCCTGTACCAGATTAGAAATAAACTGTGGACCATTGTCAGAAAAAATTTCTCTAGGCACACCAAATCTAGTAAATATTTCAGTAAAGAGAAAATCAACAACAACTTTTTCAGTAGCAAAAGAAACAACTTTAGCTTCTACCCATTTTGTAACGAAATTTGTACAAACCAAAATATGCTTTTTATTTAATGATGTTGGATTTATTGGTCCTACAAAATCAATGACCCATTTTTCAAAACGCTCAATCATAACATGAGGACATAAAGGCATTTCATTGGTTTGATTAGGTTTGCCAATTTGTTGACAACTATCACATCGCTTGACATATTGCTTGGCATCCTTAAACAAGGAGGGCCAAAAATAGCCAGCTTATAACACTTTGTATGCATTCTGCTTATCAGCGAAGTGACCTCCGCAAGGTTTGTCATGGCCATATTTTAATATATCAAACACTTCTTTCTCTCTTACACATCTACGGATAATAAGATATGGTCCAGTGTAAAAGAGGTCTCTTTGAACTCAAGAATATGCAGCATTTTATGTATGATACTCCACCTTTCATGAGCGGACAAGTGAGGTAGTGTTTTTCTAGTGACTAAGTAGTTAGCTATGTCAGCGAACCATGGGGATTTTGTCGACACAGAAAAAATATGTTCATTAGGAAAATCATCATCAACAGGAATTGCTTCACCAAGATTATTTAATATTGAAATATAATCAGCTACTACATTAGATTTTCCTGGTCTATCAACAATAGTAATGTTAAATTCCTGCAACAATAATAACCACCTAATCACTCTACCACTAGTTAATGGTTTATTAATGAAATATTTTATTGCAGAATGGTCAGTATGCACAAATACGTCATATCCTGTAGTGTAATGTCTGAATTTATTAATGGAAAAAATTACAGCTAAAAACAATTTCTCAGTAACCATGTAATTTAGTTTAGTGGGTGACAAGTTTTTACTAATGAGGTAAATAGCATAAGATTTTTTGTCTTCTTCTTGTCCTAAAGCTGCGCCAATAGTAGTATCTGAGGCATCAAAGGAAATATGAAATGGCATGGACCAGTTTGGTCCTCTCAAAACTGGTTCCTGAACTAGTTTTTCTTTCAATGTCTCAAAGAAGTGCTGGCAAGTTGTGGACCAAGAAAACTCACTATCCTTAGCCAAAATTTGGAAAAGGTGGGTAGTTATCCTTGAGAAATTCTCAATGAATCTCCTATAGTAGCCCGCATGTCCTAGAAAATGTCTCACTTCCCATTGAGTTTTGGGTATAGGAAGACTCAAAATAATTTCTATTTTTGCAATTCAACATGGATACCTTTGTCGGAAATAAGATGGCCAAGAACCACTCCCTCCTTGCACATTAATCTGCAAGGCAAGATGATCTTCTTGGCAATGAAGAAGAACTTTTTCTAGGTTTTTGAGGGCTTCCTAAAATGAATCACAAAACACAGAAAAGTCATCCATGTAGATTTCCACACACTCAAGGTCAGTAAAAATGACCAAGACTGCCCTTTGAAAGGTAGTCAAGGCATTATATAGCCCAAAGGGAAGTACTCAGTAAGAAAATGTACCCCATGGACATGTAAAAGCAGTTTTGTCTTGATCCTTGGGTGCAATCTATATCTTGTTATAACCACTAAAGCCATATCGAGAACCTGGTCGATGAAAGGAAGGGGGAAGTAATCCTTAAGAGTGGCTTTGTTCAACTCTCTGTAGTCAATGCAAATGAGCCATCTCCCATATTTTATTGGGTCTAAAACCAATGGAGATACCCACTGGCTATATGAAATAGGATAGATAAAATCAACATCCAAGAGTTTTTTCAATTCTTCCTTTACAACATCTCTTAGAGTTGGGTTCATATGCCTTTGGGGTTATCAGAAAGGTCGACCTCCATCTTGAATATAGATATGGTGGGTACAAGTTTCAGGAGGGATTTCTTTCATATATTCATAGCCCCATGCAAAGGCATCAAGATGGTTTCGCAACAAATTCACAAGCTGCTCTTGTTGGGATGAATCCAAGTCTGAACTGATATGCAAGGATTTTCCTGGACTAATCTCAACAAGAGTGGTATCATGATCAATAGTACATAGAGGTGCTGCTAGAGATGGTGTTGAGGAGGTAGAGAGTCGTGACTTTCCTAAAAATCTAGAATAAAAATCTAACTCAATGACTCAAAATTGGGCATTGTGTCTTGATTGTTCGATAAGTCTTGAATCACACCCTCCTGTGAGGACTCAACATACTTATGTATCATGGAAACAAACTAAGTCTCCTTTTCACTACTGTAGTCTAACCACAAAGTGTCTCGAAGCTCCTAAATGGATCTAGCAGGTGGATACAAGGTGACCTTATTCCTGGAATCTCCATGGGAAATATGCATGTCATGAAAACGGCATCCAATTTAAGCATCGACTGTAGCAAGCCATGGTCATCCAAATATCAAGGGATGCCCTCCCACAAGGTTCTTTGCGTGAAGCACAATGAAGTCTATAGGATATTCTCAAGAGTCTAATGAAACAATCACATCATCCAACACCCCTTCCGGATTGATTTTAAATATGTCTTCCAATTCAAGCACAGTGGGGGTAGGACGAATATGGACCAATCGAAGTTGATCCATGGTTTTCTTGGTCATAACATTAATGGTCACCCCCAGGTCTATAAGTACATTAGAGACAAGGAAATCACCTATATGAATAGAGAAAATAGGGTTTCCGGGGTTAGTATATTTCTCCATGTGCATACACACCATCATTAACTTTGCTGCTCTACCAACAAATTAAATAGCTTGAGGTTCCAATCTTCTCCTTACTAGCTTCTTGAGACAGAGTTCCCCAATTATATTTGTGCAATGGGGATCTCTTTGATAGCTTGGAGCAAAGGTACCTTTATGAACAGGTTTCTAAGCTCGGAGGCCAGGCTAGACTCAAGAATGGGATCATTCCTCTCAACAACTAACCTCTCTGGACAGGGGGGCCAGTTGGAAGAAGATGGCAAAGGCTCTGAGGGTATAGGGATGGATGGATGGTGACATCTTTTTTAGAATGGTCAAGAGTTTCATCCTCACCTTTCTCTTCGATAATCACCATTGGTTGCTTCTACTTTTATGAGGTTACTATCTTCCCCGATCTCAATTGGAGATCATTGACTCAAACTGACATGGACTGATATCTGGATGAAGAAAGTGGGTTCATAGAGTGGATCATTTGTACCGCTTTGTTATTGGGGTTGGGTAAGGGTTGGGTAGGCAGCTGAGGAGGTTGAAATGGTGGAGGTAAAGGCAATGATGGCATTGGCTAACTCAGTTGAGGTAATGATGGTTGTGGTATTGGGTAAGGTGCATATGTAGGTGGGTATGACTACATAGGTGCAGGATAGGAATGGTGTGAATAGTTTGGCGCTCTCCATCCTTGTTACCAATATTGGGAGGGATTTCCATAATGATATTGGTTCCCATGCTTCCAATTTTGAGAGTGACTAGTGTTAGGATAGGAATATGGATGTGCATTATAACCAAAAAAATGCGGTGGAATTTCAGGAGCCATACCTACACTTATCGGAGGCCAGTTACTTCATGCTCCCATAGCATGCAATGATTCCACTTTAGGTTTCCATTCTTCAAATACAGCTTTCAACCAAGGTATGGAGGGACATTTTTCCGTGGCATGGTTCTGTGTACAAATTGCACATTTATTAGTTCCTTTCATATCAAGAGGAAATTCTCTTAAAAGATGATTTTTCCTACATTTTGGACAAAAAATAGACAATGACTCTTGTTCTTCTACAAGTTTTTGCTGAAATTTCAAAGAGTCTATTTGTTTGCTAACAATATTCATTATTTCAATTTTCATATTGTCCATTTTTTTCTCCAATCCAATAATCATAACATCAGTAGATTTTATTTTCTTATTTCTATTCTGAATTCCTTTACCAGATCTGCATTGGTTCCTCGAGAATTTCCTGCACAAGTCATAGATTTGATCAAAAGATTTCTGAGAAATAGCACCTTGTCCTAACAAATTTATATTATT
Source organism: Pinus tabuliformis (assembly GCA_031772625.1). Classification (NCBI taxonomy): domain Eukaryota; kingdom Viridiplantae; phylum Streptophyta; class Pinopsida; order Pinales; family Pinaceae; genus Pinus; species Pinus tabuliformis. The sequence continues at coordinate 313,467,110 of CM062816.1, read as the reverse complement.
CCTAACATCATCAGTAAGCCCATGTAAGAACAAGGTTCTAATGGTACTTAGATCAAATTTGTGCATTGACCTCTGGAGGATGTATAGGAATCTCTCTAATTAGTCCTCTAGAGTCTCATCATCATTTTGCACAATAGTAAAGCTTTCCTCTTGAATATCTCTAATTTTAAAATATTCCTTATATTTCAACAAGAACACTCTCTTCATCTGTTCCCAAGAAGCTATAATGTTTCCTCCTAGTCCCATGAACCAACGGAGTGTTGTGTCCTTGAGAGTTGCAGGAAACAACTTTAACTTCTGAGCATCAGATGAATAATCATAACTTATACATAAAATATCAAACTCAAATAAGAAAGAGTCTGGGTCTTCATGTACTTTACCATACAAATGATGAAGAGATGATGGCGGAATATTTTTCATTTGTACTTGTATATCAGGATCCACAATTGGGAATCCAAATGTGGATTGTTCCTCATTTACCTTATTTTCACCAATTCCTTCTGCATGGTCTTCATGATCTGCCTTTGTTGCTCCCCCAATTGAATCGCTCTCAACACGTGGAGAAGGCTGACTATAGGTTCTAATAGTCCCTTTTTTCCCCTCTGTGGGCTGTGTCACACCTGGACTACTACTGCCAGAGTCCAAGTAGACTGTTCCTGTGTGATGAGTCTAGGTCTGTTTGGAATTTATGCCTGCAAAAGAAGGCCCAATATGAGATTTGATTTCAGATTTATCAGTATTTCCTCGGCCCTTAGTGGGCTTCGGACCCCTACCTCTTTTAGGCATTCATTTCAAAAAATGACAAAACAAAATTCCAATAAAATGCTGCAACTCAAAAATAACTCAACACCTATAAATTCCTTCAAACAATAGAATCACACTACAGAAAAAATAATAGTAGACTTACCCCTATTGTAGAAAAATGGAAAATTCTTACCAATTCAAATCGCCTCCCTGGCAACGGCACCAAAATGTTGGGTGCAGGAATTGCACTTAAGCAAGCTCCTTCAACACTTAATTGTCAACCCGGGGGTTTTGTAAACTTAGAGACAAAGCACAGGTAATGCCAAAAGTGGTATGAACTTTTCCTATTTCTATTCCTACTTCTCAATTGAAATCTTGCAAAATCAAACAGAAAAAATCACAAAGGGAAACTGACACCAAAGTAATTCTAGTGTTGGAATGTAAAACAATGCATTTGCAAAGAAATCAAATAAAGGAATTTTCACACTGTTGTAAACAATCTTAACTGGTGAAGTAAAATTCTATGTTTATCCCCATTATAGGTGGTGGCAGTTTAACAAGTGGGCCCTTGAAAAGATCTACCTTCTAAATTATTTTCCTTCTCACACTATGTGGTCATTCCTATACTCTTGTAATATGCTTGCACTAGTACAAGTATAGAAATTATGTGAGAAGTATATTTTACACTTATACTAAAGACTTATGTCTTCATGTAGGGGCTCTAAGCCTCAAGGCTTGGAGCACTCTATTCCTATAACAAGACACTGGTTCTTGTACCGGAATAGAGCTTCCTACACCAAGTATTCCAATTTACTTTTGGGAAAAATAAAAGGACGTGTTAACTATAAAAAGAATTGCAAATGTGAGCAGAATCTGAAATAACTTGCACACGAAAAAGAATGCTTCAATCAACTGAATCTTGCAAATAGAAATAAACTTTTAAGATGAAAACAATCTTCAAAAGTTAAAGCAAACCTTCTTCAGTCAAAGGGTTTTGCATGCAATCAAATCTAACTCGAAACAGGTTCACTATAATATTTCAAATTAATTATAATAATTTTCCTTAAATCGTGAGGTGCAGACATAAATTAAGATATTGCAACAATGCTCTTTTCTATTTCATGAAGTCATATTTAATCTTTAGAAGTTTAACTTTTAGTATTAGAAATGATTCCTTCTGATGATGAACACTTACTTTGCAGAAATAGATTAAATCATATAAAGGAAAAAGAATAAAACACTTGTTGTAAATGAACTAGCAAACCAAAGTGCAAAATCCTACATGCACTGGTGCAGGAATAATCTTATCTGCATGATCCAAGTGAAAGAAAACCAAAAAATAAATTACAGAATGTAAAGTAATTCAATTTGACTTTCACACAATGGATTCATTCACACTTTGACTGTTTAACGAAATAAATTAGAATTCTTAAGCAAGAACGAAATTAAGATTTAAACCATGCTTCTGCAAATAAACAAAGTTAACACACACCTTTAAGATGATGAAAGAAAGAGGGTAAACGAGTTGGGTTGGCTGGGCCCTAGCCAACCAACTCGTCTCCCATTTTAGGAAACAAAAATCTTCAACACGTTAATAACGCATCAATGAAAGATTAAAACCCAGAGTGAGAAAATCATGATGCAGCTCCTTGTATTAATTCTGATAAGCAAATATACATTATGAGTTCAATTCCAGCCCAGAATGAGGGCGACAACAAGATTACAAATTAACCAAAAATTACAATTGCACTGCTATCGCTAACCTAGTTCTATCTAATATTTATACTTTATACAACATCTTCGGTCTATGGCCATAATAAAAAATTACACAGTCGTTCCAAATCGAGCCTTTCGACTGAAACGAAATAACAAACAAAATTACAAAAATAAGCCAACAGCTATAATAAGATGTGAACTAATCGTTGATCGTAGACCTTATCCTCGGCCATATCCCTCACTATCCTCCACTTGAGTTCAAATCCAGATGACCCCAACAAAACTGGTCGTCGTGGACCAAGATGCCCACTTGAAGTGATCGAGTTGTTGCGGAGATCATGGAACAGATAGTTGTCGGCGGTGCAAGAATCTACCTGCACTAGATCAAGCTAATACAATGATTAATACTTTAGCTTATCAAATACTTTAGGAAATTAAATATAAGTTACAAGAAATATTAAAGGCACGAAATCTATTTAAAATGATTAATTAAGCACCTAATAAACCTTAAACATGAAATATGAAGTTTATGTAGGAATAGATAGTATTCTTGGACTAGTGCAGGAATGAGGAGGGTGATGGAGATAAACAAAGGTTAAGGATTGTGGTTTTATAATAGGAAGGGTGTAAAAATAGAGTATTTTGGCCTACCAACATCCTCCCATCCCTAAGATGTTGTTTGTCTGCACACAACCTTTACCTGCTTTCAAAAAAAAAAACTTCAACATAGGGAGCCATCTTTCAATCCTGCACTTGGATACTGATCCCTGCTTTCACTACCTTCGTCTTCTTACCTCGGGCTTTCTTAAGTTTTTTGGTCACCTTCTTGAGGTGCTTGTAGCATTTAGAAGCCCGAAACTTCCATACCTTCACTTGACATTTTTGTTCTTTGACCTCTTCTGCCAACTCTATCTTGCCTTGCTTCTACCAGTTCTGCTCCTTCATGACCTGGTTTAATGCCTCCAAGTCATGAACTTGTTGTTCAAGCTCTACTATCTGGTTATTTAGATAAAGGGTAGAGGTATTTTTTTCCAGCTCATTTGGTGCAAGCACTTTTTCTGCAACTGATTCAAAACATGTATCGTCGTTGCCAAGATCAAAGTTATCTTGGCCATTCAGCATCTGCATCATAATATCACCAAGGGTTTCTGTGCCAGGAGCTTCCATGTCACCGAGGGTTTCAGTACCCTATGCATCTAACTCATCAGGGGTTTCAGTACCCTATACATCCAACTCATCAGGGGTTTCAGTACCCTATACATTGAACTCATCAAGGTCTTCAGTACCCTGTTCATCAAAATTGTCGAGGGTTTCTATGTGCTCTGTCTCATCATCTACTTGACCCTCTGTCAAGTCTCTACTTACACTTGATGCCACTCTTTTCTTCTTCAAATTATGAAGGAAGGATGACAAGAATATTTCTTCCTCCTTCTCTGCATTTTCTTCGTTCACCATAGTTTGAGCTTCTGCATCCACGAGAACCGAGAGGTTGTGATCTCCAGGTGAAGCCTGGGGTGACTCGTCAATCAAAATCGGGGAGCTCGACCGAGCGCGACTTGTCCCCGAAGAGACAGTCCTTTTCTTAGTCAAGGTCCTGGTCACTCTTCTTTTTTCTGAGGACAGAGTTTCTTCAACAGATTTCTCCTCTGCTTGCACCCGTTTGTTCTTTCTTTTTGTCTTGGCAGGGTGCGGGGTCTCGGCTTTTCTCTTCTTGCTTGCACTCTTTCCAACTAACTCCCCTGCACTTCTTTCCTGAAATTCTTTCAAGAATGCTTCCCAGGTTATTTCCTCATCCTCCGGCTCTTTCTTAACCATGATTGTAATGAGATCATGATGGTACAGTTTATATGCAACCCGGATCGCATCTTCGTTCTGCACTCCTTGCGCCATTTTCTTTAAACTTCAAAGTAGGTAATAAGGTAAATTGATGCATTTCCCTAATTCATAATGCAGCAACAACCGGATATGGTACATGAACGTTAATGTGTAACTTCCCTCACAAGTTAGAAACTTTTGTGATATGTACAAGAGGTCTCGCCATTTTCCAAGCATGGCACCGCGCGGAAGTCCTTTCTTCTAGTTAACTTTGAGCTTCTGGTCAACCACAAATCGGTGCCATCTTTTATTTTCGATCCTCTCCTTTTTGAACCATTTTTCCCCTATGGTTGACAAGCTTGTAGCTCACACTATAGATTCTTTCATGACTTAAAATTCCAGCGAGCCTACCTTAGCTCAGCCTCCCTCAAATTTCTTTGCAAATTCCAAAGCCACAACCATATCAAACCCATCAAATTTCTGCAAAAATGGGCGAAATCCCGATTCTTTCAATATTGCAAGACTATCTCGATATTCAACTATTTTCTTTATCTCCTTCAAAGATGATGGTTCATGTCTCATGGGTGCCATCTTTGTTTGAATCCACCTCAATTCTCTGTCACAGCCTTAGGAAGATTTCACATTGTAGAGTGTAAAGGGTTGCGGTGAATTTTATGACAGAGATCCGTCTGTCCACCGTATTATTGATCCCTTCCATCCAATCACGTTCAATCAATAAAATCATCCCTTTGGGATGAATACACACACATATCAATCTGATACGGGCAGGTAATGATAATTGGAGAAGGCGGAAGTTTTTATGGCGACGGTGTAACGATCATGGATGATTGGATTGTGACGTAAGGCTACCATGAACAAGTGATGGAGGATCTTTTCAAATGGAGGTAAGTGTGGGGTTTTGAGTAGATATGTACTATTCCCCATTTGCCTCATAATTCACATAAGATGTTCTTCCGTACTCATTAAAAATAATTAGACCTTAGAACCAAAAATATCTTGCACTTTAAATGATTTCTCCCTAAATTAGTAAATGATAAACCAAGTCTTAACCAAAATTTAAATAATATATTGCTATGATCTATCACTTTGGTAGTCATTCATCTCCAGAAATAAAAAGTAAATTTTCCAATAAGTGTTTTGCATCAAGTGCTCCTATACTGCATTAAGCATTTTTTCACTATGTTTTCACAGTCAGGCGTGTGCTTGCACTGAACCTGCTTGCACTGGAACTTGCTTGCACTAAACCTTCCTGCACTGATCATGTGTGTTCTTGCACCAAGGATTTCTGTAGCATCAAAGAAAGAGGGGATAAAAAAAATAATTATGAACATAGTTCTTTGGCTGGACTAAAAAATTTGCCTGAATATACAAGAGAAGTTTTATTTGCCATTCTTTGGTGTTTCATGAGCATGCCTTCTGATTTGACTGCATCATATCCTACAATCGATCCATGAGGGAACAAAGAAGTGGGAAGGGGTAATTTTTAGAATGGGAAGGAATATCATAACAGGGATTCCAAGAATAATACCACCAAGGGGGATAAACGAAAACGGGATGTGGAAAAAATTCAAGGGGGAAAAGAGGGATTTTATGAAATCGGATAGGGATAATTTTCTTAGAAGAAAAAGGAGGGTGATTCATTATGGGATTAAGAAAATAAAAATAGCGGGAATTACGAAATGGGAAAATAGAAGAAAGGCAGAATTTTATCTTCAAAATATGCCTGCACTGGTGCCAGAAAAAGTAAATGCAGTGGGAATTAAGCATTTACTTGGATAAAAATTTCCATGCTAGTTATCCCAAACTTGGGTAAGGGCTTGGTTCCTTGAACCTGCTTCTTCTTGGTGACAACCAACATATCTAAAAATCAAGTAACATTCCATTTTTTATTGAAATTTTGATCTTCCTGCCAGCATGTTGGTTTTCAGGTTGATCCTTCTGCAATCATGTCAGTCAACTAATTTTCATAATTACAGGAATATATATATATATATATATATGTATTTTATTTTTGTCATTTTTTCTTCTTCTTTTTTTCTTCTTTTTTATTATATGAGGAAAATAAAGAATAAGATCTTCCACAGGTTGGTGTTTCCACCTACCATCTCATTTTCAGATTGTTTTTGGACTTGCTACATAAAATCTCCTTTAGTAAAGGGCTAAAAATACACCTTCAATCTATGCCCATTTAATAGGAACACGTAATTTTATCCATCAATACTTTGATTTCTATCACTCCATTCTCAAACATTTTTACCACCTCATAAGGTCCCTTCCAGTGTGTATGGAATTTCCCTTTAAAATATTTAAATCTAGAATCATAAAGGAGTACCCAATCACCTGGTTGGAACTGCTTCTTCCGGATAGACTTATCATGCCACTTCTTGCATTGTTGTTGAACCAATATGTTCTGCTGAACAACATCCCTTCGAAATTCATCTAACTCATTCAACTGTAGAAGATGTTGTTGTTGTGCTTTAGAGAGATCTAGCCCCAATTGGACTGCAGTCCTGAAAGTCTTGATCTGGAACTCTATCGGCAAGAGGACTTGTTTCCCATACACCAACTCATATGGTGTGTGTCCCGTGTTGTTCCTCCAAGTGGTTCAGTATGCCCACAAGGCTTCCAGTAATTTGTTAGCCCAATCCTTTCTATGGATATTTACTGTCTTTGTGAGGATGGACTCAATCACCTTGTTTGTGGACTCCACCTGACCATTTTCTTGTGGGTGATATGGTGTATATTTCCTGTGCCAGATTTTGTACTGCTCCATCACACACTGTACCAGATTAGAAATAAATTGTGGACCATTGTCAAAAACAATTTCTCTAGGCACACCAAATATAGTAAAGGTTTCAATAAAGAGAAGATTAACAACAACTTTTTCAGTAGCAAAAGAAACAGCTTTAGCTTCTACCCATTTTGTAATGAAATCTGTACAAACCAAAATATGCTTTTTATTTAATGATGTTGGATTTATGGGTCCTACAAAATCAATGGACCACTTTTCAAAAGGCTCAATCATAACCTCAGGACATAAAGGCATTTCATTGGTTTTATTAGGTTGGCCAATTCGTTGACAGTTATCACATTGCTTGACATATTGTTTGGCATCCTTAAACAAAGAGGGCCAAAAATATCCAGCTCGTAACACTTTGTATCTAGTCCGCATATCAGCGAAGTCACCTCCGCAAGGTTCATCATGGGAACATTTTAAGATATCAAACACTTCTTCCTCTCTTACACATCTAGGGATAATAAGATCTGGTCCAGTGTAAAAGAGGTCTCCTTGAACCCAAGAATACGCAGCACTTTTTTGTATGATACTCCGCTTTTCACGAGCGGACAAGTGATGTGGTGTTTTTCCAGTGACTAAATACTTAGCTATGTTAGCGAACCACGAGGATTCTATCGACACAGCAAAAAGATGTTCATCAGGAAAATCATCATCAACAAGAATTGCTTCACCAAGATTATTTAATCTTGAAAGGTAATCTGCTACTACATTCAATTTTCCTGGTCTATCAACAATATTAATGTTAAATTCCTGCAACAATAATAACCACCTAGTCACTCTACTGCTAGTTAATGGTTTATTCATCAAATATTATATTGTTGAATGGTCAGTAAGCACAAAGACTTCATATCATGTAATGTAATGTCTAAATTTATTAATGGAAAAAATTACAGCTAAAAACTCTTTCTCAGTAACCGTGTAATTTAGTTCAGTGGGTGACAAGTTTTTATTGATGATGTAAATAACATAGGATTTTTTTCTTCTTCTTATCTTAAAGCTGCACCAATAGCAGTATTTGAGACATTAGAGGAAATATGAAATGGCAGGGACCAGTTTGGTCCTCTCAAAACTGGTACCTGAACTAGTTTTTCCTTCAATGTCTTAAAGGACTATTGGCAAGATTTGGACCAAGAAAACTCACTATCCTTAGCCAAAAGTTGGAAAAGAGGGGTAGCTATCCTTGAGAAATTCTGAATGAATCTCCTCTAGTAGCCCACATGTCCTCGAAAACCTCTCACTTCCCTTTTATTTTTGGGTATAGGAAGACTCAAAATCATTTCTATTTTTGCAGGGTCAATCTAGATACCTTTGTCGGAAATAAGATGGCCAAGAACCACGCTTGCCTTGCACATTAATTTGCATTTTTCTCACCCAAGGCAAGATGAGCTTCTTGGCAACGAAGAAGAACCTTTTCTAGATTTTTGAGGGCTTCCAGAAATGAATCACCAAACATAGAAAAGTCATCCATATAGATTTCCACACACTCAAGGTCAATAAAAATGGCCAGGACTGCCCTTTGAAAGGTAGTCAGGGCATTACATAGACCAAAGGGAAGCACTTGGTAAGAAAATGTACCCCATGGGCATGTAAAATTGGTTTTGTCATGATCCTCGGGTGCAATCTGTATCTGGTTATAACCACTAAAGTCATCTAGAAAAGAAAAGTACTTCTTACCTGCAAGGGTATCAAGAACTTGGTCGATGAAAGGAAGGGGTAAGTAATCATTAAGAGTGGCTTTCTTCAATTATTTGTAGTCAATGAAAATTTGCCGTATCCTATCTTTTTTCGGGACTAATACCAATGGAGAAACCCACTAGCTATCAAAAATAAGATAGATAAAATCAACATCCAAGAGTTTTTTCAATTCTTCCTTTACAACATCTCTTAGAGCTAGGTTCATACACCTTTGGGTTTTTCGAACAGGTCGGGCTCCATCCTGAATATAGATATGGTGGGTACAAGTTACAGGAGGGATCCCTTTCATATCTTCATAGCCCCGTGCAAAGGCATTAAGATGGTTTCGCAACAAATTCACAAGCTACTCTTGAGGGATGAATCCAAGTCTGAACTGATATGCAAGGATTTGTCTAGATTAATCTCAACAAGAGTGGTATCAGGCTCAAGAGTACACAGAGGTGTTGCCAAAGATGGTGCTAAGGGAGGTAGAGAGTCATGACTTTCTTGAAGATCTGGACTAAAAATCTTACTTGATGACTCAAAATTGGGCATGATGTCTAGATTGTTTAGGAAGTCTTGAATCTCACCCTCCTGTGAGGACTCGACATACTGATGTATCATGGAAACAAACTGAGTCTCCTCATCACTACTATAGTCTAACCACAAAGTGTCTCGGAGCTCCTGAATGGATCTAGCGGGTGGATATAAGGTGAGATTCTTCCTGGAATCTCCATGGGAAATATACATGTCACTAGAACAACATCCAATGTAAGCATCGGTCGTAGCAAGCCATGGTCATCCCAAGATCAAGCGATGTCCTCCCACAGGGTTCTTTAGATGAAGTGCAATGAAGTCTACGGGGTATTCCAAAGAGTCTAATGAAACAACCACATCATCCAACACCCCTTCCGGCTTGATTTTAGATCTGTCTGCCACTTCAAGCACAGTGGGAGTAGGATGAATATGGACCAATCGAAGTTGATCCATGGTTTTCTTGGACATAACATTAATGGCTGCCCCTAGGGCTATAAGTGCATTAGAGACAAGGACATCACCTATCTAAACAGAGATAATAAAGTTTTCAGGATCAGTATATTTCTCCATGTGCATACACCCCATCATTAACTCTGCTGCTCTGCCAACAAATTGAATAGTTTCAGGTTCCAATATTTTCCTTCCTCACTTCTTGAGATAGAGTTACCTAATGATTTTTGTGAAAATGGGGATCTCTTTGATAGATTGGAGCAAAGGTACCTTTATGAAAAGGTTTCTAAGCTCAGAGGCTAAGCTAGGCTCAGGAATGGGGTCATTCTTCTCCACAACTAACCTCTCCGGATAGGGAGGCTGGTTGGAAGAAGATGGCAAAGGCTCTGAGGGTACGGGGATGGGCTGGATGGTGACATCTTTTTCAGAATGGTCAAGAGTTTCCTCCTCACCTTTCTCTTCGATAATCACCATAGGCTGCTTTTGTTTTTTTGAGGTTACTATCTTCCTTGATCTCAATTGGAGATCATTGACTCCAACTGGCATGGACTGATATCTGGATGAAGAAAGCGGGTTCATAGAGTGGATCATTTGTACCACTTTGTTATTGGGGTTGGGTAAGGGTTGGGCAGGCAGCTGAGGAGGTTGAAACGGTGGAGGTAAAGGCAATGATGGCATTGGCTGACTCAGCTAAGGTAATGATGGTTGTGTCGTTAGGGAAGGTGCATATGTAGGTGGGTATGACTGCATAGGTGCGGGATAGGAATGGTGTGAATGGTTTGGCCCTCTTCATATTTGTTGTCAAGACTGGGAGGGTGGTCCATAATGATATTGGTTCCCATGCTGCCAATGTTGAGAGTGACTAGTGTTAGGAGAGGAATATGGATGTGCATTATAACCAAAAAAATTCGATGGAAGTTCAGGAGCCATACCTGCACTTACTTGAGGCCAATTTATTCTTTCTCCCATAGCATACAATGATTCGGCTTCAGGTTTTCCTCCCTCAAATATAGATTTCAACCCAGGTATGGAGGGACATTTTTCCGTTGCATGGTTCTCTATACAAATTGCACATTTATTAGTTCATTTAAGATTGTTGACACCTAATCCTCATGATTGGGTGAATTTATGTAAATAATTAAATTAGAAATGTGAACAGTCATCAGGAGATGAACTGAACAGTCACTCCCTATTGTATATAACCAAGACCTACCTGATGGAATAACACACGAATCAATTTTTGCTTAATCGAGTTACTGCCTGGCCTAACATGGTATCAGAGCCAACGCCTTTTTAGCTCTTGTGCCTTGTAACTCCCTTGTCTACTCCTCTACTCTCCATATAATTCAGTGATTGAGTTCCTGTACGCCTGTCTGACACTGCCTGCGTTTTGTCTGCAATATTCTATTTATAAGACCTGCACCTAACATTTACTCTGCCCATATTACATTTACGATTTGCTGCCACACACCATTTGCCGAGTCTCAGTTCTGAACAATGTCACATACATTTGAACACTGTCTATAAGTCACATATGTTTGAACGCTGTCTATAAGTAGCATATAGTTGAATGCTAATTTACGTTGCTCCCTCCTAATGCAGAGTGTTTTGTCCCCTTTCTACGACAAGATTACGCTATGTTTCATATGCAATGGTTACATGAATATGGTCAAGATGTACCACTGAGTCATTTGGAGCACTAACCTCTGTTTTTTTGAAGCAATTTTCATTGGAAGCAGTCGTTATAAGTAGATCATTCATGTTCTGGCAACGAGGTATCAAGCTATTATTTTAGTTGAGAGTTGTTATCTATTTTGGTGTGGGTTTCAGAGCTGTGTTACAAAGTTTTGTACCCTGTTCTAATATTCCTTCAAATAGTTTATCATTGGCCTAACATGGCCTGTTCTAATAGTTGAAAGCAACACCAAGGGCCAATCCTGACGGTGATTCTCAAATCTGCATTTATCAAGTTGCTTATTGAGTTGTAATTGAGTTGTCTATATAAAGGGGATGTATGCCATATACATATATAATGGTGGATTTATATGAAATTTATATGAGATTTATATGAGGTGGATTTATATAATGATGGATTTATATGGGTCACATGGTGGATTTGAAATCTTTTGAGAATGCCCTTTTGAGTACAATTTTACTGTATATTGGCAGAAGTATTTTTCTATCAGCAAAAGTAATTTTTTTTACAGAATGCATTCAATCATATCCATGGTGGGAATAGTTCTCACTAGCAAGGAGAACTATCCTGAATGGTCCCAGATGATAAAACACACCCTCATTTTCAATGAGTTGTGGAAAGGAGTGTGTGTCGGAGAAGGAGACAATGACCCAGTACAGCCTACCTCAGACAAAGAGCTCGTCATTTGGGAAAACAAGAACAACAAATCTTATGCATTAATCGCAGCATCTGTAAATGAAGAGGTGAGTCACCATATTTCGTCATATTCAACTGCCTTTGAAGCCTTACAAAAGATGAAAGAACTCTATGACTCACATTTTGCACTTGAAGTTGTTCAACTCATGATTAAACTCTTCACTCTTGAACTGCAAAATAATGATCCTCTTGCTCTTGCATCTGAAGTAAAGTCTATAATGCATGATATCAAATCCACTAAGGTTGAATTGGATATTCCTCTTATTGCTTTTCTCAAGGCACTTTATCCTACTTACTCCAATTATCTTGAGTCATTGCAAGCAAATAGAAATCTCAAAGATATAACCTTTGACTCTCTTGTGAAAAAGTTTGCTAAAAGAGAGAAAGCTTTTGGAAAGAAGACAACCCCTGAATCTTCTGAAGAGGCTGTGTGCCTTGCTCATAAAGACAAGTATCCTGCTCAAGATTCTACAAGAGGAAGAGGTGGTTGAAGAGGAAGATGAAGATATTTCAGAGGTAGTGGGGGCAGACATTCTCAAGGAGAAAAGGCAGATTTGCATTGTATTCGCTTCAAAAGAAATGGATCACATGATGCCTCTACATGCAAGCTACCATGGGACAAAATTGAGTAGAAAAGAAACCAACAGAAAGCTAAAACTGATGACACAGACAAAGGTAAAGCACCTGAATTCGCTCACTATGTTATGGCACAATGTAACATTGGAGTAAATGAAGATTTATTTAATGCTTCACTTCCTTCTTGGAAAAATGATTGGTTTCTTGATTCAGGAGCAACCTGCCACATGACTCATAGAAAATATTTTTTTCAAGATTTCACTGACAATGTTGATGGAGTAGTATACTTTGCAGGTCAATCAAAAATCAAGCCATCAGGGCTTGGCACAATCAGGCTTAAACTGCCTGGTCTTCCAAACTTTCTTTTGCATCATGTTCTATATCTCCCACAGCTCAAGAGAAACTTGTTGCCCTTGGTCCACATCCGCCAGCAAGGTCACTCCATTCATATGTTTGATGGCAAGCTTGAGGCAAGAAAAGCATCTGACCACTCACTTGTCATGAGGGTAATAGAAGAAGGAAGGCTTCTCAAACTGCAAGGAACCTCTGCTCATGCACAACATTTCTCATACAATTCTCATCATGAAGAAGGTACACTTCCATCAAGTTTATTATGGCATGCTAGATTTGGACATTTGAACTATGACAGTCTCTGCTTGTTGAAGAAAAATGGTGTTGCTGGTTTGCCTACAATTCCTAGGAAACTTAAGCAATGTGATGCTTGCATTCTAGGAAAGCATACCAAACAGTCCTTTCATGATTCACATTCAAGAGCACATAGAAAACTTGAACTCATTCATTCATATTTATGTGGTCCAATGCATGTTCCTTATGCAAATGGAAATAAATATATCATGACATTTATTGATGACTACACCAGAATGTGTTGGGTTTATTTATTAAAGAACAAATCTGATGCTTTTCAAACATTCAAGAATTTTCATAAATGGATTGAAAATGATGCACAATCTCATATTGGGTCTATTCGCACTGATAATGGAAAAGAATACACATCAAATGAATTTGAAAACTACCTTCGCCAACATTGGATCAAACATCAAACAACTATGCCTTAGAATCCCCAACAGAATGGTGTAGCTGAAAGAATGAATAGGACAATCTTAAATATGGTATGATCCATGCTCTGCTTCAAAAATGTAAAGATAATGTTTTGGGCTGATGTTGCTCTATGTGCTGCATATATAAAGAATAGATTTCCATCTAATGCTATAAGAAACAAGACTCCATATGAAATGTGGTATGGACATGTTCCTTCGGTAAAGCATCTCAGGGTCTTTGGTTCCACCTGTTATGCCTTGATACCAAAGGTAAATAGAAACAAACTTGGTGCTAGAAGTCGTAAGTGTATCTTCCTGGGGTATTCAAACACCACCAAAGCATACCGCCTCTATGATGAAGTAAAAAAGAAATTTGTTGTATCTAGAGATATAATTTTCCTTGAATCATCCAAAACTAACAATGTTGTTGAGCGGCAACTTGATCGCTTGGATAGATTCGCAAAAGCCAAATCATTTCAAGAATTCGATAATCAGATTCCACATCTTGAAAGGGGGATTCCTATACTAGATCAACATGTGGAATCTTCTTCTGAAGAACACTCTCCCCCGCATGAAACTCCAACAACGAATGATGCTTTAAGTGATGTAATTGATAGAATTGGGAGACTCAATCTTGATTCAGTCCCAAATCAATCAACAGAGCAGCCTGGACCATCTCAGAAAGGTCCCCCAAAGTGGGTGACAAAGACACTTGAAAGTGTTCATCCTGATGAAGTTGGAAAGAAAGGAACCAGAAATTCAAACCGGCAAAATGGAGGTGATGTAGATAATACACATGTTGATATGGATGTTTCTTATGATTGTGAATTGCACTTGTCTATAGATTTTGAACCAACTTCCTTCAAAGAATTTGCTTCTCATGATGAATGGAAAGAAGCGATGCAAAAGGAGTATGATGCCCTCATAAAGAATGGCACTTGGAAGTTGGTTGATCCTCCATTAGGAACCAAACCAATTGGCTGCAAGTGGGTCTACAAGAACAAGTATAAAGCTGATGGCTCACCTGACATGCACAAATCTAGGCTTATGGCAAAAGGTTTTGCACATAAGGAAGGGGTCGATTATGAGGAGAGTTTTTCCCCCACGGCAAAATGGGCTACCATCCAGACTCTCTTTGCACTAGCAGCTCAGAACGGTTGGAAAGTCCATCAAATGGATGTAAAAACTGCTTTCTTGAATGGATATCTAAAAGAGAATGTTTTTATGTCCCAGCCTGAAGGATTTGCTGTGAAAGGACATGAACATAAAGTATGCAAACTTGTGAAGTCCTTATATGGCCTCAAACAAGCACCGCGAGCTTGGTATGAAAAACTAACTGAGCATCTTCTGAAACTCAATTTCAAACATTTTGATATTGATGATGCAACTTTATTTGTCAAGAAAGTTGGAAAATCAATTGTATATCTTATGGTATATGTAGATGATCTTTTGATGACAGGGAACAATGAAAGATACATTGCATCCATAAAGAAGGAATTGGGGAAAAGTTTTGAAATGACTGACTTGGGCTATGTTCATTACTATCTTGGCACTGAAGTAATCCAACATCCAAAGTCCATATTTCTTTCTCAAAAGAAATACAATGGAGATCTTTAATAAGGAATTTAGACTTCTGTGATCCATAACATTGTCTGGATATCTTCGGCAAAATCACATAATCAATCTTTTGTCGACGCGTTTCGAACCAACCAGTGTGGTTCATCGTCAGGACAAGTTGAAGAACTGATCAGGCTAAGCTTGATTAAATAGAGTGTGCAGAGACTCCAACGGCTAATTTTGACCTGAGGATCAAGGTCAAACCCTTGATTTTTATTAATAGAAGCATTAATTATTATTAGTTAATTGAGTAATAAATATAATGGTCATTATATCATCATATTTATTAAATAACCTATATTTAATATTATCCCCAAATTATTTAAATTAAATCGTATTAAATTACTATTATTCCTAGAATTAAGTTACAATCGGTAAGTGTGTATTAATTTAATAATAACTGTTTAAACCCAAGGGGTCTAAAGGTAAACAAGAATTATTGGTCATTAATAAATAAGGTAAATTAAATATAAATAAGGTAAATTAAATATAAAGGTCATTAATAAAATAATTTTTTTCAAATAACCTAAATTTATTATTATTTAGATATAGTATTAAATTACAAATATTCTTATAAAATAGTTACAATAGGTAACTGTGTAATACTTATTAAAATTCAGGGTCCAAAGGTGAACTAGATCTCCTCTAAATTTAAAACATTTTCATTAATTATGATAAGTTCATACACTAATTATGTTTATTAAATATTCTATATTTACTTAATAATTTTTATCTTATAAATAGTATTCTAGTTAAGTAAATACCATAATTAAAGCACATGTTAATCTAACCTAGTAATTTATATCCATTAAACAATGGAGATCTGTTGAACATATTTGGCATGACAGAGTGCAATACTCTTACTACCCCAATGGAACAAAACTTAAAGCTCACATCTATTGAAGGAAAGGAATTTGAGGATGCAACAAAGTATAGACAGCTTGTAGGAAGTCTCAACTACCTAACTACTACCAGACCAAACATTTCATTTTTTGTTGGAATCCTCTCCAGGTTTATGCAAAATCCTTGTGAGGGACATTGGTCTGTTGTAAAAAGAGTTCTCAGGTACTTGAAGGGAACTCAAGACTTTGGAATAAAGTATACAAAGGTGGACTACTTCAGCTTGATTGGATACTCTGATTCAAACTTCGATGGACACAAAGAAACTGGGGTATCTACCTCAAGATATGTTATGAGTCTTGGATCAGGAGTTGTCTCCTGGAGATCATGCAAACAATCAGTTCCAGCAGATTCCACAACAGAAGCAGAATACATGGCAACAGCTGAAGCAACAAAAGAAATTGTGTGGGTCAGGAAAATTCTTGAAGATTTGCAGGTAAAACAAGTACAATCAACTCCACTCATGATTGACAATACCTCTCAATAAAGTTGGCCAAGAACCCAAAGTTCCATGATCAAACGAAGCACATCAATACTAAATATCATCTGATTCGACATCATGTTGAGGCCAAAACAATCCATCTCCGTCATTGTTCCACAAATGAGCAAATTGCAGACATCTTCACCAAAGCGCTTGGAAGAGAAAAGCTTGAACAATTCAGAACGATGTTTGAACTCACCAACATCCCTTCAGATTAAGGGGGGGAATGTTGACACCTAATCCTCATGATTGGGTGAATTTATGTAAATAATTAAATTAGAAATGTGAACAGTCATTGGGAGATGAACTGAATAGTCACTCCCTATTGTATATAACAAAGACCTACCTGATGGAATAACACACGAATCAGTTTTTTCTTTATGGAGTTACTGCCTGGCCTAACAAAGATCAAGAGGAAATTCTCTTAAAAGATGCTTTTTCCTACATTTTGGACAAAAAATAGACAATGACTCTTGTTCTTCTACAAGATTTTTCTTAAATTTCGAAGAGTCTATTTGTTTGCTAACAGTATTCATTATTTCAATTTTCATATTGTCCATTTTGTTCTCCAATCCAATAGTCATAGCATCAGTAGATTCTATTTTCTTATTTATATTCTGAATTCCTTTATCAGATCTATATTCGTTCCTTGAGAATTTCCTACACAAGTAAAATATTTGATCAAAATATTTTTGAACAATATCCCCTTGTCCTAACAGATTTAGATTATTCCTAGCATCAACAGTAAGCTCACATAAGAACAAGGTTCTAATGCTACTTAGATCAAATTTGTGCTTTGACCTCTAGAGGATGTACATGAATCTCTCTAAGTAGTCCTCTAGAGTCTCATCATCATTTTCCACAATAGTAAAGATTTCATCTTGAATATCTCTAGTTTTACAATATTCCTGATATTTTAACAAGAACACTCTCTTCATCTATTCCCAAGAAGCTATAGTGTTTCCTCCTAGTCCCATGAACCATCGGAGTGTTATGTCCTTGAGAGTTGCAGGAAAAAAATTTAACTTCTGAGAATCAGATGAATAATCATAACTTCTACATAAAAAATCAAACTCAAATAAGAAATATTTTGGGTCTTCATGTACCTTACCATAGAAATGAGGAAAAGCTGATGGTGCATTATTTTTCAATTGTACTTGTATATCAGGATCCACAATTGGGAAACCAAAAGTGGATTGTTCCTCATTTACCTTATATTCACCAGTTCCTTCTGCATGGTCTTCATGATCTGCCATTATTGCTCCCCCAAGCGAACTGCTCTCAACAGGCTGAGAAGGCTAACTATGGATTCTAATAATCCCCTTTTCCCCTTTGTGGGTTGTGTCACACCTGGACTGTTCTTGCCAAAGTCCAAGTAGATTGTTCCTGTGTGATGAGTCTTGCTCTGTTTGGAATTTCTGCTTGCAAAAGAAGGCCCAATATGAGATTTGATTTTAGATTTATCAGTATTTCCTCGGCCCTTAGTGGGCTTCGGACCCCTACCTCTTTTAGGCATTCATTTCAAAAAATGACAAAACAAAATTCCAATAAAATGTTGCAACTCAAAAATAACTCAACACCTATAAATTCCTTCAAAGAGTAGAAGCACACTGCAGAAAAAATAATAGCAGCTTTACCCCTATTGCAAAAAAACAGAAAATTCTTACCAATTCAAATCGCCTCCCCGGCAACAGCGCCAAAATGTTGGGTGCAGGAATTGCACTTAAGAAAGCTCCTTCAACACTTAATTTTCAACCTGGGGGTTTCGTAAACTTAGAGACGAAGCACAGGTAATGCCAGAAGTGGTATGAACTTTTCCTATTTCTATTCCTACTTCTCAATTGAAATCTTGTAGAATCAAACAGAAAAAATCACAAAGGGAAACTGACACCAAAGTAATTCTAGTGCTGGAATGTAAAAGAATGCATTTGCAAAGAAATCAAATAAAGGAACTTTCACACTGTTGTAAACAATCTTAATTGTTGAAGTAAAACTCTATGTTTATCCCCAGTATAGGTGGTGGCAGTTTAACAAGTGGGCCCTTGAAAATATCTACCTTCTAAATGATTTTCCTTCTCACACTAAGCGGTTGTTCCTGTACTCTTGCAATTTGCTTGCACTAGTACAGGTACAGAACTTATATGAGAAGTATATTTTACACTTATGCTAAAGACTTATGTTTTCATGTAGGGGCTCTAAGCCTTGAAGCACTTTGTTCCTGTAACAAGACATTGGTTCTTGTACCGGAACAGAGCTTCCTACACCAAGTATTCCAATTTACTTTTGGGAAAAATAAAAGGTCGTGTTAACTATAAAAATAATTGCAAATGCGAGAAGAATCTGAAATAACTTGCACACGAAAAAGAATGCTTCAATCAACTAAATCTCTCAAATAGAAATAAACTTTTAAGATGAAAACAATCTTCAAAAGTTAAAGAAGAACTTCTTTAGTCAAAGGGTTTTGCATGCAATCTAACTCGAAATGGGTTCACTATAATATTTCAGATTACTTTTAATCCTTTTCCTTAAATCGTGAGGTGTAGAGATAAATTAAGATAGTGAAACAACCCTCTTTTCTATTTTATGAAGTCATATTTAATCTTTAGGAGCTTAAATTTTAGTATTATAAATGCTTCCTTCTGATGATGAATGCTTACTTTGCAGAAATAGATTAAATCATATAAAGGGAAAAGAATAAAACACTTGCTATAAATGAACTAGCGAACCAAAGTGCAAAATCCTACATGCACTTGTGCAGGAATAATCTTATCTACACGATCCAAGCGAAAGCAAACCAGAAAAGAAATTACAGAACATAAAGTAATTAAATTTGACTTTCACACAATGGATCCATTCACACTTTTACTATTTAACAAAATAAATCACAATTCTCAAGAAAGAACGAAATTAAGATTTAAACCACGCGTTTACAAATAAACAAAGTTAACACGCACCTTTAAGATGACTAAATCAAGAGGGTAAACGAGATGGGTTGGATGGGCCCTAGCCAACCAGCTCGTCTCCCATTTTAGGAAATGAAAATCTTCAGCACATTAATAATGCATCAATGAAGGATTAAAATGTAGAGTGAGAAAATCATGACATAGCTCCTTGTATTAATTCGAATTAGTAAATATACATTATGAGTTCAAGTCCAGCCCAGAATGAGGGCGACAATGAGATTACAAATTAACCAAAAATTACAATTGCACTTCTATCGCTAACCTAGTTCTATCTGAGAGCTATACTTTATACAGCCTCTTCGGCCTATGGCCATAATTGAAAATTACATAATCATTCCAAATCGAGCCTTTTGGCTAAAACGAAATAACAAACAAAATTACAAAAATAAGCCAATGGCGATAATAAGATGTGAACTAATCGTTAGCCGTAGACCTGATCCTTGGCCATATCCCTAACTATCCTCCACTTGAGTTCAACCCAGATGACCGCAACCAAACTGGATGACGTGGACCAAGATGCCCACGTGAAGTGATCGAGCTGTTGCAGAGATCACGGAACGGATAGTTGCCGATAGTGCTGGAAACTACATGCACTAGATCAAGATAATACAATGATTAATAGTTTAGCTTATCAAATACTTTAGGAAAGTAAATATAAGTTACAAGAAATACTAAAGGAACAAAATATATTTAAAATGATTAATTAAGCACCTAATAAACCTTAAACATGAAATATGAAGTTTTTGTAGGAATGGAGAGTATTCTTGGACTAGTGCAGGAATGAGGAGGTTTATGGAGATAAAAAGAGGTTAAGGATTGTGATTTTGTAATAGGAAGGGGGTAGAAATCGAGCATTTTGGCCTACCAATAGGA
The DNA here is from genome assembly GCA_031772625.1 of Pinus tabuliformis. Classification (NCBI taxonomy): domain Eukaryota; kingdom Viridiplantae; phylum Streptophyta; class Pinopsida; order Pinales; family Pinaceae; genus Pinus; species Pinus tabuliformis. The sequence goes on along the minus strand of CM062816.1, from coordinate 313,446,496 downwards.
ATTACGCAAGATATTAGGGGCTTGGAGAACTTCCAAATTGGCTAAGTGTTGTCCAAGAGCTAGCTTGTGAGCTGAGAGAGTTGAGCATACTTGTGCGGAACTGTTCTAGTGAGAACAAGATTTGTATCTTCACTCATATTTCTGATATATGTAATACAGATAGTGGAATTTTGAGAAATGGCTTTCCCCAGATACATCATGTATTATGTTCCATTGATTTATCTTCTTCTTGTTCATATTGTTTTCATCGTTCTATTGGCTTCCGCTGGTTGAAAGTAGAAGTAGATTCTAGTCCTGTGCTTTATTAAATTGCATGAACTTGTGAATCTATAGGATTTTCTACATGGTATCGGAGCTGAGAATGGTATACTAGAGGAGATTTTGAAGTTTTGAGTTTTAGGTTACAGGTGAAATTTGAATTTGCAATACATATTTCAGTATCGGAAGATGATGTTCTACGATTTTCTGCTCGAGTATGCCTTGGAAGGCAGCTCAAATTTTATAGCCCAGAGGGAGATAATGGAGGTTGTGCTAGAGGATAATGCCTTGAAGGAATCGTTTTATCAATAAATTCCTAAGCCAGCTGTTGGAAATAATACTGAGAGGGGGGGGGGGGGGTGAATCAGTATTATCAGATCAATAAAACTTTTTCAATACTCAGAAACATATACGCTACTTCAGTTAAGTGAACCAGCGTGTACACGCTACTGTGTCTAAAGCAACCAGCGTATAACCAGAAATCTTATGATTCAGTTAGTTTATCTTCAGTAAATGCATCAGGACATTATTAACCATATTAAAAGTAAACAGGTGCAGTATAACATAACAGATCATCACACAAAAGCCACACACATGAACACCATGATATAAGGTGGAAACCCAATGTGGGTGAAAACCACCTGCTGCAAGTCGTCTCTATCTTTCTTTAATAAGAAACTTCAGTTTACAATCTTTTGTACTGGTGCAGCCTTATACCAGTACGCAGGATACAACCTGCAGAAGGCTACAACCTTCTCTCGTTTTCCAAACTCTCCTGGAAGGGAGCTCCAACCCCCCTTTGCTTTTGTACTAGCTAAGATACTAGTACGTAGGTGCTGGCCTACAATCTTCTTTCCTTCAGGTACCACTTTTCATCAATTTTCAGACTGGATACTCCTGAAGCACAACATTACAATCGGAAGACCACGATTCATTCACTTTTCATAACAAATCATTGAAGAACAAAACAACCAATACTAGCATCATCAATCTTTGAATCACTGAACCACTGAAACCCTGTCAACACCCAGTCACAGAACACAGAGCAAACTACAGAACTCTGCAATAACAATCAGACCCAACTGCAACCCAAAAATTAAGCTTCAAAAGATATATGCTACTTCAATGAAACCAACCTGCGTATACACGCGCTTTTACCAAAGACAACCTGCGTACAGATCTAAAAATAATTTCTCATAACTTGCAGCTGTACCAGACATCAGTCATACCCAGAACATAACATTGCGTCAGTATGTAGATCTAAAAATATGCGTAATCAACCATATACCGATAGTTCATTTCAAATCGTTTGATCCCGATCTATCCTTAGATCTAGTCTTCCATCAATTGGTGTGATCTCTCCTCAGTTTAGATCAAGCAACCCAGAACCTGCATACTAGATCTCTTTGTTTTTCAGATATTCAAGACGTTTTCAGTACACTTGCCTAATGATCTTCTTCTCCTTATATAGCCTTAGGCCCTTCTCAATACCACGGTCCAAAACCATAGTAACCCAATACCATCAACTTCAAAACTCGGGATCAACACGACTGTCGAGATACCTTGGTCCAAAAACATAGGCTCAAGTACCGAGGACTAACTACCATGGACCAAAAGAAATCTTCTCGACATGTACGCACTTTTCTGTTCATGAAACTGCGTGTATACGCGACTTCGTATATAGCTAGCCTGCGTATCCGCGACTTAGTATATAGCGTACCAGCGCGTATACGCAACTTGGGCTTAATGAACCTGCGTATATGAAATTTCTCTTCATTCTTGTAGTCTGGACTGAGATCTGTCATCAAAGAGAGTTGCCATCAAGGACAACACCTGTACCGTAGCGCCACACCTGTGCCAAAATGCCAACAATCTCCCCCTTTGGACTTGATGGCAACCCCAAGATCCTTAGAATCATTCTCCCCCTTTGTCATCAAGGGCAAAGGGCTGTTCTCCCCCTGAGAACACGCTGATATCTCTGCTCTGCTGTGTTGAACATGCTCCCCCTGACTGTAGGTAAGATCTGCAAAAGATGTTCTTCAAAAAGAACCAAGACTTATACATCATAAAGGACCTTCCTATCACCAAAAGACTCAATACATACATCCATACTCCCAACCAAGAGGGGATACATCAGAAATTTACATATAACAACCAATTACATTACATCATTCATCCCAGGCATAGTGGGGAAACCAACATAGGCCGTTACATGACCTTGACATCATAAAAGAGATATCACAAAGGAGATTCATGACATAGAGATGAAAAATCTAGACCAAGACTTATGAAAGTCACCAGCAGCATCTGATAATCATCTTTTTCGATCAGCAACCAAGATTTCCTTCTGTGCTCCTTCTCCTGAAACCAACAACAGTTGTGAACTAGAACCAAAAGCATCTAAATGCCAACAATGCTTTATTAGACTTTAAGCTGCTCCCCCTGAAACTGTGCTTGCTGCTCCCCCTGAAACTGTGCCTGAAGGACTCTGTCATACCCATCTCAGACCTTCTCCAACCAGAATCTGCCCTTGCTGTTCAGAACTCCATATACGCGAATTAACCTACATAAATCAGTGTATGTACGCGGATATCCCTTACACAACTCACGTATACCAACTTTTCTTTAGAACAGACAAGCTTCAACAGCAGGATGAAGCATCAACTACTCCCAGCTTTTGTCTGAGATATTCAAAAGTCTCCCTGGGCAGTGGTTTTGTGAGAATATCAGCAACTTGTTCTTTAGAAGAAACATACTCCAACTTGACCTTTTGTTCAAGCACTTGTTCCCAGAGGAAGTGATACTTGATTGGTATGTGCTTGGTCTTTGAATGCATGACTGGATTCTTTGAAATGCTGATTGCACTTGTATTATCACATAAGATAGAGACTGGTGGAGTGCAAGTGATTTGAAAATCCTGCAAGGTCTGCATCATCCAAAGAAGTTGTGTGCAACAAGATGTCGCAGCCACATATTCTGCTTCAGCTGTAGATAAAGCAATCGAACTCTGTTTCTTGCTGAACCAAGATACTAATCTGGAACCCATGAAGAAAGCACCACCACTTGTGCTTTTCCTGTCATCCACACTTCCGGCCCAATCTGCATCTGTGTAAGCATGAAGAGTGAGATCTGTATCTCTAGGATACCATAAGCCATAGTTTTGAGTCCCTTGAAGATACTTGAAGATTCTTTTGACTGCCTGAAGATGAGTTTCCTTTGGGTTGGCTTGAAATCTTCCAACAATTCCTACTGCATGCATAATATCTGGTCGGGTACCTGTCAAATAAAGCAAACTCCCTATCATGGATCTATAAGTTGGTTGGTGAACTGCTGCTGATTCATCATTTGCACTGAGGCTGCATCCTGTAACCATGGGGGTACAAACTGGCTTTGAATCTTCCATGCCATACTTCTTCAAGATCTGCTTGAGGTACTTGGTTTGAGACAAATAAATACCTCCTTCATTTTGTTGGATTTGCAATCCAAGGAAGTATGTCAATTCTCCAAGTAATGACATTTCAAATTCTTTCTGCATAACCAAGGCAAAGTTTTGACTCATAGCCTCTTCATTGCTGCCAAAGATAATATCATCTACATACACAACAAGTATTAGCAATTTGTTATTTTCAACTTTCATATAGAGATTGCTATCTGCTGATCCTTTTGAAAAACCTTGTTGGTGAAGATATTTGTCCAAACGATAGTACCAAGCCCTTGGAGCTTGTTTGAGACCATAGAGAGCCTTTTTCAATCTGCATACAAGGTTTGGATCATTCCCAAGAATGAAACCATCTGGCTGCTCAATATATACTTCTTCTTCTAAGTCTCCATTCAGAAAGGCTGATTTCACGTCCATTTGAAATACCTTGAAGTTTTGAAAGCTTGAGAGAGCAAGGAACATTCGGATGGCCTCAAGTCTTGCAACAGGAGCAAAGGTCTCTTCAAAATCTATTCCTTCTTGCTGCGCATACCCTTTACAAACAAGTCTGGCCTTGTTTCTAATTACTTCTCCATTTTCATTCAATTTATTTTTGAAGACCCATTTTGTTCCTATGACATTCTTATCTTTTGGTCTAGGAACCAATTCCCAAGTGCTATTCTTTTCGATCTGCTCAAGATCTTCATCCATTGCTTTGACCCAACATTCATCTTTGCGTGCCTCTTTCACATTTTGTGGTTCAGTGGAAAAGAGTAATGCCAAATAGCTTGAAGCTTCTGCAATTGTTCTTCTTGTTTGTACTCCTGCTTCTTTCTGCCCCACAATCTGAGATTCTGGATGATTCTTCTGAACATATCTGGATGGAGTCTTCCCTTCTATTCTTGTCTGCTCCTCTGGTTCTTCTTGAGGTTCTTCTTCTTCTTGAGATTCTTCTTCATCATTCTGTCTTTGAGGATAGCCTTCATCTTCTTCGATGTCTTCATGATGAACTTGCCTAGGAATGTATCCCTTCTCATCAACCACAACATCAATGCTGTCAACAATTCTGCCAAGTGTTTTATTGTAGCACTTGTATGCTTTGCTATGTGGAGAATAACCAAGAAGAATTCCTTCATCTGCTCTTGGTTCAAGTTTTCCAAGTTGCTCATCAGTATTCTTAATATAACATTTGCTCCCAAAGATTTTGAAGTGCTTCACCGAAGGAGTCTTACCACACCAGAGCTCATGAGGAGTTTGAGTGTTGTTTATTCAGACATTTGTTTTGTTGAGAATAATAACCGCAGCATGTGCAGCTTCACCCCAGAAAGTTGCAGGAGTACCTGATTCATCAAGCATAGCACGAGCCATTTGTTGGATTGTTCTGTTCATTCTTTCCACAACTCCATTTTGCTGAGGAGTTCTAGCTGTAGAGAATTCTCTTCTTATCCCATGTTCTTCACAGAAATCGAAAAATTCATTCGAGGTAAACTCCCCACCTCTGTCAGATCTGAGGCACTTAATTTTGTGTCCTGATTCATTTTCAGCCAAGGCTTTGAAGGATTTGAATTTTTCGAATGCTTCATCTATGTGCTTCATAAGTCCTAACCAGACAAACCTAGGGAAATCGTCAATGAATAATATGAAATATTCTTCTCCTCGAGGTGTTCTTTTTCTGAATGGACCACATGTATCTGTATGTACTAGCTCAAGAGGCATGCTAGCTGATCCTTCCTTCTCAGGAAAATTAGTTCTAGTTTGCTTTCCAAACTGACATGATTTGCATATGGTGTTGTCTAGAATTTTGATATCTGGAAGGTCACGAACTGCCTGATATTTGCATGCTTTCCTTATTTGTGGAAAGCTTAGATGCCCCAACCTCCGATGCCATAGCCAGTGTTCATCATTCTTGCTCAAATAGCATTGTTGTTGTCTTTCTTCAAATATGTATAGATTATTTGGAGTCCTTCTTCCTTTGATCACTGTTTCACCTGTATCAAGATCACGCACACAACATCCATTTGATCTAAATATTACCTATGTTCCTTGATCGCACATCTGACTGACACTCAGAAGATTATGCTTCAATCCATCAACATACAAAACATTTCCATCTTTGACCTTCTCTTTCAACGGAGCGATGCCTTTTCCTTTTATGGCTGCAGAGATATCGTTTCCAAAGGAAACTTTCTTTCCCTTTTCTAATGCGGTATATGATTCAAGTTTTTCTTTGTCCCCTGTCATATGCTTCGAACATCCGCTGTCAATGTACCATAGACTTTCTTGACCTTCTGCATAAAAGGCTATCCCACATCTTTCTGGTTGTGGTTCCTTTATTCTCCATGTTCTGACATTTGAGGTTTGTTCCTTCTGAGTTGTCTTCCAGAACCTGCTCCTGCATTCAGAGTCTTCATGACCAAAGTTATTACAAATAGAGCATTCAACTTCATTTTCAAGAACCGAAAAGTTGTTATAAGTCCTTTTCATGGTTCCAGTCATACTTCTTTGCTTTTGAGCTTCTCTAGTCATGATTGTCTTGTAGGCAACACATTGAGCTGCTTTGTGACCGAAGTTATGGCAAGAAAAACATTGGCCATTAAAGAAATTTCTGCGATAATCAGATCTATCATCCAACCGATTGTAGCTTCTATTGACATCCATTCTTGGGGCAAATTGGGAAGATTTTACCTGTGGCTGATTGTAGCTTTTGTTTGTCCTTAAGGCAGCTTGTCCCCGAATTTCTTGATAGTCTTTATTTGTTCTTGAGGTAAATTGTCCTTGATTCACCTGATGACTTTTATTTGGTCTTTCCTCGCTCCTCCTTGCTGCATCAAGATAACTTTTAGAGGTAGAAGCTTGAGATGTTTCTCCATTATATCCCAGACCTGTCTTGATCAGAGGAGAACGCTGCACATTGATAATCTCATCCAAGGTTTCAGATCCTTTAACAAATTTAAGATTAATCGCTTTTGTTTTCTCAATCTCCTTTCTAAGACAAACAATCTCACATTCCAATTTTTCAAGATGTTTTTCCTTTTCCGCCAGTTGACATTGTAGAGAATCAATAATAGCATTTTTCTCTTCTAAGCAAACTTTGAGATTATTCATTTCTTCACAAAAGCCTTCTATGTCTATAGCATCCATGTAGTCATCATCTTCAAAAGCCATTAAAAGTTTATATCTATTACCCTGTTCATCTTCGTCACTATTTGAAAGACCATCACTAACTTCATGAGTGTAATAGCTTTTCTTCTTTTCATTCTGTTTCTTGTTCCATTTAACAGGTTCCTTAACCTTGTCATTCTTATCTTTGTGAGGACATTTGGCAGCATAATGACCTACTCTTCCACAAGCAAAGCATTTAAAAGGTAACTTACCTCTGAACCTTCCAGAACCCCTTTGAATATTTCTGACAAAATTTGATTCTTCTTCTTCATCTTCTGGCACGTGACTTGCTTCATAATAATCTTCTTTGCCTGAAGCCTTGAAAGCAGCTTCTCTTCTGTCTGATGGACCTCCTTTTCTCATTTCATAAGCAATTAGAATTCCGTGAAGCTGAGACATAGTAAGAATTCGTAGATTTTCCTTTTCTTCTATTGCAGACACTTTAGATTCAAATTTGGGGGACAATGATCTTAGAACCTTTTCAACCACAATAGCCTCTTTTATTTCTTCACCCAAGTTTTTCATGCAATTAACAATCTCATCTACCCTAAGGAAATAGTTAGCCACACTTTCATCATTATACATTCTGAGAGTCTCATACTTAATCCTGAGGGTTTGAAGTTTAGCACGCTTTACCTGTTCATCTCCTTCATAGCTCGTGACAATTTTGTCCCATATTTCTTTTGTGGATTTATAGTGCATTACCTTCATGAATTCCGATTGGGATATACATCCTAATAGAGTACTGACTGCTTTCGCATTTGTTTCATATTTCTTTTTCTCGACTGGATCTGTAGGAGTAGCTGAAGGAAAAGTGTAGCCTGTCTCTACGATGTCCCAAACTTCTGTACCAAGAGATTGAAGATAGGCAGTAACTCTTACCTTCCAATAATTGAAGTTCGTCCCATCAAAAACCGGTGGCCTGATTGATGCTTCTCTCTCGTAGTTGCTCATGATGAACGATCTACCTTCAAGCGATCAAGCTTCTCTGAAGGACCTGCTCTGATACCAATTGTTGGAAATAATACTGAGAGGGGGGGGGGGTGAATCAGTATTATCAGATCAATAAAACTTTTTCAATACTCAGAAACATATACGCTACTTCAGTTAAGTGAACCAGCGTGTACACGCTACTATGTCTAAAGCAACCAGCGTATAACCAGAAATATTATGATTCAGTTAGTTTATCTTCAGTAAATGCATCAGGACATTATTAACCATATTAAAAGTAAACAGGTGCAGTATAACAGAACAGATCATCACACAAAAGCCACACACATGAACACCATGATATAAGGTGGAAACCCAATGTGGGTGAAAACCACCTGCTGCAAGTCGTCTCTATCTTTCTTTAATAAGAAACTTCAGTTTACAATCTTTTGTACTGGTGCAGCCTTATACCAGTATGCAGGCTACAACCTGAAGAAGGCTACAACCTTCTCTCGTTTTCCAAACTCTCCTGGAAGGGAGCTCCAACCCCCCTTTGCTCTTGTACTAGCTAAGATACTAGTACGTAGGTGCTGGCCTACAATCTTCTTTCCTTCAGGTACCACTTTTCATCAATTTTCAGACTGGATACTCTTGAAGCACAACATTACAATCTGAAGACCACGATTCATTCACTTTTCATAACAAATCATTGAAGCACAAAACAACCAATACTAGCATCATCAATCTTTGAATCACTGAACCACTGAAACCCTGTCAACACCCAGTCACAGAACATAGAGCAAACTACAGAACTTTGCAATAACATTCAGACCCAACTGCAACCCAAAAATTAAGCTTCAAAAGATATACGCTACTTCAATGAAACCAACCCGCGTATACACGCGCTTTTACCAAAGACAACCTGCGTACAGATCTAAAAATAATTTCTCATAACTTGCAGTTGTACCAGACATCATTCATACCCAGAACATAACATTGCGTCAGTATGCAGATCTAAAAATATGCGTAATCAACCATATACCGATAGTTCATTTCAAACCGTTTGATCCCGATCTATCCTTAGATCTAGTCTTCCATCAATTGGTGTGATCTCTCCTCAGTTTAGATCAAGCAACCCAGAACCTGCATACTAGATCTCTTTGTTTTTCAGATATTCAAGACTTTTTCAGTACACTTGCCTAATGATCTTCTTCTCCTTATATAGCCTTAGGCCCTTCTCAATACCACGGTCCAAAACCATAGTAACCCAATACCATCAACTTCAAAACTCGGGATCAACACGACTGTCGAGATACCTTGGTCCAAAAACATAGGCTCAAGTACCGAGGACTAACTACCACGGACCAAAAGAAAGCTTCTCGACATGTACGCACTTTTCTGTTCATGAAACTGCGTGTATACGCGACTTCGTATATAGCTAGCCTGCGTATCCGCGACTTAGTATATAGCGTACCAGCGTGTATACGCAACTTAGGCTTAATGAACCTGCGTATATGAAATTTCTCTTCATTCTTGTAGTCTGGACTAAGATCTGTCATCAAAGAGAGTTGTCATCAAGGACAACACCTGTACCGTAGCGCCACACCTGTGCCAAAATGCCAACACCAGCAACATCGGATGCACAAAATTTGGCCAAATGGAAGAAGTGTGTGGTGAAGGTGAGGCAGATAATCCTTGAGGGCATTCGACACCACATTGTTTTGAGTCTCCATGGCAAGGAAAATTTTCGTGCTATGTGGAAACCATTGAGGGAATTGTATCAGAATAGCAGTGGAAAAAGGAAATTGGCACTGAAGGACAAACTTCGAAAGATTAAAATGGAGAAAGGTGAGACTATTCCAAAATACTTGACCAAGTTCACTCAATGTTGTGATGAACTTGGAAGTGTTAGAATCACGGTTGCTAAGGATGATATGGCGAATATTTCTCTTCTATGACTCCCAAAGAGTTGGCATAGTTATTAGGACTCTATCAATGGTCGGGAGAAGTTGCTGGATCGGGAATAACTGTGGTCGGATTTGATGTAGGAGGAGATCAGGAGGAACACCAAGGATGGTTGTTCATCAAAGACTGATGATCAAGATAACTGTGCCTTAGCGATTAAGGCAAAGAAGGGGAAAGGGAAAGCTTCCCATTTCAAATTAGATTCTTATCATGGAGGTAAGAAGAAATAAATGACGGAAGTTAAGTGCTTTCATTGTCATGAGCTGGGCCATTTTTCTACAAATTGTCCACTCAAGAAGTCCAAGAAGAAGTCCTTAGAAGGAGAGGTGGGTGAGGCTTTCACCCCTCAATTCGAATTGGAATTTTCCCTCATTGCATGCATTGTGTCATCAATGATGGGAAGTGTATGGTACTTAGACGGTGGAGTGTCATTCCACATGATTGGCAACAAAGCGTTATTCAGTGACCTGGAGGAGAAATATCTCCATATGCATATCAAGATGGGTGACGATGGAAGTATTGTGTTACTAGATTGGGCACGATTAATTTTTAGAAGGAGCATGGGGCTCCACTCTCCTTGAAGAATTCTATGTATGTGCACAGGCTAAAGAAGAACTTGGTATCTGTTTCCATGCTTAAGGATATAGGCTATGATGTGATCTTCTCCAAAGGAAAGGCATAAATTCCACAGATAGCCACAGGTCAGGTAAAAAAGATAGGGATTTAGGTGAAGAATATCTATAAGCTGGAGGTAGAGGAGTGTGCTGCTTTGAGCACAAAAGTAGAAAGGTTGCAGAGCCAAGACATTGGCGAGTTGTGGCACAGGCGATCGGGCCACTTGCATCGTGGCACTCTGAATATATTGCGATAGATCTCTATTGGTCTTCCCAAAGGTACACTTGAGAAAGTTGATACATCTAAGGGGTGTACTTTGGGAAAATAAACCAAGTCTTCCTTTCACAATAGAGACAGACGAGCAAAGTTTATTCTACAGCGAGTCCATTCAGATGTGTGTGGCCATTCTCGACAGCATGCATGACCAAACACAGGTATTATGTTATATTTTTTGATGACTATTCTCGTAAATGATGGATATTTTTCATGCAGAAAAAGGATCAAACTTTCACTAAGTTTTATGAGTTTAAAGCATTGGTGGAGAAAGACTCGGGCAAGAAAGTTAAAGCTCTATGGAATGATAATGGTGGTGAGTATGTCTCAAATGATTTTAAGAACTTCTGTGCAGCGGAAGGGATTAGACAAGAGTTGACGGAACCCCATAACCATTAGCAAAATGGGTGGCCGAGAGTAAGAATAGAAGCATAGTAGGGGTAGCAAGGACGATGTTACATGATTAGGGCCTACCACTACACTTTTGGGTTGATGAATGAAACATAGTGGTTTATGTTCAAAATCGTAGCCCAGATTGGATACTTGAGATGAAGACACCAGAGGAGGATTATTTTGGTAAGAGGCCAGATGTTGCTCACTTCAGGATTTTGGGGTCATCGGTAAATTTCCATGTGACCAAAGATGCACAGAAGAAGCTTAAGCTAACAGTAGAGTTGGGGATATTTGTGGGGTACACTGATACACCTCACAACTATCGGGTGTACTTGTCGACCAGCAGGATGACAGTGGTTCACAAGGATGTCAAATTCGATGAGGACAAGGCCATGCGAGTTTCCCTTAAGAGGGAGCTTGAGCTACATGCAGATGAGTAAATTTTAGCTCCAAAGTTTGATGAGCCTCGGATTGATGTGGAGAAACCACATGCAAAGGATCAGGGACTGGAGACATCCACTTATGCAGAGTATTCCAGAGAGGGAATAAAGCGCACCAGAGAGGATGACTGATTGTTTGATGGTGCACGGGATAATGTGGGATCACCCACTTCTCAACACAGGCAGAGGAGGTCACCTGATAGGTACACTGGATACGTGGCTCTTATGGGCAAATATTTTGTGACAGAGCCATCTTCCTTTGAGGAAGCAGTGTAGCAGTCGGTTTGGGTTGATGCCATGGTGGAGGCATCTGACTCCATAGTTCGTAACAATGCTTTGGATGTGGTCCCAAGTCTAGAGGACAAGTCTATTATAGATCCATTTGGGCACACCAACCCCAACCTACAGATCAGTACTATTAGGGCCCGTCAAACCCTAATTTAGTTGTTACATGCCCTAAATGAAGTCAACCATCAGAATGCCTCCTTCCCAAGATATTCCATGACTAAAATCATCTAAAAACTGCCTCTAATAAGATCAGCGCATGTAGTCCTTCATTAGGGTGCACTACAGTGCAGTCTAGTACACTGTCTGGGTGCTATGCAGCGCACTTGAGCCCTCTTTGGCCTGCACTGGGCGAATTTGAGCGAAATTTCATTGGGGTTTGGGAATATTCTTATCCATTGGATGCATCTAGAAGTTTCCCAAGTTTATCTACTCCTTTGAGCTCGAATTTGGATGAGGTAGGGAGTTAAGGAACATCAATCCCTTTATCCCTTCCTCCATGGAACTAAATCCTAAGTTTGGGACGGCATTCATTATCACCATTTATGGCACAACTTTCACCTATAAAAAGACCACTCATCTAAGTGATCAGGGGCTAGAAATCATTGAATTATAGGGAGATGTTGTTAGTTGCTTTCAAGTATTGTAATGATGTCAAAATGTGTTGCTTGTTATGGGGAGAGGATGGGATTGAACTAGAGGAGTGATATTGAATCAAACAAATTAGGTTGTAACTCTTCCTTTTACTAATAAAGTGTTCAAAGCTTTTTCCATATGTTTGTATTTTCCATTGATTCTTTCATATGTGTATTATGAACTTGATTCCATTCTATGTTTAATCAATAGATCATTATCATATGCTTTGATCGGTTTTTGTCTTCTGTCTATGTGTAGGTACTTTTCAAGCGGATTAAGTACGGAAAGGAGCAATAGAATTGGTCAAGGGAGATAAGTAGTAAGCGAGAGCTACAGGTAGGCTTCCTTACTATCTTATTTAATCTGTTGGTTATAGAAAAGGTAGAGAATGTTTTGCACTGTTGTTCTAGACTTAGCTACTAGTCTAGGGGTTTAAGTGTTTATCGTAGACACTAAAACTTCCCAAAACAAATTGGCGACTCCATTGGGGAGCGATCATCCATATTAGTATCTTATCAACGTCTTAAGACATTTTTACATACTGTACTTGTGGTTGTTGATTGAATTTTAGTCTGATTTCATAGAAAATTGAGTCAAAACTATGCCAAATTACCTTCAGAAATGGCTTACTGTCACTAGTGCATATAAAATGAAGGACACAGTGCGCTGCAATGCACTTCCCACATAGAGACAGTGCACTAAAGTGCACTGTCTCTCACTGTAGCCTGCGTTGATCCCTTGAGGGTTAGTTTCCCATCTAGGAACTGAAGTTTTATGCCAATTTTCTCCTATTTGAATGTTTTGCTAAATTTCAATGATGTGTTGTCTCTGAAAATAATTTTTCATCTCCTTACTTAGCCCTACTTAGACTAGTATTGATAAATGTTTCTTATGTATTTACTTTGTCATTTTCAATCTATAGTCGAAAGTTAGTTTTTGGTCGATTGATCTTTGTCGAAAGAAAGTGTCATAAAATCATATTTTCCTTCGAAAGTTGAATTATTGTAAAGTCCTCATTCATGAAAGATCGATTGATTGATGTGTGCATATGATTAGTCTTTTCGTTGAAAGTGTCGTAATTCCTCATTTCTTTGAAAACAAAAGTGTCGTAAAGTCTTCCTTTCCTTGAAAAGAAATTGTCACAAAATCATCATTTTTATGAAAAGAGTTTATTGATCGATTGTGCATTAGTTTTCCTTTTTGTTCATTCACATTAAGGGAAATCGAAAAGAAATACATGCATGTTGCATTGAAAAAGTTTGTGTGTGTTGATAGGAATAGTGTAGGGAATTTTCATTTAGATTGTGCTCTTTGCTCTTTGATCAAAAGAAATCTGATTGCTCTATCCCTAAGTAGCTAGGATTTTCATTGTTAAATTGAATGGAAAGAATGCTTATCATGATAGTTACATTCCTAGGAATTTCAGAATACATCACGTGGTGAAATTGAAAGGAAAATTCCTAAGCAAGATCAACTTAAATTAAACATCAATTTACCTAATGGAGCATTGTCATAAACGAGAACATTTAGTGGTTCTAGGCTAGAGACGTGTTCCAGCGTTGTAAAACAAAGAATTTGTCGCTAACTTGTCTACAATACATCCTGAGTGTGATACCTCATTCCACGTACATGAGTATATCGTAGCTCATCCACGTACCTTCGGGTATATAGAGCGGTGTTACAGTACGTAAAGTATATGGGAATGCTCTCACTGTGCAGTTTTACATTAGACAGTGATTATACAGACTGGCCCTCCATGTACCTTTGGGAATATATAGGAGGAAAAATCTAGGTTGCTATCCATCCTTAAGTAACTGAGTCAGCCACCTTGTAAACTGTGATACACCGAACACAGCATTCAGGGAGATTTCCTAACTGTACTTCTTGGTTTGCCAAGAGGTATTCTGCAGTTCACAGTTTCTTGGTAAACCTTTTGCCTAGTATACCCCTTTTTGTTTATTTCTTTTTTGATAATAAAATTAATCAGCAATCATGGAGGAACATCAACCCATACCCCGTCGTTTGCGGAGAATAGCGAGCAAACTGCCTTTGCCTCCCAAAGCGACACCAATTCGGGAAAAGTGGTCTCGCTTAACTGAGTCTAGTACATCAAGAACTCCTAGTTCTTCATCTGAGTTACCTGAATCATCTATTTCGGTAAGTATAGAGACTCCAGTTACTCCAACTATTTCTGGTACATTCATTCCTGAAGAGGAAGTTTCACAATTACCTAAGGACATTAGCACTGATCCTAGTGAAACAGTAACTAAAGTTGTTCAATCACAAATTGATTCTCAACTTGAAATTTCTCAACAAGAAATTACTTCTGAACTTCAATAAATTCAACCAAAAGTTAAACTAGAATCTATTCCAATTCAAACAGAAGTTACATATGAACCTAAAGTTGTTCAGGAACCTCTTTCTGAAATTGTCGTTCATTTACCCGAACATCTGGACTTTGAATTTGAACATTCAAAAGTTGTTACTTTACCAGAAGACGATCGACCAGTTACCCATCAAACACCAGTAACTATTGAAACTTCAACTTCATCAACACCAGAAATCTTTTATGGACCTGACGGTAAAGTTATTCCTCTAGGTTTAATTGCTATAGAGGAGGAATTGGAAGAAGATTCCACACCTAGAATCCCATTTCACTTTGGTATTGGGCTTTATCTTTACCCTAATACTCCTGATTTTTTCACTTCATTTGATCCTGCTTCTTTTCAAGTACCCGACGAATCTTTAGGAAAAATTTTGGGTCAGTTAACTATGGTTGAACAACCGTCAACATCTTAGACTGTATCATCTGACGTAGCTGCAGTAGAATCTTCTGTTGTAACTTCTTTGATGTTTTCTACCACACCTGAGTCGCACCTGTATGGTGAATCGCCCATCCCAGTTGGTTACCAGTCATTGTCTGGAACCCACTCAGGGGTTGCTTCTACACCATGGTTATCACCCATGTCCTCAACCAGAATTTTACCTAGTTCCTCTCTAATGGGAACTCAATAGTTTAATCCTGCATATCAATATAAAGTTGGGAAATCTGGTCAACAAAGACCTATGTATCCATTAAATATTGGATTTCCACCATATGGAGAGCAATATGCTTATTAACCATATCCTCCTTATTCCGGGGGACTGCCATGTGGTAATATCCCACAATATTCATGTCAATCTAGAATTAGAGTTTGTCAATGGCAACCAACAATGCTAGTTCAACCGAGGCTTGTGTATCCAACACAACCAATGCAAATTGTGTCAACTATTCCTACTACAACTGTTGTTACTATTGTAACACAGTCACAAGTTCAAATTGTTGTATCTCAACCTGTTCAAATTGATCCTTCTACCTTGCAATCACGAGTTTCAAGTCAACAAGTTCAAGTTCCTTAAGTTTTTATACAACAACCACTTGTTTCTAGAGTTCAGCAACAACCTCAGGTTAGTGTACCCTTATCCTGACTGACCCGGGCTTACACTAGTATAGTTTATTCACAACTTGACCAACCTTTCATTGTTGGAAAGAAACAACCACTAAATCCACAACAGTTGTACCAACAACAACAACAGTTGATTCAACAACCGTGGCAGCCTCAATTTCAACAACCCCAATTCTAGCAATTCCAATCCCAGTTTGGACTTGTTTCACAGGCTCAACCTGGTTTTGTTCAATCTCAAGCTTACCAAGGTCCTGGTCAACAAAGCTTTGCAGGTTATGGACAACCACACATTCAACCTGGTTATCAACAACCACCTTATACTGGTTTTGTTCGACAACCATACCAAGGTTACCAAATGCAGATGCCCTATGTCGATATGCAAAGACCTATTGCTCAGGAAATTCCATCATATCCCGGGTATGCTCAACTTGACTTGAATCGACAATTGTCGTTTGTAGCAATGTCAGAATTACCAGATCTAAATCGGCTCACTAATCATCCAATCTTATATGCACCTTGGTGGTCGGTAATTACGCATAAGTTACCATTTGACATTCCAAAGTTTAACGGAAATCCTGGAAAAGACCCATCAATTCATGTAATGACCTTTCATTTGTGGTGTTCATCAAACTCCTTAAATGATGATTCGGTCAAACTTCGTCTTTTCCAAAGAACACTTACTGGTCCAGCTGCTAAATGGTACATTGAATTACCAAGAGCTTCTTTCGATAATTTCACCACTTTAGCCACTACATTTTTTACCCACTTCCAATTACCTATCAGATACGAGACTAGAACGAAACTCCTAACCAACTTTAAACAGGCTACTAATACCCATATATTAGATCATATTCATGAGTGGCGGTGTCGTCGCTGAATGGTTCATAAAATCCTTGTTGCCATCAATCACCGAGGATGTGGCAAAAGGTGGAGTTGTCACAGAAGAGCAAGTCATTACTTATGCCCAATACTTGGATTTGATTTACACAAAATCCAGCACGCTTTATGATAAATTCACAATGCACCTTGACCATCTTTCACTGTTCCACCTCCTCCACAATCGAGTAAGGAATCTCATGCCAGTGATGGTGTGATCGGTTCTTAAAGCACACATTCAGCAGGAAGACCATCTATTCAAACTCTTGTTGTTTCCAATCAAACTACCAATGCATCAGAAAGTACTCTTGCCTCTGAGATTAATGTCGTGTCATTTAACAAAGGCAAAAATCCAAAGAAACCAATAGGAAAGAAAAAGGGGAAAAACAAAAAGAAACAAGAAAATTCCCCTCTAGAGAAATCATCTGATTCCTCTACTTCGGCAAGGAAACCTCATTATCCATGTATGATATGTAATGACGAGCATTTTAAAAGAGATTGTCCACATCGCTCTGAGGTCTCTAAACTTTTAAAGACTTCAAACACATCAGCAGTGTTGATAGATCCATTTCCAACCCCGGAGACACATTTGGTTGCAACAGACCATGTTTCCACATCCCAAGTACTAATGTTATCCATCACAAAGCCCCAAAACGAAGTTTTGGTGTAAACAAGAAACAAAGATTATGGGAATCCATCATCGTCAAATAATCAGGCCACTGATCAACCTAATCCTTTGACTTTGACTTCATCTAAAGTTGTTCCACCCATTGTACCTGAATTGACAATAAAACCACCAAAGGGAGTTGTGGACAAATAAACATTCAACCCTTGGGCTCGAGTAGCTCAAAATTATAACATAGTGGAAGATCTTGCTCAATTTCCTTCTACTATGTCAACACTCGAGGTGTTGTAAAAGTGCCCCTCCCAAAAACAGGCTTTACTGTCAGCAATAGGTGGAATAGATCCTACAGATTCAAATATTGTGGTTTTTAACCATGCAGGATATTCACCAAAGTTACCGGCACAATTAGATTTCCTAATCCAAGTAAAAGCTCTCAATAAGAATGTTCACCGAACTATTATTGATGAGGGGGCATCTACTTGCATTGTGTCCATGAGCTGATGGAAAACAATTGGTTCACCATCGTTGTCACAATCACTAACCACGTTGAAAGCTTTTGATGGAAGAACATATACTCCATGTGGGATTTTGAGTAACCTGCAAATCGAACTTGGGGGCAAAATGGTTACTATTGAAGTTGAGGTAGTTGATGGACCCCTTGATTACAACATTTTACTGGGAAGGCCTTGGGTATATGCTATGGCTGTTGTGGTTTCCACGTACTTTCATACTATTGCATTCCCTTTTAAGGGTGGAATCACAGTCATTGATCAGCTAGCCTTTTTTGCCAATAGTTCACAGGCTACAAGAAGCATTCCATTGGTACACGAACCCCCCTGTCACTTCAAAGTGTTGGAGTAGGTCTTTTTAAAGATCCTTCCCTAATGGGCACTTTCACCCTCCCATCACCATGTGATTTGGCAGAAGTGGCAAGAGTAGAGACTTGCAATATGATTTCCTCCACCTCATCTAATTTAAGTAGGATTTCCAACCAAGTTGAAGATGATAGTAATATGGAGGTGTTTTCGTTAAGCCTCATTGAATCATCATAGAAATCAATCTTTCGGGCTTGTGTGGTAAACCCAAATCCACACTCAACTTTTGTATGGGTAGATAGGTCATTAGAATATGGTACCTCTTCGGATCCTTTTTCACGTATACATTCTACGGATGAAGGAATCGTCCAATCAACGATGATAGGAGAGGAACCATGGGAAGACTATCATCATCATTCCCATCTTCCAAATGACATCGAAGATTATTCAAATGAAATAAACCACTCATCAATCTTTGATTTCCTATCGAATTCTGTTAGAGTAGATACTGTAGATTCTGAGCGTAATTTGTCAAACACAGAAGAAATGATTTCTATAAACATTTCGACCAAGCCTAACATTGTACAAAACATTCATGTCAGCAAATATTGTTCTCCATTGGAACTTGATCATTACCGTGATCTCTTTCGTGAATTTAGAGAATGTTTTGCATGGTCTTACGAGGAGATGCCAGGAATTGACTCAAGCATTGTTGAACATGAGATTAAAATGTACCCTGATGTCGAACCAGTATGACAACAGCTTCAACCTGTTCATCCTAAGAAAGCCACCACCATTAAAGCAGAGGTTGAAAAACTTTTGCATGCTGGCTTCATTTTCCCTGTACCTCTTACCGATTGGGTATATAACATTGTTCCAATTATGAAAAAACAAGAGACAATTCGAGTGTGTGTCAATTATAGGGATGTAAATCAAGCATGTCCAAAAGACAATTATCCTGCACCCTTTATCAACCAGATTATTGATGAATGTGCGAGATGTGAAATATTATCATTCATGGATGGATTTTCTGGCTACAATCAAATAAATATCCGCCCACAGGACCAATCTAAAACAACTTTTATTTGTCTGTGGAGCAAATTCGCCTATCGAAATTTACCTTTTGGTTTGAAGAATGCAAGGGATACATTTCAGAGGGAAATGAATTATGTCTTCCATGACATCAAACACATTGTTCAACCTTATCTTGATGATTCGCCTGCTCATTTACGAAAGCAGCTTGATCACCGACAACATTTGAGAGCAATATTTTTATGGTGCTGACACTACAAGATACGACTCAATCCACACAAGTGTTTGTTTTGTGTCATCTCTAGTCAATTTCTTGGATTTGTGGTCTCAAAAGATGGAATTCGACTCAATCCAATTAAGGTTCAGGCAATCCTTGACTTGCCTCCACCTTTAAACTTGATACAGTTACAGAGACTTCAAGGGAAGGAAAAATTTCTGAGGAGGTTCATTCCAAACTAGGTTGAGTTGGCTAAAGGTTTCACCCATCTATTGAAGAAAGGGGTACCCTCCCATTGGGATTAGGTTGCACAAGCTTCCTTTGATGCTCTTAAAGATTCCATGATTAGAGCATCATTAACGTATGTCCCAAACTATCAGAAAGACTATTACCTATATCTCATCATTGCAAATACAACCATTGGCATGGTTTTAGTCCAAGAAGAAAGTGGAATTGAACATCCTATTTATTACTTGAGTTGTAATCTCAACGATACAGAAAGTAAGTATTATTATGTTGAAAATTTAGCTTTGGCAGCTATTCAAGCTATGCAGAGATTTCGTCATTACATCCTCCTCCGAAAAACTACTATTATATCATATTGCAACCCTAAGACATACATTTTGTCACGTCAATTGCTGGGGGGAAAATATTCAAAATGGATAGTTATTTTACGGGAATTTGATTTAGAATTCATCAAATATAAATCAAATAAATCTCTTGTTTTCGCCAAGTTACTTCGTGGCCTTCCCTTATCCTCCAATGATTTAACATTAGAAGCATCAATATTGGATGAGTCTCTGTTTCTTATTTCATCAAGTGATCCGTGGTATTGAGGTATATTGGTCTATCTCCAGACCCAAGCTTTCCAGCCTAATACCTCTTGCTCAAAACAGTGATTTCCTTGATACCAAGCCAAGGATTATCTGATCATTGGTGATACACTTTATCGTCATGGTGTCGATACGATTTTGCGTAGGTGCCTCACTCATGAGGAATCTGAGAAAGTTTTGGATGAATTTCATTCAGTTGCTTATGGTGGACACTTATCTGGATATGCTACCGTGCAGAGAATTCTCCGTGCTGGTTACTTCTGGCCAACCATATTCAAATATTGTATTATTGTTGTCAGCAGCTGTCATGCATGTCAGATATATGACTGAAAAACCAGATTACCATCTGCACCATTGCATCTAGTCGCTGCTGTTGGCCCGTTCGCCAAATGTGGCATTCACTTTATGACATGTAACCCCACCTCGGCCAGGGGGTATGGGTATATTATAGTCATCTTTGACTATTTTACCAAATGGACCAAGGCAATGCCAACATTGAACAACACTAGTGAAACAGTTGCTTTATTTTTCTTCAACCATGTGGTTGCCATGTTTGGTGTACCACAAGCCATAGTTATAGATCATGGATCACATTTTCACAACCACATGATGGTTGAGCTGACCGCCAAGTTAGGATTTTCACATGATAGTTCTACTCCATACTACTCGCAAGCTAATGGACAAGTTGAGGCCATCAACAAAGTCCTTAATCGCATGTTGCAAAGAATGATTGGAGTTCATAAAATAAATTGGCATTTAATCATGTACTCGGATCTGTGGGCATATTAAACCTCGGTGAGAAATGCGACCGGATTCACACCCTTTCAATTGGTGTATGGTTTGGAAGTAGTCTTACAAATTGAATGTGAAATCTCGTCTCTCAAACTCGCAATTGACCTACTACCCGACACTTCTGAAGAAGAAGCACGTTTCTTGGAGTTAATCCATCTAGACGAACCCAACATGATGCCGCATTGGCTAACAAAGTGCATAAGAAATGTATTAAGGCGCAATATTAGAAAAATGTCAAGCCTCATGTCTTCTTAGAAGGTGACCTGGTCTTGCTTTACAATCAGGAGTTTGACAAACTTGAAGCAGGAAAATTTGAACTGCTTTGGATAGGCCCTTATATTTTTAAGCATTTTTTGACGAAAGGTGCCTACGAGTTAGTGGACTATGATGGGATTCCATTATCGCAGCCCTGAAATATGTTGTACCTTAAATGCTACTATGCTTAGTTAAGTGTAGTAAAACTCACTGTATATATGCTTTGATTGCATGTGTGTGTGTGTTTCTTTTAGAGTTCTTACTTGGTTAAGTAATCCAATTTGCATTTGTTGCATATGTTGAACTTTTTGGAACCATTTGTTGGTTATTCCAATGGGGCTAGTCGTAGTACGTAGAATCTATCCTCTACAGCATGGGCCATTTTCACTCCAAGTGGCGAGTTAGTGAGTTTTAGAGGGATTTGTATTGGTCAATCGACGAACAATATCGCTGAGTATAGCGTGTTGATTGAACTTCTCTCTGATGCCATTTCACTTGGCATACACCAAATCATCATTAGGCTGGACTCACAACTCGTTGTACTACAACTTACTGGTGTTTATACCATCTGAAACCTAGCAATTCATCGCATGTTCCTTAGAGTTCGTATTTTGGAAAGGTATTTTGAGTTTATTCAATATTAGCATATTTCCATAAATCTAAACACATTAACTGATTCTCTAGCGAATTATGTGTTAAATAGACATTTGCGACATATGTAAAGTAAATATTTTCAATTCACATCATCAGTTGAATAGGATTGCATCACATAACCATAATAAAACTCTGAAAGTAAAATAGATAGTTGTTTTAAAAGTTTTTACAAACAGTTTGTGTCCAAGACAAAAATTGGTCATCTGACCCAAAAACTCAAAATGTATGCAGAAAACATCTAAGTAAACTAGTGGTGCTCATGATAACAGGTCACAACCTGTGCTATCATGTGTAAAAGTCTCATCCAACGACTTAGCACACCAATGGTGTGGCGTTGCAGTCGCATAGGCAACTCCTCGATCCGGACATCTGAAATTCCTAGGGTCAAACCCTCTATGTGGTCATGTATTTTAGCTAATGTCTCGGCTAAATCTAAGTCTCGAAGAATTTCTCTCCCAACAGGTCTCTGTGTTGGCCCACCTACCACTTGTTGGTGCCCAACAAGTCGAACAAGTCCAACGTCTGCATACATAAAAAATGATTTTATTTAGTCTTGGAGTAAATAAAAAAACACAAAAAATGTAGAAACTTTAAAATCAAAAAACACCTTGGTCAAACAATTTACCTATAGCACTCCACTGTGCTCCAACTGGTAACATCATGTCTGGATCTCTACGGAAATCCATCCCTGAATATGGATACTCTGCGATGGCCATATCCTGTCGATCAAGCCACTGAAAGAATGCACAGGTAAATGAGATCAATGACTGACCAGCATGCCTAGCCATTAGATCTACCCATCTCTCCATCTGTGGATCCCTAGGTCCAAATACACCCAGTGAAACATGCTATGGATGCTTAAGTGGAATTCTCTCCAAGGAGAAAGAAATTAGGATCGACCCATAGCCAAAGTTCTTTTTCCTTCTACTTTTAACATTGGCCAGTTGTTCTTTCAAGGATGAAAGTACTGCCTCACACCAGTTAAACACTTTTGGCTCTAAACACTCCAATGCATACTGCATGCCAAATGTAGTGTCATGCTGCCAACCAATTTGGAAATGGTAAAGAGGATCATCCTCAATGGTAAATCACTAACATCCTTGATGTTAATATTTCTGTCCTTGCTAGGTTGTGCACCTGGCTGGAAAAACTGTCGTATGTAATCTCTCACTGATTCACCACCTTTGGAAAATCCAGAAAGTGAGATGGGGGCACCTCGCCTCGACAATCCGGTAAGAAAGTATATGTCATCGATGGTAATTGAGACCACTTTGTCTCTAATGTGAAATGATTGATTAGTAGGATCCCATGAACGAACAAGGAACTGCAAAAGCTCCATTTGCTGCCTCATACCAGGTAATCGGAAATATTTGAGTAACCCGCAATTCCTTAGGGCCTCAACCGTGCCCTGGTTATTTAGGGAAATCATATCCTATTCTTCATGCTCTCGTTCTCTCCATGTAATCATCATTCTGATCCAATGAATACCTGAAAACACAACCATAAGACAAATTAGGATCCATTTCTTGCAAAAAATAGAGGAATTTTTGGGTAAAAACAGCTGAATGAAATTGGGTTTTGCGCTCAGTACAACCCAACCTTAGGGACAGTGTGCTGCAATACAGGCAACCTTCTAGGTAAGTGCACTGCAGTGCACCTTTCAATGATGAAAGGGTGCGTTGATCCCAGATTGGAAAATTGAAACCCTAGGGGCCCCAAAAACTCAAAAATTTTTGCCTGAAACTGAAAATGAATGATATGAAATGAAAGACAACAGAGATAACTCCTACCTGGTTCGGACGGCACGAGGAATGGTCTGCTGAATCCTTTGCAATCAGTTGGTGAAGTTCAAGGTAAAAACTGCTCCAAAGCACCAAAATCAAAGGGTAAATGTGAAATGGTAAAAATGAATGGTAAAACTTGTTTTTATGTTTATTTCTTGCACATTAAATCAAGTAAACATTAGTTTTTATTCATTTTATCCATGAAACAGGTATTTTTAATCTATTTTGATGGTGTTTTGAGCAGGATTGACAACTGACATGCAAAATTTGACGTGCTCAAATGTAAATTGAACATCTTTGACCACAAAGCAAACTTTTATCTCTTTTTCGAGCTTTGTTAAAAATGAAAAAGGAACCCCCTTGGAGTCCTCTTTAAGCTCTTTTCAGACTCTCTAAACATGAAAAGATTGTTGAGCTCTTGTCCTTTATAGCTCATTAAAGGATTGGAAACGATATCTCTCTTGTATTATTTTACGCTTTTTCAGACTTGAGAGATTAATCTACAAAAAATAACTTTTGGAGTTTCCTTTTTGTCCCTTTTCAAACTCTCTAAACATGAAAAGGACCGAGTTATCTTTGTCGTTAAACTCATTAAAAACATCAAATAGCGACAAACTTTTCCATCTAGACAAGACCAATTTTCACCTTCGCTAGACTCGTTAAAGCATCAAATAGCGACAAACTTGTCCATCTAGACAAGACCGAGTTTCACCTTCGCTATACTCGTTAAAGCATTAAATAGTGATGGATTTACCCGAAGGCTGAAATTATACAACAAGAATATGTTATCCTTCTCAAGCTTGATAAAAATAAAGAGGTATTAGTCATCAATGACTGCGGAAAATTGGAAAAATGGGAAAACACTTTATACAGGTCACCTTCCGCTTCGAAACCTCCTCTCCACATGATAAAGCATTTCACTCGACATACATATTTATGAATTCTTGCTTTAGGGGGAAACTGTCACAGATCCATTTGGGCACATCAACCCCAACCTACAGATAAGTACTATTAGGGCCCATCAAACCCTAATTCAGTTGTTACATGCCCTAAATGAAGTCAACCATTAGAATGCCTCCTTCACAAGAGATTCCATGACTGAAATCATCCAAAAACTGCCTCTAAGGATATCAGTGCCGGTAGGCCTTCATTAGGGTGCACTGTAGTGCAGTCCAATACACTATCTGGGTGCTATGCAGCGCACTTGAGCCCTCTTTGGCTTGCTTTGGACGAATTTGAGCAAAATTTCATTGGGGTTTGGGAATATTCTTATCCATTGGATCCATCTAGAAGTTTCCCAAGTTTATCTACTCCTTTGAGCTCGAATTTGGATGAGGTAGGGAGTTAAGGAACATCAATCTCTTTATCCCTTCCTTCATGGAACTAAATCCTAAGTTTGGGAGGGCATTCATTATCACCATTTATGGCATAACTTCCTTCATTCACCTATAAAAAGACCACCCATCTAAGTGATCAGGGGATTGAAATCATTGAATTATAGGGATATGTTGTTAGTATGAGACTTGAGTTGCTTTCAAGTATTGTAATGATGTCCAAATGTCTTGCTTGTTATGAGGAGAGGATGGGATTGAACTGGAGGAGTGATACTGAATCAAGAAAATTGGGTTGTAACTCTTCCTTTTACTAATAAATTTTTCAAAGCTTTTTCCATATGTTTGTATTGTCCATTGATGCTTTCATATGTGTATTATGAACTTGATTCCATTCTATGTTTAATCAATAGATCATTATCATATGCTTTGATCGGTTTTGTCTTCTGTTTGTCTGCAGGTACTTTTCAAGCGGATTAAGTATGAAAAGGAGCGATATAATTGGTCAAGGGAGATAATGAATAAGCGAAATCTACAAGTAGGCTTCTTTACTGTCTTATTTAATCTGTTGGTTATAGAAAAGGTAGAGAACGCTTTGCACTGTTGTTCTAGACTTAGCTATTAGTCTAGGGGTTTAAGCGTTTATCTGTAGACACTAAAATTCCCAAAACAAAGTCAGTGGTGAGATCCCATTGGCTTTACAAGGTAAAGCAAGTTGTAGATGGTTTTGTGGAGAAGCATAAGGTGAGATTTGTGGCCCGTGTATTTTCATAGGTAGAGGGGATTGACTATGATGAGACCTTTGCTCATGTTGCAAGGTACTCGTCGATCATATCTATATTGGCACAATCAGTGCAGATGTGTTGGAAGATACATCAGATGGATGTGAATGCATGCTTCCTTAATGGCATGATTGAGAAAGAGATGTACATAGAGCAGCCTGAAAGTTTTGAGACCTTTGACCGTGAGTCACATGTGTGTCAGCTCAAGAAAGCGTTGTATGGGCTGAAGCAAGCACCCTGTGCTTGGTACACCAGGATAGATAGATACTTCACTGGGTTGGGCTTCACGAAGAGTGAAGTGGATGCAAACCTGTACCACATAGTGGTGGAAGGTAAATTGTTGATCATTGTACTTTATGTTGATGATCTCATATTGACAGGTGATGATCAGTTGATCAAGTCTTGCAAGGAGGACCTTGCAAGAGAGTTTGAGATGAAGGACATGGGGCTCATGCATTAATTTCTTGGCATGGAGGTATGGCAGGGAGATAGGGAGTTGTTTGTGTCTCAGGGCAAGTATGCCAACGAGATACTCAAGAGATTCTGCATGGAGAGCATCAAATCCATGGAGACTCCTCTAGCAGGTAACTGGTCGAAGGAGGATGCTACTTCAAGGGAAGTAGTGGAAGCTACTATTTACAGGCATCTTGTGGGTTTACTCATGTACTTGTTGAACACATGACCGATATGTGTTATGTAGCTAACTATATTAGTCAAGCGATGGTTAAGCCTACCAAGATGTATTGGAAGACGACAAAGCATGTGTTGAGATACCTCAGGGGCACTTCTCAGTATGGATTATGGTACAAACGGACAGAGGGAGTGAAGCTTCAAGGCTTCAACGATGCATATTGGGCATGGTTTCCATCTGATAGGAAGAGCACATAAGGAGGGATCTTCAGTATTGGATCAACCGAAATTTCTTGGTACAGCAGGAAACAGAGATCGGTTGCACTCAGTTCGGCAGAGGCAGAGTACATGGCTACGAGTCAGGCAGCATGTGAGGCCATCTGGATGAGGAATATACTGGTTGGTTTGTTTGGTTAGTAGATAGATCTAACTATGAATTACTGTGATAATCAGAGTCGTATCAAACTCTCTAAAAATCCAGTTTTTCATGATCGGTCCAAGCATATTAATATCCAATATCATCATCTCAGAGATTGTATATTGAGGAGCATTGTGTTTTTAGAGTACATTCCCATAGAGGAGAAAGATTTTAAGGCTTTGACAAAGGCATTGCCAAGATGTAAATTTGAGTTTCATAGAGACATGATTGGGGTAGTTGATAATCCCTTTCTTGTTGAGAGGGAGTGTTGAGAAATGGAAACAAGAAATTCTAGTTTAATTTTTCCTTGAATTAAAATCGAATTATATTCTCATAGAAACTTGTAAATAGTTAATTAAGTTTAATTAACTTAATTAGCTTAGGAATTTTGAGTTGGAAGTCTTTCTATAGTCATGTATATGTTATCCCTAAGTTGTAGGGGTCTAGTATGAGTTTAAATTGAGTTGGAAATGAAATCACTCAATTTACTGAGTTAAGTTCAGTTAAATTAGTTCGAAATTGTTTTCGGAACTAATAGAGGACTAACAACCAATTGGTGCACTAAGGCATCCACTAGTGCTACTCAAGTTAACTGAAGATTCCCTCATGAGAAACTCATGCATGTCACTTCAGAGAAAGACCCAGTTGAGACTAGAGTGCAGGGACAGTGTACTATCAGTGGTATTATTTACTGGAGTGTAAATATCATGCATGCATCATAGATTGATCCTATGTTTGGATTGTGCAGTTTTGGAAACATGAATTTCCTTTAAATACGGGCTATTCATCCTAGGAATTACGCAAGATATTAGGGGCTTGGAGAGCTACATAATTGGCTAAGTGTTGGCCAAGAGCTAGCTTGTGAGCTGAGAGAGTTGAGCCTACTTGTGTGGAATTGTTCTAGTGATAACAAGCTTTTTATCTTCAGTGATATTTCTAATATATGCAATACAGATAACAGGGTTTTGAGCAATCAATTTCCCTAGATACATCTTATTTTATTTGCCATTGATTTATCTTCTTCTTGTTCATATTGTTTTCATCGATCTATTGGCTTTTGCTGGTTGAAAGTATAAGTAGAATCTTGTCCTTTGCTTTAGTAAATTGCATGAGTTTGTGAATCTACAGGATTTTCTACACAACATATCCTTCTATGCTTCATAGAAAAAGTCCATATTTATGGCACTTAATTGATGTCATCATCCACCCATCACGTCACCCCTGAAAGGGACTGCAAAGGTTCAAGTAGTGGAGGAACATGTTGAGGAATGGAAACAAGAAATTCCAGATTAATTTGTCCTTGAATTAAACTGTGAATTAAATTTGAATTCTATTATCATATCAACTTAAAATAGTTAAATTAAGATTATTAAACTTACTTAACTTAGGAAATTCGAGTTGGAAGTATTTTGGAAGTCATGCATATGTTCTCCCTACTTTGTAGGAGTCCAATGTGAGTTAATTGTGAGTTGTAAAATAGAATACTCAGTTTCATGAGTCAGTTCAGTTAAATTAGTTCTCAAACTGATTGAGAGAACTAATAGTGATTTAACAGTCAGTGGTGACACTAATGAACTCCACCAATGATACTCTAGTTAACTGAATATTTACTCATCAGAAACACATGCATATCGATTCTGAGAAAGACCTAGTTGAGACTAGAGTGCAGGGATAGTGTACTATTTGTTTTAGATTTTTCTGAGTTTCACTGATAGTGCATGCAATCAGGAACTGGTTCTTGAGGGATTGTGTTATTTTTAAAGGCTTTTTTTCCCTTTAAATAAAATCTGTCCTTCATAGGAATTACACATTGGAGATATTGTGAATTGGTTAAGTTTTGGCCTTGAGCTTGCTTATGAGTTGGAGATTGATTTTTTTGAGTGCTGGGATTGTTCTTGAGAGAACAAGAATTGTAATTTCATCTTGATTTTTCAGATTAATACAAAACAAATAGTGGGATTTTGAGTTTTGGCTTTCCCTGGATATTTATAGTGTTATGTGCCTTTTATTCTCTTCCTCTATTGATTATTGGCTTCCGTTGTAAAGAGTAGAAGTAGATTCTTGTCTCTTTCTTTAGAAAATTGCATTATCTTTTGAATCTACAGGATTTTCTTCATGGTATCGGAGCAAGATTGTTTTTTGGGCCGAGAGTTTTCATAGCAGATCTAAAAATTCATGTGAAAAATTTTCAGAAACAAATTGCACATATGGATTCCTTGGGAAAATATACCCAAATTCAAAAAAAAAGTGTCTGAATCTGAGTTCAGATGAGGGAGATATCGCTAATTTAAAATCAATTCTCGAGAGAAGATTTCGAAGTTTTGAGTTTCTAGGTTACAAGTGAAATCCAAATTTGCATACATACTTCACGATCGACAGATGGCATTCCATGGGTTGAGGCTTGAATATGCCTTGGAAGGAAACTCGAATTTTATAGCCTAGGGGAACAAGATGGAGGTTGTGCTAGAAGATAATGGCTTGAAGGAATTCATTGATCAAGAAGTCCCCAAGCCAATAGCTATGGATGCACAGAACTTGGTTGAGTGGAAGAAGTGTGTGGCAAAGGCAAGGAGGATAATCATTGAGGGAGTTTGAGATCATATTGTCTCAAGTCTCCATGGAAAGGAAACTCTACATGCTATGTGGAAAACATTGACGGACTTGTACCAGAATAGCAGTGATTAAAGGAAGTTGGCACTGAAGGATAAACTTCATAAAATCAAGATGGAGAAAGGCGAGATGATTCCAAAGTACTTGACCAAGTTCACCCAATTTCTAGATGAACATGGAAGTTTTGGAATCATGGTTGCCGAGGAGGATATGGTGAGACTTACTCTTCTTGGACTCCCAAAGAGTTGGCATAGTTATTAGGACTTTGTCAATGGTCGAGTGATTTGGAATTGATCTAAGATAAACAATAAGGTATTACAGACTCATGTGCATGGATGTGCATATGTTACTTTGTGCAACGGATTGATAAGATTACAAAATACACAGGCACAGAAGCAGTTAAGGAAAACATAACAGGCAAACATATAGACACAACAAGTTTAATAAGGAGTTCACCCGATACTCCTGGGCTATGTCTCCTGGTCTAGCCTTCAGTGGTGGCCTCTCTATTATGTTTTCAAAGCAAATTTTTTACAACAGTGAGCTCAATTTGAGTCTAACACAATAGATATAAATCAGCAAGATTATACTTGGATCCCCCAAGTCTTTGGAGTACACAGACTCTTCTCACTGAACTCTTGACCTCTATTGGTCACAGTCGTATGAGCCTAATCTGAGATTCATACATGACAGGCATGTACAGAGGAGTTCGCATGAACCTCTCAAGCCTTCTCTGGCTCTATCTGGCTCGATGCTGCCTTTTCTCCTGCAGGTCACCTTGGCTTCTTCTCTTTGCTCTTAGCTTGCTTTCTTACTGCTTTCCTAACTTGCTTGCTTCTCTCTGTCAGTTCGTGGCTTTAAAGCTAATCTGCTTTCTAACTGTTCATTTCTGCTTCCCGGCTTTTCGGTTCCCTTGCCTCTACCCGTTTGAATCCCTCTGTTCTGCGTAATCATCACTATATAACGCCTCATAGGAAGGTGGCCACCTATTTCATAAAGAACTGAGTGTTAGTTCTCTTGGATGTTTTCAGAACGACTGTTTATTCTGTTAACTCGAGGAAAGTCCACAAAACACGACCTTCTGCCAATGCATCGTCCACATTAGACTTCAAATCCTACATAACTCTGTCTATTTGTCTCGTCAAATCCGGTCATCCATCAAAACACATCTCCACTGTTGAACTAGAGCCTCCAGATCCAATGGTCATCGTCCATATTGGGCAGGTAAGTAACATGATGTTTACCCATTCGATGTGAGTGGTTTTCTCTCTCTTCTGTCGGCCGCGTGGCAACCGTTGTGTGGCATCGGGCGGGACTCAGTTGAAATTGCTTACCACTCGAAGCCCTTCAGATATTCTGTCGGTTTTTGTGGGACCCCTCTTCTGACAGAATCGAAACGATATTTTTCCACATTTTACAATTATTTCGGGTCTAGGCACTCGGGGATTTTCCTTCTTTGAGGGGTTTTCCCTGTGATATGCGATAAGCGACTTGTCGCTAATTGCATATCAAAAACTACCCCCGTTTCTTGAAATGACCTCTGGTTTTGCTAATTTGCGCCAACGTGCATTACCATGGGCCAATGGTCTATGCGCGTGACCGACTGTCCTCATTGCTCCACTCTAATCACAAATTGCAATTGTTACGAGGATACCTCCAATAAGCTTGATCCTTATAAGACTTGTAGCCTTTGGCATAATTTTTAAAGAGTTCATGAAAACTCAGAGAGTGTTCTAGGATCCAATTTAGATCACGGCCTTCCCACTGAAAAAGCTTTTGGACCACCAAAATTTGGTTTTTAAGCATCAATCAAGTGAGGGTATAGATTCCTCGCTTTCCCAATTTCTATCCATTTTGCACTGCTTGATTTTGAACCTTTGAGTCCAATCCTGAGGTACTCGACATGCCCTTTGCGCATAGTTCTCACCTTCCTATCCAGAACTGTATCTTCCTACAATTCATTGAGATATTCAGGTAACAGATCATCAATAGAAGGCAATTGACTCTACTCTTCGGGATCTTCAATCAATGAAGCTTCAAATAGTCGCAAGCTTTCTGCATTAACAACTGAGTAGATGTGCATGTAAGCTGGTAAATCAAGGCGAAAAGCATTCTCACCAATTTTCTCAAGTATCTTGAAAGGTCCATACCTTATTGACTTCAGCTTCTTACCTTCACCTTGCATTCGGTCTTTGATGATATATAGCCAAACTTGATCACCAACTTGGAAACTATGCTCAATCTGATGCTTATCATGCCTTGCCTTGTACTTGGCTTGCCTTTTTTCCAGCTGTTCATGTACTGCCTGGTGAGTTTCTTGGATTTGTTCAATGAACTTGGTTGCCTTGTCCACATCACTGTTTCCATCAACTACTATGTCTTTACCAAAGACAAAATCCAAGGGAGACCTTGGTGTGAAACCAAAACAGGTCTCAAAAGGAGATCTCTGTGTGGAAGAATGTTTAGCTCAGTTGTAAGCACGTTGCACATAACATAAATGTTAATCCCAAAGCTTGGGATTCTTGCTGCAACAGCCTCTAAGCAACTAGATCATTGTCTTGTTGACCACTTCTATTTGGCCATCTGTTTGCGAATGAAAAGCTATGCTCTTCTTCAGTCTGGTGTCCATCAATTCCCACAAACTCGACCAAATTTTCCCAACAAATCCGGAATCTCAATCAGATACAATGGAAGTGTGTAATCCAAAATGAACCCATACATGATGAAAGAACAACTTTGTAGTTTGTTCAGCCGTAATCTGTTTGTTACAAGGCATTAAAATACACATTTTTTCGAACCTATCCACAACAACATACAAATAGTCATGACCTTTTCTAGATTTAGGCAGTCCGCCAACAAAGTCCATGGAAACACTTTCCAAAGGATAAGAAGGAACTACTAGTAGAGTGTACAAGCCTAGCTTTCTATTGTTGGGCTTTCTTTTAGCACACATGGTACACCCTCTTACATATCTAGAAACTGTTTCATTCATTTTCGGCCAATAACAAAATCTTTGCAACTGTGCAACTGTTTTACTTACACCAAAGTGACCTGATATTAGAGAAGTGTGTGCTTCTTGAATTATCTTTACTCTTTCAGTTTGAGGAATGCATAACTTTCCAAAATGATACAAGAGTTGGTCCTTAACATGATAATCCAATTCTTCTACTTGTTTGCCATGACTTAAAGTTGCATATACATCTTTAAAATCTATATCTTGAGCATACTATTCAATGTAGCTTTCATGCAATATTGAATTATGCTTGAGTATAGTAGATGCACTTATGATTGGTCTGGACAACATATCTGCAACTTTATTGTGTATGCCCTTTTTATATCTGATGACAAGATGAAACTGTTGTAGAAAACCCATCCACCTATAGTGTCTTGATTGTTGCAACTTAGTTTGTGAGTGCAAATATTGAAGTGGTTGATGATCAGTATGTATAACTGTCTCTTTGACCATTAAATAATGTTTCCACTTTTTCACACTATGTACTAATGCATACAATTCTTTATCATATGTGGGATAATTAACTACTACAGAATTAAATGTCTGAGAATGATGACATATGGGTTTATCGTGCTGCATCAACACTACTCCCATGGCATAGTCACTGGCATCCATTTCAATCTCAAATGGTATTTGAAGGTCGGGCAGTGCTAGTACTGGTGTTGTACTAATCTTTTCTTTTAAGGTGTCGAAGGCTTTCTACTATTTGCCTCCCCATTGAAACACCTTGTTCAATCCTGTTAAAGCATGTAAGGGAGCTGCAATCAAGGAAAAGTTAGAAATAAACTTTCTCCAATACTTTGCTGCTCCTAAGAAGCTTCTAACTTCTGTAGCAGATTTGGGTTTCGGCGAGTTTACAATGACTGCAACCTTAGAGGGATCTATCTTCAATTCACCACCCCCTACAATATGACCAAAATAATTCAAAGATGTTTTTCCAAATTCACATTTTGATAACTTAACATAAATATTTTCTCTTTTCAAAACATCGAGAGTCTGATTTACATGCTTCAAATGTTCTTCCCATGTTTTACTAAATATAAGAATGTCATCTAAATATACAATGACAAAATCATCAATTAAAGGCATAACTAACCACTCATACAGTCCCTAACATTCTCCATGAGCCATCTTTCTTTCTCACCAAGACAATTGGAGACCCACACCATGATGTGCTAGGTCTTATGAAACCTTTCTCGAGCATCTCCAGTACCTGCTTCTTGATTTCTGCATTCTCTAAAGCGGACAACTTTTTATACCTGTGGCTGTGGTTGTTGTTTCATCCCCTGATTCTGACCCCAAATCCTTCTGAATAGCTGCAGCAGTCTCCTTCTTTTTGCCATCATACTTCTTGGGTTTCAACTCCAGATGCAGAATCCAGCAATGTTCATCATCATTCCCATCCTTCTTGTAGTGAGTGCATGAAGTCTTGGTCTTTTGTACAGCATTTGTCTTCCTCTCTTTCCATTTTTGTTTTCTCTTTTCCTCGTTCTTGCTTGCAGTGAGTTTCGATGATCCCCCAACTTCTAGGTTCACATTCTTGCCTCTAGCATCTAGATGTGTAGCTTGAACAGATACCTCATCTATGCTAGTGGGATTAAACATGAGAATGGTGTGCTTTAAATATCTATGTAGACCACCTATATACTTCAGCAGAGTTTTAGGTGAGTCTAAAGAAATTCCTAGAATCAAAGCTCTTTTTCTAAATTCTTGGGTGTAGCCTTGTACACTTTGCCCTTTTAATTGTTGAATAGTTTGCCAACTCATCATGGCTTGCTGCATATAAACTAGTGGATAGAATATTTTTTAATTGCAGAAACAAATTCACTCCAGACATAAATGATTTTACAATGCTTCTTCATGTCAGCTTGTGTCCTGCCTTCCCACCATACCAAGGCAGTGCCTCCAAGGCGTAGGTTGGCCAGCTGAATCTTACTTTTGTCTGAATCAATGTTCTGCACTACTGAATCAATGCTCTACACTATGCAATACACATCAATCTGTCTAATCCAATTGTCCAGCTTCTCTGCATTCAACTCTCCTTCATATATCGGCAAATCA
Source organism: Pinus tabuliformis (assembly GCA_031772625.1). Classification (NCBI taxonomy): domain Eukaryota; kingdom Viridiplantae; phylum Streptophyta; class Pinopsida; order Pinales; family Pinaceae; genus Pinus; species Pinus tabuliformis. The sequence continues at coordinate 313,411,947 of CM062816.1, read as the reverse complement.
AATTTAACATCTAATTTAATCAAATATGTTTTCTTTTTATTTTCAGGGCTATTAGGAGGTGTGGGAAGCTTTTCTTCTTTCCATTTTCCTTTAGAATGGTCATGGAGGAGAGATTCTTCTGCTCCTTTATCTTGTTTGGAGTTTGATGAATCTTCGTCTATACCTTTCTTAAATTCTCTGTACATTTCCTCTACCATGGCTCTCATGGTCATGAAACTATCCATGAACTGGGAGTCTGATTCCAAGGGACTTTATTCTACCATTTTCCTCTTAGGATAGACTCTTCCAATTTCTGGGTTAGCTTCAACCAATTCTCCTTCTCCTAATTTGAGCTCTGTCCTAGTTAGCATTCAACAACAAATTCCAGCACAAGCTTGTCTAACCTTAGCAACCTAGAGCTTTGATACCACTTGATCTGGAATTTGATAGACAAACAATAAGGTATTACAGACTCATGTGCATGGATGTGCCTATGTTACTTTGTGCAACGGATTGATAAGATTGTGAAATACACAGGCACAGAAGCAGTTAAGGAAAACATAACAGGAAAACATATAGACACAACAAGTTTAATAAGGAGTTCGCCCAATACTCCTGGGATACATCTTCCGGTCCAGCTTTCAGTGGTGGCCTCTCTATTATGTTTTCCAAGCAGATTTTTTACAATAGTGAGCTCAATTTGAGTCTCACACAATAGATATAAATCAGCAAGACTGTACTTGGATCCCCCAAGTCTCTGGAGTACACAGACTCTTCTCACTGAACTCTTGACCTCTATTGGTCATAGTCGTATGAGCCCAATCTGAGACTCATACATGACAGGCATATACAAAGGATTTTGCTTGAAACTCTCAAGCCTTCTCTGGCTCTGTCTTGCTCGATGTTGCCTTTGCTCCTGCAAGTCAACTCGGCTTCTTCTCTCTTAGCTTGCTTTCTTACTGGTTTCCTAACTTGTTTGCTTCTCTCTCTGTCAGTTCGTGGCTTTAAAGCTAATCTACTTTCTGATTGTTCATTTCCCCTGCCTCTGCTCATTTGAATCCCTCTGTTCTATGTAATCATCATTGTATAATGCCTCACAGGGAGGTGGCCACCTATTTCATAATGAACTGAGTGTCAGTTCTCTTGGAAGTTTTCAAAATGACCGTTTATTCTGTTAACTCCAAGAACATCCGCGAAACACGACCTTCTGCCAATGCATCGTCCACGTCGGACTTCAAATCCTATATAACTCTATCTGTTTTCCTCGTCAAATCTAGTCATCCATCGAAACGCATCTCTGCCATTGATATGGAGCCTCCAAATCCAACAGTCATCGTCCATATCGAGCGGGTAAGTAACATGACGTTTACCCGTCTGATGTGAGCGGTTTTCTCTCTCTTCCATCGGATGTGTGGCAACCATTGTGTGGCATCAAGTGGGACTTGGTTGAAACCACTTACCGATCGCAGCCCTTCCGATATTCTGCCGATTTTTGTGGGACCCCACTTCTAACAGAATCGGAACAATATTTTTCTTCATTTTACAATTATTTCGGGTCTGGGCGCTCGAGGCTTTTCCTTCTTTGAGGGGTTTTCCCTGACTTGTTGCTAATCACATATCAGAAACTACCCCCGTTTCTTGAAATGACCTCTGGTTTTTCTAATTTGCCCCAGCGCGTTACCATGGGCCAACAGTCTGCGCGCATGACCGATGGTCCTTGTTGCTCTGCTCTAATCACAAATTGCAATTGTTATGAGGATACCTCCAATAAGCTTGATCTTTATAAGACTTGTAGCTTTTGGCATAATTTTTAAAGAGTTCATGAATACTTAGAGAGTGTTCTATGATCCAATTTGGATGATCGGGAGAAGCTGCCAAATTGGGAATGACTATGGTCGTATTTGATGCAGGATGAGATGAAGAGGAATACCATGGATGGATATATATCAAAGACGGATGATGAAGAGAATTGTTCCTTAGCGATTAAGGCGAGGAAGGGGAAAGGTAAAATTTCTCATTCAAAATTAGATTCTTATCATGGAGGTAAGAAGAAGGACATTACAAAAGTTAAATTCTTTCATTATCACAAGATGGTTCACTTTGCTACAAATTTTCCATTGAAGAAGTCCAAGGAGAAGTCCGCGAGAGGAGCGGTGAGTGAGGATTTGGCCTCCCAATTTGAATTGGATTTTTCCCTCATTGCATGCATGGTGTCTTTAATGATGGGAAGTGGGAAGTGTTTGGTACGTAGACAGTAGAGCTTCTTTCCACATGACTGGCGACAAAGATTTATTCATGGAACTGGAGGAGAAAGATCTCAAGATGCATATCGAGATGGGTGATGACGGTAAGTATAATGTTACTGGCATGGGAACTATTACTTTTTAGAGGAAGCATGTGGCTCCACTCACCTTGAAGAATGTTATGCATGTACCCTGACTGACAAAGAACTTGGTATCCATTGCCATGCTTGAGGATAGAGGCTATGATGTGATCTTTTCGAAAGGAAAGGCGTTCCTTCGACACATAGCCACGAGTCAAGTAAAGAAGATAGAGATTCGAGTTCAGAATCTTTATAAGACAGAGGCAGAGGATTGTGCTACTTTGAGTCCAAAAGTGGAAAAGAAGTTGAGTCGAAACATCGGCGAGCTGTGGCACAGGCGATTGGGGCACTTGCATCATGGGGCTTTGAAGATATTGCAGCAAATATATATCGGTCTTCCCAAAGGTATGCTTGAGCAAGTTTATACATGAAAGGGTTTTACTTTGGGAAAATACACCAAGTCTTCCTTTGGAGACAGATATAGTTGAGCAGAGTCTATTATGGAGAGAGTACATTTAGATGTGTGTGGACCATTCTCGATAGCATCCACAACAAAAAACATGTATTATGTTATATTTGTTGATGACTATTCTCGTAAATACTGGGTATTTTTTATGTAGAAAAAGGATCAAACTTTCACAAAGTTTTGTGAGTTCAAAGCATTGGTAGAGAAAGAGTCTGGAAAGAAGGTTAAATCTCTACGAAGTGATAACGGTGGTGAGTATGTCTCCAATGAGTTTAAGAACTTCTGTGCAGCGGAAGGGATTAAACGAGAGTTGACGGCACCCCATAACCCTCAACAGAATGGGGTTGCCGAGAGGAAGAACAAGAGCATAGTAGGGGCAGCAAGGGTGATGTTGCATGATTAGGGCCTACCACTACACTTGTGGGCTGAGGCATGCAACACAACGGTTTATGTTCAGAATTGTAGCCCACATCAGATACTTGAGATGAAGACACCAAAGGAGGCTTATTCCAGTAAGAGGCTAGATGTTGGTCACTTCAGGATTTTTGGGTCATCTGTTTATTGCCATGTGACCAAGGATGCACGGAAGAAGCTTGAGTCAACAGCAGAGTTTGGGATATTTTTGGGGTACAGTGATACACCCCACAACTATCGGGTGTACATGTCGACCAGTCGGATGACAGTGGTTCACAGGGATATCAAGTTCGATGAGGAGAAGGCCATGTGAGTATCCCTTGAGAGGGAGCTTGAGCTACATGCGAATGAGGAGATTTTAGCTCCTAAGGTTGAGGGGCCTCATATTTATGTGGAGAAGCCACATGCAGAGGTTTAGAGAGTGGAGACATCCACTGAGGCAGAGTCTTCCAAAGAGGGAAGAAAGTGCACTAGAGAGGCTCACAGATTGTTGGATGATGCACGAGAGAATGTGGGAGCACCCTCTTCTCAGCGCAGATAGAGGAGGTCACCAGAGAGTTACACTGGATACATGGCACTTATGGGTGCATGTGTTGTGATAGAGCCATCTTTCTTTCAGGAAGAAGTGCAGCGGTTGGTTTGGGTTGATGTGATGGTGGAGTATGACTCCATAGTTTGAAACATTATTTTGGATGTGGTCTTGAGACTGGAGGACAAGTCATTTGTGAGCTCTCGTTGGCTTTACAACATAAACCAAGCTACAGATGGTAGTGTGGAGAAGCATAAGGCCAAATTTGTGGCCCATGGATTTTCATAGGTAGAGGGGATTTACTCTGATGAGACCTTTTCTCCTATTGCAAGGTACTCGTCAATTAGATATATTTTGGCACTATCAGCACAGATGGGTTGGAATATCCATCAAATGGATGTGAAGACTTCCTTCCTCAATGGCATGATTGAGGAAGAGGTGTACATAGAGTATCTCGAAGGTTTTAAAACCTTGGACCATGAGTCACATGTGTGCCGACTCAAGAGAGCAATGTATGGGCTAAAGAAAGGACCTCGCTCTTGGTACACCAAGATAGATAACTACTTCACTGGGTTGGGCTTCACGAAGAGTGAAACAGATGTGAACCTATATCACATAGTGGTGGAAGGTAAGTTTTTTATCATTGTACTTTATGTAGATGATCTCATACTGACAGTTGATGAGAATCTCATCAGATATTGCAAGGAGGACTGTGCAATAGAGTTTTAGATGAAGGACATGGGGCTCATGCATTAATTTCTTAGCATGGAGGTATGGCAGGGAGATGGGGAGTTGTTTGTATCTTAGGGCAAGTATGCCAACGAGATACTCAGGAGATTCTGCATGGAGAGCATTAAACCCAAAGAAGCTATTGTTTACAGGCAGCTTGTGGGTTCACTCATGTACTTGGTGAACACACGACTGGATATGTGTTATGCAGTTAACCATCTTAGTCAAGCGATGGTTAGGCCTACCAAGTTGTATTGGAAGGTAGAAAATCATGTATTGAGATACCTCCGAGGCACTACTCAGTTAGGGTTTTGGTAAAGACGAACAAAGGGAGTCAAGCTTCAAGGCTTCACCAATGAAGATTGGGAAGGGAGTCCATCTGACAGGAAGAGAATATTAGGAGGGATCTTTACTATTGGACCAATGACAGTTTATTGGTACAGCAAGAAACAAATATTTGTTGCACTTATTTCGGTAGAGGTAGAGTACATCGCTGCAATTCAGGCAGAATGTGAGGTTATCTGGATGAGGAAAATCATGGTTGGTTTGTTTGGTCAGCAAATGGATCCGACAATGATTTATTGTGATAATCAGAGTTGTATCAAACTCTCTAAAAATCTAGTCTTTCATGATTGGCCCAAGCATATTGATATTTGGTATCATCATCTCAGAGATTATGTATTGAGGTCGATCATGTTGTTAGATTACATTCCCACGGAGGAGAAAGATATTGACATCTTGACAAAGGCATTGTCAAGATGTAAATTCGATTTTCACAGAGACATGATTGGGGTAGTTGATAATCCCTTTCTTGTTGAGAGGGAGTGTTGAGAAATGAAAACAATAAATTCCAATTTAATTTTTCCTTCAATTAAACTGTGAAATAAATTTGAATTCTATTCTCATAACAACTTAAAATAGTTAAATTAAGTTTATTAAACTTACTTAACTTAGGAAATTCGAGTTGGAATTCTTTTGGAAGTCATGTATATGTTCTCCCTACTTTGTAGGAGTCCAGTGTGAGTTAATTGTGAGTTGTAAAATAGAAGACTCAGTTTCATGAGTCAGTTCAGTTAAATTAGTTCTCAAACTAATTAAGAGAACTAATAGTGAGTTAACAGTCAGTGGTGATAGTAATAAACTCCACCAGTGCTACTCTAGTTAACTGAATATTTACTCAGCAAAAACTCATACATGACAATTCTGAGAAAGACCAAGTTGAGACTAGAATGAAGGGATAGTGTACTATTTGTTTTAGATTTTTCTGAGTTTCACTGATAGTGTATGCAATCAGGAACTGATCCTTGATGGATTGCGCTATTTTTAGAGGCTTTATTTCCCTTTAAATACAATATATCCTTCATAAGAATTACACATTGGAATAGAGACTTGGAGAGCTTGTGAATTAGCTAAGCTTTGGCCTTGAGCTTACTTATGAGTTGGAGATTGAATTTGTTGAGTGTTGGTATTTTTCTTGAGAGAACAAGCATTGTAATTTCATCTTGATTTTCCAGATTAATACAAAATAGATAGTGGGGTTTTGAGTTGTGGCTTTCCCTGGATATTTATTGTGTTATGTTCTTTTGATTATCTTCCTCTATTGATTATTGTTTGCTCGATGTTTATGGGTTTCCCCTGTAAAAAGTAGAAGTAGATTATTGTCTCTTGCTTTAGCAAATTTAATTAGCTTGTGACTCTACAAAATTTTCTATAGAATACATAGAGAACCAATAAGAGGCTCCCAAAAAATTGAAGGAAAACTTGGTTATAGCACAAAATAGGACAAACCAACAAGCATATAACATCGTAGTGAAAGGAATTTTGAAGTGGGAGATTGGCTATTTTTTAAGGCTACATCCATATCAACATATATCTCTTAAGTAACAAAAGAAGAAAATAAATTAGCACCAAATTATTATGTCTCATATAAGCTGTTTCAAAGGATTGGAAGTATGGATTAAAAATTGGACTTGCATCCACCTCCATGTGGAAACTTAGTGTTCCATGTTTCTTGGTTAAAGAAGGTAATTAGAGACAATATCTTAGTCCAAATTGTTTTAACAAAGAGTAATGAAGATGGGGAGATCATAATAAAACAAGAAACAATCCTTGAGATTCTTGTAACCAATGTTAATACTAAGAGGGGAGTGAATTAGTATTAAGGCTAATTTAATTTTAATGCTAATATATATATTTTTACTTGGAAATCATTCATGTGAGCAACCATGATCATGTTTTGTAAAAAACAATTCAACTCAACGAATGAACATGTGCACTAATAACATGAGCAACATACACATATAAACACAAAGGATTTAATGTGGAAACTGAAAAGGGAAAAACCACCAAACTTTGGTTATTATGATGCAAAATATGATATCCTACTATATTTACTTCGTAAGTGTTTGCGAGAACCAACTCACAGGAAGAACCAAATCCATTAGATTGTTTTCTAGCACCAACTATCAAGGCGTCCCAACTCTCTTCTTTGCAAACACCTGGTCAACTTACCAAAAGCACCAAATTCATGGATTTATTGCAAGAACCCACTTGTAGGAGGCACCATCCTCCAAGTTATCTTCATAAACCCACTATATGGAAGCTCTAACCCCTTATTTTATTGGATCTAACCCACAGTCAATAAGGAATTTACTACTCTCTTTTTTTTACTTTCACTCAACCTTTATAATAACTTTTCATTCACTTTTTGGCTCTATGTAATAGCCAAATCTATGCCCTTTATTCACCTCAACATCATTCCAAGCATCATTCCCTCTATTCTCAGCCCTCTACACCAAACACATACTTAGCAGCACTCAACTCTCAGCCTTCTCTTCTACAAAGGAACACTCGGCCTCCCACTGCAACATAATTTCTCTCAGCCTTCTCTTCTACAAAGGAACACTCGGCCTCTCACCGCAACATACTTTCTCTCAGCCTTATTTGATCCATGGGCCCTCTTGGCCTTACTCAGCAACACACTCTCACACATATCTCTCCATAACTCTCTTCTATGATCAACATAACCCACAACTATGTTGCATTCCACATGTTTCACTATTGCAATCATGTGTTTTCTTCTTTTGATACACAAGGATCGATGTTGGAACTTCTATGCATCACTCTACCTTAGTGTACTATAGAATGGCTCACCATTCTATTGGTCTGTCTTGTTTCTCAATCATTGGAAGTGAATTAAACTAGAGAATTGGCTTTGTAGTGTTTTCCCATGTTGAGAATTGAATTTATGTCCAGCCTGCACACCCGAGGAGTACCACCATTAAATTCATCCTATTTAATCAGCATGGCTCTCCATTGTAGCTCTTTAGACTCACATAGCTCAAGATGTACTTCATCATGTCTCACTAATTTGTGGTCTAATCTCCATTACTCTCAGGACTATTTCTTCATGGAGAATAAATGTAACACGTAGTCAACCTTCTTAAGTTCTTGATATGAATCTTATTAACTATAGTTGATATGTTGTACAGATTTTGTGCTCAAGTAGTCTCACCCATGCTATGGGAATATATCCATTAATCAACTCCGATGATTGTGCTCCTCACTGCCTTGTTTATATTTTCTCTACAATCGCCATTAACTCCAACAACGCCTTTTGTGCACTACCATATTTAGTGAAGTCACCAAATTATGCTTTCTTAAGCCAAAATGTTGCTAACCTATTCAAGTTGCCTTCTCTGACTGTAGAGAGCTCCCAAATATGGCATATATGCCAAATATAGCACATAGTGCTAAGTTGGTTGCTTACTCATTCATGTGATATGCCCATAGTACTTTAAGTTAGGCCCTTGACACTTCAGTCCTTTTATATGCGTACATAGTGATTTTCATCATATAGCACAAGCGCCCCTTTTGAACTCCCCACAACGCCTTTTTATTGTAATAAATGTGAAGGCCCTCGGTCTCATAACACATGAAACCTTCAAAAAATCAATTCTTGGATGTGCCTTTCATTAGTTTATAGAGACATTAATTGTTGTCAAATTTCAAATCCTGGGCATGTTTCCCTGACCTTTTACAATGGAGCATCTTCAAATATCTTCAAGGTATAACCACCAAGGTGATGTTCCTTGTGGAGTCCCCACTCTGATGACTTTTTCTAATGAGAAAATTATTGGGGTGATGTGTCTATGTGGTTCCTCATTCACAATTCCTCCTGAGCTTAATCTAATCTACTCACTTTGCACCTGTGCTCACCACAGTGTCGCAACGCCTTGTCACCTCGAAGTTTCAAACTCAAGTCCCCTTGGGAACTTCTTGGGAAAATATTACTAAGGTAATGTGTCCCATGGGACTAGCCACTGCAATCATGGTCCAATCCAAAATTCATCGTGATGACATTACATGCAACCATGTCTACCACATATGCATAATTTATGTAATCAGTGCCCACTACCTCATGTCACTTCCTAGGTAGTCGAAATCACCCCAATATTTTTTGTTGAAAAGTGTGCAACAAGAAATGCTTGTTGAGAATGCAACACGATGATGGAGCTTAGTGGAAAGGAGTCGCCTTCACTAAGTGGACCCGCAGGCAAATTATGGTGCAAAGTATATTTTTGGATCATAGAAGGAGTGATCACAGTAGGAGTGATCACAGTAGGAGTGATTACAGCAGGAGTTATCACAGCAGGAGTGATCACAGCAGGAGTGACCAGAGTCTATTTTTAGACTGTTAGTCAAAAATAGAAAAGTCAAATATTATTGTCTCATAATAATATTTAGACTATAAACTTTATCTTATCCTCTTGGAGCACTTCAGTTTGAGCTACAGATGTGGCACATGCAGCTGACAGAAGGAAATACACTTTTCTTATGTGTTAGTTGAGCTATTGCATGCAGGACATCAGTTACAACTCATGTGGTTGAGTTCTGTGGAGTTAGATGAGCAATTAATGGAGTTGTGTTCAGTTTGACTTAGTTGAACTAGTTGTATTTAGTCTAACTAATCAATAGACTAAGTGATGAGTTGTGTGAATTAGTTATTAATTAATTCACTAATTATTAACTCATAATGCAACTGAAGAATACATCATTTAACTCAGTGCATGTACAGTTCAGTGGAGACAAGTGTTAGAGGTTGAGATTGCTATCAGTTGTGCATGAGATTGTGCACATGCATGGGATTGAGTTATGCCAATGATCTCTGCGTAGTGTGGGCCAATACCAAGTGAAATATAGCTTTTTATCACGTGATTTACAGTGTGGGTGATTTTCACAAGGTAAATAGGAGTTTGGATCAGCCATTCTCATTCATTCTCTTGCAGGGTTGTGCAGTGGAGGCAAGCAAAGCAGCGGAGGAGATTTGGAGATCAGATCTAAGCTGTATTATGTGTAACAGGTGGAGATAGTACTGATTACTTGTGAGGAGTATTGTATTATGTTTGTTACATGTTCTCAATCAATATAATATACAGATAGTTGGGTTTTTAGCGAGATTCTTTCCCCGGGAAAATACTATGTTGACATGTGCGATTGATGCTTCTATGTGTGCATGTTATTGTTTCTACTTCTGTAAATTGATGATCAACATAGAGGAGGTTATGTATTATGCATGTATTCTGCAATAGTGTATAATCGAGATAATCTCTGTTGAATAAGTGTCATATTATTCAAAATTTCTACATGGTATCAGAGCTGGTTGATTTGTAGAAAAAGTTCTACAGGATATCAAAGCGAGGATTGATCATCAGATCTATTATTCAGAAAGTGTTTAAATTTTATTTCTTCAGGCAAAGTCTGTAATCGGGCCAGGTAGCCTCTAGATTCATCCTTCTTTTGGAAGGTGAGATATCTGGTAAAAGCCCATACAGTCAATCTCTGTACGAGAAATAATTTGTTCTCACGAATTTTAGATCAGAAGCGGTTGAGTTTTGAGTTGGTGGAATGGCACTCAAAGATAAACTCAAAAACATTAAGTGTGAGAATGGAGACAGTATGCCCCAGTATCTCACGAAGTTCACCCAATGCCAAGATGAGCTAGGAAGTGTGGGGGTAACTGTTGAGGATGACGATATGGTGAGTCTAGCACTCCTTGGCCTTCGTAAGAGTTGGCATAGCTACCAGGACTCGGTGAATGGAAGGGATAAATTTCCAGGATGGGAGAGACTTTGGTCGGAACTTGCGCAAGAGGAGATTAGATGGTGCACCAGAGATAGTTCTTCATCTATGCATGATGAGGAGAATTGTGCCTTAGCGATTAAGGTGAAGAAGGGGAAGGGGAAGGTTTCTCTTTCCGAATCCAGTTCTTCCAATGATGGAAAGAAGGTTGACAAGTCGAATGTGCGATGCTTTCGTTGTCATGAGTTGGGCCATTATGCTACTAATTGCCCAAAGAAGAAGTCCAAGAATGGATCCAGGGAAGGATCTGAAGGTGAGGTAGCCTCACTTGCTTCACAGTTTGAGTTGGACTTCACACTTTTTGCATTCATGGTTTCATCCATGGTGGGAAGTGGTTGGTTTCTTGACAATGGAGCTTCTTTCCACATGACCGGTGACAAAATTGTGTTCAGTACTTTGGAGGAGAAAGATCTCCAGATACTCATAGGGATGGGTAATGATGAGAAGTATAGTGTCTCAGGTGTAGGCATGGTTATTTTTTAGAGGGAGCATGGAGCTCACCTTACCTTGACCGATGTCAAGTATGTACCAGGACTGAAGAGAAACTTGGTGTCGATCGCGATGCTGGAAGACAGAGGCTATGATGTAGTCTTCAGTAAGGGAAATGTTTTCCTTAGACACATCATCACTAGACAGGTGAAGCAGATTGGTTCACGGGTAAAGAACCTGTATGCTCTTGAGGTTCAAGACGCATGCAAAGCCTTGAGAAGTGAGGCAACTGATGGAGACTTGGTGGTTTAGAGGGAGCGTATATTACCTCTCAACATGCAGAGCCAGAAGAAGTCTCAGACGATTGTGGAGGAGCCACGATTGGTGCAGTAGCTTCAAGAGGTTGTGGAGCAGCCACAACAAGGGAAGTTGAGAGGAGATCGAGTAGAGACATCTACTCATGCAGAGACCTCTAGTAGAGGGAAACTTCGAACCAGGTGGGCTGAGGGATCGCATGCAGCCATACCTCCAAGTAGGAGGTGGGGTGATGTGGATTGATTGTCCCAAGGAGGAGGGGCAGGACCCTTGAGGTACCCAACCTCTTGGATGAGACCTTGGTACGGGAGCCTCAATGTGGAGTAGCAGGAATTGATTGATTGGGTAGAGACAGATGCAGATGGAGCAGCAGAGAGAGCGATAGTGCAGGGAATCCCAGGACAGCGCATAGCATGCAGGCTACAACAATGTGAGAGGCACAAGTGTTTTGCACAGTGCTAGGTGGCATAGAGAGGTGTGCAATGGTGTGAGATGCATGGAGATGTTGCAGTAGCGCAGATGTCAGAGAGGGAGCACTTGTCAGCAGCAGGTAGAGCTTCAGCACCAGAGTATGTTCCTAGCCCAACAGAATGGTCAGTTAGGAGTTTTTTTTTTGTTTCGAGTGTTATTGGAGCAAAGTGGACCGGGCAGATGTGTTGCATGCAGAACATTCCATAGTTTCAGGATCGGGTTTGAGAGGAAGCCTTTCTTTTTGAGATGGAGTGTTGAAAAGTGTGCAACAAGAAATGCTTATTGAGAATGCAACAAGATGATGGAGCTTAATGGAAAGGAGTCGCCTTCACTAAGTGGGCCCGCAGGCAAATTATGGTGCAAAGTCTATTTTTGGATCATAGTAGAAGTGATCACAGCAGGAGTGATCACAGCAAGAGTGATTACGGCAGGAGTGATCACAGCAGGAGTGATCACAGCAGGAGTGATCAGAGTCTATTTTTAGACTGCTAGTCAAAAATAGAAAAGTCAAATATTATTGTCTCATAATAATATTTAGACTATAAACTTTACCTTATCCTCTTGGAGCACTTCAGTTTGAGCTACAGATGTGGCACATGCAGCTGACAGAAGGAAATACGCTTTTCTTATGTGTTAGTTGAGCTATGGCATGCAGGACATCAGTTACAACTCATGTGGTTGAGTTCTGTGGAGTTAGATGAGCAGTTAATGGAGTTGTGTTCAGTTTGACTTAGTTGAACTAGTTGTATTTAGTCTAACTGATCAATAGACTAAGTGATGAGTTTTGTGAATTAGTTATTAATTAATTCAATAATTATTAACTCATAATGCAACTGAAGAATACATCAGTTAACTCAATGCATGTACAGTTCAGTGGAGACAGGTGTTAGAGGTTGAGATTGCTATCAGTTGTGCATGAGATTGTGCACATGCATGGGATTGAGTTATGCCAATGATCTCTGCGTAGTGTGGGCCAATACCAAGTGAAATATAGCTTGTGCTCACGTGATTTACAGTGTGGTTGATTTTCACAAGGTAAATAGGAGTTTGGATCAGCCATTCTCATTCCTTCTCTTGCAGGGTTGTGCAGTGGAGGCAGGCAAAGCAACGGAGGAGATTTGGAGATCAGATCTAAGTTGTATTGTGTGTAACATGTGGAGATAGTACTGATTACTTGGAAGGAGTATTTTACTATGTTTGTTACATGTTCTCAATCAATATAATATACAGATAGTTGGGTTTTTAGCGAGATGCTTTCCCCGGGAAAATACTGTGTTGATATGTGTGATTGATGCTTCTATGTGCGCATGTTATTGTTTCTGCTTCTATAAATTGACGATCAACGTAGAGGAGGTTATGTATTATGCATGTATTCTGCAATAGTGTATAATCAGGATAATCTCTGTTGAATATGTGTTTATTATTCAAAATTTCCACATTTTTCAGTTGACGTCATCCTGATATTTTTGACTTCTTATGTCACACCTCCATCATCTTGTTGACTAAGCATGCCAACTATCTTCCACCTATACCAACTGTCGTGTGTCCTGCTCTTAGTGGTGCCATGTGTCACCTATTTTCAGCCCACTTTTCCACCTAAAAACCCCAATTTTTCATGCCATTTGTCATTGTCCCGGGCTGCTATGTGTCCTGGGACTTTTAGATGCTAATGGTATGTTGTCTTCATATGCCACTTGCATGCCACATCATCTTGTTGGTCTTATCCCTAGACTTTTAATTTGTGTTTCCTTTTGAACCTTCTGGGGAAAAACCTTTGAGGTGATGTAGGTCCTCCCTAATGTAGACCTTTGCCAATTAAAGAAACTCCTGAAATTACATGTCCTTGCCACCATGCCTACTAAGTCCCATGCTACCTGCCTACACCAATGGGAAAAATGTCAAGGTTAAGTGTTTTTGGGGCCTCCATGCCACTGTAGTTGTCACCTCGTCTTGGTACCTAGTCACCCTGGAAATAAAACTTGCACCTTATTTGGAAACCGTCGAGGTTTTGTGTCCCCTATGGGACTGCATGCCATATCTCCTAATATTTTCATTGGTCCACCATTGTGCCCACATGGTTTTTCTTGCCACTTGTATGTTAACTAAGTTGTAGGGCCCATAGAAAGAAAACCAAAATTTGACTTTTGGCCTTATAACTTTGACCTTCAATAACTTTTGATTTGTGAGGCCTTTTTTAGACATCAACATACCGTTGCAAATCTCTCTTTAAGAATTATCTGATTGTGCCATTTGTAGAAGAATTTAATATTAATATTATGCAGAGGTAGAAATTCCTTCAAATCCTATCCCATCTAACCACCATATTTATAATATTTATAGCTTCTTCACTTAACCTATTGCTATGATGGTTCTCTACTAAATATTGTAGCTACTAGAACATTGATCATATCCCTTGGCATAACCATCTTTACATGCACTTAAATTCCAAACACAAATACATCAATTTGACATCAATGCAAATGCCAACATATTAATCGCATCTATCAACTTAACAATGCCAACAATCTCCCCTTTTGGTATTGATTGCAACATCTCATTACTCCACATTGATGGCCACTCCTCGTGCTACATCCAGCCAACACAATGATTCCTTTGTGGTTGATGTCTTTCTATCAATGTTTTTCATTGAGTTTTCTCTCCCCTACATGGGCCACCAATAGCTTTTTCTACCTCTTTGACATCAATGGAAAAGGGATGAAATCTTCTTTCTCTCCCTTTCAATTAATTTCTGCTCATTCTTCTTCTTTCAAGGGAGAATATATCTTCTACTGGGGTACTTGAAGTATACCATCCAATATCAGCTATAAACAACATTGGAAAAGACACCTGAAAAAAATAATAATAATAATAATAATAATAATTAAAATTTTGATTAGTAGATGGGCATCCTGATATTGTATTTTCCTTTTATTAATACAAGGAGGATGAACATCCCTTCATGAAATCAATGTCAAGTGACTACAATGCCTAGTGTTAAGAACAATTATACTTGTGTCTTCTTGTAGTTTCTTCTCCTCTCTAAATAACTGGATATATATGATATGCTCACCCTAAACATATATTATCTCCTCTTTGAGTGTTCATCTAGTTCTAGACAATTTATGGCTATTGGCTCTCTCTTTTGCTTCTGACTGAAAACTCTCTCTTCCAATGCATATTTTGTACAAATTCATACTTCTAGTGGTATTGTTGTTGTTGTACATACCAACTATTAGTGATCCATTTTTCCTTTTTATTTTATTGTTTCTAATTCTTGAGTGACTATGTTCACCCCTGTTGATCTTCTTTAACAATCAACTCATCTCCCCCGATAATCATACATCTACCAATTTGGGTTTCTTCTTTAATAACACCAGTTAGTACCAATAAATCTATACCCATTGGATAGTTCAACAAGCAACCTCCCATGATTACTTCTCAAAAATATATGCTCATTTCTACAAAGGGTTACTCCAACTAATCCAAAGACTACCACTTGACATAGCGATCCCAAATGATAGCCAAGGAACATGCAAAGCAAACCACTTGTTTAAATGAACTCAATATTGCTAGGCATAATCAAATTTTCTACTTAAATGAAATAAGGGTACTCCATATAAGATGCAAACCTTTCATTCCCTGAGCAATCACTCTTTCTAAGACCAAAGGATGATGCTTGCATCTTTTAATAAAGTAGCTCCCTTGGAGCCAATTCTCTCTTCTTTTCTATGATCTCTTGCATCTTCTTTCTTTCTTATGTTTGGGGACTGATCCTAAGGATCAAATTCAAATTGGGGCCTCTTCTCACTCCTTACTTCTGCTGCAACTCCTCTCCAACATGCAACATAAAGTGATAATGTATCATCTCTCCTCATCAAACCATGTTAGTTTCTCCTTTTCTTTCTTCTAAAACCTTGTTATGTAAAAATAAATCAATTCCTTAAAGCAACAACAAATGGACTCAATCATACCTCCAATATTCATATGCACCTCTTTGTCTAATATTTCTTTATGTTTGCATCTAATTTCTTTTAGCTTCACTTGAAGTCGTTCTCTTCCTTTTAATGAAGATAAATTGTGCATCTACGGCCCTAAGTAGATTTTCCTCTCTTTTCTTCCAAACCTTCATAGGTTGAGTCTTAATAGGAGAATTAATTTTCAACTTCTCATTTATCCCTTTTTGGGATTTATATTGACTATTCAAGGCTAGAAGACACTTCTCATTTCCTTCCTCTTTCTTAATCCAAATCTTCTTATTGCATTTTTGCTTGATTTTTAGACAAGAATTACTTGAGATACTTCTGACTTTATTCAAGTTTCCTTGACTTTTAGCAATGAAAGAAATCTCGCAATCATTTTCTAGTTTATTTATTCTCATCTTCAAGCATCAAGTTCCTTCTTCTAATTGCATGCTCTGTGAGAAATATTTTGTCTTCTCATATCAACAGTCTGCCTCCTTATGCCCAAAATTTCCATAGTTGTAGCATTCAACATGGTATAAGAATAGGGAAAAGGGTTTCAATTTCTCACAACATTTCCACCATTTCTTCTCTTTTTGTTATCATACCCAATCCTTGGGTAATTATCATATCTCTTATTACTACCACTATACTCCTTTTTGGTCATCCTATGCATTCTTGGTTTGTTGCTACCCAACACATTTTTTTTCTTGCATACCATATACAATCTACGACTTTATGACCAAAAATGTTGCAAGAAAAATAATAACCATTGAACCAACCTTCATACCTGGGAGTATTTATCCTTTGATGATCATTTCCTTGAGGGATAAAGGAATTATTTTGATTCTTCATTAGCTTATTGTGGCTAACTGAAATTCCACCTCAAGAAATTCTATATTGATGCTACCTCTTATGGATATTCATTTATTTTCCTCATTGTTGCTACTCCTTAGGTATGATACCCTCTTTCCTTTGTTGTTGTTCAAAATTATGTTTTTGTTGTTCCTTTCCTTGCTACCTCTATTATCTAACAAAAACCTTTCCTTTATTGTTGTTCGAACCTTCAACTATCTCAACTTGATTAGACAATTCTTTGACCTTTTATTTCTTGGAGCTTTATTCTTCATTGAATCCAGGCTAGATTTAATGAGAGGAAACATTTTCTTACTAAGGATCTCATCCAAGGCCTTTGATCTCTTCTCAAGCTTCTGATATTGAGGAAGTTATTCGATGGTATTTTCTAAGTCATGTTTCAATGAGACTATTTCAGCTTGTAGTCTCTCACAATAGGCTTCTCTTTCATTCAACTGATTGGTCAACATGTCATTCAATATGACATCCTCTCCTTGTTGATAATTTAGATCAATATTTGTTTTTCTCAACTTATCATTCTCAAGCTCATATTCTTACAACTATTAATTTTTCTTGAGATTGGTTTCTGAAAGCTTCTTGATCTCTTGGAGAGAAGAGATGAGCTTCTTCCTAATATAGATCCTCTCATATAGATCTTGTTCTTTACTATCATAGGTGCTATAATAATGAAAACCAATATATAGACCCATTTTTTAATCCAAAGGTTATTTCATGGAGGAGAGAAGTATATGTTGGATTCCAACGAACATTTTGGTAAAATTTGTTAAGTATGGGACCGCGTAGGAGGATCAAGGAGCACGGAAGGTATAAATAGTGTGCAGCAAGGGGATGGCATAGGAGGAGAGGCACGACACAAGGAGACATTGTGTAGGTAGGAGACGATGGTGTCCAGGGAGAAGATATGCATGCAAGGAAGACTAAGCGGTTAGGATTTTGCAACAGTGGTGAAACAAGTAAGGGATGTTGCGGCAAGGAAGAAGTTATAGATATTTTGCAAGTAAAGGGAGGATAGCAGAGTGGAGAAACAAGGTGGGAGATACTTCGAAAGATGGTTAACACACATGAGCCAACTCAAAAGTGGAATCAGGAAATTTCCTAATGCCCCATGGGACAGTTGGAACAATAGAGAAAAGAGTCAAGAAGGTTCAAAGGGCTTCCTAGCAGAGATAAAAGGGAATGTTTAGGTCAGATCATAGGTTAGAAGGTGAAACATAAGAGCTTGCTCAGAAAAGGATACACCAAGTAATTAGCTTTTTAAGAAGAAGAATGTTATTATGCGTGTGTTATATATGTCTATATTCATCTACCTATAGCCGTAGGAATGGATTGTTGATTTTGTAACTGTTATGCATCCTTGATGTAAAGTTCATTTATATATATATAGTTGGTTCTACATTGTAGATGGTTCCCTATTTTATATGTGGTGCAGATCTAATGGTTGGTGAGCCCAGTGTTGTAATTGTTACATTGTAGCAAATGGTGCCTTTTGATTATATAATGATATAATATGATGAATGGTTGGGTTTATCCTTATGGTGTGAATGATTGTTTGAATGTATGTTTTTGTTGATGGCATACAAAGACATTATGTATTTAACGTGTTGTTGTTTCCATAAATGTTCATGAATGTCTTGAATGGTCTGGTCATTTGTAAGCTTGTTAATATATTTATTTATTATTTCATCTGTGTAAAGAATGAGCATATGGTATTGTGGATGTCCTCCCTAATCATTGAAGGTGAAAGACGTTTTATACCCCTGCACATTGTCAAGTGTGACCTATGCGCTATCTTGTGAACCAGGGGTATCAAAAAGCCCCGTGCGATGCACAATTCTAGGACAATGGTGAAGTATGTGTCTGGTGGGAGTCTAGTGTCACAAGTCATAGATAGTGCTATCGTACTGCGAAAACCTAGTTCTAATAGTCACCCATTAGCATCTCGGGTGAGACTTCACCAATCCTATGGGTGTTGCCGAAAGGGCCGATGATGAACGAGTTTTTGTTGGCAACTACATATAAAATCTAGGATTTGTCAGAACCTCACATGCCAAGAAATGGTTTCATTGCTAGAACAGGGATGGTCATGTGATGGGATTGTCTTGTAGGAATATGGAAGCCCTGGAACCCCAACAAGGAGGAGATTAATTGATGGATTAATCAGAAGGAACACAAGTTTGAAACAAAAGAGATCAGGGATAATAAATCAAGCATGGAGAAATGGCTATAGAAGCACGTCTATTCTAACTTCCATGAAGTATTCTTCACAGAATTCCTAAATATCCTAATAGAGTGTATTCAATGACTAAAGGACAATAACTCGACATATCACCATGACAAATAGGGGAGGTGGTATGGTAGCTACAAGCAATAAGTAATAAAACCTCTCACATTGTAAACTTATGGTTTGTAAGTGTGTTTGAACGATACATTTTTAGTTTGTAATGGAAGTGAGAGTGTTATATACTATAGTGGAGCGAAAGTTTCTAAACGGACCAAGAGGCATTTTCGTATGGTCATTTCCATTAGACATCAAGATGTTGTTATACGACCACCGAGTTCTACCTCTGGAATCAGTTAACATGAGCATCTAGGTCGTTCGCCTGTAAGGGGAAGTGGGGGAGAACCAGGAGATGTTATGAGAAGAAGGAAGGAGAAGAAGTAGGAAGGTTGTGGTAGAAGATGATAGTAGGTCTAGGAGTGCACAAGTGAAGGAGAGAAGAGATAGTATGGAGAAAGATATTTTCAAGGGTGGCATTTTGAGGAGTGGAAGGAGGTTTTGATGGGTTGATGCGAGAGGAGGTTGATCATCATCGTTGTTTGCCGAGAGGAGGATACTGGAGAGAGGGGCTAAGAGAGGCCACCGAAGGATAAGGAGTAGTGCTAGTGACCAGGGCTACAAAGGAACACAATTTGGTATGCCACAGACAAAGGAAGAAGAAGGAGAGTAGCAGAGTTCATGCAATATAGAATCTTTGGAACTAGAACAACAGAATCATACCATTCCTGGTATTGATCTCACAACCCTATGTGCATCTACAAAATAGGAGTAAGTACTTATCACACTGATATGACTAGCATAGAGGGTAATTATAGTCAATGGGGATGAAATACCAGTAGCAGTGGGATTGGTTAAGATGTAGGAGGATCGACATAGGGTGCTCAAGTTTAGAGTGGTGTGCAATCAAGTGCGTAGTTTTCTAGTAGTTAAAAAAGTGCAGGTGTAGACCTACAAATAGTGTTGGGACTGAGGAATCAAAACAAAAAATGTTTGTGTGTGGATAGCCAACTAGGTCTAGGATGAGGCCACAAATATTGTGTAGGTAGAAGCAACTTTCAGGGACCGCGCATTGACATGGTATATGAAGTATAAAAGCACGACTCCAATTGGATAGAATAGGACTCTAAATGAGATCAAATAGGTTTTAATAAGGGAATTTTAGAAGTTGAATCAAAATCATAGTGCATTACAAAATTGAAGGAAATCAATTAAGGCCCAAGTGAGTTGATGTGGGACTTTGACCAATGATTCAAGGTTTTGAAAGATAGGATGACGTTCGAAATTCCAGATATGAAACATAAAGAATGTCTTATTGTTGGAGTACTAATGCATATCATGATATCATTGATGCAACAATGAATATGTATGTAGTCAGAGGCTTTATAACTTTCACTAAAACTAGAGGCTTTGCTGGCAGGAGGCGAAGAAAACAATGGCATGGCGGAGGTGCAGTAACAGCTAGCTACATTGACCTTACAACTTTAGGATTTGACAAAGGTGAATGAAAAGAAACAAGAGGTATATTGTACCATCTTTTGAATATAGATCCACCATAGGAACGAATGTAAATTACTAATAGATTATATGGAAATTGGTGCAACAAACCCACTTGCACGAGGTAGAGGGATGTGGTGTGAGATTTATTGAGTGTGGGGCCATATACTGGCGAGTTGTCCAACTTTGAATTAATATAAATCTATGGTCTACACTCTATTCTGTGATTCTACAAATCAGTGGGGCACGATATATGTTGCTTGAGGGGGCTCAGACCTAGGTTCAGAGTTAGTTTCTCTAACCAACAAAACCCTATACCATCGGCCCTCTCGACAACGATCTCCTCACGCAGACTGTAGTCTCACCTGAGGCGATATTGGGGGATGTTGGAACCAGGTTTCCGAATCCAGAATAATATGGAGTGTGGATCTTGACTTAGTCTTAGATATATTTCTGTGTTATGTGGTCTTGCTTAGTATTATACTGAATCTGAGTTATTCATATAAAAAGACTACTCACAGATCTAAACTCTATCTATTGTGCATAAATCAATGGACCCTAACTATAATTAATTGTAACAACATTCAGATATGAATTCTGATCTTGCGCAACAAAAGTAAACAGTAATTACATAAAGTAAAGCACAAAATGTAAGTATAAATATCTTCCTTCAAAATATTCTTTATTAACTTCAAATCTTCACAATTGCAATCTTTCTTACCATGCGCACACAGCTGCAGACTTACCAAGGTCTCTGCGCACATTGCTGCAGGAGCCTTCCCCTTCGCTTGAATAGAGAAAGATATAAAAATTACAGGCTCAAAACATCCAAACGTATCATAACATGCCTTTGACTTACTAAGACAACCCTTTATATATCTTTTTCCCTTACAATATCGTTGTCCGCAAACCATGGGCGGAATTAAAAACATACAAATTAAATCCATCCTTTTACAAAATAAGGGACTTTGACCCATTCTAAAGCCCCTATGATTCCTAAAACACTGTGCAAAGCACTTTCCTATCCTCAAAATGTGGGTTCTTTGACAAAACTTTGACCTTGGGGGACCTTACCCAATAGGTCCCCAACACAAATATGTGACTCGTCCTGAGTCACTCAATTGGAATGTCCTAAATATTTTCTTTGAGACTATTGTATGTATCCTTCAAAGGTTGAATTATCTCTATGCACTGCGTGGCACCTTGGCGTACTTCCTCTACCATATTTTTTGTCGTCGGCCCAGTAGTCGCTAGACCAATGGCTCTTTGCATCTACATGATGTTTTTCAGCTTGTTCTCCACTATTTGTGAGAGTTGAATGGCTTCCTTGGCACACGGTTGTGCCTGTACTGAAATAATCTACTCCTTTCACTTAGCTCATCAATCTGTCCCTGCACAAACTTTCCCTCTTGGAGAAGGGCAAACTGTTGCATAGGTGCTAGGGTTTTCGTTGTCACTTTGATTTCATCAAACTTTTGTTGCATGTCACAAATATCTGCCTCTATCTTCTGTACACATGGGTCCTCCTGTAGCAAGGTCCATATCTCCATAGTGTCGTTGAAGATCTAGCTATAGTCCTTGACTATAGTAGCGATAGATTCCATAGCAGCCTTCATATCTGTTGCACGTTGTTTACAAACCTCTAGTGGAGTTGTCGGCTGCAACCTCATCTGCAACTCCACGATATACATTTCTAGCTCGAATTTGACTTTATCAACTTTGACCTTTGATTCTTTTACGACTACTTCAAGCTTGTGAAGATTCTCTATAGGTGTTGCCTCTGTATGGATCTGGAGCTCTGATAGCTCGCTGCAAGCTTTGGTGATGGCCTCTTCTAACTGTTGTTAGTGCATAGTTTCCTCATCACGCTCCATGATGGCCTGATTCTTGGTCTCAAACATATGTCAATTTTCGTATTTAACTTCTTTAATGACCAACATAGCGTGTTGCTCCTGTATCTTTAGTTCATCGGTGACTCCCTGATGTAACTCATGCAAGGTCTGAATGGGGAGTGCCGCAAGATTGAGACTTAGATTTTTCTAGTGTTGCGCGTGCTCCTGGTCTTTGACTATCTCAAAATGTAGAGCATTGCTTCGTAGTTTCATAGCCAAGAGCTCTGACATGATTACTGCAGTTGTGCTAATGGTACTGATGAGCCTTGGTATTGCAACAAGAATGCTGCAACTCCCAAAGCTACCGACTTTAATTATCAACCTGGGGTTCATACAAACTTAAGAGGTATCGTCACTATATGTGTAGCATACAATGTGTCTTTTCTTTGTTGTCATGATGTAATGGAGTGAATGTACTGGAACCAAATCCTAAACTAATTGAAAAAAACAAAATTCTCGAAATGGAAACCTTAACATATTGCAAGAAATAAAGTACAAGGAAAGAAACATATTCTAATTGCATAAAGATCATGAACTAAATGTAAAAGAAACCTAACTTAACCCTATTTATCACATGTGATGATTTAAACTAACTGAGCATGGAGTTTGATCTAGGGAGTATTAACTATTATGTGCATGTTTGAATATAAAAGAACTCTTTTTTTTATCTTTTTGTTTTATAAATGAAAATGCTAATCCTCACTTGTTCTTTGGTAGGGGAGACATGTATGGAGGAAGAGGGTTAAAATGGTCTTGATGGCATGGAGGTCAAGTAGAGGCCTAATCCCAGCTTCAATGATGATTTTTCTCAATTCAAGCTCAAAACAGGCCACTACAGGTTTTCCTACAGGATTAAGTAGTAGATCTAAGGATTTAGTATTAATCTAGGATTCTCAAAGGAAGAGTTATGTCAAATCTCCCACGATGACCTGATTATAGACTTGTTCAGTAGATCGAACTTGTACAAAGAGTCATGTGTCACTGTTTCAACCTTAGATTCTAAAAATGATACCCAACAAACTACAATCTGTCTGATTTATGTCACGTTTTACGAAATTTGAATCGGATGCTCAAAGAGAGAGTTATGACAATTTTTCCAAGGTCACCTGTTTGGGATGTAATTCGAGGGCTTGTAGAAACCCTAAATCTCTTGGACCGTAGCTCCAAAAATATAGCAAAGAAAAATCTGCAATTTGGGCCCGAGCTTCACCAATATTTCGGCTCAAATGGATTTTAATTTCAAAGTCTGAAGCTTCGTAGAAAAAACTTTATAGCGAAAATTCCACGATGACCTATTTGAAATGAAATTTTGGAGCTTGCAAACACCCTAACTTCCTCAGATCATATCTCTGAAAATATAGTGAGACAAGATTTGAAATTAGGATCCAAGGTTTAGACCGATTTCTTCTCAAATGGGTTTTCGTTTTATCTTCTAAAACTTTGTAGTGAAACAGTTATAGTGAAACTTCCACAATGGCCTATTTGGAGCAATGAAACCCTAGAATCTAAAGCTCTGATATCAAATGTTATGAAACCAGCACACAAAAAGATAGAAAAGATAGATCAATGCCTTAGAAATTATCCTATTCAAGGGGTCAACCCCCTTTACATTACAAAAATGAACAATTATTCGATGATACAAATGACAAGACCTCCTTTCTATATATAGGAGTCTAAGGGGTCATAATATAATCAGAGCCGACATAACAATAATAATGTAAGGGCACAATAATAACAATAGTGGGCTTCTATGGGGCACAATAATAACAATATGGGGACTACATGGGCACAAAAATATAATAAGGGGGTTGTACTAAAAATAATAAGGGGTTACACTAGTAGTATAGGGACCTAACATACTAGTTCTCCTAAAGGATCCCCTAGTTCTCTTATAGGATCCCTGATTTACTACAGGATGTTACAGATTTACTATATGAAAATTTAATTCATTTATTGACCAAGAAAATCAAATCCAAATTGGATGGGACAATTTTTTTATTATTAATTATGATGTCTTAGTTCTCCATTCCAAGTGGAATCACTCAAAAAGACCTCTATTAATCCATGCTAAAAAATAGCAGAAAATTACTAGTAAAAAATCTAGAAATTCGAGAACTAGTGAGCTAGTAAATCTATAAAATTCCTAATCTAATCAAGTGCAAATAAAATGGGGTGATTTTTTTTATGAACTAGAATGTTTTTCTGATATAATTCAAGTGGAACCAACTCAATTGAAGCTCATTAGCTTGCTCTAAAAAATAGCAGAATTTTTTTGTTTTTTGCTAAGAAGGAGTTCCAGAAATCTAGATTTGGGAATAAGAAAGTTAATCCAAGTAGCTCAATTATTACTGTGACATTCCAAATATTTTCCAGGGATGAAATTATGCTTTTGATCCTGCAAAATAACTTAAATTAACCATTTAACTCAATCCTACAACAAGAAATTATTAATACTAAACGCAGAAGTAGAAAGAAATAAAAACAAGAGATGCATGTGAATAAGAAGTGAAAAGAAGGAAAGAAAATGATACAAAATGGCTCTGAGGATCCTGGGATGGCCAAGACCAAGGAAATTTAGAGACCTATGGAGGAGAATAATATTTAGAAGCTGAACATGACACCAATCTTCATTATTTTCATCAATACAATTACATCCCTACAAGAAAATACAATTGAACTGCAGAGATACAAGTTCTCTCCACAAGATCACTAATGAAAATCTATCTCTTGAGGAAAATTCGACTTGGTAGTTATACAAAATGACTAGGAATCATTCCCCATGAATGGAGGAATATTTCTTCACCAAAATCCCTTGATTAGTGGATCTGGTTCCCAATACTAGGAATTTGCATTAAATGGCAGGGAACACATTCCTAGATTTTCTCAATCATTGGAGTTCCACAATTTGTGTCATATTTCCATAATATCTTGTTGATTTATTATTTAATAGTGATCCTCATGTAGTAGGGAGAAAGTCCCTAAATTATCTCCTCCTCCAAATATTCATAATCTGCCCAATATTCTCATAATATTCCACAAAAATAATTAATATTAGGCACAAATATGCAATTATTCATAAACCTTCCTAATGAATATATTAAAGTTAAAAATACATTATCGAATGCAAAAAGAGAGGTTTAATGTGCTAAAGGATGGTCATAGGCCTTAGCTTATGTTTAATTTAGAGGCATGGGCCTTAATTTATGTCTAATTTAGAGGCTCATTATAACCCCTGTTGAAAGTGTTGCTCATCCTCTGAGCAACTTAGTGACCTCATTGTGCCTCATTCACAGCCCTGGTAGCCTCTATCTTCTGCATTAATAATCTTGGTTGTATGTTCTACAAGGACAAGCCCAAAAACATATTTGTGCAAGGAAAAATCCTTGTTTCTTGAGACCATTAGTTTGCATTCTTCCCCTTATTCAAGATGGTTCTTGAATATGTTTCAGTTTGACAAGGTCTTCCACATCCTTATCAACCTTCTACTACCTTGTTCCACCATTTGGAAACCTAAGAAACCTTCAAAATTTCTTTAGATGAGAACTAGGACATCCTGTAGTAATTCCTGTCAAAACTACAAGAAACTTTGTTAAAACTACAGGAAACCCTTTTTGAGCATAAATGATATTCTGAGACTAGGACAGGCCCTCAACTTGACTCCCATGCCTTTCTCCCATTTTTAGGCCTTGGACAAAATCTAGAAAGAGATTGGAGACCTCTTGGAAAACCTCTTTTCATCACTGCACTTTGAGTTCTATTTTGATGGTGAATGCCTTATTTCTTTTTGTTGTCTTCTTCTTCTCTTTTTTGGCCTAGGTGATTGCCTAATGGCCTTGGAGTTCTCTGTTTTGATTAGGTCTCTCTTAGGCACTGCCTTTTTTTGGTTTTTAGCACAATTTGTTCCTTTCTTCCTTCTTGTAGCAGCATTCTGCCTTCCTGTAGTAGTCATTCCTTCTTCCTTCAGAGTCTTCTAACTGTATGGGAGTGATGAGAAATGATGTAGGTTTGTGAAAATGGAGAGGATGCTCTGTTTGTTTTTTTCAAGAAATTTTCAGGGTGAGACAGAGTGTAGGGTTTGTTCTTGAAATTATGAAATGGGATGGATGAATGATGGATAGATAGTGAATATGAAGTGGATGGAGGGCTTGGAGTGTTGTGGTGACTTGGCCTTTGCAAAAATTTCTTCTTTTAACTATTGTCCTCATTCCTTGAAATCATCACCCTTCATAATTTGAATTTTCAACATTGCATGAGTGAAGGAGTAGCCTGCAATTAACTAGTTAAAGGTGCCTAAGACTACTGACCCATCCTTAGCTTATAAAACCTCATCTCTCATGCATTGACAACAGATTTCTAACTATAATATGCGGAAGAGAAGAGGTCAAGAATATTACATACCTGTACCTACCCAATGGTTGTTGGAGAGAGATGCATGTTGTTACTGAGTTGATGTTGTTGTGCTTCTCATGACTTGGTACAGCTTCTTGACTGCTTTTTCTTTTTTCTTGATGTTATTTTGCTTACGGTTTTCCTTCTTTTTGATGTGCAGGTGATGGCTTCCTCTGTTGTTGCTAAGCTCTAGAGGAGTTTCATTGTGCCTGTAGTTATGCCTCTCCTCTTTCAATCATGGTGCTGACGGTTAGGCCTAGAGCCTGCTCTTACTTCCAAATAGGATGTTGTGGCTGCCCTTTTTTTTTAATGTTTGTGTCCTTTCTCTGTTGGAGGGTAAATAGGTATTGGAATGAGTGGAAGGTGTGTCCATAGAGTGACATGGTAATGATGGATGTTGGCTAAGATGTGGTGAAATCAATGTCCTTTTTTTCCTATCCCAAAATAGGCCTTCATCATAACTTTTCCATCTGACTACCTTTCCTATAGATTTTCAGAACTTCCTGTAGTACTACAGGAAACTCCTTTATTAATTGAGGACAGCCTCTTGTAGCAAACTTGTTTTTTCCATATCTTCCAAACGGTAGAATGGATTGACTTAAAACTTTCTGAGGATGTTTCCATCATCATTATGCATCTCCCCATAAAAATCCATTTGGTCAATGGATGCACGGATCTTGAGAAAAACTAAAAATGGCTGAATGTGATGGAGGTCGATTTCTTGGAAACTGTGCAATAGAATTTTCTGAAATTGCTTGGGCATGTTACCATCATCCATATGCATCTCCCCTTGAAACAGGTTTTTAAATGGATGCATGGATATTGAGAAAATGCAACTATGGCTGTAGGTGATGGAGGCTGATTTCTCGAAAACGGTGCACTGGAATTTGCTGAAATTGCTTGAGCATGTTACCATCATCCATATGCATCTCCCCTAAAACATCTTGGCAAATGGATGCATGTTTTTCAAGTTATGGAAAAAACAAATTTCTGCTCAATGTATTTTTGTTTACTGTAGTAACATAGAGCCTTTCTATAGTATTTTGGGACAGTAAGGAAAATGAGTGATAGAATCTTGGGAATGATGAGTGGATGGTGGAAGTAGATGAGGGTGATGGATTGGCATGGCCTTGGTCCTGTTGGAGAATTTGAGCAAAGGAGGAGAAAGTCAAAAATTTAACTTATTTTGACTAGGTTTGACATATTTTTTCTTTTCTTTGGTGGCAACTTATTTTTGTTCCTTGTAGATGTTAGAGAGCACCTACATTCATCAAAGAGATACATGGAGCAAGGATTTTTTTTTCCTTTTTTTTCTTCTAGGCCTACGAGCCGCCTCAAGGAGGTTTTCAACTAGTAGGTCTGCCTAGGCGCCTCAAAGGAGGTTTTCACCTAGGATCTTTTCCTTTTTCTCTTTTTTTCTTTTTTCCCAACCCATTGACTGCCTCATGGAGGTTTTCAATCAATGAACCAATCTCAGACACCTCCAAGGAGGTTTTCACCTGAGATTTTTTTTCTTATTTTTCATTTTTTTTCTACCCTACCCTACTTTAAAAACAAATTCACTTTCAAGTATAAGAATACTTCCAATGGATCCATGTGCACATCAAGATGACAGAAAGAATGATGTGGAGGCTTGAAATGTATGCTTTGACATGTACCTAGATTTGAGTGATCAAATGCTTTGACTTTGATGATATCAAGCGTAATTGAAAAAGAGAGTGTTGCTGCAACTTAGTGACTGTCTGGAACCAAACCTCAATATAACTTTCATGCCCTTGGTTTAATTTCTTATCTGGATCATTCTTCATGTCTTCTTCTCTTATGGCCTTCAAATCTTCCTCTTTTTGTTGATTGTTCTCTTGAATACATGGAGGATTTGATGGTAACCATGAGGGAGCTTTCTCAATCTTTGATTTTGATGTTTGTTCTTCATTAAGTGCAACCCATGATTCTTTGGTCTTGTCATTCGAAGCTTCTTCTTCTAGATGTGGTCCTTCAATGATATCAAGATAATCTGTTTTTTGCAATAATCTTCCTGAGCTATGGTGAATATCATTGAGATCAAGAGGATATGTTTAGAAGTGTTGTACCTCAGCATTGTAAGTGGGTTGAGCTACATCAATGTGTGGGTTTGGAAATGGTGGTATAGGTAGTTGAGTGGGAGTGTATATTTGAGATGGATTTGGTTGGGGTTGTTGTTGTGATGGAGGTTAATGGTAAGGATAACATGGAGTTGGGTATGGAGGATATTGAGGAAATATTGAGGATATTTTGGATGGCTCCCATAAGTTCCTTGCCAACCTTGTTGCCAAAATTGGTTTTGGGGTTGATATGGCCAATGTTGCCAAGGAAAGGGTGTGTTCCAATTACTTTGAGGTGGATATGCATAGCCTTTAAATTGTGAATTAGGCTCTTGCTTCATACTAGTTTGACTAGGCTGCCATGGTCCTCTTGGAGCTACATAACATAGTTGCATTAGAAATTGCCTTCTTCCATTGTCCCCTTGGTGAACTTCATTCAACCTTGGTAATGAGGAGCAAAATTTAACATCATGTGATTCTGCATGGAAAACATGAATATCAACATCTTTTTTTCTCATTTTGTATTCTTAAAATTTCTACTTGTTCACTTAGATTGCTAAGAATTTATGTTTTAAAGTTATCAAGCAAATTTCCAAGTTTAGCTTGACTTACCGATCTTGATGCTGATTTACCTATTCTTGCCCTTCCTCTTGATATGTGTTTTCATGTTTCACAAATTTCTTCAAATGATAATTGGTATACATCACCTCTACTCATGAGATCAAGGAGATTAATCCATTCATCCTTAATTGTTCTAAGTAAGAGGGTTTTTAGTGTGTCGGATCCTAAATGATGTAGTTTTTCCCTCTTAACATTATACATGAACCTTTATATTAGATCCTCTAGACTCTCATCTTCTTTTTGATTCATTCTAAATATTTCTTCTTTAAGATCATGATCTTTATATTTTTATAGAAATATATTTTTCATATCATTCCATGATCTTATTGAATTAGTCCCTAAACTCATGAACCATTTAAGAGCTCTATCCTTCAATGTTGCCGGAAACAAACTCAGTTTTTATTTTTTAATAAGTAACCATAAGATCTACAAACAATTTCAAATTCAAAGAGAAAAGTTTCTGGATCCTCTCACCTTAGACCATGAAATGTTGGAAGAAAATATGGAGGGATGTTCTTCATGTTCACACTAACATCATAATCTTGAATGGGAAATCCGAGAGCATCTTCCTCATTGTCATCATCTCCATCCATTTGTTCTTCATTCTTTGCCATCTTCTTCTTCTACCTGCAACAGTGAATGGTGATGTGGTTCTTACTGCACCACGTGACCAAATGGGGGGGTGGGTTGGTGTTGGAGAAATTTTGTTTTTGTTTTTATGATTTAATGAAAACTATAATTCAATGCAATTTTCTACTTTTGAATTAAATATGCCTAATGCAAATATTTTGTTTTTGCAAAAAGTGAAAACAAATGAATCAACTAGGGAATAAAACAATGCATACTTTGACACCTCCCTGGAAACGGTGCCAAAAAGTGATGAGCCTCAGTATCGCAACAAGAATGTTGCAACTCCCAAGGCTACCGACTTTAATTATCAACCCGAGGTTCGTACAAACTTAAGAGGTATCGACACTATATGTGTAGCATACAATGTGTCCTTCCTTTGTTGTCATGATATGATGGAGTGCATGTACTGAAACCAATTCCTAAACTAATTGCAGAAAACAAAATTCTCGAAATGGAAACCTTAACCTATTGTAAGAAATAAAGTACAAGGAAAGAAACATATTCTAATTGCATAAAGATCATGAACTAAATGTAAAAGAAACCTAACTTAACCCTATTTATCACATGTGATGATTTAAAATAACTGAGCATGGAGTCTGATCTAGGGAGTATTAACTTCTATGTGCATGTGTGAATATAAAAGAAATCTTTTTTTTATCTTTTTGTTTTATAAATGCAAATGTTAATCCTCACTTGTTCATTGGCAAGGGAGACAGGTATGGAGGAAAAGGGTTAAAATGGTCTTGATGGCATGGAGGTCAAGTAGAGGCCTAATCCTGGCTTCAATGATGATTTTTCTCAATTTGGGCTCAAAACAGGGCGCTACAAGTTTTCCTACAGGATGTATTAGTTCTCCTACAGGATCCACTAGTTCTCCTAAAGGATCCCCTAGTTCTACAGGATCCCCTGATTTACTACAGGATGTTACAGATTTACTATAAGAAATTATAATTCATCAAATGACCAAGAAAATCAAATCCAAATTGGATGGGACAAATTTTGTTATTAACTAGGATGTCTTAAGTCCCCATTCCAAGTGAAACCACTCAAAAATACCTTTGTTAACCCATGCTAAAAAATAGCAGAAAATTACTAGTCAAAAATCTAGAAATTCGAGAACTAGTGAACTAGTAAATCTATAAAATGCCTAACCTCATCAAGTGAAATTGCAATGGGGTAATGTTTTTTATGAACTAGAATTTTTTTTGATCTAATGCAAGTGGAACCAACTCAATTGAAGCTCGTTAGCATGCTCTAAAATAGCAGAAATCTATTGCTTTTTGCCACAAAAGAGTTCCAAAAATCTAGATTTGGGAATAAGAAAGCTAATCCAAGTAGCTCAATTATTACTATGACCTTCCAAATATTTTCCAAGGATGAAATGATGCTTGTGATCCTGCAAAAGAACTTACATTACCATTTAACTCAATCCTACAACAAGAAATCATTAATACTAAATGCAGAAGTAGAAAGAAATAAAAACAAGAGATGCATGTGAATAAGAAGTGAAAAGAAGGAAAGAAAATGATACAAAAGGGCTCTGAGGCTCCTGGGATGGCCAAGCCCAAGGAAACTCAGAGACCTATGGAGGAGAACAAGATTTAGAAGCTGAACATGACACCAATCTTCATTATTTTCATCAATACAATTACATCCCTGCAAGAAAATACAATGGAGCTGCAGAAATACGAGTTCTCTCCACAAGAACACTAATGAAAATCTATCTCTAGAGGCAAATTCGACTTGGTACTTATAAAAAATGATTAGGAATAATTCCCCATGAATGGATGAATCTTTCCCCACCAAAATCCCTTGATTAGTGGATCTGGTTCCCAATACTAGGAATTTGCATTAAATGGCAGGGAACACATTCCTAGATTTTCTCAATCATTGGAGTTCCACAATTTGTGCCATAATTCCATAATATCTTGTTGATTTATTATTTAATAGTGATCCTCATGTAGTAGGGAGAAATTCCCTAAATTAGCTCCTCCTCCAAAACTTCATAATCTGCCCAATATTCTCATAATATTCCACAAAAATAATTAACATTAGGCACAAATATGCAATTATTCATAAACCTTCCTAATGAATATATTAAAGTTAAAAATACATTATATAATGCAAAAATAGAGGTTTAATGTGCTGAAGGATCATCATAGGCCTTAATTTATGTTTAATTTAGAGGCATGGGCCTTAATTTATGTCTAATTTAGAGGCCCATTAGGTATTGCGCTTGTTTGACCCAGGCTTAGCTAAGTCACGCTCGTTTAACCTCCCTCTCCTGAACCTCTAGCTTCTTGAGACCTTGTTGGACCTCTGTCAAAACTGCTTTGTACTAGTCTTCAATGTTCCCCCGCATGTCCTCTGTCATAGCTTGTACTGTGTCTCCAATCTCGTCGATGTCCCCCTCAGTGAGGACCATCGGTTTTGCACCAACGAATCTGTCTGAATTTTTCTTCTTCTTCATGCCTCTAACACTTTGTTTTCACCTTTTAACTATGAAAGGAGAATCTAACTCCTGAGTGTCAACAAAAGGGTCTTCACCACCCTGATCACCACCTTCGGGGACCTGTTCCTCCTGCTCGGCTTCGTGCCCTATCTCCGATGCGGTGTCCTTCTCTAGCTCGAGGGTGACTTTTGTAGTCTCCTTATTATTGCTCTTATTATTACCTGTCTTGGTTGGTTGCTTCTCGGTTCACGCACCTGAAATATTTGTCACTACTCAACTGGTGCCTACTTGTTCTTTCTCTACTCCTTTCGTTGGTGGATTTAGCCAATCACTTGGCCAGTTGCTCACTACTTGCGTGATATCATCATCAGTGACCAAGAATGGAAGCTTGTACCATACCTCCTCCAAGTCCTTCTTGGCGCGGATGTGTACATGGTGAAATTCCACCTTGAAGTCTGCAATCAATTTGTACTGTTCAAATAAAATTGGTGATAGCCTCAGCTTATGGTTGATCAGGGTGTGCAACTCCATTTGAACCAAGACTCAGAACATCTTGTTCTCTATAACATGAGTTGGCTCCTTGGAAGCCCGTAGCGAGGCAAACCTCACAACTCACAGATATCTGGGTTCACAGTGGGGAACTGTGACTCCTCCAGTGTTCTCCATTCTATCAATGCTATCAAGAGCAACAACCACATGTAGTGGAATTTATTTCCTTCTTCTTGTGCCTCCAGGCAGTCATCCAAATATTCTTAGCACAAATAGCCTACCTAGTTAAATTGGACACCCTCGCTGCACTGTGTAGCCAATGATACAACCGGTGTGGGTACCTCCTCCGCCTGACACTTCCTCATTATTTTCCTGGCCAAAATGTGTGTGACAAAGTGCACATCCTGATCATTAATCAAGATTATAAGAAATCCCTTAGACTTACTGAACAGATCATACTCCTTCTTCATCATTTCAACCAACTTTTTCTCCTGAAATTTTTTGACGAATGCGTCGGCGGGTTTCACTCCTTGGTATGGAAGCACAGTTATCCGTCTAATCAGCATATCATCAATGGGGATCTTTTCCCCCATCCATAGACATCCATCGTGCACCAACACCAACAGTTGGCACACACAAATTGTATTGATATTGTTGCACCCTAAGTGTGGAATATATATCATATTCAACAACCCATCTGGCTAAATTCCTGCTACCCACGGCAACAGTTCAACCCTTGTTACTCCAACCTCTTCATAATAGAGTGATTTCAGGTACTTTCTAGGCTTGAACTAGGGATACTTGTTGCGATCATTAAGATCCTAGTCCTCCATGCACAGTTTTTGCACCCTTGCCAACAACTCTCCCATAATCAGCACCTCATCTAGTAACAGTGATGTAAAGGTTTTGAATTTGATAGCATCTGGTTCCTTGGTAACTTTTGAGGTCAAATTTCATGACGGCATATAGGGTGGAAACCTGGAGATTGGTTCCACATATTCTACTTCTATCTCTTCTATTTCGTCGGCCACTTCTTCCATATCTGAATCTTAGGGCTCCATCAATTGCTTCTGCTTGTCCAACGTCTCCTTAGTTCTCTGTTCCGTAGTGATTTTTCTTGGAGATTTGCTGACTGGAGGTTGCTTCTTCTTCTGCATGCTTGCACCAGTAGTTTTCTTCCTTAGGGACCTCGACCCAATCACAGGTGCTGGTGGTGTAGCAATCATTAGAAATCCTAGCCCTTGTTTAAGAAATTATTGCTCAATCTCCTCCCAATTCATGCAACAGAACACTTGACTCACACTTAAGCAAAACATCACCAGTCAAAATTTCAGTGAGAAAAGTGTTCGAATGTGGAGTAGATTTACATATTTATAATCCTTTTGAATTTCAAACTTCATGATCTCCTTCAGATCCACCTCATAAATGTGAATTTGGCGGCAGATTTGCCCAGATTTTCTCATTAAATGTGTTCCCCCCACTCCTTTTAACGAAAATTTCCTTGTCAAGTCAACTATAGCAATCCCAATGGTCATATTCTGGATGAACTACATTAGACCCCTCCCTGCAGCGTAGTTACCCCTTCTTCGTCGCAGCTTCCTCCACCTCCGCCATCCTCCTGAATACAGTGCAGCACTTCCTCCTCAACTAAGTCCTTCTTTGGCAGCATAGTTTAAATTCGCATGCTTCCTTTCAACTGCCTGTAGCGCTAAGACTTTTCTCCATTCATATAGTCATTACATAGACCTAGGGACAAAATCGTCCCTATATATTTTCAACCTAGTCCCATTTACTCGTCAAGGCAAGAGTTCTCCATTCAGCTTTGCAAACTGAACTACACCACCATCTGAAATATCCATGTTGGCTTAGGGGGTCCTAACCCAGGTTTAGAGTTATTTGCACCAAACGAATCCCTACACCATTGGCCCATTTGGCATCAATCATCGGAGTGCAAACTAAAGTCTAACCTGAAGTAGTATGGGGGGATGTTGGAACCAAGTTTCCACACCCAAAGATCAGTGTGATGTCTTCTTGCAACCTAGATCTACCTTCGCACAGATCGATAAGCCTTGATGGCTTATCGCTATAACTTCTCTTAATCGGCCTTTAGACCTCCGCGTAGGCATATGACTAACTTTTGCAGACCTTGAAGAGACGAATTAACTACTTACGTTCACCTGAGATTACCCTTATATCAGTGTTTACTCGGATCTACTTAAGTGTTTGATCACTTTAATAGAAAGAGTTATAATCTTTGCGTAAACACTTAACATTAATTGCATTCAGATAACAACACATATTAAGTAAAGTCATGAATCAATACATCATTATTTAATAAAACCATTATTCATCACAGCATAAAATGCATTCATACATAACAGAAGTAAAGAGATGAAACACAGGATTTCTGGCAACATTCTTCTTTATTGATATTCAAATTAAGTTTACAAACTCAAGACTTCCATGCGCACTCAGCTGTAGGGGTCTGCGCACTCAACTACGAACTTCTACTCTAGGCCTCTGCGCACTTAGTTGTAGAGGCTCCTCCTCTCTAATACTTCTATCTTGTTCTTTCCTCTATTGCCCCATTACATTCATCCTTCACATTCTATGCATTAGGCTCTCTAAGACTCTCCTATTTATACAATCCCATGGTTTGTGGACCATGGGTAGATCTTCAAAAAGCCGACTCAACTTACATAAAAAATAAGGGTAAAACCCTTTTTGAGTCTTTACTAACTACGCACTCCGCGATCACAAATAGCAGAGGATTTACATCAAAACTTGAGCTTTTGCCCCAAAACTGACCCCGGGGACCCCATCCCAACAGGCCCCCAACACAAAGATCGTGACTCACCCTCGACTCACTCGACTGGCATGGAAATATTATTGCGAAGAGTTCCTAGCTCCACCTGCACCACTACTACTTCAGTCGCGCTCTGTGTGGCTACCTGCTTCACCTATTCGACCAGTTGTTTTGTGGCTGGTCCTTCTCTGTCCTACTTGATCTTCTGTTAGGTAAGCTACAAGTTCACCAACTTGTCTTGTATATTGTTGAGACTTGGTAGGCTTCTTCCAACCAAGGATCTAATCATGCTTTAAGGACTACCTCATTTTTTCTGTGCAGCCTCCACCTAGGAAAGAAGTTGCTTACCCTCCTACAACTTGGAGAGGTGCTACACTGTAGCCACTGTGTGCATCGCCGCCCTTACTTCATCATATTGTTGTTGAATCTCGTGGACCTCTGTTTTAAGTCTCTTCAGGTTGGGATCTTCTTGCAGGGTCGTTACTACTTCCATGGCCTGCTCAAACAATGTTATGCAGTCCACAACTGCAACATCCACAGTAGCTACTCCATCCTTAACAGCGGTTTCGCGTTGTGCCCTAACATCTGGCGAGGTCGACGGTTGTGACTTGAGCTCCAGTTTGGTGACCTTCATATTCAATTCAAACTAAACTTTGGCCACCTCTGCCTTAGCATCGCGCACACCCGTTACAAGTTTTCTGATCTTGGCCTCCAGTGGAGCCCCATCAAGGATGTGCAATTCTGGCACTGTCATGCATGCCTCTACCACCACAGCCACTAGTTGGGCACTCTGTGCCTAGATCTTCTCTTTTTCCTTCAGGACCTCTATCTTTTCGATGAACATTTTCTCGTTTTTCACCCGATATTCACTTATTAGGCTGAGAGTGTGCTTCTCTCGCACCCTTAACTCTGTTGTCACACATGTCTACAGCGTTTGAAGATACTCATTGGGGAGCGTTGTGAGGTTGAGGCCAATATTTTTCAGAGTAATCACGTTGACCTTGTCATCGGTTGCTTCCATTCTCAATGACCCCTTGGGTAGCGCGACTGCTCAGAGATCCATGGATCGAACCATCTCTACAGCCTGACTGGTCACTGGTGCCATACTCATCTATGCGGTGCTCACCTGCCCTGCGCCTACCTCTATCGTGTGGGTCTGGATCTGCAGTTCATGTAGATCCTTTTGAGTGAGTCCCACCAACTGCATATACTATTTTGGTATCGCGCACCTTATCTCCAATCTCATCGAGATCACCTTTTTTTAGTGTGATTGGATCCAGTGATGGCTTTGTCGCCTTGGTCTTCTTCCGAGATCCCTCCTTCTCTTGTTCCCTATATAGTTTCACCCGGAATGGAGTGCTTTGTCCTTCATCTCCGCCACTGCCTTGCTCTAACTGCTCTTCTTCCTCTGTCTGGGGTGAAGGGACATTGCTCTTGTTCAACCTATTGCTTTGTAGTGTGCTCCTTTTCCATCTGGGCCTTCTCCTCGACCTCTTTCCTACGCTACGCATCCAACTTCTGTGCCGCCTGCTTCCTTGCCTCTTTCTTTTCTTCTTCTGTGGAACCCCTCGCGTCTTTGCTAGTACTTGTGACAAGATCAGTTGGAGAGTGTCAATCTACCGGCCAACACTTGATAGTCTCCTGAATGGCATCACATGTGGCAAGGTAGGGTAGATCAAACCATTTCTGTTGCGAATCCTTCGATACCTTGATGTACACGCAGTGGAAGTCTAATTTAAATTCCGCGAACATTAATAGTTGCTCATATATTTTCAGGGATAACCACGACTTCTGGTTGATGGCCATGTGAATTCTCATCTTCATAAAAACCCAAAAAAAAAAAATCTCTGTGAACCATGCAGCATCCTTTGTGGCCCAAAGGGAGGCAGTTGTGCAACCTCCGGAAAACCTCTCTCCACGGGAGGAAACTGACTGTCCTCCGGAAGCTCCCAAGTGACTAACACAATGGAGAGAAACAACCACGCGTAGTGGAAGGTTTTTCTCTTGTCCTGAGCCTCACGACAATTCGCAAGGAACTCACTACAAAGGTAGTGTGGCCAGTTGAATTGCACGCCCTCTGCGCACTGTGCGGTTAAAGAGATTACTGGCGCTGGAACTTCGTCTGCGTGGCATTTCCTCATGACCTTTCCAGCTAAGATTTGTGTAGCAATTTTCACCACGAGGTCGGTGATGGAGGAGATGGAGTACCTGCACGGCTTTTTGACTAGGTCATATTTCTTCTTCATCCTCTCTACTATGTCGCGCTCTTTTTTTTTTTGCCGAACTCCTTGGCCGGATTCAAGCCTAAATGGGGTAGGAGTGTGATCCAATGGATTAGCATATTAGTGATTGGGATCAGTGCACTCATCCACAAACATCCATCATGAACCAAGGTCAGCAATTGCTTCATACAAATGAGATTGATGTTGGAGCAGTGCTAGTGGGGCACCCACAGCAAGTTCAGCAACCCCGACTGATTCACTCTGCGAATCCACTCCATAGGCTCCAACATGGTGACACCTGATTCTTTGTAGTACATCCGCTTCATGTAGTTCTCCATCACGAGGTGGGGGAACCTCTCATGGTCCACCCAATCCCAGTCTTCCAGCTTTAAATGGGGAACCTACGCCAGAAGCAATCCTTAAAATGTGATGCTCTCGGGTAGCAGGGGCGTGTGAATTAGGAATTTCTCTACATCTGGATCCTTAGTGATCTTCACTTTACCCTTGCGTGGAGGGATATAATTTGGAAATTTGGAGATGGGATCCACGCCCTCAACATCTATATCCTCTGCACCCTCTTCAGCCTCTAGCTCTACAACTTTCCACTCATCCTTCGTCGTTGTTTTTCTTTCTTTTGGGCCTGGGTAGCATAGTGCTTCCTCGGTGACTCGCGCACCGGAACTGGCCTCTTATGCTTGTCTTTCTTGGGTTTGGGGACTTCCCTCATCGATGTAGGCTTCGGCCTAGGCTACCTTGAGACATAGCAGTTGGAGCCTCCACACTCACAACTTTGGGAACCGCTCCTTTGGAGGTAATAGTCCCTCTAGTGCTTGCAGTTTCACCCGGTCCCGACATAGTGCTGAGAATAAACTATTGGGTTTCCTTACGTAATGTGTCAAACACAGAGCTAGCGACCAAATCTGCAAAAACCTGAGGATTCATAAATGATGCACAGCACAGCGCAAAAATTCTAAGGATGCAAAGTGTTCTCTATTGGGTGACCACGCATAATTTATAGGTGAAATTGAGTTCAAATTCGACCGGTCCCCCCAAAATCAGTTCATAAATTTTGATTTAGTGGTTAATCTTCAAATATTGCAGCCTTAAATGCGGCCGCCCACTCCTCTTAACCGTCTCCTGGTTGTCAAATCATGAACAGTGACTCTAATGGTCACTTTCTGGCTACTTTGCGCGGTATCTGCTCCCATAGCGCAGATTGATTCACGCACCTTCGAATACTATGACATCACTATGTTTCACGCAACCCCTCTTGTGCATAGTCCCCCCAATCGGGCAGTGTAGTTTATAGTCCCGCGCCCCCTTGCAACTTCCTGGAGCACTAAGACTGCGATACTGTCATGTAGTCATTGATCCGGATCACCTGTATACGGCTTCAGCTGACTCCCATTCACTTTCCCTAGAAATGGCTCTCCATTCAACTTCGTGAGCGGAAGTGCACCAGACAAAATCTGGCCCTAGCCAGTGCATCTGAAATTTTCCTGGGTATTTAGCGAAATTACTATCATATAATAAAACCAAGTTATTTACCTTGAATACCTGGAGTTTGATATGTCGATCGTGCCATGCCTTTTCACGCTCCTTTTGTACTTGCTGATGAAATCCAGCCAAAAATCTATCTTCTTCGAGTTATTCTAACTGCACGAGCCACTCTTTCAAGGCTTTGCGGTCCGCCATTCCTATGAACACTGCTATGCATAGACTCAATACGATATACTCCATGGGAATTACATCTTCTACACCATAGACCAACCGAAAAGGCGTCTGACTCGTCAGCTTTTTGCAATAAGTCTTGTATGCCTATAATATTGACTGTACGCACACATCCCAATCACTCTGCTACACATTGAAAATCTTTGTCAGCTCATTCTCCAATATCTTATTGAAAGCCTCAATTATTCCATTGGCCTGAGGACGATATGGTGTACCTTTTTTATGGTAAACCTAGAACTCTTATGTCAACATGCTGATCGTTTCATTGAGAAAATGCGTACCACAATCACTCATCAATGTCTTCGGGAAAACAAACCTGGTTAAAAAATGTTCAAATCGAAGCTTTGTTTTCGTTGCCCCTGTACAGTCCTTCACAGGCTGTGCCTACACCCATCTGGTCAGATATTTAGTAACGGTGATGATATAACGCGCACCTGTTTTCCTACCTAAGGGCTAAATTGGTCCTACAAAATCAATTTCCCATTTCTCAAATGGCTGAAATGACACCTGCAGATTCATAGGTATCTCATCCCTCCATGATGGTCTACCCATTCTCTGACATGCATTACATGCCCTACAATATGCTTGAGAATCTTTATGCAACGTCGGCCACCATAACATGGTGTGCAAAATCTTCTGCGTTGTCACTTTTCCTGCATAATGTCCTCTCGCAGCTCCTTGATGAGCTTCAGCGAGGATACTATTTCACTCAAAATTGGGCACATATCATCAAAGTATCTCATCCGATCCCATTTTATACAAATGGCCTACAATTATTGAGAAATCTGCCACTTGCACCACCAATTCTTTCTTCTATTAACTGGTGTAGCCTTCAAGAACTGTCCCTATTGTCATGAAATGGATAATATTCACGAAGTGATTATCTTCTACGTGCACCACGAAGAGATGTGCATCAGGCAACCCTTCCTCCAAATTAGTAGGTTCTTCTCCTATCTTAATACGTGACAGATGGTCAGGTCCTGCATTCAGCCTTCCTGACTTCATAATTACCTCAAAATGATATTCCTGAAATAATAGCAGCGATCTATAGATTCCCCCCCCCCAACACAAGCTTATTAACTAGATACTTCAATGCAGAATGGGTTGTGTACATTTTGAAATGTCTTCCTAACAGGTAATGTCAGAATTTTTGGAGCGCATACACCATAGACAATCCTTTGCGCTCTGTCGTTGAATAATTCTTTTCAGGCTTTGACAATTTTCTAATTGCAAATGCTATAAGATGATCCAGCTCCCCGTCACCGACCTATGTCAGCACTGCTCCCAATGAAATACATGAGGCATCAACGTGCACATGGAATTCCTTCTTCCAATCGAGGAAAACCAAGATTGGTGCGGTCTTTTCTTTCAATAAATATAAACTACGTTAACATTCTTCATCCCAACAGAATGTATTGTCCTTCTTTAATAGCTTCTCCATCAGAGCGGTAATATGAGCATAAGATTTGATGAATTTTTGGTAATATCCAGTATATCCTAGCATTGCACGCAGCTATTTGACACTTGCAGGGCTTCCAAATCGATTATTACCGTGATCTTGGCCGGGTCCACCATTAATCCTTGCTTGCACACCACATGACCCAGAAAGATTCCAAAGGGGACACAGAACAAGCACTTCTTCAAGTTCAGCACGATCTGATACCTTCGGCATGTATCTAACATTAATTATAGACTAGAGCTACATGGCGCTTTACCAACCTAAACACAGTCCAGTCATCAAAATATACCTCCAAGAATTTGTGAATAAATTCCTTGAAAATCGCGATGACTACTCGCAAGAATATTTCCAACGCATTCTTGAGTCCAAAGGGCATCACTGTATACTGAAAACACACCCATTTTGTCACAAAGGTTGTTTTACTCCTATCTTCTAGTGCGACCTTGATTTGATGGTATCCAGAGAACCCATCAGTAAATGACTAGGCCTCCTATCCTCCAACATTGTCCAGCACCTCATCAGTAAACAGTCTCGCAAAAGGATCATGCACGCAGGCATCGTTAAGCTTTCTCATATCTACACAAATCCTTATTTCGTCTTTCTTCTTCTTTTCCTGAACTATCATTGGTCCCACCCAATCAGATTCCTCCACTGGTTCAATAATACATGCCGCAAGCATCTGGTCTAATTCCAAGCAGACCTTTTCTTTATATTTGGGATTAAGGCGATATGGCCTTTACTTAATAGGCTTCGCGTCCGGCTGCAAAGTGATTTTCATCATCCCCAAATTGCCTTTGATGCCTTTCAAGTCTAAGAATTTTGTAGGAAAAATATCATGGTACTCACGGAGTAGCTCATCAACGTTTTCCCCTGTGGAATCATACCAATAATCCCCAATATTCGCGAATTTAGGCTTCATTTCAGTAATAATATTTATCTGCCTAGTTTTCAGCGGAGCGGTAATATCCGGGTTCTCTATCTGCAGACCTTTGATCTCACAGTGGCCTTCTGCTTCTGGAATATTGATGTTTCTTGGATCCTCATCCTGCCCTTTGTCAATCATATTATAGCACTCTAGTGCATGGCTCGGTGCTCCAATCTGGCTTAACTAAATCCAATTGATCCTGTAGAATTCGAAAGATCGTTGCTTTAACCTCCTGTAGCGCCTCATCAATGCATTCAAACCCATCTTCAAAACTAAAGGTCATTACGAATCCCTGTCGCAAGCTATCCCACTCCGCGGTGCCATGGCAGAGCTCTATTTCCAAATACCAATTCATTAGGATTAGATCCAGAGTGTGACAGAATAAATGCACCCACTTTGGCTACAGCTCTGCTCCATAGACTTTAGTCCATTTAGCTAAATGATCACACAAATCATTTCTTCCATCATATTTCTCAGTTAATCGTACTTTAGGACAACCAAATCACATCTTCATCATCCTCCTACAATCGCACCATTCATCAAAGTTGTCTTTGTGTGTACCCCACCATCGTGTGGGCATAGCGCATAGTGCCAAATCCAACGCTTGGAAGTGATGATCCTCCAGGACTTATTTTTCAAAAGCATCCAAAAATTTATCCACGTCAGTTAAACCATCATAATAAGGAAAATTTCTTACCGCTAAAGACACACAGCGCAGTGATTTAGTTACCATGTTGCAGCAAAGGGTAAATACTTCGTGCAACCTATTTTTCCAGTGTTTCAACTCTTCATCGGAATCTAATGTACAGTATCTTTCGCGGCCCCATGCAATTCATCCATCAGCCGTTCGATTGACCCAATCTTGGTCCCACGCTGTTATTTTATAGATCGATCCTAATCATCATCATTTTCTTCGTAGTCGTAGACTGGTTCAATGTACACGATCCTTCTGCAGGGTCTAATGATACTACAATGGGGAGCGATTTTCTTTCAAATGACATTGTTCGCCTCTTCAAGTTGATGACCCCATTCATATCAATAGCCCAATCTATACCAAGGAGCGCAGGGTATGGAATTTTGTCATCAACAATTTCTATCACTTCAAAATCAGCGAGCGCACTCACACCTTCTATATCTACGGTGACTATTGGTACTATTTTATTGCTATTCTTTTCTTCTAAAAATTTATCATTTATCTACCATTTTCTTCCATAAACTCCTCATAGTCCATTGAAATTGATTAATGAAGCATTATAATTGTTATTTTACATTAAATTTAATTTATGGATTTTTATGTTAAAAATTGGAATTTTTCAACAAAATTAC
Organism: Pinus tabuliformis; assembly: GCA_031772625.1. Lineage (NCBI taxonomy): Eukaryota > Viridiplantae > Streptophyta > Pinopsida > Pinales > Pinaceae > Pinus > Pinus tabuliformis. Next base: position 313,368,521 of record CM062816.1, on the reverse strand, counting down.
GAGATGTAATGACTTCCTATAATTGGTTTATGTTGTGACATGTGGCATGGCAGGAAAATCGAAACAGAAGATAAGAACGTGATCTAGGAGGTACATACATGGTGGAAAATCTATTTAGCATCGAATTTGGATCTCCTGAATACATGGTCAATGCTGGTCAAACCCAGCCTATTCAGCAGAAAAATTTGAAGTTATAATGAATTTACTTGATCTTTTGCTTAAGATTAGGGACCCTAAACTGATTTTGATTTGTTTTAGAAATCAATTAGGATTAGGAAGAACGAAAATAGCCTTTTTGGTTGTAAATTTTAATAAATAGGAGGATTTTGATTATTATTAAAAGGAGAATGCTAGTGAAGACATTAAAAAGAGTAGACTTAAGACTGTAAGCATATTCCAAAACTCTATTTTTAATGTAATCTATTCTCAAAACTTAATCAAAGGCAGAATTTCATCAATTTGGTGTTTATGAGTTAACATTCTTATCACTTGAAGTTTTCCAAAGTGTGCCATCAAAGCATGGAAGGGCCCTACGTGAGGATTGGTACACTTTCTTTTCTGTTTCATAGAATTTAGTATTCAGATCTGAATAGCATTTTATTTCATTTCATTGCTTGTGAGTTTATCAATTTAATTAGAAGTTCTTGTGATTGTTATTTTATGATTCATAGTAGTAGCTTGAAAATTCAATTGCAAAATTATTGAATAAGTCCTTGTAAAAGGTTTAATTGAACATTGAATTTCAAAATATTTCTATGAACTCCGTTTTCATGAATTTGATTTTTAGTATGCTTAGTGTGTTATTTCGAAAGATTTTTTGTGAATTATATCCTTGTAAGAGGATTGAGAACTCAGACTAGTAACACTCTGTTTTTTAGAATAGTTAATTAAATTAGATGATATAAGTGTTTAAATTGTGAAAGGAAACATACTTCAATTTCTTGTAAAAGAGTGTTGTAGCCTGTCACACTAGGCACTTATTTAGACAGATTATATCCTTTTAGGTCTATAAAATTTAGACATGTGCCTCTAAGTTTACCTACCTTGGTTGACATTAAATTTAGTCTAATCTATAACCCTGGATTGGTCTCTACATTTTGGCGCCGTTGTCGGGGAGGCGCAACTAGAGGATTTCTAAAAAAAATAAACAAAAACATAGATTTAATTTTAATTCATCATTTTAGAAGTCATGTTTACTTATGTCTAGACCTAGAGATGATAAAGGTAGATTCATAAAAACCCCCCATCCAAAAACTAATCCACCACTAGGAGCAGACCCTTTAGGAAAAATTGAACACACAACACCAGCTGGGAAAGTCACCATACAAGAATTAGAGGATAAACAAAAATCAGGGCAAAGACTCACACTCATTGAGAGACAAATTCTATTGGCATATGAATCAAAGAAGAAACATCTCCCTGAATCCTCTATAAAAAGAGAAAGTAGTAAAATAACTCAACAATCTCTCCTTAAACCTACTGATTTTGAAAAATCTCAAGAAGGAGAAAAATCACTAGAACAATTTCTCTTTGAAACAAGTGACACTGAACAAGAAATTAAATCAACAGAGGAACCTATCAAAATGGCTGAGGAAGGAGGAGGATCAGCAAGAGGACCCACTCCTGAACAACTTAGAGAATATGAGAGACAACAAGAGGAAAGAAGAAGACAAAGAGAGGCTGAACTGAAACAAAAACAAGATCAAGATCGAAGAGAGGAGGAAGAGTCAACCTTTAAATTTCCTATTCAAGAACCAGGAGAAAATCATGATGAGGAAATAAAAATGAAAAACATACCTCCATCTGTGTTACCAAACTTTTATGGCATGGCTTCAGAAGATCCAGATTCATTCTTGTTTGAATTTGACATAGTATGATGAACATATGGTTACACAGATGATGCCCATAGGCTTAGACTCTTCCCATCAACATTAAAAGCATCAGCATTAAGATGGTTCATGGGGCTTGGTGAACATGCAATAACTGATTGAGATGGCATGAGAAAAATATTCCTAAAGAAATACCAACCTTATTGTAGATCGAAAGATTCTAAAGATGATATCTTTAGAATGAATCAACAAGAGGATGAAAATTTAGAGGAGTATTTGGAACGATTTGTTTACAATTTACAAAAATCAAAACATAGAACCATGTCTCTTGATCTGATTCGAACAATATTTTTGAAGGGAATTCGAGAGTAATACTTAGATGATCTTAATTTGATGGGCAAGTTGATATTTCCACTTTACCTTTCGAAGAAATTGCTGGTTTATGTGAAAAGTATTCTAGGAGCAAAGCCAGAAATGGAAAAAGAGCTATATCATCCAAAGCCACAAAATCTGCTTCAACAAGTGTCACAAGGGCTGAAATAGGAAACTTGTTAGAAGAATTCAAAATAGATCTATTAAGTACCTTAGGAAATCAAATTGACACTCTGAAAGCAAAGAAAAGACAAGAAGAGGAAGATCAATTAATGGCTGTCTTTTGTCCAAAATGCCGGAAGAAACATGCTTTGAAAGACTGCCCATTAGAAAACATTCAAGTTTGCGCCTTTTGTACTAAAAATCATGATATATTTCATTGCTCTAAAATCAAGATTTTGCATAATTGTAATTTGTAAGATAACGCAGATATGGAGAATGTGTATTTCATGGGCGCTAAGAAACCATGGCAACCAAGACCTCCACCTCAAGGTATGTTTCCAAACCAAAATTTGCAATTTCCTGCACAAGATCAGATGTATGTTCAGAATTCTTCGAATGTACCCATGCCATGGCAACACCAAAATTACTCACAACAACAATGGAAACCATTTCAACAATACTCAAAACAATATCAACCATATCCTCAACCATACCAACAATATTCTCAGCCATATCAACAGTATCATCAGCCATATTCGCAATATCCTCAAACATATCAACAATATCCTCAGCAGCAAGTTGTTCATCAACCCAAAAAAACTCAACAAGCATTGCCTGTTCCTCCACCAATAAATCCACCTCAATTACAACTTCCATCTAACCAACCTCCTAGACCCAGTCGGATTCCTGCTCAACCTGTACAAAATCCAAATAATAGAGCAGATAGACCAGCTTACAGTGTAGATGAGGGACCATCATATCTCACATTACCTTTACAAAATATCGAGTTGAGGTCTGGTAAGGTACTTCAAAAAGAACCTCCAATAGCTGAAAAACAAGAAGAAAATGAAGAAAATGAAAATGAAACTCCAACTCAAAGGAAACAAAATGATGACATCAAAAATAAACAACTACAACCGTTGCATCCACCACCTTTTCCAGAAAGATTGGTCCAAGAAAAACTTCCCATGTCTATACCACAGTTTTATGTTTTAGATGAGCTAAAGAATGTCTATATAAAAATTCCACTATTACAAGCCATAAAAGACATTCCGATATATACTAAAGCAATGAAAGAACTATGCCTCAAGAAGCCTACCAGGAAAAGAGTTGATCCACAAACTATTCATGTTATTGGACATTTAGCTGGCCTTATGAAAAATACCATTTCAATGGAAAAGTATATTGATCCTGGTATTCCCAGAGTCACTACAATCATTAACAACATACATACTCCAAACACCTTAATTGACCTTGGGGCCGCAATAAATGTGATGACTCCTGAAACAATGAAAACACTGTAGCTCACAAACTTGCAATACACACCAATTGTTCTAGAACTAGCTGATAGGTCTAAAGTGATTCCTGAAGGGATTTTGGAGGACATAATTGTTTCACTGGACTCTTGGGAGTATCCAATGGAATTTTTAGTTCTTTAGCCAAAATCTAATTTAGGAGGACACCCTATCATCCTTGGTAGACCATGGTTAGCAACTGTTGATGCATTCGTAGGATGTAGATCGGGTGATATGATTATTTCACGAGGAACTGAAAGAAAACAACTCACTCTCTACCCATCAGCACAATCACCAGTAGTAGCACACAATTTATGGCTTAATGATAAATCAGTAAGCATTTGCTTGTGACTACACCGATATGCACGGAATTCACCCTGAAACATGCACTCACCATATTTATACGGATAGTAATATCAAACCAGTGAGGCAACCGCAAAGAAGAATGAATCCCATTCTTCAGGATATTGTTAGAGATGAATTACAAAAACTCTTAAAAGTCAATTTTATTTATCCTATCTCTGACAGTCATTAGGTATCCCCATTGGTAGTAGTGCCCAAGAAAAATGGCAAGTGGAGGATTTGTGTTGATTACAGACAATTGAACAAAGAAACCCTCAAAGATTATTTCCCACTACCATTTATTGACCAAGTGCTAGACACATTAGCTGGGAAATCATCATTCTCTTTTCTTGATGGTTTCAGTGGCTATAACCAGATCAGGATAGCCTTAGAGGACCAGGAAAAAACCACTTTTACTTGTCCCTAGGGCACTTATGCCTATAATGTTTTACCATTTGGACTTTGCAATGCTCCAGCTACATTTGAGAGAGCTGTATTAGCTATTTTTGCTAATTTAGTTCATGAATGTGTTGAAGTTTACATGGATGATTTTTTGGTGTATGGTAATTCATTTGAGCATTCATTAGAAAATCTTGAAAAAGTTTTAAAGAGATGTATTGAAGCTAATCTGTCCCTGAGAAATGAAAAGTGTTTATTGATGTTAAATGAAGGGATAGTATTAGGTCACTATATTTCTTCTCAAGGCATTAAAGTTGATCCATCAAAAATCTAGATAATTGTCAATTTGCCAATTCCGAAGACTCAAAAAGAGGTAAGAAGTTTTCTTGGGTATGCAAGCTATTACAGAAGGTTTATTGAACGTTTTAGTAAAATAGCTTTACCTCTGTTTAAGCTTCTAGCAAAAGATACACCTTTCAACTGGAATGAGAATTGTCAGAAAGCTTTTGAAACACTCAAAGAAAAGTTATCAACCACACCAGTCTTAAAGGGACCTATCTGGACCCTACCATTTCACGACTTTATAGATGCAACTGATACTACAGTAGGTGCCTCATTAGGCCAAAAAAAAGAGTCTTTCAATTATGCCATCTATTTCATTAGTAAAAATCTAACACCTGCAAAATTAAACTACACAGTCACTGAAAAAGAAATGCTTGCAATCATACATGATGTGAATAAATTCTGACATTATATAATTGGTTATGAGGTCTTTGTACATACTGACCACTCTACCATTAAGTATTTAATGAATAAACCAATAACAAATGGCAGAGTTAACAGATGGTTGTTATTATTATAGGAATTTAATATTACAGTGTTAGATAGACCAGGTAAGGAGAATCAGGTGGCAGATTTTCTTTCTAGACTGCAAAATTTAGGTAAAGTTGTTCCAGTTGAAGATTCCTTTCCAGATGAAAATTTATTTGCAATTTCAATAGTGAATCCTTGGTATGTTGACTTAGCTAATTATTTGCCCACAGGAAAAACACCTCCATATTTTACTCCAAAAGAAAAGAAAAGGCTAATCAAACAAAGTGCTAGATATTCATGGGTTAATGGAGATTTATTTTACACCGGTTATGATATGATTATTAGACGATGTGTAAGAAATGATGAAATAATTGATATTTTAAAATCTTGTCATGATGAACCGTGTGGTGGGCATTTTGCAGCAAAAAGGACAGCATTCAAGATTCTCAGTCTTGGATACTATTGGCCATCTATTTTTAAGGATTCCAAGAAGTATGTGAAAAATTGTGAAAGTTGTCAAAGAATGGGCAGACCAACAGCTACAGATGAAATGCCACTTTAGCCTCAAGTACATTTAGAGCCATTTGAAAAATGGGCTCTAGATTTTGTAGGACCCATCAATCCAACTTCAAAAGGCAAAAAGTACATCCTAGTATGTACTGATTACGTGACAAAATGGGCTGAAGCAAAAGCACTAGTCCGGGCAACTGAACAAACAGTGGTAAACTTCCTTTTTGAAGAAATTTTTGTAAGGTATGGAGTACCAAGGGAGATAGTGACAGATCAAGGTACTCAGTTTACTTCAAAGCTAGTCCAAGACATCATATAAAAATATAAAATCAAGCACAGGAAAAGTACACCTTACCATCCACATGCCAATGGCCAAGTGGAATCTACAAATAAAACATTGGAAGGAATTATCACTAAGATAGTAGCAATGAATAGAAAGAATTGGGAAGAGAAGCTCAAATATGCACTCTTGGGCTTACAGAATCACGTGGAAAAACATTACAGGATTTACACCATATCAGCTGGTGTATGGAAAAGAGGTAATGCTTCCTATTGAATTTCAAATACATATTTATAAGATGGCTGCAGATTTAGGAATTGATCTCAATGAAGCACAAAAAGAGAGAATTTTGAAATTGAACCAGTTAGATGAAATGAGGCAGCAAGCAGAGGAGAGATAAATCCTAATGCAGAAACAAAGGAAGCAGTGGCATGATGCACACATTAAAAAGAAATAGTTCAAAGAAGGAGACTGGGCTTTACTCTTTGACTCTAAATTCAGAGATCATAAAGCCAAATTTACAACACATTGGATGGGCCCATATGAAATAGTTCAAGTATATCAAAATGGATCAATAAAGATTACTACAATTGATGGAGAAGGCAACACCTTTATTGTCAATGGACATAGGTTGAAACTCTATCATAAGCCCATCAGCAAGGAAGATTTTATTCAAACTGTATCTCAGCAAAGGGAGTTTGAGATATCGCAGCCTTCAGTCGTGATATCTCTACCTTAGTTAATTCAATTTATTTATTTATTTATTTATTTTTTTTAAACATAATAAAAATATAAAAACAAAAAAATACAAAAAAAAATTAAAAAATAATAATGGTTTAGTTGTGAAAACTAGACTCTGGCACACTCTAAACCCGAATTCTTACTAGAAAACCAATCATTTGGCTGGTAAGAATTCCTTGTTCTACTTGTTTATTGTTTTTCATCAATTCAATAATGACTTGAGGAAAAGTCAAAGACTTAGTGGGGGAGAAGAAACAGTGGTTTTTCCCTATCTCATCTCCTCATTTTTAAATCTTCAAGGAATTTGTTTCGGTAATTGAGTATTTCAATAAAAGAGTTGTTTTTGTTCTAATTAGAGGGACCTATTCAAGCAATGAGATATGCAGTGGGACCTGTTCAGAAGACTATGTCAACATTACTAATATCAGAGGGACCTGTTCAGAAGGCTATGTCAACATCACCAATATTAGAGGGACCTGTTAAAGACTGCATTAATGATACATCAGGCTACTTCAACAAAGTTTTCAAAGGTTGCTTATCATCAGAATTATAATCAAGGCTACATCAACACCAAGGATAAAAGAAGCTTCACAAACATGCTTCTTCAGATTTTAAAGGGACCTGTTATATTCAATTTCATTTCAAAGGGACCTGTTTTAGAAAATGAAGATCAGTCATACCTATGCAAGCCAAATCAACATTTTGTCAACCAACAAGTGTAATGTATTGTTGAAATTTTTATTTTTAACATTTAAAATTCTTAAATTGTTTTAGTGTTAAAACTGATAATTATTCTTGCTTGTTATCAATTTCAAAAATCCTTATACCCATAACCTTTGTAATATTCCCTAAATACTCACCTCATTATCACTCTGCCTATTTCTATATGATCATTTCCATTTCCCTATCACACCTTAGCCTATTTTTATTTTCTATTCCTACTGTGCTCTTCAAACCTTTTCATAAACTCATCATTTTTAAATCTAACCTCTGTCAATAAAGTACCAACAAGTAGTGGATACTCAATGTAAAAGTCCATTCAATGGAAAGACATTTTTTAAACCGTCTGTCCTCAAATGATTTCATTCATTTCAACTGCTGGAGTTACAAAACAATCTTCTGACCCAAATCTTCTTATGAAATGTATCCATTATCATCACACGATTTTCATATTGTGTTATCATGATTATGCTTCTGCAAAGCAGTATTGCTCCTCTGTATTCATGATTTGAATGCGCCTTCTGACTCTGCAAAAAAACTTACGGCCTTTGATAGTAAGACTTTGTTCTCTACGTTATCATCATAGCAATTGGATCTTATGACATCAAGCAAAATGAAGGTCGGTTGTTGAGTTTTTATTTTATAAAACTCTGAGTTCATAAAGTTAGTTACAGAGTTAATGTTCAGACTCTGAGTTTCTTAAAGAGGGCCGAGATAGTAGGTGCTATAAAGGGAGAAAATATAGCAGACAGGCTTATCCAGAGTTTTTTTTACTTCCGCCCAGAATTTGAGGACGTTAACCAGGTCAGCTCAGGCAATTGAAGAAGTAAACTCAGAGAATTGAGGATGTTAACCAGGTCAGCTCAGTGGAATGCAGGAAAAGAGGTAACAAGTTGAAAACCCTGATTGAATTTTTGAGCATAAAAAAAGGGTTAGAATAGAGATTTTTAAAATGACCAATAGAGCAGAGCCTGAAAAATTTGATAGTTCAAAATATCATGAAGACTGTGTCAAGATTTTAGGGGAAAAACACTGGTTATCTTTTCTAGAGAAATTTAATGGAAATAATGAAGAGGTTACGAAGCAATTTGCATTTTCCTTCAATGGAGAGAAAGCTTTAATAGGAAATTTCTCTTTTAGAATTTCAGAGGATACAATAGCACAAACATTGGAAATCAGTCTAGAAGGGGAAAAGTATTTCAAAACCAAGCAATTTAGAGAAAAATCATGGACTCAGTTTATGTCTAGGTCAAGGGTTTCCTCTGTCAATTGGAAAAAGGGTGTTCCTAGAAGTTGGCTAATTCACCCATGGGATGAGATGGTATATATTATTCAAAAATTTGTTACATGTGAAGGATGTTATAGTCTAGTATACCTATATCACATAAAAATTCTGTTGCACTTAAAAGGTCAATGCACTATCAGTCTGCCCTATTTTCTCTTACAAAGTTTGACTAAAATGTCGAAGACCATTCAGAAACAAAAAGGTAATGAAGATAGGAGTTTGTATCATTTTGGTTTGATCAAAATTCTAATTGAATTTGAGTTGCAGAGGAGAGGAAAAACATGGAAAGAATTTTTAATTTACAATCAATTCAAAAATTGAGAAGATGAACAATAAAAGCAAGAAAGCACAGAGTTTATGATTGATATTGATGAGGAAATCCCTGAGCTTAAGTCAAGCAATGTTCCTCAACCCAACAGTAGTGTAAGGACAAGAAGGATGAGGCAAGAAACTGCCAAGAAAATTGAAAAAGATAAAATCTTCACTACTTATAAGAGAAGATCAAGGAGAATAAAAAGGAATCAGACACAAGATGATCAACCAGAGCCGAATGCAAATGCACCAATGGAAATTGAAAGCAGTGCTAATTCACATCCAGAATAGGAAGTAGAAATGGAAACTAAGAGTAACAAGGGAGAAAGGGAAGAGCCAACACCTACAAACAAGAAACAAAGAAGGTTAGAGAAATAGATTGAAGAGCTAAAAGAGGAATTGATGGAAGCAAACATGTTAGAGAAGGTCATAAAGAAGGAAAATGAAATGTTGAAAGCTCAGAGCAAGAATATTCAGCAAAAAAATGAGAAACTGAAGAAGAAAGTCAAAGAATTAAGACTAATCAAACTGAAATGTGCAAATGGGCGATAAAATGGTACACTCAGAAAAAAGTTCTCAAAGAAAAATATAAGAATATGAAACATGAGTCCCAAGTTCAGAAGAATGTAGATGTATTGCTACAAGCAGCAGAGGCACAAGCAGAAACAGAATATAAAGGGAGCACATCAGGATTAGCATGAGGACATGCTAAATCATAGAGTTTGGAGGAGATGTTGGTACTATTTTATTGCTATTCTTTTCTTCTAAAAATCCATCATTTATCTACCATTTTCTTCCATAAACTCCTCATAGCCCATTGAAATTGATTAATGAAGCATTATAATTGTTATTTTACATTAAATTTAATTTATGGATTTTTATGTTAAAAATTGGAATTTTTCAACACAATTACGGGATGTAATGACTTCCTGTAATTGGTTTATGTTGTGACATGTAGCATGGCAGGAAAATCGAAACAGAAGATAAGGACCTGATCTAGGATGTACATACATGGTGGAAAATCTATTTAGCATCGAATTTGGAGCTCTTGAATACATGGTCAATGCTGGTCAAAACCCAGCCTATTCAGCAGAAAAATCTGAAGTTATAATGAATGTACTTGATCTTTTGCTTAATATTAGGGACCCTAAACTGATTTCGATTTGTTTTAGAAATCAGTTAGGATTAGGAAGAATGAAAATAGTCTTTTTGGTTGTAAATTTTAATAAATAGGAGGATTTTGATTATTATTAAAAGGAGAATGCTAGTGAAGACATTATAAAGAGCAGACTTAAGACTGTAAGCGTATTCCAGAACTCTATTTTTAATGTAATCTATTCTCAGAACTTAATCAAAGGCAGAATTTCATCAATTATGGTGTTTATGAGTTAACGTTCTTATCACTTGTAGTTTTCAAAGTGTGCCATCAAAGCGTGGAAGGGCCATACGTGAGGATTGGTACACTTTCTTTTCTGTTTCATATAATTTAGTATTCAGATCTAAATAGCGTTTTATTTCATTTCATTGCTTGTGAGTTTATCAATTTAATTAGAAGTTCTTCTGATTGTTATTTTATGATTCATAGTAGTAGCTTGAAAATTCAATTGCAAAATTATTGAATAAGTCCTTGTAAAAGGTTTAATTGAACATTGAATTTCAAAATATTTCTATGAACTCTGTTTTCATGAATTTGATTTTTAGTATGCTTAGTGTGTTATTTTGAAAGAGTTTTTGTGAATTATATCCTTGTAAGAGGATTGAGAACTCAAACTAGTAACACTCTGTTTTTTAGAATAGTTAATTAAATTAGATGATATAAGTGTTTAAATTGCGAAAGGAAACATACTTCAATCTCTTGCAAAAGAGTGTTGTAGCCTGTCACACTAGACACTTATTTAGACAGATTAGATCCTTTTAGGTCTATAAAATTTAGACATGTGCCTCTAAGTTTACCTACCTTGCTTGACATTAAATTTAGGCTAATCTAGAACCCTGGATTGGTCTCTACAGTGACTCCTTGCAATCATCCCATTGGGATAATATTTTGTTGGTTATCCATCCTCAGTTCAATCAGAGACCACTACAATGCAGGTCTCCAAATTCTCTCCCAAGTCTTCAAAGGAAACATGTTCGCGTCAGACCCCAAATCCAAAATAACTTGGTCCATCTCATAGTCGCCTATTTATGCGGTAAGCCTCATCTCGTGCCCTGTCCTTGCCTTATGCTTACCAATATTTCTGATTACGCGGGATCCATCAGGAGCATTTTCCTTACTAGCACATTTATTTATCAATTCTTGTAGCCCTTTTACAACCTTACTATCACACAAAAGTTTCATACAAGTCTCCAAGAAGGATTTAAGCACAGAGGGGTCAACCTCTATAGGTGCACCTATTTCTGATATTTTTTTCCTGGCTTCCTGAAGTAGATGCCTCAGCAAAGCTTTTCTTTGCCTCCATAAATGTCTCCTTCACACACTCTAGATCGAAGCCAGTCTCCTTTTCCGGGGCTTTCGGACCCATACACCTTCCTCAAGTTGTTTTCCCTTAACGTCACTGGTTGTGATCCCGCTTCGTAGCATGATATTCACATTCAGGTCCTCTTCACGGGGCTTGTCCCTCATCATTTGTAGGTTATGGATAGGATGTTGAGGCTGCGCCTTCTTCTCTTGCATTTAGGCCATCAGCACAGGACACTCATCGATTGTATGATTAAACTGAGTGCAGTATTGACATGATGGATGTGTTTGATTCGTACATTCTCGCACGTAGTGTCCTCGCATCCCACAGGTGTAGCAAATGTCCTATCCTCGACCCCTACGATGTCCTCCCCCTCCTTGGCCTCGTCCACGTCCCTGATATCCTCCACTCACCCCTCCAGCACTCTGGTATGGAGTCTGAGTCTCTACTTTCATTCGATATGTAGGCATCCTTTCCATCATTAATTCATAGCTACGACAATTACGCTCACTATGGCCCACCGATTTATAGAAATTCTAGAATAATTGTTCCGGCATTTGTACAAACTTTTGCACCAAATGACAATTACCCGTCACATGTTTTCCAGCTACTTGACATATAGCGCACCATAGTGTGGGCCCCGTACTTGGTCCTACTAGAGCTTCCTGCCTCAGGGGCATTGGTCCCCCTCCTATGATATAGTTCACGAAGACAGGGCAGTGATCCTTGTCATGCCCCTGGCTCTTACACTTGAGACACCAGACCTCCTCGCACACCTCCAGTCGAACCGCTTTCTCTTTTTTCAAGCTCTGCAATTCCAGGCAGAGGTTCTGAAACTCCTCGTGAATTTGTTGAGCCCCCAAAGAAGCATCCTCAATAGGTGTCTCGTGCAATCTCATCGCGATCTCCAGAGCTTCTGCTTGAGTTCCTATCTTTTGTTGTGATAAACCAACCCTCAAGTGGGGCAGGAGTGATGCTACAAACCATTCGCGGTGCTCACTATCTGTCAGATTCATATTAGCTTCATGGATCTGGCACTTCAGTCTTTGATCTAATTCCTAGGGTCTTTCACTAGGCCTCATCATGATTTCCTTGAATCCAACTACTGATTGCGATTCAGACTTAGGCTTATCGAATTCTTTGTTTAGGGTGGTCTGAGTTTCTGCTAATGTTGCCACTGGGTAATCAGTGCAGTACTTAATGTACCATGTGAGTGTGCGATCCTGTAGAGTAGTAACCAATTGTGCTTTCTTTATACTATCATTTGTAATCTGTTGTGTGGTCCATACATCCTTTGCAACAAACCAAAATTGATTCATATCCTCACTTCCTAAGCCCTTAAAAGTTGGCAACTTCATTGTATTTGACATGTTGAACGGTGGCGGTGGTGGAGGCGGAGTGAGCGAAGGTGTATGTTGTGGAGGTGATGGTGGAGGTGGCGTGGATGGATGATGTATTCATGGAAAACCATGTCTTATCAACTGGACAATGCTCTATGGTGAGGCCTGTGTTGCTCCCTCATCGTCACTCACAAGAGGTTCCATCAGTGGGCTATATTCAGGGCCTATTCTTCCTATATCCCTGAAGAGCTTCCCACTTCGCGTAGCTCCAAACATCAAGTTTGTGGCATAACCCGTTTTTCACACAACAACATCTTAATCCAAGTATTCAAATATTTCAAATACTTACCTCGCGGTCCTTTGAAGAAGCATCACTCCTCTTCGTTGTAACTGACTGAGGTGTCAATCACGAACTCAGTCACAAATCCTCCTATGACATGATCAAGCCAATGGTCAATAGCGTGCACGATCTTATGTTCAGAAACTTCCAACCTCCGCACTAACTTCGGGGTCCACACTATCAAATCGTCAAGCATCCACCTTCCTTGGTCGTCTACCAATTTAGCAATCCACTCGTATAGTTCAATTGGGGAGGTGCAGAAGAAAATCTCGTGTATTTCTGTGTATAAATATATGTAAAACCACTGTTCATTTGTTAGGCATGGATTTATGTCTTATTACGCCGCGAATTCATGGATCTTCATATCCAACCAATCCTCAATTTCCTTTTTGGTCGGATTCCAGTGATGCGACATCACAAGGAACCATTTTTTGGCTTAAGGGTTCATGACCCAGGTTTAGAGTTATTTGTGCCAAACAAATCCCAACACCACTGGCCCTTTTGGCATCAATCCACAAAGCGTAGACTAAGGTCTCACCCGATGCAGTATGGGGGGATGTTGAAAACAAGTTTCTGCACCCATAGATTAGTGTGATGTCTTCTTGTGACTTAGATATGCCTTTGTGCAGATCGATAAGCCTTGATGGCTTATCGCTATAACTTTTCTTAATTAGCCTTTAGACCTCCGCGAAGGTCTATGACTAGCTTTTGCGGACCCTAAACAGGTGAATTAACTACTTACGTGCACCTGAGATTACCCTTAGATCAATATTTACTCGGATCTACTTAAGTGTTTGATAACTTTAACAGAAAGAATTATAATCTTCATGCAAACACTTGACGTTAATTGTGTTCAGATAACAACACATATTAAGTAAATTCGTGCATCAATACATCATTATTTCATAAAACCATTATTCACCATAGCATAAAGCGCATTCATACATAACAAAAGTAAAGAGATGAAACACAGGATTCCAACAACATTCTTCTTTATTGATATTCAGATTAAGTTTACAAACTCAAGACTTCCCTACGCACTCAGTTGCAGGGGTTCACGCACTCAACTATGGACTTCTGCTCTAGGCCTCTGTGCACTCAGCTGCAAAGCCTCTTCCTCTCTAAGACTTCTATCTCGTTCTTTCCTCTATTACCCCATTACATTCATCCTTCACATTCTATGCCTTGGTCTCTCTAAGACTCTCCTATTTATACAATCCCATGGCTGAGGACCATGGGTAGATCTTCAAAAAGCCAACTCAACTTACATAAAAAAGAAGGATCAAACCCTTTTTGACTCTTTACTAACTACACGCTCTGCGACCACAATTAGCGGAGACTTTACATCAAAACTTGGGCTTTTGCCCCAAAACTTCAGCTTTTTCCCCAAAACTAACCCCAAGGACCCCATCCCAACAATCCCAGACAATGTAAGTTCCTAACCAGTGCATTTTGAATCTTCCCAAGAACTTTGTGAACTTACTACCATACAACAGAACCAAGTCTCCATTCTTGAAAGTTTTATGCTTAATGTATCGGTTGTCCATGCCTTTTCCCTAGCTTTATGCACTTGTTGGTGGAATCTTGTAGTAAAACAATCTTCCTCGAGTGCGAGAATTTGTTCCAATCTCTCCTCCATAATGTCATTATCTACCATGTCCATTACTGCGGCAATTCTAATACTCGATACTATGTATTCCATAGGCATTATGGCTTCATTTCTATAAACCAATCTAAGCAGAGTCTGTCCCATCAAATTCTTATAGGTAGTCATGTATTCCCATAAAAATACTGGTATGTGCACATCCCAATCATTTCTGTTGACATTGCATACTTTATTTAGAGAATTTTCCAAATTTTGTTGAAAGCCTCAACCATGTAATTCGCCTAAGGATGATAAGGTGTGCTCTTCTGATGATGTACTTGGAATTCATCGTTCAATGCTTCAATCGTATTGTGTAGGAAGTGTGATCCTCAGTTTCTCATCAAGATATTTGGGCACCCAAATCTCGACAAGATATATTCAAAGATGAAGTGCACAGTAGTGTTTGCGCTACAATCCTTTACTGGTTGTGCTTCAGCCCACCTGGTTAGATAATTTGTCACAGTAATAATGTTTTGTGCACCAGTATTCTTTCCCGGCAGATTGATTGGCCCAACAAAGTCAATCGCCGAATTATCAAAAGCCTTCAATATTACTTGTGGATTCAACAGCAATTCATCCATTCTCGACGGTCCTCCCATCCTTTGGCAGACATCGCAAGCACTACAATATTCTTTGGAATCCTTGTGCACCATGGGCCACCATATTCCCTTTCTTAAAATATTTTGCGCATTGGATTTTCCTACATAATGGCCTCTTGCAACACCACCATGTTCTTCCAGCAAAATAATGTGCCTTTCATGCTCAGGGACATATTTGCACAATATCTCGTCAGAGCCCATTTTATACAAATGTTTGGCAATTAGAGAAAAATCTGCAACTATGACTACGAGTTTTTTCTTCTGTTGAGGAGTATACTCCTCAGGGTCTTCTCCTATAGACAAACAGTAAATAATATCAGTGAAATGAGCATCATCAACCCTTACTACAAAGAGTTGTGCATCGATCAATCCTTCTTCAATGTTTGGTTGGTTCTTCACCAGTCTCAATTTTGGATAGATGATCTGGTCCAGCGGTCAATCATCCTGTCTTGACTGTTACTTCAAAATCATACTCTTGGAACAACAATAACCGCCTGCAAATCTTCACCCCCAACACAGGCTTGTTCACCAGGTACTTTAGCACAGAATGGTCTGTGAACATCTTGAAGTGTGCACCTTACAAGTAATGCCTGAATTTCTACAGCACGTACCCCATAGCCAAGCCCTCTCATTCCTTTGTGGAATAATTCCTTGATAATTTCTATCTCCCAAATGCGATGGGGTGATCAAGATCCCCTTCTCCTAACTGCACTAAGACAACCCCCAAAGCTATGCACAATGCATCTACATGGACATGGAACTCCTTCTTCCAATCTGGAAACACCAGGATTGGTGCAATGACCATTTTTTCCTTTAAGATGTTGATGCTCTTTTGACATTCATCATCCCAACAAAAGGTGACATATTTCTTAAATAATTTTTCCATTGGTGTAGTGATATGCACATAGACCTTTATGAACTTCCGATAATAACTAGTATGCCCTAGGGTCGTGCATAGCTGCTTCATGTTCTTCGACGGATCCAAATTGATAATTACAACAATTTTTGCAGGGACCACCATCAACCCTTGCTTGCAAACAACATGTCCCAATAATATTCCATAGGGTACATAAAAAATACACTTTTTTATGTTCAACAAGATTTATATTTCCTGCACGTATCCAACATCAAGCACAAGCTTATAACATGCATCTTTAACAGTCCAAAGATTATCCATTCATCAAAGTAAACCTCCAGAAATTTGTGGATGTATTCTTTAAATGTTGTGATGAAAATTCTAGAGAACATCGTAGGTGCATTCTTCAACCCAAACAGCATGATTGTATACTGAAATGATCCCCATTTAGTAGCAAAAGTGGTCTTACTCCTATCTTCCAGTGCAATCTTAATCTAATAGTACCCTGAAAAACCATCTGTAAAGGAGTAGGCCTCCTGTCCTCCCACATTATCCAAAAATTCATCAGGGAATGGTGTTGGCAATGGGTCATGTATGCAGGCGTCATTCAACTTCCTCAAATCAACACAAATCCTTATTTATCCCTTAGTATTTTTCTCTTGCACTACCATTGGTCTCACCCATTCCGATGCTTCCACAGGTTCAATTATTCCAACTACAACCATCTTCTCAAGCTCCTCCTTCACCTTTGATTTGTATTTTGGGTTGAGCATATATGGTCGTTGTTTTACGGGTTTCACATATGGCTTCAAAGTGATCTTTATTACGCCCAGATCACCTACAATTCCTTTTAACTCAGTGAACTTTGTCAGAAAAAACTCCTGGTACTCATGCAGTAATTCAGCAACCTTACCAACTGTATCATCATCCCAGTAATCTCCAATGCACACAAATTTGGGTTCTGCCTCTGAGCCTATATTGACTTGCTTCATCTTAACAGACTATGTTATCTCAGGTATCTCAACTTCTAGGCCAATGACCTCGCATTGTCCTTCTAATTCAGAGATGTTTATGTTGCATGGATATTCCTCGCCCTCTTCCACAATCATATTATAGCATTCCATTGCGTGCTACAATTGCGCGTTCCAATCGGGTTGTACCCTAGTCGTTGGCTCATCTGGTGTCCGGAAAATTGTTGCTCTAATTTCATGAAGGGCATCTTTGATACACTGAAAACCATCTTTGAAGCTAAAGGTCAATATGAATCTTTCCTTCATACCGTACCAGTTGGTAGTGCCATGGCACAAATCTGTTTTGAGATACCAATTCATTGGTATCACATCCAAAGTGTGCATGTGTTATCACCCCAAGAAACTCTCCTAGGTTGTAGCTCAGAGATTCTCGGGAACATTACAAACACAACTTAATGTTGGAAATGGATGAATGGAAGGAATGATGTTTGTTCAAGCCAGATAACCACTTCTACTTTGTTTGACTCCAGACATGCGTGAACACCCCCAAACTACAAGGCTTTAGACCACCAATTACTCACAGTTTAAGGATTGGGTGAATATGGAGAATACTAACCACACCAGCAGATGCACAGGACCATGTGATGGCTGGCTGCAACCAGTAAAGAGGTCTGCAAATCTAATTCCCTAGCGCACAGACAGGATGACAGCTCTCTATCACTAAGTGAAAATAAACTTGATTAACACATTCACTGATACATGCAAGTTTTAAACACAGAGGTAGGATGACAGCTGCTAAATGCCATACATCAAGATTTTAGGAAAACTGCATATCAAGCACAACCTAGAACCGAATAGAAATGGAAAGTGAGCAATTAACAGTAAAAGAAGCTTGTATTAGCTGAAAATGAAGACGAGATGCTACAAGTATCAAAGCAGTTACAGTCTCCAGAAGATGAACTTTACATCAAAACAACAACCATCAACCCCGATTACATCTATTTTTTGGGTATATATAGATTTTCATTACAAAGGCACTCGACCATTCTAACCGTGGAAGGGTCATAATTGACCACCAACTGCTTTAACTATCTGAGGGAGTCTCTAGTGCAATTTTCCTACTTCAGTGAAAGATTTGATCTTCTCTGGCGCTCCGTTGTCCTTCTCGGGCAGGTGAACTATTATATGGGACGAAATCCCATAGCTATTGAATGTGTTTACCTACTCAGCTCTGTACCTTTCCTTCTCAACCATACTGCCTCTTGAATATGGTGGTTGAGGATCTAATGCACCGTGTACTAGTAACTGGTTGCCTTCATCCTTCGGGTGCATGGGACAGGTCAAGGATGTGAATAGCTGGGACAAATGGAGGAGGAAGATCGGCCATTAGATTGGGCAGATCGACGGCGGGGAGTGCTTGGCAAGGAGTACCGGGAGGTATGGAAGCGGATTGGACGAAGGCCGTTAGATCTCAGGTGGATAGATCCAACGATCATCGGGGGTTGAAGGTGCGCGGAGGTTATTGGACGGGACGAGCGGTTTTTGCAGTGAGCTGTATTGATCGCACTGCCATGAGGGTTAGGCAGTATATGTTCAACAACGTGTGATACTGTTCAGGGGACGATGCGTGGCAGCGGAAACCGCTTTTGATCGCGAGTTATCACGTGGTCAGTTTGCGGGCACGGGAGGAGCGAACAACATTGGATCACTTGCTAGGCGATCAGACGGCGGGGAAATAAAGGGCAACTTATTCATTAGATATGATGGGGACAATTGGATCGGGAGGTGGTGATCAATGGCTACGACTACAGGAGCAAAGGCTATGAAGGTGCGCGGTCATGTGAAGAAGGTTTATGAGGCTTTAGGCTTTGCACTCGAGCTTAAGGGCAAAAGGCTTTCTATATGGTTTTTAACAATCAAGCCTGAGAAATGGAGATGAGAGGAGGGTGAGTGGAGTGAAAGGGGAGGCAGAATGACCAGTTATAGGTCTCCTTTGAGCAGAAACGAGGACTGAGCTTACTTCTGAGTCTTCGAATATCAACAACATGTAGTAGAGCTAACACTGGCTCCTTTTGGGGACGAGATCCTCCCTGTGAGGTCTCAAGAACTTGTAGACCATTGCCTTCTCTGTAAAAACCAATTAGCAAAATTTCCTAGTGGTCCATTGGGCATGGAGTCTAAATGAGCTTACACTAAAAACTGATAAAACAACATATTTACAATTTTAAGGCCAAAAGACCTTAAATAACATAAATTTTCAGAAAACGCCCATTGACTGGGCCATCAAAAACTGTTTCCCCTTCCATACTCTGCAGTATGAAGGTATTGTTCCCCTGGATCTGAGAAATGATAAAAGGCCCTGTCCAAAAAGCATCAAACTTCCCATGGTTTCCTTTCTTCTCTTTCAGTGCATCCCACTTAAGGACTAAGTCCCCAATCTGAAAGTTATCTGATTTTGTCCTTCTGTCAAAAACTTTCTTGATTCTCTGTTGATGTGTTGCTGACCTTTCAACCAGTTGTTCTCTGATCTGATGTACCTCTGCTAAATCAGTGATCCTTTTTGCCATATCTTCTTCTTCATTCTGCTCTTCTTGTAGGAACTTTGCCACAGGGAGGGTTAACTAAATTGGAAACATAGCCTCAGTGCCATATACCAGCTTAAAAGGAGAATTCCCTGTGGATTTTTTAGTGGTCATTCTTGTAGGAACTTTGCCACAGGGAGGGTTAACTAAATTGGAAACACAACCTCAGTGCCATATACCAACTTAAAAGGAGAATTCCCTGTGGATTTTTTAGTGGTCATTCTGTCAGCCCACAGTGCATACTTGAGCTTAGAATCCTAGTTCTTTTTATTGTCTTCCAGCAGCTTTTTAATTATCCTTATCAGGGTTTTGTTGGAAGATTCTGCTAGACCATTGCCTTGAGGGTAATATGAGGTGGAATGAACCAGCTTAATGCCCATTGAGTCACACATGTCCACCAATTCTTTTTCCCTGAAGGCTGCTGCGTTGTCTGTAATTATTTTATGTGGACAGCCAAATCTGGTAAAGATATTCTCAGTCAAGAACCTCATGACCACATGATGATCAGCCTTTCTGGATGGGATTGCTTCAATCCACTTAGTGAAGTAATCAGTGGCTACTAAGATCCATCTGTGCTGGCCACTGGAATGTGGATTGATTTCTCCAATGAAATCCAAGCCCCATTGCTGAAAAGGGCCATTTGCATGTATTGGTTTTAGGGGCAGGGACTTCAATTGTTGTTTCCCTTCAAATCTTTGGCACTTGTCACAAGATTTAACAAATGAAAAGACATTAGAAAATAAAGTGGGCCAATAGTGCCCAACTCTGAGAATCTTGTGGGCTGTAGTTTTCCAATAGTGGTGTCCTCCACACAAGCTAGAATGAAGCTGCTGCATGACCTCAATGGATTGTCCTTTGTCTAGACACCTAAGCAGGATTCCAAAGGGATCCCTCCAGTAGAGTAGATTTTCATGAATGCATATTTTTCTTCCCTGAGCTTGAACTAAGGCCTGGAGGAATTTCTAGCTTCAACAAAAATCGAGCTATTGCATGGTACCAATCACAAGAAACTAGATTTTCTACCAATGACTGATTTTTTCCTGGTTCAGCTGTTTCTTCTGCTGTTTGACCATTTTCTGCATCTGTGCTTATGAGATTTATGTCCAATGTTTTGCAATTTTCTTCAGCCAATAGTCTGGCAAGGCCCTGACCTCTGACAAGCTTGGTGGGCTTCAATTCTATATTAAATTCAATTAACTTTGCAATCCATTTAGCCCTTCTTCCATCAGCATCAGGCTATGTTAAGACATCTTTTATTGAAGCAGAGGGTACATATGCAATTATCTTGGAATGCAGAATGTAAATTCTGAAAGCCTTCAAAGATTTGATAAGAGCATATGCCTGTTTTTCAATGATATCATACTTCAGCTCAGCATCCCTTAACGTTTTACTGAAGAATGCCACTGGATGTTCTGAGCCTTCTTCATCTGCCTACAATAAAACTGCTGCAAGGGTGTCATCATAGGAAAATGAAAATATATGGAACTCCTTGCTATAATCTGGACTTCTTAAAGTGGGAGCTTCCATGATAGCTTTCTTAATGGACTCAAAGGATCTTCTTTCTGAATCAGTCCACTTGATCTCTGACCCCTTTTTCAACATGGAGGTAATATGCTTTACAAGTTCTACAAAATTTGGGATAAACCTCCTTACAAAATTTATTTTTCCCATAAAGGACTGGATGTCTTTCTTTGATCTCAGGACAGACAAGGTCTGTATTGCTCTTACTCTTTCTAGGTCAATTTTGACACTTGCAGCAGAAACAACATGTCCTAACAATTTGCCTTCTTCCAAAGAAAATTGTGACTTTTTAGGATTGACTGAAATCCCAAACCTTCTGCACTTCAAGAGCACTTTCTTCAAAGGCTGCAAATCTAATTCCCTAGAGCACAGACAGGATGACAGCTCTCTGTCACTAAGTGAAAAGAAACTTGATTAACACATTCACTGATACATGAAAGATTCAAACACAGAGGTAGGATGACAGCTCCTCTAATGCCATACATCAAGAGTTCAGGAAAGCTACATATCAAGCACAACCTAGAACATAATAGAAATGGAAAGTGAGCAATTAACAGCAAAAGAAGCTTGTATTAGCTGAAAATGAAGACGAGACGCTGCAAGTATCAAAGAAGTTACAATCTCCAGAAGTTGAACTTTACATCAAAACAAAAACCATCAACCCTGATTACATCTGTTTTTTGGGTATATATAGAGTTTCATTACAAAGGCACTCGGCCATTCTAGGCGTGGAGGGGTCATAATTGACCACCAACTACTTTAACTATCTGAGGGAGTCTCTGGTGCAATTTGCCTGCTTCAGTGAAAGATTTGATCTTCTCTGGCGCTCCGTTGTCCTTATCGAGCAAGTGAACTGTTATATGGGACAAAATCCCATATCTATTGAATGTGTTTACCTGCTCGGCTCTGTACCTTTCCTTCTCGGCCATACTGCCTCTTGAATATGGTGGTTGAGGATCTAATGCGTCGTGTACTAGTAACTAGTTGCCTTCGTCCTGCGGGTGCATGGGACAAGTCAAGGTCATGAATAGCTGGGATGAATGGAGGAGGAAGATCGGTCGTTATATTGGGCAGATCGAGAGCGGGGAGTTCTTGGGAAGGAGTATCAGGAGGTATGGAAGCAGATTGGATGAAGGCCGTTGGATCTCGAGTGGACAGATCCAACGATCATCGGGGGTCGAAGGTGCGCGGAGGTTATTGGGCGGGACGAGCAGTTTTGGCGGTGAGCTGTATTAATCGCACCACCATTGAGGGTTAGGCGGTATACATACAACAGCATGTGATACTATTTAGGGGACGACGCGTGGCAGCGGAAACCACTTTTGATCGCGAGTTATCGCGTGGTCAGTTTGCGGGCGCAGGAGGAGCGAACGACGTTGGATCGCTTGGTAGGCGATCGGACAATGGGGAAATAAAGGGAAGCTTATTCATTAGATATGATGGGGACAATTGGATCGGGACGCGGCAATCAACGGCTACGACTACAGGCGAAAAGGCTATGAAGGCGCGCGGTCACGTGAAGAAGGTTTATGAGGGTTTAGGCTTTGCGCTCGGGCTTAAGGGCAAAAAACTTTCTATATGGTTTTTTAACAATCAAGCCCGAGAAATGGAGATAGGAGGAGGGTGAGTAGAGTGAAAGGGGAGGCAGAATGACCAGTGATAGGTCTTCTTTGAGCAGGAAATGAGGACTCATCTTACTTCTGAGTCTTCGAATATCAACAACATGTAGCAGAGCTAACAGGATGAATATGTGCACCCATTCTAGCTGAGGTTCTTCACCCCATGTCATAGTCCAACGAGACAAATGATCTTAGGGGTCATCCTTACCATTATACTTCTCTGTGAGACTTTTGTTTACATGATCAAACCTGAGCCTCATTAGTAGACGATACTCCTTCCAATCTCTTATATTGTCTTTATGTGTGCCCCACCATCGTGCAGGTATAGATCTCAAAGCTATATCCAAGGCCTGGAATCATTGTTCTTCTGGTACATCCCTCTCAAACTCATCAAGAAATAAGCTGACATCACCTAGCCCATCATAGTAAGGTAAATTATGTACCTCTGTTGAGATGTGGTAAAGAGATTTTGTAAGTTTGTTACAACGCAAAGTAGAAACTTTGTGCAACCGGTTCTGCCAGTTCTCCAATTCCTCATAAGAGTCTCATACACACGAACTATCATTTTCCAGCTTATCCTCCCATTTGCGGTGGGGATGATCCAATCCTTGTCCCACATAGTTAACTTATATATGTATTCGATATTTTCATCACAATATTTGTCACGGACATGTTCTGTATACCGCACACCTTTAGAGGGGTCCAAAGGAGCAATAACCCTGGTACCATTTTTCTTGAATACCATACTTTGTATTTTCAGATTGATTATGGCATCCATATCAAAAGCCCAGTTGATTCCAAGTAAAGTTGGATACGGATTGTTGTCATCAACAATCTCAATGACTTCAAAGTCCGCCATCACTCTTTCTCCTTCAATGTCCACAACAGCGCCATGCAATCAATGCATCGGGATGATTTTCTGCTGATTGTCCATGCACAGCTAAATCGGTGACCATTGTAGCTTTGGTTGCCCCATCCGCTCCCAAGTCTTCTTTGTTAATACATTTGCATCCCATCCCAAGTCCAGAATTACTTAATATATTTTGAATTCTCCAATATGCGTCGTCATTGGCATCTCTTGTTCGGTTCTTTTCTTATTTTTGTTGATTTTGTTTACTGCAAATTGTTCAGGTTGTGGCTTCTCTTTACTAGCGTATTTGTTGATTAGTTCTTGCAATCCTTCCGTTACGTTTTGATCCCTTAGCAACTTCATCCATGTCTAAAGAAAGGAATTCAGAATGATCGGATCAGGGTTCTCTGTCACAATAACCTCTTCAGGATTATTCTTTTGTGGTACCAATTGTATCTGCGTATTTGATGTTGAAGCTCCTAGTTCCATGAAATGCTTCTTTGCCTCCATGAAGGTTTCTTTCTCCCTCTGGATATTGAACCTGGTACTCTTTTCTCTAGCCTTCCTGACCCATGTATCTGCCATAGGCTTTTTCCCCTCTATTTTATCTTATCCTATAGCTAAGCCACTTTGTTTCACTATGTTAACACTTGGATCAACTTCGTGCGGTTCAACCCTCATTATTTGAAAGTTCTGCGTAGGTTGTTGACTCTCCTTTTCCTGCATTTTAGTCATCGAAACAAGACAATCCTCTATCACATGGTTGAACTATCTACAATACTCACAGGAAGGGGTAGTGGGGTTTTGGAAATCGCGCGCAAAATTTCCAACTTTGTCATAGTTATAACATATAATCTAACCCCGACCTCGTCCAGTGCCCTCTCCTCAACCGCGTCCTCGACCCTGAAATCCTCCACAGGCTGCAGGTGAACCATGATCTTCCTGTGCGCGGCATTCTGCTTGCATTCTATACATCGCAATTTTCTCTATCATCAAATCATAGCTACGACAATTTCTTTCGTCGTGTCCTACTGACCAGTAGAAGTTACAAAATAACTGCTTTGGTGCCTACACATACTTTTGTAACAAATAACAGTGGTCATTTGGGTGTTGACCTGCAAATCGCAAAATAATACACCAGACATTTGATCTGGTACTTGGTCTAGCACCAGGTTCCAATTTCAGAGGATTAGGACCTCCAGGAGCCAAATAATTAGGATAGACAGGACACTAGTCCCTATAGTCACCTTCCACTTTACACTACATGCACCAAATTTCTGAGTGCGTATCAGGCCAAACTTCTTTTCCCTTCTTCAAATCTTGTAGCTCCATATACAATTTTTCTAACTAGGTCTGTATCTACTGAACTCCTATGTGAGTATCATGTACCGGCAATGCCTCTAGCTTCATCGCAACTTCTAACGCCTCAACTTGCGACGCAATCTTTTGCTACTATAGCGGTAATCTGAGATGCGGTAAAGCACAACTATATACCACTCTTTGTGTTGCTCATCAGAGATCTGAAAATTGAATTGTCCCAACAAACATTTTAACCTCTGATCTAATTCCCAAGCAATCTCATTGACTGCTTGCTTAATCTATTTTATCTCCATAATGCACTGCGACTGCGACTTTGGTTTCTTGAATTATGTGTTCAGTTCTTTCTTTGTCTCAGCTAGTGAAGCGGCTGGGTTTGTTGTATTGTACTTAATATACCATGACAGTGTGCTATCCTGCAACGTTGTGACAAGCTGAGATTTCTTCAGATATTCATCATTGATTTGTTGCGCTTTTCATACAGCTTCTGCGACAAACGAAAATTTCTCGAGATCCTCTAATCCCTGACCCTTAAAAATAGGCATCTTTACTGTGTTAGCCATATTAAATGGGGGAAGGGGAGGTGGAGGTGTAGGTGTAGGTGTATGAGGTGGAGGTGAAGGTGGAGATGGAGTGGTTGGATGGGGAATCCCAGAAGTGCCTTGATTATCTGATTGCGACGCACCTCTAGGAGTGCTAGGGTTTCTTCTTTCTTCTTCGCTTTCTAATTCACCTAATAATGGACTGTAAACAGATTCAGTGAAATTATCATAGTCTATTCTGAATATTTTTCCGCTCCGCAATCTTGCTTCCTTTAAAAATCAAACTTCTTGCATGTGCAGTATGCCTTTTTCACATAACAACATCTTAATCCATAGCTTTAAGAAATTCAAATACTTACCTTGTGGGCATTTAAAAAATAATGGTGCTCAGCTTCACTGTAGGATACTGATGTGTCAATCATGAATTCAGTAATAAAGCCTCCGAGAATACTATCGATCTAGTAATCAACATATCTTATGAGAAGGTAGGAGTAACAAGTAGAAACAATCACTAAAAATTTTAGAGGAGTTAAGGGAAAAATGAAGCGAAGGGAAGGGGTTTTGAAGCCAGGTCTGGTTTCATCACAGCTCTCCAACACTCCGCGATAGGTTTCAGGTGGGGGTGAGGGAGCACTCCAACAGAGCACTGGTTAGAACTATCACGAGGTCCCCTTGCTTTGTGCACTGTAGGTGTCAGCTAACGTTCTCGTAGACTGTCGGCTTGCCCCACAACTCAGTGCACAGACTCCCAGTCAAACCCCGGCTTCTTTCACCGTTGCAGACCATGTTGTGGTTTTGGGTGCCCAGACCTCAAGGAAACAGGACACTGGAAGCTAACCCGTTGCATTTAAGGGATAGGAGGTGTGAATGCTTTGCGATTTCCTGACCTGAACCCCACTAGCTCCTCAGGCCAGTTGCTCTGTGGTTTCTTGACCCGAACCCCATTAGTTAACTATTCTGTTGAGGATGGAAGAGAGTTGTGAGGAGGAGCTTGTTGACTACACCTCGGACAATTACCCAGAATCTGAGATCTTCATGGCTACCCGTCCGCTAACACAAGCAGGGGTCAGACTGGCTACTGACAATGCACCGGATGGATAGGTAAACCAAAGTACCTGTGGGATGGCATACATGGAAACTTCTTTACAAGGGCTAGAAATCACCCAACCGAGAGCGGCAGTCAATGAGGGTTTTATCAGCCTCATTGAGGGCACCAACTCCCCTTTTCTCACCATTCTGTCCCCGTCCTATTTCTTAGGCTGGAGCGGACAACAGCATCTCCCCAAGGATCTACAAGGAAGAGAGGGCTTCATGACTGGGATCTCTGAAGATCCAGACTTCGGCATCATAGAGATGAACACATCCCACGGGACAACAAACAATGAGCCCAACAGACCCGAGCACCCACAGGACGCCTACATGCAGCTCGACCCAAGGAACAAGGTACAACCCTCTGGCTATTTTGAGGGTTTGGTAAACAACGAGCCTGACGGGGAAGAGCCAAGGGACTTAGACCCAAAGAACAGCCCGGTGAGATTAGGAAGCAGCCAAACTAAATAGCAGATTCTTAAGGAAAAGAAGGCCAAACAGACCGAGCTATCCAAGACAAAGAAAAGGGGTAGAAAACTGCTTTTTGGTGAAGGTATTGGAATGGAAAAGGCAACCCTAATAGAGAGCCCAGTCCTAGTGGGGAGAGTGCGCAAAAGAAACTACTCGTTAGGCC
The DNA here is from genome assembly GCA_031772625.1 of Pinus tabuliformis. Taxonomy (NCBI): domain Eukaryota; kingdom Viridiplantae; phylum Streptophyta; class Pinopsida; order Pinales; family Pinaceae; genus Pinus; species Pinus tabuliformis. The sequence goes on along the minus strand of CM062816.1, from coordinate 313,341,097 downwards.
GCCTAAAACGATGGACGATGGAGGTTTGGGGGAATGTCCTGGCACAACTTCCAGTGGTGCTAGTTATTTCAAGAGGATGGTTTGCCCTAATCTTCGCTGAGCCAGAAGATGTGAACTAGATATTAACCCAATATTGGCACATAGAGATGACTCCAGTGCTCCTCAAGCGGTGGTCAACGCTCTTTGATCCAGAGAAGGAGAGCATTGGAGCAGGGCCAATATGGGTTCAACTACCAAGTCTCCCACTGAAATTCTGGTCCGAGGACATATTCAGAATCATTGGGGACAACCTCGGCACTTATATGGACCATGACAAAACGTACATGGACACTGGCATCCTAGCGATGGCTTGAATCCTAGTCTACCTGGACACTAGAGATGGCTTGGTGGAAAGTTATCAATTTCAACTGGGAGCCACAACCCGCTGGCAAGAATTGGACTATGAGGGCATACCGTTTAGATGCAGGAGATGCCATGAAGTTGGCCATATCTACAAGACCTACCCACTAGTTACAGGAAAAATACCATCTTTCCCGAGAAGCTTTCTAGTGGCCAATACATAGACGAACTTGGGAATGGAAGAGCTTACTGATCTACAATCTAGACAGTCAAAGGGACCCGGAAGACAGCCCCCAGTTTCTCTAGCCCACCCAGGAATGGAAAATTGGAACCCCGAGGTGCCGAGCACCAAGGCACGCTCCAGAGAAGGCATGGGCTTCATGGGTACCTCCTCTCCCCCTAACTCTATTTCTCCGACTGAATGTATCAATATTGTTTCTAGTTCTTTATAGTTAAATTTGAATATAGCCCCCCCCCCCTCCCCAAGCTGAGCCAAATCTGCTGCCCTGTGATTCCTGCTCCCACCCCCATCCCAAACATCCCCTGCACCACCAGCCATCACACCCCGCATAGCGAGCCCCACGGGGAATCGATATTTGGATCCTCCCACCGCTATAACCTACGTTCCATCCCTCCACCCCTCCATGCCTTCGGATTGGAGGAAGACCCAATCCCACCCCTCCCCCCCAAAGCTCCATGGGGTAGGCAATCCCGCATCTCCAAAGCCATTAAAAGAGCCAGTTTGGAGGTGGCCTCCGGCATACAAACTCCCATAGATCAGGTCCTTAGAGCAAAGGGGAACCCTGCCTCAATGAACCCATGAAAGGCCTCTCCTTTAACTGCAGGGGATTAGCCAGCCCCGATAAAAAGCTAGCTCTAAAGAGGCTATGCCTATCAGAAAAATTAGACTTCTTAATTCTACAAGAAACTCTTGGCGATGGACCCTTAGTCCTTCAAACACTTAAATCATTCCTTCCCAACTGGGAGTTCTTCTTCCTGGATGTGAGAGGTCACTCAGGAGGACTAGCCCTGGCCTTTAACATCACCTCAGTCAAAATCACAAATGTCTGGGGAGGGCAGGGCTTCTTGGGAGTAGACATCACCTCCATCTCTCCCCATCTCACTCTGAGAATCTTCAATATCTATGGCCCTTGCCATCACAGGGAGGTCTTTTGGGAAAGCTTACTACAGTCAGACTTCATGTAGCCAGAGAATATAATTATTGGAGGAGATCTAAATTTCTCCCTAGGGCTGGCAGAATCTTGGGGGCATAGGGCACAATTTGATGCCCTAACTGGCTTCTTTGAAAAATTACTGGATGACTATGACCTCATAAGCATAGACTCAGCCCGCAAAATTCCCACCTAGAGGAAATATACAATTGGGGAGCATGCCCTTGCCCGTCGATTAGATCATTTCCTTATCATATCTCCCCTCCTAAACAGTCTTTGCCGAATCAGGCATTGGATCAACTCTGGGGGCAGCTCAAACCACTCTCCAATTTTTCTGGAACTTGAAGATGAAGCCAGGAAGCCAGGATCCCCCTTCAAATTCAATGTCACTTGGATTGGGGAAGAAGGGTTCTAGGACTTGGTAAAAAGGAATTAGACCCATTATAACAGGGATGATGGGTTGTCTCCCGGATCTGCTATCACAAAAAACCTAAATTGTCTCGAACAGAAAACAATTGCCTGGGTGAAGATCAGAAAAAAAAAATAAGAGGAGGAACTGGTCAAGATTGAGGTAGTACTGGCCCAGCTCGATTCTCTGGGGCTAACAAGCTATTCTACTCTCGACACAAAGGATTAGCTCATCAACCTAGAAAAGAAAAAAATAAAACTCCTAAGACGAGCTGAAGAGACATGGCGACTAAAGAGCAGAGAAACTTGGTTAAAAGCTAGCGATAAAAACACAAATTTTTTCCAACAATTTTCCAGAGGAAGGTGAAACATCGACACCATCTGGGCTCTAATGGACCAACATGGAAGAGAAGCCAACACTTTCACTCAGCTGGCGAATCTAGGGGTTCGACATTACTTGAATATCTACAAGAACCCAAGAGTAGCAAATATAGCAGAAATCCTCCGGGTTTCCGAAGCAGTCCCTCTTTTTGTCGAGGAAGAAGAAAGGGAGATGATGAACTCACCCATCACCATGGATGAATTGGAGGCTGCCATCAAAAGCCTCGGAAAAGACAAGAGTCCAGGGCCGGACGACTGGCCCATCGAATTCTACATCACCTTCCTTGAGCTCATCAGCCAGGACCTCCTACTAATTGTCGAAGACTGTCTAACCTCGGGAAAATTTTTTGAAGTCTTCAACTTCACCTTCATAGCTCTCATTCCCAAGGTGGACAAACCAAAATCCTTTGATGACTACAGACCCATATCCCTTTGCAATTGTATTTACAAGATCATCTCCAAGATATTGCACTCTGTATCAAACCTATACTCTACAAGATGATCTCTAAGGAACAATTCGCTTTTCTCAAGCACCACCACATCCATGAGGCTATAGGCACTACCCAGGAAATGCTCCACTCCATAAAAATCACTTCAAAAAAAGCAGCCATCCTCAAAATTGACTTTTCCAAAGCCTTCATCAGAGTCAACTGGACCTATCTATAACTCATGCTCACACACATTAGTTTCCCCCACCAATTTATCAAGTGGATGGGGTGTTGTTTCACGTCGGTTTCTTTCAGTGTCCTGATCAATAGAGCAGCTTCCAACTTCTTCCATGCAGAAAGGGACCTCAGACAAGGCTACCCTCTCTCCCAAATTCTTTTCCTTCTGGTAATGGAAGGACTCAATAGACTCATAACATCAGCAAGGAACAATGGCACTCTGGAAGGAGTGGAAATCAATGAAAGGACCACCATTTCTCACCTTCTCTTTGTTGATGGTATTCTAATTTTTGTAAATGGATCCTATAGGGATAAATCTAGTTTCAATGCAATCTTATATCTCTTTTGTAAAGATACATGAATGGAGCCAAATTATACCAAATCAACAATCATATTCAGCTCTTGCCTTGGGAATGAACAAAGATTCGCCTCCCAACACTTTGTCTTTGTGAGACAGGAGCTGGAAGGTGGCCTAAAATACCTGGGATTCAGACTCAAGCCTAATGGGTACCGCATTACAGATTGGGCATGGATGATAGCAAAGATTGAAACCCGTATAAACATCTGGCAATAGAGGTGGCTCACTAGGGCAGGCAAACTCACTCTCATCAAATCAATCCTTGAGGCCATACCGGTCTATTGGATGTCCTTGGCTTGGATCCCTAAAGGCATCCATCACAAAATTAAATAGATCTATTGCATATTCCTTTGGTGGGACCAAACAGTTGGCAAAACCTTCACCTGGGTCAAGTGGGAGAGGATAGAAAAACCTAAGAAATGGGGAGGTTGGGTATTAAAGGAACCCCAAGAATTTGCTAAGGCTTTGGAAGCAAAGTTGGCCTGGAAAATCATCACCACAAATAGCCTCTGGATAGAAGTGATTTACAACAAATACATCTATCCACAATCAACCACAGATTGGCTACGTAGCCCAAATCACCGCCAAGTGGGGGTATCAAATATCTGGAAGGCAATCACATACTCCATCAATATCATCAAATTAGGCCTGGCCTAGAAGGTGGGAAATGGCTAACAAATCAGAATTGGAGCCTATGCCTGGGAAGGTAGTGGTAATGCCCACATTCTACCACAGGAAATGAGATAGGAACTCAATTCGGCTGGATACTCACACTTAGCCCACATCAAAGAGGAGGGGCGGGCCGAGAATCCTTATAGACAATGGCTGGAATTTGAAAATTTCGGCATCAGAGATAGATGGTGCAGGGAGTGGTTACATTTCGTGGGAGGCCTAGAAGAGGCAAACATCAAGATTACAACTTAAGAAGACATGTTAATCTAGGTAAAGGCACCCAACGGAAACTACACCCCAAAATTTGGGTTTGTAGCCATCATGGAAGCTTGAGCAAACGGCCCACTATGCTGCTGGTGGTGATCCATATGGAAGCTGAAAGTCCCCACAGAGTGCGACTCCTCCTCTGGTCTATCCTATCAAAAAAAATCCCCACAGACCTCAACCTGACAAAACGGAACATACACGGGTCTTCAAGATGCAGTCTCTACAATTTGGTGATGGAGGATATCAAGCACCTATTTCTCCACTGCCCTATCTCGGCGGACATCTGGAATATAATCACCACAGTGCTAAATGTTCCCTTTCGCTGGATCGGCAATAACATAAAGGAGGCATGGGAAAACTGGTGGTCCAAAACTGACAGCCAAAAGCAAAAAAATCTGCCACCCATCATCTACTGGGGCATCTGGATTATTAGGAGCCATAAAATCTTCCAAGATAAAGACATACTGGGAGCGGAAATATGCAACAACATCTAGGCCATTTACGATTCCATCCATGAAGACCAAGCACTACGTCCCTATTGGGTTGTGTCATTATTTCCACGACTAGCAGGGGGGTCACAGGGGGGCAGCCACCCCCTGTCTGGGGGGTTTGAGGGGGGCAGGTAGCCCCCCTCTACGGGGTCCCGGGCAGCACCCTGGGAAAAAAAAATCTGGACCCTATATTAGGTTGGGCGAACCTACCTATGGTTTTGTGCATGATTTTCGCACATGGTTTTGGATGCGATGGTTTTTGGTCCATGGTTTTGGACGTGATGGTTTTCGGTCCATGGTATTGGATGCTTCGGCATGTATAAATATGTATTGTAACATTGAAAGCAACATAATGAAAAATCAATCTGGTAGTCCCAGTTTTGGGATCCAGGGGAAATATTTGTGTATATGTGTTTTATGTGTTATGCTCTCGCATTGTTTATTTTTTGTGTTTTAGAATTTGTATGTAGGTAATTTATGTACCGGGTTAAAACCTACATTTGGTATCAAAGCAGTTTTGGTTTCAAGGGGATGCCTTTGTTGCTGAAGGGTTTCGCTCGGGCCTGTGGTAGACCATGTTTAGTGGGAGATCTGTGAGATCAATTCTAGTGGTGAAAGAAGATGGCGAGCAGTGGAAAGATAAAGATCGAGAAATTTAATGGTCATAGTTTTGAGTTGTGGGAACTCAAGATGGAGGATCTGTTGGTCGATAAAGATCAGTGGATCATGGTAGATCTGGGTACTAAACCAACTGGAGTGTCTAATGAAGAATGGAAGAAGTTGGAGCACAATACAATTGTGGCTCAGATTCAGTATTGCTGAATGTATCAGGGGAAGCTATGGTGAAGGCTTTGTGGGACAAGTTAGGGACTTTGTACCAATCTAAGTCTCTGGTGAATAAATTGTTCCTACAGAAAAAGTTGTATAACCTGAGGATTAAAGATGGAGACTCGGTGACAGAGCATATGAATGCATTTAATATTGTGGTAAGTCAGTTATTGTCTATTGATATCAAAATTTCAGATGAACATAAGTGCATTAGTTTTTTGTGTTCTCTACCAGATTCATGGGATAGTCTGCTTATTGCAATAGGTAGCAATGCAACTGCCTTGCAGTTTGATGAAATAGTCTCATCCTTGCTGATGGAGGAGATAAGACAAAAAAAATATGGAGAGCCAGAATGGTGATGCCTTGTTTGTACGAGGGCAGTCCCAGAACAGAAACAAAAATAAGTCATCGAGTGGGAGGTCTAAATCCAGAGGGAAATCTAAATCTCTAGGAAAACATATAAAGGTGGTGTGATGGAAATGCGGAAAGGAAGGGCACTACAAAAGGTACTATAAATCTAAAGCTCCTAACAAAGGAAAGGGATCTGACGATGCTCCTTCTACAGAGGCAAAAACCACCTCAGATGAAGGTGGGGATGTGTACTTGGCTTCTTCAAGTACACATGTAGATAATGAGGCATGGTTGATTGACTCGGGTGCATCCTTTCACTTCACTCCCCATAGAGAGTGGTTCTATGAGTATGAGAAATACGATGGTGGTGAAGTCTTCTTAGGAGATGATAGGAAGGCTAGAATCGTTGGTCGCGGAAAAGTAAAGTTGAAGTTGCAAGGTGGAAGGGTTAGAACACTTCTGGGTGTTCTACATATTCCTACATTGGCCAGAAATCTTATTTCTGTAAGAAAGCTAGATGATGCAGGTGTAAAAATAGTGTTTGAGAAGGATACTTGTAATATGGTTCGGGGAGCACTGGTATTGATGCGGGGAGTTCGGATTGGAACTTTGTACAAGCTGCAAGGTAGCACTATTGTTCATGGATGAAACATTTATGTGGTTCCTGAAAGTGGAGCAAAAAATCTAGTGGTCTCTGGAGAGAAGACCATGTTGTGGCATTAAAGGCTTGGACATATTGGAGAGAAGGGCCTTCGAATACTTCATGGTAAAGGTATGGTAGAAGGTATGAGTAATATCTCTCTGGATTTTGATTTCTATGAAAATTGTGTATATGGGAAGCAAAATCGAGTGAGTTTCCCCTCTGGTGGTAAGAGGGCAAAACAGATATTAGATCTTATGCACAGTGATGTGTTTGGACCTGTGAAGGTTCCATCACTTGGTAAGTCTATGTACTATGTATCCTTTATAGATGACTTCTCAAGGAATACATGGATATATTTCCTTAAGAAGAAATTTGAAGTCTTTGACAGGTTTAAAGAATTTAAGGCTCTGGTGGAAAACCAGACAGAGAAGAAGATAAAGGTGCTGAGGGCAGATAACGGTGGAGAGTTTTGCAGTAAGGTATTTGAAGAATTATGTAAGAAGTGTGGTATAGCATGGCAGAAGAATACGCCATATACACCTGAGAAAAATGGATTTGCAGAAAGAATGAACAAGACGCTGATGGAAAGGGCAAGAAGCATGCTCAGTGGTGTCGGGTTAGGACAGTAATTATGGGCAGAGGCGGTGGAGAAAGCGTGTTACTTGGTCAACAGATCACCTTCATAAGCATTGGAGGATAAGACTCCATAAGACGTACGGACTGGTAAGAAACCCTCTCTTTCACATCTGAGGGTATCTGGATGTGATGCATATGTACATGTTCCAAAGGAGAAACGAAACAAGTTGGATAGTAAATCTGAAAAGTGCATCTTTATTGGATATAAGGATGGTTTAAAGGGTTATAAGCTTTGGAACCCAGTAACAAGTAAGGTTGTGTACATCCGAGATGTGGTGTTCAAAGAGGTGAAAAGGCACCCAACGGAAACTACACCCCAAAATTTGGGTTTGTAGCCATCATGGAAGCTTGAGCAAACGGCCCACTATGCTGCTGGTGGTGATCCATATGGAAGCTGAAAGTCCCCACAGAGTGCGACTCCTCCTCTGGTCTATCCTATCAAAAAAAATCCCCACAGACCTCAACCTGACAAAACGGAACATACACGGGTCTTCAAGATGCAGTCTCTACAATTTGGTGATGGAGGATATCAAGCACCTATTTCTCCACTGCCCTATCTCGGCGGACATCTGGAATATAATCACCACAGTGCTAAATGTTCCCTTTCGCTGGATCGGCAATAACATAAAGGAGGCATGGGAAAACTGGTGGTCCAAAACTGACAGCCAAAAGCAAAAAAATCTGCCACCCATCATCTACTGGGGCATCTGGATTATTAGGAGCCATAAAATCTTCCAAGATAAAGACATACTGGGAGCGGAAATATGCAACAACATCTAGGCCATTTACGATTCCATCCATGAAGACCAAGCACTACGTCCCTATTGGGTTGTGTCATTATTTCCACGACTAGCAGGGGGGTCACAGGGGGGCAGCGGCCCCCTGTCTGGGGGGTTTGAGGGGGGCAGGTAGCCCCCCTCTACGGGGTCCCGGGCAGCACCCTGGGAAAAAAAAATCTGGACCCTATATTAGGTTGGGCGAACCTACCTATGGTTTTGTGCATGATTTTCGCACATGGTTTTGGATGCGATGGTTTTTGGTCCATGGTTTTGGACGTGATGGTTTTCGGTCCATGGTATTGGATGCTTCGGCATGTATAAATATGTATTGTAACATTGAAAGCAACATAATGAAAAATCAATCTGGTAGTCCCAGTTTTGGGATCCAGGGGAAATATTTGTGTATATGTGTTTTATGTGTTATGCTCTCGCATTGTTTATTTTTTGTGTTTTAGAATTTGTATGTAGGTAATTTATGTACCGGGTTAAAACCTACATTTGGTATCAAAGTAGTTTTGGTTTCAAGGGGATGCCTTTGTTGCTGAAGGGTTTCGCTCGGGCCTGTGGTAGACCATGTTTAGTGGGAGATCTGTGAGATCAATTCTAGTGGTGAAAGAAGATGGCGAGCAGTGGAAAGATAAAGATCGAGAAATTTAATGGTCATAGTTTTGAGTTGTGGGAACTCAAGATGGAGGATCTGTTGGTCGATAAAGATCAGTGGATCATGGTAGATCTGGGTACTAAACCAACTGGAGTGTCTAATGAAGAATGGAAGAAGTTGGAGCACAATACAATTGTGGCTCAGATTCAGTATTGCTGAATGTATCAGGGGAAGCTATGGCGAAGGCTTTGTGGGACAAGTTAGGGACTTTGTACCAATCTAAGTCTCTGGTGAATAAATTGTTCCTACAGAAAAAGTTGTATAACCTGAGGATTAAAGATGGAGACTCGGTGACAGAGCATATGAATGCATTTAATATTGTGGTAAGTCAGTTATTGTCTATTGATATCAAAATTTCAGATGAACATAAGTGCATTAGTTTTTTGTGTTCTCTACCAGATTCATGGGATAGTCTGCTTATTGCAATAGGTAGCAATGCAACTGCCTTGCAGTTTGATGAAATAGTCTCATCCTTGCTGATGGAGGAGATAAGACAAAAAAATATGGAGAGCCAGAATGGTGATGCCTTGTTTGTACGAGGGCAGCCCCAGAACAGAAACAAAAATAAGTCATCGAGTGGGAGGTCTAAATCCAGAGGGAAATCTAAATCTCTAGGAAAACATATAAAGGTGGTGTGATGGAAATGCGGAAAGGAAGGGCACTACAAAAGGTACTATAAATCTAAAGCTCCTAACAAAGGAAAGGGATCTGACGATGCTCCTTCTACAGAGGCAAAAACCACCTCAGATGAAGGTGGGGATGTGTACTTGGCTTCTTCAAGTACACATGTAGATCATGAGGCATGGTTGATTGACTCGGGTGCATCCTTTCACTTCACTCCCCATAGAGAGTGGTTCTATGAGTATGAGAAATACGATGGTGGTGAAGTCTTCTTAGGAGATGATAGGAAGGCTAGAATCGTTGGTCGCGGAAAAGTAAAGTTGAAGTTGCAAGGTGGAAGGGTTAAAACACTTCTCAGTGTTCTACATATTCCTACATTGGCCAGAAATCTGATTTCTGTAAGCAAGCTAGATGATGCAGGTGTAAAAACTGTGTTCGAGAAGGATACATGCAATATGGTTTGGGGGGCACTGGTATTGATGCGGGGAGTTCGAATTGGAACTCTATACAAGTTGCAAGGTAGCACTATTGTTGATCGATGAAACATTTATGTGGTTCCTGAAAGTGGAGCAGAAAGTATAGTGGTCTCTGGAGAGAAGACCATGTTGTGGCATCAAAGGCTTGGACATATTGGAGAGAAGGGCCTTCAAATACTTCATGGTAAAGGTATGGTAGAAGGTATGAGTAATATCTCTCTGGATTTTGATTTCTATGAAAATTGTGTATATGGGAAGCAAAATCGAGTGAGTTTCCCCTCTGGTGGTAAGAGGGCAAAACAGATATTAGATCTTATGCACAGTGATGTGTTTGGACCTGTGAAGGTTCCATCACTTGGTAAGTCTATGTACTATGTATCCTTTATAGATGACTTCTCAAGGAATACATGGATATATTTCCTTAAGAATAAATTTGAAGTCTTTGACAGGTTTAAAGAATTTAAGGCTCTGGTGGAAAACCAGACAGAGAAGAAGATAAAGGTGCTGAGGGCAGATAACGGTGGAGAGTTTTGCAGTAAGGTATTTGAAGAATTATGTAAGAAGTGTGGTATAGCATGGCAGAAGAATATGCCATATACACCTGAGAAAAATGGATTTGCAGAAAGAATGAACAAGACGCTGATGGAAAGGGCAAGAAGCATGCTCAGTGGTGTCGGGTTAGGACAGTAATTATGGGCAGAGGCGGTGGAGAAAGCGTGTTACTTGGTCAACAGATCACCTTCATAAGCATTGGAGGATAAGACTCCATAAGACGTATGGACTGGTAAGAAACCCTCTCTTTCACATCTGAGGGTATCTGGATGTGATGCATATGTACATGTTCCAAAGGAGAAACGAAACAAGTTGGATAGTAAATCTGAAAAGTGCATCTTTATTGGATATAAGGATGGTTTAAAGGGTTATAAGCTTTGGAACCCAGTAACAAGTAAGGTTGTGTACATCCGAGATGTGGTGTTCAAAGAGGTGAAAGATGTTATTAAACATGAAGTCCAAACAAAGGAACCTAAGAAGATAGAGTTTGAGCTAAAGGAGGAAGAATCAGACTCTACAGCAAAGGAGGAATCAGAAGATGAAGAGCCACAAACTCTGGGTGTGAGAAGATCAGTTCGAGAAAGAAGGAAGCCAGAAAGGTATAGTTCATCTGCTTTCTATTCAAATTTTGCTTTATCTATTATTGATGATGATCCTAGAACTGTGAAGGAAGCAGTAGATTCAGAGGATGGAAAACTATGGAAAGAGGACATGGTTGATCAAATGGCATATTTTCAAAAAAATGAGGCTTAGAATCTGGTGGAGTTGTCAGCTTGAAGGAAACCCATTGGCAGCAAATGGATGTTCAAGAAGAAGACAAATGCAGAAGGAAAGGTGGATAAATACAAAGTTCGATTGGTAGAAAAAGGTTATTCCCAGGTGCTCGGAATTGATTTTGGTGATATTTTCTCTCTTGTTGCTGAGGTAACTTCTATTAGATTACTTTTATCTGTTGTTGCTGCTTTTGATTTTGAGGTAGAACAGATGGATGTGAAGACAGCATTTCTTCACGGGGATCTAGAAGAGGATATCTACATGAAGCAACCTGAAGGCTTTGCGGTGAAGGGTAAAAAAGAACTGGTATGCAAGTTAAATAAGTCTTTGTCTGGGTTAAAACAGTCACCAAGGATTTGGTATCAGAAATTTGATACATTTATACGGGGACTTGGCTTCACCAGAAGCAAAGAAAATCACTGTGTGTATTTTAAATTAATTGGTGATCGTGTTATTTATCTGGTCTTGTATGTGGATGATATGTTGCTGGTTGGAAATGACAAAGAAATTATCCAAGATTTGAAGACTCGAGTGTCCTCCAAATTCGACATGAAATATCTTGGTGTTGCAAACTATATTTTGGCCATGGAAATTAAAAGAGATCGAGCAAAGAGGAAGCTCTGGTTAAACCAGAGGAAGTATGTCAAGACAATATTGCGGAGGTTTACTATGCAGGATAGTAAACCGGTGAAGGTTCCTATTCCTGTAGGTGTAAATTTATATGTTGAACAGTGTCCCAAGACACAAGAAGAGGAAGAGGATATGTCCTGTGTTCCATATGAAAGTGCATTCGATAGCCTGATGTATGCGATGGTATGTACTAGACCAGACATTGCACATGCAGTGGGAGTATTGAGCAGGTTTATGTCAAAACCAGGGAAGGAGCATTGGATAGCAGTGAAGTGGGTTTTTAGGTATTTGCGTGGCACTAGTGATTATGGTTTGTGCTACCAAGGAAGACCAAGATTGGATAGAGCTTTGGATATCCGTGGCTTTTTTGATGTGAACTGGCCTGGAGATCTCGATCAGAGAAGATCTACAAGTGGGTATGTGTTTAACCTATTTGGAGGTGCAATCAATTGGATGAGTAAGAAACAATCTGTAGTGGTACTATCAACTACAAAGGCAGAATACATGGCAGCCACTCATGTAAGCAAGGAAGCAGTTTGGTTGCAGATATTTTGTTCAAGTATGGGGTTAGTATAGGGAGCTATAAGGATAGACTGTGACAGGAAAAGTGAAATTTTCTTGGCAAAGAACCCTGCTTACCATTCAAAGACAAAGCACATTGATGTTCAGTATCACTTTGTGAGCGATATTATAGAAGACAAAAAGGTGTTGCAGGTAAAGGTCGACACTTTGAAGAATACTGCAGATGCATTGAAAAAATCTATGAGCTCTGAGAAGTTCTCTTGGTGTAGAGAAACAATGGGCATTGCAGGGCTGGATAAATGACTAAGCTCTCTTGTGGCCCCCTGTGGAAAGAAAACAAGAAGTGGGAGAATGTTGGGTTGTGTTATTCTATCCATGACTAGCCCATGTAGTGAACCAAGGGGGTCACAAGGGAGTTTGAGGGGGGCGGGTAGCCCCCCTCTACAAGATCCGAGGCAACGCCCCGCGAAATTTTTTTTTGTACCTTATATTAGGTTGGGCGGACCTACCTATGTTTTTGTGCATGATTTTCACACCAATGGTTTTTGATCCATGGTTTTGGACGCGATGGTTTTTGGTCCATGGTATTGATGCTTCGGCGTGTATAAATATGTATTGTAACATTGAAAGGAACATAATGAAAAATAAAGTTGGTAGTATCGGTTTTGGCATCTAGGGGAAAATCTCTTTGTATATGTGTTTTATGTGTTATGTTGTCGCATTGTTTATTTTCTGTGTTTTAGAATTTGTATGCAGGTAATTTTTGTACGGGGTTAAAACCTACAATCGCCTTCGGACAATAATCCTAGAAACAATAGACAAGGACTAGCCTTGGGCATATTTTGATGGCTCAGCCCAACCTGAGGGATGTGGTGGTGGAGTTGTCCTACACCTGTCTGAGTCTGTGAGTTGCAAAATAAAAGTGGGACTAGGGAGAGGCACCAACAACTTCGCAGAACTAAACAATCTCAGACATCTACTCCTCTTTGCCAAGGAAAAACACTGCCACAAAATACAAATTTTTGGAGACTCTCAGCTCATCATAAATTGGCTAAATGGGACTTATAACTGTCATGTGCACACACTTAGAGACTTGGTCAACGAAGCTATTTCATTAAAATCACAATTTGAGTCTTTTGTCTACTCTCATATTTACAGGGAAAGGAATGAAGTCGCTGATCTTCTTTCCAAAGAGGCTACGCAGCTTACTAGAGGACAGTGGATAATCTAGGAATATAGGGATGGAAAATTTATCCAGATCTACCATAGGCCTTACATCAACGAGGTGGTACATCCACGAGACTGATCGATACGATCATCCTAGTTTTTGTTCATTGTACTTTTGTTTTTTTTTTTTTACTTCTACAAAACATTACAAAAACAGTAATGGTCATTTTTTGATCCTTCAAGATTAATGAAAGAATATGTAAATATTTTTTCTCAAACAACAAAACAGAACATCAGAACTGATCCACCACCTAACAGTAGTGAAATCATTGCACAAATGTTGGCAGACAACTTGTAATTTTCTTAAAAACTTAATGGAAATTACGCATTTTTCTTTGGAAAAAAACATCTCTTGTGATCTTATTTTCAACCTCCTTGGGTTGCTTAATCAGCGCTGGGGTCCATGCAGTAGACTCATTGCGTTTCCAACATGTCTTCTGTCCAGCTAGTTTTCAAAGCCACTCGTGCAACTCGTTAGCAAACGACGCAAAAAATATCTCATGATGTTTTCTATAGATATACCTCTTCAACCACCTTTCTGTTGACAGGTGTGGATTTATATTCTCTTGTACTGTAAATTCATGCAACTTCATATCAACCCAATATTGAATCTCTTTTTTGGTCGGATGCCCCATCAAATATCCCTCAAACAAATCTCGATCCCGACAACAGAACCATTTATTGGCTTAAGGGGGCTCAGACCCAGGTTCAAATTTAGTTGCACTAACCAACAAAACCCTATACCACCAGCCCTTTCGGCAACAATCTTCTTGCACAGACCACAATCTCACCCGAGCCGATATTGGGGGATGTTGGAACCATGTTTCCACATCTAGAAGGATATGGAGTGTGGATCTTGACTTAGTCTTAGATTTATTTATGCGTTATGTGATCTTACTTAGTATTATACTGAATATTATTTATTCATACAAAAAGACTATTTGCACATCTAAACTCTAACTACTGTGCATAAATCAATGGACCCTAACTGTAATTAACAATAACAACATTCAGATATGAATTCTAGTCTTGTGCAACAAAAAAGTAAACAGTAATTGCATAAAGTAAAGTACAAAATGTAAGTACATAGATATGCCTTCAAAATATTCATTATTAACTTCATATCTTCACAGTTGCAATCTTTCTTACCCTATGCACACAGCTACAGACTTACCAAGGTCTTCGTGCACACAGCTGCAGGAGCCTTCCCCTTCACCTGAATGCAGAAAGATATAAAAATTACAAGCTCAAAACATCCAAGCGTATCATAACATTCCATTGACTTACTAATACCACCCTTTATATATATTTTTCCCTTACAATACCATGGTCCGCAAACCATGGGAAGAATTCAAAACACACAAATTAAATCCATCCTTTTACAAAATAAGGGGCTTTGACCCATCCTAAAATCCCTATGACTCTTAAAACATTGTGTGAAGCGCTTTCCGCTCAAAATGCGGGTTCTTTGACAAAACTTTGACCTAGGGGGACCCTACCCAACGATATTCATCACTACCATGCATTGGAGTTAATGTGTGAGCACACCTTTGACTCGTTGCAGGTGCATGGAATCGATGGGATTGAAGCCACGTTAGTTGGATTTAACCAATCGTGATATAACTAGGGTGAACAATATAACCAGCAAGGGTGAGGAAATGGAGTGGTAGGTAGAGGATTTAGAGGATTAGGTCGAGGAAGAGAAGGATTTGATCAAGAACATGGTACAATAATCTTCTACAATTATGGACAACAAGGACATCTTGTGTGAGACTGCACTACCCTTGATACACCTGCATTTATTGCAAATCATTATACCATCTGATAGAGAACTGTCCATAGTTGATTACTAAGTGGTAGGAGAAGAAGGGACCCAATGTGTAGATGATGACCATCGAATCCCGTAGAACCCAACAACAGGTTGGCACGATGACTCAGGGAGGTGTTTGTTAGGCCCTATAAATGTTCTAATTTTTACCCAAAAACCCTTGCCTTAACCTCTGTTTTACAAGTCAAACAAGCCTCCATGCATATATTTTTTACCTTTTTATGTTTCTTTGGGTTTAATGGATAAATGTTTCTTATCTATATTAAAAAGGTTAATTAGATTAATATTTTAATTAAAATATTACCATCGTATTATCTAAAATATCTCTTGTAATAGTTTTCACTAATTTTAAATTGAAGAGTTGTGGTACAGGAAGATCATATCCCGAGATTCTTGCACTAATCTCAGTTCCTGCACTAAAGAAGGGAGACCATTGGATTCGAGAAGGTGACTGAGGATTTGATGTGATATGTCAAGGAAGGAACCACGTTATTCTACCCCTGGTCTTCAACACAATTTTGTTCATTGGCCTCCTGCAAGTGGTTCAAGAAAAATAGAAGAATGCAAGGGTTTCTATTGATAGAAGTCAATTGGTAACCAAATATATTGTTGTAACTAGTTTGACATGGCCGAGAGCCTATGAAAGATGTATATATTGTTGAAAATAGCAACAAGAAATGCTAAAAATAGAAATGTTATAAATAGCATTTCAGGTACTAGTGTTGGAAATAGCAACAAGGAATGATAAAATAGAAATGCTAAAAATAACATTGCTATAAATAGCATTTCGGGATAGATTCCAATTTTAATTAGTCCCTAAATTAAAATTGTGAATTAAAATTCGAATTTGAGCTCAGAATTTGTTTGTAAAATAATTAATTAATTCATCTTGAGTTAATTAGTTAGAGAAAATCAAACATGAATTCTATGTGAAGACATGCAACAATTATCCCTTTGATTGAGGAAGTTATCCCTTAATTAAGGAGATAAGGATGAGTTGTATTTGAGTTGTAATTAGTTATCTTAGTTAACTGAGTTAATTCCAATTAAATTAGTTCCAAACAGTTGGACGAACTGATTGTGAGTTCAGTGAGTTAATGCATGCATGCATGTAACTAGTGTTCTCCAGATAACTGAATATTCTATCACAAATAACTCATGCATGTCAGCTCAGAGAAAGACCCAGTTGAGATTAAAGGAAGGGACAGTGTACTATCAGTTGGAAGAATTTTCCTATATAGGAAGCTCATTCATGCAGAAGGAATTATCTCCTTTAGGATTGAGCAGTTATTTCAGAGGTCAAAGCAATGTGTGAGGGATTATTACACACAGGTTGCAGCTTGAGGACCTAGGATAAACTGTACAAGGAAATAGGAGGCTTGGAGGACTGTGTTAGAAAAATATTATATATGACAGAGAAATGCAAGACATATAATATGCAGAAAAAACACAAACACATAAAAACCAAAGAGACACAGATATATGTGGTTCACCCAGTTTGGGCTACGTCCACCTCGAACATCCAGTCCTTCCTTTCTATGATCCAGCAAAATGAAGAGACACAACCTACAAAAGATCCACTGTAATATCCGTTGTTTTCTCTCATAGACTCACCTCTTTGTTTCTCGCTCGGAGAATACACATCTATTACATAGCCTCAATACAATGCCCTCATACGAAGAGAGGGGTTTCCTTCTAGGGAAAAAAACCCTAAACTAAGCATAAGTTCTACTGTCAGATCATCTGCCTAATGAACGACCCAAATTGACTAGAAATTATTATATTTTTACAAGGCAATTTTACATCTGTTTTTAGCTTTGGGGGCACTGCCCCGAAACCCCCGCTGGAGGACCGCTGGCCACCAGACCCCCCAACTGGGGGGGGATGGTCCCCCCCAACCCCCACAGGGGGGACAAGTCGTCCCCACAACCCCCCGCATGGAGGGGTGTACAATATTCCTGGGGTATACATCCGGCTGAAACAAAGACCTCTAAATAATCATGCTCCACACCCAACAATCTCCCACTTGGAGAATGATTGTAGCAACTCCACCGCTGCTTCATTTGCTGGACAATGACTTCTCTTTGGACCTGGTTGTTTCTCATCTTCATCGTCATCCTTGAAGACCAATTGAAACTGATCATATTCTCAGTTTCTCCCTGGTTACAACTTTTGTTAGCATATCTGCAGGATTCTGGCTAGTGTGTATCTTTTCCAGCTTCAACTCTCCATTTTCCAACACTGATCGTATTAAATGGTACTTGAGTTGTAAGTGTTTAGTCCTGGAATGAAATGCTAAGTTCTTTGCAAGATGAATGGCACTTTGGCTATCACTGTATAACGTGCCCATATCATGCTTCTTACCCAATTCATCCATAAACCTTTGTAACCAAATCATTTCTTTACTAGCCTCTATAGCAGCAACATACTCTGCTTCTGTTGTTGAAAGTGCAACAACACTTTGGAATTTTGAAACTGAACTGACAGTTGTTCCACCTACAGTAAATACATATCCTGTAGTGCTCCTCATGTTATCTCTGTTACCTGCCATATCTGCATCAGCATATCCCTGTAGAGAAATGTTTGAACCACCAAAGCATAATGCTTGATTTGTGGTACCTTTCAAATATATGAGAATCCATTTCACTTCCATCCAATGTTCTTTTCCTGGATTGTTCATGTACCTATTTACAACTCCCACTACATGTGCAATATCAGGCCTTGTGTAGAACATTGCATACATTAAGCTTCCAACTGCTGATGCATATGGAAATTTAGACATATAATCCATGTCTTCTTGGGTCTTTGGTCACATTTCCTTACTAAGTTTGAAATGGCTAGAAAAATGGTGTACAAATTGTTTTTGCATTGTACATATTAAATCTTTTCAACACATTTTGTATGTACTCATTCTGAGACAATGTTAATTTGCGATTTTTCCTGTCTCTAGTTATTCTCATACCAAGGATTTGTTTTGCAGCTCCCAAATCCTTCATTGCAAATTAATTTACCAATTTTCTTTTGAGCACATTAGTTCCTGCATGCTAGACCCTATAACAAGCATGTCATCTACATACAAAAACAATATAATATAGCTGCCATCATTTTGCTTTTTCAGATAAACACAATGATCAGAGTGACATCTAGTATAACCTTGTTCAGACATAAACTTGTCAAATTTTAGATACCACTGCCTTGGAGCCTGTTTTAAGCCATACAAGCTCTTCTTCAACCTGCACACTAGTTTCTCCTTCCCTTTCACCTCATATCCTTGTGGTTGCTGCATATATATCTCTTCCTCCAAATCCCCATGGAGAAAGGTTGCCTTTACATCTAACTACTCAATATGCAAATCTTCAACTGCTACTAGACTTAAAATAGTTTTGATTGAATTCATTTTAACAACAGGAGAAAATATTTCATCAAAATCAATACCTTTCTTCTGTGCAAACCCCTTCACCACAAGTTTAGCTTTGTACCTCTATTTTCCTCCAGCTTCTTCCTTCAGCCTGTAAACCCATTTATTCTGCAATGTACTTTTACCTGTAGGCAACCTGACTAAGTCCCAAGTCTGGTTATCCATTGAGGAGTCCATCTCTTCTTCCATGGCTAGCTCCCACTTCTTCCTACTTTCAACCTGCATTGCTTCTTCATAACATTCGGTTTCACCAGAATTAGTCAACAATAAATAATATAATGAAGGAGAGTATCGTTCAGGGGGTATACTTATCCTGGTAGATCTTCTAACACCACTTTCAGGTGTTTGGGGTGCCTGCTGCTGTTGTGGTGGTTGCTGTTGTTGTGGTTGTTGATTATTATTATTTTCAGGCACCTTTACTTTTTCGGTGATCTCATCAAGAACTGTGTATTCCTTGTTTTATTTTTCTTATGTCTTTTCCTGCAACTGATTCTTATACAAGACCTTTTCATTGAATATTACATCTCTACTCCTAATGATTTTGTGATTTTCATAATCATATAAGTGATAACCAAAATCATTAACACCATATCTAATAAAGGTACATTTCTTTGATTTTGCCTCAAGCGTTGTTCTATTTTCTTTATTAATATGGAAAAATGCCTCACAACCAAAAGGCTTTAAAAAAGAGTAGTTTACCTTTTTACCTGTCCATGCTTCCTCTAGAACACCACCATCCAAGGAACTTGAAGGCCCTCCATTTATTAGATAAACAGCAGTATCTACAGCATCTGCCCAAAATTGTAAGGGCAATCCTGCATGCAATCTCATGCACCTTGCACGCTCCATGATTGTTTTGTTCATCCTTTCTGACACACCATTTTCTTGTGGTGTTCTTGGAACTGTCTTCTCTCTACAAATTCCATGCTCTGAATAGTACCTATCAAACTCTTTGCTGCAATATTCACCTCCATTGTCTAATCTGAGACACTTCAATTTCTTTCCTGTCTCAATCTCAACCAAAGCTTTCCATTTCTTGAAAGTATCAAATACATCAGATTTATTCTGAATACAATAAATCCAAGTTTTTCTAGTTGCATCATCAATAAAAGTAACATAATAACGAGAGCCACCGAGAGATGATACCTGAGGAGGTCCCCATACATCTGTATGCACAAGCTCCAATTTTTCGCTCTTCTTTTCTTTCCCAACTCTAAGAAATTTGACTCTCTTCTATTTTCCATAAATGCAATTCTCACAGAAGTCCAAATCAACATTCTTCAAACCTGGCAATGAATTCCTTGAATGAAGAATCTTCATCCCCTTCTCACTCATGTGTCCGAGCCTATGATGCCATAATGCTTTCATCTACTCCTTTGGAAGTTAAAGCATTAACAGAGTTAGAAATACCATTGCATAAATACAATGTACCAACCTTTTCACCTTTTGCTATTACCAAGGCTCCTTTGGTGACCTTCCAAGCTTTATCTGTGAAAGTTGTCACATAACCTTCACTGCCTAAATGCCCTGTTGAAATCAGATTTTTCTTCAGATATGGAACATGCCTTACCTCCTCTAATATCCATTGGTTTCCATTCTGTTGTCTTACAAGAACCTTACCCATTCCAACAATTTTACAAGGTTTATCATCACCCAAACGGACTTGCCCAAAATCTCCTTGAACATATTCATGAAAATATTTCTTATCAGGTGTGGCATGGAATGAGGCCCCTAAATCTACCACCCAGGAATCAATAATATTTTCAAAAGAAAGAATCAAAGCATCTTGTAACACCTCACCTGTCACATTTTATTCATGATTGTTTTCTTGTTGTGCATCTCCTTCTTTTCCCTTCTGAGATCTACAGTCTTTCTTTAGGTGTCCTTTCTTTCCGCATTTCCAGCACACTATCCCTGATCTGGACTTGGATCTACCTTTCCTTGATTTACTATGATATCCTGAGCTCTTTCCTCTTTCCATTTTTCTTCCCCTAGACTTTGCACTTAAAGCATTACTCGATGTCTCACCGGAGCTTTTCCGTCACATTTCCTCGCTAAGGATAGCACTGACAACATCATCAAACTTTAAAGTAATAGATCCAGAAACAGAGTTACTAATGGCCATTACTAAACCATTCCAACTTTCTAGCAATGAGCACGAGAATAACAGAGCTCTAACTTCATCATCAAAGTTTACCACTACAGAACTTAACTGACTTGTAATTGTATTAAAATCACTTAAATGGTATGCAACAGATCCACCTTCCGACATCTTCATATTAAATAACTGTTTCATAAGAAATACCTTGTTTGAGGCCGAGGGTTTTTCATATAGTTTCACCAACGTCTGAATCAAACCCTCTGTGCTTATTTCCTTCAAAATGTTGAAGGCAACAGACGCTGCGAGGCACAATCGTACTGTTCCGAGTTCCTTTCTGTCGAGAAGGTTCCATTCTTCATCTGTCATACCCGTCGACATCTTTGTTTTTCCGCTCAATGGTAGGTACAGATCTTTCTGATACAGATAATATTCCATCAGCATCTTCCACAGCGAGAAGTTTTGGCCGTTAAATTTCTCAACCCTGAACTTACCATCTTCCGCCATTTCTCCCACTCGAATGATGAACTCTTCTTTCCTACGAGTTTATCAGCAAAATAGACCTTCGGCTCTGATACCAGTTGTTAGAAGAATATTATATATGACTGAGAAATACAAGACATATAATATGCAGAAAAAACACAAACACATAAAAACCAGAGAGACAAAGATATATGTGGTTCACCCAATTTGGGATATGTCCACCTCAAACAGCTAATCCTTCCTTTCTATTATCCATCAAAATGAAGAGACACAACCTACAGCAGATCCACTATAATATCCTTTGTTTTCTCTCACAGTCTCACCTCTCTGTTTCTCGCTCGGAGAATACACATCTATTACACAGCCTCAATACAATGCCCTCATACAAAGAGATGGGTTGCCTTCTAGGGGAAAAAAACCCTAAACTAAACATAAGTTCTACCGTCAGGTCATCTGCCTAATGAATGGCCCAGATTGACTAGAAATTACTATATTTTTACAAGGCAATTTTACATCTGTTTTTAGCTTCGGGGGCACTGCCCCCGAAAGCCCCGTTGGCCCCCTGACGCCCCAGCCTGGGGGGATGGTCCCCCCTGAAACCTCACGGGGGGGAAAAGTCGCCCCCGAACCCCCTCGCGTGGAGAGGTGTACAATCTTCCTGGGGTATACATCCAGCTGAAACAAAGACCTCTAAATAATCATGCTCCACACCCAACAAACTGAAGGAAGGCATATGTGTTGTCTATTTTGTCTATGAGCAGTAGTGAGGGATTGTACTAAGAGATGGATAGCTTGTGAGCTAAAGCTTTGTGTAATCCTGATATATTTCCACTTGTATGATAATACAGATAGCGAGGTTTTTAGCTGAGGCTTTCCCCAGAGTATTCTTCTGTGTTTCATGTGTGATTGAATCTTCTTCTCTGTTATATGTGTTCTATTTGATCTTGCTCAAAGTCGATTAAGCTTCCGCAAGTTTGATTGTAGAAGAAGATTAAGTATTTTTCTTTAGTACATTGCATTATCAGTTTAATTTATGGTGAAATTTCTACATATATACCTAGTTGCAAGAATAGATAGGTTAGCGATACTGTGGACAAGTACTAGTGTTGATATTTTGAAGGCTTGTATCACCAAAACCTCCTCTGGAGTTGGATCTGTCATTTTACTAAATGTATTGAGCAGAGACTTTTTAATCAATAAAAGGAGCTTAATGCCAGGTTCATGAAATTATTTTTTTCTTCTATGGATGTTTAATCTGTCTTGCATAAGTTAAATTTTTTAAAGGGAAACAAGCTGGTTGGCTAGGGCCCAGCCAACCCAGCTCATTCTCCCTCAAATTGTTTCACTGTGTGGTGTGTTATGTGTTGAAGTTGGTGTGATCTATTGTGTATTCTTTGATTGCTTATGTTGGGTGTGTGTGAAAAACAAGGGACCTTGTGTATTCTTTTCTTGAGAAATGAAAATAGCTCAAATCTAAATTTTGTTTCCTTTTTAAAGAGTTATTTCTTGAATGGGATGTTCAAAAATCACATATGTTGTTTATGTGAAAATTCAAACCTAAAAGTGAGCTTTATTTTTGCAGTTCTTTCCTGAACCAAGGTTTGAACCTTAGCTTTTAGATTCCCAACAGTTATGTCTATTTGATAACAAGTCGAGACCTGGAGATTGGGATGATGTGAAGAAGATTCGTTTTGCATTAAAGATTTTATTTCACAACTAAATATACAAGTTTAAATTTGATTGGCTCATATTGAGTATTGTTCCTAGTGCATGATTAATGACTATGGGATTGTGTTAAAAACCCTAATGATTCTTGTATGAAATCATATATTGGAAAAGGGTTTTTTTTTTTACAAAAGTATCATGATTTGAATGATATATAGTGATACTGGTTTTGTGAAACTCAGGATAGCAACTTGGATGCCTTGAGATCTTCAATGTAGGAACAAAGTTTCATTTATTGTTAATCTATCAGTCTAAGCTCGGGGTCATTCAAAGTATAATTTTGAATAAATTATGATTGATTTTGAAAGAGATTTTGGATTAAAATAGGACCAGCAAGTGATTGAATTTGATTGAAATTATTTTATCTTGTGTGCACAAGTGTGGGACATCTCCTTTTTCTTTGTTTCGTTGTTTAATGCAATTTCCTTATTCCAAGTCAACATTTGATTGCTGAGCTACAAGATAGTGTGTGTTGAATCTGAGATAGTGAACATGCAGCTGACCTAAGACATGGGAGAACCAAGTCTTCAGCGCTAGCAGAGCATGTGGATAAGACTAAGCATCACGTTTGTATTGAGGAGGCTAAGGTTGTTGCCAAAGTTGCCCAGTTCCATCATCGTAAACTCACGGAAGCTATTGAGATCGAAAGAAGGCCTAACAATCTCAATAGAGATGACGGCTGGAAGATCAGTAGATGTCGGATCCCTGCCCTTTCATCTTAGTCCCCCCCCCCCCCCCCCTCTTTCGTCTTTTTCGCTTTCGTCGTTCCCCTGGAGCCTCCCTATCTCCTTAGGTTTGTCCTTCTTACTCTGGACTCTTTCCAGTCCTTGTCCTGTTTATTTTTGTCGCTATTTATTTATTTATTTTTATATATATTTTAATATATATTTTAATTTATTTATTTATTTATCTATTAACGAATATACAATATTAATATTATTATTATTTATTTATTTGCTTATTTTTATTGTTGAGTCGCTCCCTTTTGCCTGATTGATATTGGTATTTTAGTCATAGCAAATATTGATTTATTTATTTATTTATTTATTTTATTATTATTATTTATTTATTTATTTTATTGGTTTTTCGTAACTAATTTATATATATTTTATTATATATTTTAATTAATTGATTTATTTATCTATTCACGAATTATTATTATTATTATTATTATTATTATTATTATTATTATTATTATTATTATTTTATTTTTTCGTAACTCATTTTTATATATTGTTATTATTTATAATTTATTTATTTATTAGCAAATATATATTAGTATTATTATCATTTTTACTTTCTTATTATTATTTATTTTATTATTTTTTTCGTAACTAATTTATATATATTATTATTATTATTTTTAATTTTATATATATTATTATTTTTTATTTTTTATTTATCTATTTATTATTCCTTTTTCAACTATCTTTTACCTAACTTTTATCTTAATAACCTAATAACTTATATATATATATATATATATATATATATATATATATATATATATATATATATAGATATATATATATAATTTTATAAAATAAATTAAATTAAAGTTTTTTAAAACTAACCATTAAAAGTATTTTATATTTTACCTAATTTAGCTTATTTCCATAAATAATAATTATAATAATAATAATAATAATAACATAAAATTATTAAATAATAATTTGACTACTAATATTACTAATATATTAATATCAAGACTATATTACTAATATAATTATATTTAATAAATAATTTAATTAAACAAAAAATTACTTATATTATTAATATATAATAATGAATAATTAAATTAAATTAAATAGATTACCTTTTCTAACTAACCATTTAAATTATTTTATTTATTTATATTTTTAACCTTAACTTTATGATTTTAATTGAAATATATATATATTATTAATAAATTACTTTTTAAGCTAAATTTTTCTTGTCCTTAACAACATATTATCTATATATATATATATATATATATATATATATATATATATATATATTATATTAACAATAATTATTAAATAATTTAAATAAATAAGTAAATTATCTTCTTAAACTAACCACTAAAAGTATTTTATTTATTTTTTAATCTTAACTTTTATCTTAATAACCTAATATCATAACTTTAATATATATATATAATTATTAATAAATTAATTAATTAATTAATTTTTAAAACTAACCATTAAAAATATTTTATGTATTAATATTAAAAATAATAATAATATTAAATTAATGAATAATAATTTGACCTGGGTCTGAAAGTCAAAATCAGTCGTTGGTCGATTTAGCCGTTGGAGTCTCTGCTCAGACTATTTAACTTGCTAAGCCGGATCTGTTTCTTCAACTTGTCTTGGCGATGAACCACACTGGTTGGTTCGAAACGCGTCGACAAAGGTCTTTCTATATGTGATTTACGCCGAAGCTCTTCTTATAAATGCACCTTTAACTTGAGAAAAGTTTTTATTTCACACCAAAATAGTAAGTTTGTCACACAGTGCAGGAATAGATTTGTTTGAGAGTGCAAGAACAAAGTTCGTCTTAAGTGAAAGAACAAAGAATTTCATATGGTTGTCTAGTACAGGAACAAATTTTTTATTTCATTGATTATGCCATTAAATCCTGAGTTCTTTTGTTTGATATGAAATGAGTTTCTGATTGTTATTTCATGAAGAGATCCAATTTTTTGGAGTGGTTCTGGTGTTACTATGTAAACAGTGCAGG
The DNA here is from genome assembly GCA_031772625.1 of Pinus tabuliformis. Lineage (NCBI taxonomy): Eukaryota > Viridiplantae > Streptophyta > Pinopsida > Pinales > Pinaceae > Pinus > Pinus tabuliformis. The sequence goes on along the minus strand of CM062816.1, from coordinate 313,315,368 downwards.
AATAGAAGTCAAGGATTTTATTTGAAGCTTGTTTGAACTTGATTAATTTAATTATTGGGATAGAGATAGGATTTACAGAATTTTTCCAGAACCTTTGGCATAAATTGTGCTATGCCTCGAAGTCTACGAGGCCCTAGTTTGACAAGTAAATGTTGTGAATTGAATTTACAATTCCACCAACCAACATTTTGGCATCGATGTCAGGGAGGTGTTGAAAGGAATTATGGTAAAGTTCTGAGTTTTTCTACAGTAGAGGTAAGTTCTGATTTGTTTTTTAGTTGCAGTGTGTTTCTATTACTTGAAGGAATTTCTTTTACATTGATTGTGTGTTGTAGAAATATTTTTTGAATTCACAGTAGCATTAAATTTGAGTTTGAATTGAATTTTTCGGACGAGAATTTTCATAGTTCTGTTGATAATTTCTGGTTTGTTTTCTTTCTAAAATGCATGACTAGGAGAGTTAGGGGTCTGAAGCCCAAGAAGGGTAGAGGAAATATTGATAAATCGGATTTTTTTTTCTCATGATGGGCCTTCTGTTGTAGGAAATAATTCCAAGTAGACACAGACCAATCACGCTAGTACCTTTTACCTAGACTCTGGAGACAGTAGTGCAGGAATCTCACAACCAGTAGAAGGGAAGAAGGAGATTGTTTGGATCGAGAAGCTAAATCAAAAAAATAGTCAGCCCTCATAGTTTGCAGGAAGTGGTATGTTTTGGGGAGGAAATATGGAAGATAATGAAGAAGTGCATGGTGAAGGGATGGGTGAGAACCAACCACTAGAAGAACAGTCCACTTTTGGGTTTCCAATTGTGGACCCAAATGCAACTGTTCAAATGAAAAATATTCCACCTTTTGTTCTTCCACACTTTCACGGTAAGGTGCATGAAGATCTTGACTCTTTTCTTTTTTAGTTTGATATACTTTGTAGAAGTTATGACTATTATTTGGATGCCTAGAAGCTAAAGCTTTTCCCTGCAACCCTTAAGGACTCAACATTACATTGGTTCATGGGGTTGGGAGGAAACAATATTACTTCTTGGGAGAAAATGAAGAGGGTTTTCTTGACTAAATATCAGGAATATTGCAAAACACGAGAAATGCAAGATGAAATATTTACCATTTCACAGGGTGATGATGAAACTTTGGAGGATTATTTAGAGAGATTTTTATATATCCTTCAAAGGTCAAAGCATAAGTTTGATATGAGAATTGTTAGAACCTTGTTTCTACATGGGATTTCTAATGATTCTAGGAATAATTTGAACATGTTAGGACAAGGGGACATTGCTCAAAATTCTTTTGATTAGATTTGTGACTTGTGCAGGAAATTTTCACGAAATCAATCCAGATCTAGTAAGGGAATTAGAAGCAATTCTAGGAACAATAGATTTGGATCTACAAATGCTATGATTATTGGTTTGGAAAATAAAATGGATTATATGAAAACTGAGATTATAAATATTGTTAGTAAACAAATAGATTCTCTAAAATTTAATCAAAAATTAGTAGAAGAATAAGAAACATTATCCATTTATTGTCCAAAATGTAGAAAAAAAACATATTTTACGTGAGTGTCCTGTAGATGTCAAAAGTGTTAATAGTTGTGTAATATGTGCAGGTAAGCATCCTACCGAGGAATGCCCATCCATACCAGGATTGAATGTGGCATTTAAAGGAGAGAATTTGGTATCTGAGCCACTACATGCTATGGGGATATGGAAGTCATGGCCATAGGTAAGTATAGGTATGATTTCTAAACCTGCATCATATTTTCCTATTTATAATGCACCACAATATTATTTCAAAAACATGAATTATCCTCAGTCTTCGCAGCATGTTTCATGGGTATCATTCTCAGTATGGGCAATCTCCTCCTCCCCCTTGGCAACAAGGATGGAGGGGACCACCACACTCTCATTATTCTTACCCCATGCCTACACATTCATATCCTACATCATATGCACCTTACCCTATGACACAACCTACACTACCAATTGCTCTGCCTCAACAAACACAACACATGCCACCACCATTTCCATTACCACCACCATTTCGTACACCTCAGTTGCCATCACATCCTGTGCCCAAACCAAACATTAAAGTGGTACAAATTATTTACTCCATTGGACCACTCACTTTCCCTATTTATCACATTATGCCAGTTGGGGTCAATGACCTCTAGTTGAGATCGAGAAGGGTAATAAATTCATAAAAACAAAAACAAAAAAAAACAACCGACAATAATCATTGAGGAGAAAACTGAGGAGGAAACTCCTAATCTTTCAAACAATGATGTTGTCTCTCAACCTGTTCCCATACACTCAGAGTCCTTACCTTCTTCTTCGAACCAACCCCCCTTTCCAGAGAGGTTGGTTGTGGAGAAAGTTGACCCCACCCCTGAGTATGACTTGACTTCCAAGTTGAAGAATATTTGTATAAAGGTTCCTCTACTACAGGCTATAAAAGAGATTCCTATTTGTACCAAAATTATTAGGGAAATTTGTCTTAAAAATCCAGAAAGGAAGAGAGTTGAACCCTGCACTATCCAGTTTGTTGGGAGAGCAATTGAGTTGATGATAGGATGTGTTCAAGTTGAAAAATATATTGATCTTAGAAACCCAGTTGTCTCTGTTCAGATAGGTGACACCCTCGTTCCCAATGTGTTAATATATCTTGGAGTGGCTATTAATGTCATGACTAAGAAAACCATGGATCAGCTTCAGTTAACTCACATCCGTCCTACCCCCACTGTGCTTGAACTTGCTGATAGATCTAAAATCAAGTCAGAGGGTGTGTTAGATGATGTGGTTGTCTCAATTGATTCATGGGAGTACCTCACAGATTTCATTGTTTTACAACCAAAGAATCCTATTGGGGGATACCCTTTAATCTTGGGATGACCATGGCTTGCTACAACAGATGCCTCTATAGGTTCTCGCTCCGATGACATGTATGTTTCCCACTTGGATGCTAGGAAGAAGGTCACCTCATACCCACTTTCCAGATATATTTGGGAGCTTCGTGATACCTTGTTGTTGGCTTATGATAGTAGTGATGACAAGATTCAATCCCTTTATATGATTCATCAGTATACTGAGTCGACTAAGGAGAGTATGATCTAGGATTTTCTGGATAACTCAAACATTGTACAAAATTTTGAATCGCTTAATAAAATTTTCAGTCCAATCTTCTAGGAAACTGTGATCCCCAATCCTCAACATCATTATTACGGATTTTGGTAGCCACCAAATATGTTCATGAGCCTGACACTACTCTTGTTGAGGTAAGTCCAGGAAAATCCTTACACATTTGTTTAGACCTAGACCCATCCCAGCACGAGCAACTTGTGAGCTTGTTACGAGATCATCTTGATGCCTTTGCTTGGAGTTACGAGGACATGAGAGGCATCCCTCTTGAAACCTGCACTCATCATATTTATATTCAGGAGGGTGCCTGACCTATCTGACAACCCCAAAGGAGAATGAATCTTGCATTAAGAAATGTTGTTAAAGAATAACTTGAAAACTTCTTATATTTCGATTTTATCTATCCTATATCTGATAGCCAGTGGGTCTCTCCTGTTGTACGTATTTCCCATATGCAGTCCTTGGCTGCAAAAACTATTCCAGGAAACCAACTCAACTAGCCTTTAGGTTCAAGCTGACCCTTGAACCAGAGGGGGCTCCCTCAGTGGTTACGAGGCTTTGTTTAACGTTGTTCACTTATCACTGGACAACACCCTTTGAAACACAATGGCTAGATTTATGGTTTTAATTGGGGATGGTTGGCGGTCAATGACAAATCCTATCCATGATTAAAGGCCTCTCTCATAGGCTCCTTTTAGAACATGTTAGCTTCCAGCCTGACAGAATGACTTAGCTTTTCAAGGATTATGATAGAAGAATGTAAATAAATTCCTAATAATTAAACAGTCAAACGGACTTCTTAACAACTAGGGAAATTTGGATGCATGTAGAGTATTTCTATAGCCCAACAAAACACATTACAGAGGATGACAAAAGGCAATAGTTAGTAAATATGAAGAGGAGTTATCTCAGACAAATAGTCCAATAAGCTAATGATCCGGATTTAAACAGGAACGCAACAAATTACAGAGACAACCATAAATACAAAGATGGAGTAGAAATAATACTTCATTTCATTAATGTAAAATACTGAAATATGCTTACAAATAGAAATAGAAATAAACTAGCTCAGGCAATGGTAGCTTATCTCTGAGGAGAGATGTGGCAGCTACATGCCTCTAAATTGTCTTACAATGAGCCTCGAAGGCCTATTTATTGTTGAGAAACAATGGAAAACCCTAAACATCCAAAAACCTTACCCAAGGAGATGAAGCGCCAAACTATGGGCCCCATTTGGGTAAATTGGTACATCAACTTCCCGGGGTCGTAACTTTGGCATATGATCTCCATTTGACATGCATAATACCTCATTTGAAATATCTATCTAAGGACTAAAAATTTTGAGTGACCAACATCAGCCAATGACCTAGGTTGGTACCACGTTTTCTAAACAACATCGTTTAGGGCCTCAAAACGGCTCCGGAAGTTCAGGACCCGAAAAAACTACCAAAAATAGTAAATTGTGCTACAATTAAGGAAACTGAAAAACTGAAAGAGACAGTTGTGGGGGTCTAAGTGGGATAGGTGAGTGGCCACCAACATCCACCTGGATCATTCCTCCCCCTTTAGGAAGCAATGGTCCCCGTTGCATTGAGTGCCTCCATGAGATTGGGAAACTTCTGCTCAATTTGGTCCTTGGTGAGTTGTTCTGCAATCTCTGATGTGTCTAGTAATGGTGGGAAGCATGGTCGAGGGCAATCCACCTTGAACACTCGGTGCAAGCCAAGGAATGCAGAAATGTTGTGCTCTAAAGCATTGTTTCCCACAGCATTGGTAATGGTGTAAGGACCATATCGGAGTGGTCTAAGCTTCCAATGGGCTATTGTAAGGCATTCTTTCTACAAATGCAACCAGACTTTGTCACCCACTTGAAACTTGAAATTTGTGTGGCACCTAATGTTGATCATGTCGTTGCTTGTACTTGGAATTTGATTTCTCCATAATGTTGTGGCCCTGCTGGCAGATATGTTGGATGTGCTCAATGAAGTTGTTTGCCTTATTGGTTTCAGACTGGACATGAGCCGAATCTGTTGAAGTAGCTGCAAATGGCATGGCCACATCAATGGGACCAGTGGATGGAATCCCAAGGCCACCTGAAAAGGGTTGTGGCCAGTCGAGCTGTGGAGAGGTCGATTATATCTATGCTAGACATAGGGGAGGCTCTCATTCCATGTGCGTGGATGTTTTGACTTGTACATATGCAGAATGTGTACGATCATCCTATTGACGACCTCTGTCTAGCCATCAGTCTGGGGATGGAAATATGTGGACTTAGCGAGCTTGGTGTCCAGCATCGACTAGAGACTGGACCAAAATGTATTGAGGAACCTACTGTCCCGATCTGAGATGATAGACTGTGGGATCCCAAAGTGTACCCACACTTGTTCAAAGAAGAGTTTAGCAGTGGCTTTCGTTATGAAACTCTTCATGCAGGCCACCATAATGGCCATCTTCGAGAATCTGTCGACAACCACAAAAACACTGTTATTTCCATACTTAGTAGAAGGAAGGCCCGACATGTAACCCATGGAGATGGATTCCCAAGTTCGACTAGGGATAGGTAGTTGAGTATAAAGGCCTTGCTTCTTGATGGTCGGTTTGGCAATGGCACAGGCAATGCAGGATCTGATCTACTTCCCGACATCTTGTCGAAGATTCAGCCAATAGAAATAATTCTACAGTACTGCCACCATTTTATCGACCCTGAAATGCCCAACGGCCCAACTATAGTGTGCTTCCCAATCATCTTGGCACGCTTGCTTGAAGGAACACAAAGGTGTCCCAGGTGGCATAATAAGGCATCTTGGAGGTGAAAATCTGGAACTTTCTGAACCTCCAAGAGCATATAGTATGTGTGGCCGAATTCTGGGTCACTTTGTAGAGAGAAGTGGCCAATCAGAAGTCTCATGCCCACAAGAGTTGAGCACGGTGTTAACGCCATGATCGATGGTCGGCTGAGGCAATCTGCAACATTATTGGTGCTACCCTTCTTATACTTGATATTCAAATGGAACTATTGCAAGTATGTGGACCACTTCTGATGGCGATCATTCTGCAACTTCCCTTGTGTCTATATGAACTGCAGGGGCCGATGGTCTGTGTGGATGACTGTTTCCTTCCCCAAAATGTAATGCTTCCATTGTCGGTAGGCCAGCATAATGGAATACATCTCTTTGTCATATGTGGGATACTTCTAGACTGTGTCTAAAAGTGTCTCACTGTGATATTCCACTGGATGCCCCTGTTGAGTAAGGACTACCCCAATAGAATAGTCAGATGCATTTGTCTCAATCTCAAATGGTTGTTGCAAATCTGGTAATGTGAGCACTGGTGCACAAAAGAGGCGATGTTTCAACTCTATGAATGCCTTCTGTTGAGATTCAGACCAAAAGAATTTTTCTTTCGCTCCTCCCTTGATGACTTGACTCAAGGGCCAAGTGATATGAGACAAGCCCAACACGACCCTGTAGTAGAAATTGGCAAGACCCAGAAAGCTACGGAGATCTATCAGAGTAGTTGGAGCTGGCCAATCCCGAATGACTTGGATCTTGGTTGGATCCACATGCACCCCCTGTTCATCAATAATGTATCCTAGATACTGAACCTGGGTCATGCCAAAATTTCATCTCTCCAAATTGGCACATAGCTTGTGTTGCCGCAATGTTTGGAGAACCTGTCGGATGTGGTGGAGGTACTCTTCCAAACTCTAGCTGAAGATCAGGATGTCGTCCAAGTAAACCACTACAAATGAGTTGGTGAATGGTCGTAAGATGGAATCCATCAACCTCATGAAGGTTGTAGGAGCATTTTTCAACCCAAAAGGCATAACCAACCATTCGAAAAGGCCCTCCTTGGCTTTGAATGTGGTCCTCCACACATCGTAGGGTTCGATTGGTACCTGGTGATATCCTGATTTCAAGTCGATCTCGCTGAAATATTTTTCCCCCTTCAGTTGGTCCAGAAGCTCATCAATCCGTGGGATCGGGTACCTATTCCAGAAAGTGATCTTGTTCAACACCCGATAGTCAATACAGAGTCTCCAAGTCCCATCCTTCTTCTGTACCAACACGATTGGGCTCCCACAAGGCAATGAACTCGGCCGGATGTGACCTTTCTGTAGCAGGTCCTGAATCTGCCTCTTGATTTCGTTGTTCTCCATAATGGAGCACCAATAGATTGATCCATTGGGTAACGATACACCTGGGGTCAAATCGATGGAGTTCTTGACCTGACAATGCAGAGGCACCCTTGCAGGGAAGGTGAATATGTCCTCGTACTCCTCCACAACCTTGTCCATCTATTGTTGTTGTGCGGAGGGCCTTTGTTTGGAGGTCGTGGCCATAGTCTTCTTCTTTCCCTGAGGTTGTATCATCAGGAAAACGAATTTCCCAGTTTTGGAAATGAGCTTACTGCATTATTTTGCAGTAACCAAAGAGATGGCGGTAGGCGGTGCTACCTCTGGTATCCTGTACAAATTATTTCCCAAAGTAACAATAATAGCACGAGGCCTTGACTCATACATAGCATGTCACTTTCATAAGTATGGTTGGCCTAATAATACATCACAAACATTAAGGGGAGCAATGTCACATAATACCTCATCCATGAAGGACTTGATGTTGTATGGAAGGCGACACTGTTGGCTCACGCGAAGATCTCTTCCTTGGTGAAGCCATCTGATGGTGTACAGTTTTGGATGTGTTGTGGTCAGTAAGCCCAACCTCTTCATGACCTCTACCGAAATGAGGTTCTTTTGGCTCCCATTGTCGACAATGAACTGTAGCGGGGAACACTTTACCCACATCTGGGAGTGGAAGAGGCGCTCCTCCTCCTCTGGATCATCGGGTTCCTCCTTCTGGATCTTTGTGGTGGCAATAGTGGCGTTGGGTTCCACATCGATAATCTGCTTCCCTTTTTCATTCCCCTTGTCGGGTTCTGACTCAGAGTCGGAACATGCATTTGATTCTGAAGCCTTTAACTCGGCCACTAGTGATTGCTTGGCCTGACACTCACTTGTGTTGTGAGTGGATCTCTTATGGAACTCACACCAATTTCTCATGTCCTTCTTCGGCTTTGTGGTGTTGTTCTTTGCTTGTGGTGTCTTAGGCCACCCCGCCTTGGCTTTTTCCTTTGTTCTGCGGTTTGGGGGTACCTTTCCCTTGCTTCGGATTCATAGATCCAAAGTCTCGCTTCTTTTGTTTAAACTTTTGCTCAATCTTGACGGCATATCGATATGTTGTGTCAAGCGAGGAGATGTACAGGAACTCTATCTCGTCCTAGATGTACCTGTGTAGGCAGCCGTGATACTTGAGAACCAAATGCTTCTCAGAATCCTTGATACCCAACTTTGTGTGAAGGGTATGAAAAACATTGGTAAACTCCGGAAGATCTTGGTCCCTTCCGTGTCGCAACGTTGTCCACTTTATGTATTTATCCTCATAGCTCCTCACAGGGTAGTACTGCTCCTTGATGCCATCCTGAAACGAGTTCCAAGTGGGTTCTTCTTAAAACAGTGAGTTTGTAATTTCATCCTTCTACTCACAGTAGGTTTCCCACCAGTCCTTGATGTGGGGGGTTGCTTTGAGAAGTGCAAAAATGATCTTTTCCCAGGTGGGAAAATCATGAATGAAAAAATATCCTTCTAGCAGATTTAACCATTTATCTACAGCGTCTGCATCTATCTGACCCTAAAATATGAAAATGTCAAAGTTAACTTGTAACTTAAAGGGTGTGGTGCTTTCAGAGTAACTGCTAGAATTAGACGCGTCACCCTTGGGTAGACGCAGAAGGATCTGGGCAAAGTTGTCCATCATCACGTTCCTTTGTCGCTCAAGGCCTTCTTCGAGCAAGATTTTGATAGGATCTCCTGCCCCCTCATCTTTCTTTTCATCTGCCATGGGATCCCATTGGGATTTGCGAGGCTGGTCTTACAAAGGTTAAACCAGTTCAAGCCCTAACTCCATATATCCCAACCTCGTTGGGGACATGTAAAGAAAAACAGAGAAAGAGCATACCGCTCTGATACCATTGATCCAGATTTAAATAGGAATGCAACAAATTACAGAGATAACCATAAATACAGAGATGCAGCCGAAATAATACTTCATTTCATTAATGTAAAATACTGAAATATGCTTACAAATAGAAATAGAAATAAACTAGCTCGGGCGATGGTAGCTTACCTCTTAGGATAGATGTGGCGGCTACATGCCTTTGAACTATCTTATAATGAGGCTCGAAGGCCTATTTATTGTTTAGAAACAATGGAAAACCCTAAACATCAAAAAACCTAACCCGAGGAGATGAAGTGCCAAACTATGGGCCCCATTTGGGTAAATTGGTACATCAACTTCCCGGGGTCGTAACTTTGGCATACGATCTCCGTTTAACATGCACAATACCTCGTTAGAAATATATATCCAAGGACTACAATGTTTGATTGACCAAAATTAGTTAATGACCCAAGTTGGTCCCATTTTTCCCAAAAAAAGTTGTTTAGAGCCTCAAAATAACTCCAGAAGTTCAAGACCCGAAAAAACTGCCAAAAATAGTAAATTGTGCTACAATTAAGGAAACTGAAAAACTGAAAGAGACAGTTGTGGGGGTCTAAGTGGGATAGGAGGGTGGCCACCAACATCCACCTAGATCAGCTAATCTCTTTAATGATTATAACTTTGCAAGGGATTTAAGAATAGATTGATACTCAATCTATTCTTACCCAGAATCTTCTATGTAAATTACTTGAACATGTGTAGAAAGAGAGTATGAAAGTACTAGAAAAACATACTAGAAAACACAAAATTCTATCAAACTGGAGCTGAAAGGCTTTCATTAGAAATCCTATAATAGAATTTATTACAAAGTGAAGAGCCTTGGCGTCAAAAGCCCACCCTGTTTATTACAAATGAAATAATATATATAGACAAGATCTCTCCTAACTGTTACAATAATTATGGAATACAATCCTGAATAGTATACTAAAAATAAAACACTCTCTCTAAATTATCTGCTGGAAACTTTGAACTGCTTGCAAGTATCTTGCCTTGAAATCTGGAATTGGTTGAATGACTACTGAAAATCTGCAAAATAATCCTCAATCTGTTGATCTTTTGTTGCTAGGTGTTTTAGACTAATCTTCATTCCCTTGAAGTCTAGAAAAAGGTTGAAACTATTTTCCCATAATCAGCTAATTGTCCCTTTAAACCTGATTGGTCTGCCATCTACCCCTTTGAATTCTATTTTTGTCATTTTCTGATTTTCATCATCCTTTATTTTGTCACAAATATTTGAGGAAAAATATATTTTTAAATAAAATTTCCAAATATTTGATTAAACTCTTAAATGAATTTGAGGATTTAGAATTTCAATATATTTATTTAAATGATTTGATAAACCATCTAGTTTTCCAAATCTGTGTATTGTTTTCCCTTCCCATGGATTTACAAAACCATGTGTAGTTTTTAAAATCCATGGCTTGTTTCTCCTTTTCACCTTCCTCTATAAATTCATTTCATACCTATAAATTCCTTTTACCCTTGTAGAATACCTAGATGGTTTTGCAAAACCATGTGTTGATTTGTGTGGTTGGTAGAGTATTTTCACTTTACTCTTTTACTTTCACCTGCAACATGATTTTACACCTGTAAATTGATTTCACCATGCTTGTAAATTGATTTCACCATGCTAAATTTATTTCACGTGGGCCTCTTTTAGGTTAATCTTCCATTGTGAAAAGAATTTACATGAATTCCATCTTTGCTCACCTGTACATTAATTTCATAAACATATGAAATTTTCCCTTTTATTTTCTCTTATAGATTCATTGCATTCGTGAATTTCATTTTATGTGTACATGTAAAATCATTTTACACCTTAGTCTGTTATTTCATTTCACCCACTTGGCCTTCTATCCGTGAATTTCCTCTAAAATATAATTTCACCTTATCTTTTTCATTCCACCTCCCATCCACATAGCATTTATTTCATAATCGTATGAAATTCCATTCCCACCACATTTATAAAATTCAAGACAATAAATTTCATGGTTTTCGGAGGGGAAATAACACTTGTAAAAAGAAGTAACATAAAAAAATATCTTTTGGCAGCCCCCTTAGTTAAATGTCGGAAGAGATGGGAGTGAGAAATATATTTTAACCCTTATTAAATGTGCCCATATCTAGAGGCATGGAAGAATATGGGAGTTTAAATAGTTAAGTGCGGGGTGGGCCATAGGCTTTCACCTTTAACTTTTGAGTGTTGGCTTTAAATGCTTCGCATATGATTAGGATCGAATTTTATTTTTTATAATATAATTTTAATTTTAAATAAATATTTCCATAAAAATAAATAATTATATTTTTATAAAATAAAAATATTTAAAATTAAAATTATTATATATATAAAAATAAACCATTCAAAATCATAATAAATATATATCTCAACATTTAGTCTAGAAGGAAATTGGCAATTTCTCACTGAAATCTTTTTAATTTTCAGCTTACCAAAATATGTTACAACATCTCCATTGGTAATAGTCTTGAATAAAGATGTGAGATGGTGAATTTGTATTAATTATAGGGAATTAAATAAAGCCACTCTCAAGGATTACTTTCCCCTTCCCTTCATTGATCAGGTACTAGATACCCTTGTAGGTAAAAAGTACTTTTCATTTTTAGATGGCTTCAGTGGTTACAACCAAATACAGATTGCACTTGAGGATCAGGACAAGACTACCTTCACTTGTCCTTGGGGAATATTCGTTTTCTTAGTACTTCCCTTTGGACTTTGTAATGCTCCAACCACTTTTCAAAGGGAAGTCTTGGCTATCTTTGATCACCTCGAGTGTGTAGAGGTTTATAGGGATGAATTTTCAGTATTTTGCAATTCTTTTTAGGAAGCTTTTCAAAATTTAAAGAAAGTACAAAATAGGTTCCAAAAGGCTCATCTTGCTCTAAGTGACAAGAAATGTAGATTGATGTGCAAAGCAAGGGTGGTCCTTAGCCATATTATTTCTCATAAGCGTATCCAGGTAGATCCAGCTAAAATATACATCATTATACACATGCATGTACCAAAAACACAAAGGGAAGTAAGGGGGTTCTTGGGTCATGCGGGTTATTATCGAAGATTCCTTGAGAATTTTTCTAGGATAGATTCCCCTCTTTTTCGATTATTAGCTAAGGATATTGATTTATCTTGGACCGAGTCTTTCCAGGGAGATTTTGAGAATATGAAGGAGAAATTAATATGGGCACAAGTCCTGAGGGGACCTAATTGGTCCTTCCATTCCATATCTCCTCGGATGCCTCAGATACTTCCATTGGTGCAACATTGGGACAGGAAGAAAATCAACAATCCTATTCCATCTACTTCATTAGTAAAAACTTGTCATTTTTCAAACTTAACTACACAATAAGAGAGAAAGAGTTTTTAGTTGTGGTTTTTTCCATTAAAAAATTCAGACACTATATTACAGGATATGAAGTATTTATACACACCAATCACTCTTCCATAAAATATTTGATGAACAAACCTTTAACTAGTAGTAGGATAACTAGGTGGTTTCTTTTACTACAACAATTCAATGTTACCATAATTGATAGGCTAGGAAAATAAAATGTAGTAGATGATTACCTTTCTAGATTGAATAATATTGGTCAAGCGATTCCTGTAGATGATTCATTTTCTGATGAACATCTTTATGTTGTTTTGACAAACTCCCCTTGGTTTGATGACATAGCCAATTACCTTGTCATGAGAAAAACACCACCACACTTATCTGCTAGAGAAAGGTAGAGAATCATTCAGAATAGTGCTTCATACTCTTGGATTCAAGGAGATATTTTCTATACTTGACCTAATCTTATTATCTATAAATGTGTAAGAGAAGAGGAGGTGTTTGATATTTTGAGAGATTCCCATGATGAGCCTTGTGGAGGCCATTTTGCTAATAAAAGGACAACATATAAAATCCTTCACATTGGCTACTTTTGGCCTTCCTTGTTTAAGGATGCCAAATAGTATGTTAAGCGTTGTGATAGTTGTCAGCAAATGGGCCAACCTGGTCAAGCTAATGAAATTCCTTTTTGCTTGTAAATCATGTTAGAGCCCTTTGAAAAATGGGCCATTGATTTTGTGGGACCTATAACCCCAACATCTTTAAATAAAAGACATATCTTGGTTTGTACAGATTTTGTAACAAAATGGGTAGAAGCTAAATTTGTTTCTTATGCTACTAAAAGAGTTGTTGTTGACTTTTTATTTACTGAAATTTTTACTCAATTTGGTGTACCACATGAGATTGTTACTGACAATGGACTGCAGTTTGTTTCTAATCTAGTAAGAGGAATTGTAGATCAATACGATATTCTACACAAGAATTTTACACCGTATCACCCGCATGCAAATGGCCAAGTAGAGTCTATAAATAAGGTGATTGAGTCCATCCTCACAAAAATTGTAAATATTCATAGAAAGGATTAGGAAAATAAATTACCAAAATCATTATGGGCATATAGAACTACTTATAGGATCAACACAAGTCACACACCTTATGAGTTGGTGTGCGGGAAATAAGTATTGGTGTCAATCGAATTCCAGATTAAGACCTTCAGAATTGCAGTACAATTGGGAATGGATATCTCAGAGGCAGAATAGCAGCACCTTTTGTAGTTAAGTGAACTTGATGAGATAAGAAGGGATGTTGTTCAACAGAATATCTTGATGTAGCAACAACATAGTAAATGGCATGACAAGTTGATCAAGAAAAAGCAACTCTAGCTAGGTAATTGGGTGCTCCTCTATGATTCAAAGTTTAAAAATTTTAAGGGGAAGCTTCATACATGTTGGTTGGGGCCTTATGAAGTGGTCAAAATTTTTGAGAATGGAGCAGTGGAGATAAAAACCATTGATGGATAGGGTATTGTTTTCTTGGTGAATGGACATAGGCTTAGAGTGTATCTTCAGCCCACCACCAAGGAATATTTCATGCAATAAGTCTGGAAACAAATAAATTTGAAAATGGTAGGCAGGGGAGAATACCATCCTAATGTGAGTATATTTTGATTTTCTCTTTTCCTAGAATAATTGAAAAAATAAAATAGAAAAATAAAAAATAAAATAAAAATAACATATCACTGTGAAAATCGGCTTCCTGGCACAGTTGTGTAAGGATATTCTTGAAAACTTGTTTGTTTCCATGCATATTATTTTCTAATAAAATGGGATGCCACATGGAATTAATATGCATGACTAACCTACTTCTGAGAAGAGGCAGGTTTCTACAAGTATTTCTGGTGGCAACAAAAAGAACTAGCAAAAACATCGCCCTTATCAAAGTTCAGGGCAGGTGGCATGGAAGTTTTTTATACAAGTGGCATAAAAATTCCCACTGTATTTAATTGATTTACACAAGTCGCAACATTATTTGACGGAGGCATCAACCATTCAAGGTGGATACTTTGTCTTTCTTCCTTTCCCTTTTCTGAAATTTCCCTCTGATTTCGTCTTTATTCCTTAATATATAATGATGCACTCCATATTCTTCTACTAAATTCCTTGTTCCCACTTCTATTTTTCCCTCTTTTACCCTTAAAATTCTTCCCTTTGTCCCTCTTTCTTATCTCCCTCTAGATCACTCCACCTTATTCTAAGTGTCCCTGATGATTTTCCTTCCCTTTTATTATGTAATATCCCTATCCCACTTCTTTTTCCCCTCTTATTTTTCAGGTTTTGGCATCTTTGAAGCCTTGTCTATTCCAGGACCAAAGCATAGTAACACTTGATCCTAGTGATTCATGCTCCTTAACTCTCCAATTTGTTTTTTACATAGTCCAACTGATTCTTCAAAGGCAAACTAATTGGTCATTATAGTACATGAATCCTTTTTGACAAATGCAAGTGTAGGAACTATTTTTATTATTACAGTGCTAGAACTTCTCATAACACAATGCCGACATCATTTTTACAGTACTATCACAGTGCAAGAATTCTTTTTTTGTTACAGTACAAGAATCTCTTTGATCACAACATGGGTTGATTTTTTTATGAAAGTGCTGAAATCTTCCTTATGTTTAATAAAGTATAAGAATTTATGCTTTGAGTATCATAAGGATGGGTCATTTTTTATTTTTAATGACAAAGTGATGACCTTGTCTTGGGTATGAGTACCTAAACCTTCATTTATAAAGTGACCATTATTGTTAAGGGTTATGAAGAAATATGAATGGTTAGCATAAAAATAATACAAAATCTAAGTGCCCTTTTTATCATTATAGTAACATCCAACTCCATAAAATACCATTATTAAGGTCGAAATGCATGAATGGAGGATTAACCGCTATCCTTGTCATTATGTTTTAACGTTGCCACTAAATAAATTTCCTTTCCCATCATGTGAAGATCTACCACTATATAATCACCTAAATATCTATGCCTCAGAGTTATTACCTGTATGACCGTTATCTTTCAAATGCCAATGCTAATCATTGATTTTATGCCTAATTTGGAAACCTTGCCGGATTCATTATTTTTAACTAAACCCCGTACCTCATGGGTCGTGACTACTATCTTGAGTTAAGCATGAGGTGTCAGTGTAGGAATTGGGACGTGGGAGGAGCTTGTATTTTAATGAATGTATGGTACAAGAATCATGTGAGCCTTGAAGTGAAATTATTCATGCATTATTCTAATTTCGCTATGATTTTATGTCGATCTGTGAATGCAAGTGTGAAGGTATTTGAATTGTGAAAATTGTAAGATTGAAGGTTGAATTTCCATCACAGGCACCATGGAACTAGTGAGAATCGAACCGTTCTCTATCAAATAAATTGAAGGGATGATAGAATATGAGGCAAGCCTTCCCATGTTGCAGGAAGCGGGATGGCTTCCCTTCCTGCACAAGTTCAATGGCTATGACTCAAGTGTCACTAGGGATTTTGTGCAAAATTTTGATGAGAAGATGGTGACTATAGGTTCATTGAGATACGAATTGACATAGCAATTCATTTATTAAGCCACTTAGCTACCTGTCACAGGAGAACATTGGTTTAAGAAAGGTGAGGTGACGAAAGGTGTCTGGTGCAGGTTTTTGGCAAAGAAAGGATGCACAATTGATTGGAAGAAAGGGGTGGCAAGGAGTGAAATGATAGAGAAATGGAAACATTTGTTATATATCTTACAGAAATTCCTGACTTGCGAAGGTAGATACTTTATGACCTACCTATATCACATTTGTCTCTTGATGCACTTTGAGTCTAGTAAATTAATCAATTTTCCATATTTTCTATTAATGAGTCTAGCCAAGATGTCTAGGAGTGTCAAGAAAGATTCAAAAGACCAGGTAAGATACAAATTGTGCCATTATGGGTTGATAAAAAATTTAATCAGTGAAGAATTGAAAAAATGGGGTTCTACCTGGGAGAAATTTCCCAAATCATATTAGAGTGGAGAAATCAAGAAGGTGATTAATATCAAGAATAAGAAGGGAGATATGTGCAAGAAGGTTAAAGACTCTAAGAGTATTGAACTTCATACAGAGGAACAACAGTGAGGTTCTGCCATTAGCACTTGATTATAGCCAAAAAAACCATCTATTAGCGAGAACATCTCAGACCCAGATACTATTTGGAGGATATGTTCCATGGATGGCACTAGGTAATTGTCTTTATCTGATGCCTGGTTAAGATTGCAAAAGTCGACACATAAACTTATCTCAACAAAATTCTTTCTGACTGGGACCAAATTTGAAACCCAAGTAGAATGTCTAACCTTGAAAATGATTTGAGCATCCAGCAGCTTCCTCAACTCCTTTTGAATTAGGGGTTCCAGTGTTGGATGAACTTTCCTTAGCTTTTGCTAAAAATGTTTCACCCCTTCTTTAATGGGAATGACATGTTGGATAATACAAGTATCATATGTCTTCAAATCATCGTAAGTCCATGCAAACACATCTTGGTACTATTTGAATAGGTGGATGAATGCTTTTCATACCTGTGGAGAACAACATGTATCTGGGTTTATATATTTCGAATATTCTTGAGTTCCCAAGTTGAATTATTCATATAACAACTTCGACCTCTGCATCTTAGTATTAATTGGTCCTTTGAACCGGTTTTGCAAGTCATACACTTTTTCTAGGGATACTACACCTTTAGGCATAGTGTTTCCTTTTATTGCATCAGATGCTTCCTGCAAAGCTTCATCGTGCTCATTCTCCTCAATGGCAACATCTTTAAACAAGTTGGCACTAGCCATAAAATGCAATATTTGTTGGTCATCATTGAAAACATGAAAATTAGTTACATTATCATGCACAAATAGTTTATATATAATTCCTATAGAAAAACCATTTTTCAAAGGTGACATTCTAGCGGTTGCATTAGCTATTGTATTTATTGCGACATTTCTAAGTCTAGGAACAGAAATAATATTAAAGATTTAAAATAATTAATCAATCACCATAGCTCCTGTTGGTAGTTTTAAGATTTGGTGAAATGCTGTGGATAGAATCTCGTACCTGTCAAGTAACCACTTCTGAGTCACCAATTACCTTGAGCAATTCTACCTTCAGGTAGATAGCTTTCTTTAACCCAAGCATGAGTGCTTCATATTTGACAGTATTATTTGTACACTCAAACTCCAAATGGCATGATAGGATGTACTTCTTATTATGTGGGTCTACGAGTATGCAACTAGCTCTGAATCCATCCTACATTTCAGAACTATCGAATTACATAGTCCATATATTATTAGCTACTAAATTGGTTCCTATACTATTATTACTATTATTTACATCTATATTACATGATTCATTAGCACCAGTCAGAGTACAAGGAAGGAGCTCCAACTGTGTATCAGGTGGGATGGGTGATGGTTGTGCTTGATAACACCCGTTATCAACTTCCAGGAAACAATTTCCCAAGATCAGGTCTACAAAGGTAACAAGCTCATTATGACCCTCAAGTGGTGTCATAGTATATTTCGTGTATGGTTCACTCTCCACTCGAATCTGGTTGTTTGTGCCCTTATATGGAAGCCATAAATGTGACTAATTTATAGCAAAATGCCCTTGCAATTTATTAGACCAATATCTACTCAGGAGTATGCCATAGGCTTCAGGGATGTCCATAATTAAAGTGTTTATACATTGGTGTACTTGATGATCAGATGATAATCGGATAATAACATTATTGAGTTCACTAATAGCTTTGACAAGGGATCTGTCCAGCAGGATGATTTGTGCATCAGTTTTATCCCATTTAGCATTAATTTTCTTAGTAATAGATAATGGCATTATGTTCATAGATGCACCTGAATTAACCAAACAATTGTGGACATTGTAATTAAAGATTTCAAAAGTTAGAAAAAATGTGGGGCAGATATTGTTAGCATATAGAGTTATAACATTAACTATAGACTTGAGAGTTCCAAAATACTTACTGGACACCTTTTGAGAAGTAGAATCTTTGTCACCTAATGAAGGCTGTGAGAAGGCTTAGATAAGCAGTTCACACAGGATTTCTATCTTTGCGAGCTCAAATATGGAAATATTGCCACAAGATCTCTTCAAATCTTCAACTATGTTATAATCAATAGTTTCATTTTTAGAAGGCAATGTTGAAGTGTCTAGAGATGTAGCTTGATTTGAAACTTCCAGAGTGATGGACTTATTTTTATTGCTAGTGGAAGTACTCTTAGAGACAACAACAATCTCAGACTTATTTTTTATATTCTTATAAGGATTAGTTGGTGGTGCGAATCTGATCAAGAATGGACCCTTTTCTCCTCAAATTATAATGACTAGTTTGTTTTTGAGGAGGCATTTCATTCTAGGAAGGTGCTTCATCACTCTTCTTGTCAGTATTGAGAATAAAATCAAAATTGTTAAATACATGTCCAATACATGTGCTTTCCTCAGTTGTTGTAATTTCATTTGTTTCTTACATCTGCTTGGACTGCTCATATGCTAGTAAGGTATCAACAATGTGTGCAACTAGAGCATTCCTGTTGTGGTTCCACTGTGGGCATGGTTTCTCTGAATACCATACTTGATGGAAGGAACAATATTTATCCATGTCAATACTTTCAATATTCAACGCAACATTTGAACTTTGGGCATACTTATTTGGCTGGTTGTTTTTTTTATTCCTTTTGAATGGGAAATACTTAGGGGGTTTTCTTATAGTAGAGTTCTTGCTTGACTTTCTCTTTAATTTTGAGACTTCATTAGTGAGTACCTTCAGAGATTTGGTCAAGCTTTCAATATCAACAGATTCCTTTTCTTTAGCCTTACTTGAAGAAGGTTGAGACTTCTTTCTGGATTCCTTAGAGCCTTTAGGTTTTTCATCATCACTAATAGCTCCAATGGCATGCAAGACTTTCTCCATGGTTGATCTAGGTGGCTCTAGAGACACACACAAGATAATGAGGAATTATGGAAGCTTGAAAATCAAAATGATTAGAATGATTTTGAACTAGGACCAAAGCGAGGATCTCATCGTACTGATCGCGGCGGTGCGAATGGTTCTTCAATCCGAGCTCGTAAGAGGGAGAACGAGTGAGTCAAAGTTCTAGTCAAAGTTGGGATGTGGGCTAGGTTTAAGTGTCCTACAATTTGACCGACCCCGGGGCATGAAACCTAGCTCCCGAAAGCAGTCGAAATTGTGGCCTCGTTAATTTTCCCAATATCCCTTATTTTCTAAAGAGTTGAAAATCACCACTATATTAAAAAATCAAAATATATATATATATTGTGGTGGCGGGCCACCACCCCCGCCACCCCAAAACTACATAAAAATAAATAAATTTTATTTGTTAAAAGGCCAACAAGCCATGACCCCCACTAGCCCAACCACAACCTTAACAAATTACATTAAATATGGCTCGGCGGCCATCACCCTGCTGAGCCCTCCAACCGCACTGTAACATTAAACATGATATATATAGGGGTGGGTGCGGGCCACCTCCGGTGGACCTGGACCACACCCCCCAAAACGCCGCCAATACACAACCATAAGTCAAGGGTGGCGGGGCTCGAACCCGCTCGGACGGTGCGGCCGACCTGCCTCCCGGGCACCCTCACACACACATAACCAAACCATCGTGCCTCCAACATGAAAGCCCAAACCTTAAACAATTAACGTGCTAGTTTTGTGTTACGGAGGGTATGGGGCAGGCCACCCAATACAGACCCAACCCCCCCCCCCCCCCCCACCCTACACCTCTAAAAAAATTAAATGCCTACAGTTCTTAAAACAATAATGAATTAAAATGGGAGGGGCGGGGTTTGACCACCCGACCCCTCCTCAACAAATTTATTTATTAACCAATGTGCCACACGAATTTTTTGGGTAATCCGCCCAAGAATTTATATAAACCCTCATTTTCATAGTGCACCCGGGGAGGCAGATGGAGGAACCAGAAGTGGGCACAGAAAATGAGGCAGAGTTAAATTTTAATTAAGTTTTAATGCAGGTGGAACTATCACTAAGCGAAATTTCCAGGAGGGTGAAATTTTTGCAATGTCCAAATTGGACAAACTTTATGTCGATCTTACACCTCTCAGTGACACGAACCTGATGGCGTAGTTAGTTTCCTGATCTGAGCAGCCAATTTGCAAAGGACCCGAAGGAGGGAATCTCTAAGGAATTTAGGGGGAATCTTAAAGATTCCTTGAGCCCCAGATTTCCACTTTCTTAGAATTCAGAAATTTGACAGTCGATTTTGCACTATTCGACGCCACAAATCTGATGGTGTGTTCAAATTTTTCATTTTCTCATTTTGTTTTCTGGCCACTTTTCAAAGTGGATTGCAGGTGTCAGCATTCATGAGTGAGCAACCATTTCCATGGGATCCGACGCCGTGAGATCGATGGTACAAACAGCTTCAGCAACTTGACATCCTCTCTTCAGATGTCCCTTGGATGTGAGGTATATGAAGTGTGTTCATATACTTCTTTTTTTGATGCATTGTGCTACACTGATCCTTGTTTGATGTTTGATGTGGGATCCTGTTTCTTACTATCTCATGATTCCTGCTTGATGTGATGCGGAATCAGTGGTGTGATGTACTTGTTGTCATGATTCGTCATGTATTGTTTGAGATCCATTTGTTGTCATGTTGATGGGATACTCATGTTGTCACCATGTATGTTTGCATTGAGATCCCTTTTATGCCATGTTGGCGGGATGCTCATTATCCTCATGCATGAGTTTGTGTCATACTGATAGGAGTCTTTTTTGACTGAGAGTTCCTGTAGCGGAACATCTCTTGGAGCTACTCTTGCGTGAGGGAATTTTCCTTGTATGATAGTGACGTCACCACCTATGTACATCATCACTATTGACAGCACTTAATGCAGTAGCCTACACCATCTTGACATCGGGGCCCAGAGACCTAGTCCCTCTTGGACAAACTCTGTTATCAACGTCTTATGTTTTCATGTGCAGATGATTGCCATGTTCCTATTATTTACAACATGCAGATGTATTCATTTATGTTCTTTTAAAAAATCAATTTAACACATCATGAAAGTAAAAGGTCTTAGAAGTTTCCTTTGTCACACCCAGACCTGGATCAAGTGGTCTCAGAGCGGTCTTTGCGTGGATGTGAATTGCAAGCATGAACAATGGAACGTGCAGCGACAGAGGATGAAAAAGTGATGTACGAAACCATGCTCAAAATTTCCAAAAGGGTGGAAATAATGTATGAAGCTCTACAAAAAGAGACAGAGGAAAAGGAGTGATTGCAGCTTCAGTTGCAAGCCATGGAAGAGGCCCTAGAAGAACTGAAGCACAACAACCAAAGCCTTCAAACAGAGAACGTTGAATTGAAGATGCTTCTACATGAAGAGAAAGAGGAAAAACATAGTTTGCTACGACAGCTACAAGCAAAGAACGAGGCCCTGGAAAAGTTGCAGCATGAACCATATGAGGTAAAAATCGATTCTCCGAATTCATGTATGTTTCCTGATGATGATTTCGTTGTTTTTGAAAATCATACCACAGGGATTGGCTCCAAAATGTTGAAGAAAATGGGCTATGAAGGAAAAGGCTTGGGCATTAATGGCCAAGGCATTGTCAACCCCATCAAAGTAGAAGAATTACCCCCTTAGGCAGGACTTGGGTATGTGAGAAAAGAAGTTGGGGAATGCGCCGATATAGCTAGCGAACCACCAACAATAGATGATTAGAAGCCCTCATCAGTTCTTTCCAAATCAACAGAGGAGGTAAAAGATGTTGATTTCCTTTCAGTTTCGTCATCACATAGTATGATTTCTGTTGGAGATGTGGAGATCCTAATTACAGGGACAAACATGAGGCTCCTTAACAGGACGAGGCATGAGGAGGAAAAAGAAATTGGTGTTAATAACCAAGGCATAAGTCAACCATTGGAGGTTGTGCAGAGACCTCAATTTTCAGGCTCGAGATACACCAAAGGAGAATGCTCGAAGGTGTCAGATTTTTCCAAAACATCGTCGAAATCTTCGAGGAAAGAGAATAATGGGAACACATCCCCATCATCTCATGGAAGTTTCCATGGCAAGGAAAGAGTTGAGGCAAGCTCTCATCACCATAATGACATCATAGACAGCAAGGGAAGGTATAACCACTCTCAACATTCGAACGTTCCTTTCGATTATAATCATGTTTTTAATGATGGACATAAATCAAGACATCGAAAAACATGTACCTTTTGTGGATTATATAACCATACATTTTCTAAGTGTTAGAAAAGAATGGAATCACACAAAAGGATGAGTCGTGAAAGACCCTCTTAATAGCAAGTTAAACAGATATGGAGAAAGAAGATGTATTGCAGTCATTGCGACAGAAGTGGCCATCAAAGAGCCACTTGTTGGAGGCTCCATCTAGAGCAGCACCTTAAAGACAAAGTGTCGGTGCATGAACCAGGTGAAGCAGTTGTTTAACCATCGAATGCGCCACAAGGAGGTGACCCATTCACCTTGATAAGTGAAAAATGGTTTTTAGATATGTTAGCTTGTCATGGTCGTGCTTTTGTAAATCATTTGTTGCATTTTAAAATGTAAAAGTGATGATGTGTTTTCCATCACTTCTTCAACGACAATGATGTCTGGTCTTATTTTGTGTTGCATTTTACATTGTGAAAGTGATGTTGTATTTCCATCACTTGTAGAAACAAAAACAATGTTTGGCCTTATTTTGTAAATCATGTGTTGCGGTGATGATGAGTTTTCCATCACTTGTTAAAGCAATAATGATATGTTGGCCTTGTTTTCATAGCTGGGGTATCCTTTCCATTTCGATGTAAACTTAACCACCGAGTATGTGTTATAAACTTGTGGCAAGTGTGGGATGCTTGGGTCATTAGTTGGTCATGTAAATTCAGAATGTAATTTGCAAAAACAATGTACTACAGGTTGCAGAGGTTGCAGGTGTCAGCTCATCGCTTAAGGCTCCAAAGAACAAAGGTGAAGGAGATGGAAGGGAGAACTTTCAAGACACCTGTGATGTAGACAAGGTACAGAAAAGTTGCAGATTGTTTTTCATGCTTTTGGAGGACCAAAATCTCCTCAGTGGGGAGGATTGATCTAGGTGGCTCTAGAGACACACACAGGACAAAGAGGGCTTATGGAAGCTCAAAAATCAAATTGATCAGAATGATTTCAAACCAGGACCAGAGTGAAGATCTCGTCGTCCTGATCGCGGCAGTGTGAACGGTTCGTCAATCTGAGCTCATATGAGGGAGAAAGAGCGAGTCAAAGTTCTGGTCAAAGTTGGGTTGTGGACCAGGTTTAAATGTCCTACAATTTGACCGACCCTAGGGCATGAAACCTAGCTCCCGAAAGTAGTCGAAATTGTGGCCTCGTTAATTTTCCCAATATCTCGTATTTTCTAAAGAGTTGAAAATCACCACTATATTAAAAAAATAATATATATATGGTGGTGCTCCACCACCCCCACCCCCCCAAAACTACATAAAAAAATAAAGTTTATTTGTTAAAAGGCCGAGAAGCGATGAAGCCGCCGGCCCAACCACAACCTTAACAAATTACATTAAATATGGCTCAGAGGCCATCACCCCGCCAAGCCCTCCAACCGCACCGTAATATTAAACATGATATATATAGGGGTGGGTGTGGACCACCTACGTTTGACCCAGCCCACACCCCCCAAAACACCACCAATACACAACCATAAGCTGAGGGTGGCGGGGCTCGAACCCGCCTAGCCGAAACGGCCGGCCCGCCTCCCGAGCACCCTCACACACACGTAACCAAACCATCGTGCCTCCAACATGAAAGCCCAAACCTTAAAACAATTAACGCGCCATTTTTTATGTTACAGAAGGTATGGGGCAGGCCGCCAATGTGGACTCGACATCCCCCCCCCCCCCCAAAAAAAAAAAAATAATAAACAGCTGCGGTTCTTAAAACAATAATGAATTAAAATGGGAGGGGCGATGTTTGACCACCCGACCCCTCCTCAACATATTTCTTTATTAACCAATGTGCCAAACGGATTCTTTGGGTAATCCGCCCAAGAATTTATATAAACCCTCATTTGCACAGTGCACCCGAGGGGCAGAGGGAGGAACTAGGAGAAGGCACAGAAAACGAGGCAGAGTTAATTTTTAACTAATTTTTAATGCAGGTGGAACCATGACTGAGCGAAATTTCTAGGGGGTGAAATTTTTACAATGTCCAAATTGGACAAACTTTATGTCGATCTTACACCTCTCGGTGACACAAACCCAATGGCACAGTTAGTTTCCTTATCTGAGTAGCCGATTTGCAGAGGATCCGGAGGAGGGAATTTCTAAGGAATCTAAGGGGAATCTAAAATATTCCTTGAGCCCTAGATTTCCACTTTCTCAGAATTCATAAATTTGACAATCGATTTTTCACTATTCGATGCCACAAATCTGATGGTACATTCATATTTTTCATTTTCTCATTTCATTTTCCGGCCACTTTTCAAATTGGATTGCAGGTGCCAGCATTCATGAGTGAGCAGCCATTTCCATGGGATCTAACACCGTGATATCGATGGTACAAACAGCTTCAACAGCTTGACATCCTCTCTTTTGATGGCCCCTGGATGTGAGGTATATGCAGTTTGTTCATATACTTCTTTTTATGATGCATTGTGTTGCACTGATCCCTGTTTGATGTTTGATGTGGCATCATGTTTCTTATTTGTCTCATGATTCCTGCTTGATGTGATGCGGAATCAGTTGTGTGATGTACTTGTTGTCATGATTCGTCATGTTTTGTTTGAGATCCCTTTGTCATCATGTTGATGGGATACTCATGTTGTCGACATGTGTTTGCATTCAGATCCCTTTTATGCCATGTTGGCAGGATTCTTATTATCCTCATGCATGAGTTTGTGTCGTACTGATAGGAGTCCTTTTTGATTGAGAGTTCCTGTAGTGGAACATCTCTTGGAGCCACTCCTGCGTGAGGGCATTTTCCTTGTATGATAGCGACGTAACCACCTATGTACATCATCAATATTGACAACACTTAATGCAGCGGCCTACACCATCTTGACATCGGGGCCCAGAGACGTAGTCCCTCCTGGACAAACTCCATTATCAATGTATTATGTTTTCATGTGCTGATGATTGCCATGTTCCTATTCTTTACAGCATGCAGATGTATTCATTCATGTTCTTTTAAAAATGAAATTTAACACATCACGAAAGTAAAAGGTCTTGGAAGGGTCCTTTGTCACACCCAGACCTAGATCAACAGTGATTTCTTCTACAAAGTTTAGATCCAATGTCTCCTTTGCAACTCTTTTAAGAGAAACATAATTGTTTGTCGACAAGGTAGTTGTACAATAATCAATAGTGATAGAATCGTGATGTTGCATGTTTTGGGGGGGGGAGGGGGGGTTTAATATATGAGTGAACCTTTGATTATAATCCCTAAGTTTCTCCTTTTCCCCCATCTTAATATTTCTGAGCTCTTTTAATAACATGGCAGGAGTCTTGTCATCAACGAATTTCTCCAAAAACAATTTCCTAAACTCCCTCCATCCATGGAGTGAATTAACAAGTAGAATATGGTACCATGATGTTGCTCTACCTTCTAAAGTAAAAGGGAAAATCCTACAAGCAACATCATTTTACCATACCTATAACATTCATTTATGCATGTAGAAATCGTTGATATGATCTTTTACCTTAGTCTTCTTGTCAGGATCAAACTTAAACAAGAGCTTCTCCAGATGTTTGGGCATTTTATGAAGGTTATATGGAAGAGTGAATGGACCTTGGACCATCCAATCCAAGTCCTGATCTACCATGTCTTCATTTCTTTACACCTCATTTTCTGAATTCAACGAGCCTTCTCCTTCACCATTTAAATCGTCGCTAAACTATAACTCAATTGTCAACTGCTCTCTATCATAAAGAACAATATAGTCCTCGTACTCTTCGTGAATGGGTGGAAGCGACTCTTGTTGAACTATGTCTTCTAAATATTCTACTAACTCCTCAAGAGTGGTGGAAAACAAATATTCCATTGATGCAACTAATACACTAGTATGAGTTGTTTCTTTCTTCTTAGGATGATGAGGAAGGTTGTGAGAAACAGGGAGTAAACTGATAGACTTCGTAAACTGACGGGTAATAGGTTGAATTTCCTGGAGTTATTCGTAGGTAACTTCATAGGCCAACTTTGGACCAGGTTGAGAAGACCCTCCTACATCTAGAATAGAAGTAGGGATGTTACTCGGGATATTATTACCTTGTCCAGAAATTGAATGGTTGGGATGAAAAGAGTTATCAGCCATAAAAAATTGGTTTCTCCCCTTCTAGCTCCAAAATATTGACAGTGTTGGATACTTCCAACATACAGGGGATATTCCTGAAACGAGGTCCCAATTAGACCTCACATTGTTTGGTGTAGGAGCCCATCCAAAAATATGCCCGACTGTTGTTTACTTAAATATTTCTCTTGGCTTAAGCAATAAGAAAGAGAGTGTGCCTTATGAAATTTTCAATTGTATATGTATCAAGGTTCTTTCACTGCAAGGGAGAGAAAGTGAGTCTCTAAGAGATAAGTAATATTATTAATCTATCGGAGACACATGCACACAAATGAGAAGTAATTGTCAGGCATCAAGCAAAATAGTTCACATAGATGCCACGATCATTTAAATCATCACAACACATTTCCAACAATTTAAGCATCAAAGTCACCAAAATATTTCAATTACTTTTGTACGTATGAAAGCCAACATAAATCATAAACATTAGAAGAGTGGCCTCAAAACATTCATGATCTATGCATGAAAATGTGTTGGTCAAATGGCTTCAAGTATTAAGCAAAAGTTCCAAGATACATAAGTAAAATGAACACCACTAGCTATAATAGTGGAGTGTTAGAACCACTAATTTCTCCCCAAAAGTAATATCTCTATCTCTTTAATGCCTTGTGGGATAAGCCAAGGTTAAAAGTCCTTTACTTGAGAAATGAGGCTCCTTTTATAACTTGAGGCATGACCTTTCATATCCTCATGACTCTTGACTTTCCAACTTCTAATGACCTTTGGACTTCCAAATGACTTCTAAAATTACATATGACTCTTGGAATTACATGTCTTTTGCACTTCTATACATGGATATTTTGTCCATACATGACTCTTGGACTTACACATCTTTGTCTTTACAATAATTACATGATTACATCATAACTTCTACATCATCATGTGGTGAGAACATCACATGTCACTGTCATTCATGACTTGAACTCGTAGTGGCTGATCACATGGCTTTTCTTCAATAGGTGACAACATTTCCACTTGTGTCTTTGATCTTGCAGGCAACTTCTGTGTCATTGATATCTTCACCCTCCAAAGGGCATTTAATCTTGTGGATTATTCAGGGATGTTTTGATCATAAATATTTCAATGTGTTCTTCATTCTCGATTTCTTCCTTTGACTTCACTCTTTGCCCGATATTTTCCATGCATCCTTGCCATGTTGTTCTTGAAATACCTACAATTTCAACCACTAATGGAAAGCAAACATCAGCCTAAAAAATATCCTATCTTAACATGTTTCAGGAAAATTTCTTGTTCATGATTTAACAATGCACACAAAGAGGATAAGGAAACTTATGGGTGCAAGGGTGCACTATGAAAGCTTGAAGGGTTAAAGCTTTGAGGCTTCGGGGTGCACTCATGGCGCAGGTCCGAAGGACAAAGGAAGAACATTCGAGATTCCCATGTGCATCGTGTGCTCAAGGGATATAAGGAGGGTAGATAGTACACTATCGAAGGATGAAGGATGAGGCTTCATGTCTTCAAGGTGTTCTCATGTGCTCAAGAAGGGCGTAGTTCTTTAAGTTGAAGGAACGTGCTCAAAGGAAGACTTCATTTTTTAGGGTGCAATTCAGAATAGGGAAGGGGAATGATTCTTAGGAGTGTGATATGTGTTTGTGGAGGGCACAGGACATAGTTCTAAACAATCAAGGATTCCCGAGCAAGGCTTAAGAGTGTGATTTTGTGCTCCCTGCCTTAATGGGTTCACTTGTGCAACCAAAATTTGTCTAAGTCTGGAGGCTAAAACAAGGGGTGAATGCAATGAGTTTAGTCATGAAATCATGTGCGACACATACCAACTCATCCAAAAAACTTAGAAATACTTGAACAATGATAAATAGACATCAAAATGCCATTTTATGAACACTCCCCAATTACAATGACCTAAGTGTGTGCGACTGCGACCAAAAGTGTCGTTTTCCAACAAACAAAGGTGTTATGACCATGAAGTACACTAGAGATGTTCTAAACAATGTGATGACACTTAAGAATGATCAAGAACACTTGAAACATATAGAATGAGTTGAAACAACACTTGACAACCAAAGAAACACTTGATGTGACAGTTAGGTAGGCTCTGAAATTTGAATGTAGTGAAATTTTGGAGGGTGTTGTAGCAGCGACAACAGAGACGTAGGTCGGCGGTCAGGTTGACCGTGACACATGGTGTTTTAGCTCCAAATGAAGTCAGGTTGACACCAACCTAGGTCGAAGGTTGGGGGTCAAGCCCCATTGTTAAATTTTAAAATATATGTCACAGTAGGAGGGTCAACCCTAACCCTCCTTGGAACTTGTGTCTACCACATGGACCTGACGATGGTGGTCATGCATCAGTTGGCACATGGGTCTGTGGTGGGTCCATGCACCTCATCACCTACTTGTCGGCCTTTATAAAGCTACCACATTGAGGTCATGAATCATGATGATGTGGTGGGGTGTAATTG
Source organism: Pinus tabuliformis (assembly GCA_031772625.1). Lineage (NCBI taxonomy): Eukaryota > Viridiplantae > Streptophyta > Pinopsida > Pinales > Pinaceae > Pinus > Pinus tabuliformis. Next base: position 313,285,960 of record CM062816.1, on the reverse strand, counting down.
GTCCAACTTCAAAGGTTTGTAACTTCTGATCCATAAGTTGGATTGAGATGAATTTTATATCGCTAGAATTTTCTTGACGAGGCGAACATAATGATGTTTTTTATTTGAAATTATGGAAAATTTGAAGAAAAAAAAGTCAAAAATTTTAACTCTTGCTCCCATAAATATACTATGGGAGCTAGGTCAACAACGTAACCACCTCCTTCTAACTTTGGTTGGGTTTTTGGGTTAGGAGGGGTGCGTTTAGAGGTGGTATTAGAGCATCTAGATTCAGCGCTTAGACTAGATGGGCTCTCATGTTTAATTGATTGTGGGAATGATTGAATGCATGCATGTTTGACATGTTTTATTGTTATTGAGGTACTAAAAATTTGTGTTGACACAAATATGTTGTTTGAGATGCATGCATGTACATTGGTACTAGCATGGTTGTTTGTTACATATGGCCTTATTATAATAGCTCTACAAAATCTAGTTCATGGCATGATTTATTGTTATTTATTTATATTATCATGTGTCTAATAATTTCATGTAAATGAAAACACATCACAAGCAACAAAAAGATAGGGAAAGACAAATAAATGAGGATAGGAATGGTACAATATAACAATGATCAATCACAACATAGGTATGAAGCAATACGGATGAATGAAGAAAAAAGATCAATTGGCTAAGGGGGAGGGATAATCTCTCCTGATTGGATGGATACCTTGAGAAGCCTAAAGGTTGATATCCAAAGTTGCAGAGTATATAATGAAAGGTTGATTAAGGCTCAAGAAAGGTAGGTTGAGGTGAATGCAGTCATACTGCAAAACCTCTTAGAGTTGTAGAGACAAAGGCAGCATGAGCTGGGGACTAGTCATAAAGACAAGAAAAACTTTGTAGGTTCAGAAAAGAAAACAAATGGGGTAGATATTGGAAAATCAAAGAAGAGTCACAGAGGTGAAACTGACGATATTGTGAGAGGAGATGCACCATTGAGCACACTAGAAATAAAACCAACACTCATGGGCATCACTCTGGTAGAAATTCTAGCTCTGCTACCAAAAGGTATCATCAACATTCCCATCAATACCATTATTATAAAAAAAGATAAAATACTATATTCCTGAAGAATTTAAGAAGGAAACCCCACCTACATTTGACATAGAGATGAATCAATTTGAAGATGCAGAAGCATGGTTTCTTGGCATGAAGAATTTTTTCAGAACCCATGATTATTCTGAGAAAAAAAAAAAAGCAAAAGTGGCCACCTATAGTTTGAAAGGAAAATAAGACTTATGGTGGGAGGATTTGAAGAATGTAAAAGGAATAACTAAAGAGAAATTGACATGGAGTGAGTTTGAGGGCTTCTTCAGAGACAAATATTTATTAAAAAGATGTTATGACAACAAGGCAAAGGAGTTTTATGAGCTGAAAATGGGAGAGTTGTCAGATGAAGAATACATTACCAGATTTCTAGAATTGTTAAGATATGTGTCATATGTCAAAGAGGAGAGGGAAAAAGTTCAACAATTTATTAGTGGGTTTCCTATGTCTTTTAAAGATCACATAGAGTTTTATGAACCGCAAACTCTAGATAATTCCATAAAGAAATTAAAGCAATGCTATGAACAAGCAAAGCACAAACTTGAATTTAAAAGTGACTAGAAAGCAAGGAACAACAGTAAGGATAAGAAGAAATGGCCCAAGAAAATTGTGGACAAGAAGGAAGGAATGCATTCAGCTAGTGCAGATCAATCTCGGCAGAAATTTAGTTTAGCTACCAAAGGTAGTGCACATCAACAGGAAGGAGAGTAGGGAAAATATGAAAGTAAAGAGCAGTTGAAATGATGGGCTTGTGGGGAAAATCACTGAAAGAGGGACTTCCCACACAAGAAAATGCAAGTCCAAATATTTACAGTGCCTAGGAGGCTCACGCTATGGGGGATATGGTACAGAGTCTGCCCAAAATCTATGTAGTTGTGGATAATTGCTAGGAACACCACTAGTCATCTATAATTGAGATGGAAGGTAAATTGTGTAATCAAATTATTTCTATTTTAATTGATTCTAGTTCTAATTATAGTTATATTAATCCAAAGGTTGTGGAAAACTACAAGTTGGCCAAAGAATTGCACGCAGAACCTTGGTTAGTTTAGCTAGCAGGAGGAACAAAGAGAAAAATCATTTTTGGGTGAAATTGTGTGAAATTGAACTCAATGACATGCCAACAATAACACATTTAATTTTTTTACCATTGGGTGTGTACAACATGTTATTGGGCATGGACTCATTATACATGCATAGAACTAAAGTTGACTACTATGAAAAGGAAATTGAATGCCTGGATGATGTTGGAGAAAGAAATTTTTTTGCATGGTAAGAAGAAGCCAACTTTAGTGAGACTAACCATAACCATGCAAGCTAAGCATAGTTACCAAGAAGCCTGCAAATTATTTTTTGTACAAATTCTAAGTGATGGAAAAGCGAATTATAGCACTAGGCAAGAGGAATTTATTAGAGAACTATTATGTGTTGTAGAAATTAAGATATGTGTTTCCATTTGATATTCTAGGACTACCTCCTCATAAACAATTTGGTTTCTCTATCAAATTAGTGCCTGGAGCAGCACCAACGTCCAAGGCACCATACCGAATAAGTACGCCTGAGATGGTTGAATTAAAGCTACCACTGAAAGAGATGCTTGATAAAGGTTACATACTACCAAGTGTATCACCATGGGGAGCTCCAGTATTGTTTATGAAGAAAAAGGATGGGACACTCAGACTTTGCATTGATTACCAACAACTAAAAATCGTGACAATCAAGAAGCGATATCCATTTCTATGGATTTATGACTTATTTGACAAATTGAGAGGAGCAACAATCTTCTCCAAGATTGATTTAAGGTCTGGATATCATCAAGTGTGCATCAAAAAAGAAGATATCCCTACACTACTTTCCCAACAAGATATGGGAACTATGAGTTTGTAGAGGTATCCTTCGGGCTTACTAATGCCCCTGCCACTTTCATGTGTTTAATGAATAGTGTGTTGTGTCCTTACTTGGACAAGTTTTTGATTGTCTTTGTTGATGACATATTGGTGTACTCGATGAATAAATAAGAACATGAGAAGCACCTAGTTGCAGTGATACAATTGTTGAGGGAACACAAGCTTTATGCAAATCTCAACAAGTGTTATTTCTTCTAGTCACAAATACACAACTTATGGCACATTGTTTCTAATGAAGGGATATCATTTGATCCAGAAAATGTCAAATCCATTATGGAATGGCCAACACCAAAAAATGTGAATGAGATTAGTTCATTCATGGGATTGGCAGGCTACTATAGGAGGTTCATCAAAAACTTCTCCAAGATATACCATCCTATCACATCCTTGCAAAAGAAAGGAAAGAAGTTTGAATAGACAGTTGAATGTGCAGCAAGATTGAGCACTTGAAGCAGTTTCTCACTAATGCACCCATGTTGAAAATTTCATATTCGTAAAATATTTTGTGGTTTGTGTTAGCTTGAGGGGGCTTGGACCCAGGTTCAGAGTTAGTTGCACTAACCAACAAAACCCTACACTACCGCCCCTTTCGGCAACAACCCGCATAGTGCAGGTTGTAGTCTCACCCGAGGCAGTATTGAGGGATGAACCAGGCTTCTACATCCAGAAGGCTATGTGATGTGGGGCTAAGGCATTTTCTTTAGTTTCAGGTCTAATATGACCTTCAATAATCCTTATTTATGAAATTTCCAAACTTAAGTGATTTTCAGTTAAAGAGAGCTATAAACTTCACGTAAAGGTCTAATCATGCATTAAATCACATATAATGGTGGATCCATATCTTCGTGGAGTAGTAAATTAAAAAATACAGATAACTATCTTTCAAGTGAATGTAAATATAGAAAATACACGTATATAAAAACAGACATAGAATAGCTTCAAATATTATGTATTACTTTAGATCTTCCTTATATAGACTTCCTAGACCCTGCGCACATAACTGTAGGGGCCCACGTACTCAATTGATGACTTACCAAGGTCTCCGCACACTCAGCTGCAGGAACCTTCCCCTTCACCAAAACACAAAAAGATCATACAAACTCTAAACATATCAAAATCCCATTTTGTTCCGTTATTGATTGATTCTCTTAGACTCGCTAAAACACCTTTTTATATACTCTTTTCTTTTACAATACCATGGTCCACAAACCATGGGCGGATCTCTAAAAAATCCCAAAATGTAAGGGGTTTTGACCTTCATAAATCCCCTTGACTCATATTTACCTACGCGTTGCACGCTTCGCTCCTCAAAATGCAGAGACTTACAATATTTTAACAAAAATTGACGAAGGAGACCCCGTCCAAACAAGCCCCCAACAAAAATATGTGACTCGTCCCCAAGTCACTCTGCTGGTATGCTCTGGATATTTTCTTTCAAGCTATTGAACAAAGACTTCAATGGGTGAAGCGCCTCCATGCATTGTACTGCTACCTATCAAACTTCTTCAACCAACTTTTTCGTAGTTGGCCCTTCTGCTACTAAGTCGATGGTTCATTGTGTCTGCTATATACTCTTGAGTTTGCCTTCCATAGTATATTAGAGTTTCCCTACTTCTTCTTCCCACGACTGCATCCATGCAGTGATAATCTGCATCTTCTTCTGCAACTCCTCGATCTGTCCTTGCAGGGATGTGCCCTCTTTCAATTGGGCGAACCGTTGCATAGGGGCTAATGTGCATGTCATTGCCTTTATCTCGTCATACTACAACTTCTTATCCTAGATGGCTACTTCAATATTTTTCACCTGTGGGTCCTCCTGCAACGAGGCCCACAGTTCTAGAGTCTCTTCGAACAACTGGATACAATCCTTGATTGCAGCGTCGAGCTTTTCCCTATATGTTCTAATGGTAGCCTCACGCCTCTCTCAGATCTTTGGTGATTTGGTGGGCTACAGTTTCAATTGAAGCTCACTAATATGCAGCTGCAAATTGGAGCAAACTTTATCCACCTCCACATTTGATTCTCAAAATGCATCTGCCAGCTGCTGCACTTTTTCTTCAGAAGTGGCCTCAGACTGAATCTGGAGCTCGGGGAGCTCACTGCATACTCTGGAAATGGTCGGCTCTAGTTGCGCCCTTCTTGCAGCTACCTCATCATAATCCTACAGAGCTTTGTGCTTTTCATCGCACATTTGTTAACTGGTGATCTGCGCATCCTTGATCACCATGAGAACCCGTTGCTCTCGCACCTTAATCTCATATGCTACACCTTTGTGTAGCTCATACAATGTGGATAAGGGGAGCACCACGAGGTTAATACTCATGTTATTAGGTGTCTAGGAGCTCTCCCTTTCTGTGACATCATTGAAGTGTAAGGATTCATCAGGCAGGATTAATGGCTTGGGTTTTTTGTATCCTAAGACCTGTAGGAAATTTGGTGATTTCAAATCGGAGCTCCCGCGCAATTGCCTCCTGACTGGTTCTTCGCCTCCTCCAAGCCCCACCTAGCAGCTCTGCTACTGGGTTTTTTTTGCCCCTGCAGGCCCTCCTGGGCTCCATCCCTCTGCTTCACGGTCTCTCTCAGGCCTCCTGCCCGACCCCAGCTCTGGGGCCCCTTCCTTCTTCGCCTCCGCCTTTTTTCCTCTACCGGCTTCGTGTTGGCCCTCCTCCGCCACCATGTATGGGACTGATCCCTCGTCCCCAGGCTTTGAAGACAACGAAAAACTTTTTGCATCTCTTATCCCTGAGAATGCCTCCTCAAGAATCCGTCCATCTGCATCCAAGTTTGTCAAGAAACTTGATGAAATCCCTGAGGTATATCTTCCTCCCAGTATCCGGAGGAAGGCTGCAATCGCCTTAGCTGAGAGGGGTCTCATTGGCCAGTTTACTGGCCTCTGGCCTTAGCCCAGAGCAGTCCAAAAATGGGTGGAACGTAACTGGAACGCGATAATACAAGGGAAAATAGCTATCAGATTCTGTGGAAGGGGCTTCTATACTTTTCTTTTCGAAACAAAAGAGGACCGGAACCTCATTTTTAGAAATGGCCCCTACTTCATGGATTCAAGAGGCCTCTATTTGAACAGATGGTCTCCCGATTTTGATCCAGAAATGGACATCCCAAATGCAGTCCCGGTTTGGGTCCGTCTGCCTCACCTCCCTCTCCACTGCTGAGGAGATGAATCAGTAAAGGCCATTGGGAACGCAGTTGGAAAAAACATTGATAGATGTGAACCAAAGGAGAATATGCACACGTGTGCAAGGATTTGCGTTGAAGTTAACCTAGGGAAAGGCCTGCCGGAAGCCATCAAGATCAAAGTAGATCAATGGACACACATCCAACAGCTAGACTACGAGCAACTACCTTTCAAATGCAAGGTATGTCACGAATATGGACATTTTGCAAATAGATGTAGTAAGTTAAAAATAAATGAGTCTAATGAAAATGCTGAAACCTCTGAAGGCTCATGGGAGCAAGTAAAAAAGAATAAATCAAACCCCCTACAAGGTCCAAGTTCCAAGCCTCCTCCGGAACCCCAAGCTTCCCCTCCTCCTCCCCCTTCTAGCTCAACCCAGCCCTTCCCCTCATCCTCCAACCCTTTTGAATCCCTATCAGTCGAAGATCCTCTATCACCCCCTCCCTCTCCCCGAGCCACTACCCTCGCAGTCATCCCCTCTCCCTCGCTACCTCTTTCCTCTCCCCCTCCAACTATAGATCGTATTCTCACTAGAAACAAAATGAAAGAAGCAAGTCTCACTTCTGATCCTACGAGAAAAGTAGGCAGGAAGTCAAACAAAGAAATCAGAGATGAAACATTAGCAAAATAAATGGCCACTAGAACTCAGCAGTCGATGGACTCATTCCTGAACAAACAAAAAGGAAGTGGGGAAAAGAAAAAGGAGAGGAGCGAGTCTCATCCAAAAATCAGTAAATAATGATATTGGTCTCTTGGAATTGCAGGGGGTTGGGCTCCTCCCTAAAATCAAATGCAGTCCGGGATTTAATCAACCAAGAGCAGCCAGATCTCTTTCTCATCCAGGAGACCAAAATATCTGAGCAAGACTTTCAGAACCTCACCAAAAGATACAAAAATTTCACAGGTACAGCTATAGATGCAGTAGGTGCCTCAGGAGGAATAGGAACTCTTTGGAACAAGAGCAAATGGGACCTCACCAACCAAATAGAGTCTCAAAAGAAGAATACACCATATATAACATCTACGCCCTGAATCACTACAGGGATAAAGCTCTCTGCTGGGAATCTATAAACTCAGAATTGCAGTCCTCTCAAGATAGGAACATTTTTATGGGTGGAGATCTGAACCTAATAAGGAACATTGAGGAAAAAATAGGTGGGAACTTCCTCGCTGACCCCTCAAGAGACTCACTGGAAGCGATAATACAAACCCATAATCTCATTGATATTCCCCCTCATAACGGAAAATTCACGTGGAGCAACAAGAGAGTGGGTATTCACAAAATCAAAGAGAGATTGGATAGAATTTTAATTCATGAAAGAATTGTTTCAGGCTTCTCCTCAGTCAAAAAAAAAATTGTCCACGCTTCAGCCTCAGATCATAAGCCCGTGGTCCTGATCCTAGACAAGGGAAGAAATCTTGGGCCCCTTCCCATCAAATATAACAAATCTTGGGACTCTAAGGATGACTTTCAAAAACTCATCAAAGATCATTGGGCGAAGGAATTCATTGGTTCGCCCCACTACATTTGGGAAACAAAATTAAAATCCTTAAGAGTAGTAATAAAACAGTGGGCCAAAGTGAACACAGCAATGGAAAATAAAAAAAGAACAGAACTACACAGGCAAATGGAACAGTGGAATCAGGAGAAAGAGGATAACCAACTCACAAAGGAAGACCAAGCCCAGGAAAACGAAATGTTCAGGGAACTCTACAAGCAAAATAGAGTGGAGGAAGAAGAACAAAGACAGAAATCGAGGTGTCTTTGGCTCAGAGCTGGAGACAAAAACACCTCTTTCTTTCACAACAACATAAAGATCAGACGAGCCGGAAATAAAATCGATAAAATCATGGCAGAGGGGAAAGAAATCAGTGAACAAGAGGAAATTAAAGAGGCAGCGCACAGCCACTTCAAGTCCCTATTATCAGCAGTCCCTTAGACTTCGAACAACACGGATTTTCTCAGACCAATCGAGGGAAAAATTTCTGAACTGCAAAATAGAGACCTGGACCAGGATGTTACAGAGGAGGAGATAAGGTTGGTGACCTTCAGCATGCAACCGGATAAGGCTCCGGGACCCGACGGTTTCACTATCGCCTTCTACAGGACTCACTGGGACATAATAAAAAAAGATTATGTCAGGATGGTAAAAAATGTCTTTAAAAAATTCAAGATGGGGGAAAACACCAAATCCTCCCACCTTGCTCTCATCCCCAAGGACCTCAATCCCCTCTCCTTTGACCGTTTTAGACCTATTTCTCTTTGCAACGTTTCATACAAGATAGTTACTAAAATTCTGGCTAACAGGCTAAAAAAGCTTCTTCCCTATCTTATATTAGAGAATCAAGGCAGATTTGTCCCCCATAGGCAAATAACAGACAACGTCATATTGATCCAAGAAGCAATTCACAGTAGCATCAACAAAAAGGAAAGAGGTATGATTATAAAATTGGACATGGCAAACGCCTTTGACAGGGTCGACCATCACTTCCTGGCAGACGTCCTCAGGAAATTCGGCATCTCCAATAAATTCATAAGCATCACCATGGAGTGCATCTCAAACCCTTGGACTGCCCCCCTCATAAATGGTAGACCCAGCAGCTACTTTAGAAGAACCAGGGGACTGAGGCAAGGCTACCCTCTCTCTCCCTTCTTATATATCATTATGGCCGAAACCTTGAGAATTCATCTGGAAAATCTCCACAAGCAAAAGGAGATCACAGGGATCAGCATAGAGAGAGGGATAAAAGAAATTAATCATTCGCTCTTTGCGGATGACACCCTTTTAATTGAGGGAGCCTCAAGCTTAATGGCAAAAAGATTCAAGAAAACTCTGGACTCCTTCCTGGCAGCATCAGGGGGAATGCTAAATAACAAAAAATGTAAAATATACACTTGGAATGTCCCTCTTCAAATCATGCAAAGATTCTCCTTGATCATGGACATCCCAGTTCAAAGGAATTGGAGTCATTTCTCCTATCTGGGTCTGCCCTTAGCAAAAGAAATAGTCAAGTCTGAAATTTGGGTTAAGCATATAGAAAAATGAGAGGACTACTCCAAAGCTGGGGGCTGTCCTAGCTAAATTTGGCAGGTAGAACTACTCTCATTAAGGCTCTCCTCTCCGCTCTCCCCATATATCAATATGTAGTAACTTTGGCTCCTGCTAGTGCCCATAAACACATGGAGTTAATTATGAGAAGTTTCCTCTGGCAGGGAGGGAAGCAAGACTCGAAAAAATTCAGCCTAGTTAGATGGGATCAAGTTACCCTCCCCTTCGAAAAAGGGGGCCTAGCCATCAAAATTCCAAGTCTCTCTAACAAAGAAATGGGATTTAAACTGATCTGGAGAATGCTCATAGGAAAAGGCTCCTGGTGGGTGGAGGCTATGAAGAGGAAATACCTCAATGGGTTGAACTCTAATGTCCTCTCTGAAGTAATTGTAGAAAGACCTTGCACTCCAGTCTGGAAACTCATCAAAAAAGTCCTCCCTTGGTTCAGAAATCACATTTCAAAATCGTCGGGCAATGGAAAAGAAATAAATATATGGACGGACATAATTATGGGAGCAAAGCCAAGAAATCTTCTTCAACAGTTCAGCACATTGAAAACTTGGATGGCAGCAAAAAACTTGAACTCTCTTTATGACATCTCCCTATGGGATCAAAATAATTTGCTTGCTTGGAAGGATCTACATCTCCAAAATAACCTCAGGGATCAATGGGGAGACCTTAAGATCTCCCTTTCAGGATCAGCTCCCATAAACAAAGAGGCTTGCGAAAGGTTCATATGGGACCCTAGCGGAGGAAACTTCACTGTAAAAGATGGGTACAAACTTCTTCAGGCAAGCTCTGCTCTAGGTAACTGGAATCTCTGTGCAGCAGTGTGGAAATCAGAATGCCTTCCAAAGATCAAATTCTTCAACTGGACTCTTCACAAAGGCAATATCCTTACGGCCGAGAATCTAAAAAAAAGAGATATTCATGGCCCCTCAATCTGCTGTCTCTGTCGAGCTGAGGAGGAAAGTAGCCAACACCTCTTTTTAGACTGTCCTTATGCCCAAAGCTGCTGGAATCAACTTATCAGTCCATTGAAAATAAGAGAGACCTTCGACCAGCTTTCTACTCTACACAAAAACTGGGAGAAATGTTACCCTTATTCTAGGAAAAGCAAGGCCATCATCACCCGCTTGTGGAAATGTATACCCTCAACGCTCAGCTGGCAAATTTGGCTCACCAGGAATAATTGCATCTTCAACAACTAGAAGCCAAACCCAGCTCGCACCTTGGCAAAAACTATGGGCCTTGTCTCCGAGATAATAAGCGCCAACTCTGTCTCTCAACCGGATCGATCCAGCTGGCAGAAAGATGAGGAAGACTGGTTTAATAAATTCTGCCTAAGTTATGACAAAAATAAGCAACCCCCTTCCACAGCTGGCAAGAGGGGGAACAATTGGAAACTTAGGGGCACCAAGGAAGACATAAATCAATGGATTCATGAGCAAAAGAGAATCACTCTCCAGTTTGATGGAGCCTCAAAAAACAATCCGGGGAAAGCAGGGGCAGGGGGAATTATAAAAGATCAGTATGGCAAAACTCTCATAACCTATGAATGGGGCCTAGGTCAAATGTCAAATAACATGGTAGAGGCTTACAACCTCCTTTTAGGCACAGGCATTATGAAGCAGATGCCAGTTCAGAACCCAATCATTCTAGGTGACTCGGAAATAGTGATCGCAACACTGGCTATAGGGGGAGAATTCAAAAAAAAGGCTCTCAGCAACATCAAACAAAGGATCATGAATAACATAAGTCATATGGGAGATATCAATTTCAAACATGTACTGAGGAATAATAACACAAAAGCGGATTCATTTGCCAACAGGGTAGTTAATAGAATCACTGACAGGTCTGAGAGAATGATAACCTTTATGACAAGCCAATCCCGTAACTTGACCCATCCCTCAGCAAATTCTCTGAACTTCAGTCATATCAGTCATCTCATTATCCCGTCTGCCCTTTCTTCCAAAATCAACAAGCAGTCCACAGACTCCACCCCTTCTGACTTTGGCATGCTCCTCATCCTGAATGCTGCAAAGGAAATATTCTTTGACAAAACAAACAGGTATGGGATCAAGCTTAGTCAGAGTTCTCGTGACAATTCCAAGCAGAGGTTAGGTGCCAGTCTCATCAAAATCTACACCGACTGCATAAAAAATCCAAGTCATGATCACACGATCAGTAAAATCCTTGCGCCTCATGCTTCAGATTTGGATGCCCAGTGTCTCGACCTGCTTTATATTCACCAGGGAACCTCATTCTCCATTCAGCTCAGAGCTTCAGCTCTTATAGAACAAAAGAGTAAAGGCCCGATTCTCTTCAGAAAGTCTCAGGCGTTCCTCAGTTCTAGATTGGGCTCTGTGACCAGTTTCGGGAGAAAGATGTCTCCCTCCGATCTCAGTGGTAATCATTGTGCCTTTCGTGTTTCTTTTTGCTTTCTCGCTAACAATCTCTCTGGTTGTTTGAAACAGCACCCCCTCTCTTCTGCACACTCTCCCTCCCTGGTCTCTTCCTCCCCCTATTCTATCCCTTCCATAACATTTTTCTCTCTCTCAACGGCGGCCTCCCCTTAGTGTCTTTTTTCAGGCCCGCGCTATCTGCCAGATCTTTCCTTCTTCCCTCCCCCATCTCTCCACTCCCTTCTTCTTCCCCCAGTTTATCCCTCTGCTCCATCTTCCTCAAGCTTTCTCCAAGAAAGGAATCGAAATGGCAAAGAATCCAGTGGAGCGTGAACTGGCAGAGAACCCCTTGGAGCGAGTAATCACCAACAGCATCTGCACACTGTGCAAATCCCACTGTTTCATGTTTGCCCAATTCGTAAAACACTTTAACGACCTCAAGGAAGAATTTCAAGCTGACAATAAATAAAAAAGGAAAAAGTTGGAGAAACAGAGAGCGGAGATTGAAGGTCTCAAAGAAAAATGCAACCACCCGGAAGAAGCAATTGGTCACATAAAAGCAATGAGTCAAAGCATGCACACAGAGGCCTCGACAAAGATCAGTGAGAAAAAGGAGCCTCAGCCTGATGATTCTGTAAACGAGCAACTGTAACTTGTTCTATGTCTTGTAAATTTTGCTTTCTAGTAGGCATGTTTGTACGGCAATATAGTCGTTATCTTTTTCTAATTTCATCCTACAAGTCCCCTGATAAGGATCAAGGGTCTGCGTACCCATTTTGGATCCTCCCCTCATTGTTCTTCTCATCTTATGTAACAGGACTTGCTCCTTGAAGTTTTATAATATATCAGTAAATGACCTTGTTAAAAAAAAAAAGGATTCATCAGGCAGGGGTATAGCATGGAGATCTAAAGTGAGTACCAAATGCACACTACCCAATGTCGTTGGTTTCTCGCTCACTTGAGATTGGATCACTTGAACCTGACTTGCTTGAACCTGCAACCCTTTGAGGGCCGCCTAGACCTTCGTCAAAACAGACTGGTACTGTTCTTTAATGTGGCCCGAGATATCTTCTGTCGTCGACCTGACAGTATCTCCAATTTCATCAAGATCCCTCTCAGTGAGGACCATGACCTCCACACTGACGAACTTACCATATTTGTGCTTCTTACGCACACCTCCCACACTTGTCTTTTGTCATTTCTTGACAATAGAGGGAGAATCAACTTCCTCTGGGTTTACATAGGGGTCTTCAGTACCCTCATCAAGTTCTTATGTATGCTTCTCTTTTTCTTGCTCGCACTCTGGTTCCTACGCATTATTTTTTTCTAGGTCGATGGTCAATGTCTTCTTTTCCTTCTGCACCTCTTTACTAGTGCTTGATGTGCCTTCTTTACTAGTCCCTATTATACTTTCTACAATATATGTCGAAAGGAGCCAGTCAATCGACCACTGAAGGACTAGCTGCGTGATATCATCTTCGATGACTAGAAACAACAACGTCATCCATTTATTTGTCAAATCGCACCTCGCGCGGATGTATACATGGTGGAAATCGGCCTTAAAATCAACAATGCACCGATATTCTATGAACAGACTTGGTGACAACCGTGGCTTCTGGTTAATCACCATTTATAACTCCATTTCAAACATTACCCAGAACATCTTATTTTCAATGACATGGGCAGGGTCCTTTGTTGCCCACAGCGAGGCAAATTTGGCAGCCTCACACAACTCTAGATCCATCATGGGGAATTGGGAATCCTCTGGCATCCTCCAAGCTATCAGCGCAATCAATAATAGCATCCACACATATTGGAATGCTTTTCCTTACTCCTGCGCTTCACAAAAATCATCCAAGAATTCTTAGCATAGGTACTTTGCCCAATTGAATTGAACCCCCTTACTGCACTACACAACCAAGGAAACCACTGGTGCCGACACTTCATCAACATGACACTTTCTCATGATTTTTCCTGTCAAGATCTGTGCAGCAAACCGCACAGCTTCATTGGAGATGGAACTAATGGCATATCCCCACGACTGTTTGACCAACCTGAAGTCACTTTTCATTTGATCTACAATATTTTTCTTCTGTGACTTCAGGTTGGTTAATAAGTCATGGGGATATTCCATTTGTTGGCTTGATGGGGCTTGGACCTAGGTCCAGAGTTAGCTGCGCTAACCAACAAAACCCTACACTACCGGCCCTTTCGGCAATAACCTGCATAGCGTAGGATGTAGTCTCACCCGAGGCAATATTGGGGGATGTCAGAACCAGGCTTCTGCATCCAGAAGGCTATGTGATGTGGGGTTAAGGTATTTTCTTCAGTTTCAGGTCTGATTTGACCTTCGCGAACCCTTATTCATGAAATTTCTGAACTTAAGTGATTTTCAGTTAAAGAGAGCTATAAACTTCGTGTAAACGTCTAATCATGCATAAAATCACATATAATGATGGATCCAGATCTTCACAGAGAAGTAAATTTAAAAATACAGATAAATATCATTCAAGTGCGCATAAATATAGAAAATACACAAGTATAAAAATAGACACATAATTGCTTCAAGTATTCTTTATTACTTCAGAGCTTCCTTATACAAACTTCCCAAACGCTGCGCACACAGCTGCATGGACCCGCGCACTCAGCTGTGGACTTACCGAGGTCTCCAAGCACTCAGCTGCAAGAGCTTTCCCATTCGCTAAAACACAAAAATATCACACAAACTTAGAACATATCAAAATTCCATTATGTTCAGTTATTGATTGATTCTCTTAGACTCGCTAAGACACATTTTTATATACTCTTTTATATTACAATACCATGGTTCACAAACCATGGGTGGATCTCAAAACAATACCAGAATCTAAGGGGTTTTGACTTCCTAAAACCCTTTGACTCTTATTGACCTGCGTGTTTCGCGCTCTGCTCCTCAAAATACAAAGATTTACAATATTTTAACAAAACTTGACCTAGGGGACCCCGTCGCAACAGTTTGCATAGATGCCTACAAAGAAGGGATCAGTGGAGTCTTGATGTAAGAATGATATGTAGTTTTATATGAGACAAAAATTAAATGAGCATGAGACAAACTATGTGACTCGTGACTTAGAATTAGCTACCATTATGCATGCATTGAAGATGTGGAGGCATAACCTCCTCAATAGAAAGTTCACCCTCATGACAGATCATGGTGGACTTAAATATTTATTTGATCAACCTAAGTTGAATGTAAGACAAGATAGATGGCTAGCTATACTTATCAAATTCGAATTTGAGATCAAGTATATCAAAGGCAAGGAGAACAAGGTTGTGAATGCACTGAGTAGAAGAATTCAATTGAATCACATAGCCATAAGTTCTTATGGAACAAATCTAATAGAACGAACCAAGAATGCAAGACAACATGATGAGAAATATTAGCAAGTGAAGGAAAAGCTACAACAATATGGTGAGGGTGAGGAATATAATCTCACAGATGAGGGTCTATTTAGATTCAAGAACTATTATAGCATCATTCAGCACTCATATAGTTCTTATGCTCTGATATGGCCTTGGGCAGCCCTTTCCCATTCAAACTTGATCATTTATTAAAAAATAATATTTTCAATTCCATACACGACTCTGCCCTTTCAAAATCATGTACACACGTGGGTACCATAATATAGAACCTACATACATAATTTAAAATATGAAAAAATAAAAATATTTCCTATATATCGGGTGGGGTTTATGGGTTTCACTGAAATGCCACCTACAAGAGTCCATGGCCTAACTGAACCAACTAATTTATGGTGGTATTTATACACCTCATGTGAAGCTCTAAATCATGGAAGGAGATAGGATATCAACATTATAATCCTTTTTTCCCCAAATGAAGTCTGATTTTCCCTATCCCTCCTGCACTCCCAGTCATAGGAAACCCTTGTTTCCTTGCAGAGATGTTCATCTTCCATTATATGACATCCTTTTTCACATGCTTGAGAGGTGATCTTTGAGGCTTGGGCCGGACAGATCCAAAGGATGGTTTCGTTGGTGCCGTGGTCGGATCAGGTTGTATTCTTCCACTACTATTTGTTGATATCAATAAAGAAGCTCTATCTTGTTCCTGATATGTTATGATCTCATGTTTTTTTATGATTCATGTCTAATATATCATGATTTATATGTTTATGCTTGATGATCTAACATGTTTATTATGCACACACTTTGAATTATTTTCTATGTATATGCTTCTATGAACTTTGTTGCAGGTCTAATCACTTTGGAGGAAGCAGAGGGTTTGGACCCTACGAGATTGACATCAAACGTAGGACCTACGGGTACTCTTCTCAAACCCAAATTTAGTAGTTTACATAGTTTTCTTGCTTGAATGTATGCTTCTTGTTGATAGTTTGCCTTCAATTTGTTGAGGTTGTCAACCCTTACCTTAGGGAAGTTTTTCCCTCCAACAGAACTGGTGACTCTACTAGCAAATATAGTCACATATCTCTTAAAAGGGTTGTTTTTTCCTTGATCTGGGCTTCTCTTTTTTTTCTTTTTTTTCCAATATTATTAACTCATTTGCAATCTGGGCAATCAGTCTGATCTTCTGGATCAGGTCTGTATTTTTTATTTTTCCCTATTTTTCTCAATATATGTGTTTTTTCTTGTATACAGAAGCGTACACACGTGGTTTCTGCCAAAGAAACTTGTGTATATGCTAGTTTCTTTAGAAACCATCACATGTACATGCAACTATGTTATTACACAGTCGCGTATATTTGGAAAATTTTGAATTTTTTCAAATTTTGCCTTCAGTCAGGGGTGTAGCCTGGTTTTTTTTATTTATTAAGTTCATTTACAGTCTGGAATGGTCTTGTTTCTTGCTAGTGTTGGTTTCTTTATCTCTTTTTGAAATAATATTTTGTCAACCTAGGGTTTGCAGTTTTTTTTAAGTCTTGCATTTTAAGTTTGGGTTTCAGACCTTCTTGGTGAAGTTCCTGACTATTCTATGCTTCTAGAACAGTGAGTTGATTCTCAATTTTCTTATATTCCAATATTTTCACTACTTCGCTTTGCATTCTTGAAGTTGACTCATTTGGTTTCTTTTAATTATTTGAGAAGGATCCTTGTGATTTTGGTTTAGTGAAAGATTTTGGTTCTCTGAAATATTTTTATTTTTATGAATCTTTTATGTATCCTTCAGGTCAAGTTGTTCAAGTGATTTGGTCTCCTAGTCACCTTAGTCTTATCATCTTGGTGATTGTTTATGGCTTGTGAAGTTTGGAGTCATTTCGTTTGATTTTGATCTTGAGGTGATTGTTTTTCTTTTCCCTCTTGAAACTTTTGTTTTAAGTCCTTAAAAAGAAAAAGAGAAAAAACATTTGTTTTTTTCCTTTCTTTTCTTTGGCTTTTGGTTTTTTGGTCTTTTTGGCTTTTCAACAAGTGTGCAAATCTTTGCTTGAGGTTGAAATTTGCTTCATTTGGGAGATATTTTCTTGGATATTTGTTTCTCCTTGTTGTCAAATTTTGGCTTTTGGTCTTTGAAAAAACACATTTGTTTGTTTAAAGCATTCCATATAATCTTGCATTTAGGCATTTTAGTATGCATTAAGGTAGTTTGCATTTTAGGCATTCTAGTCTCTTTTGGTAGATGTTGAATGTGTGAATGCAAAACAAAAATAATTTTGTTTTACTTTATTAAGTTCCTCGTAGAACCTTTGTAGAAATCACTTTTCATTGAAGAAAAAGAGTTGCATTTTCATGTAGCTAGGTTTTCTATTGATTTCTTTCACGTCAAAACACCATCAGTTACACTTCTGTTTCCCTATGTCCTAAATAACAACCACTTAAAATAAGCGCTTGATTAAAATGAACTAGACTTTTATTTTTTTCATAGATACATCAACTAGTCAAGGATATTAGGGCCTTGGAATAAGTGTATGGAGAGTAAACTCTCCAAGGCCACTTGAATGGAAAGTATAAAAGTTTACTAAAGAGCGGAAATCCAGTCTCGTTAGGTTCTCAGGGAAAGCCCTTCACACATGAGTTAAGCACGAGGACATGTGAAGATAAAGAAAGAGAGATACCCCCCCCTCCTACTTATTGGATCGTGCACTCACGACTATTCCACCTAGCTTCTGATTATGAACTGGTGACCTTAGTTTCCTTTCCTAGGGACCACACAGGTGACTGCGGGGGGGAATGCCTACGTACTTGAGGCAGACGTTGCATCACTTTCATAGTACTTCTAGAGGGTGCCCTTACGAAGCTTGGGTACTTGCACTGACAAAGGCTATTGTATATAGGTCAGCATAATTGCTTCTGATACCTTCTTTAATAGGCTTGGGCCCTTATCATCCCAAACTACCTTCGAGAGGTCCTTTACTTCACTTTCCTGTATTTTGGTGTCTAGTCCTAATCACCCGAAGCGGAAATACCTGGAAGTTTCTTGTTTGGTTGTATCATTAGGGACTTTATAGTGGAGTGCTCTTTGCTCTTTGTATTTAGCTGGCTTTAAGTGGACTTGTCATGTCACTGTTGGACCTGTTGACGGTGATGGAAATTCGTCAACCAAGGGGATCTCCCCGATATGAACTCCCAATTAGACCTCACACCATTTGGTGTAGGATTCCCATCCAGTATAAAGGCCTGGTTTCCAAATCCTTAAATATTTTCCTTGGCTCTATATGTCAGCACAAGAGAGTGATGCAATGGTATCTTTGAAAAGCAAGGTGAGTGTGCAGCGCAACTATGTCTAGGTTCTCTTACTGCAAAAGGGGGGAGAAAAGTGAGTCTCTAAGTGAGAGGTAACAGTACCACCCAGGAAGAGACACACATGAACCAAAAGGACATGTCAACATCCAGTGGAATATTCCACAGCAGACGTGTCAGTCGTTACAACCAACAAACAAGGGAAGGTTCGTCTAACATCCAATAGAATAGTCCACAGCGGATTTGACGGTCGTTATAATCAATAAGTAAAGAAATAATATTTATATAGTATCTTGTGGAATAGTCCACAAGGATGGGACAACAATAAAAACCATTACAACACATTCTCAACAATATAAACACTAAAATAACCGAAATAGTTCAACTATCTTAGTGCATGTGAAAGAAAACATGAAATACAAATGTCCACAGAATAGTATTACAAACATTCATAAGTCATGCATGAAGAATGTGCTAGCCTTAAAAGGATTTTTTTATTAAACAAAATTTCCAAGACACATATTTACATTGTAGATCACTAGCTCCAGTAGTCGGACAGCCACTCCTTACTCCTCAAAGAACTAGCTAGTCTCTCTAATGCCTTGCGAGAGGAGCCAAGGTGAAAAAGTCCTTTTCTCATAAAATGAGAGGGTATATATAACCAAGGGTGATGCTTCCCCCTTGTGACTCTTTGACTACCCTCATGATTGTTCAACTTCCTATGACTTTACAACTTACATGACTCTTCATATTCTTGTGTGTCCATTGGACTTCCACTTCACAATACATTCGATTTACAATATACATGGCCCACAATATTGATGTGGCATATGGTAGATCATGACACGACTTGACATGACATTGATGATGTGAACTGGCTTGGTGATGTGGCAATGTCAAGTCACTATCGCTGTTGAGTGTTGGATGTGTTCTTAGATATTCTTTCTCTTCTCCTTCGAATAGCTTGATGATACAGGGTCTTCAATGGTCTTCAGTCTTGGGAAGTAGTTGCAAGCGTTTGTCCCTTTTCTTTCTCTTAGTTTGTTCACTCGTTCATTAAGCTACAAATGAGTCTTTAGGCATGCTTCCATCCTTCTTCTCCTTCTTCATCATCTTGCCATGACTTGATAGTGTACTTGTTCCTGCAATTCACTCATGATGAGACGACATAAATCTAAAAACACCGTACTCTAAGATGGTGCATTATTATCCATGAACTAATCTTGGGACAAGTCACGGGCTGAGAGGCAAGGCTTAGAGGCTACGCATTGCGCAGTTACAGTTGGCAGGGAGAGAGGTTGGTCACTGAGACTGCGTAGAGCGTAGCTCAGGTTTGATTGAGGATCTTTTGAGCACAGTCCTAACTGAGGAGAAAAATTGTGCAGTGGCCACTGGGAGTCAAGATTGTGTAGTTTAGGCAGGCAGTGGTTGATTTGGGATGAGACCCTGGGAGATAGATCTGCGTAGTTTCCAGAGGAAAGGAGGACTGGTCAGCAGGGAGGTCTGGAGGACAAATCAGTGAGATCTGACTGAGGGAGGGTCACTAGAGGACATAATTGCATAGTTCTGGAGGCCAAGGGAGTCTTGGCTCTCTACACATTGCAGGGTTCCAGTAGGCAAGGGAAAAGCTTGAGGGTTTCAGATGCAAAGTCTGCAGTTTAGGAAGGTTAGATGAGTCTAGGTTGCTAGAAATCCTCTGGAATTTGGTTAAGTGTGGGATAAATGGAACCGATGTGAACAATGATAGAACTTGACTATGACCACACACTTGGACACTTAGTGATACAACGTAGATCATTCAAAACATATGAAACCATACTTCACTTAATGCAACAACCTTTGTGGTAGCTTACGGCAAGTGCGGCTCCGACGATAGACTTTGTGACGATAATGACGACACTTGTGTAATAGTGCGTGAAACTTTGGAAATGAGAGTTGTTAGCTCTGCTACATGCGTGGACATTTCAAGAGTCGGATGCAGGCCTAGCCGTGTTATTGCTGTAAGAAGAAAATCCATATCGATCATCCTCCTCATTCCTCTCACTCTGCTCACACTCTCATAACCCCTGCCATCTCTGATTCTCCTCCAAAACTTGGCATTCGCCTCTATTTCCTCAAGCCTGAAACGCTTAGTCGAAAGTCACATGGCACCACCACCTGACCGCGCACCTACTCCAACTGATCCTCACCATATAACCCGCACCGTTCGATCTATTCCTTCAGCGATCTAATGGTCTCCGCTGCTTTCCCTGCTCGTTAACACGTTTACACCTTCCACCGTCTGATCGTTCCTGCCCTGTGATCTGACGCTATCCGCTCCTCTCACGCCCGTGAACTGCACGCGTGTTAATGCGCGATAAAGCAGTTTTCCGCCGGTCCCATCCGCCACGCGTCTTCTCCTGAGTGGAATCGCTACCCCACATATGATTATTGCTTGCCTCCCATCAGCGGTGCGATCAATACCACCTGCCGCTCAAAACCACTGTTCCCGCTCGTTAAAACCCCATGCATCTTATCCGCCTGATAGTCGTTGGATCTGTCCACCCGAGATCCAACGGCTCACGATTGTCTGATCATATTTTTCCCGATAGCTCCTGCAAATCAATCTCCGTCATCCATCTGCAAGATCCGATGGCTCACAATCATTTGTGCCTCTGTTTCCTCTCGACACCTCCCACCGAGAGATCTCCGTTGTCCGTCTGTTCCATCCAACGTCCAGTATTGCTCTCCTGACCAGATCATCCACCCACCATGCAATCCTCACCCCTGGTCATGTCGTGCACCCAAAGGACAGAAGCGGCCATCTATCAGTGTCTGGTGCATTACTACTTCAACTACTGCATTCAATGCATTGTGTACCCGAGAGGAAGAAGGACGATGCCAAAGAAGAAACTTACATTCAGCAGTTAAGGAATTCCATCCTTTACGACACTTCACCTACTCAAGGAGTAAAACAGAGTACTAGAGAATTTCAAATTCATTCACTGAAACTGCAGATCATAACAGAGGCCCATTTTAGATAGCTAATGTGGTTGGTGGTCCATTATGACCCCTCGATGCATAGAATAGCATAATATATTTGTAAACAAACTCTATATATACCCAGAATAGAGATGTAATCTGGGTTGATGGTCGTTGTTTTGATGTAAGGTTCAACTTCTGGAGACTGTAACTACTTTGATACTTGCAGTGTCTGGTCTTCATTTTCAGCTAATACAAGCTTCTTTTGCTGTTAATTTCTCACTTTCCATTTCCACTCTGTTCTAGGTTGTGCCTGTTATGCATTTATTCATGCACTCTTGATATTTAGCATTAGAGGGGCTGTCATCCCACCTCTGTGTTGAATTCTAGTATGTATCATTGAATGTGTTATGCAGGTTTCTGTTTACTTAGTGCCAGAGAGTTGTCATCCTGTCTGTGCATCAGGAAATAGATTTGCAGACCTCTTTACTGGTTGTAGCCGGCCATCACATGGTCTTGTGCATCTGTTGGTGTGGTCAGTATTCTCCATGTACACCTAATCCTCAAACTGTGAGTAATTGGTGGTCTAAAGCCTTGTAGTCTGGGGGTGTTCACCCATGTTTGGAGTTAAGCATACTAGAAGTGGTTATCTGGCTTGAACAAGCATCATTCCTTCCATTCATCCATTTCCAACATTTTTTTGAGTTTGTAATGTTCCCGAGCATCTCTGAGATACAACCTTGGAGAGTTTCTTGGGGTGATAAAATTAATTGGTGCCATTGCCGGGGAGAGGAGATTGAAGCTCAGCTTCCCTGGGAAAACGACACAGTTCCAGATTTTGATGATAGACAAAGTCTAGACTCATTTCTAGTTGTAATCATCTATCTGGTGACTCCACTAGAGGAAGACCAACCTTTAGCGACTCCACATCATAGTCCGGGCTCAGTTCCTGAGACACACTCGAAGAAATCCTCAGAAATCACCAGCTGTTCCAGTGCCTAACCCTGAGAAGATTGTTAAACCGAAGAAAACATCATGGAAAGGAGCATCAGGATCAGGTAAGCCCAAGAAATATTATCTATCTCTGCATGAGGAGTTTGTAGTTGAGAATACACAATTTGAAGATATAAAGCCTAGTATTGCTAGTGAAAAAATACCTGTAGAGATTCATAAAGCTCCTTGTCCATTTAGTTCCCCTTTGAATCTCAATCCAAAGAAAGCTTCCCATACAGTCCATAACATTATGTTGTCTCTGTCATCCATTACATTGCTTCAAACTGCTAAATCTACCAGTGCCCTTCCACCTACCCCGGTCATGGAAGGACAGCAAGCACCTACGAAGATGGAAAGAATTATTGTTGCTAGGTATGGACCCCTGGTCCTACCTGTTCCTTTGAATGCCATGCCTGCAGGAGAATATCAGAAATACATGCGTAAGTTCACTGGCACAGAGGGAGTAACAGTTGAAGAGCACCTTGAATCTTTCTACAACAATGCTGATAACTTGGATGTAAGTGAAAATGATGTGTGGATGAGAGTTTTTGTACAGAGCCTTGATGGAGAGGTGTTGAGGCCTCGAAAATCGCTGCCACAACAAAGGGGATACCACCCGGTCCGGACCTTAATGCAGCTCCTTTTCCGTTTGGAATAGTGGTTCCGACTGGGGATAATGGGACCAGTTTCCCAAGAAGTATAAATGAATGGGATGGATGAATGACTTATGAGATAAGATGGTAATGAGCGGACAGCTAAACTATAAACAAAATGTAATAACTATAATCGGATCCCGGGACTTATTACTAGGCAAAGCGTAGCGTTTGATGATCTGTGCTTTAAGGCAGGCATATAAATGACTCTAACACTTTAAGCATAGACGTTTGAACCATTTAAACATTGCTCTGCATAATTAGTTATGCAGAGCGATTAGAGCGAATTACTACGCTTAATCATTCATATCATTGACACATGCATGAGTGAAAGAGATAACAAATCAACACAAACATTCAATAGTGAAGCGAAATGACGATTCGCTGTTATATCGCATACATGCATTCAACAATAGCAAAGATAATAACACAGCAATTCATATAATCAGAAAGAACACAGATACAGATAATAGTACCATGTAAGCTGATCGATCAATCCAGTACATCAATCACTATGTCGCAGTCCTTCCTTCCAATCGGAAAGCCTTCCAAACAACAGACAGTCGTGCGCAATTTTATAAAACAGCCTTCTAATCAAAATTCAGAACCATTGGTCGAGTTTCACAAAAAGAATAT
This sequence comes from Pinus tabuliformis, assembly GCA_031772625.1. Classification (NCBI taxonomy): domain Eukaryota; kingdom Viridiplantae; phylum Streptophyta; class Pinopsida; order Pinales; family Pinaceae; genus Pinus; species Pinus tabuliformis. The sequence continues at coordinate 313,262,377 of CM062816.1, read as the reverse complement.
AGACTGAAGCACAATAGTGCAAACTTCAGCCTTTAAGTCTTATTACAAAATTTTACGACCCTTTCCAAAACAATGAAAGGGTCTATAAATACTATACTAATCTAAATATCTAAACAACTGAAAAGCTATTAAATTGGCATCAATAAATATTTGTTCCATCTTTTTTGGCAATCTGGCAGTTGGCGGCAATGCTTCATTCGACGGGTTCTTTGCCTTTACTCCTTAGCTGACATATCGCTTGCATTGGCTCTACTTCTGGTGGAGTGTTGAGACGCGAAGTTAGCTGAGCATCATACGTAGCATCTTGAATGTCGAGGATCAGGTATCCGAGGGCATCTGTTAAACACTTGAGAGCAGACCTTTGAGTATGTGGCTTGATTAGAAAGAGCCAATATGCATCAGAGGTTAAAGTATTTACTCCGGTAATTAATTTCCTCTGTTCCTCCAAGTCAGGATAACTTGATTCTTCAAGCATACCTGCTGTTGTTATGCTTCCAGGTGTGCACTTGGAGATCATGTTCGCCAAATAAAGTGTATCATTGACTAGGTTGATCATATTGCTGGCAATTATTTTACACCTGGAAGCCGCCCTTTCTGCCTTCATTACCTGAGTATTCCATTCAGTGAAGAGTATGTCCTTATACGTTTCATAGATTTGGGACAAATTCGCCGCTTTCCCTTCTGGAGTGTCTTGCCACTCAACGTATTCGGATATGGCTTCTTCGGCCTGATCTAGCTCATTCCTGGCCTGCTCTATTTGCTCACACACTGGTGTAGATATTTCGCATAATTTCTCAGCCTTAGCAAGTTTTTGACATAAAAGTCTGATCTGAAACAGTAATGCGCCATTTATTTGAGTTGCTTCTGCTCTGAAGACTTTCACATTCTGTGTGCTCTTGATACCTTCGAGCTGTGTTGATAGTTGAGCTATTCGCTCATCTTTTGATTTCATCATCAGCTCATTTGATGCTTCCAACTGTGACAATGCCTCCGACAATTCTTTTGCCTTCTGAGTTTCACTTTGGTCTATCCTTTGTCTTTCAATTTGCAGTTGCTGGGTTAACAAATTGTTCTCTTGCTGTTGAGCCAGCAACTGCTCTTCCACCTGTGCTGCTTTGTTTTTCGCCTCAATTACCTCCCCCTGTAATGCATATATTTCATGGTCCTTAGTCTTCAACAGAAGACTTACCTCCGATGCTTTGTCGATGGTTGCTGCAGAATAAGCTCCCGCGAATTACGACAGCTTTGTTAGATCATCGGAGGGATCCAAATCCTCCTTCCAGACCATATTGCCCGTGACTGTTTGCTCAGGAAAGATAGAAGGTTGATCAAGCCTTCGTCTTTTCTTAGAGCGCTTGATAACGGCTTTATGCTTTGGGCTATAGAAAATATCCAGGGGAGGAATTTCTTCCACCTGGAGAACAATTTGATCGGAAGGGTCCTTATTGATTACCTCGACATCCTGTGAAATAGGTGGGCCGCTGGTTCCTCCTAGAACCTGAGAAGAAGTGATATCGGGCGCATCGCTTGTTTTAGAGGAGCCTGTGTCTTTGGAGCCTTCCTTACCACTGATAATGGAATCGAATTGATTCCATTGTTTAATCAATTCAGGATCAATGGAAGATTGCTTATGGGCTTTGCTCCGTTCTTTCTCTTGTTCTAACTTCTGTTGTTCTTCAAGTGATTTTCGCTGCTGCTCCTCTTGCGTTTTCCGCTGCTGCTCCTCCAATTCCTTTTTCTGCCTATCTGCTAGTTCTTTCTTTAATCTTTCTTCTTCCTTCTTCTTCCTCTGCTCTTCTTCCCTCTGTGTCTTTTGCTGCCTTTCTATCTGCTCCTTTTTCTGCCTCTCTGCTTGCTCTTTTTTCTGCTTCTCAGCCTGCAGCTTTTTCTGTCTTTCCTCCTGTTGTTTATCCTGTTCTTTAGTTGTAACCGGAGGTGAATGTATCTGTTGCCGACCAGGCTCGCTTGAGGAAGACGCTGGGGTTGTGGATAATAACTCTAGGGGCAGAGTTTGCAACCTCTGCTCCCTAAGTTTATTAAACTCAGTCAACGCCTCATCGTTGTATTTCATTATGGCAAGCTGTTTGACTTGGCTTATTGTCTCGGCACCTACGAACAAGTCATCAAATGTATCCTCTTGATGATCAACTTTTGTTAATTTTGCTTGTTCTAGGGCAATGTAGGCAGTTTTCTTTGGATCATAGAGTCTGCTTGGGAGAGTGGCCAGGGATAAAGCTTGGATTTTTGCTGCTTCTTTTTCTGCGTGCTTGTAATTAAGCAGAGTAAAAACCCCAATTCTTAAAGAAAAAGAGGGCCAACCTTTCTTCTTCTCTTCTTTGAGAGTTTGTGTGACACTGTCGGCCATAATCTGGTAGCAGATTTCCCGGGCTAACAGCTTGTCTGGGATATACAAAGGGAGGACATGTGGCCTAGCCTTACTCCCAAAAACTCTGATATAGGAGAAATACTCTTCCCCAAACCAACTCGCTACGGCAGGTAAGTCAAAGGAGGCTTCATAAGAAATTCTGGAAATGGGTCTGTCAAAAATAGAATAGTAAATGGGGACCATGAAACCATTACAAATTTGGTACAAGTGGTCCTTGTAAGAGGACTTCCACAATTTCTGATGGTATAAATGAATGGGTGTTGGATCCTGGGTGGTCCATCTCCAACCGAGGACAGGAAACTCAGAATTAAGACACAGGGTATCCATAATGTAAGCAGAATAATAGAATGGAGGCATTTTCCTTTCGGAGACTATAGTTTTGTTTCTGAATTCACGAACAGCTACGACCAATCTATCGGAAAGAATAGTGGCCCAGTCCATGATTATAGAATTGATAACTGCTTCCATTAGGGGAACCATGTCAATATTGATATTAACAGAGTCATGTAATCCCCACAATCTACACATCATAATCCCCGCATAGCAATAGGGAGAGGCCAAAGAAACGTTGGAGTACTTACCTGAACTTTCATGCTTGTGCTTGGCTGGGTTCTGCCTCCAATCTCGGAGGGGTTCGGATGGTGATTCATTTTCTTTTGCGAATTTCTCCACGAAGGTTCTGTTGTAGACTAGCTCCGGTTCAGGCAGATGATACATTCGCCTCAGGTCATCAGGCTTGAATGACCCGAAAATCCTTCCGTCCCTTGTATGGAAAGTTCTATCAGTGATGGGGATTTCTTCGATTGCCCAGCGCACCACGTCTGTGTAAGGGAGAACCTGCTCTCTGGCCGCTATTCTGTGTAAAAAGGAGTCGGCCAAGTCTTTGAGCGTTGCATCAGACTTCCTTAATACATCTACACTAGCCGTTCTCACTGTCACTTTTGGTTGCTCGGCCTCCAACAGATTATATGTGCCTTGCCATGTGGTTCTATGAAGACCAGCGCACGTAGTGTCCGAGATTAAGCCTTTCTTTGAAATTGGAGCAGCTTGACCTACAACAGATGTTGTAGTAGAACCAGAACTCCTCTTATTTTTCTTCCCCATCATGTTCAGGCTTTCTTCAACAAACGAACTCTACACAAGTGCGAGAGAAATCGTAACACGAGGAATAATGAAGACAAAGCATAATTGGAAAGGTATATATCACTTGAAGCGTGGCGTTATTAATCTTCAAAAAGTGGCTGCGGATCCAATCACTGGTAAGAGATTGCATATGCATTAATGGTGATTTTAAGGCTTGCTACCCATTAAATGACCATTTACGCTGTTATTCAGTTGAATGACCACCCAACGCGTGCAACAGATATGATATGCCTTAGACGCAAGTATTCGTTAATCGAAGGGGCAAGGTTATTAAATACGCATGCATTACCTTATCCCTGCATTTAACGGCATTTTGAAATCTGCGCCTTATCAACCGGATTTAAACAATCACCTTTTGAAAATGCCGATTACCGATGAACAATGTCGCATCGCATGGGGGGAGAGTGTTACATTATCGTTTGAAAGTAGCCCTGGCGAACGCCGATTGCGAATTCGCATCGCATCGGGGAAAGAGGTGGGCGCCTTATAAAAATGCATGGGATACCACCGATGGCCGATAGCGATATCGCATCGGGTCGGGGTTTATAACTTGACGCGTTTTCTCATAAGAGGCAGTGCCGATAGCCGATCGCCGATATAGCGTCGCATCGGGGTGTGAGATATGTGCTCTTTTTGTGTATGCCATGAATACCGCCGATTGCCGATAACGATATCGCATCGGCAAAGGCCAAAGTGCCGTTTAAGTGCGCCTCTCTTGTCATTGCGATATGCGATCTTGCGATCGCTTTATCGCAATAACAAAAGATTGTTTTATTTTGGTAACATTGTTATTCGAAAAAGGCTTCATTTTTCATACTTATTTGATTATCATCCCTTTTTCGAACAAATTCATTAATACCAATTAATTTCTAAAAGGGACCCATTTCATACGTTGATTATTTGTAAATACAGATGATATGAAATGGGGGGTTGTTGTAGGGCACAACAAGAGGCTAGAAAGTGGTTTAGAGAATTTCCCCCTAGATCTATTGATGATATTGAAGCCTTAGATGAAGCATTTTTAAAGCACTGGGGAGATAAAAAGGACTTGTTGTATTACCATACTGAGTTTGGTAACCTGAAGAGGGAAAATGGGGAATCATTGCTTGATTTTAATAAAATATTCAACCATATGTATAGTAAGATACCAGCTGAGGTAAAGCCTACCCCCACCTCTGCCAAACTCACTTCTGCCAATGCTTTTGACTCTAATTTCTGCCTACTGTTGAGAGAAAGAAGATGTGCCACTCTAGTCGACATGCAGGATGTAGCACTAGAGGTGGAATCAAATATTATGGCTACAGCAAAGCTCAGAAGTCATGCTGATAGAAGGAGACAGAGAGGTGAGGCTTATTCTTCCTCTACTTTATCTTCAGAACCCAAATTAGACAAAATGACTAAGATGATAGAGTCATTGGCTGCTGAAATATCTAAGATGAAGGTTGAGCAGAACTCAGGAAAGACAAGGTTGCAGAACACATTTGCTCCAAGAAATCCCAATCCATGCAAAAGAGCAAATGAACAGTTGCAAATCATTTAGAGGGGAAAATAACCAAATGAAGAATTGAAAGCTAAAGCTCATTTTCAAAATGTAGTCATGGAGGAGGAACAATTTGAATAAGAGGATGAAATTCATTGCATGGAAGATAAAGGCAGTGCTGCCTTTTTGACATTGGCTACATATGAAGCATCACTACTACAGGACCAAATAAGTCAAGAATGGGATAGAGAGGCTATTCTACAGACTGGTGAACAGAAAAGATACAATCTGAGGTCAAATGCAAAAAATGTCAAGGAGAATCCTGCCCAAAGAGCTGTTGTCCAAACAGAGTCACAGAATATCAGGCAGAGAAGACCAGCAGCTGATCCAGTCATCCTCAAAGCTCCAGTTCAAGAGGTAAGAGGTTCTGATAAGTTACCTTCCTCTTTCAACTTTGAGTCAGAAGTCCAGAAGTTAAAAATATATGTGCCTCTGGTAGAGTTGGTAAAGAGTGAAGTGTTTAGAAAGCCTATCCTTGAAGCTTTTGAGCTGGAAACCACACAAACCTCTACTGACTCTGTCAATTTGCAAGACAACAAGCCTACAGTTGTGCTTAGCCCTATGATCGAACCTGCTGATAATACTTCCCAATCATTTTATGTTTCATTGACCATTCATGACAAAATCCTCCACAATTTCCTGCTAGACACGAGGGCCAGCCACAATTTGATGCCTATGGTTGTCATGGAAGAGTTAGGCCTTGACATCACTAGACCATATCATGATTTATTCTCATTTGATTCAAGAAAGGTGAAATGTCTAGGGTTGATTAAAGATCTATCCATTACCCTAACTCAGCTTTCCATGAAGAGTATGATGATGGATATGTGATAGCAGATGTCCCTCCTAAGTTTGGCATGCTGCTATCTAGAGGATGGATTAAGACACTAGGTGGGACATTACAGAATGATCTATCTTATGCCACTGTCCCAGTTTTTGGAGGAGAAAGCAGGAGATTTTACAGGGAAGCACAGTTGGCATACATCATCATTGATGAGAAGGATCCTACTAATCATCCCATATATGCTGTGGACACTGATTTTGGAGCATGTATCCTCCAAATAGAAGAATCCTAGAAGGGCTCAATGCAGCTCAAGAAACCAACAAATCAGGCCGAGGAAGAGCAAGGAAGTCAATTTTGGGAGATGTTCTTTGATGGGGCATGTTCCAGGGAGACTGAAGGAACAGGGGTAGTGCTGGTATCTCCAGAATAAGAAAGCACACATGTGTCTTTTAAGCTAGCTTTTCAAGTCACCAACAATATAGCAGAGTATGAGGCTCTGATATTGGGCCTTAAGGCAACAAAATACAGAGGAATCAAGAACCTAAAAGTGTTTGGGGATGCTGATTTGATCATTCAACAAGTAAATAAGACATTTCAGGCAAAATACCCAAGGTTGAAAGCATACAGAGATGAGGTATGGAGACTCAAAGATTATTTTGATGATTTCTGTATTTCATATATCCCTAGAGACAAAAATCAGCTGGTTGATTCCCTTGCTATGTTTGCTAGCATATTTATCCCTCCCATGCCTCCCAGATTAGTTTATGAAGTCCAAAGGAAGTATAGGCCATCCTCGCCTAACAATGTCCAGCATTGGAAAGTGTTTGAATATGATGATGAAATAAATAGGTTTTTGCAAGTCATTGATGAATTTTCTGAAATGCAAATTGACCAAGAAAATGAATCCTTGGAAGAAAGCCCCAAATCCCAGCTTAGAAACAAAATTGGCAAAGATAGCATTTTCCAACTTCCTAACAATCATATTCCTAAGGGTTTAATTCCTTTAGAAAGACTGTTTGACCAGAATGATGTGTTGTACAAGGCTGCCCAAAAAGAAGATCAATCTGCAGTTTGTAAGAATGACATAGGGAGTCCAGATTAGCCTAGATACATAAATTTGTCCACTCATCTGTCTGCTGATCTATGTTCTGAATACTGTAATTTAATGGAGAAATTTGCTGATGTGTTCGCCTAGGAATATAGTGACCTGAAAACCTATGATAAAATGATTATTCAGCATAAGATCCCTCTAGAGAAAGACACCATACCTTTCAAACAGAAGCTGAGACCAATAAATCCTATGCTCCTCCCTCTGATTGAAAAAGAAATTAAAAAGTTGTTGGACGCCAAAATCATAGTCCCTCTTAGATATTCAAAATGGGTAGCCAATTTGGTTGTGGTGAGGAAGAAAAGTGGAGAAATCAGACTCTGTGTTGATTTCAGAAACTTGAACAAGTGCTCCAAGAAAGACAATTACCCTCTGCCCAAGATGGAGCATTTACTGCAGAAGGTCTCAGGAGCCAAAGTGATGTCTTTCTTGGATGGATTTTCAGGCTATAACCAGATTGTTGTACATCCAGATGATCAGGAGAAGACTGCATTCACCACTCCTTGGGGCACTTTTATGTATTCCAAGATGCCTTTTGGATTGATGAATGCTGGAGCAACCTTTCAGAGAGCTATGGATATAGCATTTGTGGGAGAGAAGGATAAATTTGTCCTCATCTACCTTGATGATATAATAGTATATTCCAGCAGCCATCATGACCATTTACAGCTTTTGAAGAAAGTATTCCTGAAGTGCAGAAGGTTTGGGATTTCAGTTAATCCTAAAAAGTCACAGTTTGCTTTAGAAGAAGGCAAGCTGTTGGGACATGTTGTTTCTGCTGCAGGTGTCCGAATTGACCCAGAAAGAGTGAGAGAAATACAGACCCTGTCCGTCCCAAGATCAAAGAAGGACATCCAGTCCTTTCTGGGCAAGGTTAATTTTGTGAGGAGGTTTATACCAAATTTTGCAGAATTGGTGAAGCATATTACCTCCATGTTGAAGAAGGGCTCGAAAATCAAGTGGACTGATTCAGCGAGAAAATCCTTTGAGTCCATTAAGAAGGATATTATGGAGGCTTCCACTTTAATAAGTCCGGACTACAACAAGGAGTTCCATATATTTTCGTTTTCCTCTAATGACACCATTGCAGCAATTTTATTGCAAGCAGATGAAGAAGGCTCAGAGCATCTAGTGGCATTCTTCAACAAAACCTTAAGGGATGCTGAGCTGAGATATGATATTATTGAGAAAAAGCATATGACCTTATCAAGTCTTTGAAAGCTTTCAGAGTTTATATTCTGCATTCCAAGATAATTGCATATGTGCCCTCTACTTCAATAAAATATGTTCTAACATAGCCTGATGCTAATGGAAGAAGGGCTAAATGGATTGCAAAATTAATTGAATTTAATATAGAACTGAAGCCCACCAAACTTGTCAGAGGTCAAGGTCTTGCCAGATTGTTAGCTGAGGAAAATTGCAGAACATTGGACATAAACCTCATGGGCTCAATTTTAGAAAATGGTCAAACAGAAGAAGAGGAAGCAACTAAACGAGAGAGAAAGAAGCCAGTGGCAGAAAATCTAGCTTCTTGTGATTGGTATTTTGCAATAGTTAAATTCTTACTGAAGCTAGAAATCTCTCCAAGCTTAAGCACAAGTCAATCCAGAACTATAAAACTTAGGGCAAAAAATATTGTATCCATGAAAATCTGCTCTACTGGAGGGATCCATCTGGAGTGCTTTTGAGGTGTCTGGACAAAGAACAATCAATGAAAGTTATGCAGCAGTTTCATTCTAGCATGTGTGGAGGACACCATTATTAGAAAACCACTGCCCATAAGATCCTCAGAGCTGGGTACTATTGGCCCACCTTATTTGTCAGACCAGGAGTAACTCCAGACTTGGCAGAAAAACTGATTCATCTATTTCATTAGGTAGCTATTGTTATATACATGAATGTGACTGATCAATTCATCTTCTTGATGATTGTTCACATTCCAAATTCACCCAATCGCAGAGGATTAGGTGTCAACATTCCCCCCCCTTAATTTGAAGGGATGTTGGTGAGTCCAAGCATCGTTCTGAATCTTTCAAGCTTTTCTCTTCCAAGCGCTTTGGTGAAGATGTCTGCAATTTGCTCATTTGTGGAACAATGACGGAGATGGATTGTTTTTGCCTCAACATGATGTCGGATCAGATGATATTTAGTATTGATGTGCTTTGTACGATCATGGAACTTTGGGTTCTTGGCCAAATTTATTGCAGAGGTGTTGTCAATCATGAGTGGAGTTGATTGTACTTGTTTTACCTGCAAATCTTCAAGAATTTTCCTGAGCCACACAATTTCTTTCGTTGCTTCAGCTGCTGCCACATATTCTGCTTCTGTTGTGGAATCTGCTGGAACTGATTGTTTGCGTGATCTCCAAGAGACAGCTCCTGATCCAAGACTCATAGCATATCCTAAAGTAGATACTCCAGTTTCTTTGTCTCCGTCGAAGTCTGAATCAGAGTATCCAATCAAGCTGAAGTCGTCCACCTGTGTATACTTGATTCCAAGGTCTTGAGTTCCCTTCAAGTACCTTAGAACTCTTTTTGAAGCATACCAATGTCCCTCACAAGGCTTTTGCATGAACCTGGAGAGGATTCCAACAGTAAATGAAATGTCTGGTCTGGTAGTAGTGAGGTAGATGAGACTTCCTACAAGCTGTCGATACCTTGTTGCATCCTCAAATTCCTTTCCTTCAATAGATGTGAGCTTTAAGTTTTGTTCCATTCGAGTAGAAAGAGGATTGCACTCTGTCATGCCAAATCTGTTTAACAAATCTCCAATGTATTTCTTTTGAGAAAGAAATATGGATTTTGGATGTTGGGTTACTTCAATGCCAAGATAGTAATGAACATAGCCCAAATCAGTCATTTCAAAACTTTTTCCTAATTCTTTCTTTATGGATGCAATATAGCTTTCATTGTTCCCTGTCATTAAAATATCATCTACATATACCACAAGATATACAACTGTTTTGCCAACTTTCTTGACAAATAAAGTTGCATCATCAAGATCAAAATGATTGAAGTTGAGTTTCAGAAGATGCTCAGTTAGTTTTTCATACCAGACTCGTGGTGCTTGTTTGAGGCCATACAAGGACTTCACAAGTTTGCATACTTTATGTTCATGTCCTTTCACAGAAAATCCTTCAGGCTAGGACATAAAAACATTCTCTTTTAGATCTCCATTCAAGAATGTAGTTTTTACATCCATTTGATGGACTTTCCAACCGTTCTGAGCAGCTAGTGCAAAGAGTGTCCGGATGGTGGCCCATTTTGTTGTGGGGGAAAAAGTTTCCTCATAATCAACCCCTTCCTTCTGTGCAAAGCCTTTTTCCACAAGCCTAGCTTTGTTCTTGTCAAGTGATCCATCAGCTTTGTATTTGTTCTTGTAGACCCACTTGCAGCCAATTGGTTTGGTTCCAAATGGAGGATCAACCAGCTTCCAAGTGCCATTCTTTATGAGGGCATCATACTCCTTTTTCATCGCTTCTTTCCATTCATCATGAGAAGCAACTTATTTGAAGGAAGTTGGTTCAAAATCTGTAGACAAGTTCAATTCACAATCATAAGTAACATCCATATCAACAGGTGAATTAGAGTCATCTACATCACCTCCATTTTGTCGGTTTGAATTTCTGGTTCCTGTTTTTCCAATTTCATTAGGATGAACACTTTCAAGTGTCTTTGTCAGCCACTTTGGGGGACCTTTCTGAGATGGTCCAGGCTACTCTGTTGATTGAGTTGGGACTGAATCAAGATTGAGTCTCCCAATTCTATCAATTACATCACTTAAAGGATCATCCGTTGTTGGAGTTTCATGTAGGGGAGATTGTTCTTCAGAAGAAGATTCCACATGTTGATCTAGTATAGGAATCCCCCCTTCAAGGTGTGGAATCTGATTATCATACTCTTGAAATGATTTTGTTTTTGTGAATCTATCCAAGCGATCAAGTTGCCGCTCAACAACATTGTCATATTTGGATGATTCAAGAAAAATGACATCTCTAGATACAACAAACTTTTTATTTACTTCATCATAGAGACGGTATGCTTTGGAGGTGTTTGAATACCCCAGGAAGATACACTTACGACTTCTAGCACCAAGTTTGTTTCTATGCACCTTTGGTATCAAAGCATAACAGGTGGAACCAAAGATCCTGAGATGTTTTACCGAAGGAACATGTCCATACCACAATTCATAAGGAGTCTTGTTTCTTATAGCATTAGATGGACATCTATTCTTTATATATGCAGCACATAGAACAGCATCAGCCCAAAACATTATCTTTACATTTTTGAAGAAAAGCATGGATTGTACCATATTCAAGATTGTTCTATTCATTCTTTCAGCTACACGATTCTGTTGGGGATTATAAGGCACAGTTGTTTGATGTTTGATCCCATGTTGGCGAAGATAGTTTTCAAATTCATTTGATGTATATTCTTTTCCATTATCAGTGTGAATAGACCCAATATGAGATTGTGCATCATTTTCAATCCACTTATGAAAATTTTTGAATGTTTGAAAAGCATCAGATTTGTTCTTCAATAAATAAACCCAACACATTCTGGTGTAATCATCAATAAATGTCATGATATATTTATTTCCATTTGCAGAAGGAACAGGCATTGGACCACATAAATCTGAATGAATGAGTTCAAGCTTCCTATGTGCTCTTGAATGTGAATCATGAAAAGACTATTTGCTATGCTTTCCTAGAATGCAAGCATCACATTGCTTATGTTTCCTAGGAATTGTAGGCAAACCAGCAACACCATTTTTCTTCAATAAGCGGAGACTGTCATAGTTTAAATGTCCAAATCTAGCATGCCATAATAAACTTGATGGAAGTGTACCTTCTTCATGATGAGAAATATATGAGAAATGTTGTGCATGAGCAGAGGTTCCTTGCAGTTTGAGAAGTATTTCTTCTTCTATTCCCCTCATGACAAGTGAGTGGTTAGATGCTTTCCTTACCTCAAGCTTGCCATCAAACATATGAATGGAGTGAACTTGCTGGCGGATGTGGACCAAGGACAGCAAGTTTCTCTTGAGCTGTGGGAGATATAGAACATGATCCAGAAGAAAGTCTGGAAGACCAGGTAGTTTAAGCCTGATTGTGCCAAGCCCTGATGGCTTGATTTTTGACTGATCTACAAAGTATACTGCTCCATCAACATTGTCAGTGAAATCTTCAAAAAAATCTTTTCTATGAGTCATATGACAGGTTTCTCCTGAATCAAGCAACCAATCATTTTTTCGAAGAAGCAAGTGAAGAATTAAACAAATCTTCATTTACTCCAATGTTACATTGTGCCTCAATATAGTGAGCGGATTCAGGTGCTTTACCTTTGTCTGTATCATCAGTTTTACCTTTCTGTTGGTTTCTTTTCTGCTCAATTTTGTCCCATGGTAGCTTGCATGTAGAAGCATCATGTGATCCATTTCATTTGCAGCGAATGCAATGCAGATCTGCTTTTTCTGCTTGAGAATGTCTACCCCCCCTGCCTCTGAAATATCTTCCTCTTCCTCTTCGTCCACCTCTTCCTCTTGTAGAATCTTGAGCATGATGCTTTTCTTTATGAGCAAGGCAAACAATCTCTTCAGAAGATTCAGGAACTGTCTTCTTTCCAAAGGCTTTCTCTCTTTCAGCCAACTTTTTCACAAGAGAATCAAAGGTTATATCTTTAAGATTTCCATTCGCTTGTAGAGACTCAAGATAATTGGAGTAAGTATGATAGAGTGCCTTGAGAAAAGCAATAAGAGGGATATCCATCTCAACCTTAGTGGATTTAATATCATGCATTATAGACTTTACTTCAGATGCAAGAGCAAGAGGATAATTATTTTTCAGTTCAAGAGTGAAGAGTTTAATCATGAGCTGAACAACTTCAAGTGCAGAATGTGAGTCATAGAGTTCTTTCAGCTTTTGTAAAGCTTTAAAGGCAGTTGAATATGATGAAATATGGCGACTTACTTCTTCATTTATAGATGCTGCGATTAATGCATAGGCTTTGATGTTCTTGTTTTCCCAAATGACGAGCTCTTTGTCTGATGTAGGCTGCACTGGGTCATTTTCTCCTTCTCTGACACAGACTACTTTCCACAACTCATTGAAGATGAGGGTGTGTTTTATCATCCGGGACCATTCAGGATAGTTCTCCTTGCCAGTGAGAACTATTCCTACCATAGAGATGATTGAATGCATTCTGTGAAAAAAAAATAACTTCTGCTGATAGAATAATACTGGCAAAAAGAATGTGCTTTTGTGGAGAAAAAAACTTTTGCTGCTAAAAGAATGATTCTGATTCTGCTACGCCATTTATATATTATTGACTATTGAAATGAATGCTGATAACATGCTACCACTCGTGCTATTAACTTTATTCAATTTTACAAGTTCTTAAGTTCCTGTTTTATGACTTTGACCCATTCCTAATTTCCAATCTCATTTTTAGAAGTATACGGACTTGAAAGCGTGGGCATAGTCAATGGGGCTTCGTTGATTGGTAGCGTGGGGATTCGTAACCATGGGCATTTTAAAAATTGCAGGCTTCAAACATGTTGCACGCCCAGCTAGATGCCGTGGTGGCCGCAATGGCAGACCTCGACTTCTTGTAGGTTAAATTAGCAATCAACGAAACAGGCTGGCTAACCGCACCGCACCATATATCACAGCATATATATGTCACATAAAAATTGAGCGTAGTCTTTAGCCGCATTCGATACCATGTCAGTTCATACCATTCATCCAATCTTTAGCCACATTCGATACCAAGCTTTTCACAAAATTTGAGTCAGAAAACCTCTCTTTTCTGCTCATGAGCTATTGCCCCGGAGGGGACCTCAATACGCTCATGAAAAGGCAGAAGAACAGAAGGTTTTCTGAGTCTGCTGCTAGATTCTATGCAGCAGAAGTTGTGCTTGCACTAGAGTATTTGCACCAGCATGGAATTTTGTACAGAGACTTGAAACCTGAAAACATATTGCTTCAAGCAGATGGGCATATCATGATCACTGATTTCGATCTCTCACTCATCATCAACAATCCACGAGGAGATTGTAAGACAAAGCAGCATTGTATACATTATAAATTCAATACAAGCAGTGTTGTATACATTATATATCCAATAGTTGAACCGACAGCGTCCAAGGCATATACAAACAGCATGTTCAAAACATAAACAATGCATATACAAACACCGTTACCAGCTTTAGTGCACTGCGCATTCAGAACGATGATACCACACTCTTTATCAGGCAGCGTTCAACAGTCTAGCTGCGTCCTCCACAATGGAGATTTGCATCACCGGAATGGCACCAAAATCTGGATTCACGTCTCAAAAACCTTCCCAACTGGTAAGAGGATGAAAACCCTGGATCAGGCAGCGTTCAGCAATCTTTTCGATGGCGTTTTCGCTGTTCATGGAGTCTCTCAGAACGGTGAGAGCGTTAGGTGAGAGAACGTTAGGTGAGAGAGCGTCAGGGCAGCACAGGCGTGGCAGAGACGCAAGACAGAGGCAGCGCTCAGGACAAAGCGGTGCTCACGACAGAGTAATCAGGTGAATGCAATGCAATGGAGGCAGAGCATTTCAGGACAAAGGCAGTGGCAGGGAGTTACGACTATTTTAGGACTGGCTCTGATACCATGTCAGACCAGGAGTAACTCCAGACTTGGCAGAAAAACTGATTCATCTATTTCATTAGGTAGCTATTGTTATATACATGAATGTGACTGATCAGTTCATCTTCTTGATGACTGTTCACATTCCAAATTCACCCAATCGTAGAGGATTAGGTGTCAACATTATTTTCTAATGTCTTTTCATTTGTTAAATCTTGTGACAGGTGCCAAAGATTTGAAGGGAAACAATAGTTGAAGTCCCTACCCTTAAAACCAATACACGTAAAAGGACCTTTTCAGCAGTGGGGCTTGGATTTCATTGGAGAGATCAATCCACATTCCAATGGCCAGCACAGATGGATATTAGTAGCCACTAATTATTTTACTAAGTGGATTGAAGCAATCCCTACCAGAAAGGTTGATCATAATGTGGTCATGAAGTTTTTGACAGAAAATATCTTTAACAAATTTGGTTGTCCACATAAATTAGTCACAGATAATGCAGCAGCCTTCAGGGCAAAAGAATTGGTGGAAATGTGTGATTCAATGGGTATTAAATTGGTTCATTCCACCTCATACTATCCTCAAGGAAATGGCCTAGCAGAATCCTCTAACAAAAGCCTGATAAGAATAATTAAAAAGCTGTTGGGAGACAATAAAAAGAATTGGGATTCCAAGCCCAGGTATGCATTGTCAGCTGACAGAGTGACCATTAAGAAATCCACAGGGAATTCTCCATTCAAGCTGGTATATGGCTCTGAAGTTGTATTCCCAATTCAGTTAATTCTCCCTATGGCAAAGTTCCTGCAAGAAGAACAGAATGAGGAGGAAGACATGGCAAAAAGGATCACTGACTTGGCAGAGGTACATCAAATCAGAGAACAGCTGGTTGAAAAGTCTCCAGCACATTAGAAGAAGATCAAGGATGCTTTTGACAGAAGGACAAAAATAGATAATTTTCAGGTTGGAGACATGGTCCTTAAATGGGATGCACTGAAAGAAAAGAAAGGCAACCACGGGAAGTTCAATGCTTTCTGGACAGGGCCTTTTATCATTTCTCATATTCAAGGGAACAATACCTTCATGTTGAAAAGTATGGGAGGAGAAGCAATTTTTGATGGCCCAATTAATGGGCGTTTTCTGAAAATTTATGTGAGTTAAGGTCCTTTGGCCTTAAAGTTGTAATTTTTTTTTTTTATTAGTTTAGTGTAAGCAAAGTAGACTCCATGCCCAATGGAACAATAGGAAATTTTGCTAATTTTTTTTTCACAAGAAAGGCATTGATCTACAAGTTCTTGAGACCTCATAGGGAGGATCTCATCCCCAGAAGGAGCCAGTGTTAGCTCTGCTACGTGCGTGGACATTTCAAGAGTCGGATGCAGGCCTAGCCGTGTTACTGTTGTAAGAAGAAAATCCATATCGATCATCCTCCTCATTCCTCTCACTCTGCTCACACTCTCATAGCCCCCGCCATCTCTAATTCTCCTCCAAAACTCGGCATTCACCTCTATTTCCTCAAGCCCCGAAACACTTAGTCCAAAGTCACACGGCACCACCACCTGACCGCGCTCCTACTCCAACTGATCCTCACCATATAACCTGCAGCATTTGATCTATTCCTTTAGCAATCTAACGGTCTCCGCTACTTTCCCCGCTCCTTAACATGTTTACACCTTCCACTGTCTGACCGTTCCTGCCATGTGATCCGACGTTATCCGCTCCTCTCACACCCGTGAACCGCACACGTGTTAATGCACAATAAAGCGGTTTCTATCAATCCCATCCGCCACGCATCTTCTCCTGAGTGGAATCGCTACCCCGCGTACGATTACCGCTTGCCTCCCATCAGCGGTGCAATCAATACCACCCGCCACTCAAAACCACTGTTCCCGCTCGTTAAAACCCCATGCATCTTATCCGCCCGATAGCCATTGGATATGTCCGCCTGAGATCCAATAGCTCACGATTGTCTGATCATATTTTTCCTGATAGCTCCTACAAATCAATCTCTGCCATCCATCTGCAAGATCCGACGGCTCACAATCATTTGTGCCTCTGTTTCCTCCTGATGCCTCCCGCCGAGAGATCTCCATCATCCATCTGTTCCATCCAATGGCCAGTATTGATCTCCTGACCAGATCATCCACCCGCCATGCAATCCTCACCCCTGGTCATGTCGTGCACCTAAAGGACAGAAGCAGCCATCTATCAGTGTCTGGTGCATTACTACTTCAACTACTGCATTCAACGCATTGTGTACCTGAGAGGAAGAAGGACGACGCCAAAGAAGAAACTCACACTCAGCAGTTAAGGAATTACATCCTTTACGACACTCCACCTGCTCGAGGAGTATAACAGAGTACCAGAGAATGTCAAATTCATTCATTGAAGCAGCAGACTATAGCAGAGGCCCATTTTAGATAGTTAATGTGGTTGGTGGTCCATTATGACCCCTCCACGCATAGAACAGTGGAATATATTTGTAAACAAACTCTATATATACCCAGAATAGAGATGCAATCTGGGTTTATGGTCGTTGTTTTGATGTAAGGTTCAACTTCTGGAGACTGCAACTACTTTGATACTTGCAGCGTCTGGTCTTCATTTTCAGTTAATACAAGCTTCTTTTGTTGTTAATTTCTCACTTTCCATTTCTTCTCTGTTCTAGGTTGTGCCTGTTATGCATTTATTCATGCGCTCTTGATATTTAGAATTAGAGGGGCTGTCATCCCACCTCTGTGTTGAAGTCTAGTATGTATCATTGAATGTGTTATGCAGGTTTCTGTTTACTTAGTGCCAGAGAGTTGTCATCTTGTCTGTGCATCAGGAAATAAATTTGTAGACCTCTTTACTGGTTGCAGCCGACCATCACATGGTCTTGTGCATCTGCTGGTGTGGTCAGTATTCTCCATGTACACCTAATCCTCAAACTGTGAGTAATTGGTGGTCTAAATCCTTGTAGTCTGGGGGTGTTCACCCATGTCTGGAGTTAAGCATAGTAGAAGCGGTTATCTGGCTTGAACAAGCATCATTCCTTCCATTTATCCATTTCCAACATTTTTTTGAGTTTGTAATGTTCCCGAGCATCTCTAAGATACAACCTAAGAGACTTTATTGGGGTGATAACAAGTGCGAAAATGTCTATATGAAGAGAACAACTCATTTTCACAAAGATTGCCAAACCAAAACTTCCCTTTTCCTGGCAAGTGATAACTCGCATGCCCGAAGATGACACTTGCTATATAAAGATAAAAGTGTGAACGAATCTTAGGATTGAAGAAGGGAGCTTGAAATCATAATCTTACCAATAAGTGACTAAGGAATGACCTATCACAGGATCCATAGTAGGCTCCAAAATTTGAGTGTAGGCCAAAGTTTTGGAGGGTGTTGTAGCCGCTACAATAAGACCTTTTAGTTTGAGAATCTTTTGATATTTCTTTTGAAATTGTGGAGTTTCCTCCTTAAGGGCAAAGGTTTGATTGTGCATCTCTCTTCCTTGAAAATCCATTTGAACAATCCCGTAAGGGAAGGATCTAAGTATAAGTTGGGCATGGCCAATATTCCTGTGGAGGCCAACCGATGGACCCCTCCAAAAGGGGATCCCTGTGCTTTTCCTTTTTTTGGAAACATTGGTATCCTCTTGATGGACACTTTGAATATTCCTGGATTGAATGTTGGACTACCAGTTTGGCTGTGGTCCACTCCGAATATTCCAAATGTTCTTTAAGCTTCTCAGATGAATGCTTTATTTCAAGGGCATCAAATGGGTGTTAATTGTTCATCTTCTTCACAAGAGAAATCTAGGCTTCCTTCTTCTCAACCATCTTGTAATAAGAAATCTAAAAAGAAGAGAACAAGAAAGAATAAGAAGAAGAATAGTTATATCCATGAATCATCACCTACCTCTGCTAGTCATGTTGGAGATGAGCCTTCAGCGGTTTCAAGTCACGTTGGGGGCATAAGTATAGTCACTGGAAGTCATACTAGCAATTGGTCACCTACCGCTATGATTCATATTTCTGTTGACTCTCCTTCTTTGTGAGTAGCACTGGGGGCACAATTCCTATCTCTCTCGGGAAAGAGTCACTAAACTCTTCAAGTCATGTTGGAGACTCTCCACCAACCACTTCTAGTCATGTTGGGGGGATGAAATTTGATTAGAAACTTAGGCGTAGAAGATTTAAACTTAATTTCCATTTTAAAATATGTAAGGGATACCATCTTAGTCATTTTTGCCCTGGTATTTTAGTGGTACAAAGGTTATGGTCTGAGTCTGAAGGTTCTTCTACTTTTGAATCTATTTTGGTTTCTCAACAATCTAGTCAGCCATTGTTTGATGAATTGGCCGAGCCAATGTAATCTTTGGTCGATTCCACTCCTATTTTGGGGGTGAAGCGCCTAACAACAGAGTCTTCTTGATTTCTAGTACATGGTCTTCTAGTCTAGGGTGCATTCTAGTCTCTTCGAGTGTACCCCCTCCAAGTTCGAGGAGTGTCTCCTTTGATTGGGATAATCTTGTTGAGCCTTGTCTTCCTTCTGCTACACCTTTCCAAATATGGGTTATAATTAATTCCACAAATGTCTATCAATGTATGGTGGATGAACAATCCTCAACAAGTATTATATCCTCCTTGACTTGGAAATATTTGGGTTCTCCAAAGTTGTTGGTAGTTGATTGTCAGTTGTCAGCCTATGATAGAAGACCTGGTGTATCTATGGGTGTTCTTCCTCAAGTTCCTATTACTTTAGGTGGGAAGACTTTCTTAATTGATATGGTGGTGGTTGATCACCCATTAGATTTTAATATGTTACTTGGGCGTGATTATGTCTATGTTATGAATGTTGTGGTGTCTTCACTCTTTCGAGTGATGTATTTTCCTCATAACAGAAGTATTGTCACTATTGATCAACTTGCATCTAATAATCACCCTCTTAATTCAAATTTAGTTCAGAATACCCCTTGGTATGTTCCAAGTGTTCAAGTAGACTCTTCCCCGCCATGGGTGAACTATGTGGCATTATATCCTCAATGCTCAATTTCTTCTGAGAAGGATCCTTTGAACTATTATTTTCCTTCTCAAGACTTGGTCTCTGCAGTTGATCGACTGATTTATCCTATGGGGGCATGGGACCCCCTTATTCCATCTTTTGATCCTTGTAGTTCTCATGATTTCTTGGAATTTGAGTTTCCTTCTTGAGAGGAATTTTTTGAAGCCATGAGTTTCAGCTACCAAAGGAGTCCTTGGCCTGAGTCCCACAAGGGGCTTGTCCTGAAGAACTATTATACATAAGCCGCAAGGCTACATGGTTCCATGTACCATATTTTATATATAAGGTACGTATTTTCAAGTTTTGTATTCTATAACACAAGATTTTATCTGAAGTTTATGGGATGTATTAACTTCTTGCCTAGTGTTCCTATTTATGTCTACAGAACTTTGAAGACTTATCCTTTGGACATTTTTATGGTTGATCCGCTCTAACAGGTATTGGTTCTTGAAACTGGAATATAGGTTAGGTTTCACACCTGCATTGTGTTTTTATCAATTTCCTTTTCCATTTTGGCCTTAGGATCGACCCCACCAAGATGTGACATAGGACCTTTTCATTTCTTACAAGTGTCATAACTTGTGTGGTAGAGCATACCTTATCATGGGTGCCCTAGATAGTACCTTTTTTTCACTTGGTACCCATGTTGAACGTTTGTTCTTAGGCTTGGGATTCCTCTTTAGTCCCGCCATGACTTTGTGATGAAGCCTCATTCCTCTTCTTCTTCGCTATCATTTTGGATTTATAACCTAGAGGCTCCCATGTGTTAAATTGTACTATTGCATTGCATATTGACTACTTTTACCCTTTTGGCTCTAAGCCAGCTTCATTTGGACTCATGTATAGGCCACTTTTGACCATGACCTTTCTGCAAGTTCAAAACATGCATTCATTAGCCTCTGTGACTTAATACCCTTTATCCATGGAAAGAACATTCCTTTGATTGTTGACAACCGGTATTCACCACCTTACATTGAGCATAGGAATGTTCCAGCCCTAGGAACTAGTGCATTTTCTTTTAACACTCATTCTTTCCATTGTATTATAGGCATTCTTTTATTTATTTTCAAGCTTTAAAATATGAAAAAGACAACAAACAAAAAATTATATATTCCAAAAAGAGTAGGAATGAGACATTTACTTCCATATTTGATGGTAGCAAGAGTCAGTTATGTCGCCCTTGAACAAAGCACTCAAAGTATGTATTTTCTCCATTGGGATGGAACTTAGTTCGACTTTAGGAGAGGCATAACCTTGTTCTTCAGTCAACGCTCCTCCAGTAGGTTATCTCTTCCAATCATATGGAGAGTTTATTATTGCCTCCTGCATTGCAAACTTATACAAAGTTATTTATGTCGTCATAGAGACACATATGAGTCGTGCTTTTTTTCAAGGGAATTCAACCTATGTCGACCATTCTGCGGTGTCTCATGACTCATTTTCAGTCCGCTATACCTGGTCTGTCAAGTTATCTTCATTATCACATCAGTTATTTGGTCCTTTGCTTTTGTTGGTTAAGAAGGTCTCCATTGACTTCTTATTCGTAGGTCAGCTCTTATCGACTATGAAAAATTGTTCTCACAGTAGGCCTAGAGTCACACCTTGGCCCTATTTACATCATTGATAGGTGACTTTATGCTCATCATTGATCAGTATCATGGGTATTTGACTGAGTGGTTTCCCTTGTGTTCGACATCAGCTTACATTATCGCACGTTTGGATTCGTGCAGTACCTTGGTTTCCATTTGACCCTATTGGTGGATTCCTCGCCTCTATGTCAACTCTCATTATTGGTTGGTTCAGAGGGTTTCTGTCGTGCACTAGCCACATCTTGTGTATGCTAGAAACGTATTTCGGAATGGTTACTTCATCTCTTTTCATCTGAGTTCTTCCAAATTATTGGCCTGCGGGTTACACTCACGTTGGTTAATGTGGGATGCCTTAATGCCTTCCTTCTAAAAAATCTTTTCCCATCGACTCCAACTCATTACTTTGGGAACAAGATCTCGAGTCTTTTTTTTAGTACCTTAGGGTTTGCAATCATCAGTGGTAGACTCCTTCACTATTGATAGTGAGAATACATCAATGTCTCTTGATTGATAGATTCTCTCAAGTGTTTGACTTCAACACATTTATTCACACTTGTTAGATTGTACTGGGGTACCTTGACTCTCATCATCATTATCGATGAGTTGTCTTGCATTTGTTAATGGTATACATCAATGACTAGTAATCAAACGATTTTTCACATGGTCAACTTTAGCTCATTTATTCCCATAGTGTATAAATGTACCATTTGTGGTCGGTGAAGACCTTGGGTTGTGTCAACATCTTAGTTCATTTGTCAACTCCTTCAGCGTTCTGCCATTGTTACTAGCCACCCTTATATGTTGTAGCTCATCTCAATAATATTCTATATGTTGACACCCGATTTTATGTAGTACCACTATTCCTCCTATATGACATGGTACTCTTATGAGGATCAGTTATGCAACATTAGTGATCACAAATTCTTTGAGCATCATTGATCATATTTTCTTCTATATGTGATATTGAGACATAGCTTTGTTATGTTCCTTTGTGGTTATGATCAGATGATCCATTATTTATTCTTCAGTCTTCTTTGTAAACTTATGTATACATGATGGATCCGCTTTGTACTTGATCAGCAAACATGCTTTACTATCTCTAAGCATATGTATTCCCACCTCAAACATGAGTCTTCTTTATGATTCCTTCTACAGGAATTCAGTGGGTTGGAATCTGGTGATGTCCTCTCAGGTCCTCAAATGATCTCTCTTTGTACTTAATACATTTCTGTCATCATCTACCCCTTCTAACCTCATATATTAGGGGGCATCTGTTATAGCATCATTCAACACTCTTGTAGTTCTAATGCTTTGATATGGCCTTGAGCAGTGCTTTCCCATTCAGACTTGATCATTTATTAAAAAACAATATTTTCAATTCCATACACACGAGTACCATAATACAGAACTTGTGTACATAATTTAAAATATGAAAAAATAAAAATATTTCCTATTTCTAGCATAGGGTTTATGGGTTTCACTAAAAGCCCACCTACAAGAGCTTGTGGCCTAGCTGAATCAACTAATTTCTAGTGGTATTTATACACCTCATGGGAAGGCCTAAATCATGGAAGGAGATAGGATATCGACATTATAGTCCTTTTTGTCCCCAGATCAAGTTTGATTTTCCCTGTGCCTCCTGCACTCCCAGTCATAGGAAACCCTTGTTTCCTTGTAGAGATGTTCATCTTCCATTATATGACATCCTTTTGCACATGCTTGAGAGGTGATATTTGAGGCTTGGGTTGGATGGATCCAGAGGAAGGTTTCGTTGGTGCCATGGTCGGATCAGGTTGTATTCTTCCACTACTATTTGTTGATATCAATAAAGAAGCTTTGTCTTGTTCCTGATATGTTATGATCTCATGTTTTTTATGATTCATGTCTAATATATCATTATTTATATATTTATGCTTGATGATCTAACATGTTTATTATGCACACACTTTGAATTATTTTCTATGTATATGCTTCTCTGAATTGTGTTGCAGGTAAAATCACTTTGGGAGAAGTAGAGGGTTTGGACCCTACGATATCGACATCAAACATAGGACCTATAGCTACTCTTCTAAAACCCAAATTTAGTATTTTACATAGTTTTCTTACTTGAATGCATGCTTCTTGTTGATAGTCAACCTTCGATCTGTTGAGGTTGTCAACCATTACCTTGGGGAATTTTTTCCCACCAACAAGAGCATAATCTATGTACCATATAATAATGAATTGAAGAGGCTTATAATGAAAGAGTTTCATGAAAAACCATATTCCAGCCACCTGGGATACCAAAAGACTCTCACAACCATCAAGAAGTTTAATATTGGCCTAATTTCAAAAAGGAGGTGGTTAAGTTTTTTGAAAATGTAAAGAATGTTAACATGTGATGGTTGAATGTAAACATCAAACAGGCTTATTGCATCCCATTCCCATTCTAAAATGGAAGTGGGAAGTGATCTCCATAGACTTCATGACTGCATTTCCAAGAACCTCAAAACAATCGTGATGCAATTATGGTGGTGATTGACAAGTTGAGCAAGGTAGCTCACTTTGTAGAAGTTAAATCCACCAATTTAGTGAGTGAAGTAGCTCAAATATTCATAAAGGAGATTGTGAAGTTGTATGGAGTTCCCAAGAAAATTATTTCAGATCGAGATGCCAAGTTCACTTCCAAGTTTGTGAAGGAACTATTTGCAGGATTGGGGACAAAATTGGCTTTTAATATAGCTTATCATCCACAGATAGATGGGAAAACAAAGTGGACAAATAGAATCCTAGAAGACATGTTGATGATTTATGTAATGCACCAGCAAAAGAAGTGGGAAGAGTATCTTCCACTTGTAGAGTTTGCATACAAAAATGGGTATCAGGAGTCTTTAAAGATGAGCCCATTTGAGGCATTGTATGGAAGGAGTTGTAATACTCCTATCAGCTGGAGTGATCCAATAAATAGGGTCCTTAGTGGACTTGATATGATAAAATAGATGGAGAAACAAATGCAGATCATTAAGTATAATTTAAAGGTGGCATAGGACAGGCAAAAGAGCTATGTGGATCAGCATAGGGTGCACAAGGAATTCCAAGTTGGGGAACATGTTTACTTGAGAATCAAACCCAAGAAAAGTTCGAATTTGGTACCATGGTTTTGTGGGCATTTTGAGATACTTGAAAGGGTAGGACCAATGGCCTATTGGCTAGCCTTACCTCCATCAGTTAAAATCCATGATGTTTTCCACATTTCTTTGCTTAAGAGATATGTGCAATATTCTAGTCATGTGTTTGATTGGTTTGTGCTATAGGTGGAACGAAAGGGATAATTCCATCCAAATGCACTATGCATTCTAGACTGAATGAGCCTCATGTTCTAGAATCGTGTAATAGAGAAAGTCAAGGTGCAATGGAGGCACTTTGGGCCTAAGGAATCCACGTGGAAAATGGATGATTCAATGAGAGAAGCATATCCTTTTTTGTTCATTGGTTGAAGCAAATGTAGATAATTGTAAATATTGTATAGATTTGTTTATATAAAGCTCCACAAATCATATGTGTTTATCTTTAAGCATGTTTTGGTGTTGAAAATGGAATAACATCACCGAGGATAGTGTTCCCCCAAGGGGGAGGGGTTAGTGATAGCCCCAATTAATCTACCTTTATGTATGCAATGTAAACACTTTGATAAAAATAAAATGGGATGAGTAATGGGACATAAATTCTAGATGGATGGGGTGATTACTTATTGGAATATTACTTGTTGTGATGATTACTTGTTGGAAATAATATTAATGTACAAAAAATTCAAATGAGGAATGTCAGGCTGTCAACTGGTAAGACATTTTGGCCATTTACTATATTAATTAAAAAAAAAAAAATACATTTAAAAATAACCTGGGAAACAACTGGACAAGTGGCACACTTCACATTAGCTACCAAGATCTTGTTGGCATGAGCTACTACTAAGAGGAAGCAAGAAATAGAAATTAAACTACTGAAAAGGAGGCAACTAAATAGGGAATTTGAAAGGTGAAGGGAATTTGAATAGTCAAGAGGAT
Organism: Pinus tabuliformis; assembly: GCA_031772625.1. Taxonomy (NCBI): domain Eukaryota; kingdom Viridiplantae; phylum Streptophyta; class Pinopsida; order Pinales; family Pinaceae; genus Pinus; species Pinus tabuliformis. The sequence continues at coordinate 313,237,120 of CM062816.1, read as the reverse complement.
GAATTTGAATGGATGAGAGTAAAAAAAGAAAAAAAGAAGGAAAGATAGTAGGGAAAAGAAGAGCGCATGAAGCAAGAGAAAAAGAGGAAATCAAATGTCAAGAAAAGAGTTGAACTATAAACATGCATGATTTTTCAGTTGGAAAAGGAGAGGGAAGAAATTACCAAGTGACAAATTTATTGTCACTCGAGTCCTCGTTGGCTTGGAGGGTGTAGATGGTGTTTCTCAAGAAATACCTAAGGGCTAGGATGGAGGAACTGATCCTGGAAAATTCTTGGAGGATTTTTGAAAGTTTATTTGTTGTATGTTGATTTTACTATGAGTTCTAGAATCCCTAACTTGAGTGGAACCACAATGTTGTGTTTTGAAGGGTGGAAACAGTTGGTCTCTAGAATCCCTATGCATTTTGTTGATTTCAATTCAATTGATGGGTGGATATGGATGAATCTTTGGAGTCCGTGTTTTAATTAATGGATATGCTTAATCTTTGAAGAAAAAGATTCCTCAACCTCTAGAATCTGGCTGGTGGGTGACAGCTACAAGTGAGACTTGGTTCTAGTTGTCTATGGTTGGGTAGAGAGTCATATTCCCAAACTTAGTTTCCCATTAGTTTCGAGACAATTGTCTCTCCTGTTCTCAAGAAATCAAGAATGTGTGTGTGTGTGTGCTTGTTTTCATTACTAGTCTTAAATGATGTTTTTTGATGGTATGATATATGATTTCATTGTATATGTGATTGGCCAATGTGTTGTTGTCACTATGTAAAAGGTGTTGGAACAACATGTGGATATAATGATTATGTTCATGCAATAACTAGCACATAAATATTTATTATTATAGAGAAATGATTTTGTTTTAATTAAAGTTTTATGTGTGTTTACTGTGTATAAATTGCAGGCTATATGAAGATGTGAAAGCATGAATACATGAGATGCATGGTTTTACACTAACATCCAAGATGTAGGGATTATTTTACTTTGATGATTGGTGGGCTCTAGTATTGCAGCAATGATGCTGCAACTCCTAGGACTCCCTTCTTTACTTTTATCAACCCGGTAGTTTGTAACAAACTTGGAAGCGACGGTGCTATATACACAAGTACTAGCTCTTGCCGCGGTTGTCACTTGATCAGTTGGCACAAGTCCGCTAGGAGCTTAAGCCAACTTCTATGAGCTCTTAGAAGAAGCTTTTAACTATGATGGATGAAAGCTAACTCAAAGGAGGCTAATCTACTTGCATAAAGAAGCTGAAAGCTGAAAGGAAATGCAAACCCTAGCAAACCCTAGTTTTACCGACTAACCCTACTGGTGCAAGAAAAGAGATGAAAGCCGCTAAAATGGATGCCATTGAATCTTGGAAATGTAAAATGCATGTGACTAAGCTACTTCTGAAGTGAAAAAAAAAAAAAAAAAAAAACAAACAAATAAACAAACAAACATATTTTTGTATTTTTGAGTAATTTTGCAGAATTATTATGCATGTGCTTTAACTGTTTTTTATCATGCAGAGGTTGATTGGCGAAAGGGAATGGAGTGGATGCTTGCAAGAGGTTGGGATGGTGAGAAGAGGGCCTAAGGGGTCCCTAACATCCTTCCAGAGAGTTTCACAGTGATCAGATCTCAAAAAACTGCTCACATGAACTTCTACAGGAAGTCTGCAGGGGTTCTACAAGATGTTCTACAGGAAGTCCTACAGGAATAGCCGAAAGAGGATTTTAGAGGATTGATGGAGAAAAGATGGTAGGGAAGTGGAAATTAAGGGTGGATAAGGTTTTTAAGAGGTGTGGGACCTGGTAAATGAAGCTCAAGAGTGATGAAGATAGTTGGATTTTCTCAAGGATGGAGAAAGCAATGTTGCACAAAAATATAGAAATTAGGGTGTTGTGGGGAAAAATGCCTATTTAGGACGATCCTATCCACCTAAGGTGTGACAGCGCCTTAGCAACAAAAATAATACAGCTATCATGATTTCTTCCTTTATGAAATATGAAAGAGAGGAAATCAGCAGACTTACCGTTGTCTTCCGGTTGTCCCTCGAGCTAGATCCTCTTCTCTTTGTGTGTCCACAACTACTTGCCTCCTCGCTTGATCAAGAGAACAGCTACTTGAATCCCACGAGATCACAAGAGAACAGCTACCTGTGACAAGAGAACAGCTACTTGCAACAAGAGAAGAACACAATACAAAGGCAAATATACATATTAATAAATGATTCAGGATTAGAAGTAAATCAAATATACTAATGCAATCATACAAAATACACCAGCATATAGGAAAGAATCAAGATAGCTTTATTGAAAGTAACAGGGTTCAGGAAGAGATACAACCCATGGGGCTCCAATCCAGCATCTCCTTCCCAGCAGAATGGAATTCCCTCTTCAGCTCCTTTCAAAGCATAACACACCCAATGTTTCTAGCCACAAACCAACAGCAATTCTTTGCAAATACCAAATTCCAGCCTCCCCAGACCTCATGAGAGAGATCTATATATAGGAGTTTTGGAGAGAGGATGAGTCAGCTTGAGGCTGGTATGAAGCTGACTAGTGTCCTCTCCCACTTCAGTTCTTGAGTCCACTTGGAGGTTCTTGCTTCCACTTGGAGATTTGGAACCTCTTACTCATCACCAGTCGAATTCCCTGATCCAAGTGTCATTTTGGAAGCTTCCTGGGCATTGACACCTTGAGGAATGACTCTGCCACTTGTCCAAACTCGCTCAGCGCAGGTAGCCTTCTTTGCAGTTGACATTCAACGTAGGTAGACAGTGGAGCAGTTGACATTCAGCGCAGATGCTCAGTGGAGCAGTTGACATGATCCAGAATTGCCTTGTTTTGAGTGTTTTCAGGTGGAGAACTTTTGTGAATTGCTGTGGTTTGCTGGCCTTGTTCCTCTAGGGGTAGGAACAACATGTTTAGGGACTTTGGATCCCTTGATTATTGACATTTCATGCTCAGTGATGCAAGGCACAAAAATGTCTATAACAGTTGCCCCCTAAAGTATGAGGCCGTTTATCGGGTGAAATGCTTTATCCAGGAGGGTCTGAAGTTCATCCATCTGCTGGGAGGAGACCTGTAATAAAATACAATACAATACATTATGATTCATACTGCTTTCACGATCTAGCTGAGGTGGGCATTCCCATGCTCAGCTTTATAAATTTATTTTTGTACATAGAACAAACGATCGTCTGATGGTAGACTGATAATTTTGGTGAAATTATCATCCTTTGAATAGGATGATCATCTGCTGCAATGCTGTACATATCAAATGTCTTTATTTTTCCTGAATATATATCGCAGCCCGGATGGATGAAACTAGATCCGGGTTCTTCAAACTCGTTCGATCTTCACTCTAAGTACAAGTCGATCCATGTGAGAATTGCGCTGAAGTCGAACATGGAAAGACATCGCTTGATTACCGGTCAATGATGTAAACCGTTAACAAGCGCGAGAGGAATCACCGATAATGATAATGACCCTCAAGGTACTGCAGTACAATTCACGTGGTGTGAATAAAGGACTTGGTGTCGAACACCACGCAAAATCTTCTGGTCGAAGGTCATTGATGTATACCTGTCGCCGGAAGTGAGAAACTTGCCATTGAGGCATGCAAGCTTCAAAGTACTGAAGGGGGTGTTCCTAGATCAACTCCTTGGATAATGAGCTGATGTCGACAAGGAGCGATCCGTCAAAGGAGGGCCTTAATGAATCCCACATCAGTGACACGGAACGGAGCTAATGATTTTAATGGAGGCGAAAACAATCTGTGACATATGATTCAGGGTGGCGGTCATGAATGGATGAAGGATAATGTATGGCAGTGGATGGGACCCGGTTGACTCTTTCTGAATGACTTCTCTTGAACATATGGCGACACTGATGCGATGGATTGGTAGCATTACCCCAAATATGGATGGTATGGCAAGACCATGGTGATGTGACCGGTGAATGAAACAACCCAACCCGATTGTGGTACGGAGGAAAAGTGTCATGTTCAAGAGCGACCTGCTACCATCAAAGTTTTCTTGATCTTTCCCAATTTTTCCCCAGTCATTGTTGACCAGTACCTCTTTATTTTTGTCAAGCTTGAGGAGGATAACATATGCTTGTTCTATAACCTGCCCTTCGGGCAAGCCCATCGCTATGTTTTAACGAGCCTAGCGATAGGGAAAATCGTTCTCGTCTAAAGACAAGTTTGTCGCTATTTAATAATTTTAACGAGTCTAACGACAAGGATAAATCGGTCCTTTTCATTTTTAGAGAGTCTGAAAAGGTACATAAAGTTAACTCCAAAATTCCTTTTTCGTCATCTAATCCCTTAAGTCCGAAAAAGTATAAAACAATACAGAAGGGATGAGTTTTCGATAACTTTAACGAGCCAAATAAAACAAGCGCTCGACCTTTTTGTGCAATAATCCCTCAGGTCCAAAAATATTAAAATCTAGAGGAGGGATAGCTCTTCCTGTCCTTTTAACGAGCTGGAAGGCCAAAACTCGGCAATCTTTTCATATTTTGCGAGTCAGTTGAAAAGAGCTTAAAGAAGACTCGTCTTTTGAGGAACGAGTGATAAACAGGGATAGCAACTGATTCCAGGTACAGGTTGGAATTTTCCAATCACGGCAGTGTCACAAGGATGGCTAGGTGAAATCACTCTTCGCAGCTGTTCCTCAAAATGGGTAAACAATCATATGGAGGTGAACGATCGGCCAAATGACAAGTGGAGGTGGCAGGTGCAAACACGACCAAGGCTTTTATGGCTGATAAATTACATTCACAGTGGTTATTTACCGGGATAGGTTCATTTTTTAGTTAAAAATGAGCTTAAACTCTGGAGGAAACATTGCTCACTGCTTATATTTATTTTTTAACGAGCATGAAGACCGCGTTAAAACTGCTCGGATCTTGCGTTTATTTTTTAACGAGCATGAACTTTATGCTAAAACTGCTCGATTTACCCAGTCTTTTGATAAGAGTGTCTCATGAAAGATCCCATTTTTTATAGAGCTTGCGCCTTACCAAAGCTATGCTCACTCTCCTTTCTTTATGCAAGTTCGGAAACGGCTAATCCTACGAGTTTAAAGGGTTAGACCTACAGGTTTAAAGGGAGGACCTAAAAATTTAAAAAATAAATAGTCACCCCTTGCTTGCACTCCAAAAGGTTTGCATGCCCCCAGGTATAAAACAGAGTTTCAGGGTTACCTCTACTTACCCTCCGCCAAAACATTTGTTTTAATCGAGAGAGGCTTACCTCTTTCAGGTTACCCAAAGTTTGTCTCATTACTCTTTCAAACAAGACACTTCCTTGGCAATGTCTACCGAAATAGACAAGGGTGAATGACCTTTGTCAAACACGTAACTTTGACAAAAGAATCTTATTCTAGAACAACCCCTCTTCCATCCACGGACGGGGTACGGACTAGTCATATTCTCCCGCGGAAACCTACCCTATACCCAAAGTTTCCCTGCCGAAGCAGGCTAGGATGCATGCCCCCTGGGTTCCGGTCATATCCTCTCGGATTACTCGCGCTCATCAGGAGGACGGACCGTGGGTTGAGACACTTCTTGCATGAATAGACCATTTAGGGATGGCACATGACTATTTGCGATGTGTGATCCGGGAAACGAAAGTTGGTCCACGAGCTTGACCATTCTTCCTTCATGCGGAAAACACATTACTCTAAAGAGTGAGGAGACTACAGCTCCCATGCAATATATATAGTCTCGTCCAAGGAGTAGGTTATAATCCAAGGGTCCTTGAACGACCATCACGTTCATTTGGACGGTCTTCCCTTTCAATGTTATTGGCACATTGGGGAGGATCCCTAAAGGTCAACTGGTTCCTTTATCAAAACCTGATAGATTTCTCATCTAAGGTAAAAGCGCTGGCGAACCAAGTGCTTTCCAAGAAATAGAGGAAAGGATACTCACAGATGCCCCCTCATCAATGATAGTGCCAGCCATTACCATTCTGTATATTTGACAAATAATTCTGAATGGTACACTGGTTGGCAACCGGGGTCTGCCTAGTTGGTTCCAATCAAAGGACACAACCAGGTTGCTTGGTGGTGGGACCGAATATATGGCTGGATAGTACTCTGATGAACTTCCTTCCTGCGACAAAGGAATGGTGGCATTGCCCCCTTTGTCATCAGAGTCAGTGCTGATGAAGAGAATCTGGACGGTGTCATCTTGATTCTCCTCTGTGATGGTGTCATTTGAAGGTGGAGCCTCTGAAGGCAAAACCGGGTCAACTGCCGTATCAACCTTTTGACTTTCGTCAGGCATGGATCTAGACGGTTCTTCTTCAATGACAGGTGCTTCGACTGACCATCTAAGTGGCTCAGCCGGATTCTCAACTAGTGAGGGACTTGGCAAGAGTCTTTGATATCCAGGAGGAAGATTCGCTCGTAAAATCGGGCGATCTTCCATAACTCTTTTTGCCTCGTCTAAGAAGGGACAACGGTGGATGGCGTGATCGCCTTCACACAGTCTGCAGGGAAATTTAACTCTCCCATTCTGTCCTGGAGCTTCACTCCCACTAGTTGACGGTGAGCAGTCGACATGGCTATCAGAGGTCGATGCTCCCGAATTGTGCAAACGGGGGGACCAGTCTCTTAGTATCCGTGGGATACAGGGACAATCTCTATGGAAGTGGTCTCCCCTGCATATGACACATGGCGATTTAGGCCTTACGAGTGCGGTGTGTGGATTTTTGTTAGATGACACTTGTTTGCCCCCAGTCGCCTTAGGCTCCTTCTTCTTCTTTTCTTTCTTCTTCTTCTCCTTCTTCTCCTTAGGAACCCGATTTTTTGATCGACCAGTTCCGTCAAGCGAAGAGGAAGGAGGGGAGGAAGATGAAGTGGAAGGCTGGGAGGCAACTCTTGTCTGATCTAACTGTTGACTCGACTGTTCAGGAGTGGTGGTATTCTGAACGACATTGGTCGAAAAGAACCAAACTGGTAGGCCAATTGTCAGTCCTGGAAGCGACAATGTGGCCATGTGGGGTGCACCAACATCTCCCCAAGAGGAGAAGGGACTAGGATTTCCACCCAAGGGAACTCCTTGGTTGGTGTGCTCCATCTTTTCAACCTAAAAATCAACGCAGGATTAAAGGGTGATTGTTCCGTTTAAAATAAATTGTTAACGACGCTTTTTAGACACAACTTGCTTTTTCAGTTTTTAAGAGTCGAGAAAAAGCTAAAGATGACTCTAGTCTCCTTCGATGTTTTAACGAGCCCGAAGTGACAAATGCTCGGATGGACTTTTTCTGTTATAGAGTCTGAAAAAGGCCAAAAGAAACTTCTCTGGAGATCTAGGCAGAGGGTGTGCCAAACTTTTCGCAAAACCACAGAATACGTTTTACGGTACGGGTGGTCGATTTTCGTGAATGCTGTGTTCACTGCATTGCGATCAGTAGAGCGGCCGACATGGCTTCCTAAGGATAAAAGATATATGCCTATAGGGGTCTCCCAATATATACGCGACGGTACGTGGGAGCACAATCCGTATTAGCGCCACCGACTCTCAGGAGGAATCACCCACCTTCTTCGAGATCGACAATCACTATGTTTAACGACGCCGGAACACGTCTCTAGCCTAGACCTCTATGTTGTGCGTTATGTTACAAAGCGTTGTTAGATTCATTCAGTTTATTTTAGGTTGATCTTTTTAAAGTTTGCCTTTCAAGGTTCACCACGAGATGTATGATACAAATTCCTAAATGCAGTCTAAGATGATAAGCAAGCTTTACAATCTTTCAACTTTGAAAATCCTAGCTACTAAGGGAAAAGAGAGCGATTATCTTTTCTCAAAGAGCAATCAGCACACTCTAATGCACTTTCCCTAAATCCAACATGCAAACTTATCAAATGCAAAATGCACAATGCAGGTGTTTGTTTTCACTTTCTTAGTATAAATGCCTACAAAGAAAGCTTTTTGCACAACTTTGAATTTGCTTTTACAATGATCAAAAAAATAAACAAGTTCACTTTCTTCAAAATCAACAAGGATAGAAGAGATTACAATCACTTTGCGATTTTCGAAATAAAGACTTGTTTTGATACTTTGAAAGAGACAAATTCAAACCAATAAGCAAAAGTAAAACTATAATCAATCTGAACAAACAGCCAATGGACTCTCTTCTAAGATCACTCTCAATCAGATCTGAATCAAAGGCTACAGAAAGACTACTTTACTTATGCAAAGGAAGATTGTAAATGACGCCACAAACACATAAAAACATTCACAATCTTTTTGTACAAAAATGGGGCGGAATTCAGGCAAAGAAAAGGGTTATCAGACTAGTACCTACTTGGTTAAAGGCTGCAAAAACAGAGATCAAAACAAGGCAAAAGAGGACAAAGAACCCCAGCTGCACAAGGCCACACTGGTTCAGCGCAGGTCCAACACTGTCAGTTTGACATTCAACGCAGGTAGCCCCTTCGGGACCTGCGTTGAAATGCAGACTGCCTTCACAGTGTCTGCGCTGAAAGGGAAAACTCTCGTTTCCCTTGGTTTCTGGGTCACAAAATGCTCAAAAATCAATTGTTTCAGGCCAAATCAGAAACACAAGCAAGGTATAAACAGAGGGATGCTTTGATAGGGTACTAAAGACTATCACAAGGATCAATCAAATCATTTGTGGATCTAGTTTAGATCATAGACAAGTCCAACATACCGGATCAAAGCAGCAACTTTTACTTTGCATCCGGGAAAGATGCAGTTCAAGAATTGTTGTCAAGTCTATGAGGTAAACAAATGACGGAAACACAAATGAAATGAATAAACAAGTTCTTCCCCAGCGGAGTCGCCAATTTGTTGTGGGGAAAAATTCCTATTTAGGACGATCCTATCCACCTAAGGTGTGACAGCGCCTTAGCAACAAAAAGAATACAGCTATCATGATTTCTTCCTTTATGAAATATGAAAGAGAGGAAATCGGCAGACTTACCGTTGTCTTCCGGTTGTCCCTCGAGCTAGATCCTCTTCTCTTTGCGTGTCCACAGCTACTTGCCTCCTCGCTTGATCAAGAGAACAGCTACTTGAATCCCACGAGATCACAAGAGAACAACTACCTGTGACAAGAGAACAGCTACTTGCAACAAGAGAAGAACACAATACAAAGGCAAATATACATATTCATAAATGATTCAGGATTAGAAGTAAATCAAATATACTAATGCAATCATACAAAATACACCAGCATATAGGAAAGAATCAAGATAGCTTTATTGAAAGTAACAGGGTTCAGGAAGAGATACAACCCATGGGGCTCCAATCCAGCATCTCCTTCCCAGCAGAATGGAATTCCCTCTTCATCTCCTTTCAAAGCATAACACACCCAATGTTTCTAGCCACAAACCAACAGCAATTCTTTGCAAATACCAAATTCCAGCCTCCCCAGACCTCATGAGAGAGATCTATATATAGGAGTTTTGGAGAGAGGATGAGTCAGCTTGAGGCTGGTATGAAGCTGACTAGTGTCCTCTCCCACTTTAGTTCTTGAGTCCACTTGGAGGTTCTTGCTTCCACTTGGAGATTTGGAACCTCTTACTCATCACCAGTCGAATTCCCTGATCCAAGTGTCATTTTGGAAGCTTCCTGGGCATTGACACCTTGAGGAATGACTCTGCCACTTGTCCAAACTCTCTCAGTGCAGGTAGCCTTCTTTGCAGTTGACATTCAACGCAGGTAGACAGTGGAGCAGTTGACATTCAGCGCAGATGCTCAGTGGAGTAGTTGACATGATCCAGAATTGCCTTGTTTTGAGTGTTTTCAGGTGGAGAACTTTTGTGAATTGATGTGTTTTGCTGGCCTTGTTCCTCTAGGGGTAGGAACAACATGTTTAGGGACTTTGGATCCCTTGATTATTGACATTTCATGCTCAGTGATGCAAGGCACAAAAATGTCTATAACATAGGGAAAATTGGGAAAGTGTAGTGAATGGAGGGTAGGAATCTTGGATTAGGATCTAGACTAGGTTGGATGATGGAGGAAGGATAGGTATGGGTGTATTACAGGTGCTCCGCACACTATTTTCCAAAACTTATTGAACCAAGACTAGAAAAACCAAAGATCTATCTACTTTGACCTAATCTGACCTAACAACCAAAAACATGATGAACAGAAGTTTATAGACAGGAAATCATGCAAGTAAGCACAGATCTAAACATGCAAGTACACCTGGTATCAACTTTTCCAACTAAAAATCTAACACTAGCAATTGCATAGAAAGGCAAGAACAGTGTTTTTGTGGCAGCAAGTATGCCTTGGTCTCAGCTCATGGTCCCAAGGAGGGAGAGATGAGATCAAGGATTGCTTGATGGGCTTTTTTTGTATATCTTTTCTGTTACCAAACTGTCAAATCAACCTGAAACATGAAAAACTATCTTAATCATCAAAAGCAACCTAAGTAACAAAGCAAGATCTTAACCTAAATAGCATAAATTATTCTATGAATGCAAGAAAAACACATAAAAGTACACAAAAAGGAGGTACTGGCACTTGGGTTGGGCCCAACCCCAAGAGCTACAGCCTCCTAAGAAAGCTCAGAGCTGGTGCAAAGTGAAACTTATCTCCATTACTCAAAAAATAATCATGTCACAAAACTGTTTACAGCAAGAGCTCGAAAATGAGCTGAAAGGCAGAGCTGCACTAAAGTACGAAAAACAACTGTTCAATAGCTAAAATACCAAGGCTTGAATCCTTCCTATTTATGCACCACGAGGACTCCCAACAGTCCTCCTTAACTTTAGGGGCTTGGTTGTTCAAGACTGCAGTTAATCAGCCACTTCACAAAACCTGCTCAGCTGCCCCTTGAAATCAACTTTGGTGGGCTGTTGAACTCTGAGTTGATGGTATAGAACTCGAGGAAGGGGTCATTTAGTGCATGAGACACCCTTCCTACAAATGCTCAGCCTGTTCCTTCGTATTTGGCTATCAACTTGCTCATAAATGCTTGACCTTGGTCCAAAAGATGTCCAAAAATCTGCAATAAGCACATATTAGACTTTTGTGGTCAAGTGACTATTCTCATTCATCAATTAACATAAATATATTCAAAAGCATGCATAAAACTATGAAGAATGGTGGATTAATCAAGAATAATAGGCAAAATGAGCCCATAAAGTTACCCATTTTTGGGGCTCATCATCACCCCCCTATTGAATGTGTTGCTCATCCTCTGAGCAACTAATCCAGCTCATCATCTTTGATTGCTTTGACTACCTCTCTGACATCCCAGGCTTCCAAGGTGATGTCCTCTTCTCGGTCATGAAACCCTGCCTTTCTCTCTACCTCCTCCCATTGCCTGTGTTCTTCTTCTTCTTTGACCCCTTCTAGTAGTCCCAAAAGCAATGGAGGACTGAACTTGAGGCCAATCCAGTTGGCCTTCAGATTTTTCACTGACTATTTATAAAGTGGCACTCTTGCCAAAGCCTCCCTCATCCTTGTTGGGGAGTGGTATTCTCTTACTCTCAGACTGTGGGACAAGGTGTTCCACCTCCTTGTGCAAGCATGGATGCAGTTATCACCCAACAATCTTTCCATGTCCTCAAAGTGAGCGATGGCCTGAGCTTGCCTTTCGATGTAGTCTGGAAGAGCCTGAGGGTTTTTGGCAAGGTGATGATGGGCATGTACTAAAGCTGAGGGATCTTCTGGTTCTGCCCTAATCATGAGTGGCTCACGTAGCTCCCTGTCTATAACTTTCCAAATTTCTGCTGCCCTCTTTTCCTCATGGCTTAACCAAGAAGCCATGGCCATGAGTTGCACATCTCCCAATGTAGTATTAGGGTCCCACGGATTCATGTTTGGAAGCGCCAAGTTGTGTAAATAGATTTTTTCTATCTTGGCCTTATCTTTAGCTGAGCTGTTGTCACACAAATACATGAATTGATTGTAATTCTGAAATGGAGTAGTGCACCTTTGGGCCAGTGTGTTAATTTGAAATTACAACCATTGGTCTTTAAGGTATAATGCATAAGATTTGGTAATTTACCTACATTGTAAGGCTTCTATTTCCCAACTGGCCATGCAGGCCAATTGGGCCTCTTTCTCTTGCAACTGCTGTTTCAAACCCTGTATTTCTTTCGCTACCTGAGATTCCTGTTCTTGCAGCAATTTTGTTAGCATTTCCACATTAGCTTGTAGCTCTTCTTCTTTTTGCTATGTCTCATTTGTGTCCTTGTCTGCTGGAGGTCTTCCCTGCTATTGTTGCCCTCCCAAAATGGCCAGCCTATCTTCCTTTTGGACTTCCTATAGCTGCAACTATTTTTTCAGCAGCTCATTCTCCTCCTGCAGCTTGGCTCTTTTGCAGCTTTCTACATGTCTTACCATGGCCAATTCTCCCCTTAATTCTTTTAACTTCTCCTCCATGTGGCCTATGTCCTCAATTCCCTTAGACTTGGCAATTTTCATCCATGTGCGTGTTCTGATCCTCTCTTTCTCCAATTTGAAAAATAATGGTATAGCAAATTTCTGTGGGATGATTTTCCCACCCTCTAACAGATTGTAGTATGAGCCCAAGTCAGGTTGAGGGGTAGGTTCAGGTATTTCTTCAGTTTTTCTCTCCCCTTGTGATTGTTTAGCTACCTTTTCCTCCATTTTATCAGTCTCCTTCAACTTGGCTAGAGTTTCCTGTAGAGATGTTGCAGCTTCCTGTAGAACTACCTTTAAGTCCATCGACTTAATTTTCTCTTTCCATGTAGAGGTTTTTGGGCTTCCTCTTTCATAGGTGATGGATATCTTAGAAGGAGACTCTTCCTTCTGTTTAGTGGGTGAGTCCTCAATGACAATCGGTTCCCTAGACAGTGGCTGAGGTTTGCCTACTTTGATCCTTGTGCTTTTTCTGGCTTTGAAGTACATGGAGGTCCTTTTTCTCTTTCCTTTTTGCTTTATAGGTGTGCTTAATGTAGCCAGCACAACTGCTACCTCCCTTGCCAACGTCTCAAGGGATTTCTCTTCCTGTTGTTCTTTTTCTTTGCTTCCTGTAGAAATCTTTGTGTCCACTGTTGCTGTTTCTATTGTTGATATCTCAGGGTGTGTTTGTCCCTTTTCTTTCTAGGTGCCTACTTTGACTATGGCAGCCTTCATTTGGGCTTTCTTGACCTTTTCCTTTCTACTCTGCATCCTCTTTTCCCTTGGTGTTTTTGCTATTGTTTCTTCCTCTGTTTTAGGCTCAACAGTTTTGCCAATTTCTTTCTATTCTTCCTGTGCTTCCTCTATTTTGCCCTTTGCCTGAATGTCCTGTGCTCCCTCATCATTGTTCTTCTCAATTTCCTCAGTTTTCTCCCCCTCCTCACTGCTGGATGGGGTGATGTTCTCAACCAAAGTTCTAATGTTATCCTCCCTAGACATATTTCTAAAGGTTTCCCAAGATATGGGGACAATATAGGTGTGTAAAGCATCCTCCACTAACATTTTGATGAGCCCATGATGGGCTAACTGACCTGGGATCCCTTCATTTATCTTTGTACCACCTTCAATTAAGGACTGAAGAAGGAAATATGGGATGCTCAGTTTCTTGGCTAGAGGCAAGTCAATCCCATGCCTTAATTCACACAACAACCTGAAATGATATCCATAGATGATGCTAAACCTCCCTTCACATGTGATGTACTTCATAATTTGATAGCTAACTTCATTCCAGAGAGGAGGAAAGCTGGTTCTTCTAACCCCGTTTTTGTCTTCTACAAGGTGCTCCTCGGGCAGAAAAAATGTTTTCATAGCAAGTTGGCCTAATGACCTCTCCTCTTTGCTCCAAGGGAGCCCTAGTGGCAGACCAGTAACTCCACTGATGAGCTCTGGGGTAAGTTCTAAGGTAAAACCTATAAAACTAACTGTGGCATGTGTTTTTGAATGTGGTCTCAGGGACATTAAAAGCTCTTCAGTTATTTCCTCATCATAACCCTGAATTTTATCAAAGAAGGAGATCCAATTTGCCTGAGTGAAAATGTCCACCACCTCAGGGTGCTCGTGCAGCTTGCTGGAGTTTGAGGGTTCTTTCCTTATGAATCCTCCGGACATGGTGTTGAGTGCTCTTTTATGTTTCAACCAGAAAAGAAAATGCTCAGGAAAACAACAGTCAATCACTGAAACAGGGGATAGCTGAATTTGGTTTCTTCTGAACCCAAGAAGGAATTTCTCGTGTGTTCAATATCAAATAGCAATACTTCCCTTGTTTTAAGACTGCTAACACCCAGAATTCAACTGTCTGTTTATGAAAAGAAGAATTTTGTTTTTACAGAACAGAGCATAAGGACACAGGTTCTCTTTTCAGCACATAGATAGGTATGTAAATTCAGTTTGTTTTCTTTTCACACACGGCTGGCCCCTACTACTGCATATATCTTCCTTACAAGAGAATTTAAAAATGATGAGGAGATTTCAAAATGCAGAGGAAGAACTAGGTAAACTTGGTGAAATGTGCAGGCAAACTTTTACTTTTTTTTTCCTCAATGCACAGGCAGACTTTTACTCTCGTTTCTCAAAATGATGCCATTCAATTCACCACCTTTTACAACCAAATCATGCATAGAGGAGTTTTTTTCGAGCCTACCTCATTTGGAGCTTGAAATTCCGACGAAAATCCTGAATTTCCTCCCCGCAGAGCTATTCTCTGCCTTTCCTGTAGAAGGCTCCCCGTTCCTGTAGAATGAAACTGCACTTCCGACAGAGCCCAATAGGCAAGAGATTTTCGAAAACAGACAGAAAAACTAATGGAGGATGACTTGTTAACTATTTTGGAAGCGGTGGATGCGTACTCCAGTCGAGGACGTCGTGAGTGTAGAATGAAAAGAGGGTGGTGCATGTTTCAACTGAGCATCTTTTAACTACAGGGTGATTTGTGGTGAGGGGATGAGGTGGACGGACCGGACCGTTGATCTGACGTCACAGCCATAATGTTTCTACGTGTTTCTGACTGCCATCACCTCCTCTCTCCCATTATCCGCCGCCACCACTACCAGTCCCGACGATTTCTCCTTGAATGGACACTCCACACATGTTGGCTGCACATCTAATCAGCAATTTTGAATGTAACGGGGCTCGTTTGGATTCCACGAGGATATGTAACTGGCCGAGGGTGGCCAGTTGACTGGCCACCGATTCCACTCAATCCGAACCATTCCATAGTCATGCAACTTTAAAATATAATTTATGCAATTGAAGAATGAGTTTAGGCACTTACCTGCATGGTCGCAGCCGTGTTATGCAGATTTCGAGTTTTGGAACCCATTCCTTCGTTTGTTGTTGCTGCATGCATACTGCATGCTTGGCCTCAGTTGTTGCTAATGTTCATACGTTCAGGTAGAGCTCCATGCATGCTTCTTCTACCATACTTTGTTGTCCCTGTCTCTGAAGTATGTTTTTCAGAGGGATTAGCTGCTACAGGATTCTTGTAGGAAGTCCTGTAGCTGCTTCTCCTCCTGGAATGCAAGCTAGAATGAGCAGGGCTATACTGCTGACAAGGGTCTCAGCTAATAAGGAATCTAGATGGAGGGAAGCAGGTATGGTGAGTGAAAAATTGCTGCTTGATTGTTCACTAAACAAAATTTTTTGCTGGCAGTATGAAGAAAACAGGATTCCTGTGTGTGATTGTACAGGAACAAAAAAAATGAGTGCAATGGAGGTGTACAGAGATGGAAAAAGGGTGACATATGGCGATAGGTGGAAATAGGGATGTTGACAGGCCACATAGGCAGATTCCCAACCTTTGGATACTCTTCTGAGATCAATTTTTTCTCATCTGTAGGTTCTACAGGATCTTTCTGTAGAAGACAGAACTTTCCTGTAGAAGGTGAAATCTTAACCCGAATGAGATCAAATCTTAGGAAAGGGTAGTGGTCATGGAGGAATGGATTGTGAGGGATGCTTGCAGCTTGGTGCTGACCTCTGTCTTTGTCTTGTGTGATCCTCCTAACCTGCAATGTCCTTCCTGCAACCTGCAATGATTCAACAGAAATTAGGTTTATTTTTCTTTTTCTTTTTTCTTTTTTTTCCTCTTTTTTTTTTTGTTTTATTTTTTTCTTTTTTATTTTTTAGTCTGAGACAGCTGGGGTACCTCCAAGAGGTTTTCACCCTCACTGTCTGCCCTGGGTGCCTCCAAGAGGTTTTCACCCAAGGATATTTTATTCTTTTTCCTTTTTTTCTTTTTTTTTCAAGGTGTGGGTGGAGTGGAGACAGGGGCCTACTCCACTACCAACACTGATTTATCCAGAGTTTCAATGAACTCCTGCTTAGAAAGGGGCTTCCTGTAGATTTTCAATCGATGCCCATTGACGAGCATGGGGATGGCTTCTTCATCAATGGTCCTGATAAGGACTGAACCATTGTCGTTGCATTTCTCCACTGTATATGGTCCCAACCATCTTGTCCTCAGCTTCCCTTTGAAATCCTTGTATCTTGAATCATATAACAGTGCCCAATCTCTTGGCTGAAATTGCTTTTCTTTAAGGTGCTGGTCATGCCATATCTTCCTTTGAAGTTGGACCACCTCTGAGTGGAGAAGGGCCTGCATTCTCTGTTCATCTAGTCCATTCAGCTGAAGTAATCTTTCCTGTTGTGCATGGCTGAGATCTAGGTCTAGCTGAGCTGCCAACCTCAATGTGTTATATTCAAATTCTATGGACAGTAAAGCCTTCTTCCCATAGACCAGCTCATAAGGTGTGAAACCTGTTGTAGTTTTCCAAGTAGTGTTGTAGGCCTAGGTGGCCTCAACCAAGCAATCTGCCCAATCTTTTCTACTGTTGCTCACCACTTTAGTCAAAATCTCTTCCAAAGCTCGGCTAGTGACTTCCACCTGTCCATTTACTTGTGGATGATAACGGGTGGAAGTTCTGTGCTAAATCCGGTCATGAGCGAGTAGGTCTTCGATTAGGTTAGAGGTAAACTGACTTCCTTGATCAGTGACTAACTCTCTTGGGTAGCCAAACTTGTAGAAGTTATTTTCCCTTAAAAACTCAGCCACTTTTTCTTTTGTTGCTAGCTTGATTGCCTTTGTTTCTGCCCACATTGTCAGGTAGTCCGTGCACACAATGATGTAAGACTTTTGCTTTGAATGAGGGTTGATAGGACCCACAAAGTCCATGCCCCACTTCTCAAATGGCTCGAAAGTCACTTGAGGTTGGAGGGGCATTTCATCCCTTGGAGTTGGTTTCCCCATCCTTTGACATCGATCACATTGGCTGATGTATCTCCTGACATCTTGATGAAGAGTGGGCCAATAGTAGCCTACCTGTAGAATTTTGAAAGCGGTTCTTTTTGCTGCAAAGTGGCCTCCACAGGGCCCATCATGACAGGTTAGGAGGATGTCAAAAACTTCCTCCTCCCTGACACAATGCCTCAAAATCTGATCCGGGCCAAGTTTAAACAGGTTGCCCCCAATCCAAGTGAATGGGGTGCTTTTCCTCATGATCTTTCTCTTCTCTTTTGAGGATAGGTGTGGCAGGAACTGTGTTGAAACCTGTCAGGCCAGGCAGTAACTCCACAAAGAAAAAATTGATTCGTGTATTATTCCATCAAGTAGGTCTTTGTTATATACAATAGGTAGTGATTGTTCAGTTCATCTCCTGATGACTGTTCACATTCCTAATTTAATTATTTACATAAATTCACCCAATCATGAGGACTAGGTGTCAACATTCCCCCCCCTTAATCTGAAGGGATGTTGGTGAGTCCAAGCATCATTCTGAATCTTTCAAGCTTTTCTCTTCCAAGCGCTTTGGTGAAGATTTCTGTAATTTGCTCATTTGTGGAACAATGATGGAGATGGATTGTTTTGGCCTCAACATGATGTTGGATCAGATGATATTTAGTATTGATGTGCTTTATTCGATCATGGAACTTTGGGTTCTTGGCCAACTTTATTGCAGAGGTGTTGTCAATCATGAGTGGAGTTGATTGTACTTGTTTTACCTGCAAATATTCAAGAATTTTTCTGAGCCACACAATTTCTTTTGTTACTTCAGCTACTGCCACGTATTCTGCTTCTGTTGTGGAATCCATTGGAACTGATTGTTTACGTGATCTCTAGGAGACAGCTCCTGATCCAAGACTCATAGCATATCCTGAAGTAGATACCCCAGTTTTTTGTCTCCATCGAAGTCTGAATCAGAGTATCCGATCAAGCTGAAGTCATCCACCTGTGTGTACTTGATTCCAAAGTCTTGAGTTCCCTTCAAGTACTTTAGAACTCTTTTTGCAGCAGACCAATGTCCCTCACAAGGCTTTTGCATAAACCTGGAGAGGATTCCAACAGCAAATGAAATGTCTGATCTGGTAGTAGTTAGGTAGTTGAGACTTCCTACAAGCTGTCTATACTTTGTTGCATCCTCAAATTCCTTTCCTTCAATAGATGTGAGCTTCAAGTTTTGTTCCATTGGAGTAGTAAGAGGATTGCACTCTGTCATGCCAAACCTGTTCAAAAAATCTCCAATGTATTTCTTTTGAGAAAGAAATATGGACTTTGGATGTTGGGTTACTTCAATGCCAATATAGTAATGAACATAGATGAAATCAGTCATTTCAAAACTTTTTCCCAATTCCTTCTTTATGGATGCAATATAGCTTTCATTGTTCCCTGTCATTAAAATATCATCTACATATACCACAAGATATACAACTATTTTTCCAACTTTCTTGACAAATGAAGTTGCATCGTCAAGATCAAAATGATTGAAATTGAGTTTCAGAAGATGCTCAGTTAGTTTATCATACCAGGCTCGCGGTGCTTGTTTGATGCCATACAAGGACTTCACAAGTTTGCATACTTTATGTTCATGTCCTTTCATAGCAAATCCTTCAGGCTGGGACATAAAAACATTCTCTTTTAGATCTCCATTCAAGAAAGCAGTTTTTACATCCATTTGATGGACTTTCCAACCGTTCTGAGTTGCTAGTGCAAAGAGTGTCCGGATGGTAGCCCATTTTGTTGTGGGGGAAAAAGTCTCCTCATAATCGACCCCTTCCTTCTATGCAAAACCTTTTGCCACAAGCCTAGCTTTGTGCTTGTCAAGTGAGCCATCAGCTTTATACTTGTTCTTGCAGACCCACTTGCAGCCAATTGGTTTGGTTCCTAATGGAGGATCAACCAGCTTCCAAGTGTCGTTCTTTATGAGGGCATCATACTCCTTTTGCATCGCTTCTTTCCATTCATCATGAGAAGCAGCTTATTTGAAGGAAGTTGGTTCAAAATCTGTAGACAAGTTCAATTCACAATCATAAGAAACATCCATATGAACAGGTGAATTAGAGTCATCTACATCACCTCCATTTTGCCAGTTTGAATTTCTGGTTCCTGTCTTTCCAACTTCATTAGGATGAACACTTTCAAGTGTCTTTGTCAGCCACTTTGGGGGACCTTTCTCAGATGGTCCAGGCTGATCCATTGATTGAGTTGGGACTGAATCAAGATTGAGTCTCCCAATTCTATCAATTACATCAATTAAAGCATCATCCGTTGTTGGAGTTTCATGCGGGGAGAGTGTTCTTCAGAAGAAGATTCCACATGTTGATCTAGTATAGGAATCCCCCCTTCAAGATGTGGAATCTGATTATCAAATTCTTGAAATGATTTTGCTTTTGCGAATCTATCCAAGCGATCAAGTTGCCGCTCAACAACATTGTCAGTTTTGGATGATTCAAGGAAAATTACATCTCTAGATACAACAAACTTCTTATTTACTTCATCATAGAGGCGGTATGCTTTGGAGGTGTTTGAATACCCCAGGAATATACACTTACAAATTCTAGCACCAAGTTTGTTTCTATGTACCTTTGGTATCAAAGCATAACAGGTGGAACCAAAGACCCTGAGATTTTTTACCGAAGGAACATGTCCATACCACATTTCATAAGGAGTCTTGTTTCTTATAGCATTAGATCGACATCTATTATTTATATATGCATCACATAGAACAGAATCAGCCCAAAACATTATATTTACATTTTTTAAGAAGAGCATGGATCGTACCATATTTAAGATTGTTCTATTCATTCTTTCAGCTACACCATTCTGTTGGGGATTATAAGGCACCGTTGTTTAATGTTTGATCCCATGTTGGCGAAGATAGTTTTCAAATTCATTTGATGTGTATTCTTTTCCATTATCAGTGTGAATAGACCCAATATGAGATTGTGCATCATTTTCAATCCATTATGAAAATTCTTGAATGTTTGAAAAGCATCAGATTTGTTCTTCAATAAGTAAACCCAACACATTCTGGTGTAGTCATCAATAAATGTCATGATATATTTATTTCCATTTGCAGAAGGAACAGGAATTGGACCACATAAATCTGAATGAATGAGTTCAATTTTTCTATGTGCTCTTGAATGTGAATCATGAAAAGATTGTTTGCTATGCTTTCCTAGAATGCAAGCATCACATTGCTTAAGTTTTCTAGGAATTGTAGGCAAACCAGCAACACCATTTTTCTTCAATAAGCGGAGACTATCATAGTTCAAATGTCCAAATCTAGCATGCCATAATAAACTTGATGGAAGTGTACCTTATTCATGATGAGAATTGTATGAGAAATGTTGTGCATGAGCAGATGTTCCTTGCAGTTTGAGAAGCCTTTCTTCTTTTATTCCCCTCATGAAAAGTGAGTGGTCAGATGCTTTTCTTACCTCAAGCTTGCCATCAAACATATGAATGGAGTGACCTTGCTGGCGGATGTGGACCAAGGACAACAAGTTTCTCTTGAGCTGTGGGAGATATAGCACTGATCCAGAAGAAATTCTGGAAGACCAGGCAGTTTAAGCCTAATTGTGCCAAGCCCTAATGGCTTGATCTTTGATTGATCTGCAAAGTATACTGCTCCATCAACATTGTCAGTGAAATCTTCAAAAAAATATTTTCTATGAGTCATGTGGCAAGTTGCTCCTGAATCAAGCAACCAATCATTTTTCCATGAAGCAAGTGAAGCATTAAACAAATCTTCATTTACTCCAATGTTATATTGTGCCTCAACATAGTGAACGGATTCAGGTGCTTTACCTTTGTCTGTATCATCAGTTTTACCTTTCTGTTGGTTTCTTTTCTGCTCAATTTTGTCCCATGGTAGCTTGCATGTAGAGGCATCATGTGATCCATTTCTTTTGTAGCAAATGCAGTGCAAATCTGTCTTTTCTCCTTGAGAATGTCTGCCCCCCTGCCTCTGAAATATCTTCCTCTTCCTCTTCGTCCACCTCTTCCTCTTGTAGAATCTTGAGCAGGATGCTTTTCTTTATGAGCAAGGCACACAGTCTCTTCAGAAGATTCAGGGGCTGTCTTTTTTCCAAAAGCTTTCTCTCTTTCAGAAAATTTTTTCACAAGAGAGTCAAAGGTTATATCTTTGAGATTTCCATTTGCTTGCAATGACTCAAGATAATTGGAGTAAGTAGGATAAAGTGCCTTGAGAAAAGCGATAAGAGGAATATCCAATTCAACCTTAGTAGATTTGATATCATGCATTATAGACTTTACTTCAGATGCAAGAGCAAGAGGATCATTATTTTTCAGTTCAAGAGTGAAGAGTTATCATGAGTTGAACAATTTCAAGTGCAGAATGTGATTCATAGAGTTCTTTCAACTTTTGTAAGGCTTCAAAGGCAGTTGAATATGACGAAATATGGCAACTCACCTCTTCATTTACAGATGTTGTGATTAATGCATAAGCTTCGTTGTTCTTGTTTTCCCAAATGAAGAGCTCTTTGTCTGAGGTAGGCTATACTGGGTCATTGTCTCCTTCTCTGACACACACTCCTTTCCACAACTCATTGAAAATGAGGGTGTGTTTTATCATCAGGGACCATTCAGGATAGTTCTCCTTGCCAGTGAGAACTATTCCCACCACAGATATGATTGAATGCATTGTAAAATCTAAGAGCTGTAAAAATACTTCTACTGCTAAAAGAAAATTGATTCTGATATCAAAATGTATTCTGGCCTCAAACAATATATTAAACACAGTCAAACGCAGGAGCGTTAACTATGTTAGTCACTTTGAAAACAACTTTATGGAAACAACACTATGGTATCCCAAACAACACTATATGCCATGTCCATCATATAAAAGGCAATGTGAAAAAAAAAAGGCTAACACGCAAATCTGATTGCAGCATTAACCGCCTTAGGATCACGCGCTTCACTCGCCTTTTGAGGATGCTTGTGGATAACAATAGGCGTCCAGTCTTGCGTTATAGGCCCGTTCGTTCGACTTGGCATCCTTTTCTTTAATCTCGCACTCCACGCTAAATTTTCTCTGCAAACCCTCAATAGGTATGTCAAACCGGCAGTGCAATGTCTAAGAAATAGCAGAAAAATCAACAAATATCCTAAGCTCCCAAAAAAGCAACGATATGCGTATTAACACAGCCTCTGTTCAAAGGATTCTCCACGCATGATACCATGTCCAGCAGGTTAAATAATCTAGAACACCACTTTCATTAGAAATAAAAATCGTTACATAATCAAAGGATTATGAACATCCATTATAGATCCTTCATATGTGCGGACTCCAGAGTTTAACCACAACGTTGTTTAAACTCTTCTCCACGCCCTTGGGTTCAGCTGCTTTCACACGAAAACAGAACCAGAATGGTCTTTGATTAACTCCATAACAGGAAAATCAGTAAAGTAAGCAATACTTTCGATTAGAACTAGATGTACCCAGATGCATTGGAAAGACAGGCGGGGGCATAACAACACAAACAGAGCAGATTGGGCGTAACAGCAGATAGTGAGCTTGATGGTTTTGCAACGTTGCACTGCCTAGATTTCAATAAACACCATGAATTTTGATCTGAAGAGTATACACAGCATTGGATCAGAGTATACCATGTCAGGTCCTTCACAAATCAGCGTGGATACCATGTCAGACCATTCACAAAAAAAAATTAACATACAGCGCTTCTTTCAGGACAGTATGGACAGCGCTGGACAGGACAGCGCTTCAGAAGAGCAGGGCGCAGGTCTTATAAAATAGAATATGGCAGACAGAACGCAGGCAGTATCAGACAGGCACTCAGTCACTGAATTATATGGAGAGCAGAGGAGCAGACAAGGGAGTTACAAGGCACAAGAGCTAAAAAAAGGAGCTGGCTCTGATACCATGTCAGGCCAGGCAGTAACTCCACAAAGAAAAAATTGATTCATGTATTATTCCATCAAGTAGGTCTTTGTTATATACAATAGGGAGTGACTGTTCAGTTCATCTCCTAATGACTGTTCACATTTCTAATTTAATTATTTACATAAATTCACCCAATCATGAGGATTAGGTGTCAACAAAACCAAGTAATTTGCTATATCAGCAAACCATGGAGAGAGTACTGAAATAACAAACAGGTGTTCATCTGGCATTTGATCGTCCACCATCCCTTCTTCACCTGCAGACAAATCTAGCCTAGACAGAAAATCAACAACAACATTTTCCTTACCTGGCTTATCAACAATGGTCAAATCAAATTGCTGCAATAAAAGTAACCATCTAATGATACGAGCATTTACATCAGGTTTATTCATCAGATACCTAATTGCAACATGATCAGTGTGTACGAATGTTTGATAACCAGTGATGTAGTGTCTGAACTTATTTAGGGAATGGACTACAACTAGGAGCTCTTTCTCGGTTACAGTATAGTTTAACTCTGCCTTGGACAAGTTTTTACTGACAAAATATATGGCATATGGTAGTTTTTCTTCGACTTGTCCTAAGGCTGCTCCTATGGCTTTATTCGAGGCATCTGTGTGAATGTGGAAAGGTAGGGCCCAATTTGGACCTCTCAAGATTGGGGCAGTTACCAGCTTATCTTTCAACACATCCAGAGCCTCTTGACAGTCGTCAGTCCATATAAACTCAACATATTTCCCCAAAAGACCAAACAATGGAGAGGCTAGCTTATTGAAATCTTTAACGAATCTTCTATAATATCATGTGAAGCCTAGAAAATTCCACACATCTCTTACCTTTTGAGGAGGTGGAACCCTTTGAATGATAGCAATCTTGTTGGGATCCACCTATAATCCTTGCTGAGAAATTGTATGACCTAGCACGGTCCCTTCAGTCATCAGGAATTCACATTTCTCAGGACTGAGGGACAGGTTCATTTCAATACACTTGGTTAAAACTTTTCCCAGGTTAGTCAATGCTTCTTGGAAGTTGGACCCATAAGGAGTGAAGTCGTCCATGTAGATTTCCACCGAATCATGAACCAGCTCAGCAAAGATGCTCAGTACTACTCTCTGGAAAGTGGTAGGAGCGTTGCATAACCCAAAGGGAAGGACCTGGTAGGAAAAGGTACCCCATGGACAAGTGAAAGTGGTCTTATCTTGGTCTTCTGGGATGATTTGGATCTGATTATACCCGCTAAACCCATCTAGGAAAGAAAAAACAATGTAAACTTTGAAACGAGAACTATAAACTCAAAACGGGAACTCTGGCCAAAAAACCCCAAAAAAACATCAAAAACAGTGCTAAAAACGAAAAGTGTGTATACTGGAACGATGTTTTTATTTTTTAGGCATTAATTTTGAACATGTTTTAAAAATGGCAGTAACTACGAACTTTACTATGAAATTTTCGTGCAAAATATAGCTTCAAAATGAAAGTGATGATACTGGAATAATGATTTTTTTTTTTAGGGTCAATTTTCAACATTTTTAAAAAATGCTAATAAAACCAAATTTTTATGTGTCAAACAAAGTTGTTTATGAGGAAAAAAACACATTAATGTTTTTGGTAGAATATCATTTTTCTTTCCTAAGTATAAATTTAACATGTTTTCAACCATAACATGCTAGGGTGGGCGCAACAGCCCGACTCATCCCCTACCTCTAACTCGTGCGGGCGAGGGCACCAGGGTGGGTGAGGCGGGTGAGGGCGTCGGGCGGGCGGGCGGGAGAGGGCGCCCGGGCGGGTGAGGGCGACGGGCTGGCAAGGGCGTCCAGGCGGGTGAGGCGGTGAGGGTGTCGGGCGGGCGGGCGAGGGCGCCCGGGCGGGTGAGGCGGGTGAGGGCGCCGGGCGGGCAGGTGGGTGAGGGCGCCGGGCGGGCAAGGGCGTCCAGGCGGGTGAGGCGGTGAGGTCCGGGCGAGCGGGCGAGGGCGCCCTGGCGGGTGAGGTGGGTGAGGGCGCCGTACGGGCGGGAGGGTGAGGGTACCCGGGAGATTCCCGGAATCGCCCTCACCCGCCCGCCCGCCCGGGCGGGTGAGGGCGCTGGGCGGGTAAGGGCGCCCAGGCGGGTGAGGCGGGTGAGGGTGTCGGGCGAGCGGGCGAGGGCGTCTGGCGGGCGGGCGGGCGAGGGCGCCCGAGAGGGTGAGACGGGTGAGGGCGCCGGGCAGGCGAGGGCGTCGACCGGGCGGGCGGGTGAGGGCGCCCGGGCGATTCCCGGAATCGCCCTGTGCCGGGCGGGCAAGGGCGCCCAGGCGGGTGAGCCGGGTGAGGGTGTCGGGCGGGCGGGCGAGGTCGTCGGGAGGGCGGGCGGGTGAAGGCGCCCGGGCGGGTGAGGCGGGTGAGGGCGCCGGGTGGGCGAGGGCACGGGCGGGCGGGCGGGTGAGGGCGCCCGGGCGGGTGAGGGCGATTCCGGGAATCGCCCGGGCGGCAGGGCGATTCCGGGAATCGCCCGGGCGCCCTCACCCGCCTGCCCGCCCGGCGCCCACGCCCGCCCGGCGCCCTCACTCGCCCGCCCGCCGGGCGGGTGAGGCGAGTGAGGGCACCGGGCGGGCGGGCGGGTGAGGTCGCCCGAGCGGCAGGGCGATTCCGGGAATCGCCCGGGCGCCCTCACCCACCCGCCTACCCGGCGCCCTCGCCTGCCCAGCGCCCTCGCCCGCCCGACGCCCTCACCCGCCCGCCCGCCCGGCGCCCTCACCCGCCTCACCCGCCCGGTGCCCTCGCCCGCCCGCCCGGCACCCTCACCCACCTCACCCGCCCAGGCACCCTCGCCCGCCCGGCGCCCTCACCCGCCTCACCCGCCCTCGCCCGCCCGCCCGGCACCCTCACCCGCCTCACCTGCCCGTGCGCCCTCGCCCGCCCCCACCCAACCCGCCCGCCCCCGCCCTCGTGCCCTCACCCACCCGCCCGGGCGATTCCCGGAATCGCCCTGCCGCCTGCCGGGCAAGTGGCGCCTACCTCGGTCGCGCCACCCGGGCGGCCCGCGCCCCCACCCGGCAGGCAGCAGGGCAATTCCGAGAATCGCCCTGCCGCCTGCCGGGCGGGGACGCAGGTGGGCCGGGTGGCGCGGCGGAGGCAGGCGTCCCCCGGGCGGCCCGTGCTACCGCCCGGTAGGCGACAGGGCAATTCTCGGAATCGCCCTGACGCTTGCTGGGTGGGGGCGCGGCCGAGGCAAGGTGGGTGAGGGTGCCCGGGGGGGCCGGCGGGTCAGGGCACCCGTGCGGGGGGGCGGGCGAGTCAGGGGACCGGGCGGGCGGGCGGGCGAGGGCGCCCAGGCAGGCGGGTGAGGCTAGTGAGGGCGCCGAGCGGGCGAGGGCGTCCTGCGGCCGAGCAGGCAAGGGCGGGTGAGGCGGGTGAGGGCGCCGGGCGGGCGGGCGGGCGAGGGTGCCAGGGCGGGTGAGGTGGGTGAGGGTGCCCGGTGGGTGGGCGAGGGCGCCCGGGCGAGTGAGGCGGGTGAGGGCGCCGGGCGGGCGAGGGCGCCGGGCGGGTGAGGGCGCCGGGCAGGCAAGGGCGCCG
The DNA here is from genome assembly GCA_031772625.1 of Pinus tabuliformis. Taxonomy (NCBI): domain Eukaryota; kingdom Viridiplantae; phylum Streptophyta; class Pinopsida; order Pinales; family Pinaceae; genus Pinus; species Pinus tabuliformis. Next base: position 313,210,462 of record CM062816.1, on the reverse strand, counting down.
GGCGGGCGGGCGGGTGAGGGCGCCCGGGCGATTCCTGGAATCGCCCTGCCACCCGGGCGATTCCCGGAATCACCCTCGCCCGCCCGGGCGCCCTCACCTGCCCGCCCGCCCCTGCCCTCGCCCGCCCGGCGCCCTCACCCGCCTCACCCGCCCTGCGGGCGGGCGGGTGAGGGCGCCGGGCGAGCGAGGGCGCCGGGCGGGCGGGCGGGTGAGGGCGCCCGGGCGATTCCCGGAATCGCCCTCACCCGCCCGGGTGCCCTCACCCGCCCGCCCGCCCGTGCCCTCGCCCGCCCGGCGCCCTCACCCGCCTCACCCGCCCGGGCGCCTTCGTCTGCCCGCCCTCCCAACGCCCTCGCCCGCCCGCCCGGGCGCCCTTGCCCTCCCGCCCGCTCGGTGCCCTGACCCGCCCGCCCTCCCGCACGGGTGCCCTGACCCGTCGGCCCCCCCAGGCACCCTCACCCACCCTGCCTCGGTCGCGCCCCCACCCAGCAAGAGGGAGGGCGATTCCGAGAATCGCCCTGCTGCCTACCGGGCGGTAGCGCGGGCCGCCTGGGGGAAGCTTGCCTCTGCCGCGCCACCCGGGCCACCTGCGCCCCCGCCCGGCAGGCGGCAGGGCGACTCTCGGAATCGCCCTGCGTCGGGCGGGCAAGGGCGCCCAGGCGGGTGAGGGTGTCGGGCGGGAGGGCGAGGTCGTCGGGAGGGCGGGCGGGCGAAGGCGCCTGGGCGGGTGAGGTGAGTGAGGGCGCCGGGCGGGCGAGTGCACCGGCGGGCGGGCGGGTGAGGGCGATTCCGGGAATTGCCCGGGCCGCAGGGCGATTCCGGGAATCGCCCTGGCGCCCTCACCCGCCCGCCCGCTGTTGTGGGGAAAAGTATCCAACACGGAATGACCCTATCCCACTCTAAGGGTGATAGTTCCTTAGCAACAGCTAAAGCAAAGCTATCTAAAGTTACTTCTTTATGACATGCAAGAGATGAAAGGAAGAGATCCACTTACCGATATCTTGCGCAAATGGTCGATCCAATCTCCTCTATTTTCCGCTCGCTCCCAGCTCCAAGTCTTCTCACGGGCCCAGCTACACGAGATCTTGCGAACAAGACAAGAAAAGGAAACTACAAGAAGCATGCATTCATAATTGATTCAAGGATTAGCATAAATCAAATACGCAAGTAAGACAATACACCATTGAAACACATGCGAATAGAAGAACCTCAAACGCTTTATTAATATAAGGAAGTAAGGTTCAGGCGGTGATACACCCGTAAGAGGTCCAATCCAGCATCACCTTCCCGACGGAAAACGCTAGGGTCGCCAACCTTGTCGAGATCTTCGACAACACTAAAGGCTTTCGACGGTAGGACATATACCCCTTACGGTATTCTAAGTAACTTGAAGGTTGAACTAGGTGGAAAAACAGTAGAGATTGATGTTGAAGTCATAGATGGAAATCTGGATTACAACATCCTACTGGGAAGACCATGGATCTATGCCATGGCAGCTGTCGTGTCGACTTATTTTAGGAAGATCGCATTCCCGTTTGAAGGAGGGATTACGGTCGTCGACCAACAGAACTTCCTCCTTAATGGTTCACAAGTTACGGGAAGCATTCCCATGATCCATGAAAGCGACCATTCAATTCAAGATATAGGAGTAGGCCTGTTGAAAGACCCCACGATGATGGGGACTTTCTCGCTACCAAATCATATGTACATAGGAAATGTACCATTGGTGGCTACCTGCAACATGATATCTTCCACGAAGGTCGCAAAAGACAAAGTCATCATGGATCGGGCAATGGTCTTGCACCCAAGCCCAATCGAAATATTGTAGCAATCAATGTTTCAGGCATGGGAGGCGAGCCCAAATCAATGCTCGTCAAGTGTTTGGGTAGATAGGTCAGGAGAATGTGGTACCCCTTTGGATCCTTGGTCACGAGTGCATGCAAGTGACAAAGGAATCCAGCAATCAATGTGGATTGAGGGGGCACCATGGGATGATAACCACCATCGTTCCCTTCCTAAGGAAGATACTCAAGGCGACCTGTATCACCCCTCAGTATTTGAATTCCTAACGAATACTGTAAATACGGTGGACTCCGAGAGAAACCTATCCAATATAGAAGAAACTATAGCCATAAATATCTCGACCAAAACAGACATTGTAGAGAATATTTATGTCGGCAAAGGTTGTTCCCCTTCAGAACAAGAAATATATAAAGCTCTTTTCCGCGAATTTAGAGATGTCTTTGCCTGGTCATATGATGAAATGCCAGGCATTGACTCGAGTATCGTTGAACATGAAATTAAGATGTATCCTGATGTCAAACCAGTAAGACAGCGGCTTCGACAGGTACACCCCAAGAAGGCCACTGCCATTAAAGCGGAAGTTGAGAAACTTCTCCATGCTGGTTTCATCTACCCGGTTCCTCTAACCGATTGGGTATCAAATATTGTCCCTGTTATGAAAAAACAAGGAACAATACGAGTGTGCGTCGATTATAGGGATGTAAATCAAGCCTGTCCAAAGGACAACTACCCTACACCCTTCATCGACCAGATAATTGATGAATGCGCCGGATGTGAAATCTTTTCGTTTATGGACGGATTTTCCGGGTATAATCAAATTAATATCCGCCCACAGGACCAGTCAAAGACTGCATTTATTTGTCCGTGGGGCACATTCGCTTATCGAAAATTACCCTTTGGTTTAAAGAACGCAGGGGCGACGTTTCAGAGAGCAATGAATTATGCTTTCCATGACATCAAGAACATCGTTCAAACTTATCTCGACGATCTTCCGGCTCATTCGCAAAAGCGGACTGATCATCCGCAGCATTTAAGAGCGATATTTCTACGATGCCGACACTACAAGATAAGACTCAATCCGCACAAATGTGTGTTTTGCGTCGGTTCTGGTCGTTTACTTGGCTTTATAGTCTCCAAGGATGGAATTCGTCTCGACCCTTGCAAGGTGCAGGCAATCATTAATTTGCCTCCACCTTCGAACTTGCTTCAGATTCAGAAACTCCAAGGGAAAGCAAACTTTCTGAGGAGGTTCATTCCAAATTACGCAGAACTTGCTAAAGGTTATACCCGTCTCCTGAAAAAAGGATGTACCTTTCGTCTGGGACCAGGTTGCACAAGCTTCCTTTGATACTTTGAAAGAAGCGCTAGTCAAAGCATCATTAATGTACGCCCCAGACTATCTAAGGGACTTTAACCTGTATCTGGCTGCAGCAGATATGACCATAGCAATGGTTTTAGTTCAAGAAGTCGATGGAATTGAACACCCTATATATTATTTAAGTAAAAACTTAAATGAAGCAGAAAGTAAATATTCTCATGTTGAAAAGCTAGCACTGGCGGCTGTTCAAGCGATACAAAGATTTCGGCATTATGTCCTCTTTAGGAAGACCACCGTATTGTCATATTGCAACCCCATGACTTATATACTGTCGTGACAGTTACTCGGGGGCAAATATTCAAAGTGGATAGCTATCCTTCAAGAGTTTGATCTGGAATTTGTGAAATCCAAATCAAAGAAAGCTTTAGTTTTCGCAGAATTATTATGCGATCTCCCATCATCGTCCAACGATGAAACGTCCAAAGAATCGATTGTGGACGAAAGTTTGTTTCTGATATCGGCAAGTGATGAGTGGTATGGAGATATAATAGTTTATCTCCAAACCCAAAAATTTCGGCCAGACACCTCTCACTCAGAACAAAAACGCATTCGATACCAAGCAAAAGACTACATGATCGTCGGTAATACGCTTTACCGTCGTGGTGTCGATACGGTCCTGAGAAGGTGTCTAACCCATGAGGAGGCCGAAAAAGCCCTGAATGAATGTCATTCAGGCACCTGTGGGGGGCATCAATCTGGATATGCTACAGCACAAAGAATCTTACGAGCAGGATACTTCTGGCCAACCATGTTCAAAGATTGCATAACCGCAGTCAGAAGTTGCCATGCATGTCAGATTTTTGATAGCAAAACCAGAAGACCCCCCGCTCCTTTACAGCCAATAATAGCTGTGGGGCATTTCGCCAAATGGGGCATCGATTTCATGCAATGTAACCCCACCTCGACCAGGGGGCATGGGTATATTATAGTCGCAGTTGACTATTTTACTAAATGAGCCGAGGCGATGCCTACATTGGATAATACTGGTGAAACAACAGCCCTATTCTTTTTTAATCATGTAGTCGCCAGATTCGGCGTACCACAGGCCATAGTAACAGATCATGGGTCGCATTTTCGCAATCACATGATGGTTGAATTAACTGCGAAACTAGGATTGTCTCACGACAGCTCTACTCCGTACTATCCACAAGCTAACGGACAAGTTGAAGCAATCAACAAAGTCCTGAAGCGCATGCTGCAAAGGATGGTGGGGGTTCACAAAAGAAGATGGCATTTGATCCTGTACTCGGCTTTGTGGGCCTACCGAACATCGGTAAGGAATGCCACTGGGTTCACACTGTTTCAACTGGTGTATGGCCTAGAGGCGATCCTACCAATCCAGTGTGAAATTTCGTCCCTTAAACTCGCAATTGATCTCCTCCCCGGAACCTCGAAAGAAGAAGCTCGTTTCTTGGAGTTAATCCAGTTGGATGAAACCCGTCGTGATGCCGCCTTGGCCAACGAAGCCCATAAGAAACAAGTCAAAGCGCAGTTCGACAAAAATGTCAAACCCCGTGTCTTCTCGGAAGGTGATTTGGTCTTGCTTTATGACCAAGAATCCGATAAATTGGGAGCTGGAAAATTCAAGTCCTTATGGATGGGCCCTTATATTGTTAAAAGTGTGTTAGCAAAAGGTGCCTACGAGTTGGTAGATTATGACGGAATTCCACTGGCGCAACCCCGCAACGGGTTGTACCTTAAACGTTACTATGCCTAATAGTAACCTGTATGCTTTTGTTACATTTTTGTTTTCGCTAAAGCGTTTGTTCCGGTTTAAGTAATCCGCTTTTTACACTTATTGCAGATGTCAAATCCATTGGAACTGTGGGTTGGATATGCCGACGGAGCGAGTCGTAGTTCGAGGAACCTATCCTCTGCAGCATGGGCCATTTTTGACCCAAGCGGCGAGTTAGTGAGTTTCAGGGGGGTATGTATTGGTCGATCAACAAATAATATCGCTGAGTATAGCGCGTTGATAGAGCTCCTCTCTGATGCCATCACCCATGGCATACGCCGGCTAGTCGTCAGGCTAGACTCACAGCTCGTGGTACTACAGCTCAATGGTACCTACTCTGTCCGAAATCCAGCTATTTATCGCAAGTTCCTAAGAGTTAAAATCTTGGAAAGACAGTTTGATTTTATCCAATATCAACACATTTCCAGAAACTTAAACACATTAACCGACTCATTAGCAAACTATGTGTTAGATAGACATTTGCAAAATTGATAAAAAGAGAAGCATCATCGATGTTTCATACATGGATCACATAAAAACTGGAATAAACCCCGAAAATCAAAAATATATATAATTGTTTACGGTTTACATATAATGTTCTGTAACCAAGACAAAATCGGTCATATGACCCCAAAACTCAAAAATGGCTGGGGGGCACCCTAGCCTAGTGATGCTCATGATAACATGCCACGGCCTGTGCAATCATGCGCAGAAGACGAGACCATCGTCTAGGAACACCAGCAGTATGTCGCTGCAATCGTAGAGGCAGCTCGTCGATCCGTACATCCGGAATCCCAAGGGTAAGACCCTCGACCTGTTCCTGCACAGCTGCAAGAGTCTCGGCCAAGTCAAGGTCACGGAGAATAGCTCTCCCAGGAGACTCCCCTGCTGGGGCAGCGACCGGAGCTCTCGGACGAATTGCTGGACGGACGGGACCAACATCTGCATGCACACATGAGTTTGATTAGAGTCTTGATAGAGTAAAGCACAAGGACATTATAAATAAAAAACAGTAAATAGTGATAAGGTCAAGATTTTACCAAGATCACCCCACTGCTCGCCATCCGGTAGCACCAAATCCGGATCACCTCGGAAATCCATGCCAATATATGGATGCTCGGAAAAAGCCATATCCTGCCGCTCGAACCACCTAAAGAAGGCATCAGTAAAAGTAATCTGAGATTGACCTACATGTCTGGACATGTGGTCAACCCACCTCTGCATGCGTGGCTCAGTAGGAGATGGCAAGTCGAGAATAATATACTGAGGTTGCATCAAGGGTATCTTCTCCAAAGCGAAGGCAGTCAAAACTGAACCGAAGCCAAAATTCTTCAGTTTCCCGTCCTTTACTTTGGTCAACTGGTTTTTCATCTGAACCAGTACTGCATCACACCAGTTAAAAACTTTCGGCTGAAGACACTCCAGGGCGTGCTGCACATAAGACCTGTTGGCAACATGAGGGGATGCGCTGCCGGCCATCCTGCAAATCATGTACAGAATAGACCTGAGAGACCTGTCAGTGATATCACGGATAGAAACCTTGCCGTCTCTGCTCGGCTGGGATCCCTCCCTACAATACTGACGGATATAATCTTTCACGGAATCGCTCCCTCGGGCCGAACCGGACAAGGAAATGGGGGCACCCCGCCTTGACAACCCAGTCAAGAAGTAAATGTCCACTATGGTCAAAGGGATGGACTTGCGTCTAATCTGGAACACTTGGTTAATAGGATCCCAAGCATCAAGCAGGTACTGCAGTAAACGTATCTGTGCCCTCATGCTGGATATGCGGAAGAATTTTAGCAAGCCACAGTTCCGCAACGCGCTCACGGTAACAGGATCATGGAGGGCAATCATGTCCTCCTCTTCATGCTCTCGTTCTCGCCACGTAAGAGTCATTATGCTCCAATAAACTCTGCAAAACAAACAAGAGGAGGAGTAAGATCCCTGACTGAGTAAAGAAAATGGCAAAAATCTCAGGAAAAATTGTGCAACCAAGATGTTTTCTGCGCCCAACGCAGGTAGGGAAGGGTCTCACCTGCGTTGGGAGACAAACTGCCTTTGAAAATGAGAACCCCCAACGCAGGTTTCGATATGGGGCACCTGCGCTGATGGCAGAGCGCCCTAGAGAAACCCCAGGGGCTCATGGGGGCAGGAAAACAAGCATAAAACTGAGAAATAAGACCATGAAAAGATAGAGCTAGGGTTTAGCTCCTACCTGGTGGAAACGGCGCTGAAAATTGTCCACAGAATCTCCCGAAATCAGCTGGTGAAAAATCAAGAGGAAGAGGCACCTCCAAAGCTCCAACAAACCAAATGCACATGAAATGGTAAAATGAGAGGTAAAAACATCTTTTAATTGCTTTTTACGTAGTTCAAAGTGAAATATTAGTATTTTTACTTCATGTTATCCGTTTCTAACAAGTTTGTTGCAGCAATTGATGAAACAGTACTATCTCTGGAAAAGAAAAACTAGTCATGGTAAAATATGAATTTGACCTTATCAAACGAGCAGTTTTGGCAAAGTTCATGCTCGTTAAAAAATAAACGCAAGATACGAGCAGTTTTGGCAAAGTTCATGCTCGTTAAAAAATAAACGCAAAACCGAGCAGTTTTAGCAAGAGTTCATGCTCATTAAAAAATAAATGCACATGTGAGCAAGCTTCCCCCAGAGTTCAAGCTCATCAAGAAAAAATGAACCGGTAAATAACCATTTGAGACCATAAATTCATCAGCCATAAAAGCCTTGGTCGTGTTTGTGCACCGTCACCTCCACTTTTCATTTGGCCGATCATTCACATCCACTTGATTGTTTACCTATTTTGAGGAACAGCTGCGAAGAGTGATTTCACCTAGCCATCCTTGTGACACTGCCGTGATTGGAAAATTCCAACCTGTACCTGGAATCTGCTGCTATCCCTGTTTATCACTCGTTCCTCAAAATACGAGTCTTCTTTGAGCTCTTTTCACTGACTCGTAAAATATGAAAAGTTTGCCGAGTTTTGGCCTTCCAGCTCGTTAAAAGGACCGGAAGAGCTATCCCTCCTCTAGATTTTAATCTTTTTGGACCTGAGGGATTACTGCACAAAAAGATCGAGCGCTTGTCTAGTTCGGCTCGATAAAGATATCGAACATTCATCCCTTCTGTATTGTTTTATACTTTTTCGGACTTAAGGGATTAAATGACGAAAAAGGACCCCTAGAGTCCACTTTATGTACCCTTTTCAGACTCTCTAAAGATGAAAAGGACCGAGTTGTCTTTGTCGCTAGGCTCGTTAAAAATATTAGATAGCGACAAACTTGTCTTTAGACGAGAACGAGTTTCCCTATCGTTAAGCTCGTTAAAACATAGCGATGGGCTTGCCCGAAGGGCAGGTTATAGAACAAGCATATGTTATCCTCCTCAAGCTTGACAAAAATAAAGAGGTACTGGTCAGAAATGACTGGGGAAAAATTGGGAAGAACCTCAAAGCTTAATGGTAGCAAGTCGCTCTTGAACATGACACTTTTGCCTCCGTAAATATCGGGTTGGGTTATTATCATTCACCGGTCCCTTCACCATGGTCTCGCCATACCATCCATACATGGGGTAATGCTACCAATCCATCACATCAGTGTCGTTATATGTTCAAGAGATGTCATTCAGAAAGTGTCAACCGGGTCCCATCCACTACCATACATCATCTTTCATCCTTCCATGACCGCCACCCTGAATCATATTTCACAGATCGTCTTCACCATCATCACTAGCTCCGTTCCGTGTCACTGATGTGGGATTCATTAAGGCCCTCATTTGACGGATCACTTCTTGTCGACATCAGCTCACTATCCAAGAAGTTGATCTAGGAACACCCCCTCAGTACTTTGAAGCTTGCATGCCTCAATGGCAAGTTTCTCACTTCCGGCGATAGGTATACATTAATGACCTTCGACCGGGAGACTTTGCGTGGTGTTCGACGTCAGATCCTATATTCACGCCACGTGAATTGTGCTGCAGTACCTTGAGGGTCATCATGATAGGTATGCATTAATGACCTTCGACCGGGAGACTTTGCGTGGTGTTCGACGTCAGATCCTATATTCACGCCACGTGAATTGTGCTGCAGTACCTTGAGGGTCATCATCATTATCGGTGATTCCTCTCGCGCTTGTTAACAGTTTACGTTATTGACTGGTAATCAAGCGATGTCTTTCCATGTTCGACTTCAAGAAATTCTCACATGGATCGACTTGTACTAGAGTGAAGATCGGACAAGTTTGAAGACCCCGGATCTAGTTTCATCCATCCGGGCTGCGATATATATACAGGAGATAAAAACATAGACATGTGCAGCAGATGATCATCCTACTAAAAGGATGATAATTAAAAGCAGAGAATTATCAGTCTATTATCAGACGATCGTCTGTTTATGTACAGCAAATGTATTTATAAAGCTGAGCATGGGAAATGCCCGCATCAGCTAGATCATGAAAAGAAAGTATGAAAAGATAATGTATTGTATTGTATTTTGTTACAGGTCACCTCCCGACGATTGAATGAACTTCGGATCCTCCTAATAAAGCATTTCACCCGATAAACGACCTCATACTTTAGGGTCGTTTATCGGGTGAAATGCTTTATTAGGAGGATCCGAAGTTCATTCAATCGTCGGGAGGTGACCTGTAACAAAATACAATACAATACATTATCTTTTCATACTTTCTTTTCATGATCTAGCTGATGCGGGCATTTCCCATGCTCAGCTTTATAAATACATTTGTTGTACATAAACAGACGATCGTCTGATAATAGACTGATAATTCTACGCTTTTAATTATCATCCTTTTAGTAGGATGATCATCTGCTGCACATGTCTATGTTTTTATCTCCTGTATATATATCGCAGCCCGGATGGATGAAACTAGATCCGGGGTCTTCAAACTTGTCCGATCTTCACTCTAGTACAAGTCGATCCATGTGAGAATTTCTTGAAGTCGAACATGGAAAGACATCGCTTGATTACCAGTCAATAACGTAAACTGTTAACAAGCGCGAGAGGAATCATCGATAATGATGATGACCCTCAAGGTACTGCAGCACAATTCACGTGGCGTGAATATAGGATCTGACGTCGAACACCACGCAAAGTCTCCCGGTCGAAGGTCATTAATGTATACCTATCATGATGACCCTCAAGGTACTGCAGCACAATTCACGTGGCGTGAATATAGGATCTGACGTCGAACACCACGCAAAGTCTCCCGGTCGAAGGTCATTAATGTATACCTATCGCCGGAAGTGAGAAACTTGCCATTGAGGCATGCAAGCTTCAAAGTACTGAGGGGGTGTTCCTAGATCAACTTCTTGGATAGTGAGCTGATGTCGACAAGAAGTGATCCGTCAAATGAGGGCCTTAATGAATCCCACATCAGTGACACGGAACAGAGCTAGTGATGATGGTGAAGACGATCTGTGAAATATGATTCAGGGTGGCGGTCATGGAAGGATGAAAGATGATGTATGGTAGTGGATGGGACCCGGTTGACACTTTCTGAATGACATCTCTTGAACATATAACGACACTGATGTGATGGATTGGTAGCATTACCCCATGTATGGATGGTATGGCGAGACCATGGTGAAGGGACCGGTGAATGATAATAACCCAACCCGATATTTACGGAGGCAAAAGTGTCATGTTCAAGAGCGACTTGCTACCATTAAGCTTTGAGGTTCTTCCCAATTTTTCCCCAGTCATTTCTGACCAGTACCTCTTTATTTTTGTCAAGCTTGAGGAGGATAACATATGCTTGTTATATAACCTGCCCTTCGGGCAAGCCCATCGCTATGTTTTAACGAGCTTAACGATAGGGAAACTCGTTCTCGTCTAAAGACAAGTTTGTCGCTATCTAATATTTTTAACGAGCCCAGCGACAAAGACAACTCGGTCCTTTTCATCTTTAGAGAGTCTGAAAAGGGTACATAAAGTGGACTCCAGGGGTCCTTTTTCGTCATTTAATCCCTTAAGTCCGAAAAAGTATAAAACAATACAGAAGGGATGAATGTTCGATATCTTTATCGAGCCGAACTAGACAAGCGCTCGATCTTTTTGTGCAGTAATCCCTCAGGTCCAAAAAGATTAAAATCTAGAGGAGGGATAGCTCTTCCGGTCCTTTTAACGAGCTGGAAGGCCAAAACTCGGCAAACTTTTCATATTTTACGAGTCAGTGAAAAGAGCTCAAAGAAGACTCGTATTTTGAGGAACGAGTGATAAACAGGGATAGCAGCAGATTCCAGGTACAGGTTGGAATTTTCCAATCACGGCAGTGTCACAAGGATGGCTAGGTGAAATCACTCTTCGCAGCTGTTCCTCAAAATAGGTAAACATTCAAGTGGGTGTGAATGATCGGCCAAATGAAAAGTGGAGGTGACGGTGCACAAACACGACCAAGACTTTTATGGCTGATGAATTTACGGTCTCAAATGGTTATTTACCGGTTCATTTTTTCTTGATGAGCTTGAACTCTGGGGGAAGCTTGCTCACATGTGCATTTATCTTTTAATGAGCATGAACTCTTGCTAAAACTGCTCGGTTTTGCGTTTATTTTTTAACGAGCATGAACTTTGCCAAAACTGCTCGTATCTTGCGTTTATTTTTTAACGAGCATGAACTTTTGCCAAAACTGCTCGTTTGATAAGGTCAAATTCATATTTTACCATGACTAGTTTTTCTTTTCCAGAGATAGTACTGTTTCATCAATTGCTGCAACAAACTTGTTAGAAACGGATAACATGAAGTAAAAATACTAATATTTCACTTTGAACTACGTAAAAAGCAATTAAAAGATGTTTTTACCTCTCATTTTACCATTTCATGTGCATTTGGTTTGTTGGAGCTTTGGAGGTGCCTCTTCCTCTTGATTTTTCACCAGCTGATTTCGGGAGATTCTGTGGACGATTTTCAGCGCCGTTTCCACCAGGTAGGAGCTAAACCCTAGCTCTATCTTTTCATGGTCTTATTTCTCAGTTTTATGCTTGTTTTCCTGCCCCCATGAGCCCCTGGGGTTTCTCTAGGGCGCTCTGCCATCAGCGCAGGTGCCCCATATCGAAACCTGCGTTGGGGGTTCTCATTTTCAAAGGCAGTTTGTCTCCCAACGCAGGTGAGACCCTTCCCTACCTGCATTGGGCGCAGAAAACATCTTGGTTGCACAATTTTTCATGAGATTTTTGCCATTTTCTTTACTCAGTCAGGGATCTTACTCCTCCTCTTGTTTGTTTTGCAGAGTTTATTGGAGCATAATGACTCTTACGTGGCGAGAACGAGAGCATGAAGAGGAGGACATGATTGCCCTCCATGATCCTGTTACCGTGAGCGCGTTGCGGAACTGTGGCTTGCTAAAATTCTTCCGCATATCCAGCATGAGGGCACAGATACGTTTATTGCAGTACCTGCTTGATGCTTGGGATCCTGTTAACCAAGTGTTCCAGATTAGGGGCAAGTCCATCCCTTTGACCATAGTGGACATTTACTTCTTGACTGGGTTGTCAAGGCGGGGTGCCCCCATTTCCTTGTCCGGTTCGGCCCGAGGGAGCGATTCCGTGAAAGATTATATCCGTCAGTATTGTAGGGAGGGATCCCAGCCGAGCAGAGACGGCAAGGTTTCTATCCGTGATATCACTGACAGGTCTCTCAGGTCTATTCTGTACATGATTTGCAGGATGGCCGGCAGCGCATCCCCTCATGTTGCCAACAGGTCTTATGTGCAGCACGCCCTGGAGTGTCTTCAGCCGAAAGTTTTTAACTGGTGTGATGCAGTACTGGTTCAGATGAAAAACCAGTTGACCAAAGTAAAGGACGGGAAACTGAAGAATTTTGGCTTCGGTTCAGTTTTGACTGCCTTCGCTTTGGAGAAGATACCCTTGATGCAACCTCAGTATATTATTCTCGACTTGCCATCTCCTACTGAGCCACGCATGCAGAGTTGGGTTGACCACATGTCCAGACATGCAGGTCAATCTCAGATTACTTTTACTGATGCCTTCTTTAGGTGGTTCGAGCGGCAGGATATGGCTTTTTCCGAGCATCCATATATTGGCATGGATTTCCGAGGTGATCCGGATTTGGTGCTACCGGATGGCGAGCAGTGGGGTGATCTTGGTAAAATCTTGACCTTATCACTATTTACTGTTTTTTATTTATAATGTCCTTGTGCTTTACTCTATCAAGACTCTAATCAAACTCATGTGTGCATGCAGATGTTGGTCCCGTCCGTCCAGCAGTTCGTCCGAGAGCTCCGGCCGCTGCCCCAGCAGGGGAGGCTCCTGGGAGAGCTATTCTCCGTGACCTTGACTTGGCCGAGACTCTTGCAGCTGTGCAGGAACAGGTCGAGGGTCTTACCCTTGGGATTCCGGATGTACGGATCGACGAGCTGCCTCTACGATTGCAGCGACATACTGCTGGTGTTCCTAGACGATGGTCTCGTCTTCTGCGCATGATTGCACAGGCCGTGGCATGTTATCATGAGCATCACTAGGCTAGGGTGCCCCCCAGCCATTTTTGAGTTTTGGGGTCGTATGACCGATTTTGTCTTGGTTACAGAACATTATATGTAAACCGTAAACAGTTATATATATTTTTGATTTTCGGGGTTTATTCCAGTTTTTATGTGATCCATGTATGAAACATCGATGATGCTTCTCTTTTTATCAATTTTGCAAATGTCTATCTAACACATAGTTTGCTAATGAGTCGGTTAATGTGTTTAAGTTTCTGGAAATGTGTTGATATTGGATAAAATCAAACTGTCTTTCCAAGATTTTAACTCTTAGGAACTTGCGATAAATAGCTGGATTTCGGACAGAGTAGGTACCATTGAGCTGTAGTACCACGAGCTGTGAGTCTAGCCTGACGACTAGCCGGCGTATGCCATGGGTGATGGCATCAGAGAGGAGCTCTATCAACGCGCTATACTCAGCGATATTATTTGTTGATCGACCAATACATACCCCCCTGAAACTCACTAACTCGCCGCTTGGGTCAAAAATGGCCCATGCTGCAAAGGATAGGTTCCTCGAACTACGACTCGCTCCGTCGGCATATCCAACCCATGGTTCCAATGGATTTGACATCTGCAATAAGTGTAAAAAGCGGATTACTTAAACCGGAACAAACGCTTTAGCGAAAACAAAAATGTAACAAAAGCATACAGGTTACTATTAGGCATAGTAACGTTTAAGGTACAACCCGTTGCGGGGTTGCGCCAGTGGAATTCCGTCATAATCTACCAACTCGTAGGCACCTTTTGCTAACACACTTTTAACAATATAAGGGCCCATCCATAAGGACTTGAATTTTCCAGCTCCCAATTTATCGGATTCTTGGTCATAAAGCAAGACCAAATCACCTTCCGAGAAGACACGGGGTTTGACATTTTTGTCGAACTGCGCTTTGACTCGTTTCTTATGGGCTTCGTTGGCCAAGGCGGCATCACGACGGGTTTCATCCAACTGGATTAACTCCAAGAAACGAGCTTCTTCTTCCGAGGTTCCGGGGAGGAGATCAATTGCGAGTTTAAGGGACGAAATTTCACACTGGATTGGTAGGATCGCCTCTAGGCCATACACCAGTTGAAACGGTGTGAACCCAGTGGCATTCCTTACCGATGTTCGGTAGGCCCACAAAGCCGAGTACAGGATCAAATGCCATCTTCTTTTGTGAACCCCCACCATCCTTTGCAGCATGCGCTTCAGGACTTTGTTGATTGCTTCAACTTGTCCGTTAGCTTGTGGATAGTACGGAGTAGAGCTGTCGTGAGACAATCCTAGTTTGGCAGTTAATTCAACCATCATGTGATTGCGAAAATGCGACCCATGATCTGTTACTATGGCCTGTGGTATGCCGAATCTGGCGACTACATGATTAAAAAAGAATAGGGCTGTTGTTTCACCAGTGTTATCCAATGTAGGCATCGCCTCGGCCCATTTGGTAAAATAGTCAACTGCGACTATAATATACCCATGCCCCCCGGTCGAGGTGGGGTTACATTGCATGAAATCGATGCCCCATTTGGCGAAAGGCCCCACAGCTATTATTGGCTGTAAAGGAGCGGGGGGTCTTCTGGTTTTGCTATCAAAAATCTGACATGCATGGCAACTTCTGACTGCGGTTATGCAATCTTTGAACATGGTTGGCCAGAAGTATCCTGCTCGTAAGATTCTTTGTGCTGTAGCATATCCAGATTGATGCCCCCCACAGGTGCCTGAATGACATTCATTCAGGGCTTTTTCGGCCTCCTCATGGGTTAGACACCTTCTCAGGACCGTATCGACACCACGACGGTAAAGCGTATCACCGACGATCATGTAGTCTTTTGCTTGGTATCGAATGCGTTTTTGTTCTGAGTGAGAGGTTTCTGGCCGAAATTTTTGGGTTTGGAGATAAACTATTATATCTCCATACCACTCATCACTTGCTGATATCAGAAACAAACTTTCGTCCACGATCGATTCTTTGGACGTTTCATCGTTGGACGATGATGGGAGATCGCATAATAATTCTGCGAAAACTAAAGCTTTCTTTGATTTGGATTTCACAAATTCCAGATCAAACTCTTGAAGGATAGCTATCCACTTTGAATATTTGTCCCCAAGTAACTGTCGCGACAGTATATAAGTCATGGGGTTGCAATCTGACAATACGGTGGTCTTCCTAAAGAGGACATAATGCCGAAATCTTTGTATCGCTTGAACAGCCGCCAGTGCTAGCTTTTCAACATGAGAATATTTACTTTCTGCTTCATTTAAGTTTTTACTTAAATAATATATAGGGTGTTCAATTCCATCGACTTCTTGAACTAAAACCATTGCTATGGTCATATCTGCTGCAGCCAGATACAGGTTAAAGTCCCTTAGATAGTCTGGGGCGTACATTAATGATGCTTTGACTAGCGCTTCTTTCAAAGCATCAAAGGAAGCTTGTGCAACCTGGTCCCAGACGAAAGGTACATCCTTTTTCAGGAGACGGGTATAACCTTTAGCAAGTTCTGCGTAATTTGGAATGAACCTCCTCAGAAAGTTTGCTTTCCCTTGGAGTTTCTGAATCTGAAGCAAGTTCGAAGGTGGAGGCAAATTAATGATTGCCTGCACCTTGCAAGGGTCGAGACGAATTCCATCCTTGGAGACTATAAAGCCAAGTAAACGACCAGAACCGACGCAAAACACACATTTGTGCGGATTGAGTCTTATCTTGTAGTGTCGGCATCGTAGAAATATCGCTCTTAAATGCTGCGGATGATCAGTCCGCTTTTGCGAATGAGCCGGAAGATCGTCGAGATAAGGTTGAACGATGTTCTTGATGTCATGGAAAGCATAATTCATTGCTCTCTGAAACGTCGCCCCTGCGTTCTTTAAACCAAAGGGTAATTTTCGATAAGCGAATGTGCCCCACGGACAAATAAATGCAGTCTTTGACTGGTCCTGTGGGCGGATATTAATTTGATTATACCCGGAAAATCCGTCCATAAACGAAAAGATTTCACATCCGGCGCATTCATCAATTATCTGGTCGATGAAGGGTGTAGGGTAGTTGTCCTTTGGACAGGCTTGATTTACATCCCTATAATCGACGCACACTCGTATTGTTCCTTGTTTTTTCATAACAGGGACAATATTCGATACCCAATCGGTTAGAGGAACCGGGTAGATGAAACCAGCATGGAGAAGTTTCTCAACTTCCGCTTTAATGGCAGTGGCCTTCTTGGGGTGTACCTGCCGAAGCCGCTGTCTTACTGGTTTGACATCAGGATACATCTTAATTTCATGTTCAACGATACTCGAGTCAATGCCTGGCATTTCATCATATGACCAGGCAAAGACATCTCTAAATTCGCGGAAAAGAGCTTTATATATTTCTTGTTCTGAAGGGGAACAACCTTTGCCGACATAAATATTCTCTACAATGTCTGTTTTGGTCGAGATATTTATGGCTATAGTTTCTTCTATATTGGATAGGTTTCTCTCGGAGTCCACCGTATTTACAGTATTCGTTAGGAATTCAAATACTGAGGGGTGATACAGGTCGCCTTGAGTATCTTCCTTAGGAAGGGAACGATGGTGGTTATCATCCCATGGTGCCCCCTCAATCCACATTGATTGCAGGATTCCTTCGTCACTTGCATGCACTCGTGACCAAGGATCCAAAGGGGTACCACATTCTCCTGACCTATCTACCCAAACGCTTGACGAGCATTGATTTGGGCTCGCCTCCCATGCCTGAAACATTGATTGCTACAATATTTCGATTGGGCTTGGGTGCAAGACCATTGCCCGATCCATGATGACTTTGTCTTTTGCGACCTTCGTGGAAGATATCATGTTGCAGGTAGCCACCAATGGTACATTTCCTATGTACATATGATTTGGTAGCGAGAAAGTCCCCATCATCGTGGGGTCTTTCAACAGGCCTACTCCTATATCTTGAATTGAATGGTCGCTTTCATGGATCATGGGAATGCTTCCCGTAACTTGTGAACCATTAAGGAGGAAGTTCTGTTGGTCGACGACCGTAATCCCTCCTTCAAACGGGAATGCGATCTTCCTAAAATAAGTCGACACGACAGCTGCCATGGCATAAATCCATGGTCTTCCCAGTAGGATGTTGTAATCCAGATTTCCATCTATGACTTCAACATCAATCTCTACTGTTTTTCCACCTAGTTCAACCTTCAAGTTACTTAGAATACCGTAAGGGGTATATGTCCTACCGTCGAAAGCCTTTAGTGTTGTCGAAGATCTCGACAAGGTTGGCGACCCTAGCGTTTTCCAGCAGCTCATCGACATAATACATGTAGATGCCCCCTCGTCAATAATTGTTCTGTGAACATGTTTGTTGAGGGCCTTCACTTGAATAAGGAAAGCTAGTTGAGCTGGTAACTGAGGGTCATACCCTTTGTGATCAAAGGACACAAGATTGGAATCCTTAGGATCAACCCCCCCTATTGCCGATAACAATGCCTGCCTTTGGGATGGACAATTTTGTAGTATTTCTAGAGTCGACATAGCGGATGGCGATTGAGCCAAATCTTCTACTATGTTATAATGCTGCGCCGCTCTGGCACGAGGATTAAAAGTCGACTTGTGTACTACACCCTTAGGTGGTTTTATCGTTAATTCTGGCATTATGGGTGGGACAACTTCTGTCGAAGTTGTTGTCGAACTACTAGGTTGATCTTTACCTTTTTCGTTTGACAGTTGCGGATTCCCGTAATCTTTGTTCCTTGTCGAAATCAAAGCATCATTCTGCTGCTTGGAGATCGATAACATCAGCACTTGCGACGGGGAAGCATTTCCACTATCAACCATATTTTGACCTGGATTTGGAAATGGATCTGTCAACACAGCTGGGTTCTTTGGACTTTTAAAGAATCTCTTGAGCTCAGCTTTGTATGGACAATTTGTTGTCTTGTGATCTTCGTCACATATCATACAGGGCCATTTCTTTTTCCCTTTCTTAGGAGGGTTTGAAGAAGTTTTTTCAGGTGACGGATCATCCTGTTGCTTCTTCTTCCCTTTGTTTTGCTTCTTCTTGCTTCCTGGTTGATTGGTTTCTTTGCCTTTATCTGCTGATATGGCATTTACTTCCGAAGCAAGAATCTCTTCATGGGCATTTCGATCTGAAGTCTTACGGGCTTTCTGAGGTGAAGCCTTTTTCGACTTCGCGCTTGCAGTGCCAATCAAGCCATCTCTGGCATGAGAGTCAATATTCGATTTAGGAGGGGGAGGAATTGAAAATTCAGGTCTGGGGGCATCAGGTATTTTGTCGTAGAGCGTGCCAGACTGAGTATATACCAAGTCTAAATATTGAGCACGAGCAATCACTTGCTCCTCTGTTACGACCCCTCCCTTGGCCACATCTTCCGTTATAGCCAGAAGTAATGACTTTATAAACCATTCGGCTAATAGCTGATCAGGAACGTATGTTTTCACCATCCTACGACGGCGACGCCACTCATGTATGTGATCAGATATGTGAGTAGCTGTCGTCTGTTTGAAGTTGGTCAGTATCTCGGTTCCTGTTTCATACCTGATAGGTAATTGAAAATGGGTTAGGAAAGTCGTGGCTAAGGAGCTGAAATTGTCGAAAGAGGTTCTTGGCAATTCTATATACCATTTAGCCGCCGGACCTGTCAATGTCCTCTGGAAGAGGCGAAGTCTTATCGAATCATCGTTCAGAGTGTTCGATGAACACCATAGATGAAAGGTCATGACGTGATTCGACGGGTCTTCACCTGGATTTCCATTGAATTTAGGAATGTCGGAGGGAAGTTTGTGAGGAATCGTTGGCCACCAAGGGGCATAAGCAATCGGATCGTTCGTCAACCGATGTAAATCGGGTAACTCTAGAGTTGCCACGAATGGCAGCTGTTGACTCAGATTAGGCGAAGCTTACCCAGGATACCAAGTGATCACCTGAGCAGTTGGTCTTTGCATACCGGCATAATGTATTTGATGCTGGTATGATTGATACGGTTGGTGGACTACCCCACTGTAAAGTGGTTGGTTTTGACCGTATTGTAGGTACGGTTGTCCATTGTTCGCAAAAATCTGCTGCTCGGTACCTTGGTACACTTGCTGGAACTGCGGTTGTTGATACTGCACCAACCATGGTTGTGATACCATTGGTTGTTGTGCGATGCTTACCACTGGGCCAAGATGAGGGGTAAGGGTACCCGTTTGTGCTTGTGTCGCCCCGCCAGTCGGCGATTGTGGTTGGGTTGCAGGGTCAAAGGGTTGTTGCATTACAACCTGAGAAAACTGAGGTTGACATGCAACAGGTATCGTTTGAACTTGCGACACGGTCACAATTGCTGGTGTCGTCGGGATGTTCGTCACAGGCATCTGTTGTTGCATAGAATACACAACTCTTGGTTGCTGGGGTAGCATAGGTATCCAACTACTTGTAGTTATTCCAGTATAACCTGAGTATGGTTGTGAGCTCCCGTATGGGTAACCTCCCGGAGGGGGTAATGAAAAAGCATATTGCCCCCCATACGGTGGTGGTCCAGAACCGAGAGGATTTATTACACCTCGAGGACCGGATTGCCCAAACTGATTTCCGAAAGGATCAATCTGTTGAGTTCCAACATAGGAGTTACCGGGTATTATCCCGGGAGAACAAACAGGAACAGACCATACTGTCGTCACGACCCCCGAAGGGACCCCCTCCAGCTGTTGAGAGTTAGGGACAGATGGTATGCCGGCGAACATTGTCGGAATGACTGCAAGGAGTTCTGCTGTCGCTGTGTCATTTGGCACAGTCCTAGATGTTGACGGTTGTTCAGACATTTTGAGTCTATCCAGTAGATTGCCTAGTGATTCTTCAGGAACTTCTCTGGGTGATAGGCTAGCTTCTGATGCAGTAGGAAGTAGAGTGATCCCTGCTCCAAAATGTGTTGGAGTAGTTGCTTGCGGATCTTCTACAATTTCTTCTATTGCGATCAGACCGGGTGGAAGAGGAAGACCGTCAGGTCCGTAGAATATTTCTGGTGCCGAAGAAGGGGTTGTTTCGACAGCGACAGTTGTTTGAGGAGTAAGACTCTCTGAACCGATCACTGATGGAACTGATTCAGTAACACAAGTATTTGCTCTCAGACTAGGATCAGTGTTACTGTCCTTCTGGGGCTGTTGAACTTATTCAATAGGGGCAGGGTTTCCAGAAATGTTTGGAGTAACCGGAACCTCAGATGTCGTCGGAACACTTGTTCTAACTTTGACAGGAGATTTGGAACCAGTTGAACGAGATCGCTTTGCCCGGGTTGTTTTCGATTCCGGAGACAAAGACGGTTGACTCGTACGCCTCCGCGAACGACGGTTCATCGATTGACTTTCTTCCACGGTTGCGGATTACTTGATCAACCAACAATGCACAGGGTAAAAATGTGTTTTCGAATTGAATTAATTTTAGACGCTTTTTAAGACACAACTTGCTTTTTCATGTTTTAAGAGTCGAGAAAAAGCTAAAGATGACTCTAGTCTCCTTCGATGTATTAACGAGCCCGAAGTGACAAATGCTCGGATGGACTTTTTCAGTTATAGAGTTTGAAAAAGGCCAAAAGAAACTACTCTGGAGTTCTAGGCAGAGGGTGTGCCAAACCTTTCGCGAAACCACAGAATACGTTTTACGGTACGAGTGGTCGATCTTCGTGAATGCTGTGTTCACTGCATCACGATCAGTAGGGCGGCCGACACGGCTTGCTATGGATAAAGGCTTTGTTCCTATAGGGGTCCCCCAATATACGCGACGGTACGCGGGGGCACAAGTCC
Source organism: Pinus tabuliformis (assembly GCA_031772625.1). Classification (NCBI taxonomy): domain Eukaryota; kingdom Viridiplantae; phylum Streptophyta; class Pinopsida; order Pinales; family Pinaceae; genus Pinus; species Pinus tabuliformis. Next base: position 313,189,246 of record CM062816.1, on the reverse strand, counting down.
GTATTAGTGCTATCGTCCCTCAGGAGGAATCACCCACCTTCGTAGAGATCGACGGTCACTATGTTTAACGACGCCGGAACACGTCTCTACCTAGACCTCTACTGTGTTTCGTTATGTTTCAAAGCGTTGTTAGATAAATTCAGTTCTTTTTAGGTTGATCTTGCTTAGCAGTTTGCCTTTATGGATCACCACGTGATGTATGATACAACTCCTAAATGCAGTCTAAGAATGATAAGCAAGCTTTTTCAATTCTTTCAACTTATGAAAATCTTAACTACTGAGGGAAAAGAAAGACATCATCTTTTTAAACAGATCATAGAGCACACACTGATGCACTTTTCCTAAATCGACATGCAAACTGTCAAAATGCACATGCACAATGCAAGTATTTCTTTTCTTCTTTCTTAATGTTGATGTATTACAAAAAGAAAGCTGTCGTACAATTTCGAATTCGATTTCAAGTGAAAGAAAACAAGTTTTGTCCAATAATCAAAAGAACACCTTAAGATTCACTCGTTTCAACACAAGAAATACTGAAATTCGAACCATATAACGAAAGCAAATGCTCAAGCAGCTATGAACAGCAATAAACTAGCTCTTAGAATCACAACGACACTTTATCATAGGTCTAGATTCAAGAGGTCACAGCAAGACTAGTTCACTTTCGCTACGGGAAACTGTGAATGAAGGCAAGAAATACAATAAGAACAATCACGGTTTCTTCATACAACTGAGGCGGAATGAAGGCAAAGAAAGGTAGTTTCAGCTGGGTATACAGGTTGACAACAGGCTGCAAAAACAATATTGAAAACTGGGCAACAGACAATAGGGAACCCCAGTTGCACAAGGCAAAACTGGATCAGCGCAGGTACTGCACTGTCAATCTGACATGCAGCGCAGGTAGCCCCTTCGGGACCTGCGTTGCAGTGCAGGTAGCCTTTGTTGCAGCTGCACTAAAGAGACAACTCTCGTCTCTCTCAGATTCCGGGTCACAGTTTGCTCAAAAATCAATGGTTTTTGGCCAAATCAGAGGCTATCAGCCAAGTATACACTAGAGGATGATTAAGGAAGATGAATACTATCACAAAGAGCTAAAAAGAGTCCTTGTGGATCAGCTCTTCAAATCATAAACATGCCCAACACTGAGCTAGAGTAGCTGCCCTCTACTTTGCATTCGAAGGATTCGAATGCAGTTCGATTCGGTACTCCCTTTGTTTAGGAAATGAATAGCAAGAAACACAAGCTACCAACAAGACACGCTCCCCAGCGGAGTCGCCAGTCTGTGGTGGGGAAAAGTATCCAACACGGAATGACCCTATCCCACTCTAAGGGTGATAGTTCCTTAGCAACAGCTGAAGCAAAGCTATCTAAAGTTACTTCTTTATGACATGCAAGAGATGAAAGGAAGAGATCCACTTACCGATGTCTTGTGCAAATGGTCGATCCAATCTCCTCTATTTGCCGCTCACTCCCAGCTCCAAGTCTTCTCACGGGCCCAGCTACACGAGATCCTGCGAACAAGACAAGAAAAGGAAACTACAAGAAGCATGCATTCATAATTGATTCAAGGATTAGCATAAATCAAATACGCAAGTAAGACAATACACCATTGAAACACATGCGAATAGAAGAACCTCAAATGCTTTATTAATATAAGGAAGTAAGGTTCAGGCAGTGATACACCCGTAAGAGGTCCAATCCAGCATCACCTTCCCGACGGAAAGAAATCTCCTCTTCACCTCCCTCAAGCAATCACCCAATACTCACAACTGTAAACCAACAGCAATTCTTTGCACAAAATTCCGGCCTCCAGATCCCATGGGATGAGATCCTTATATAGAGTTTTGGAGTGAAGATAAGTCAGCTTGATGTGTGACTTGTTGTCCTCTTCAACTCCAGTTGTTCTTCAGTCCTTGAGTCCACTCGGAGTTTCTACCTTCCACTTGGAGTTTTAGAACCTCTTTACTCATCATTAGGCGAATCTTCTGATCCAAGTGTCATTTTGGAAGCTTCCTGGGCACTGGCACATTGAGAAAAGATTCCTCCACATGTCAAAGTACGCCCAGCGCAAGTAGCCTTTGTTGCACTTGCTATGCAGCGCAGGTACACCATAGAGCTTTTGACATTCAGCGCAGATGCTTAGTGGAGCAGCTGCTTTGATCCAAAATTGACCTGTTTTTGAGTGTTTTTCAGTGGAGAACTGATCTGTAGTGCTGTGGTTTGCTGACCTTGTTCCTCTAGGGGTAGGAACAACATGTTTAGGGACTTTGGATCCCTCAGATTATTGACATTTCATGCTCCATGCTGTAAGGCACAAAAATGTCTATAACACCCGCCCGGCGCCCTCGCCCGCCCGGCGCCCTCCCCCGACCGCCCGCCCGCCGGGCGGGCGGGTGAGGGCGATTCTGGGAATCGCCCGGGCGGCAGGGCGATTCCGGGAATCGCCCGGGCGCCCTCACCCGCCTGCCCGCCCGGCGCCCTCGCCCGCCCGGCGCCCTCACCCGCCCGCCCGCACGGCGCCCTCGCCCGCCCGGTGCCCTCACCCGCCCAGGTACCCTCGCCCGCCCGCCCGGCACCCTCACCCACCTCACCCGCCCGGGCGCCCTCGCTCGCCCGCCCGCCCGGCGCCCTCACCCGCCTCACTCGCCCTCCCCCGCCCGGCCCTCGCCCGCCCGGCGCCCTCGCCCGCCCGCCCGGCACCCTCACCCGCCTCACCCGCCCGTGCGCCCTCGCCCGCCCGCCCACCCGGCACCCTCACTCGCCTCACCCGCCCTCGCCCGCCCGGCGCCCTCGCCCGCCCGCTCTCGCCCGCCCGCCCTCGCCTGCCCTCACCCGCCCTCGCCCGCCCGCCCTCACCCGCCCTCGCCCGCCCGGCGCCCTCGCCCGCCCGCTCTCGCCCGCCCGCCCTCGCCCGCCCGCCCTCGCCTGCCCGCCCTCGCCTGCCCGCCCGGCGCCGTTGCTCGCCACACCCGCCCGCCCGGCGCCCTCACCAGCCTCACTCGCCCGGGCGCACCCGCCCGCCCGCCCCGACGCCCTCACCCGCCCGCCCGGCGTCGTCACCCGCTTGCCCGCCAGGTGCCCTGACCCGCCGGCCACCCTCACCCACCCTACCTCAGCCGCAGGCCCCCCAACAGGCGGCAGGGCGATTCAGGCAATCGCCCAGGCGGCCCTCACCCGCCCGGCGCCCTCACCCGCCTTGCCCCCCCAGGCACCCTCGTCCACCCGCCCGTCCGACGCCCTTGCACGCCCGACACCCTCACCCGCCTCACCCGCCCGGGCGCCCTCGCCCGCCCGCCCTCCCGGCACCCTCACCCGCCTCACCTACCCGCCCTCCCTCGCTCGCCTGCCCGCCCCGCGCCCTCACCCGCCTCACCCGCCCAGGCGCCCTCGCCCGCCCGACCGACGCCCTCACCCGTCTCACCCGCCTGGGCGCCCCCGCCCGCCCGCCCAGGCGCCCTCACCCGGCTGCCCGCTCGCCCAACGGCCTCACCCACCTCACCCACCTCACCCGCCTGCCCCCCTGCCCGGGCGCCCTGACCCGCCCTCCCCCCCCCCCCCCGGGGCGCCCTCACCCGCCTTGCCTCGTCCGCGCCACCCGGGCGGCCCCCGCCCCGGCCCGGCAAGCGGCAGGGTGATTCTGGTAATCGCCCTGCCGCCTATCGGGCTGGGGCGCGGGCCGCCCGGGTGGCGCCTGCCTTCGCCGCGCCACCCGGGTGGCCCGCGCCCCCTCCTGGCAAGGCGCCAGGTGAGGGCGCCGGGCAGGGAGCGGGTGAGGGCGCGCGGGTTGGGTGGGGGAGCGGGTGAGGGTTGGTGAGGGCGCCCGGGCCGGGGGGCGGGTGAGGGCATCGGGGCCGGGTGGGGGGGCGGTTGGTGGGGCGGGTGAGGACTCCCAAGCCGGGGGGGGTTGAGAGGGTTGGGGCGCGGGGGTTTGTGTGGGCTCCCGGGTGGGGGGGGTTGGCAGGGTGCCCGGGCCGGGGTGGGGGGCGGGTGAGGGTGGGTGAGGGCGCCGAGGCAGGGTGGGGTGTCGGTTGGGGGGGCGGGTGAGGGCGCCCGGGCCGGTGGAGGGGGGGGTTGAGAGGGTTGGGGCGCCGGGGGTTGTGTGCAAGATTCGCAGACATCAAAGACCCATTAGAAGAGGAAAATGAGCAAAAGGAAACATAAAATATTGTGGAAGAAGGCAATGATGAAACTCTAGAGGACGAAGAGTTTGGATTACGTGACATTGTTGATTAAATTTAAGTTATGCTTGTAAATCAAGCTTTGCAATGTTTTGACTTTGACATTTTATGAGAAGAATAAACACTCAATTAGGGTTGTTATACGTTCAATATCTGTAATATGTGATTTTCGCATTGATTTTTAAGTTAATCATTATTTTTTGAAAAAAAAAGTGATTATTATTATTTTTTTGACATGAAATTCATAAAAAAAACTATTATTTAACCATTTTTAGTTAAAATTATCATATAAAAATTGCAATTTTGACATGTCAATTCTAGCAAAAAATTATCAAAACGTGTAGTTTTTTAGTTATATTTATGTTAAAAATGGTTATTTTTATGTCCATTGTTAAAAAATATTGTTTTTTAGAAACAATTATTTCATGTGGATTGAAAAATTAATTAAGGATGTATAAATATGTAGAATATCGAAAATTCTAAATATCGACCTCCTAATCTAAAAATGCAAAACAATAAAAACCTCACTAAAAAAAAAGTTAAAATTAAAATAAAAAACAAGAAAATGTGAAGAAAACGACCAATTCAACAATGATCAAATTTACAAAATAATTATTTACATTTTATACATTAGAAAATTTAAAGCCAAAAAACAAGTCTTTTAAAAAAAGGGGGTGATGCAGAATACTCACTTTTTTAAATCAGCATGAAAATCACTATGATTCTAAAACGTAATGTACATAAAAAAATTAAAGTGCCAAAAACTATGCTCTAAAAAAAACATGTTTGTTCTGCATCACCCTTTTTCAAAATCAGGTCACTTTTTTGCTATCTCTACGAAACGGGTAACAGTATCAGTTCCCGTTTCAAAGTTTACATTGTTAAAAGAACTTCTTACCTGCCAGTCCATCTAACACTTGATCTATGAAAGGCAAAGGAAAATGGTCCTTCTTGGTGGCTCTGTTAAGTTCTCGATAATCTACACAGATCCTCCACTTCCCGGTTTTCTTGGGCACAAGCACTAGAGGAGAAACCCACTCGCTGTCAGAGATGGGGTAGATGAATCCTGCATCCAGCAACTTTTGCAGTTCTTCTTTGACAATGTCTTTGAGGGTTGGATTCATCCTCCTCTGAGGCTGCCTGACTGGTTTACAATCCTCTTTAATGTAAATGTGATGGGTACAGACTGAAGGATGGACTCCTTTCATCTCCTTATAGCTCCAAGCAAACACATCCAAATGGTTGTTCAATAAGCTACACAGCTCTTTCTCCTAAGAGGGGGATAGGGATGAGTTGATCTTCAAGGTTCTCTCGGGGCCAAATTCCACATTTTTAACTCAGGGAGAGGTTGGATCAGTCACACAAAGATCCACTAAAGCACTGGCTTGGGTGTCTCCTACCAACTCTTCTAATGGCAGCACACTGGGAGGTGGATTTTGAATCAGATTTTCAATAAGGTCATCCTCGGTTTGAGGACCTCCCCTGGTGGCTTCCACTGTGCACAATGGTGCAGAGTAGACTTCATCCTCATCTTCCTCCTCCAACCAGAGAGGTAAGTCATGTTCTAGCAGAGGTTGGGCAGGAGGATATAGGACTAGCTGTTTGGACATAGGCCCATTCTTAATGGTCATGCTCCTGGCTCGAAAACCGATGTAAGCATCTGCAGTAGCTAACCAAGGCCTTCCCAAAATGAGGGAGTACCTAGTGAGTTTTTCCTTTGGCTGAAGGACCAAGAAGTCTGTAGGGTACTCCCAAGAATCAATGGAGACCATGACATCTTCCACAATCCCTACGGGAGTCACGGTGGAGCAGTCTTCTAACTGCAGTACTGTCGAGATCTTCCTTAGGAACTCTGAAGGTTGAGTTTGAGCATGGTGTCCCTGGTCATCACATTAATGGCAGCATCTAGATCGATCAAGGTGTGGGGAATTATGGTGCCATTGATGTGGACGTCGACTACAGGACTCCCAGGGTCTAGATATTTTGGACAGATTATTTGTCCCAACATTAGGTTGGACAGTTGTCCTATAACATTGATAGTCAGGGCATCTCTCTTACGCCTGCTTGGGTGCCTAAAACACTTCTCTTTGATCAATTTGTTGTAGATTGGTACATCTTTTATGGCTTGGAGAAGTGGTATTTTTACACACAACTGTTTAAGCTCGCCCAAAAGTTCAGTCTCTTCTAGGTTTGGTTTCGTAGTTCTAGTTAGTCTCTCAGGAAAGGATGGAATGACTTTGGGTTTGCTTTCCTAGTTCTCTTCCTCATCCTCCTTAGGAGGAGGTTGTCTATCTGGGAGGACCTTCCCAGATTGTAGGTTGATCTCCTGAATCTCCACAGCATAGGTAGGGCATGTCGTCTCTCCAGTCTATACCTGTTGGGCGTGTTTGTTATTTGGGTTCGGGTTCGGTTGAGCAGGCATCGAGGGCTGTCTGGGAGGAGCAGGAGGTAATGGTTGTGGTTGAGCAATTAGTGGAGGAAAAATAGCAGGAGGAGATTTGTATTGGGGCCTCCACCCCTGTTGAGGTGCATTCCACTAAGATTGTGGTTGAACATGAGAAGGAAATGAATGAGCAACAAGTTGAGTATGATATTGAGATGAATATGACCAAGGAGGGGGTGCGGACCAGGAAGGATGAGCAGGGGGACCCCAAGAAGGTATGTGAGTGGATTGGTTGGGGTTGTAATAAGTTTGGGATGTCCCTTGCATCCCCTGCTGGTAAGGTCTGGATCTGTGTGGTCTCCTTTGGCTTAGGAAGTAGATTGGTTCAGTGGCTCCTTTAGCCCCTTGGTACATAGCCTTAAGTCTGGGTAAGGTTGGGCACTGGTTTGTAGGGTTGTATTCCTCACAAACGAAACATACCTCTGTTGAGTGCAATGGACACTCGTTCCGAGGATGCTTCCTTGTACATCTGGGACAAAAGATGGCCAAAGCCTTCTCAGCTTCCTCTTTCTTCTGTTGGATTCGAAAAGTATCTAGTTGCATGGAAATGGTCTATCTCATCTCACTTTTAAGGTCTTCCATCTGATTTGTAAACTCATGTTTGGAGAAAGTGGCACTGGCTGAAAGTTGATTCCCCCTACCTCTTTTCTAGGTTGCCCTAGAATGGTTTCTAAACACAGAGTTTATGTCATCATAAGGTAGTTGGTAGATGTCTCCTCCAGCTAGCAAATGGAGGGTATCTAGAAGGTCTTCAGGGATTCCTCGGAGCAGAACCAGCTTCAGAGATTCGGGGTCAAGCGTGCACCTGGCCCTTTTATAACTGAGTTGGAACCTTTCTTCATAGTCTTCTAAGGATTCATCACTTCCCATGGTCATCCGAAATATTTCTCCCTTCGTTTCCTTTGACCTACAATAATCCCAGTATTTGTTGTTAAAGGCTTGTTGCATATGAGCCCAAGTTGTGATATTGTTTCCAGGTAACCCCATGAACCAGTGTAGTGCTGCATCCTTGAGGGTAGAGGGAAAGAGTTTCAGCTTTTGCTCGTCTTCTGCATAGTCATAAGTTCGACAAAGGACAGCAAACTCAAACAAGAAGGTATCAGGGTCTTCAGTGGTCAATCCATGGAAGTGAGGTAAGGCTGAGGGACTGATGTTTTTCATTTTTGTGTCCCCATTGGTCTCTCGGATGGGAAAGGCACCTTCTATTCTCTCCTCATTTCCTATACCGTTTCTATGTTCCACCATGGTCTCAGGAGGAATGTTTTCTTGCTCTTCTTCTATTATAGGATCTTCGTATATCTCTGGAAGTTCACCTATAGGTTCTTCTGGATCACTGCCACCGAAGAAGAAAGAAGGGTGACTCAGTGATGTGGTGGGGGTGTTGGGTAAGAATTTTCCTGAATTGTCTCTGTTCCTACGAGGCATGAAAGGAAATATTTTTGGTTGCTTTTTTTTTTCTGCTTGTACCTGCAAAAACTAAAATAGATTGAACTGCAACTAACTAAAATCTATCTTGCTGAAATGAAAATGCAGAATTGAAATGAAAGCAAGAAATGACTAATCTATGTTGCTGAAATGAAATTGCAGAAATGAAATGCTAGGCTACGCTTGCAGAATTGAAATTGCAAAAATGAAATGCTAATCTACGCTTGCTGAATTGAAATTGCAGAAATGAAATGCTAGGCTACGCTTGCAGAATTGAAATTGTAGAAGGGAAATGCTAATCTATGAAAGCAGGAAATATCTAATCTACTTT